>CM030010.1:11012500-12294958 GCA_017639485.1 Pluvialis apricaria
CCTTCAGCAGGCATATAACTATTGCCAATTCACCTCTCAGTTTCCTCATCCAGAATGCTTCATTTCTCTTCCAAGAGAAATACATCAACTCTCTAATTTAATTCTGTGAAAATACATTGCTTCTGTCTTGAGAAATTTCAGTGAACTTCTGTATTCCCAAAACATCTGTCTCTCTTTTTTTGTTCTTTTTTTTTACATTGTATTCCCCTAAAAGAGGGCATTAGATCTTTTCTTAAAGCAGGACAGATTTTCCCCAATAAAGAATTTCTGGTACTAAGAAACTAGACTTGCTCTTAGGATTTTCCAAGCATCCTACAGGGCATAGCCCTGGAGACTGAACAGAGATTTAAAGGAAATTGCCTTGGAAACAATGAACTCATTTCTGTATAAATATTAAAAGGACACCTCTGGTTCACAGACTTTGGTGTACGTAATAGAAAATCATTCATCAGACATATTGACGGTGTGAACTCCGCTGACAAAAGAAGCAGTCTCTAGGGACTTCAGTGCATTTGTTATAGGCATCTGAAAATATACTGGTTTTCTTCTCTTTATTTTATTTCTCTCCTGTAAGGATCCTCTATTAGTCTTGAACAGCACTGTCATTTTGTGCCTTAAAAATTGTTAGTGCTAATCAATGATGCAATCCAGCATCCCTGTGACCTTGCTTGTTACCCTGCCTCGAAAGAACTCACCAGACTTGATCTATACACACTATCATCCAACATCAGTCCCAAAGTAAAGGAACACCATCATTTTTTTCTAAGAATACAGGCAGGAGAAATACGTTAACTTCTGTAAGCCAAAACAAAAGGTGCTAAAGAAGTATTTTTGACAAGAAAATTCCAATCATGGGAAACATCAAACTTGGCATATATGCCGTTTTTCCCTCTTCTAGGCAAGTATCCATGCAGTAATCGCTCCTTTCAACACCCAGCTGAGAAAAGTATGTGTTCAGGAGATTCTGGGATTTAGTCTTGATGTCATTCCACACTCGGACCATCCCATGTAAGCTGAAATACCGCATTCACCTGGCAGTTCCTGGCTCTCCATTTCAGAGTCAAAAAGTCTATGACTAATGTCAGGTCTCTAGTTTAAGACTTTCCACTGGAGGCTTGGGAATACCTCATGTAGTCTCCCTAAATAATCCTAGCAAAAGCTGGGCTGTCACTCGTATCCTTAAGATACAAAACAGTGCTCTGAAAGCTTCTTCTGTTGTCTTTCTCTTTATGAATGAAAACAAAAGCTGAACCAGCAAGAATACTTTTTTTTTAAAAAAAAAATCTGATTGCTCAGATGAGCGCTAATCGATTGGACAGAGCTCATTTCTCTTTCCTGCTACTCACACTGCATCATGCTGACGTGAATTTATGTAAAAGAAGGCAACAATTACAATGTCCTTAATATGCATAAAATTAATTAATCTTTTTTATCATTAATCATATTAATGTGATGTCTGGAACATCAGCTTGATAGGATGATGCTTGTCTCTCAGGATATAAACCCCTGGTTTGTAAACAATGTTGAGTAAATCTTAGTGACATACCGACAACTTTCTGAAAATCATGCCAGACTTATGAACTAAATCTGAGGACATGACATCAATACTTCCAATGGTTGGAGCTATTTCCAGAAGTAAGGTAACTAACGATCCATTTCTTTAAATTTGATGTTAAAGAACAAATCTTGAGGAAGCTGATTAGATCAGAAAAGTCACTGTGTTAATCTCAGACTGCAGTAGAAAGGACGGGGAATGCGTTAGGTGTCCTAAAGGTCAATCTGCTTGCGAAGCTGAACTTCATATCCTAGTTCACCATTCCGTTGTAACCCTTCCATGTAGATTCCCTTGGAGTACACTCACCAGAGTAAACTACCTCATGCAATGGCATTTTTAGTAATTTATTCTCAGAGTTAACGCTTTCAGTTATTTACTCTCCGGGTTAATATTCCAACAGGAACACAACCTGTGAATACAAGAGCACTGCAACACCCCAGCTAGCCTGGTGTGCCGAGGTACGTGCAGGCTTATAATGCTGGGGTCTGATTTTAACAAGAAACAACTCGGTATAAGAGGATCTTCCGTTTTCCAGACAGCCTTCATTGTTAAACAGATATTCAGATACTGCAGTCATGAGTTCTGCCTAAATCTCTAGTTAAAGAATATTTCATTCCTTTCATGCTAGCTTATCATAAAGACAAAATTCTTCATTTCATGCCTTAGAAATAACACCCCTATGCTCACAGCTGTTTTATCTGGAGCACTGAGGAGAAAAAAACAGCCAGTTCCTTATCATCAAATTAGCATGACTTCTGAATATGCCTCCAGGTGATGCATTTAACAAAACAAGGACAAGAAGTATGGTATTATTTTTCACAGGACATGCCTCATTAAGCTAGTGGAAATAAATCAAGTACTGAGATGAGCTACATTGCACAAGACAGTGCCCCTTTAAAACTGGCAAACAGGTGCCTAGCCATAAATTTGGTCTTCATTCTATTAGCTTGCTGTCACAGGTCTATCTAAGCCTGGAAGTTTCTTCCTATTGAATATGTAAAGTAACTTCACAAGCTACAGCCATCACAGAAAAGCAGTTACGCTGCCACTGGGCACAGTCACATATTATTGAAAGTAAAATAGGGAGCAGAGAGGAGGAAATGAGGGCTGCACAATCATGGGGTGTCACATCACCTAGCTGATTTTTCTCGTAAGTCCGGGCCTGTCTACAGTGCCACGTATTTGCACTGTATTCTCCAACTAACTACATTTTCTCCTTACAAAAGAGAACAGTCAAAGTTTGGGGGAAAAAAAAAAAAGGAATGCTTTAAAAAAGGAACAGAAAATTGGCTAGTGAAAAAGAGAGCTCAAAGTGAGTTCTCACAAGAAGACATGATCCCTGGACAAGCGATGCTTCAAGGGGGATTTGAAGGGGAAGAGGTGTGAGAAAAACTTGGAAAGGAAGCTGGATGAAAACTCTTCTAAGGATTAATGATAGCATACCAGGAGATACAAAACCAAGATCACTAAAAAAGGTGATGGAAAAAGCCCACCAACTATGAGGAAATTCAGCCCTATGCGATTACCCTGATTAGAGCAGGGATTATGTCTACACCACAGAGCATGCCTTTCGCTGAGCCCCAGGATCTGCCCAGCCTGGTAACAGATTCCCCATTTTAAGTTCCTCCACAAATCATCGTAACCTCACTGTTTCTGCGCTATGGGGGCATCCCATGGTCTTTTGCACTGCAGCACTCAAGCGGCTTACCTGCTCAGTTAAGTCAGCAACGTGAGAACTTATTTACCCACCCAGAAAAATGACAAGAAGGTTGTTGGCAGATTTACAGATTTTTAGGTAAGATATGTATTAGCCTGAGCTAACAAACTGCTTTGTACAGCCCAGCTGTAGTCTTTTAAACAATACTGAGAGCATTTTAATATAGACAAGACCTTAAAAAAGGGACGCAGTCATAGAATCAACAGCTTGTGACAGTAAGGACACAGCACGGCATATGCATATACAACAATATTTGACTAACTGCTATTTATAGACAATCTTTTTACCGTTGTTGCTTATTTATTATCATTAGCTTTTAATTAATAGATATTTGCTTCCTTTTTCTGATCTTTATGAATGCTGTGCTGCCCATTTCAAATTGAATTTTCCATCACAGTGCCTATGATCTTAAGAGATTTCCTGTAAATAAAGAAGAAGAAACAGAACACACAGGATGAGATCCTAACAGCACTGCATTTGGCTGCTCGTTTCAGCGGAAGGACATTTTGCCTTTGTCTGAATAACAGTTCCTAAAACACTAGATACAGCCTTAAAGAGCAGCAGGTGAGAGACAGCTCCAACTCTACCTGCTCTCAAGCCCCCTCAGGTTGGTTGACTCCATCCTTAGCTGCCCTCTGGACGCTGGACAACGGCTATAGTATGCAAGCAGGGATCTCATGCAAACCTTACGGAATCTATGTAGGTCGAACTTGGTAAGCAACCTGATAATTGCACAAATAAAATATTTCCTTCCACTCTACTCTGGACATAAAAAAGGAGATTACGTGGTGCAAAAGATGCTAAAAGCACACAAGCAATTTCATTGTTCAGTTTCCCGATTCATGTATCACCCTGGCCATTCTCAGCTTACGATTCTTTCCAGAACTGTGATTACACCCTTTTTGATTATATTGAGATTGATTTTTATATAAAGCCACAATAAATCTCTAAACTGGAAGAGGAAATAGTAAGAAAAAATAATTCTTATTTGGTTATTATTAATGAAACCAAATTTTGCTGACTTTCTGTTCTCTATAATAAGAACCAGGCAGACTATCATCATTCTCAACCCCATCAGAAATTTTACCACTATGACAGCAAAAGAATGCTGAAGTGTCTAGGAAAGCATCATTTTGATTCCATGTAGCAAGAATTATTTCATTCTGAAATGTGAATCCCCTAAAGGATTATATGTTTGGAGTTTGCAGGTCACTGGTGATGGAAAGGATAAATAGAAGTGACATTAGACACCCACACACTTCTACCAAGTCACTATCTAATATATATTATCAGAAGAATCCAGACTGTAAACTAGTGACTTGCTGTTACTAAAATCATAGCCCAGAAAAGGAATGTAAATTTTATAAGCTTAATAACATCTTGCTACTGCTGGTTTTAACTTCATAGTAATAATGGCCTTTCATATGCTACATGAACATTAACTGACATTAATGACATTTTTAAATATCCTTGCTGATACTCCTAACAGTCTTGTAGGCTATTGTTCCCTAATAGATTAGATTACCATAGAAGCCAAAAGGCCCAATTAAGATCAAGTGCCCTTTTGTGCTAGGCACAGAGCAATCACATCCCGTTCTGAAGAATGTATAAGCTAAAAAATGAGAGATGCTTGAAGAGTGTTGACAAAAGAAAGGTATAGCCCAATGTTTACAAATTATTACTGGTACCTTAAAAGATTGAAAAATAGTCATATCTGCTCCTTGAGCTGTCATCATTTGTTAAAACAAAAACATTTGAAAATTGAATTTGTTTTTTGCCCTATGTAATATTAGTTCATTTTTCTTAAATTTGATCAAAAAAGATAAACAGTTTAATCACATTTTTGCTTTGGCACAATGCTATTCTGTGTAAAGCATGACAGCAGAAAAATAAGTTTATTGATTTAAGACATTTTCATCAAAACATAGAGAGCACACTGTGAAGATATTTATATACGTAAAAGTGCAATGAACCCAAAGCGACTATTTTGTGACATTAGTAAAAAGTAAAACGTGTTTCCAGTGTTTGCTGAATCAGGTTCTTAATTGTATTATACCAATAAATGAACAAATTAATCCACAAATGCCAGCTAGTTCCATATACCTTTTTCTTTCCATTAGTGCAGACTTAAGGTGAGCCCACATTGCCCAAATCATTATCCCAGAACAATTGTTTCTGGACTGAGGTGACAAATCAGATCAATGAACTAATTGAGGTTTTAAAGGTTTGGGTATTTTTATTTGTAAGGTTATTTTTCACTTTCGTCAGCTCATTTTTTTATGTAAAATAAGTGTTATGATGAATTACATTCTTCAACAGTTCTATGAAGGTATATTATATACAATATACCAATTACAGCACATAAACACTTCCTCAGTAATCACTCTTGGTGGCTGCAAGATTAAGAATTAACTTCCTTAATAGATTTCCAGTTTCTATATTATTTAAACATCACTTTCACTTTTTTGGGCACTAAAAAAGTGATACTGTAGAATCAAAGAATTGTCAAGGTTGGAAGGGACCTTTAAGATCATTGAGTCCAACCATCAACCTAACACTGCCGAAACCACCGCTAAACCATGTCCCTCAGCACCACGTCTGCCCACCTTTTAAATACCTCCAGGGACGGTGACTTCACCACTTCCCTGGGCAGCCTTTCCAATGCTTGACAACCCTTTCTGCGAAGAACTTTTTTCTAATATCCAATCTAAACCTCCCCGGCGTAACTTGAGGCCATTTCCTCTTGTCCCATCGCTTGTTACTTGGGAGAAGAGACCAACCTCCATGTGGCTACAGCCTCCTTTCAGGTAGTTGTAGAGAGCGATAAGGTCTCCCCTCAGCCTCCTTTTCTCCAGGCTAAACAACCCCAGTTCACGGAATCACAGAATGACAGAATTTTCAGAGTTGGAAGGGACCTCTAGAGATCGTCTAGTCCAACTCCCCTGTTAAAGCAGGATTGCCTGGAGCACATTACTCAGGACTGCATCCCGGCGGGTCTTGAACATCTCCAGAGAAGGGGACTCCACAACCCCCGTGGGCAGCCTGGGCCAGTGCTCTGTCACCCTAATCGTAAAGAAGTTTTTCCTTGTGTTAGAATGGAACTTCCTATGTTCCAGCTTATGCCTGTTGCCCCTCGTCCTGTCACTGGGAACCACTGAAAAGAGACTGGCTCCATCCTCCTTCAATCCACCCTTTAGATACTTATAAGCAATAACAAGGTCTCCCCTCAGCCTTCTCTTCTCCAGGCTAAACAGTCCCAGCTCTCTCAGCCTTTCCTCAGAAGGGAGATGCTCCAATCCTTCAATCATCTTTGTTGCCCTACGCTGGACTCTCTCCAGTAGTTCCCTGTTTCTCTTGAACTGGGGAGCCCAGAACTGGACACAGTACTCCAGTTGTGGCCTCACCAGTGCAGAGTAGAGGGGGAGAATGACCTCCCTCGACCTACTGGCCACACTCTTCCCTAGGCAGCCCAGGATTCCATTGGCCTTTTTAGCAACAAGGGCACATTGCTGGCTCATGGAGAATTTACTGTCTACCAGGACCCCCAGATCCTTCTCCTCAGAACTGCTTTCCAGCAGGTCCACCCCTAACCTATATTGGTGCCTAGCATTCTTCCTCCCCAGGTGCAGGACCCTAAACTTGCTTTTGTTGAACCTCATTATGTTCTTCTCTGCCCAGCTCTCCAGCCTGTCCAGGTCATGCCGGATGGCAGCGCGGCCCTCTGGAGTTCCCTCAGCCTCTCCTCGTAAGACATGTGCTGCAGACCCCTCACCAGCTTTGTTGCCCTTCTCTGGACCAGTAAACTAAAACTACCCTTGACTGTTCCCTGACATAAAGGCCAACTGGCACTGAATGGCTCTCTATTACTAATGTCTCATACCCTCCAAAACTGTAAGAAAATGGACAAAGGGGGAAAAAAACAAAGCAGCAGTTTGGAAAGAGAGAGTGAGGAGAGCAGTCAATAGGCTGGAAATTTTGGCTGCTTTTCAGAGGGATCTTGACAGGTTGGAGAAAGGGTCTGGCAAGACCTCCTGGAGTTCAACAAAGACAAATGGAAAGTTCCTCACCTGGAGATGAGTATTGCACACAGTAATACAGCCCAGGGGCCAGCTGGCTAGAAAGCAGCTTTGCAGAAAAAGACCTGGGGATCCTGGTGGACAAGACTTTGAATAGAAATGAGCAGTGTGCCCTCGCAGCACTGAATGCTAATAACAACTGTGCTATAACAGCGTGGCCAGCAAGTTAAGGAAAGTAATTATTCTCTGCTATTTGTCACTTGTAAGATTGCACCTGAAGTAATGCACCCAATTTGGGATTCCTGGTACAGTAGACATTGACAACCTGCAGTGAGCCAAGCAACAGGGCCAGCAAAAATAGTTAGGGGGCTGGAGTACATACAGGGAGAGACAGAGACAGCAGTGTTTGTTCAGCTTCAAGAAGAGACAGCTAAGGGGAGATCTCATTGCTGTGCTCAACTTTGTAATGGGGGTTTTAGAGTAGACACAGACAGGCTTTTCTCAGAGACGCACAGCAAAAGGACAAAAATCAGTAGGCACAAGTTGCAGCAAGGGAAATTGTGGCTAGATATCCAGGAAAAATAATTCATGATGAGGGCAATGAAACGCTTGCAAATCCTTCCTCTTTCAGTTGTGCCCTGCCTCCTGCCCATCAGGTACCAGGAAGATAGCAGGAAAAGGCTATCACTGGCATGGTCTGGGATTAATTTATGAGGCTAATCATCCCAAATTATGATCCTCAGTTATGTAAAGACTGATCACCGACTTGGTCTGATGTCCAATGGTGATTTAGAAGTGGGAAGAAGTCAAAAGTATGCTCAGGAAATAGGCACCTGGTTGAGAGCTGGTGTCATCAGTCTAACGGTTCATCTATTGGAAGGGCAGGTTCACAGCCAAGCGTCAATGCCCAGTGTGTTTCCCTCACCCCTTCCAGAAACATCTTTTGGGTCAGAAGCTTGCTAAGAAAGGATCCATGCCCTGGCAGGTATACCCAGGAGTAACGCATATCTGCAGCTGGAGAAACTTCCACCACAAATGGGAGCTGTTGTCTTTGACACTGCTGTAGGCCCCCCTCACCTGGCCTCCGGCGTCAGCTGGGGAGTCATCCTTTCAAACCTGCATTTGTGCGCATATCCTTTAAAAAAGGAAAAAAATCTTAAATCTCCACTGTATTGGGTGTAAATGGTAAGGTTCTGGTAGCAGGATGGGGGGTTGTTAGGGTGGCCTCTGTGACTGCCCTGTGCCAGACGCAGCTGGCTGCACGAGAGACCACAGCTAAGCCACTCAGAGGACCTCTGTGAAAAAATATTTGGGAAAGGTCAGGAAACACCAGACAGAGAGAGAAGAAGGGAACAAAAAAATAAGAAACAGCAGAGGGACTGGAGGGAATAACAAGGCCAGAGTAGAAGGAGGTGCTCCACAGTGGAACAGGTAAACCCTGAAGGGACTGCAGCTCACGGAGGAACCAGAGCAGAGCGGGTATACCCCAAAGGGACTCCAGTTCATGAAGGACCCACGCTGGACCGTAGGAAATGAGGGAGAAGCAAGGGCCAGCAGAGAAACCACTGCCTCCTGATCCCAACCCCCTGCACCACTTGTCACCTCGCTGAAGGCACTGAGCGTGGCCTGTGGCAATACCATGGGGTGAAGATAGGTGTCTGGAGTGCAGGAGTGAAGCGGAGACTAGAAGTGGGGAGAAAGGTGTCTGAGCCTGGGAAACGAGGAGGGGTATTTTCTCCCTAAGTCCTGCAATATTTGGGGGGTTTGTTTCCTAATACCTGAATTAAATATTTATGTTAATTGATAATAAGTTAAATTGCCCATGTCAAGTTTGTTTTGTCCATGATAGTACTTGGTAAGTGATTTCCCTGTCTTTACTTCTACCCACATGTCTTCTCGCTCCTATTCTTCATATTTTCTCCCCCATCCCACTGGGGATGGTAAGTGAGGGGTTGTGTGGGTGCTTGGCTGCAAGCCAGGGCCAACTCCATTAAATATCCATTTATGCCACAAACGGCAGGTTCCAGGCTAATAGGTTTCCGGGAAGATCTCTGCACCGTGGTGAAGCCAAGCTTGTTGCCCACTCAGAATTTCTCCAGAACCTAAGAGGAAAACTTGAAAACAACAAGTGGGTCTTGGGTACGTTTCAGGGAACCAGGAATAACCAAGCTGAGTCAGATCTCCCTGAGCCAAAACAGGCCTCAGTATAACGCTGCTAATCATCACAGCAAGGTACAGGGAGCTGGTAAGTCAAGATGGGCTTTGATGTAACTTTACTAACCCTGCACAAATGTATTTGGTATTGTGGCAAGACAAGGACTAACCAAATGGCTGGTCACAAGTGTAAGACCTCAGTATATCTACAAAACCACAGAGGAAATACTGAATTAAAATAAATCATTTTAACAAATTGCTGATTGTAGGCCATTAATAAAATACAGGAAAATATTGCAATGATGGTGCAGTTAAGACAGCTGTGGAATGAGGGCAGAGGGATGGTTTCATGGAATGAGCACTGCAGAGAAAAAGCTGCAGAATGAGGACACAGTGACCAGAGGACACAGTGACCAGTTGTCTTTAGATTGAACTAACTCAACAGAAATAATGAATAACCCTCTGAGGATGTACAGAAGTACATACTGAGAAGTGCAGAAGGTCATAGGCCATGGCACCTTGAGGGTATATACAGAAAACTAAGACTGCCAAGGTAGGATGTGCGAACAGGATCAGTGTTGAAGATCCCAGCATCCAAGAATCAATGGTTACAGTGATGAAGAGCCATCCAGGCCCTCTCAACATACCAGGTGGGACATCCTGGGGACTCTTGTGCCAGGAGTGTGGCCTCTGAGGGCCAAGAGAGGGGTATCGAGGACCTTAGTGGATTGTGACAACTCAGGGATTTGCTTCCATAACCATAACACTGTGCTGCTCATGGCTCAAAGCCTAATGCTGCTAATGTTTGTTACAGCTATCCACTGCCATTTTCATAGTTATTTCATAAATTGTTACAGTTATCCAATGTCACTACCATAGTTATCTCACAGTTCTCTCATTTGTTCTCCCTTAAGTATCACATAGTTAAATATTGCTAAGACGTAATTGTATCTGCTACTGCCGTGCTTGAGTTCTCATACTTAAACGTTACAGCCTACATAAGCTGTCGAAAATCATCATATATATATAGCACATAGTCACAGTCTCTCTCCTTGCTGGGTATCACTGCTGCATGTTGCTGTTCTTCCCCAGTAACTAAGAAGCAACCGGTGGGTGACAGAATCTGGGCACTGGTGCAGGTAATGATGTTTTCAGCTACGCTGTGTGGACCACTAAGGTAGGTGCTAGAAGACTTGGTATTCTAGGTGGAGGCATTTATGAATACAGATCATCAGTACCACATGTGTATGGGCCCTAGAAGGCACATTAAGGACTAGAAACACTTGAAGGAATATCAGGTGGGTGCTCTTATGAAAAAACTAAAGATGTTCATGTGACTACTACACTTGGAGAGCTGGGGAACTTGGCCTTAAAAGCCCTGACAAGGCTACATCCCTACAGAACAGGGTAGTTGCACATCTCATTTACTAGAAATAAATCCCATTCCTGTAAGTTTCCATGAGAGCAAATAATCATGAGAACCATTTTGCTGAAAAGAAGTTATATTTTCACATTGTTACTATTTCATGAAGGCCAGAGTCGGGCTCGATGATCCTTATGGGTCCCTTCCAAAGGAGATAGTCTATGATTTATGATTTGCTTGTCCAGCACTCCTATTTTAGTGTCAGTTAATTCCCATTTATGACACTGCCAGTTATCTCAGACAGCTGCTTTTCTCCACACTCGATGCAGCGTGTGCCAATGCTGATAAAAAGGCAGCACATGTGTGGAGGAAAGAGCAAAGGAATACTTCCGACGTCTGAGACTGCTAATGAGACTAACGAATAGCGCAGTTTACGTAGGCAGCTTAGTGAAGCAGACTTTTCTAAAAACATTTGGTTTGGATCCAACTCTGGCTAAAAGCAACTAGAAGTTATTGTCACCCAGTGGCTCTTCCGTAATCCGGATCGGGCAAGGCACTGGGTTCGGGTGAGTTATTTCCAAAGTGCAGGGCTCCCATTCATGCAGAATGGTGCCACACAAGCCCAACTGGCCCCTTTTTTGATCATGTCGGAGGAGAACTAGGAAAAACATCAGAAATGTGTTCTAAAGTTTAAGTTGACTGACACAAGAGAGCTAAGACAAAAACAGGGGAAAGTTTCTACAGGATTCCAGCTCCTGGATCTATCATTCTTTAAGGTCATTTCACCGAATTGTACATGAGCCTTAATGACCATTGCATTATTTCATTTTGCATGTTAAATATGTTTTACTCTGAAAATTGCCGGTACATCTATTTGTACTGGGCTGATGGAAAAATCTATATCCTGCACTGGTAGAAAATCTGTTGATTTCTGAGAAAGTCTTATTAAACTGGCAGACAGTAACAGTTCCCAATAGCTCACTGCTGAAGGCTCTCATTGCCTTACTATTTCATGTAGCCTTATTATTTCATAAATATGGAATAGCTGCTTATTTCTATAACTGATTAAAGAATGTTACATGGGTTTCAGGAAGATGGAGAGACAATACATAAAGCTAATCAGGAATTTTACTTTGGAAAAATTGTCCCATATTATCAAAAGTTAGTTGTGTCATTTCAAAGAAATTCTGCTTCAGAAACTGAAAGAATTATTCACATTTTCATTCTGGGTTAAATTTTAAAACTTTCTAGGTTTGACTCACTTCACCATGGCAAAATTTTGCAAAGTTGCCACATTTGCCATAGTACAGAAAATCTAAATTCTACCCAGCACCACAAATAAATATAAACCCAACTTTGCTGAATTCCTGTTCCCTTTTTTTTTTTTAAAAAAAAACCCCACAGTTACAGAAAGTGGGAAGTGAGGGTTAGATTAAACAAGAAGCAGACTCCTCACATCTGTTTCACTTGAATAACTCCAATAGCTAGTAAGTCTTAATTTAGAGATTATTTTCAAAGACACAACTATGATATAAAAATGATGGGTGGTACTGTAGTATCCCGGCAGTAGAGTCCAGGTAATAACCTGGATTCAGGCAGCACAAATTAGGTTCCCTTTCTATCACAGATTTTCTTGTGTAACTATGTACAAGTTATTTGCCTTTCTTAGTACCTAATGTATAACAAACAACATATTAATTAATATATTAATGACTGTAAGAAATTGAGGGAAGAGCCATACAGAAGCTGATGGCTGTGTGGCACGTACCTATCATTAATGTCTTTAAAAAGCTCCTTTTGCAGATTAAACTTATGCTTTGAGCACAATAACAAACATTACTTAGCCTTATTATATAAAAGAAATATACTAATTATCTGCATACAGACAGTAATAAACTACGTATCCTATGCAAGTTAGAATGAATGACATTATCTAGAAAGTAAGTTTGTCATTTAAACTACAGAATGATAAAACATAAATCGCCAATGAAGTGATAAAATTAGTCTCTATTAATCTAAAATTAGATAATAATAGTCTCTATAGAGCTGCTTTTCTGTCCAAATTCATTTTTGTGAACTAACATGAACAGACCTGCGCAGCTCATCTAACAATGAAACGTGACAAATTCAGCCCTATTTCCTCCTCCTGCTGATCCGATCCCTGTTTACGGACTCCCTGAGCTCTGCAAAGGTGTGGATTGATTGCGGTATTATGTGTCTACGGGAAAAACACATCCTCAGGTCTCAAACCCTGGGTGTATTTGGGTTCTGTTGTAAAGCTACTTCTCTTTTCTTCAATTAGTATTCCTGACACCAGAAATACATTACAAAAACATATATACATTTACAAGCATTTTATTCAAGATAATGTTATAAAAGTATGAAAGGGGGCTCCTGTCATTGAATGAAGATGACATCTAAATACAAGTGATCATTTGAAAAGACGGTCTCTGGGTAAGTAGTTCTGTGCTTTTTTTTAAGCCTGAGGAAACTGATCTATCCTGCAGCTTATCAGAACAGCAGTGAATACTGATACGAGCATTTCTGTTCATTTAAACAGCATAAATGAATAAACATGTGAAGGGAATGAGCTGAGCTGAAGAAAATGATGCATTATTCATGCAGCTAACAGCACTTACTCATGCCTAGTATAAATTGAAACCTAAAGTGCAAATCTAGGACACTGAGAAGATTTTCAATCATGCTGAGTTATATTTAAATTCAATCTATGCCAGAAATTCTGAGTTCATTTCATGTTTTCACACCAGCGCAGAAGCATTTCACACTGTAAAACTGCCTTTCATTGGCTACACTTTGGGAAACATAAATTATGAATGTAGCAGGTTTTGCAAATGAATAGTAAAATATGCCAGGTGGATTTAACTTGAGATGTAGTGGACATGAAATTACGTGAAAAGTACAACGCTGGTGACTCATTTATTTCCATCTGACACACTCCTGAAGAAAAGTATTTAAATCAAAACAAAACTGAAAAACGAGTGAGTTTTCCAAGCGAAAAAAAAAAGGTTGTATTTGCAATTCTATTTTCTTTAATGAAACACTTGTATAACACCGTTTCTGATATGCTCTGTTAACTCAAAACTGCGAAGGGAAGACAATAATTTCTAGAACATCATACCTGGGTTTTTGTTATCCTTGTTTGTTCTAAACTCTCAGCAATTCTTATATTCAAAATACGGAAGTCATGCTGAACTCCTACACTGAGCCACTGAAAAAGCTAATTGATATTTGCAAAGTGGAAAATCTTCTGTTCCATTTTGCTTAATCAGGCCTCTATAACAATATCTTTCCCAAAGATACCTAAAAACTTCATCTCCAAACGTCACTTAGTCTTAATTACTCAAGGAACACACGGCTGGAAAAAATAAAGAGAACAGATACAGCTACTGTCTTGAAAGAAGAGTTTCATTCAGTGGGAGAATCTGGATCTACACGTTAAGAAAAGTAATTTCACCTCTCTAAATCTGCTTCTGTTAGATTTTCTTATCTGGATGTTAAGACCATTTGGAGGTAGAGGTGAGCAGAGAGGACGGCACAGCTCTTGTTTCAGAGTCTACTGGCGCAACTACAAAACGATTTTTAGCAAATGCAAGCAGTTCAGCCATTTCCTCTCCTCTCTCAAGCCTATGAAATAACTGGACCATGTAAGTAAGAGATCTGAAACAGCAATTCTTTTTCTTACTCTAGGTGTATCATAGTTTGCAACCAACTTCACAGGCCTTTGCTTTCCCACATTCATTCCAGGATACGTGCGCACAGCAGATTGGAGCAGAGACACCCGGCCAGCTTAGATGCAGCATAAGGTTGTACCTGGGCAACTGCTGACACATAAACTATCACTAGTTGTGTAAGAAGAGGGAGAATACGTATCTATGGTGTGGTTTTTCCACTGAACAAGACAATTAAGCTTTATGTAATTGCCATTAGGAAACGATCCCGCCCATGAAAAACCTGCAGAGAGATCCAAAAGGACTATTATCAGACTGGAAATTCTTTTTCTTTTGAGATTTTCCAGTCCTTAGAGAGGAAGGCAGCTGTAGCTGAGAAGTTATTTTATTTACTACTACACTGCCTTTCTGAGGATTGAAAAAGAACTCTGAAAGAGCATGAATGAGACTGGGGCTCCTGAGGCTGGAAAGGACTCAAACCCTGCTCCAGAGGACTTTGCACATGGAGTTGCTTACGGTTTGTCTCCCAAAGAGTGTTAGGCAAAAGGCCTGAGCCAGAAAACATGTTACAGCTCCAGAACAGGGAAGTAGGCAACAGCCAAATTTAAACACCTTGCAGTGGATCAGTCACTCACAGTTTGAGTGATGTGAGCAGGCAACTCTGAATCTCTCTTGTATAGACAATGCCTACGCAACCGAGACACATTTCTGAACCTATTTCAGATCTGAACGGATGCGGTGAAAATATCATGCCATGTTTTGCCTTCTAAACAACTCCTACAACGAATTTAGCCTGGCCGAAGTCTGTTTGCAACAGCAAATGGAATAGGAGTTGAGCCAAGGTTGAAGGCTTTACAGCTTCCTCACCTCCAAAGGAAAGTGCATACTGTGGTAATATGATTACAGAACTTCCAGCAGCTCGCCCAGCGTTCAGACAAGCACATTATTGGCAGCAGCTGCTCAAACAAGTGCTCACCTCACTGTGCTCACCATATCCCAGCAACCGAAGGAGTGAGAAATTATGTCAATGAAATCAGCCTTTTCTGAAAACTTGCACAGTGTGCTTCCATATCTATCCAACTACTTGCTGAGCAATTAAAGTTGCCGGCTTGACAAGCCATTTAAAGGTTACTTAAATCTATCACGGCTATTTGATTATCGGAAAGAAAATATTTTAATAGTCTGAGTATTACCAAGTTAGCACTTAAACCACTAACCTGCCAAATTACTACGCATTTCACCAAGTTATCATCCAACCAAAAATAGGTGAGGATTTCAGCTGTAAAATGCTAAGATAAGGCTTTTATGATAATTAGTCTGACACAATTTAATTATGCATATACATGTAAGTCTACTGTACTGTACGTACATTCCAACAAAACAGGAGAGAACGAAGTCTAACAAAGCAGAGGCTTAGCAGCTTCTCTCAGGGAGTTTTCTCTAAGGCCGTTTCTCTTCGTTTTGCTTGATTGGGTATCTTTCTCATCTTCCTGCCTCAGAAAAGATTTATACTTGTTGGCCTGCTGTCCCAGCATGTAAGGGATTACAATCTAAAGCATCTCATGATTATATAGATCAATTGCACAATAAAAATTAAACGTACTTGAATAGATTAGAACTTCCAGTAATAATATCAAAACACAACTGAAAGAGAACCGCCTACGAGAAAAAAAAAGGGGGCCATAAAAATGCATCAAATTACGTGAAAGACCATGGGTTAAGTTGGTAAGAAAATAGTTTGACTGCCACAGCTTTTTAAAACAAAACGCTATGTGAAAATACTCATTAAGAATACATAGATTACATGTTAGTAAATTCTGGATACAGAACATTCATTTGCCCTTTATTACATCAGCTAAGTCTAATTTACAATAATTGACTACTAATCGGGGCTTTACGCATGCCCGCACAAGAGGGAAAATATAAAATCACCATTTGTGCTTTTTTTGGTATAGATTTCTACCACAGACTTATTGTAGAAAAACAAATACTTGAAAACCTTCATATTCTTCTACTTTTGCACATTCCTATTCTGTAATCAAAATACATGTATAGCCATATAATTTTTTAATCCTGATTTCCCATTCTACCTGTAAGTATACTGACATATTCCAGTATTATTTGAAATGCTGATCTCAGTTTTGATGCAGCTTCCTTACTAAATTTTAACCACAAAAAGCTGTCGTCCTGGTTGTTGTCCTCAAACCAGGACAGCTGTTTTATCAGTTATTTGTCGCAACAGTGACAGAATTTTAAAATACCATTATCCTCTGAGATCTTCATATAGTGCCAACATAGTTCCAAGTAAGTTAACACAGCTCCTCATTAATATCGTCCAAGATCTGCCCCTGACATCAGTTCAGTAGATCTAAACTTATGCCTCTTCATTGTTCGTGGCCCTTACACGTCTTAGCTGCCATGATTCTACCAGACCAGCACAACAAGGTTTCATGCCAAACGTTCACACATGCCATTCCTCAGTCAGCTCACCACTATGGAGATACAAGAACAACGGCCACAGCAGAAAAATGGCAATAGTTTCATTGCCAGTTTTGGTGGCCAGCAAGCGACATAGCTAGGTCTGTCAGATCATTTGGAAACCTCAAGCAAGTCCCGACGGTATTCTTGATGCCAAAATGAACCCTCAAACTACAATGGGATGAAAAATCTAAAAGTAAAGAACAAAAATCAAATTAGAAATCCCTTCCTCTTTCCTCTTTTTCCAAGCCTCCAGAACAGGCAGTCGGATTACTCCAATCAAAATTTTAAACTGAGACTGTCATAATTTCATCAGGTGTTCTGAGTCTTGATCATTTTTCATTCTAATTCAAACAAAAACACTTTTCAAAGCAGCAATATTGTAAAGAAACTGAAAACTAAACAAGTTGAGAAAACAACTCAGCAGAACCATCCTCTTCAGAAAAAGCCTTTGGTTCTTATGAATGAATATTATCTGATGATAAAGCATTTGCCACAGAATTCTATTTGATGATAGGGATTTTCTATCACACGGTTTTGCCATTGCTGATTAGAAACTGGAATGATGGGAATGCAAACAGAAAATCTTCTAAGATGCCTTGTAAGATACCATGGGGATCAGTTTCTTTTTAATCGCCAGGTGATGATCTCCTACATGTTGGGTTCTTCAAATGTAAGCACATATGAATCACTCAAACATTTAGGTCTGAGATCCTCTGTTTATCTAGAAAAAGAACTAGCTGGCAGTATTGTAGTATGCCGGCTAGATATGCTGACTGCATCCAACATTATCAACGTTTTTCTGCTTCAGCAAATTACTTTATTAAATTTTCCTGGCAAGGGTTTACTCTATATGAAAAATGGATGTACTTGATGCACTTCCAAATTGTTAACTAACTGACACGTTCTTTATGTTTCTCTGAAAGAATTTAAAGGACAAAGACACAGTGTGGATCTTGCGATCAAGAAACGAGCAGGATTTCTCACAAGGCCGTCTTTGTTTAGTAAAACATATTACCATAGATTATTTTAGAGCCTGGACACATCACTGGTTTGTCAGATGAAGACATAGGGGTGGCCTGTGCGGTTTGGAGGAGGGGAGAAGGTGCGATTCCTCTGTTGGCAACATGTGACAGTTAATGAATCCTCAGCACGCTGGCATTTTTTGTAAAATACTGTGCAAGTGTTTCCAAGTTCCAATTCCATTAGCTGTATTTCACTCAGAGTCTCTTTGGGGGCTGTTGTTGCTTTTTTGGTGTAATAGCACTAAAAAGAGCAGCGGAGGTGTGCTGATGAACTGATGCAAAAATGCTCCCAAGACATGCCTGTACCTTACTAGACTGAGGTGCTGTTATCTTCTCATGCTATAAGGCAAAGATGAATTATAACTTGAAACTCGAGTTGGAAGTTTTGAGATTTACATTGCATTTAATCAGAATTTAAAAGCGCGCAAACACAAATCTCTTAACTCATTCTGACTGTCTGTAAAATAAGGAAACTGCACAGTAGCAGCTCTAACGATCTTTGTCAATGTAATTACCTAAGCTGAAGCTGAAAGGTCAAACCTTGAAAATCGTGTGCAGGCTAATCAGGTAAATCAGTCAGAACAGAAGGTTTTAGTGGAATAACTTTCAGTTAATCATCATGTATACTCTTGTACATTACGCAGGCATCCAAAGTAACTACAGCCTAATAGTTCAGGATTCTGACTTCCCTAAGAATTTCCATTTTAGCCTGGTTTCTCCTGTACAGATGGCAGGTGGAAAAGTAAGGAAGAAAGCAATGTTTGCTATATCTATTATTGATGACTGGGGAAAAAAGAAAATCAACACAAATGTACATATGCGTACAGATGACTGACTGAAGAGCAGATTGACTACAAAGACGTACAAACTGCATCACACGTACAGAAACTAATTTGAGGAGCTCAAAGTGACAGCTTCCTTTTCTGGATTTTTGAAAACAAGATCTACTAATTACTCTACGGTCTAATCAGCTACAAAGCTCCCCTAAAAATAAAGCTGATCGGCACTTCAAGTTTCCACTTCACGGGAAACAACGGCATTTCAAAATCTGACCTCATTCCAGTTCCAAACAAATCTGAGTACTCTCAACATTTCCTATGAAATACAATTAAAATGCTGTGTTAAAACTGATTTTTTTCATACTTACATTTATTATTTTTATCTTATTCTATTCCAGGTACATACTATATATGGTATTGTAAATCATCAGTGCATAATATGATTGATATTATGTCAAGTTGTCCTATTACATCCTGACATACCAAATAGTCCAGTATTTCAGTTTTATATTATTTTTGTATTAATTTCATTTGAAAGAAAAAGCAGTTGCTACATTGCGTATAATGAAATAGCTTATTTTCTAAACCAGGGTTGCCTAGCATTTTAAGAACTGTGACTTGGTACGAGTTTTGTGGCCCCTAAAAATCAAATTTATCATTTTCTGGAGATGGATAGTTTGCAGAACGAGATGCTAAGCATAACTGTATCAAAATTATAAAGACCTGAGACAAATTTATCCTTCAGGCCAGGCAGTTCACAGGCCAGCAGTTCAGTAACCTTGCTGTAAGTCAGGCTGGGTTTTATTCATGCTGCAATGAGACAGTGCGGTTCTTTGATGCAAAATTTATTGTTTTACTTCCAGTGCCTAATGGCATTATGAAGAAAACAAGCTTTTGATCTTCCTGAATGTTCCCTAGACACATTTTTCTTTGAATCTCCTAGTCTTCTCTGTTACTTTGTCAGATGTTCTTTATTAATCAGTCCTTGCACCCACAGATAAAGAAAACACTAGAGATATTTCTCACGGCTGAAATATATGCATAATGGATAATCAGAGGTGTACACGGAATTAATTTATGCCATCAAATGATGCAAGCTCTCAGCTCTTTCCAAGATCTTGGTCCCTTGATTACACAGTCCGCATGCATCTGAATTCTGCTCAGGCTCTCATTTGGAGCAAGGTGCCTAGTTCCTCTAAGGCAAAGCTTAGGTGCAGTCCAGAGGTAATTTTTTCCAAGGACTTCAACCTAAATGTAGCATAGACAAGATGACACCAGAGCTGGCTCCTTCCTCCTCACACAGTCCCCCAACACTATTTCAATAGACCAGTACTCTCCAACACGTCTCTGCTACCCTCATGTGTCACGCTCCATGCATGCAGTACGCAGCCCTGGTATCATCTTATAAAAATGTCACTCTAGCAGCCCTGACACAACCCTTACATGACTGCAGACATTTTCAGCAGAAAAAGCACAAGTTAAAAATGTATGTCCCCAGAGGGACACCAGATGCAGCCAGTGGGATCCAGGGTGAATATTCTTCTATGTGGATATAGATAGTCCTGTCTAATGGAAACAACCATTAATAATATACTTCACTGGTTTTGGCTTGGAGGACGTAGCGTTTCTTCCAGAGATATTAACTTTTGCTCATCATGTTATCTACTCAAAATCCGAATTTTCCTCCTCCGATTTGATTTTGGTGGCCTTCTACGATGGGGTTACAGCATTGGTGGATAACGGGAAAGCAACATATGCCATCTACCTGGACTTACGCACAGTGTTTGACACTGTCCCACATGACATCCTTGTCTCTAAACTGGAGACATGGATTTGATGGGTGGACCACTTAGTGGATAAAGAACTGGCTCGATGGCCACACTCAAAGGGTTGCGGTCAACGCCTTGATGTCCAAGTAGAAATCAGTGATAAGGCGGCGTTCCTCAGAGGTTAGTACTGGGACCAGTACTGTTCAACACCTTTGTCGGCGACATGGACAGTGGGATTGAGTGGACCCTCAGCAAGTTTGCCGACAATACCAAGCTGTGTGGCACAGTTGACACGCTGGAGGGAAGAGATACCATCCAGAGGGACCTGGACAGGCTGGAGAGGTGGGCTCATGCAAACCTCATGAGGTGCAACCAGGCCAAATGCAAGGTCCTGCACCTGGGTCAGGGCAATCCCAAGCACAAATACAGGCTGGGCAGAGAATGGATTGAGAGCAGCCCTGACAAGAAGGACTTGGGGGTACTGGTGGATGAAAAGCTGGACATGAGCCAGCAATGTGCACTCACAGCCCAGAAGGCCAACCGTATCCTGGGCTGCATCAGAAGAAGCGTGGTCAGCAGGGCGAGGGAGGCAATTCTGCCCCTCTACTCTGCTCTGGTGAGACCCCATCTGGACTACTGCATCCCGCTCTGGAGTCCTCAGAACAAGAAAGACATGGAACTGTTTGAGTGGGTCCAGAGGAGGGCCATGAAGACAATCCAAGGGCTGGAGCAACTCTCCTATGAGGAGAGGCTGAGAGAGCCGGGGTTGTTCAGCCTGGAGAAGAGAAGGCTCTGGGGAAGACCTTTATTGTGGCCTTCTGGTATCTGAAGGGGACCCACAACAAGGCTGGAGAAGGACTTTTTACGAGGGCATTTCGTGATAGGATGACAGGTAATGGCTTCAAACTGGAAGCAGGGAGATTTAGATTAGATATCAGGAAGAAATTCTTCACTGTGAGGGTGGTGAGACACTGGCACAGGTCACCCAGAGAAGCTGTGGATGCCCCATCCCTGGAATTGCTCAAGGCCAGGCTGGATGGGGCTTTGGGAGGTGTCCCTGCCCATGGCAGGGGCGTTGGAACTCGATGAACTTCAAGGTCCCTTCCAACTTAAACCATTCTGTTATTCTATGATTTTGCAGGTACAGTTGGAAATGAGAGACACTCTGTTCTGGCAGATCAGAGTTTGAACAGTAGCTGCTGGAAGAGAGTAGTCCCTACTGGGAAATAGGGCATTTTCTGTGAAAGGCAATGGTAATTCTAACATTAACAGAGAGGAGCGGGTCTTGTATAGAAGAGTACAGTTAGGTTATGTTAAATATCATTAAAATAAGGGGGGCTTTTCTGGATACTGTTTCAGTGAGAGAGACTTAGAAAAAAGAACAAAACTCTAGAAGTATAAAGGAAAGGTAACATCAAAATGCAATTATAAAAGCACTCAGGCTGTAATTCCATGCTAAAAGCATTCCTGCCTTGTTTCTGCTGCCCCCAGCTGCTCATCTTTGTTATGTACACAGCATGGCTTCAAAAGCACAACTTGAGAGGGTGGGCAACCGTACAGAAGGGCAAGAACCTTTGAAAGGGCTTTCCCACCAAGGATCCTGTAAAACTGTCATCTCATAGGATTACCATAAAAAAACAATTATTTTTTTTTTTTAGTTTAAGGATTGTCTGGAACTCTTGAAATCCTAAAAAAAATAAATTAATTTATCTTCTTGTGAGTAAGGAAACACTTGTGCTTTGAGGTTTTTGGAGTATTTTTAATTTTTGGTCAATAAATGGGGGGATTGCCCTTAAGACATACGATTTCATGCTCTTCCTGACAGAAACAACCTGGCTGGACCGGAATTTTGCTTCAAAACAAGATAACAGTGGATACTGTTTGATGCATACACTTTTTATTTTCTTGCTTTTGCACATCTACATATAATACATACAGGAATTTTATTTGCCTCACAGCATAGTGTGTTTTATGAATTAGAACCTATACCTAAACGCACTTTAGCTGTAAGAGATGATCTTCAACATTTCATTAGTGCAAAAGCAGTTCTGCATCATCTTTAATGAATAGCTTTGTTGATTATAATTTTCAGTATATTCTGTAAAATCACTTCATGAAAAGCATAATCAATAAAGCTATACATAAAAAAAACCAAATACAGAAATTTCTTTTATGGATAATTTCAAAGAGAGTAAGAGAAGCAGTTCTCTTTTTCCTAGGTATGTCCAATTATTTATATATATATATATATGCTCCTGAGCTGGTTCACTTCTATGTAACCATACCAAAAGTAGAAGCACAGTGCAGATATCTGAACTGAAGCTATATTTGCAATTGCAGAACTGGAAAAAATGATATGACTCTGTTCTAAGTGCAACACAGCCATTATTCACAGCCACAGCTTATTTATTCGCTGTGAATGAAAATCCACTTGGCTGTGAGCAGCCAAGTGCCTAACCAGGAGAAGGTAAATAAAATCCAAAAGGTTCCTCTCCTTCTTTTTGTACCCCTTTACACAGATTCCTGAAAGGACTGGGTAAATATAATAGTAGTTTTACTCCTAACAATGCCAGCATTAATGGGCCTTCATAGAAATACCCTAGAAAGAGCTGAATGGAAATTAATAGTAAGGTATATCAAGAAAGGTGTTCAACTAAAAAAGGGATTGTTCCTGTCCTTATCAGAGATTGGTTTTAATTGAAACAGGAAATAATGATGTACCAATAGCACCCATGTTCCTGTTACAAGAAGTTTTGTATTTCAGTGGAAGACCAATACAATCTACAATAAAAAAATGTGTTTGTTTTATCACATACTATTTCCCATTGGATATATTTGATTAGTTGATTGGCTTACACTCCCCATGCGCTGATCCAACATGTACTTCCAAATAGCCTTCAAGATGGAGAGCTACCTAGTGCCAAATTATTTTGAGGACAATACAAGTAGTGGGTAAGCAAACTGGGTAATTACTGGTGAAATATCATCTGTAATGGGAAATACATTTGCAGAAAGACAGGCTACCCCGGGAATGTTTTGGCAGTAGTTCTAATTTAGCAGAGAAAAACCTTTTGCTCTGACCATTCACATGAATGTTAATCAATGTTGCTGTTATGTTTCTAGTCTTTATGATTCTGAAGGAAAATGTTTGGGATGTGGTATATCCCTTGAATATGCACACAAAGATGAGCCACCCGCAGTAATTTTTAAATCCTAAAAATGGCCTGCAGCACTGAATTGCTCGCAGTCATTGAAGCTCTGAAATACTGGCTGGATTCCAAAGCAACTCAAGTGCCAAAAGACCAAGGGCAATAACTTTCAGATTATTATTAAACTCATAAAGCATTTACAGAGTTTCTACCTTTTGATCAACAGCAATTTTGCCTCCCCTGTTAACGCAACAGCTAGAAGTATAGATCCAATGCACTATGTGACCTAATTGGCTGAAAATCTAATTTACTAAAAAACGCATTTACTTAAAAAAAAACCAAAAAGCAAACAATAAATTACAAAAGCCCACAGCAGGTTAGATCCTTTTTGGATCTAATATGAAAAAGCTGGAGAATGGCAAAGCATGAAGCAAAATATTGTTCTCTGTGACCATCAAAGAAGCCTGAAAATTCTGAAATTGCTTTAGTGGTCAAGCTCCTTCCAGATACCGTAATGGCAACCAGATCAGGAGCTAACCCATTCCTCTTACAGCAACTTTACTCTGGAACAACAGAGAGCACAAATCCAACATTTAAAGGAGATTTAAGAAAAACAGTAGAAAGCAATAAATTGTGGCAACTATTGTTATGCGGTATTCTGATAGTTGAGTTCTTTTGAAGTTTACGCTGAATACCAGATGCAGCTACAAGCGCATGCTATTTTAGGCAGTAATACATTTGTCAGTGATAGGATAGAGCAGAGTCAGTACTTTCACGTGATCTAGAAGGCCTGCATGTTTTCATAGCTAAAAGAAACAGCATAAATCAATCAGAAAGCAAGTCAGACAAAAAAAAAAAAAAGAAAATTCCTATAAAATAGGTAACCTGGTAATATTTCTGGCTTAGGCAAAGCTCCTAAATAATTTTAGACAAGTAACTGTGGATAAACTACACTTGAAATTCGCAATGTATTTCCACTACATTGTAATGCTACCAATAAAATTGAAATGTCTACGTGTCTACTGGCTGAAAGATAATCAATGAGATACAAATCAACTGACGTTTTACCAGAAAGGCACTTTGGTTTTACAGGATCCTGTAATCATACTTGGATTGACCTGTAAATTAATTTTAATTTTCTCAGTAATACTCTTTTGGATTCCTGGCAGTAATATTCCAAGCCTACAATAAGCATGCTCTCAAATGAAAAAACTAATCCGAGTACGTACAGAGGTTTCTAGAGTCTGTTTAGAAAATCGATGTAATGCCCTGAGAATGTAATGTAAACGGAGGCAAACATTTCAGTTATCTATCAGTCAAGATCTCGAAAGTAGGTAGGAAGGACTACAAAGAAATTATAAATTGTTACGTGGACTACTACTGCTACTCCTATTTCAAAGAAAATTTACAAAGTTGGATAAAGGATATTAGAGACAAGGGCAACGCGGAGAAGTGAAAGAATATTGTATTACCCCACATAACTGCTTTTGGTGTATTCTATTTTTCCATGTCTTCTTGTAAGCTTATTTTCACCAACTAAAGTAGAGAAGTTTGATTATGAAACACCAGCAGTCCACCTTCAAATTCTCTTTGTTGCACGTATGGAAGGAAGAAATATTATTCCTCACAAAGCTGCAAATAGTAATCCCTGTCAGTGCTACCCAAGGAAGAATGTAAAACAGCAAATAGATGCATTTCACAATGAGGGAACTGCTTATTCCCTGATTTCAACCACTTTTAGCTGCTTTCCCTACTTCTAACGTAAAGATGTGTTAGCTTCAACACTTCTGTATGGCATCTTAATTAACCAATATAAATTCACACACATTCTTACTAATTCTTTATGTTTAAAATAAAATTATTTTCTTTATTTTTAAAATACCAGGACAACTTCCACCTTGCTCAGTTCTATCAATAAAACAATTCTAGTATACCACCAAACAATAAAAAAACCCAGCTAAGATTTAATTAAATGAACTTCAAAGCTTATGCACTTTAAGAAGAAAGGAAAGCATTGGGAAGATCTTAGATAGAAATGACTCTCCATGTTTTCTACCCTCTGGAATGGAGCTCGATCATGCTGAAAAAGTGATTTAGGAAAGCAGCAAATCCATTTCAGGTACACTGGGACTGAAAGAAAGAAAAATGCATCGCATTTCATATTTCAGAAATGTCTTTATTATTTGATGGGAGCCAACACAAAACAAACAATAGAACTGATTTCTACAGTGAGCAATTCAGAGAAAATATACATAAGCTCCATTCGTATGTTTGCCTTAGGAATCATTGCATGGTCTTCTTCATTTGGAGCTGAAGAAAACCCCTACTTTTATGAAAAATTACAGAATCCCAGAATGGTCAGGGTTGGAAGGGACCTCTGGAGATCATCCAGTCCACCCCCCCTGCCACAGCAGGGACACCTACAGCAGGTAAATTAATTATCAACAACTCAACAGCTCTTATCTGGAAGTGTCAAAGGTGTACATCCAACATAAAAAATGACAATTTAGGTATCTGGAAAAGGCATAATTTGAAATCTTGGTTCAACCATACTTTATCCTAACCATAGTCAATGTTCTTTAGATCAAAACTGCAGAGGAATACCTTGTTATTCACTGCTCATGATAAGTACTCAATGCTGACACTTACATGTATATATTTGTCATAAATTTGATTTCATAGTGATCTCTAACACAGAGTTTCAATCAGTGAAAGTCCCAATGATACCTCATTGTTCTTGAAAAACAATACTAGTGTAATTGCCTTGTGCTTAGATAAGCTGTCTCCTGTCTGCAGACACAGAAACGATTCAGACACCTAGCCCATGAGGCTTAAAAGATGAGGACAACACCACAGAGTGTCCCGCGTGGACGGCAGCTTCTGACAGTGAACAAATGTCACTTCTGACAGTGAGCAAATTCCTGTAAAGAGCTGTATGGTTCCTCTGCCAAAATTTGGCCTTGAACTAGAACATAATATTGCTATTCGTCAAAAAAACTTTCGCATGTAGGGAATATATAGGGTCATATATAGGGAATAGAAACGTCCATTTGTCTCCTACTATCAATCATCACATAATTAGCCTTTCAGCCTGCTGCTGAAGTTACATTTAGCTCAGTTCTGCTCAATACTAATGTTTGTTTCACCACTCTCTTAAACAGACCCTTAAAATTACCCTAAATTTAAAAACAGAAGAGTAGCATAAGGTACGTAGGGTAAAATCCCCATCACAAAATGGATTTTATTACAAAACTTTAGCAGATAGATCAATCAAGTAAACTACTGTTGTAGTGGAATATACAGTTGGGGTAGTAATTGCCAGCAAGGAGGTGACAATGCACAGCTGGGAGAGGACCAGGGTTGGTAGCTGGATCAACCGCTAGTAAAATAATTTGTAAAGCCCCAGTCTTAGAGTGACAGAAACCAACCAAGCAAGCAAACAGCAAAGACCAGTCATCGAAAGGAAGAAGAGAAAACAAAAACAGGAAACCAAGATCACAAAGTGACAAAACTGTCACAAAGACTCAAGCCAGTATCGCGCAACTTTTAAAAGTCACTCTCGTGAGTGCTGATTTACTGCTTATACTGAAGTATATTATTAACAAGAAAAGAATAACACACCAGTGTCCTGCCCTAGTTGCCGCCGGTGTCCTTTTCCCAAGGATGTGTAATGTAATGGAATAATCTATTACTGAGAAGGAAAGCTCAAGTGAAAGAATGATTGAAGAGTTAATCCATTCATCCTATTTATAGCAAATCATTTCCTCGGCATCTGATAATACAGCCTATGAATAGGCCAAAAAAAGAGAGAAAGAAAGAAGCTGCAAAGCCTCTTCCCTCCCTCTCCCAGTATATCCCAGCAATAAGCATCAACCTGCTTTCTTGTCCGAGGGAGATGATGCTCTCGCAAGCCTGCGCCGGGCTCAGAAACTCGGCAGGGCCAGGAAGGATGCTGCAGCCACCCCGGGCCTCTGCTGAGCTGCAGCTTCCCTCAGCACCACACCGTGGCACAAACGCAATATTGCATCTTTCCACTGGCAAACTAAAGCAGGCAACTATTAGCTCGTAATTCTTTCACTCCTTTACGTCTCTTTTCTACTTATTTCCTTGCGAGTGGCTTCTTCCACCTTTAAAAAAAAAAAAGACTATACTGATTCAAAAGATACTGATTCAAAACACCCTTCTTACCAATCTCTGCCTTCCAACCACAGCATCTGTTACCTGCACCGTGTGATTGGCAAGACCCACCATCCCCAGAAACACACCCAAACACAGGGAGGGGGGGCACCTTGGTTGCCTTTTTCTCCTCCATTGGCACAGCCTGGCGTGCCACGCACTCCCACGTGTTGTCCCTAAATCAGGGGTCTTCACCCGGTGTGCAAAACCCAGTCAACGCACTGAGTCAAGATATTTGTCTTTATTTCAATTCTGCAGGATCGGGTGCCGGGCATTTAACAACCGCCAGAACACCGCGCATTTCGGACAGTCCAATATTTATAGTGAGAAGATGCAGCTGATTGGTGAGCTACGGTTCCTTTACCATTCCTCATCACACATACGCACTCAAGTTAATATTTTAAACATCTGGGGAGATCCCCTTAATTAGCATGCTCATTATTCACAAGGGGGTGTGCATTTTAGTATTATAATCTGCTAAGGCTCCTCTCGGACACACTCTTATCCAGACGCCATTCCAAAGACTATACGACTCGTCATCCTATACTTAGATCAGAGACCGGGAGAGTACTCCCTCCGTGGCCCTTGTTGGCCTTCAGGAAGCTCTCGATATGGTAATCATAGAATCACAGAATGGTTTAGGTTGAAAGGGACCTTGAAGATCATCGAGTTCCAACCCCCCTGCCATATCCTTCAACAATTCCATTTCTTTGATCTAAGTTTTGGTTAATTGTTTCTACATCTAGTCCAGGTGGATGTGCAAGGACATAATTAAGTCTAATTGGTTCTACATCTAGTCCAGGTGCAAAAGGCCCACTTAAGTTTTTCATTTCAGTTCAGCTAAAGTTCAATCAAAGTTCTATTACAATTTTATACGAGGCGCTTCTGTAACTTTTTAACCATATCCTTTTGACATCACACGTGTGATAATGTGAGGACTGGGAGGCTGCAGAGCCCTCCTGTACCTCCTCCTATCGTCTTTCTACACCAGCGAGCCCAGAACACGCTGTAAAACGGCGTAAGTCCTGCTGATGTCAGTAGCACTCCGTGTGGGTACAAAAGATCAAATCTTTTGTACTGAGAGGTAACAGGTTACCACACCCAGAACCTGATCTATTTATTTTGGAGAGCAGTAAGTCAACTCCCACCCCTGTTCCATGCCGTTTGTTATCCTGAGAAAATTTTAAACTCTCCCTGCCTGTGACGAACTGAAACGATGCCATAAAGATCATTTCAGTAGAAACAGAAAATGTTATTTCCATTAAATGAAAAATTGAATAATTTGTCCATTACCCTTCACTTCTGCTTTAGTTAGCTTCCAAAAATGAAGATAAAGGAAAGTAACCTCAATCTTACAGTGAGCTCCTTAAAGAAAAAAGGATTCACTCACAGAGATATCTATGCTGGATTCTATTGTTGTTTTATTCTTCACTAGATCAAAGCTTCACAGAACACAGAGTCACTCTGTGAGTAATTAGATTTCCCAATCTTTACTTGTATGGAACTATTCCTTCCTAGTTTCCAGAAAAATCTGCTGTTCATCTTCATACCTGTCTCCTCCCACAACAACTCATATAACAAGAGAGAGAGTCCCGGACGCTTGTAACCTAAGCCCGTGTCTGGGGTAGAGGATATGAATGAAATTTGAGACAGACATTGAGACTGAGAAATTTGAGACAGCTGAAATATTTAATGCAATAAAGTAGAAGATAGCTTAAGGTTGCTAAATCAATTATTATTGTAATAATTACAATATCTAATACTTTGTATTTGTGTAGTCTGTATCCTAGCTTAGCAAACCTTTTTTTTTAAAAAAAAAGGCAGTATCTTAAAATGGGTAAACAAGCAGTAAAGAGCCACAAAGCTTACATACATACTGAGGTTAAATAGATGTGCATCTTTGTATTAAACTATAGGCATCCTAATAAAACAGTCTAAAGAGCAATTAAGGCCCGAAATGTTTTTAAGTGACACCGTGCTGCAATGAGGCCAGTGCCCAGCCAAATCTTCCTCAGTTTACAAATAACAGGAGATCCTGGCGGAATGCTCGATACCAACATACCTTGATTTTGCAATACTTTCACTGGAGAGGTTCAAAACATGTTGACCTTCAGAACATGCTTTCAAGCTCATCTGTTTGCTCTGGAGTTTAGAGGGATTGAGGCACCTGGGTAAATTGGAGGGGAGAAGAAGGTCCCTGTAACAGCTGAAATAACCTTCTCAGGTCGGACTGGTATTCTTTTTCTCTGGGGTAGACTTCTTGCTACTGCCTAAACGGATATTAAGTGATAGTGTTTTTATACAGACGAGTGGTTTTTTTATATTTACACATAACTAAAATAGACACATTCCAATAAGAAGCTGGTTGCAAATGAAATATCACTAGCTCTAATACATACCACTCTCAAAAATGCAGTCATTGCAACGACAAAAGGAACAGAAAAACTAAAAGAGGAAAGAAACTAAAAGCTAAAGAGAAAACATCAATCTAAACACTTCTTAGAGCTGTATTAATGTGGCAGCTGTCAGACAAGACCATCGAGGCTGACCAGTCCCGGTGTCGTTCGGACAAACTACACCTATTTCCCGCACAACTCCAGAAAACCTCCCTCGCACCTCAATCATTTCACTTTGCCTCAAGTCCGGAGAACACCTATCACCTTTTTTTCATATTAATCGAAAGCAGAATTGGAAACCGGCCTCCATCCTACGGGGATCGGCCGGTGACCGACGGAGAGCCGCGTCCCAGCGCCAGCGGGGGGCAGCACCGTCCTCGCCGGAGCGCCGGCAGCCGCTGCTCCCGCCTCTGGAGTCATCGCCGTTAATAACTCTTACGGTTCATTATAAGCCTCCCTCCTTCCCTTTGATTATTCGCAAGTCCAACGGGGAACGCATACTACGCCTGAGTGTGCAGGCTGGTTAATTGAAAGCTTTCGTAATTTCTCCCTCGACTGAGCGAGCTAACCTTGACCGGATGAGGCACGACCGGCCAGCACCAGTACATCGGGCACCGCCACCGCAGTCGCGTTTTCAGTCGTAAGACAGCATCTTCGGAGCGAAAGGACACGACACCAAAAAACGTCTTCTCATCGCACGGAAGCTATGGCGTCGCTATTCGCTCCGCAACCGAAACCTACGAGTCGGGAGTTGTCCCCGAGGAAGGGAGCGAGATTTGCCGGGAGGGCGGCCTCCAGGGAAGCTGGAGCAACGTACAGATTTCTCAGGAGGTTCAGCAGACTCGGTAGCCGTTATTTTAAATTTAATGATTATTAGTTAAACACATAGCGTTATCTTGTTTCAGTACAGATCCATAAAAAAGCACAAAATGAAACACTTAATTGTTCAAATTCCGGGAAGCCCCTATATACATATATATATACATACATTTTTAATTTAGAACAATTTTGAAACAGACAAGAAACACGTGTCGTTTGTACACATTTCTATGCATTTGTAATCCTTTAATCACTATCAAGCTAAACCACCTTAAGAAGAACTTTTCTTTTGCACTGCAAACCTGTCCTGGCCCTTCTATAAATATCTGAATTGCTGAATCTAAAACTGATTTATTTTCCATGTGTGATTAAAGCTATTTTCTTATATATGCACTACAAATTCATTGCAGCAGACTACAAATTGAGCAATTATATCAAAAACTTGACTTGTAAGTTACTTTTTTGAATATAAACTGGACTCACGGCCAAGAACCCTACAGTTCAGCAAAACAAAAAAACCCCAAAGGCGAAGCTCCCCCGCTCACACGCGGCACGTTTATCCCCCCTCTATCTTAGCTATCGATCCTCTTCTCAAACGCTCTTTTGCCTCATTCCCCTAATTCTTAACCAAGCCTTCCCAGTCAAAAGAGGCAACAGGTACTCCAGAAAACAGATCTTAAAGTCCTCAAAACAGGAACGGGGCTCACCAAAAAGTATAAAAGCCCCCCGGTTCTTTACAGGCTTACCCTGGCCACAGGGCTAACAAACAGGCAAAACTATTAGTTTGGTGCAGGCTTTTGACTTTAAACACAGATAAAGTCCTAAATTCCAGTAGCAAAACACAGTGGGACTATCAGGAAGAACATAAGAGGAGACCAGAACCACGATAAATAATGACAACAGTTATTGACACGGCTTTTAATTTTGAGAAGAAATAAAGGGCTTGAAGCTTCATCAGCCTCACTAGAGCAATTCAGTGAGAAACTGATTTTATTTTTGAAGATGGACCTTTCTTTTGGATGCAATGGAAAGTGTATACATATTGTTATAATTATCATTAAAATAACTTGGAATTTGTGAATATTTCACTGCTAATTGCTATGAAAAATATAATTACTTCCATGTTGTAAAAGCTTAATCCGGCACCGATTTAATTATTTGTTTTCATTGTTTTTCAACCACATACATAACAAGGAACTGTCCTCTGCGATTATACCAATTTCACCAAATCTTTTATAGACTATTTCTCCAAATCACAAACTTGTTTAACATCTACTGTTAACCATTTTCTGATTCCCCATTGTATTCATTCCATAGCAATTAAACTGCCAAATGTTCCAGATATCGCACGTTAACAGTTCTGACTTGTGAACAGAATATTGGTAGTGGAAAAAAACCCTGAGACTCATTTGCCTATTACACCCTAAAAAGAAATTGTTCCATCTTCTCTGTACTTGTTGCCATAGCTATAATCTGCTGGTAACTCTACAGATTTTCTGTTAACGAAGATAAACCATAAATACCTGTTAAACTGAAAATCAATTAAACTATTTACATTAGAAAAGTAATCCACTTGACTTGATCCTTTAGCTACAGTACACCAAGTCCGCACAGGGCCTGCACAGGTCTACAAATACCTGATTAAACAGACAGCAAACTAACTAAACACTAACAACTGAAGGAGAAGTGGAAAAGAACCAGAAATTCATGACCGATGGTAATGAGTTCCTCTTAAATGTAGGAGTGATGAAAAGGATTTGGCTGGAAGTTGATCACATCTTTTACCCTCAAGTTTATGACACACAAAGAAATGACAATGCATATGCAACGGATGGACAGTGCTGGTCCAAATACTCTGCTCTTGACCAAACCAGAGATGTTGGTGACCATTTTTTACCATTCTTCCACAAATGCCTGAGATATGTGACAATCTATGCAAAATACATCACTGAAGTTCAAACTCCTTTTAATCAAAAGAAGTAGAAATTACTCCAGTTTGGGTGAACTGCAGCCTTGCTTGCGAACAAAACAGACTATTGGTAAAAACTATTTTTGAATACTAATTTCTAATTCTTACAGATCTGGCTTCTAAGGATAAAAACATGACTACAAAATTGTTAATCCACAAATCCCTGTAGAAACGCAGGGATGTACAGGAGAGAGCTGGGTTTGTTCAGCCTGGAGAAGAGAAGAGAAGATTCCAGGGACACTTCATAGCAGCTTTCCAGTACCTGAAGGGCGCCTACAAGAAGGCTGGAGAGGGGCTTTTTTTTTTTTTTACAAGGACATGTAGTGATAGGACGAGGGGTAATGGCTTCAACCTGGAAGAGGGGAGATTTGGATTAGGCATTAGGAAGAAATTTTTCCCTCTGAGGGTGGTGAGGCACTGGAACAAATTGCCCAGGGAAGCTGTGGCTGCCCCATCCCTGGAGGTGCTCAAGGCCAGGCTGGATGGGGCTTTGAGCAACCTGGGCTGGTGGGAGGTGTCCCTGCCCATGGCAGGGGGGTTGGAACTCGATGATCTTCAAGGTCCCTTCCAACTTAAACCATTCTATGAGTCTATGCTTGTACTGGCAGATGCATTATTTTCTCAAGACTGAATTAGCAACAATGTGGGAAAAAAGGACACAGCTGCATAATTATGAGATATTTAAGGATACATTAAAAATCCTCACCCTAGCCTTTCCTACCTCATTTGCCACGTATCTAATGGTGGTTATTCCTTTAGCAATTTGGGACTAGATTTTGAAACCTCCATGCGTCTGGGCCACTGCTCAATTCACATACACATCCTGTGGTTTTGAGCCACATCGTCTTTGCACATGGCAAGAGAGGGATGTGAGGATACAGAGGAAGTGCAAGCGCAGAGGGAAATACTGAACTGGTAAGCCTCCTTTTTATCATGGGCAAATTTAAAGGACCCCTCAAGAAAAGATTTCATGGCTTTCTTTGCCAAGATTGATGGCAGCTTGTTATAGCTGCTGGGAAACCTTCATTTAAAGAAAACATTTTTAACTGGTTAACAGTAAGTAAGCATTTTAATTTTAAAATACGTACTTTTTAAGAGGAAGACCACCTTTTCCTAATCACTAACATACCTTAAGTTTCTGTTGCTTTGTCTTTGTGGTATGTAGGATTTTACTTGAAGTTCTTAATCAGGATTAAACAAGCAAAATTGTCACAAACAATACCCTTATTCCCACAGTTAGTATTTGTGTCTTCTCTTCATAAAACGCTCTCCTTCTCAGGAGTCTCTGAAAAATTTCACGGATGCCAATCCCTTTCTTCAGGACACAGACACTAAACAAAGGAGAGCTCAGTCTTTTTATTTTTGACTTCCACCCAAACAAATGTCTGTAAATGACAGTGGTACAATAATGTAGGATCAAAAAAAAACAGAAAGCTCGTCATCCTTTCCTGTACCATACGAGAGCATCACAGAAGTCTCCGCATCATAAACTTGCAAACTTATTCTGCTAGTAATGATTTAAATGGAATATTTCAATATAATTTAATGCATTTTAAGCATTTTTCTTGTCAAATACTACCCCATGCATTCTTGAAAGTATATCTGCTAAACTATGATAGAGATTAACTATAACAATATGAGAGGACATGGAACCTTCCGAAAAGATTTGGCAGTCCAATAAAATGTCTGTCAGTTTTGAGGGATCTTCACAATGCTTGGCAGAATACAGGCTCATAAAATCCATCTGGCCTCTTCCTTATGACAAGCGTTACAAAAGACGAATGTGTTTTAGGATCGATCCTGTTCCCCATATATTGCGCAGTAGTATCAGATAAAGCAACGCATGACCTTAAAGCAAGCCTCACGATTCACTTCTGCACTGTGGGAGAATATTTAACCTCTCCATACTACTGGATATAAATGACTGTGTAATGGTGGATCATTTCTAGTAATCTTTTCAGTTGCGAATACATAAAGCTTTGGATTCTGCACGCAGCTTCGGACTAACAGTTTGTGGAAAACTGAGCCTGTCTATCAAATAGCTTCTTCCGTATCTATCAGCAGAAATGAACTCCAAATCACCCAAGAGTTTATTTCTCTCCTAAGCATTCTGCCACAGTGACGGACATACTCTGCCACAGTGATGGACATATTCTGTCACATCCCGAGAGCTACCTGGACCTTTGGCAGACTGACGAACTGAGCATGGAATCAGTGCTGGAAACTGCTAAACAGAGACGAGATTTTGGACACTGCACAGAAAAGCACATCCATCACTGGCAACATTCTACTAGAGACACGTTTATATCCCTCTCTACGGGTCCTAAGAGCATACTCCTTCCCAGAGGTTTGGCTGCCTGGGCTTGGGGCCAGCTTAGAGATAGCGCAGTTGAGGGAGGTCCCTCTTCTGCTGCTGACTGTGGACAGAGGCCTCCAGACAGCGTTTTGGAGAGGTCTCCATCAGGGCTGTCCCTCCTTTCCCACGCAAACTGTTTTTAAGCTGAGCCGCTACCACTTGTCTCCCACACGAGCTATGAATCCCGCTGCACTGCAGCCGTGCCTGCGCCTCACCATCAGCGCTGTTGATTCACGCCCAGACCTGCAGGTTGACCTTCCGGCCTGGCCTCAGCCCTGCCTCGTCCATATGGACTTGCCCGGTGGTTGCTGGGCCGTGCCTTGCCCTGGGTGCCCTGACTGGACCTGCCCTGCTCACCCTGTGCGGGCACCGCAGCCGTGTACCCCGGGTAGGACGAGGCACTTCCCTCTGCTGGCCTTGGAACCACGCTCGGCTTCTGGCTCACCTTCCATTGCGGAACAGCTGACCCCCGCTGCTCCCTGGCACTTCTGTGAATTGAGACCCTACGACAAACTAATCACAGAGTCACGCAGGATGCCAGCTTGCTAGAAAGACCTAGGTCCAGCTACGCGGCCTGGGTTTACAGTTTGGGCGGATGATAGGTAAAATGTCCAAGTCGCTCTTGTACAGCAAAACAAAAGATGAAAATAGGATGCGTGGTCTCTTGATTGAAGTGAAACCCAATGGGCAACTTTTCTGAGATTTGAACTGCAAATAAGTACTGGTGACATAAGATATTTGCACAAAACGAGTGATACAGCATTTTGTAACTTGGAATACATTTCCAACTCCACAGATGAGTGCTCTTCCAAGGCTGTAACACTGTGCTGAAGAAAACTTACAATAGCAGTCCACCGTGAATCCAAAATGCTTTTTCCAATCAACCTTCAAATCCTTTCCGTACCTAGAAAACCCACTTTGGCCAGCCATTTCAGGGCTGTCTGGGGTTTTTTTGAAGACTGCAAATTTCTCAACTCTTTGGCATATTGCAGGTCAGCCCCACTCCCCTGCCCTCTGCGTACACACACCAGCCTTGTTGCTCCCGTCTGAGGAATACCTCCATCCTGAGCCATGGGACAGGGGAAGAGCCTCAGCAATAGAGCAATAATGCTATTAAGGTCATCACCGTGTTCAGTCACCATCTCATCCTGTGGAAAAGAACGTATCTACAGCTGCATTTTGAGAGAGAATGGAAGCTTTCAGAGATTTATTTGCTCTGACTGAGTCTGTACCAGAAGGAGACCCTACAAGGTGCCATTCTTTTCTGTCTCAGTGCGCCCGAGGAGAAGCAACACATCCAGCTTCTTTGACAAATGTTTCTGGGGTTATAAGGGACCAAAGAGGTTCAGAGGAACAGGCAAACAATAAGACATTTTTTTCTTACCAAGTAACAGTCAGAACCAAGTTTCCAGCCTGAGAGTAGCCAGAAGGTGCTGTTCTTTCACAGAGTTCCACTGGCTGCCTTGGGAAGCAGGTACATAAATTGCCCAGGTGGAAAAGACATTGTCTAATGAACAGAGGAGTTTCCCTGGCACAGGGCAAAGCTTTTGGCAGAATGCAAGTGTACCCAGTCATGTCGCAACAGGAAACTACACCTGTTCTTTGATAAGGCCATTTTTTTAATTATTCAACCTATTTTCTGAGCTATTCTCTTGAAGTTTAATAGGAGCTGAAATCGTAGGTCAAGTGAAACCATGCCCCTGATTTCCTACATAAAGCTTTTCAACTGCACCTTGGTAAATTTTCAATTTTCAATTGCACCTTATTAAAGAAGACAGACCATCAAAAGTCTTCAGGGAAATTCTTTGCTCTTCTGCATGTGGCAAGCAGCTGCTTGAACTCTGGTAGGAGAATTAAGCTTTCAGTTAATATTTACTCCCAAATGGGTTCTTAAGTTAAAAACTGTATTATTTGCTATGCTCATATGTAAAAAAGATTTCTGAACATGCAACGGTTATGAGATTAGCAGGCTAGAAGATGTACATTTAGATGCAATATAGCTATAAAACATCTCAGCATCTCAAAAGAAGACTATGCTGTTTTAAGAACCATTTAAAGTAAATAAAGCAGAACACGAAGTAGATATTACCGACAGCTTTCCAATACATCCGAGTTTTCCTTAGTATTGAAGGGTTAAAACTTTAAAGCAAGAATTTCCAAAATTTTATTCATGGTAGGGCTCTTAATGGGTGGCAAGTCAGGTGAGGGGCTGCATAACAAAATTTAAAGTGGAGCATCATCATAGTCCTGGTTAACTCCAGCAGAGGCATTGCTGCATTTTTTGCTGTCATAAAGACTAGTAAGAAAGGCGGGAGAAGCAGCTGAGGCCTGGAATCCGATGTCCAATCTCAGGATAACATTCCTCGTCAGACACAGTGCTTTTGCCTCTGACATTCACAGCTCCTGCCCTGCAAGGAACCAGACAACTAACAAAGGCCCAGCGCTGTCTTGGTTCTGGCCTGACAATGACCACAGTTAAAGGCTTGAAGAAAGTCTGTTTCAAGAGCCCCTGCTCAGCAGGACCACTAAAAATATGATCTTGAGATTATTATCTTTTTCAGATAAAGACCCTAAAAGATCATCTTCTATACCATAAAAGAGGCTACACAGCATAATTTCTCAATGACCCTGAACTGAATATTGTTATGGTATCTCCAAATGTGCTTTCTGAAGACAGAATTTTCTCTTTTACCAGATTTGTAAGTTTTATAAAATGTACACCTTCCCATTAAAAAATGATAACAAGTAATAACTAAAGCCTATTTGCATCCTTAAACATAGTATAAAGAAAATATGTAGAACAGTAGATATAGAACAGTGTATATATATATATAATATATACTGTAATATATAACAGTAATATATACACCACAAAGCTGTTTGAAAGTAACTGTATATCTCATAAAAAAAAAAGCAAACATTTTTATCTATTAGGTGACTATGATCTATTTTCATCTATATTAAGATTTACCTCTCATCTCAAGTAACCAAAAAGAACTGAAGGGATAACAAATGGTGCTATTACTGTACAAGTTGTCTGTACAGCCTGAGTTTAGATCTTTATCTCTTTTCCCCTTCTCACTTTATTCTCCGATTCTGTTAGCTAGTCAACTTTTGCACTTGTTGGTGTGTGGAAAAGATTATATGCATAAACCAATTAGAGGATTGGAAGTGCTTTGCTCCTATAAGCTAGAAAACTAGTTTACTCGTGGTGAACGAGCTAATTGAGTACTAGCAAGGTGGCAAGCTTTTTATATACCACCAGAGACAACTAGAATAGTCAGGCAGGGAATCTAATCTATTACATAAGCATTACGCAAGGACATTAACTGGCTCTTTCCTGCAGCAATGCCAAATTTAATTCAGATATGCTCCGGGTTTCCTTATATCACATCCTGTGTTAGCAGTTAATACGCAAGACGTAACTGACACAGGTTATGTGTTAAGCGCTTATGCCAAGGAAAGCATATTTCTGAAGAAGCTGTCAAGGTACTAAAAGCTAACAAACAGAGTTCAACTACACTTTTGCCTGAGGTCAAAGAAAGCCTATGAACACTGGACTTCTTCCATTAAATCTTTATCAGTGTAAGTATTTACTCAAACATTTCAAAAGCAGTAAATACTGTCCTAGAAAGTGATGAACCTTGCAAGATTGAGAGATCTAGTTTACACTGGAGCTTACTGTCAGAGATCAGCTGATGTATCAAGCCCACACTTAGCTGCTGCCCAAAGTGAATCTCCCTGTGATACGTCACTACTATATTAACAAGTAGCTCTTGTACAAATGTTCCCCCTTAACCTCTGCTAAATCCTGCTTATCCATGGAGCGTGTCCTTGATGACAAGGTTGAGCAGCTGGACAAATTACGCATCTGTTTTTCCATTTAAATGGAAAGGTTTTCAAAGAAATAATCAGACGGTAAGGCAAACTGCACTTGCTGAACATGTTTTTCTGAAATCTATGGGATAAAATCATAACGCTATCAATGTCAAAGGTTGAGAAAAAACAACAGCAGTGGCCATGGCAGATTCAAAGGCAGATTAAAAGGAGAGAGGAGAGGAAGCAGCCTCCAAACACAGGTGTGATATCAGTGAAACAGACGCATTTTCCACCATCTGCATGTTGGCTTTGCAAAGTCTTAGGTTCCTTCAGAATTCTACTGAATAAGCCGCGTACTTATGGTTTAAGAGAGACAAAAAGTCCAGGATGGGAGCAGGAATGGTAATCGGGCTCTATGTTTGCCCTTCTTCCTTTCTGTCATATGTGTTTTTAATCCAAGTTGTTTGCCATTTAGGCTTCCAAAGAAAAATTAAATACATTAATTGTGAAGAGTGCACTGTCCAGGGTGAACATTAGAGAGCATTAATGAGGGGAAAATGCTCCCGTATTCATTCTAACTCCAGTAAATTGAGTCTCTAATCCTCTTCAGATCAGATAAGGATCTAAGATCCATGAGACTTTCTAGCAAAAGGAAACGGGAGGAAAAAACAGGCAAGCCAGAGCTCCAACTTAGCTGCAATAGCCCTAGAACTTACACAGTAACAGAAGCACAACAAGCCTGCAAACACAGAAAGCTCAAAGAAGAAGCACTGTAATGAGTCAAGGATGCAACAAGCAGCGAGCATAGGCATGTTATTAAGGCCAGACTCAGCAGTAAGCATCAGTCCGATTCCTTAAAGAGTGACAACAATTTGGCCAAAGGCAGCAACAACAGAAATGGCCACATATTAGCTAACCTTTCTCTTGAGTGATGATCATGCTGGATAAGCAGATCCTACGGATTACATCTGGTTTAGATCAACAACAAGAGACAAAGGAATACCCTGGTGTATCTAATGGGGTGTGCATGAGAGGACATAATCCATTCCAGAAGGCTTACAGCTGCTTACATAAAACTATTCAATAAAAAAAGTTTCATGCCACACCACAGTGTGATTTTTGAGAAGGCACAATCACCCTCACAAAGCAAAATAAAGGTGAATCAGCAAATACTTTCAGAACAGCCCTGTACAGGCTAATCCTGCACTGTAATTATGGGAAGATGCGAAAAAGTATTAACAGAAACAAGACAGCATATGAGGCTGAGAGATAACCAATTACTAGAAAATTTTCCAAAGGATCTAGTATGCTAGAGACAGTTAGGAACACGGTTCTCCAAAGTCACTACATAAAGAAACACCATCTTCTGAGGATGCCCAGATACAAGAAGAAAAATATTCCAGAATGTCTAGAAACAGTATCTCCCCATCCTGGTTTCAGCTGAGACAGCGTTCATTTTCTTTCTAGTGGTTGCTGTGTTTTCAGATATGGTATGACAGCATAATAAATGTCAATAATGCATATTGTTTTAGTTGTTGCTAAGTGATGTTTATACTAGTCAAGGACTTTTTTCAGCTTCCCATAGAAGCTGAGAAGGAGCATAAACAGAACAACTGAATGGTCAACGGAATATTCCGTACCATAGATGTCATGCTTGGTATATAAATGGGGGTTGGCTAGGGCAGGGATCGGCGATTTCGGCTCGGGTCTGGCTGGGCAACCCATTCACCAGGTGGTGAGAGTGACTTGCGTCTTGTATATTCTTTCACCATTATTATTATCGTTGTTATTTTCCTTTTCCATTATTATTCTATTAAACTGTTTTTGTCTTCAAAAACGACTGTCATGGTTTAACCCCAGGACCACGCAGCCGCTCACTCACTCCCCCCACGTCGGGATGGGGAAGAGAATCAGAAGAGTGAAAGTGAGAAAACTCGCGGGTTGAGATAAAGACAGTTTAATAAGCAAAGCAAAAGCCACGCATGCAAGCAAAGCAAAACAAGGAATTCGTTCACTACTTCCCATGGGCAGGCAGGTGTTCAGCCATCTCCAGGAAAGCCGGGCTCCACCACGCATAACGGACACTGGGGAAGACAAACGCCATAACCCCAAACATCCCCCACTTCCTTCTTCTTCTCCCAGCTTTATATACTGAGCATGACATCATATGGTATGGAATATTTCTTTGGTCATTTGGGGTCTGTGTCCCCTCCCAGCTTCTTGTGCCCTCCCAGCCTGCTCGCTGGTGGGGCGGTGTGAGGAGCAGAAAAGGCCTTGAGAGCTTTGCAACAACCAAAACCATCAGTGCGCTACCAACACTATTCTCATCCCAAATCCAAAGCACAGCACTACACCAGCTGCTAGCATGAAAGTCAACCCCATCCCAGCTGAAACCATGATACTCCCTAAACCAGTGCAAACACAAAGGGATCCAGAAAGGGACTGTAACATGTAATGAAGAAAAGAAATAAAAGAAGAACAAAATAATCCCAAGAGTATTACAAACAGTGACAGCTAATGGTTTTGTCCAGCAAATGACACACCATACCAGAAATACCTTTAAAAAAACAAGGGTAGACTGCAGTCTGCTTACGTAAGCACCCCACAGAAGCTGGTTTTCGGGAGCAAGTCTCAAAACGTACATTGTATTTTCCTTCAGCCATGAGGCAAGAACTAACTATGTCTCTTAGGAAAATACGAACTAGATGCCAAAACAAAACTGACTGTAGAACTGTGAGATCAGAATCTTTCCACAGGAAAATAAAAGCACCAATTCTTCCAAGCCAAAGCAGATAATGAAACTGCTGACTGTATCCATTAAGTTTGAAGTTACAAATCTGATGTTCTACAGTTAGGAGAGAACATTATATCCCAAGAGATCCATATATACTGTCCTTTACCTGGGTGTTAAACAATCAAAACGCTGAGCACTATTACAAGAAGAGAATCAGTGGTGTAACTCTTAAACCAGGAAGAGATTTCCAAAATTACCCTTAGGTCTGCAGACAATAGAGAAAGAATTAAAGCAACACCTTTTGTCCTGTCATCACAAAACAACGACTCTATCTTTTTTTTTCTTCTTCGCTAGAATGGAAACAGAAACCATCCATACAAAACAGACATACTAAATTTCTTAAGAGGCAAATTAAATTAAGGATATGCAAGCACAGTAATAGTCACAGCAGCAAATTTTAAGAGTCAGGACTGTATTGCATTAAAGACAGCCAGGCTTTCGGAAACATCAAGCAATGCCTGCACATTATGCCAGTTCTGAACTTATTAAAAAAACCTAAAAATCCTCCACTGCAATTTCTGCTGATTCCTCACACTACAAACTTTGTATATTTTCTAGTTGGAGAGTATCTAGTAGCATATGCCATAACAACACCCTTCAAAGCAGAGCAACACTGAGCACAAATAGAAAAAGCAGTTAAACCAGACTTGCACATTTCAGGCATCTTCTGGTAGGCACTGAATTTCATATAGGCATTGACCTTGAACTACCAGTCACTCTTCCATGTTCAAAATCCTAGGTGACTCATAACATGAGATAAACCATTTTCATAACAGATGAGCTTTCAGCTCTCAGTTGTTTATTTGTCTCAAAAGAACATCACCATAGGTGATAAACTCTCCACCTCTGTGACTGCAGACGCTTTGCAAGAGGTGGAATAGAAAAGAGTTGTTCACGGAAGACATGATAAATTCATTACTTACATTATTTTCATAGTACAGACAAATGCTTACCAAAAAAAAATATTAAAAAGCAAGAACAGATGGAATACTGAGCCAAGTCATAAACTACTGCAAAAAAAGGCAGGACAAAGATAATGATTAGAATATGATACAGAATCATAGAATCATAGAACGGTTTAGGTTGGAAAGGACCTTGAAGATCATCGAGTTCCAATCCCCCTGCCATAGGCAGGAATCCTAGCAATTTCAGAACCAGTTCTGAAAATACACGGGCCAGTTCACTGACCAAATTCTAAACTGCAAGGAGGGACCTAAATACTAAAAAAAGTAAAATAATTAGGAAGCTTGATGTTTTTGTTCTCACAAGTCAGTGTAATGAATTCGTACCAGCCTTCTCTCAGACAGGCCACAGTGAGAAGTAAAAATTTATTTTCTATCTACCTGGCTAGCACAGCTAATTTTCATAATAATTAATTTTTTAATTGCTGCAGTAATCAAGCTGTTCAACATGGTTGATAATGAGGTGCTGATAATGAAACTCATTTTTTTTTCTAGTCTTCAATCCCAAGAGCAAAAAGCTTTTGACAGTCTTCAATTTTTTCTCTTAGACCTTTCATTTTACATATGCCACATCCAATCACACAACTTCTCTGAGTATATTCAGTAGATAAAAACAATAAAACAAAACTGGATTCTTTATAAAACTTCATATTTTCATTTTGCCCAGTTGCCTTTCCACCTAGATTTTTGTCTGATTTCCCCACATCTAAAAAAAGAAGGAAGACTGACATTTGAGGGAAAGACGGAAGAAAAACCCAAGTGTTTGAGTAGCAGAAATGACTTTGTTCTCCTTGGTTAGCAAGCAAATGAAAATTAGCTATCAGAATATGCATTGCTTTGAGGCATCTCCAGACAGATTTCCAATTTCTCTCTCTGCCATGATTAGCTTGGTAGGCAACATCTCACCTGCCCACATAAAACCACCAGTATGTCCTCCAGATTCACTCCTGGTGAGGCGGTATCTAACTGAAGGGAACTGGCCTCACACATTCCTGTTGGTCTATCCACAGCCTTGAAAACCTGAAATAGAAGTAAATAATTTTGAAGGACAAAGTTTTATGCAATCTACCCAAACCTTTGTAAGGCCACTGGTTTTGTGTCACTCTTTAGGGTTTCATTATGCTTTCATCAAAAAAAAACATATAGGCATTAACTGTGAATGTTTGACGTCTCTTTTTTTTTAAATCAAGTCAATCGCAACGTAACATTGCTCTAATAGGAGAGGACTACAAAACCAGAAAAGACAGGCAGTCTTGCATTCATTGCAAATACAATGTTTTGTCCACACATTCCAAATCAACTCTCCCCTCAGTCCCTCCAAGCCTCGCTGTCTGCAATGCTCGACAGGATTTCTACCCGCTCCTCTTCTGCGCCTCCTCCTAGTCACTGCCTGCAAAGTAAAGTTCAATTTAATCGCCATGAGGTAATTCAGAGACATTTTGGAAAAACCAGGACCTAAAGACTTCAGAGTTTAGGTTCTCTAAAATAAAATGAATGGAAGAGCTTTCCTATCAAATCTATTATCTGGGCTCTGCAACCACAGCCAAACAACGTAGCAACAATTCATATTCATGGGAAGCCGATGGAGAAAATCATCCTGCAAACCATTTCCAAACACGTGAAGGGAAAGAAGGTGATTGGGAGCAGTCAGTATGGGTTTGTCAAGGGGAAATCATGCTTTAGCAATCTGATAACCTTCTACAAAGAGATGACTAGCCTGCTGGATAAGGGGAGAGCAGCTGATGCTGTTTACCTCAACTTTAGTAAGGCTGACCCTATAACATGCTCATAAACCAGCTGAAAAATTAAAGGCTAGATAATTACACAGTGAGATAGACTGAAAATTGACTGAATGGCTTGGAGGGTGGTGATCAGCAGCACAAAGTCCAATTGGAGGCAAGTCACTAGTGGTGTAACCCCGGGGTCATTACTGAGGCTAATACTGTTTACCAGCTTCATTAATGACCTGGCTGATGTGACAGAGTGCACCTCAGCAAGTTCACAGGCGTCACAAAACTGGGAGGAATGCCTGAAACACCACATGCTTGTGCTGCCATTCAGTGGGACCTTGAGAAGCTGGAGAATTGGGTCAAGAGGAACTTCATGAAGTTTAGTAAGGGGAAATGCAAGGTCCTGAAGAGGATTTTGGAGAGAAATAAACTCAGGCACCATACACACTGGGGGCCCACCTGCTGGAAAGCAGCTCTGCAGAGAAGGCCTTTGGGGTCCTGATGGACAAAATAAGCTGACCACGAACCAGCAATGCACTTTCACAGCAAAGAAAGCCAACACCATCCTGGGATGCATTATGAAGAGCATTGCCCACAGGTTAAAGGATGTGATCCTTCTCCTGTACTCAGCACTGGTGAGGCCACACCTGGAGCACTGCATGACCAGATCTGGACTCCCCAGTACAAGAGAGACATGGACTTAATGGAGTGAGCCCAGCACAAATATGATTAAGGGATTGGAGCATCTTTCATATGAGGAGAGGCTGAGAGAGCTGGGACTCTGCAGCCTGGAGAAGAGAAGGCTCAGAGGGGATCTCATCAATGTTTATAAATACCTGATGGGAGGGAACAAGGATGAAGGAGCCAGACTGCCCAGGAACAGGTCAAGAGGCAGTGGGCACAAATTAAAACACAGGAGAGTTCACCTGAACTCAAGATGACATTTTTTTACTGTGAGGGTGGTAAAACACTGGCACAAGTTGCCCAGAGAGTCTGTGGAGTCACTAAAAATCTGATAGCCACGGTCCTGAGCAACCAGTTCTAGCTGACTCTGCTTGCGCACCGGGGTTGGTCTAGATGATCTCAAGAGTTCCCTTCCAAACAAAATGGTTCTGTGATTCTCTTGATAACCGATATGACTTCTCTTGATATCCAATAAGACTAGAAACACTTTTTTGCAAGTGCAAGGCAACACAGTCCCTACTATAAGGGGATTGGTTGCCACAAGAGACTTTTCAACCTGCATATTTGACATACGGATGTGAATGAATAAGCAAAGTTGATGAGCCAAGGATATCCTAAAAGCAGAATTTGTTCTTCAGATGTATTTAGATAAACCCCAGGGCTATTGTTCCTGCTTATATGAGAAGGAGATTGGTAAGGACATGCTTTGGAGATTTCTATTACAGCCCTCATAGTAGATGATTATGTAAGTTGTATACTGTACTACTGCATTTTTAATAGGGAACAGACTGTCACCACCATCTTTTTAGGCAGCAGACTACAATCCCCAGGCAAGATAAAATCTGCTGTTTCCACCAAGTTTCTGCAGGCACTGTGGAGCAAGCTGACTTGGAAACTGCTGCCGAATGCCTAGAGGAAGATAATTCTTGTATCTTGCTTCACAGGTCTGGTAGGAACACAGCTGGATCTTGGGAGGAGCCAGAAGCTGCTAATTTGCTGATTGGTATTACCTTGTCTCTTTGCTTTATGCTTATGCCTTGTCAGCAAGGCAGCAGGGTTTAAAATCATGCCCAACTTCTTTTCCAAGCCTTTAAGAACTTGGTACTGTGGGTTTTGGCAAGACTGAAAAAACAGACAAATGCGTCTTATTTAACTCCAAAACATTATCTCTGTGTCATCTAGAGTATGAATTTATAAAAGGCCAGCTGTTATACGTTATGCAACTCTTACCCCATATTTAATAGAATTTAAGGCATTTTGCCCCCAGTAAGGAGATCTAAACTGAGACTTACCCATACAGGCGGGCTTTACAGCACAGCAGCTAATGTATGATAAGCCCATACCCTAGATTATCACTCATAATTTAAGTAAACAAATAATTACTGCCAGAATATTGCAATACTTGTCTGATCATTCATCATCTGCTGTTTTATCAACAATGATGAAAAAAATTAGCCAACAACCATCATTACTTGTGGATGTTAGGAGGAGGTTAATTTCAACGAGTCAAAAGGGATTTCATAATTAATATACTTAGAGATGTGAAGGAATCCTGACACTTCAAAAGTTCCAAACTGATGTGCATGGGAAAGGTAAGAGATTGTATGTTCAAGTGATGAGGTGCTCTCTTCCTACATAAAAATGGAGCTGAAAAGCTGAAGATTATATAAGTGGATCGGGAAAGCTGTAGATTCCTCTCCCATCTGCTTTGTTTGCAGATTTTACAGCGCCTTGATGTTACAGCAATAAATCAGGATGACTGTGTTTAGCCCAATTACCTTCTCTTGCAAGGACAAATCTTTGTTAACCATCTCTACAAAGGGCAGAGCACAGCAAAGGACCATTGCAGTGGAGTATCAACATAAGGGTTGGATAATTTAATACAAACTGTGTAGTCTGGCAGGAACTTCCAGTATCTGGAGCCGCATTTTTCACTTTCAGCATGGCAGAGAACATACTGCCCTGTTCGCAAACACTCATTTAACTTTATTACGGAATGCCAGTATCAGAACAAGCTGTCAACCACAGTTTTAAAACCACAGCATTTACAAAGTGATGTAATATGAATTCCACTTTGATTCCAGATTCACAAGATACAAGGAGTCTTCTTATGTTGTCTGCTTTTAAGGCACCAAAATATTTTAGGTCATGATAGTTCTCTACATACACAACACATGCTAGAAGAAACAGTATGGAACTTAATACATGCACTGAGTACTCTGCAACATGCTACTCCATGCTCATGTTACCCACTCAGAAACAGACTATAACGGAAAAATACATGTTGTAAATGGTGATGAAGAGAAGGTGACAAGAAGAGTGAGAGACGGGTTTTCTTCATAATTACTTTCACTTGAAAAGGTGCAAAGATATCAACAAAGTAATATGGATTGCAGTATCACTAATTCCCCCATGTTTTTACTCCCAAGTCCATTCACGTTTTACCCTCCCAACCCAAAGGAGACGGTAGTAAAAAAAATATGAGGAGGAAATCAACAGTCTCTAAACCCAGGTGGCTGGGTGCTAGGGAAGGGGCATAGCGGCACAAGCCAGACAATGGCAGCTCAACAAGTTTTAAAATAGCTTATTTGGAAATATGATGTCACGATTTTGCTTTCTGATTATTTCTTTACCCTTAGCTTTGCTTTTAAACTAATTTCTCTTAGTTCATCATTAAGAAACTCTGTTCAACATGGAATTTCACGATTATAAAACCTCTGGCCTTCCACACAAAGGTAAGAAAGACGTCACTGAGTAATCCTTCACCATATGTAACTGCCACTACACTTAGTACAAAGGAATGTTTATGAGTTGAACAGAAAGAGTTCAGCAGAGCTAGACACCAGGGAGAAGATGAGACATTTAATTAGAAGCACCGTTTTGAAGAAAACACAAATTCACCTGCCCATTACTGTATCACCAACTAAGAGGCACGTCTGCCATGCAAGGAAGTGATGGGAGCTGGGGGCATTACAGCCCACTCAGCCACTCTAGTTTATCAGTACTCAGATCAAGAAAGTTAAATTATAGTGCCCAAGGATCTGTCTATACATACTAGAGGTTATTTCTGGCAGGGTCCATTAAAATTCATAAGCATCTTCGCTGCCACAGCTGGAGGACTTCAGATCATGAACTGTTTTATTTCAAGCTAATTTAGGTACTACGTACTACATTGCCTTCTGGCATAAGTTATAAAGCAGATAATAATAACAGTCATACATCAGCCTATGCACAGCACTTAGTGAAAATGTCAGCAGTTAGTTACTATAGATACAGAAAGCAAACCACTTCCACATGTGAAAAGTGCTCAAGTCACAGCCCACCGCAGTAAGGCTGTAACGTGGCTCACCTACAGGAGATACTACAGTGGCATGATTAAAATGGTGAAAATCCCACTCAGGGTTAGCACAGGCTAATCCAACATAAACATATCCTCACAGTGGAACCACTGCATTCCATTCCTTCAAAGCATCTGATGGATGCTAGCGTTGCGTGAACACTAATAACTTATCACAACTAAACACATACCCAACATTCCTTCCTTTTCTCCTGTTGGTGACTGATTCAAACTAAGGCCCTCTACTGGAACCGAATGTTACATGATGCCATAGCACTACCTTGGGTTATTTCTTTGCAAAAGGCATCTATATCCTTGGCCACCATCCAATGGAGTGCTAGAATGCTCTCCTGTCAGGACTCCTGTTATGGTTCTGTACAGCCTCGGCTTCTTTTAAAACGTGTTTTTACATCATGACCACTCCATATCACCTGAAGAAGGATTTCACAGACATCATGACAAAATACACAACTAATTTTACAGCTCTTTATAACCCCTTGTTGTTTTGCATCTGATTTCCCTACACTGTTCTTCTAATGAGGGAAACGTGTCTTAGAAATTATGCCAAGGAACTTTTCTTTAGAAAGAGCCCAAAGTAATTTACAGTGTATGCAAACTGTGATTTTGTATCTTATGCCCAGCCAAGATAGCTATATTTAAAGAATGTGACAAGTGCTTAACTTTGCAAGCATCAATACAGGCCAACCTTGACTGGAAAACAAAGACATTTTAGGTTTGTAGTATTTAACTCTCCTGGTATGAGCTTAGTCAGCACACCCAGATTTGAACATTTTCACTTGAAAAAATAAAGTAAAATTTCACTGCTGAGAAGTCATCAGGTACCACATTTAAACAGGGCATGCAAATGAAAGCTATTCTTACTATTTACTAACTGTTAAGTTTCCAAGTCATCTCAGTATTTCACTGTAAAAGACAGGAATAATGAATTGTCTCAAACTGAAATATAAAATAAATAGGAGTATATCCAAGTATATTATAATTTAGAATTCTTTTTCTTTCCTTCCCTAGACTACACAGTGACTCCTGATTTTTCATTTGTCTTTCCCTCTTTGGAGTTTTATAAAGCCTCTTCAGAAATAGTTTTGTGATTGCATTTATTCTGTCTGTTGAAGAAAATGTCCAGTCATTAACAGATGGGGTTGTTGAGGTAACGCTGACAATATGACATTTGAAATTGGACAATAATTGTAAATCAGAACCACACCATGAAAGGAATGGGGGTTTCAGATATAAGAAATATGGATTTGGTGGGCAAATAATTATTAATTAGTTAGGATAATAAAATTATCCTAAGTGACCCAGACCATTTAACTGTCAGTGAAACTCGTGGTATTTATTGTATTAAAAGAGATATCACTACCAATGAAATTAGCTGACCATTTTTGTTTAACCAGACACAGCATCAATGAACTACTGAAATAATGTGTGAATGGTTCTTAAAATTCATATTAAAAAGTTTTGCCAGACAAAATATATCTGTGCTATACTACTGAAATAATCTGTAAATAGTTCTTAAAATTTATATTAAAAAGTTATGCCAGTGCTATGCCTGCCACAGTGTTCTAAGCGTCTTCTGTAATATGCAAGGATATTCATAGTATAATTTAATAGTGTAGCATGCCCTGAGGGGAGAAAAAGTGTTTTCAACAAAGACAAAACATCTGCAAAGACACTTATTTATAGAGGCATGTGATAAACAGACTCATGTACTCATTAAGTTAAAAAAGAATAACATTCTTTTCTGATGAATTAACAAAGCTACCATGTATCATAACTTAATTAATCTGAGTTTCAAGATTTCTTATTTATTCCGTATTTGTTCTGCTTTGGTTTCCTTTTGCGTAGCAACCTTCTCAGTGCTGTAACACAATTCACTATGCTGGTTTGAAAAGCAGTCAGCCACGTTTTTAATTTCCAGCACAAGTAAACTAAGCTTCGTTAACAGGTAGACTTTCTTCTGTGTCGCACTTTTTAATCAAAGGTTACAAAGGTTATCGTGAGGATAATCTAGGCAGTCAGAGGACTGAAGATCAACAAATCGCTTATTTTTTTTTAAATTTTCTTATGTAAGTATGATGGCTGAGATCCAGTTCTCCTACTCTGAAAGCTACTCTGAGTCAACAACGCGGTAGACATTTTGGAGAAGTTACAACAAACTAAAAATATGAATTCTTATTGCTGTCTTTTATGCCTGACAAAAAGTTTCTGTTTTGAAAAATTTTTTCACCAAAACTTATTTCAGAAAATGACTTGCAAAACCAGAGTAACTAATGCAATATGCTTTTTCCTTTGACTTTTCTGGATGTCAAATACGCTGTCAGAAGGCAGCAGGCTAAGCAATGACCAGCAGGGTCATACATGCTTGCAAAGATAACATTTAGAATTGTAGGCAGGAAAATAACTAGAAGAATTAAATAAAAATAAGGTCAGTCTGAGAAACAGGAAAAAGTTTCTTACATGTTTGGACTTCTGTTAAGGGACGGTTTCTCAAGGAAACTGATTGCAACTCTCATTCTGGGATATTTAAAGCTCAAAAGCTGAACTCCAACTCAATGTAGTCTCTGCGTGGCAGAGAGAGGGACTGCGGGGCCCAAAGAAGACCCCTTCCGTCTTCCGTGACTGTACAGCAGAGAGTTACTGGATGTGAGCTCCCCCCTCACCTCCCAGGTTTAACGAAAAATCAGAATCCACTGTTACAGAATCACTAGTTCTTTTAGACACATTCCTCCTTCAGACATATTTTAGTCATACCGTAGCCTTGGTGAACGCAGACTGCTTGACAGGAAAGTAAGGTAAGGTCTGTAGGACAAGTATTATCTTCTACAAAACCACCTGATATAGTTAGAAAAAAAGGCAAGTTTAGGGCATGCGATTATTTGTTCGGGCTTGAAAGGATAAATAAAGGTTTGAACAAATCGAACCCAGTTTATTTTACTTATTTTTAAAAATTGGGCAATTTGAAAGAAAAATGTGATTCCCCCATGGCAAGGGAGAGCCAAGTAATTAACAGGGCAAAGAATAACACAGAGAAACAGTACTGCTACTGGTAATACTAGAGGTTCTTGTGAAAGACAAACAAAGAAATGATGTGGAAATGATTAAAGATCTTCAAAAAATTAAACACATTTAAATAACCATCACGAATTCCAATATCATGAGACACAAAAAACGATTACTGCTTCCAAGAAAATATCAAGAGAAATAATTTTCTTGGTAATTCCATTACAGTTGAAAGAGTGATATATTAACACTGAAGAACTGTACAATAACTGAGCCCTGAAACCACTCAGTAAATCATTTAGCAGAGTTTGGCAGATAATATCAGGAAATGCTTAAAAAATATCTCTTCCCCCCCAAGACACAAATCACTGCATCATGAGTCTGAGACACTAAAAAATTCTTTGTGTTATCTTTGTTATAAAGGTGAAATATTCCAAATTTGACTATCAATTTCAAGTTGTTCAAACTTTTTGTACACTTTAAATTTACATCTTGTCATTTTGTTGTTTTTGTATTTATTTTTCTCAGATTTAAACAGTCGATCACATACCCAACTCAAGGACCTGGCATGTAGATCTAAGGTGTGGCAAGAAGTGACATAAGTAATTCATTAGGTAACCTCCGATCCTCTACTCAATCAGTGTCAGAGCGTGATTATTTCTACTAAAACACCATTTCAGAAACCAGCGTTCTTCGGATGAGACCGAGATTCTTGTCCTAACAACTTTTGTAAGTTTTAATGAGATTTTGGGAGAGCAGAGATGTCCATTCCAACGTCAAGAGGTGAATCTCATGTAAATGTGTATTTTTGGTCTCTCAAATCTTTACACTGCAATATCAACTAGACATTGCACTTCACTTCTTGTCCCAACAAGTCATACTGCTGACATACAGCAGCTTGTTCCACTCAAAAGTGGGGGCAAAAAACCTCCAATGCTTCATAAATTATTTACTAAATGTATCTTGAGATGAAAGGTACATACAGAATGCAAAATAAATACACATCTTAAACAGTGGAATAATAAAAAGTGTAACTTTTTGTCAACCGTTTGCAGCATGTACTGTTACAAGCATAACCAAAATCCTAGCTGTGTCTTCAAAGACTGAGGTCATACCAACACAATTCCGCAAAGTCCTTTTTGTACTACTGCTGAAAGCTGTATAACAGAGGTATTCTTCGTGGTAAATCCTACTTTTATTGCTCTGTAACAGCAGCATTTTTCAATGCTGCACTTACCAGTGTTATGAAGAGGGAATGTGCTAACGCCATTTCATATCCTCTGCTTTGAAAGCATTTAGTACTAAACAGTGCTGTGTAAGACAGAACAACAAGAAACACCAAACACCACCAAGAGCAGGAAGGACACCTGTCAAACACGTCACACTGTTTCCCTTATATACTCATCGTATAATGTGAACTCTGGCTGTATTTATATTCTGTTGCTGCAAATTAGTTTCCTCTAATTGATATGAGAAGTTGAAGTTTTTCTGTGACTTTTCTCTTTCCACAGAGCTTCACTCAGGCAGCCATGGGTCCATTACCGACATTATTCCACTGAAACCACATTATCGTGGCACAAACAGGAGCTGCCAGAAATTGTGGATTTGCACAGAGGCTTTGGGAAATCTGTGAGCAGGCTTTAGTATATGGGAAGACAGACTGCACAAAGAAACACCACTCAATGAGCCAAAATTTAAGATCTTAAAAGTTGCTACATCCGAGCTAGTGCATCGTTATTGAGAACACAGATCTCTAGGCTTTGCTAACCTTCTTTGAGGGATAGTTAAGCTATGATAACTATTTTATTATGAAAAAATGTTTGTTTTATAAAGATTAAGTATTGATTAAAAAGAGTTCTTACTACAAGTACAGAATACGTATTCGTATTACTTAAATAGATTGTAAACCAATGTTGTTTTCCTTACTGAAACCAGGTTAGATATACTGTAAGGTTCCTGTAAAGCACTAGAGAATACCTCAACATCTTAATTCTTCTCTTTATAAAGCTCTTGCAATTCTTCACTGAAATGCTCTTGCATACCATCTTCCGATTTGCCATCATTCTTTTATTTGTTATACATTTTCAGCTTGTACCTCTCTCTGTAACTGAGTCAACTGGTTGCTAATATGTACTTACTCACTAATTTGGCAGTGATGGACACAGTTGCATTTTATAAGCTCCTGGAAAGCTGTGGGGTTTTGATTACCCAATCATTCATCACAGGCCTGTACTTCTTTTGGCATTAGTTTTCTAACCAGAACTCATCGGATAGGTTTCCAACCAGCAGAGTGAATTCACATTGCACAGATCACCCCGAAATTTGTGCTTGGTAGTCTGCGTGTAGCATGTGCTGGAGTAGACAGTATTTGTGTGGTGAAAATAGCTTACTCATTTGGCACAAAAAGATACGATAATGCCATTCATCAGAAAAACATACAGATGGCAGTTGGATTCTCTCAGCAAGGGTCCATATTCTGTATTCTCTCCCTCAAGTAAAGTTGTCTTGTTTGGTTCTCATGATGATTCAGCTGATGCTGCCTGGTGGGCAACTACAGTGCTAAAAGCCTAGTGGGGACAGAGAATACAGCCTGGCAGGCATTTCAGTACTTCTCTGATGTCCAAATTTGCACTTTGAGTAAAAGCTAACACATTTTCAAACACATTCTTGCCTATCCTGACTTCCTTTCCTGAGATCTCTGTGACATTCTTCATTCTGCTGTCATCTGGAAACATTTTATGCTTCTGTTTGAACATCAGTTCATAAATCTCTTTTGAAAGAAGGATCATTCTGAAGACAATTCTTGAACTCACTATATCTGCTCTCTTACTTTCTGTATGGTTCAGTATGTGATCAGGAAAATCTGTAAGACTGACTGATTGACAGACTGGCAAATTCTACCTAATTAGCACTCACCAGATTTAGCCAGTCATCTTCAGTACTTCAAGCAATGTTCTACCAATGTAAGATCTTGCTTTTCTAATTCTAAATACCTGAAGATGCGCATGAGTCAAAGAGATTTATACAATGGTATTATGTCTCTCACTAATTTTAAAGATATTTCAAATCTGAAGTGAAAAAGTAATGCGATTCAAACTGTAAAAAAAACTAAGCATGAGATAAAAAACAGTAGACATGCAAGAAAAACAACATTAGGAAACACAATTTGCATTCTGGATGCTATCTTGGGAAAAACAGCCATTGAAAGATTATTACACATTCAAAAAAATCTACCAAACAATACAAATAAATTACTTATTTAAGATGGGTTCACTTCAGAAGCAGTTTATTACTACCTGCACCTGTACCACCTGCCTAAATGGGAGTAAAATTTAAAAATAAAAAAAGAAATTGAAAATATTTTTTCCCAGTTAGTTCCAATCAAAGTTTTCCTCCATGAAACAAAACCAGTAACGAACAAAATTATTTTAATACACTGCCATACACCGAACAGATAAGGTAGCTACCAGCCCACCCCACCCCCCCCGCCATCTGAATATCAGATATACACAAACACAATACATTTGCTATGGTAAAGATAGAAATTGAGCCACAAAAATAGCTTGCCCCGCACAGTACAGATCTGCAAGAAAAGCAGGAACAAAATTCAGTTCTTGCAAGCCCCTGTTTTAACTACATCATCCCCTTTAGGAATTCCCTGTAGTAAAGAAATTTCTTTTTCATACAGCTTTTTTTCTTTTCAAAAAAAGCTCTAACATAACAGCAAAGACTGCTCTCTGATTGTTTTGAAGTGCTTTCAGATTTATGCTGGCCTAAATGTGAACAGAAGTTGCCCTATAAGTTTTAGAAATACTTGGCTAGACACCAAACACTGCACTTACATAAGGCCATATAATCACCTGACACTTGTAGCTGCCTCGCTGATTTTCCAAGAATTTTAATCCTCTTTTCCCGAAACTATCCTTTTAGTGAGCAAATATGTTTATTCTATTACTTATATGCTTGCTTTGGAGACACACAGTTTCATTTATCAAACAGGAGAATAATATTTTTCACTCTCAAACATCAGAAATCAAGAGATTTCTTTGTACAGCAACGTACAGAGCGTGGCTTGTCATATAAAAGAGCCCATTCCTCAACTGTGCGCTCCGAGCCTGCTTCTACACATTTAAAAGCCCTTCTGCAGAATAATGAAGTCTCCCAGCTCTTCCTTCTTGCCAAACAAATCATCGTGCCAGCAAGTAACGCACAGAGCTGGCGCACAGCAATCGCGGGACGGTGCAAAGAGTGGACCAGAGATAGCTGCTTGAGGGTCGGGAGGCAGAAGTAACATGAACTTCGTATTATCACAGGTTTGGGGTTTATAGAATGTTTAAATATGTAACCCACCTATTCACTTTGCTTTAGTTCATATTTTACGACAGATATAAAATGTAACGGTTTGACCCTAGCCCCATAAAGTCAATGAAAGTTTTAACTACAGACTTCAAGGAAACCAAAATCTGTCTCATTATTACTCAAAATGTTTCCAATTAATGACTACACAACTGGAGCTATTCATTAACAATTATTTTGGTGTCTGTTTTTTTGCATGTGTAATTTCCACTTACATCCTTTGTAATAATTAAAGGTCGCTAGAGTGACAACAGAATGTATTAAGAAGTCTCTGAACCGCAAATTGTTGGAAGCCAAAACAATAGGGAATTACCACTTCACTTTGAAAAGGATTATTGCATGTTTTTCTCACAACGACAGAGTAACAGATTGGTTCAGATTGGAAGGGACTGCTGAAGGTCTTTAGCCCACCCTCTGCTCAAAGGAGGGCGAACTAGAGCACGTTGTTCGGGCCATATCCACTCAGGTTTTTAATATTTTTAATATTTTCAAGGATGGAGACTCCACAAGCTCTCTGGGCAACCTGTTCCAGAGTTGGACCACCCTCACAGGAAAAAAATATTTTTCTTATTTGAAGTATTTCAGTTTGTGCCCATCGCCTCTTGCCCTGTCACTTCTTTGCAGAGGTGTCACATTGTAGTTGTACATATATTGGGGGAATATTTGGAAATCTCCACTGTTGCAAAACCACCAGCGTAACTCTACCTCAGCTGTACAAAAGATCACTCAAAACATCATTCACTGTCAATCACTAGTGTGTCAAAGCAAATTTAAATTCCCACCATACTCCTACATAAGCACTTCCTACTATTACTCCTGCAAGCAGTTTTCCCCTAAAAAAACCCAGATCTATCACATAACACTTTTATACTGTTTGAGGTTCCAGAAAGCAGAAAGGGCTTTTCATACAAAAGGGGTGGAGGGTGGGTGAGGAGGCGAGCTGTGCCTAGAAAGTCAGAGCAAATTCTCAGAAAACAAGTTTTAGTTCTGTAGCAGCATAATCTGTAAAGTAGGAGGAAAAAAGGAGGAGAGCGTGAAATTAATGGCTGGGAAGAGCCACTGCCGACTCCGCAGCAACTACCATTCTGTGCGTTCCAACACTTTCCTGCCTTAACGTCAGCAAAGCAGCAAGAGGAAGGGATTACAGGCTGTACACGGGGCTGCAGCTCTGGCACAGACGGAACGGAGAGCAACTGCTCCCAGCAGCCTCATCCCCTTGGCATCTGCTTCCTCCGCCGATGCCCAAAGACAGTCTTCAGTGGAAATTCCTCTAGCGCAAAACCAACTGGTAGTTTGCAGCTACACCGGGCGTTTCATTGTTCTCACACCCGTGCAGATACAACAGCTGAGGTGAGGGGAGAGCAAAAGGACCAAAACAGTGCACAGGGACTCCTGTCGCTACTTCGTCCCACTCTGCTCTGACACAACACAACCGGAGGCCACCAAAGGATGGAGCATGTAAGGACCAAAGTCAGTCGCTTAAAAGCAAGTACAACCACAGGAATACTCTCCTGTGTGAACACAAGGGATTCCACATTCTTGCCTAATGCCTGAAACGCGTACAATCTGTAATAGGAACGAAGCTTTGGTGACCCAGAACTCAGCTGCCTTCCGTGGGGACTATGCAGATCAAGTACAGAAACTGTCCTGTGGTACTCAGGAAATTCAGACCCTGACGACAAGCCCAGAGGAACGAAACATAGAGCTGCAGTTATTTATTAACATTCCCGCCTAATTGAAACAGTTATGCATAATGAAACGAAAACAGTTAAAAAAATGAATCTGTTGTTACCTGTTACTAAAAAATAGTTCATTCTTCTTGTTGATTTCAATAACTGCACTATTCCATTGCAGAAAATCTCAACAAAAATATAGTTTTTAAAACTTCACTACTGAACTTATCATATGAAATAATTATTTGAAAGGTTGACAACAATCTCTATTTTTGTCTTTATTTCCACTTTCCTAAAAGTGCAGTTCTTTTACATCCAAACATATTTTGTTTCTGGGATGCATTATATACGACGGGAAGTAATTAGAAAATTGCTTAAAATCTTAGAGCATCGGTTTCATGCAAATAGAGCTGACTCCAGTTTCTTGCTTGAAAGATTTTTTGACAAATAATGCAGTTGTTAACTGCCAATTTTCTAGTGGGAATAAAAAAAATTTCAAACTATGATATTTTGTTTTCTCCATCTCATCTGAAACACTGCTTCCATCTTAAACACTGAATATATCTCCAACGCAGCACATTTACCAAATTAAGCAGGAATTCAAACTTCCATTCCTTCTAAGGGCTGAGCCTGCAGGAAAACAACATCCACCTGGAGATCTGTGAATTTTCTTCTGCATCGTGAGGAGTACATTCTGGCCAAAGAATCTATCTTGCACAGGCACATCAAACCCCTCTAAAATGGCTGTGCGCTACTGACCAAAAATGGAAAATGCCGAGAGTTGAGTTTACATGAAATAAAGCACATTAGGCCAGTTGTTAAAAAGATAAATAAAAAGAAATCAAATTTTAGGGGTGCGTGTTCGTGTGTCCATCTGTCTGTATCTCTGAACGGGGAAAAATTAAAAAATTAACTTTTGTTGTATCTGGAATGAAAGAAAAAAAAAATTGGACATTGTTTTAGGAAAAAACCGTCCTAATTTCATTCAGCAATACCTAACACCTTCCATGAATAACAATGAAATTTTTGATAAGTATCATGAATTTGCTTGACAATTAATTTTTAACCAATAATTAATTTTAATTTGACCTTACAGCAGCCTTCCAGTACCTAAAGGGGGCCTACAGGAGAGCCGGGGAAGGACTTTTTACAAGGGCATGGAGTGATAGGATGAGGGGGAATGGCCTCAAACTGGAAGAGGGCAGGTTTAGATTAGATATCAGGAAGAAATTTTTCACTGTGAGGGTGGTGAGGCACTGGAACAAATTGCCCAGGGAAGTTGTGGCTGCCCCATCCCTGGAGGTGTTCAAGGCCAGGCTGGACGTGGCCTTGGGCAACCTGGGCTGGTGGGAGGTGTCCCTGCCCAGGGCAGGGGGGTTGGAACTGGATGATCTCTAAGATCCCTTCCAACCTAAACCATTCTATGATTCTAATTGCTCTTGAGCATCTTCAGAGACTTTTTTTGTAGAGCCTGCTCCTAACTCCAAGAGCCGAGCAGTGGAACTGCAGAAAGCGCCTCTGCTGCTGGAGAAATAGCTCAAAGCAATACGCACATTTTCATAGAGTGGTGCTGGCAGTTTGTAATACGGGCTAAAGCAGGCCCAGCTAAGGCTTACTGATGAAACGAATGCTGAGTTCTTTGGAGGGAAGCTCCTACATGTTATAAACAGTTCAGAAGACCCTTTTCTTTCCTTTAACCTATATATGCAGTAGTGATCCTGACCAGGAGCCCATTGTACACCAAGGAGCTAGTGACCCTGACAGCAGTTAACCACCAGGACGGCGCTGCACACCCAGTTTGGCCTTCAGGCCTGTTGCTGTGCCGCGCACACCCCTTGGCCGCATGATAAACCTCGCCAGCTCATCGCAACCGTCAGCTCCCACTTGGTACCAGTGATTCCACCACCTGCCATGTCCTTCCCTTTATCGAAAAGGGCAGCAAGGAGTTCTCACGTGAACATTCTGTCTGCTTGACAGTAGAAATGATGAATCAAGCTGTTTACTTGTTAAAAAAAAAAAAGCTCAAATGAGCAAAAGGGCGTAAACCTTTCTAAGACAGGACCTGCACAGCACACTGCACGCTGATCGCCGGGAAGATAAACTACTGAAATTTTTGGAATGCAGAAAAGCACACTGTATCACTTTTACAGACAGAAATACAAACGGGGACAAAAGTAGTAAATCTTTTTTTTAAACATTTAATTGCACTTGTTAACCTCTTCATTTAAAACTCCAGTTAATCTTTGTTTCAGAAAACACCAAGCCTTACAGAAGCTAACGCAAACTGTTTTTTAAAAAGGTTGTAAATACTTTGTTCACAGGTACATATATATATTTGCTTGTACACATTTTAAATCAATAGTCAGGATAATGACATGAGAATTGTAGGAATGAAGTGTGCAGTGAGAACAATAAGGGAATCTAAGATAAAACCCAGTATTCTGAAAACCAACATTTTCCAAAAATTCAACTGACTAGAACATCTAAGATGATGACATCGCAAAAGTGCGTATTTAAAAACAATGATCGACTGTTCTGCAGACATTGTTATTTCTTAGGTAAATCACCTTAAAAATGATGATTTTAATGATTTCTGAAAACAATCATTCTGGGAAGAAACTGTTATTTGCAGTAAGAATTGATAAAAGCATTATGGCTTTCTATTGAGATCTACGGAAAGGTTGTCATCGTCTCAAAAAGTGAAGCACTATCAAGACTGAAGACTTGCTTCAGATTTACTGGCGCATTTTATCATTCATATTTTTCTTTTTGAGGCAGGAAAGGAAGGGTCAGAAGTTCCTTCCAGATATCATTGTGCTCTCAAAACGCTGTGGACACAGGGAAATCTGAGCCATACACAACCTGTATTTTGCTTTAGGTGACACCAGAAAGTAGAAAAGTAGCCACATTCACGACTTGCCAGCTTTCCCCCCTCTGGAAAGAGGTGATTTCAGTGCGAAGAAAGACAGCCCAGTCCCACTAGTGTAAATATAATCAAAGAGATTTGCGGTACGTCTTTCAAAAATGTAAACAAACTACCTTCCCTTTTGCTTCCACCTCCTTCCCAATGATTATGTTTTCTACCTAAATGTCTCTCTTCAAATACTTGACAATTCTGTTACAATGTAAGCTGCCTTTTCAATGAGAAAGCCATTTGGATAAATTAGAATACAGGCTGCTGCCTTCTTTGCTCACATTTCACCATTTTTGACATACAGATACGCTGTAATCTATCAACGTATAGCTTACTCTGAAACCTTTCATTCTGATGTATTATTGTTTACTTAACCATAACAGTTTACTTAACTCAGCTACTCTGCCTAAGATATGAATCAGCCCTACAATCAGTATAACCTGCATTTAAGCCTGGAATCAATTACTGGCCTGACTATTAATTTTGTTAATGATGTTGCAGAGCTCAAGAATTCAATGAGTCTGTTAGCCCCCAGGCAGTGGTGCTGTAAACATCAGAGTATTCCACTCGCCATTTTTATCAAGCTAATCCAGGTACCAAAACAAGCACCTCTGAGAGTAATTTTTGACATTTATTATTGGTGACCCAGAAAACATGCAATAATTATGAGAAATTAAAAAAGAACTCTCCAGATTCACAAAATATATTCAAACCAAACATATCTCAATATAATTTATCTCAGAGGATGATCATAAGTAGATACACAACATCCACCTTGACAGCAAGTGATATATTAGAGGATATATATATCAGAAAATATGAGTGAATATATAAACAGAAACCAAAATAAATTGTTCTTTAAATATCAAATTACAACACAGAACACATATCCCAATCATTATCTTGTACTTTTGCTACACATTCTTCTAAAAATAACCAGCTTGTACCTTTTCTTTAATGTGAACTCATTAACACCCAGAAAAAATATTTTAGTATATGCAACACAACTTAGCCAGCAACTTTCAGCTCAAGTAAAACATCCTGATAAACTGAAAAATGCTGACTTATTTGCTTTTTGCACACTTTCTTAGTGAACAATATATTTATTTTTAAAAATTCTTCTTTATTAAAAGTCTTTTCAGTAGTTCCTCGGCTATTATTCTGCTTTTTGTTCATTATTCAGTTACAGTCCTGCACTAAGAGCTTGAACTTCAAGAATAAATAACTGATTATTCAGAGCTCTGTACCTCTAAGTTTAGTATTTCACACTGTAAGTTCATTACTATTTGAATAATTACAACATATATTAATAGGAGCAAATATTCCACCAAATATTTATCTATTTTATAAATCTGTTTGATTATACATGAGTCTCCTACCAGGCAACAATGGCAGAAAGAAGGAGTCCAGTCAGTCCAAGGATTCTCTTCCTAAAGAAAAGACAAATATGACTTGTCATATCTGGAGCTAAATTACTTTTTTAAGCTGGAGAAATTTAGAGTAAAACCTTCTTGATCACATTTTTAAGTTTGTTGTCCTGCACATGTAGAAACATTCAGCTGTCTTTTGGAATGCACAATGCTATAACACCACATATGGGAAAAGAAAAAACACAATGAACGTGAAAACAGGGAAATGAGTGACTCCACTCATCGGTGTTTCTATGACAGTCAATGTATTTCCACAGTTTCAAAGTGTAAATGTCAGATTTACCGAACTCCACTCATTAATGGCAGTTGATATTAATATCCATACAAACATATCCATGTATATCCAAACATGCCGATATTAAGTGTGACAACTACGTAGTATTTTATTACATTCAGCCCTGGCACAAGCAAAGGAACGAGTTAACTGGGCACTTAAAATTACGTGATTGCAAACTGCTTTTCAGTTTCCTGTTTTTCCTTTCCCAACAAAGAATCTAGAACTCCACATGAAATGCCACGTGTGCGATACAGTATGTATGATGGAGTTCGGTACCGTCCTGAGGCATGACGGTGGTCTAATGTGAGTCTGCAAGAAATGCAGCAGTGTTATCGCAGCTCCTTAGAAACTTAGCTCAGGCCAAGACACAGGCGCCTCAGCGTGCTTACAACTCACAGCCTAGAGTCCTCTCTTCACTGAAGGATCCAATTACCATTCTGTTAAAAAATGGAGCAGGGCTCACTGTATTCTGCTAAATCACAGCCAGGATAACAGAAGGAAGTAAGAAAACAAACGCCTCCCATATAACAACCTATTGTTGATGTGTATCCCCATTAAACAAAAAAGATACAAGTCAACATATGGCAGAAAAGTGATCCTACCCAGCAAGAGACAGGGCTACTGAAAACATAGACGACTCTGCTCCGTTCCTGTTAAAGCGCCATTGTGAAGCAAAGAAGTCTGTAGGAACAGAAACGATATGTGAGATTTATCCCAAGGCACAGGGCATTTAGCAGGGAGTGACACAACCTCATCTCTAATTCATGCTCCCAAGACAATTTAAGTTCATCCAGTCACTCTTTAAGATAGATTACTTGGAGGGAGGAGATGGGTTTGAACATTCTCAGAGAGACCTTCCAACCCTTATAACAGTAATCTACCAGATAGATTGTTAAATAAAAGGTTATCCCATCTCCTTATCCTTCACGTTAAAAGCAAGCAGCTACACCAACCTGAGAAGCTCTGAATACGAATGCGTGCTTGGTGTGGCCTGAGAATACGGACGAAATAGAGCCCCACGACACTTAAGCTGAGGATTGTAAATGGCTGAATGGGAAACAGGTGCTAAACTGCTCCAGCTGCCGCACACTGAATGCGCGCAGAAGTAAAATCCTAGGTGCTCCAGAGATATAAATTAAAATCAAGGAAAAGCCTTCTGATTTTAGGCATCGCCTGGGTTAGGCAGCAGCTGCGTGAGATTTCTCAGATTGCATTTTTGAACTTAGGCACCTGAATTCTCCCTAAATCCTGCTTTAGATACTTAAGTCCTTTATTGGATCTATCCAATAAACTCTCTCTCTCTGTCTTTACTCTACCTGGTTAAGTATTTTAGATCCTATTATGTTTTGCCTCCCTTTTTATTTTTAATGAGATCCTTATCTTTCTAACATGTAGTTAACTGTTTATCCTATGTGTAGATATTTTTTTTTATGCTCACTAGTGCATACATAATTACTATGCGTAATTAACTAATTTACTAAGGGCCTTATTTCAGAAGTACTGAGAACCCACAGCTCCAATTTTCTCAAACGGAATTAAGATCCCTTGGAAAACCCATACTGTACAGAAATGCCAGAGAACATTGGTAGTAGCCTAACCCTGTTCGGCTCACTTAACTTTTGAGCCAAAGCTGCAAATGCAGCTTTGTGGACTCTCATGCCTAAAAAAAAAAAAATCACTCAAAGCCAACTTCTGCCCAACACTGTATTGCACAAAGGTTAGCATTTGTTTTACGGTAACGGTGCTGAGCATTTTTCCATTTAGAAGTCTGCCTGCCGGAACTGTCTCACTAAAGCCCCAAAAGTCTACTAAGCAACAAAGAACAAACTCAAACAAAACAAAACCAAGTTGTTTCTGAGGATTCATTATTCCTTCGCCATGGCTGAGGTGACTCAAACATCACTGGCTAAGGCCTTCAAAAGCTACACCATTCAAGAATTGGTTTTTTTTAAATATTGTTCAAGATTTTGGTTTTTATGTTTATTTGGTTTTTTTTCTAGAAGAAAAGGGGATAATAGTTTCCTGGTAGGACAATTAGTTCTCAGGAACATTATGCCTTTTTTTTTTTTTTTTAAAGAGTATGACTCCTGCTTGCCTAATCTAATCTTTCTCCAATTAATTTTATTTTGCCTTTGCTACACATAGCTTGGCAAAAAGCTACACCAGCTGGACAGCTAGGTAGCTACCTTTAAAGAAATAGAGGGAAAACAGCCAGAAAGACATTACCACATTTCTCTTAGAATACAACTACCTTCTTTGGGTTAACTACTTCTTCTTGGGATATATGCCAAGACAGATTGTAAAAATGGGGCTTGGCTCCAGATTTCCAGTACGCAGGTATTAATTTTTAGGTCCACTGCCTGCCACTGCCTGTTCCCTTAGCCTGGGTCGGTTTTGCTTCATTTTGTTTATACTGCTGTTGATTTCTGAAGATCTTAAATCTGAATAATTATGTATAATTTGCCTAAAGCAGGGTCAAATACAATTTAAAATGCTGTTTTATTATTATCGCATGTTTAACTGCGTTGCACAGGCTATTTGTACAAGGAATTGCTTACAGAAACATGCAATCAACGGCTTAAAAAGCATAAGAAAGGAATGTACTTCTACCTCCCTGTACTGAAGGCATAACACTTTGTAGGTACCTTTTCGAATGAGGACAACCAAGACTTACATAAGCAGTTGTAAAATACTGCTCTACAGTCAGAAGGGAAAAGACAATCCCCGGAGTCTTTCTTAGAATGGCCCATGTGAACTGTGCAATGGCATGTGCTTGTTTTAGTTTTTTAAAAGTATCGTTTATCTGACCCTACAAGAGGAAAAAAACAGATTTTTGTGTGTGAGCTATTTTTAATGGAGTGGTGGAGGAGCTGTGTGTGTTATCTAATCTAGTAAAAAGTTGCACGTCTTTTTTTTTTTTTCCCCCCTCGCTTACATAACTATCATATCCTGATGGTAACACAATGAAAGATTAGAAAATTGGGAGTTTTTTCTTGTTTAGTATGTATGTCCAAGGTGAAATAATGCACCAACCCCAAAACTTGAAAAATCAACTGTAGCTTAAAGATGTAAGAATCTAAGGTCCCACTAGGCCCAGTATCCCATTTCCAACAGCGATCAACAATGAACGTCTAGAGAATAAGGATGAGAATACAGTCAGATTTCTCCCCAAATGATCTCCCAGATTCTAGAGATCTGTGTGTCAGGGATTTCCTGATACAAAAGTGATTATTTTTATGTAACGGATTTTTTTTCTATGAACTTCTCTAAACACTTCTCGAGCCTAGCCACAGTATGACAAGCTCCAAAATCACTTGATATCCAGAGGATTCCCTACATTCTTGCAGCATACTGCTGGCATGTATTTAAGACCAAATTTGAAGTCTGTACCCTTAATCTGATGAACTGCTTCAACTTCTTTCTACAACCACACAGAACAAACTTAAGCAAAAATCAACCTTTTGTCTACACAAACCTAGACATTTTTTTTTTTTCTTTGATGCACGGAAGTCCTGAGTTCCTAAGAGAAACCTAAGAAAAGAAGGGCGACTGTGTATGTAGAGAACAGCATCTATCACAAACATTAGGACAGTAAGGGGTTACAGCGACAGCAAGCACTGCTAGCAGAAGGAGCAAGCTCTGAATAAAAGTCCTAACAAAAGACAGATTTCTAAAACTGGTGGAAGCAGTGTAAAATGGCAGGCTCCCTATCCCATCTATGCATCCATCCCAACCCAACTCCCTTCCTTCACTATTTTTAATTGTTCTGAAGTGAAGGATGATGGGAAAAACCTCAACTCTTCTGCTCCAAGACCCCACAAGTATTTCATTCCTGTACGTTGAGAATTATGAAAAATAGCTAACTGTAGCTGACAATACTGCTTGAATCATCAGTATGAATGCTAACATATGAACTTTTATAAGAATCACTAGGAACGGCAATGGTGGAAAGAAACAAGTTTTCATTTCTAGTTTTTAATTGTTCCTGCAGAGGACAACCTTACTATCCTAACTCCAGCTTTTTAAGGAAGTTCCACAAGCCCATGAACTTTGTCTTGTTTTATTTTTCTTCTCTATTTCCATAGGTAATCTAATCTGAAATGCAAAATAAACTACCATTCTCTTTAATGATGGCACACAGTACTTCCTTCAGAGTTTTACTTCTGTGCAAATTCGCTGCTTAGCTCCCTGATACTTTGTGAAGGGTCAGCTCACACTTGACACGTCTAAAACAAAATCCATAACCCATTCAAACCATTCATAATTTAAAGCATTTTACCTCATCCTGCCACCACTTAAGTTTACGCTACAGGCACCTCTTTTACTTTGATCTTTCCTTAGACGGTCACTTCCTAACTCATGCCATTTTTTACTCAATTACCCTAAGAGACTATCTTTCCTACCTCTTCACGTTTAAAATATACCCATGTTTTCCCCCATATTTCAATTACCATAACATCTTTTTTCTTTGACTTCAGGAACTTGAAAGACACTGTAAAGGCAAAGGATGCATTTTAGAGTGGATGAGTTCAGACAAAACATCTGGATGTAAATCCAGGTGTGTCTGGTTATTTCCAGTCATGGCATCTTTGCCCATAGCCCTCTTAACAACCTTCAGTATCATCCTCCAGCCTGTCGTATGTGAAATACAGCTGAAGACAAATCATAGCATACCAGGTTGGAAGGGACCTCAAGGATCATCTGCTCCAACCTTTCTTGGCAAAAGCACGGTCCAGACAAGATGTCCCAGCACCCTGTCCAGCCGAATCTTAAGTGTCCAATGCTGGGGAACCTCCATGGGAAGATTATTCCAACGGCTGATTGTTCTCACTGTGAAAAATTTTCATCTTTATGTCCAATGTGAATCTCCCCTGGAGTAACTTGTACCCCTTACCCCTCGCCTTTTCCATGTGACTCCTTGCAAAAAGGGACTCTCCATCTTCAGAGCCACCCTTTAAATACCTGAATGTGGTGATAAGGTCTCCCCTAAGCCTTCTTTTCCAAAGGCTGAACAAACCCAATTCCCTCAGCCTTTCCTCATACGGCAGCCTTCCCAGTCTTTCGATCACCTTTCATCATCAATAGACTTTAAGCTTCCATTAGAGGCTGACATACGCCCGGAAACCCTAAACATTTTCCCCCGAAAATGCACTGTGACTACGCCTTAGTTTAGGTAAAGTAGATCGGGTAGATCCCCAAAAGCGCTCGACTTACTATTTTACACTGGCGGAAAACATACAAAGTTTACTGCACCGACTGGCTGTTACGGCACAGCACACGCACAGCGGCTCTAAAAGAAGGAAAGCATCGGACTCCATCCTCTGGGCATGCTACGCGCAGGGCTGGAAACATTCAAGAAAAGAAGGAGAAATACATAAACCCTGAGGACAAAGAGATTTTACTTAATCCTGTCACTTTTATCGCGTAAAAAAAACAAACAAACAAACAAAACAAAAAAAACAAACAAAACAGAACTAACACAGCAGGAAAAGGGGTGAGCCCAAGCTGCCAGAGACGGACCGTGAGGGAGGGCACCCACCGGGTGAAGCCTTCGAGGCCACGGGCACCTACCGACCCCCGTCCCGTCCGTGTCCCGTTGTCCCCCCGCCTCCTCCCCTCCCGGAGGTGCTCGGAGACCGCTGGAGATTCCCCCCCCTCCCCGCTCCCCACCGGCTCCATCCCTTGGCGTTGGGCTGGCTTCCCCCGCCACCCAGCCCCACCAGCGCCGCTAACGCCCCGACCCCTCGCCGCCGCCCTCACCACAGCAAGCCGCTCCCTCAGAGCCCCGCCGCTAACGCGGAACCCGCGGGCCTCTCCCTCTTTCCCCGGGGCTGAGCCGAGCGTGCGGGGCGGCGGGGAGGGCGAACGCCCTCCCCACCGCCCCGCACGCTCGGCTCAGCCCCGGGCGGGCTGTGAGGGGCGCTGAGGGAACGACGCCCGCCCCTCTCCTCACCCCCGCCCCGGCCTGACTGACTGACTCACTCCCCGGCGCCGGCCCCGCCTCCTCCCGCCCCGTGACGGCGCGCGCGTGGAGCGGTGTTTTGTAACCTCCTTCCATCTTTGCTCCCTCCTCCTCCTCCTCCTCCTCCTCCTGCCCCGCCAGTGCCTCAGCGTCCTGCGCGCAGCCGAGCCCGGCGGGCCGGAGCGGGGAGCCGCCACACCCCCCCTCCCACCTCCTCCTCACCACCACCCCCTTCTCCCCACGCCTTCCTCCTCGTAGCCGGAGCCGGGCAGCCGATGGCGTTCTCTCCCCTGGCTGTGAGCTCGGAGGTGTCGGCGGAGCCGGGTGGCAGCGGGAGCCCCGGCCAAGAGGCGGATGGAGAGCGGGAGGTGCTGCCGCCGCCGCCGCCGCCGCGGCCGGGCGAGGGGTTGGTGCCCGGGAACCGCCTGAAGGAAGTGGTGGGCGCCTCCTTGGCGTCGCTGTGCCTCGGCCCCCTCGCCGGACCCCAGCGCCTCGGGACCCTGGTGGATTGCCTGGTGCTGAACTACCGCCTGCGGCAGGGGCTGGGTTGGAGCCGGGACGGTGGGTCCGCGGCGGAGGGCGGGGGCGCGGCCGAGACCGAGGGGCCGCTGCGCTGCTGCGGCTGCGGCAGGTTCCTGAGGGAGCCGGTCACCGTCCCGTGCGGGCACACCTACTGCCGCCGCTGTCTCCGGAGGGAGCTGCGGGCCCGCTGCCGCCGCTGCCGGGACTGGCTGTTGCCGGCGGGGGGCACCAGCCCGGCCGCTGCCCCGCTGCGGACCAGCGTCGTTCTCAACCAGCTGGCGGAGAAGTGGTTCCCGGGCGAGTGCGAGAGGGCGAGGACCGGGAGCCGGTTGGAGGAGCTGCTGGCCCAGGGCCGCTTCCGAGAGGCTGTGGGCGCCGCCAGCCAGGCGCTGCGAGCAGGTAAGGCTTGTGGGCAGCGGGCTCTTCCTCCGCCGGGCCTGAGGTGCCGGTAGCCGGGCAGGGGCAGGCTCGGGGGGCTTGAGGGGGGCTTGAGGGGAGAGGAAGGGAGGGAGGGGGAGTGGTGCGTTTCCTTCCCGCCCTTCGGCCCCGCCGAGGCCGTGCGTGCTGGAAGCGTGAGCGGTGGAGAACGCCCGAAGTTTTTCAGGAGTTTGCCGAGAAGCTCCGAGGAGCGGCGGTGGGGGGGGGGGGGGGGGCGCGGGGGCTGCCGGCGCCTCAAGTTGAGCGTCGAGCCGGGATAGCGGGCGGTGGTGGTGGTGGTGGTGGGGGGCGCTTCGGAGCGGCCCATATGGGCTTTTTTTTGGTTTGGGTTCCCCCATCCCCGTATGCTTTTCGCGGGGATTGTTCAGAGGAGAGTTCGCGGGGGTGTGTGTGGGGGGGGGGGTGTTTGGTTTGCGCTCGGTGGTCGGGCGGCCGAGAGAAGTTTGCGTCGCCGCGTTCAACCCCGTTTCCTGCAGGGAGACCTATTCCCCCCCCCCGCCCCCGGCAGCACCAGCCCGAAGTGTCACCCAGACGGTTCCCAGCAGGCCGGGCCCGGTTGCATAAGCGGGAGAGGCACGGAGGGGGACAGGTTGTGTAATGGCCGCTGACGTCACGGGTGGGTGTGGCCGGCGTTTTATAACGCGCCGGGGCGAGGGCGGCGAGCGGGCCCGCGGCGCGGCCCGGAGTCCTCGCCCGACGTGCGGCCGCCACCGCCGGCCCGCGAGGGCACGGTGGGGTTTACGGTGGTTTTTTGGTTTTTTTTTTTGTTTTTTTTTTTTTTTTTTTTTTTTTTTTTTAAAAAAGTCGCCGCGGGGAGAGGCGGAGCGGAGCGGCGGATACGCCATAGGCGGGTCCCCGTGTGGGCTTCGTTCCGCTGTGGATTTTTAACAACCTGGTGACCTGCGGGGTTGCATTTTCCCTTCTGCCATATTGGTTTTTTGGTTTGTGATTTTTTTTTTTTTTATTTTTCCCAGTTCAGAAAGTCAGGAATTAATTTTTTTTTTTTGACAGATTAAGTTTGTACAGTTGTCTGTAGCGGGGAGGGGAGGACACCAACCCAAAAGCTTGCATAAGTCTAATCCTTCCAATCTGTTCGGGGGAGATACGTTAGATCTAGTTCCAGAATAAACTGGTTTTGGTGTAGGTGGGATTGCATCTCCCGCTATATTTCGAGTGCCTTTTGGCAACCTAATTTAAAGAGGTTCCGTTGTGGCCTGGAATTCTATGGTATTTTCCAGGGTGTTTTCAAAATACAGGGTATGGGATAGATGTGACCTGAGAAAGTGGCTGATGTATTTTCAATATTGGAACTGTAAGAAGCAGGCCGTTGGGGTTTTTTTATTGTTTTTTTCATAGAATCATAGAATGGTTTAGGTTGGAAGGGACCTTGAAGATCATCGAGTTCCAACCCCCCTGCCATGGGCAGGGACACCTCCCACCAGCCCAGGTTGCCCAAGGCCACGTCCAGCCTGGCCTTGGACACCTCCAGGGATGGGGCTTCAACAACCTCTTTTTCTTTGTGTGTTCTGAAGGACAGCATTGGCTCGCACAAGTCACAAAGAGCTGGAGTCAACACTCAGTGGCCTTCAGGGTACAAACTGATGACTCCATTATTGATCACAAACGTTTACGGGCGTCCTGATTCATGCCTGGTTCAAGATTGTTTTGAAAGAATAAAAGAGAAAATTAATTCTACGGACTCTAGTTAATTTTCTATGGATTTAGCAATACCATTTAGATATCTATGGCGGAAGAATTTTCATTCCTTCTATTGTGAAGCTACGTCTTAACTATTCTCAAATTTTTAAAGCCAGAATTTATCAGCTGTGGTGCTTCTCCACAATTTTATTATTCAAATTTAGCACACGTGCTAGAATTAAGTGCTAGAAGCTCAGTTTAAGAGCCTTTGTACAACTGTTTCCTGTGTCTCCAGTCCTGAGAACTCTCAATATTCCAAGTACATTCCGAGCATTCTGGTGGAGCTACTAAAGAACTTCACGAAACAGAATGCAGGCATACATTAAATTTCCGTTTAGATTTCTGGGCTCATGACTGCAAATTGAAGGTGATTTCAGGCCAATAGAGAGCTAATTAATAGCTGCTGGTACACTTTCTATCTTCCTCCAGAACATGCGTTCTTGAAAACGCTTAGAGGTGGAAAAGATGTAGCATAAGAAACTTATTCATGTTTAAAATCATTCATGTTCTGTTTCAGTGTTTCCTCACTGCTAGTTCATCTCTGCTTCCTTTTAGCGCAGAGAGTTAAAAAATCATGGCATTGGCACTAAACCTTTACTCATATGGCATCTTTCCATAACTTTCTTACATTTCTTGAAACATCTGAAAGAGAAATATTTGTCACGGTACAAAAGTGACTTTTGGAAAACATGAGGAATGCTAACATTCATATGGTTAATATATTCCCTGCAGGGGTTGAAATGAAATAGTTTGTTTAAAGGAAATCTATTGGATTAAAATCCAAGTGCAGGTTGTCTTTGATCAAGTATCCTGAAGCGCGCAGCTAATAGGCTTGAGTTTGGTCTGAATCACAGAGCTGTTCCTGCTGGGGTGGGCCTCAGGAGGTGTGTTGACCGATCAATCTCCTGATCAAAGCAGAATAAACACTGAGTTCAGAGCAGTTTGCTTAAGGTTTTGTCCAGCTGGGTCGTGAAAACCTACAGGGATGAAGATTCCACAGCCTCTCTGGGCAGCCTACTCAAAGGTTAATTATCCTCATAGTGAAAAATTTTCTCCCGATTTCAACTCAGAACTGTGCTTGTTTCAGTTTATAACCATTGTCTATTGTCATTTCCCCCGTGCGCTTCAGTAAAGTGTCTTCTAGCTAGCCCCCACTTGGATTCTGGAAGGCTGTTGGGTTCTCCCAAGGCCTTCGGGAACTGGTTTCCACTAAACAAGCCCAGTTCTCTCAGCCTCTTCTCATGGGTTGTGTGTTCCAACCTGTGACCATTGTGGTGACCCTATAGTACTGTATTAATAAATACGGCGTACTAAAGTTTTTCTGCGTAGTGGTTGTGATGTGCCTGTCTTTTATTTTGAAGAATTTGGTATATTTTTAAGAACCATATAAAAAGCATGCAGGATTAGACCAGAGACGGTCCATTTATTGGTATGCTTATGCTGACAGTAGCTAGGAGCAGATGCTTTAGTAGTTAAAAAAAACCACATTGTATTGAGTGTTCTTTTTGTGTGTACACCTTCGTATGCTTTCCTATTAATGTAATAACAGCTGGTAGGTACGCACAGTTCTGCACTGAAAGTACTTGGTGTCTTTTTTTATTAAAATCCTTTGTCTTTGGGTATGCCAGAAGTGAGTGATTTCTGTGTTTACAATAGATTGGGTTACTGAAATTGAAAAATCAAGCACAAGGTGTGTTTCTGCTCTGTTTAGTCTTTGATCTAAGGATTTGAAATAGTTTTGCATCTTCCCTTTAGGTGGCAAACATTAAAATATATGCAGAAACATTGCAAAGCGATGTTTTCACCATTACAAAGCCTAGAAATTAAATTATGGTTGTAAAATTTGACATATAAATGTAAATCTTTTGGTCTTGCGAATGTTTAGACCCAGTTTGTTTCATGTATTGATCATTCATTGCCAATGTTTGTGTGCGTTCAGCAGCGCAGTTGGGGTCCCAGTTCCTTGGTTTCACCCTTTGTTTTATACCAGTTCAACTGGAACCACGCTTTTCTCTTTGAAAAAGAGATGCGGATGACACATCCACCTGCTGTAGCTTTGAACTCACATTTTTTATCTTCAAACTACCCCTCACCCTTCCCCAAGAAAGGAAGGCTCCGAGTTCCTCAGGTCATCTTCTACACTTGAAAGTCTGAAAAAGATGAGCTGCCTCTGATTATGTGCAAATAGGTAGTTTTCAAAGACCTGCACTTACTGCTACTCCTGAAGGAAAGATTTTGGTTTGATACAAAGTTTGCTAGACACTAAAGAGTCGAATGCAACAGAAAAAATGGTCTGAAGAGTTTGATCTGAGCTGCTGCCTTACTAGGCTGTAACAGTCACAAAACACAAAGCCGCAGGAAGGCAGGCTTCAGAGCTCTGCTTGCCGAATTACCTGTTTAAATTAGACCATGTCCCAGACTTCTGCTGATACAAACATTTTATTATGTCTAAAATTAAATAAAAAAACAAACCAGATTTGGGAATACTTGTATTTGAAGGGAACCTGTCAACTCAAAGACAAATCAAAAAGACTTTAGTTTCAGCTGTGGAATCTTTTGTCAGTTTTGATTTTCTTAAACCTTTCTTTTCCATTAAGGTCTTCTTACTTCTAGCGTTGTGGGTCTAAATACAAAGCAGTATGTTGGAATAGATGGGAACATTGACCAGCCTGGCTTTTAAATGTAAAACAAGCTAATGCTGGAAATTAGGAAAATTTAAACTAGACATTTAGAATAGACTAAGATAGAATATCGAATTGAAATGATCCCCTCCCAAGAAAGTCTTGTTGAAATAAAGAACTGTTTAATTTTATTATTGATTACAGTAGACCAATGTTTGACTTATGTCATTCAATGAAAAACACGGGTGTATTTAAAAAGAAATCAAGAACAAAGCAGTGTGCTGGCATTTTTTCCAAGCAACAACTACAATTAGTTGTGTTATGAAACCCATAGTTTTAGTGTCATGGTGTGTGCTTCCCATTTAGAGGTTGCTTTAGTAAGAGTGCAAAATGCTGTATGTTGGACATGAGAACTCATCTTTACTGAACACAGACTAATGTTTTCCCATTGCAAAAGTTCCACTAGTACAACTCCTTCCAGCGGGGCTGCTAGCTGGTGTTAAAGGCTGTCTGGTATTGGCCATCTCTTTTCGGACCACATGGTGATAAAGTGTATCTTCATCTTACTTACTTATCTGGTACTTACCAGATGGATACCATTGCGAAAGTGGTATCTGTATCTCCAGCCATAGTAGGAAGGGGTCAGGCATTATAAAAACAAACGACAGTCAAAAGAAAAACTGGGCCATTCGAAAGCAAACTTTGTAATACGTAGACTTTTTAATACAAGTGTGGAGAATTCCCAGATTTCTGTGATTTTGGATGAGCGTATTGTAAAGCTGAAGTCTACTTAGTCCTCAACTTTTGTTGTCACAGCAGTACTGAGTAATGCTTTATTCTGTCAGCCTCAATGTTAGATATTTTAAAGTGTATTTTCTTGTTGCTGCAAGGTGCATTAGAGGGTCCCAAAATTGATCTTTAGCTTGAAAGACATGAGCCTGGAATTACTGCCACTTTTATTACCCCAACACTGGGGCGTATGGGAGAATGTACTCCACTAACTTTGAAAGTATGGCACAAGAAAGTGTGGTTATGACATACCGCTATGAAAACATATCTAATTAAAAATTACAAATGTCTGAATTATTAAAACTGTTACTTAATTTTTTCTTCAGATCCCAGTGACTTGATGCTAAGAATTTACAGAGCCGAGTCATATGTTGGCCTCCAGGAGTACAAAACAGCCATAGAAGATCTAAATTTTGTTATTTCTAAGATGCCAAATTGGCCAGAGGTAAGTTGAAATGAACTCTTCATTTTTCAAAATTGGTGTATATCTAGAAAATCAATGAATTCTAAATTACACTTGCATCAAGTTAAGAACCTAGGTCAGGTACCTTAAGCATTGTCTTGTAAGACATGCAGAATGCTAAAAGGTATCTTAAAATAGTTACATATATGAGACAGGCTACTGATGAGTATGGTGGGTTAGAGCTGATTGACAAATCTACTTGGGAACTGTTAATTTAACCTGAAGTTTTTGATGAAGGCGTTTTTATTTCTTATTATAACATGAGGTGGTGTCTTTGGACGAAGGGTTAAGTGCAGTAGGACTGACTTCTTGGGCAGTATTATGAAGTACTTCTGTGTTGTCTGTAGCTACTTGTTATTGATTATTTTATTTCTCTGTAAGAACACTTTTATGCGTTCTCTTAAAAGTTATTAAATATTTACAAACTTAAATTCAGCTTAATGTTTTTTGGCTGGATGGTTCGCTGAAATTGTGCAGCCAGCTTTAATTGCTTGAAAGCAGAACTTCTGAGGCATGTATGTTTGGTAGGTTGATGTAACTGAGTTTTAAAATATTTTATGCTGTGTACAAGTTAGTCCTTTGAAAGCTCTGCACTTCCCTGAAATGTTTATACTTGGATTGTATTTCCCAAAGTCAGAGCATTTTGAGCATTATCTGTTCCTTGAGAATATCACATGAGATGAGTGATCACTGTTGCCAGTCAGGACTAGAATTCTTGGCTCTGTGTTAGGTCAACATTTCTTTCATATTTTTTGAGTTTTATTGGTAAAATAGCTTGCTATATAAATAGGACAACAGAGTTTTCTTTTCCAAATGCTACCAAAGAGTCAAAAGATATGTAGCACAAGCAATAAATTCTTTTGCAATAGTATTGGCTAAAAAATGCAAGCATGTGTTTGGGGCCTTTTTTAGTGGCTCGAGTACTCAGAGTTGGGATAGTTTATGGTGATGTAACCTGTAACAGCTGGAGTTCGGCGTTTGTTTTGTTTATGTGTTAATTTTTATTAAGAGAAGGACACTTTGCTGTTTTAGCTTGGAAAGTTTTTCTTCGAAAAGCCCAAAGAAACTCAGTGGGAACTGAGCTTTGCAAATAGTGCAGGCAGCTGGGGAGTCACTGGCTTTCAGGACTGCGGGATACTGCGTATTGCAGCGTGGTGCAGCACTGTCTGAACTGTGAGCACAGCGGGAGCAGCAAGATCTTGCCACACAAGGGGAGATAACTACTGCTGTCTTGGTCTCTCCTGTGTTCAGCAGTTTCATGGCTACTGCAAATTCAGAGAGCATCCTACTTTTCTCCGCTTCTCAGCATTGGTAGTGCTGTCTACTGTTTTCTATATGTTTGGAAAGAAACCTCTCTCTACTTAAATGAGATTGGTTTGATGGAGTCCTCTAATAGTTCTTATCTCTGTAGGAAAAAAACCTGTCTGTAAGAGGAGGATTAGTGTACTTTACTTCTTCAGGATGCATCTTAATGAAACTGCCCAAATCCATCAAAGATGATGCATGCCCTCATCTGACAGCCTTGTTTAAGGGTCTTTATTGTTAATACTGGCGGCCGTTCTGGAGAAACTGCACTCGGGGGGGGGTGGTGGGGGGTGTTTGCTTGTGTTTTTTTAAATTTAGTTTTCTGGAGCATTATCCAAAACCTCATATACAACTAGATGTTGTTTTATCTAACGTGTTAGATAATGGTTGGTTTTATCTAACTTGTATTTATATTACTGCAAATGCAACTTTTAAAAATTGAGATAAGTTGGATAAGGGATTTCTTAGTTGCAATGTCATATAGGTAGGTTCAGCAAAATGCAGTGGTCTCTTCTCCCTTTATTTTTTCTCTCAGGGAAAATAGTTAGCAGATTTTTTTTTTTTTTTTCCTAGCTGCTGTGTAGTGTTGAAGAATAAAATATAGTTGGAGGAAGCAATTCCAAAAGTGCATTGTTTTGTGTTAAGAATATAGATTAAGACTTATGTAAGGGATGCATGGTTGTGTGGATGGTTTTGTTTGTAGTTACCCTTCTCCTGCAGGCTTTTAATGAAACAAAGGGCAAAACGGGTGTCCTGTAAGCTGTTGTATGAGATTATGTATTAATTTGCATTGCGTGTCCCTCTTCTTCCCCTCCAAAGGCTCACAGAAGGTGGAAATTAAGGCCTTTTGTGAATTCAGCACTAGTCAGGTTTTTAACACTTCGTGTAAGCCAAAACAAATGACTGGAAGGAGACTAACACCAGCCTATCCCATGACTTTTCAAACAGTGTAGGGGATGTATGGTAGACAAGGCATACAGACAGTCCACCCTGGGCACAGCCGAAGTTTGTTGAAGAGCTGCGTTCTTTTTGTCATGGAGGGTTCTAACTCTAATTCTGTTGTAATGCCTGTAAGATGGATACTACAGTTCTACGTACTCTCTAGAAATGTCTTTATGGTATCTGTTTTCCAGGCCTACTTCCAGAAAGGAAAAGTGCTGCAAGACTCTGGCTTTGTAGGTGATGCCTTACAACTGTTTCTACAGTGCTTAGCCCTTGATGAGGACTTCCTTCCAGCCAAGCTAGAAGTAGAAAAGGTAATTTTATTTATGAAACTGGATTACTATCTCTGACTTGATTCCTTTATAAAGCTTCCATTATGGTGGACTCTGAGTGTCTAAAAATCTTCAATATGTACGGAGGAGGTTCATGTGTCATATTGATTCTGTTCAAGATACGTCCTTCTATGTTGAAGAGGTAGTCCTAAGTTTTAAGTACATGTTTTAAAGTACATGTGTTTTTGAAGTTACTAAGTGGAAATCTAGAAAACTGGAAAGCAGGCAGCAAGTTAAATATTCTAAGTTGAACACTTGTGCCCAAAGCGCAACGGTTTTTCTTTGGTAATAATAGTTTACATTGAAAAAAACGCATGATATTGAATTGATAATGTCTAACTCTGTGTGAAGAGCTCACTTGCAGAAACGATTCTGGGATAAATTTCCTTTTAGTAATACAGATACGTAGGTTTCTGCATGTTCTCAACTGTTCTTTCTCAGTTACTGCCTAAATAAAGCTCTGTTTACGAGGATAACTTCATATAGTTTAAATTCTTATTTTTGCTATGTAGTTTTATAATAAAGCTGTGTCTAGATCCTTTTTCATTATTATGAACATTTAACTGTTTGTTTTCTAGACGTTGTGTGATGTGCTGTCTCCAGAGAAGTTAGGAGAAAGTCTGAAGGAATCTGCTTGGAATTCACCACATATTCGAAATAAACCTTTTATACTTGGTTCTGAGGTGACTGAGTCTTCCTGCAACTTACAGCTTTGTCCTGAGCAGGTAACAAAAACTATAGGATAGCTTTTCTTTGTGGCTGATACACAAACACCCGATGTCCCGATATCTTTATTTGTCATACTTACTTTCCAGCCTAAATGGTGACTTTCTGTAATTGGCTACATTGGAAGAAAAGAATTGTGATTTGGGATTAATGTATTTTCATTTCGAGTGTTAGACTCCTCATTCCAGTGAACTACTTATTAGAAGGTACTGAGATTTGATATGAGTCACTTCAAAATAGAGAAATACAGTTTTTCCTTCTCTTTGAAGCAGGTGAACATGTTTAAATTGTTAATGCTAAGCAAATTTGAGTACTTTCTTGACTTATAAAATTCTTCTAGTTAACTAATCAACTAACTGTGGGTATCTGTTTTGGCTTATATATCTTTGCATGTTTACATCTTACATACTTAGAGTTGTGTTACTCTAAGTACAGCTCAGTTGATCTTACTATTACAGAGTCTAGGAGGATCAGAGGTGCTGGAGCCTGTCAGTGGAAGCTTAAATCGTGCGCGGTCGGCCCATGCTCTTAACTCAACAAAAGACCTTGCCAAGGAAGATGGCTTAAAGAGAGTGTCTTCCGAACCCCTTCTCTCTGGCCAAGAAAAAGGTGCTTTGTTGAAAAGAAAGCTTTCCTTCTCAGAACAGGATACAGTTGTGTGTGAAGATGGAAGAAACAAACACAAAAAGCAAGGAGGTAAACAGTCGCTTACTTCGAAATTCAAAGTATTTACTGCCTCGTGCCTGTCTTTGAAGGAGTATTTTGTCTTGCTTTTCCTTAGAAAGTACAAAAAGGGACATGACACTGCCTTTTGGAACAATTCCAGGGGATTTGATTGATGTATCGGATTTTGAGTGCTCTCTATGTATGAGGTAAGATTTCCTCCTTGATTCTGTGTTTCTGTTATGGGTGCTTGGCCACATATCTGTTACACGTACAAACTGACGTACTTACAGGTTGCGATGAGTTCCGTTATTAGTCAGTAATTTTCAGCCTTCCTCTGTCCTTGCACTTAAATGCTTATTTAAATGTGTCACTTGTTATAGTGCTATAGAATACAGCATTATTTTAATCAAGCTGCCATTTAGATTAAACTTGGCGTTGTTAACTGGTAACCTAAAAAGGACAGGATCTTTTGTGGTTAAATGTTAGGGTTTTTTTCAGTCAATAAAACTATATAACTTATAAGTATTAGCTGTCCTAAAATAATAAGTATTGCCTGTGAACCTCATTTGTCTAGGAGATGTAGATACTTCCGAATGTTAGTCTACCTAAATGTAGCTGATGTATTTGAAAGCTCTGATTGAGTTGTCCTGGTTTTCAGAATAAATGCCTTAAAACATATGGTGTATACTAAACTGTCCATAGTTATGTTACTAGTATGTAATACTGCTATTAAAACAACTTAGCTCCTTAAAGAATCACTTTTAATTTTGTGTATCCTGAATCTCTGTGTAGTGAGAGCAAAAGCGTTGTCCATTGGGATAAATGTTAAGATATTTAGAGTGTTGAAATGCATCCAGATTCATCAGAAAACAAAAAATCAGTGGTGCAGTGGTAACCGGAAACAAACTGCAGTATAGGGGGGGAAAAGTAGAATAAGGAGACACGGGATTAATTTTCTGTGCTTTGTTACGGTATAACTCGTCTTAAAAATTAAAGACTTAGCAAAACACACACTTGCCATAGTATCTGACTTCTAATAATTTTGTTTCAGGCTGTTCTTTGAGCCAGTGACAACCCCTTGTGGACATACTTTTTGCAAAGGTTGCTTGGAACGGTGTTTAGACCATGCTCCTCAGTGTCCACTCTGTAAGGAGAGTTTGAAAGAGGTACTGTTTCTCAGGAGAGCTCACAAATACAAATCTTGTATCATTTTAAAGGCTGCTTGAGTTAAATCCAACAACTTGGATTCACTTGCGTTATGGATTGCTGCTAGAACAGAAAAGCTTGAGACAAACTTTGTCAATGAGAGTTGCTTAGGTTTGCCTCAGGGTCTTAGAGGTTTTCTGTTTCTGTGACCGTCTGCTTTATTGGCGTAATTAAATCCTGCATGTGTTTAAACTGTGGTAACTATTCAGTAAAATGTCTGTGGTTTCTGTACGCTTTCCTTATTTGTATGGCTGTATAACCTGGGAAGTCAAGGTCTGTCTCTGGTAAGCGTGGCAATATAAACCGAGGTAGACACTGGAGTTGTTAGACACTAAGAACTAAAAAATAAAGAATCTCATTTTCAAGTAGTAGAGTAACATTAGGTGATAAGTAATGAAACATAAGAACTTCAGAGCTGTAAGTTTTCATGGGTTTAAATCTAATTTATGACACATTTCATGTATCACGGTTTTAAGTAAAAGCTGTAATTTCTCAAGTCTTTTGTTCATATATATATATGAAGGAAATATTAATATATTTTTAAAAATTGCTTACAGTACCTTGCAAGCAGAAAATACAGCATCACAGAACTGCTGGAGGAATTAATAATGAAATATTTGTCTGATGAATTATATGAGAGAAAAAGAATTCATGCTGAAGAAACCGCTGAACACTCAAAGTAAGCTTGCTGGCTTTCATCTAGAAAATTTGAGAGATAAGCATGGAAATCCTTTTTATAAATGTCTTATCATTTTTGTGATTGTTAATAATGGCATATTATGTGTGCAAGAAGGAGTATAGAGACATGTTTATTTGGTGTCTTAAATGGGTATTTCAGAAAATTAACAGTTTAAGTACTGTGGAAATAAAAAAAGCACACTTTGATAGTAGCAATGTGAGGCTGTTAAATCTTCTACAAAATATGTTTGGCCTTTGGTTTCCCTTCTGCGTGCACTGTCGTGGAGCTTCAGTTGTAGCTTTGCTGCTGTCAATGGGATTGTCCTCTTGAGTTGGCTGCAGAGTGTCAGATACTTGAATTTCTTTCAAAGCAGTTCATGATAGACGTTAATTGTATAAAGATTTGAAGAAAAGAAATTGCTGGAATTTTTTTTTTTTGTAATCTTGATGTTTGTCTCTAGGAGAGTTCTTCAGCGATGTAAAGCATCATATATTGTAGATACGAATGTTGGAAAACTGTTTAAAACTATAACTCATGCAAGGTATTAAAATTAAATACCTGGTTAATGTTTCAATGGTAACTTGTTTGTATCAACTGTACATACTTGATAAAATAGCATGAAAAAAATATTTTGTTTTTCAATTAGGCCTGCTGAGGCATATCGCGAGGTAAAAATGATACCCTGGGTTGCATCTTGTGATATGGAGTCCATCACTGAAAATAATCTAAATGGTGACCTAGCTACTATGTAGTTACTGCTACATCTTTTTAGGAAAACTGTGACTCTGAGGGCATAATGGCTTGTATGGCTTAAACTGAAACAGAAAGGAAAAAAAACAACTAATGCTCCTGTCCCCAAAACAAAGCCCTTCATTCACTGACTAGATACTCACTGACTAGAGAAGTGTGAGTACTAGAGATCTGTCCAGTATGTGTTCAGATCAGCACGTAGGTATTCAGTCGCTGTTGTTAGTATGTGTTTTTATTATTCAGGCAAGTTATTACGATGTGCTTATTATTAAACTTTGAAAAACTTTGCTTTATGACCTCAAATATAGCAAACATACTGAAAAAAATGTATTGTCTTGGCATAGTTCAGTGATTAGATTTTTAAGTCGCATATTTCTTTTGATGTTCTCTTGAAGCTTGACCAAGAATGTTCCAATGTTTGTTTGCACTATGGCATATCCTACTGTGCCTTGCCCTCTACATGTGTTTGAGCCAAGATACCGACTAATGATTCGCAGAAGTATGGAAACTGGGACTAAACAGTTCGGGATGTGTATAAGTGATTCTCAAAATGGGTAGGTTTGCATCCTAATTCTAAGCTTCTTATCTCCCATGTCTGTTTTTTAGTTATGAAAAGTGTCCTTTCAGAAGCGTGTGATTGCGTTACTGACAAAGTCTCTGTTCTAGTTTTGCAGATTATGGATGCATGCTGCAAATCAGGAACGTTCATTTTCTACCCGATGGACGGTCTGTTGTTGATACAGTTGGTGGAAAGAGATTTAGAGTTTTACGGAGAGGGATGAAAGATGGTTATTGCACTGCAGACATTGAATATTTGGAAGATGTTAAGGTATCCAGAATGCTGTTTAAATACTTACTAGCGTTAATATCTCAAGATTTTTGCTTGAGTTGTTCTTGAGAGCTCTGTTTCAAATTTTTAGGTCCCTAGACCACTGGAAGATTCAGTGGCAGCATGTGGAAGAAGTGGAAGCCCGCTTAATTTTTTTTATGATTATAAAGCAACAAAGAAATACTGTGGGTTTTGTTTGAACAATAGTTTGAAGCTGTAACTTTCTAAAATGTCACGGGACTTCTTTACTATTCAGTCATTAGCAATCAGGGTTTAGGAAAATGCAAGAAATATATCTAAATATAGTTGAAATTGAATGGGTGATTTTAGCTTAAACACCTCAATTGTTTCTTTATCTCTAATGATATTTTCATAACATTCCTCCTATAGGTTGCTGATGAAGAAGAACTAAAGAAACTGAGAGAGCTTCACAACTTTGTTTACAATCAGGCCTGCAGTTGGTTCCAAAACTTAAGAAACAAATTTCGCACTCAAATTCTCCAGCACTTTGGGCCAATGCCTGACAGGGAGGAAAATATACAGGTGAGATACCATTTAATTCCAATTATTAGGTGCTTATTTCTAAAAATAAAAACCCTGTTAACAACTGCTAAACACTAGCAGGAAAAAAAAAAAAAAAGACTTTTTTTTCCCAACTTTGAAGGCAATGAGCTTGCATCTTGTTTCTCTTCTGATGAGCCGCAAAAGGCAATTCTGTCACTGTTCAGCAGCTTTTGCAGGATGATACGCCACTGTGGAGATAAAGCTAGTAAACCGAGAACACTAAGTTCCAGTTTAAACTGTTGGTTTGTGTAAAGCTGTTAGAATTCAAATGGAAAAAAAATGTCTTTTCTTCCCTGTGACGCGTACAGGCAGTAATCTTTGGCAAAGAGGTAATCACAAATAACACTTTTCCTCCTTTCTGAGCTAGGGCCATAAACTGCTGGAGCTGCGAGGATTTGACAATGTTTCTTAAGAAACCAGCTGCACCAATCTATTTTAATGGTTATTATAAACAATTAAGGAAGGTTGGTGGGAGGCTGGAGAAAAGTAACATTTAAAAGTACATAAAATTTGGCTTTCAAAGTGGAATTATATACAAAGTGGAATCTTACGAGAGCGTGTCCCTCACCCATCTGCTGTGTACTTTTACGAGACTGTATTAACTGATCTGGGAGAACTATAGGTGCTGTGGAGGCCAGTGCGTGAATTCAGAAGTGATTTTAGAACAACGTAATAAAAAAGCAAATATAAAACAACGTACTAAGGAGGAGGAATAAGTGTGCAGAGGATACGTAGCAGGGCAGCATTACTGTATGTACCCGAGATTTGTAATGGAACGCAAATGTGTCAACTGTGTGATACAGCTGCAAAGGAGGAAAAGTCATCCTGGAGTGTACCACTACCAGTAATATTTTTGCAAGTAATTTGAGGTAATTAATCTTCTCTGCAGTGATATGACCTCTACTGACAAGTGCTATGTCCAGTTCTGGGCATGACACCTGAGGCTTGGTGCAGAGAATTGAATAAAGTACAGGAGAAGTTACATAATATGTTTTATCAACTTAGAAGAAACTGATTAAGTAGTCCTGCTCTGTCCAGGAGGTAATGAGAAGGGAGTGAGACTGGGAGGTGAGAGAGGAGTCCTTCAAATATAACAAAGACAATTGTAATGAAAACATTAGGCTTCAAGAATATTTGAGCCTCAAGAACAACACAACAGGTAATGGATTTGGTTTTTGTCAGGGAGGCTTGTTATTAGGTGACTGCCCTATACTTAGCCATCTTTTCCCAAAGAATCTATGAGCTTGCTTTGTTGTCTTAAAAAATAATTGCTTTATCAAGCTTAGTTTCAGCGTACTTGGCATCTCAGTTGGGGAGGCATCAGAAGGGATCCCTTCAGAACCCTTCTGATCCGATGGATCTGGAATTCTGTAGTTAGTATCAAACTTCAAACCTAGCCTTCGTCGCTAACGACTTTGTCTTTCGGTGTCATCGTCTTAGTCAACTGTACTGAACCGGTTATGAGTAACCCAACTTACGTTTTATTTTTAGGCAATGCCCAATGGTCCTGCTTGGTGTTGGTGGCTTCTAGCTGTTCTCCCAGTAGACCCCAGATACCAGCTGTCAGTTCTCTCCATGATGTCTTTAAAAGACCGTCTGATAAAAATCCAACATATACTCACATATTTTTCTAGAGACCAGTCCAAGTGACTAACCGCCTGGGTCTTCCGGAAAAGTTACTCTGTTCTGGTTGTAGTAGCAGCTGGAATTTTTGCTGCCTTTGCACATCTAGCGCTGGTTTGAGAAGTGTAATGGAACTGCTTTTTTCTCTCTCCTCCCCACCCTCTCGACCTCCCGAACCCACGGGGTTCTTTGAATGCACACTTTCTTCAACTACGAGAGAAGACCACTGACGATTGCACAAAGTCAATCCAGCTAGATATGTTTTTCACGTTATCTACATTACAATTTGCACTACGTAGAAGAGAACATTTTTAAGACTTGATAATTTTAGCCACTGGCTTTTTAAAGCTGTGGGAAGTGCAGGACTTAAGGCTGACAGTCCAAGTTTACAACATTGAGGAGGTGTTAAAGGTTTTGTAATGTTTGCCTCATACAACTGTTCTTTTGCTGTTTGCACAAATATTTGAACTATAGTATTGAATGTCACTGTTGGATATTACTACTCTTGTTGAATTACCTTGACCATGAATATGGCACAGATTTTTAAGTTATCTTGTAAATGTATGCATCACAAAACAGGTGACATTATGAACTGTATGCTGAACCGAGAGCCAGTTCTAAGGAACAAATGCAAAAAAAAAAAAAAAAAAAAAGAAAAGGTACTTCTGTCTAAAAATACTTAAACTGTGAATATGGTTTACATACCTAGGCCTGTACATGTTAAAGAGGAAACTGAAAACTAAATGCTAGTACCAGTTACATTTCTACTGGGCTTTTCAGGCTGGCTGTTCTTCCAGAGCACACACTTAGTTTGTAGAGCTTAGGAGAAGAAATCTTAGAGTGCGTGTGCGTGTGCGTATTGGGGATTGTGCATCCAGGATTTAAAAAGCTTAAAAGTTTTATTTGAACTTTTTGAGTTGGTGCAAATGTGAGTTCTATGCCTTATTCATATCAATAGTAGAGCACACTGCAGTGGCAAGGTTAGCGTCATGCTGCCAATAGGTACTTTTTGTAATTAAAGGTTTGCATATTTGTGAATATGTCTGATACTGGCTTTCTTGTATGTAAATCATTTGTAAAATATTTCTTAAATCTTGCTTTTGCTAATATATTTAATTTTCAATAAAAGCTAAAAGTTTGTAATATTTTTAACTTTATCAGAATCTAAAAATCGCTTTCATTTTCCATATGCTTTGATTCGGGGATCTTAACTAATTCCAGAAGCAGCCAGTTAACCTACATGAAGGGTTTGGGCACTTTGTGGTGTAACTGATGTTACGTCCGTAATCTGTTTCTGATGTAGTACCTGTCTCGGACTCATTGGCCAGACAAGTTTTGTGCTGGTGTCCTGCTTTCGTGTCTACTTTGTTTAAATTAAGGTGGTTTTCAGGTATGAAGTTTGCATTTCACAAAACTTAGAAGTCATGGGAAACTGTTTTTGCAGAACACGTAGGTATTTCACAGACTTGCTCGTCAGATGCTCTGCCCTTGTTCCCTTCTGGAGCTTAAGGCTTGAGATATTACAGCCAACCCAAAAGCTGCTGGATCGTTTTTAATGTGGGCTTCTGCCTAGGGTAAATTTCCCCTTTGTTGTATGAATAAAGTCCTGGATTAGCATTGGGAAAGCTTTATTTGCGTGATGAAAGAAGAAAGGGGATCCTCCATTTCTCCAGCACGTTACAAACTTAGAAACTTAATCTTTGTAGCACCAAGATCTTCTTAAGAATACGGATTTCTTTTAATTTTTCTTAACAGCAAAAAGTCCCTGTAAACAGGCTTGAAATACCCAAACAATCCAGTGGTAATTTTGGTTTTTTTTTTTCTTGCCGAGAGCTTTGATTTTAAAATTGCGTATTCCCTCAAGAGGGATATGTGGCTTCTAGGTGTTTTTATACATTCCCATGAGTTTTTAATAAAAACTTAGATGAAAAAGTGTCAGTTGGGTTGCACCGTTCTGCTGCGCATATGTAACTCCTACTTCTGGAATTACAAACCGTGTAAGAGAAAACTTTATTTAAAAGAAACAGCAACAACAAAAAAAGCAAAGTTACTGTGACGAACACATGCTGCATTGAGACTGATCATAAGCAACCGTTCCCCACACACGATGGTTGTAGGTGCTGTTGGGAACGATGGGAAATTGAGAATGGGGAGGAAAGATTTTAAATTTTTTTTTTTAAGAATATTTTTAAGTGGCCATTTTTTTTCAAGTGGTTGTTTTGTGGACCAGACTTTGTCACTTTGTGTAGGATGGGGCAGAACAACTGAATGTTGGCATAGACCTTTCAGTAAAATATCGTGAAGAGAAATACCAGGCTATACTTCATACATATTGTTTTGAATTTGGAGAGTACTTCCTTATTCTTTTAATTAACTTTTTAATTATATCTGCCCCCCCCCCCCCCATGTCACACAACAAGTGTTCTTTACATTTTGGATGATAAAACGGCAATGGACTAAGGACCAAGTTTGATCAATTTTAATATAATAAGTTAACGATCGATGCAATTAAGCCTGAGCAGAATGCGAGTACTCTAGGCATGAGCGAAAGGGGATGATGATGAGTCTTACCTCCTGATGAGCAAGTCGGGGAAATTGTCAACCTCTCATCTTCTTTGTCACGACATAAGGACGTCGTCTCCTTCGCCGGGCAGCGCCCCTGGACCAGCCAACGAGAGCCATCCCAAGTGAGCGTCGGGGCGCCTTATTTAGGGGATTGCGCCTTCCCTGCTCCATCGTACAACTGACAGGTTGATGTAAACGCATTCTTTACATCAGCGCGAGAACAAAACTAGATGTGTCTCGAGAGATTGGTGATGCGTAAATAGCTGTACAGTACACTGGGTGGACGTGTATGTTAATGTGAGAAGCGTCATGAACTTCAGCCCGAGGGATTGGAGTCACTGTACTGAGAAGTATCTGCCCAGAAGCGATGGGTGTTTTTCAAATCTTTCTGGCAAGAACTTATTCCCAGTTTTGCCAAATTGTGGCTAGAAGTCTTGCTGAAATTCTTAATTCATGATTAGCATTCACCTGTAGTCTCTTTACCTTAATTACTCTTACCAAACAGCATTTCTTGTAACAACTTGATGCCCTGGGTGAGAGCCTGTGACCTTCAGGTTCAGAAACCTTCGCTTTCTCAGTATGAAATTGTAACTTTGTGTTTCTCCATCGAACACGACTATTCTTTTGGAAAGGCTTTGGTGGGGAAATACAAAAACTTCATCACGCTCTTTCTGGCAAATTTTCTACCTGTGGCCCTTTTACTGGTGCTGTGTTTCTTTAAGGACAATATGCCAAGGTGGCTGTAAGCTACGTTGGTGGGGGTGGCTGTGGAACTTGAAGTCATGCGAGAACATCAGGAGGGAGAAATGTTTGCTCTGAACCCTGCGAAGGACTCGGCCAGGTTCAGACGTAGGGGCTTTACCAGACTCGCAAGGACAGCGTGCCCATCCTTTGGGTTTTGTAAGTCACCTAACCCGTGCCTTTGAGCTCTCTCCTGGTGCGTGGCGGGTAAATAGCTCCTAGATACTGGAATTTTACTACGGTCTTATTTGTATTGATTACAAGTGAGGCAGCGTAGAGTCAGTTTGCATGACTGAGTCTTCTGAGCAGCACGAGGGAAGGGGCAACGGAGCTGGTGAGGGGTCTGGAGCACATGTCTTATGTGGAGCGGCTGAGGGAACTGGGGGTGTTCAGCCCGGAGAAAAGGAGGCTGAGGGGAGACCTTATCCCTCTCTCCAACTACCTGAAAGGAGGTTGCAGAGAGGTGGGAGCTGACCTGTTCTGTCAAGCAGCAGGTGATAGAACAAGAGGCAATGGCTTCAAGTTGCGCCAAGGGAGGTTTAGACTGTATATTAGGAAGAATTTCTTCACTGAAAGGGTCATCAGGCATTGGAACGCGTTACCCAGGGCAGTGGTGGAGTCCGCATCCCTGGAGGGATTTAAGGGTCGCGTAGATATAGCGCTCAGGGACATGGTTTAGTGGTGGGCTGTCGGTGTTAGGTTAGTGATGGGACTAGATGGTCTTACAGGTCTTTCCCAGTCTAGGAGATTCTGTGATTCTGAGGGAGACTTCCAGTCCAAGGCACAGCTCACTTGACGTTATCATCTGGGGCAGGGAGGGTTCCCAGAGAGAGCGGTTGAAGCTTTGGCTTTGAGCAGGTCTTCAGGAGCAGCAGACAAAGCACAACTGCCTGGACTGCACCTCACGCGAGTCTGAGATGTTGCTCTTTCAGCCAGGTCTCTACAGTCAAAGACGGTACAATCTACTGCTGGATTTTTCTGATAGGAAGAGGGTGGTTCCAGTTAGTGAGCAGACACGAAGATGCCTGTTTGAGGATTATTGTATCCATGCCACTTCGATCTTACTGAAGTCTGTCCATCACCACCTCATTTATGTGCTTTTACAACTAAACAAAATAAAACTGAAGCTGCAGAATGTTTAACGCTAGTAGGCAAGTTATTCTAAAGCCTTTACCAAAATAAAGCAAAATAAGAGAGTTCTGTGAGATTTGGGGCTTGATTTTGGTGAAGTTGCCTGGACGCTAATGACTGCAACTGCTTTTGCTAGGCCAAGAGCAAGATTTCCCCATGGATTTAAACCGGTAGTTGTACTAGCGATGGTCCGAGCGCCGTAGCTTAAATGCAGCCAGGAGCGCCCACGAGGATGCGGCGGGCTCTCTGGGACAAAAAGCGGTGAATGGTAGAGAGAAAAAAGTCGGCAGAGAAGTCTTTACGCTTCTGGTTGAAGGTTTTTATTTTGTTTGGTGAGATGGAAGAATGTCCGATATTGTTACCAACTTTTAAAGCCGCCTGACCGCGAAGCTGTTGTAGCCAGGGAGCTGGCCGTTCGCTACGTGTGTGTGTGTCAGAGAAGGGAAATGATGCAATGGGAAACCGGGGACAGGCAGCTGTGCTATATTAAGACAAAGACCGTCACTTCCCAATCCAAATAGAAAGTCTCTGGAACTCAGCATCTTAAACGACTTCAGGCTGTAAGGCCAGAGGGGGGGGTTTGTTGGGGGTTTTCTTTTTTTCCTTTTTTCCCCTCCTTTCCTGTTGCATCAGACCTTACGGAGCTCTGACTGGGGGCTGCTTGCTGGGGCTGCCCCAGCCCGTCCTCTTTCCTGTGCTGGTTTATCTGTTCATCCCCTCTTCATCAGCGGTTTCAGCCCGCTGTCCCCGAAGGATGAAATCCCGGTGGCGTGGAAGCTCCGCGTTCCTGTGAGCGATAACCCGTTCTTTCCCGTGAAAACCCCTGTCCTTGAAAAGGCTTGAACTTGACACCTGGTATTATCAAGCATCTGTTGAGCTTTTGGCAACTTGTTTGCTGTAAGATTTTTCTGTCAAGATACCCTCCTACTGGTGATGACATCTGTCATCAGGAGGGGAGAGAGAGAAAAGCTGTTACAGTTAATTCTTTTACTGCGCTCCATGGAAATACATGTAAATTCTGTCTTCAACTTTTCAATTTTACCTTCCATGGGGAAAAACAAATCTGTCTTCTCCCAAGTCTAGGATCCTCCCAGGCAGGGCATGCTCTTCAGGCAGTCAGGCCTGCAGAAAGCGCCCAGTCTGGTTGAACTGATGTTTCTTTCAGTCATCGTCACTTCCATGCCGCAGGAAGACCGGGGGACGCGGCTAAGGCCTGCCCCGCGGCTCCTCGGGCAGCCCAAAGCTCTGGCAGCAGCTCCAGTGCTGCCGCGGTCCAACCCCCGCTGCGGTTATTTAAGGAAACAAATTGAAACAGCGGCAGGGGGAAAAAGGGGAAATAAAGATTTTCTCTCCTTGCAGATCTCTGCATGCCTGCGGTGGTTAAAGAATTCTTCTGAGAAGTAAGGGAAAAGTTTTTATCCCTTTCCCCCAGTAGAGAGGGGATTGAATTGTTTGTAACTTGGGTAACCTGTAGGGTGCATACCCCGTTCTAAGTCAGTGGGTACGGTTTGGGATCCCGGCTGGAGCTTTGTGTATCCCAGGGAGGCTTTGAGGAGTAAGAGGCTGTTCTGCCCTGTCAGGGTCTCAGCTGCTTCTGCAAAAGCCTCACAGCAGATGCTTAAGTGGACGGGGGAACTTCCCTACCAAAAACCGGTGGCTTTAGGTCCCCCTCGCTCAAGTAGCCATTGCACAGCAACTCCACGGAGTTTTCAACGCACACACTTAGATCTGAAATGGAATAGGGATTTGGGAACCGGGACTGCAACCCAATTCTGGAGGTACTTATGCTCTGCAGGAAATTCAGGGTTTGTGGTTTGTTTTTTTAAATCAACCCTCTATGAAACTTTCAAGTTCTCCTCTTGTATATAGCTTGAAACAAGTCTTGACTGTTCAAACACACTTTATACCTTATTTTGGTCTGAGCCCTGAGATTGAGCATTCTCATGTGTAAGTTTGGAAGTTTTGAACAGGGAAGTGTGCTCCGAAAATGCGAAGGACAACTACAGTGCAACACGCACCTCTGATTCTATTTTAAAAATAGCTCAAGATTTCCTTCGGATGCTATTTCACGATTAAGCTGCATTGCTAAAGAAATCACTGGGGCTGTGAGAAAGGGTTCCAATGTGAGGGAACAGTCATGATTTTTCTTTGGGTACGAATAACTTTAATAGCTTTCAAAAAAGACGGACATCACCAACAGGGAGTGCCTTAACGCCATCCCCTATCACAGCCTCTCCTGGGCCTTCACGTCACTTCTTACCACTCTCCAGAGGCAGAGGACATTAAAACCACACTCCGGCGTCCTGCAGCGGTGCTTTAACCTTTGAACCGTGGATGGAGGACAAATCAGCAGGAGCCGTGCGCGACCGGGTTCCCCTCACTTTTACAGAATGGGCTTTTTGGGTTGGGGGTGGGCTTTTTTTGGAAATGAAATGACATTATGAAGGCTGAACACCAGGTGCCTCTCACCAGTACCTGAAGCAGCGCAGGATGTAAAAAAAGTCCTGCCCTCAGCTAAGGCTAAACAGCTCCTGCTTATATCTTTAAAGAACTTCTACTGTTAAGCAGTTAACTCTGCTAATTAGGACATAATCTAATCAGGGTCCTTGTTGCACAACAGGTGCTTAAAAATTACGTGTTCATTACAGGTATTCCACCTCAATTTAAAAAAAATGCAAATAAGTTTCAGTAACCACTCTATGTAGTATTTCTTTTGTGAAGATAGAAGCACTTTTTATTTAAGAATTTGTTGGAATGATTTTTTTTTTTTTGTCCACTTTAAAAAACCTAAAAGTGCTGCAAGAGCAATTTCTGGCTGAAGAAATGCTCAGGTTCCTGCACCAGTGTGATAGCTGCAATGCTGAACCAAGGGCAAGAATTTTCATTTTGTAGCAAAAACTCTGCGAAGAACTTCCAGCTGAACAACTAAAGAGCGGACAGGCAGCACTCCGGCCCTTAGGGCAACTATAGAAAGTCCTTGCAGATACGATAGACTTCACAGGTTTCTTCTGATCACAGCAACACACCGGTAACGCTAGCTGCTGTGTCTCAGGACTTCTTCGCAAGGCAAGTGCTCGAGCGAGGGTTTGCTTCTGAAAGTTCAATACAGACTGCACAAAAAAAACCCCAAACCAAACAACCCACCCCATCCAAAAGCTGAAGAATGACCATCTCTATGGCAACTGAAGCACTTAGCAGGCTCCTGCCCAACACAAATTGGCACAACTTTGCCAATGAAGTTAGTACAATCAGGGTGCAAGTAATTTGAGTAAAGTAACTAGAGACAGCACAGAATATTCCAGGTGTAACACTTAACCCATTGTCTGCTGATTTTTATCGCAGGGAGGGAAAGATGGTACAGAGACAGCAATAGAACATAGCGACGCGGGTGGAAAAAGACACAAATGGCAGCTGCGGTGGACTGTCTGGTGCTGGGGTAGTCAGGTGACTAATAAGCTCATCAGGTTGATTACCCATCAGAGCTAACACCCAGTGTAGCGTGGGGTAGGGAGGGGAAGGAGAGGAAATGACACCTTCGCCTCTTGTGCAACCTCCCCCTCAGGCTATGTGTTGCTCCACAGCCGCCAGCAGCCCCCTGCCAGCAGGGGAAAGCAGCCCTGCACTCGCCCCCACAGGTGCCGGCTCTGGTTCTTGTCTGATTACGAGATAAAATGACCCAATTCACTCACCCAAGCAAACAGAGAGCGTACCGCTATCGCGTTAGGAGAGCTAGTGACAGCACGCTTTCAGTTGTCCCAGCCTAAGTATGCAGGCGAGAACAACCTTGGGAAACGGCTTGCCAAAACACAGTCTTGATGATCTTCAGTTAAGTCACAGAGATGGTATGCCACCAAGGCATTTCAACCTCTGTCATCACTAGCCCGCAGTATTATTGGTATTTCATTTAGAAATTCATCAGAAAACCAACTGCCCTCAAGACTAAGAAGAGAGTTACAGTTATTTTGCTGCAGTATAAGCTTTGACCAATTTACAAGCCCCCCCAGTTAACTCTAGAAGGGAGCACTGCTACACACAAGATGCAGTCCCTTCCTGTGAAGAAGGCCGGCGGCGGCAGCAGCATTTAATCCAGTTACTCACGCTACAGGGTAAGCCTGTCCTACCACACCACCGTAAACCTGGACATCAGGAACAAAGCAACACCAGAGTCCTGTAACAGCGAGACACTTCTCAAGCAGTAGAAGTATCTTCCAGAAGACTGTCACCTCATACTGCTCCATGCAGGTTTTAGTGCATATGCTTTTTACGAGATTATTACCTAATTAAGGTCCTGAAGTTATGTACCATGCTGTTGGCTAGTTTGAGTGTACTTATTCAATAAATCTCCATAAAGCAGCTTTGAATTCAATAGTTTATTTATAATTGTAAAAGCATGAATGATACATACATTGAGTAATTGCATATTTGTTAGGATCGTACCTACTCAGAAGACTGGTGTGTGCAAAGACAAGACGGTCATGCTTAGATTTCCCCCCGGTAGTTTGTTGCTTTAGTTTTTATTCCCCCCTTCAGTTCAGTAACATTTCCATAGAAACAGAGTGAGGAAATATATAATAGCTATAGTTATTGAAGTATATGAAGACAGTTTGACAACATCACGTAGGCCCTTTACAACCACTGAAGGTCGAGATCTGCCTAGTATTTAAAAGGACAGAGACTGGACTAGGCAAGGCTTACAGCAGAAAAGGCAACGAGCCTGGTTACAGTTCACTCCAACCATTCGTATTTAGAGCTTGTTATGAACAAGAGAATTGGCATCAGCTTTATCACATCATTCCAGAAGATAGCAATGGGTTATGTATACACACACATATTTAAAAAAGCCACACATGTATGTATATACACTTTTTAAATAAGGCAGGTATTTATTTCAGGCTCTTAAAACATTTTTCCAGCCCCTTTTCCTATTAATATAGCGTATCTTGCCATTTTATTGCTGAAGAAAGCATACCATCATTGCAAGCAGAACAGCATTGGCACTGGCTTTAGTTAGCAGTCCAGCTGAGTTAATAAGGTTCAAGACATACATTATTACTATGGAAGAATATTACTGTTACAGAAATACAGAAGACTAGTTGAATTCTATTTAGATGGCACCAAATCATTCTCTTGACATAGTCTGTAGTTAACAGTATACACCAAGAAGCAGAACAGCACCATTTTGGAGCAACAGAAGGAGATACCCAAAATACTACTTCCCCATCTTTTACGAAGTGGTTATATTAAAAAAATACACAAGGGAAGGATAAGGACACGACAGACTATCTGCTGCTCTAACAATGCTTTCTTCTGTACGAAAGGACGCAGGACTTTTGAGCTCACCCAAGTGTAAATCCTAATATGAAGAATATGCACGCCATTATCTTTGCGTAACTAATAGAAGTTACTTGTTAGTATGACTTACAAGGTGCACTCCCGGAGTTTTTTGTCAGCCTGCTTCAAAGAGATCCAGGTGTTTAACATGCTTGAACGCAGTTTGGCCCACACCAAATGGTTGTTTAACCCAAATATCTGGGCAGCAAACTGGGCAGCTCCTTCAGGTGACAGAGTAGTAGGACAGCTAAGACCTGCAGAGAAGAGAGTGCAGAGAGTGCCACTTACCAAAGCATATTTTATAGTCAAACAAAACACTGCCTCTGAAGAATAACTTAAGACAGTGTTTGTTTCAGCCTCCAGGAACTACATGATCTAGGTTTAAAGCTACTGAAGTGTCACGCGTTCCACTACTTCTAACACAACTGCTTCATAGCACCTTAAACCAAAAGCCAGCCTACCAAATGACCCTCCATACACAGAGGTGACAGACTGCTGGGCCTCCTAGTTGCCAAGCATCCGTTCAAGTCAGTAACGAGTTAAAAATCATACAGGTAGGTAGCAATGCACTGAAGTAGTAGTTAAGAGTTACGCTTCTACCTACACTGATTGTGGAGAAAGATTTTTTCATCTTTGATCATAAGGAAAATGCAGCTCTATAATTGAATTTTGTTCAATTACTTAAATCCCCATTAATACTAATTCCAATTTCCAACTGGAATGTTTAGCAAGGATAAGCCAAGGTTTATAACTTTCTTAAAGATTATCCCTATGTAATCTTTGCTCTGTTTATTGGGCTTTTGTGCCATCAAAAAGTCAAAGATGGTATGCAAAATATTTCTAAAGACTTTGTTCAGAACTGATCCAGCTACTTTTCCAGTGTTTTGCTATGTGTGTGTTTGTATACGTTACGTATACTAGGACAACAAAAATAGAGTTAAGTCAGAACAGGAGCATAAGCTGAAGATCATCTTACCGCTGGGTAGTCTGAGAGAGGACCACACATCCTGAGTACCCCAGTCAGCTGAGAGCGGAGGACAGTTGACTACTGGGTAAGCAGTGTTACCAGACATTACTGGCCCCAAACCATTGCTTCTGCCAGCTACGGCAACAAACACCGTTGGGATTCCATCTCCTGGGGGAGGAAGGAAGACATTCAGAAATAAGCAATCCACCTTGTTCTCTACCATTTGCTTTTATGGGAAACTTTAGAGTCCACAATTCTGTTTGCAGTTATTTTGTCAATTCCGTTACATTGCACTAGAGTTTTGTGTCTAACTTCCCCCTCTTGCAGCTCTAAATCCCAGGTACTCTTTACCACAACTGAAGTTGCCATGTCTTACTCTGCCTCTGAGGGGAAGTCTCAGAGAAATCGGTGCTGCTTAGCTTTGTAGACAACACAACCATTAAACCTCTGGCATCTCCTTAAATCTGACACAGTTCACCTCAAAATAAGTGTTTCTCAACTACGGTTACCACATCTATAGTTTCATCAAGTAGAAAGTATACTCCCACAAAAATAAACAGTTCTTATCTCCTCTGCTAGGCTATAAACACTTTTGAAGAGATCTCAAGTTTTCTTGGTAAAGATGAGAATTTAAATCAAGTATTCTTTTCTCATGGTATCCAAAATAAGGAAGACTATTTTCATGAAACAAGCAGGAAAACATAATGGGAGCAACATCTGCCTTGTAAATAACACATAAGAATATTCAGAGCCAGCTAGAGAAACTATCACTCCTCCTCAGTTCAGAAGGGCCGGCATCACCAGCAAGATGCTACCATTAACATGGTCAAGGCTTGGGAAAAGCCGTTCTGGTACGGGGATAAAAGCAGAGGTTAGACTTTGAGCAATGAAGTCGTAGCTGGGCAGTAGGACAATACATTACTCCGTAATTGCTTAGTGCAGTCTATAACCTGTCATTATGCAATTAGCAAGTGTAGAACAGCATTGTAACAGCTTGCTGTTTTGTTTAACAAAAAAAAAAATATGGAAAAACCCCACACAAATCCTTAAGTTGCCAAATCATTCTTGAACAGGACACTGTTTCAATCCAAATCAGTAGTTCTTTGGCATTTACCTTCATATTCTGCTTTGATCCTCAGGGTTTCATCTGGCCCTTTGTGAGCAGAGGTCACTCTTAACTCACAAGGAATTCCAAAGGTCGCACATGCCTTTTTTATTTTTTCACAGTGACTGAGGTCAGAAGGGGATCCCATCAACACCACAACTCTACCTTGGCTCTTTGTTTTCAGAAGCAACTAGGGGAAAAAAAAGAGCAAAGGGGGGCAAGGGGAAAAAAAAAAAGCAGTCAACAGGACTGAAGGCATGCAGTTACCAAAGTCTAGATATGTCATTCATAAAAACAGATACCTCCACTCTTTCTGCAACCCATTCAAAGTTTCTCTTAACCATTTGCAGTGCTTCAGGAGTCACTTCTTTCAGGTCCCGGTAGGACTGAAAAAAAGAAAAAAACCCAAAACTGACATTACTATCTTTTGGGTACACAAAGCACTCCTTTTGCTACCATAATTGATAAGAAGACCCCAACTGGAATATTCATGCAGTTTCTAGCAATTCCACAGGAAAGAGAACAGAGATTAATACAGATATAGAAGACAGTGGATATGGAAGCAAGGAAGAGCCATTTAATGAGGAACCATCTCAGCAGGTGTAAACAACCTTATACATTACAATTCATGGCCATTTGCAACATGGAAGGCTTTTAGCCATGGGAGTATCAAGGTTTTGGAAGCTTCCCAAAGGATCTATTTAAGGAAAGACATACAACTTTCTAAAAATTGGATTTGTAGTAACATAATTGCCTGCAGTAACACTGCCCTAGCCAAGCTAGGTTCTGCCTGATGTTATCATGTACCGTATTTAAGGGATATGACCAAAAGCACTATCAGAGCAATTCACTCAAGCATGCTACTACAGAATTCAGGTAAAGTAAACAGAGCAGTTCTGCTTCCGAATTTAAAAGTAATACCCCTCCTCCCACACACACTTTGAAATCTTCCCCTGTGGCTTACAGCCACTTTCTCTCACAGGGTCTCTGTTACTAGTCTCAACTGTCAGAGAAGCTCCATGGCAGCAGCGTTCCCAAACCAGTTCTTTCATAACTACTTATCTGGTAATTCGGGGACTTTTGACAAGTGTAATCGCTACAAGTTTAAATACAGGACAAGTTTTATTTCAAACTTATGTTTGCAGCCCTCACACGTAGACACAATCTGTTAGTAACAGAGAGACAACTGAATACCGAAAATTCAGGCTTAACCAAAATAAGTAACGAAGAAAAGCAATCTCCCTGCAGATGCCTCGTGTCCCAGACCCACTCCGAACAAACAGAGGAAGTTGGAGGCAGACCTGGGAACCAAAGCTTCCATTCTTCCTACCAACTTGGTGTCCAACTATTTTATTATCTGCACAAGTAGTCAGAAATTCCTTTTACCCCTGGAAGCTACCCATTTTATTACAATAGCTCCAGTCAACAGTGCTGTTGGGCATTCCTATTGAAGATATACAAGCAGAGGATTTTTTTTACCATAAACTAGATAATCAGCTATCTCATAAGAACAGGATTGGACATTAGGTACCCTCTGAGCTACTCTGTAACAAGATAAGGCTACCTAGAAAAAGCCACTCTGAAAGCAGAGGTCTGACTAGGGGGTTTTACTTTCTTCATTCTCCTTCCAAACTGACTTAGAAGGTAAAGATTAAAACAATACCTGTTTGTCCTTCTGCTGGCTTCTGTCTCCTGATGGCCACAGCCTCCATGAATCATTATCAATAACATCAGCAAGAACAATTTCTTTTGTCAGAATATTAACACCAAACTCAATCTAAAAAGACAATCAGAATCCTGTTTTAGGCACCACACAGTGATAAGTTTCCTGTCAGAACCAGGATTGTGAGAAATAAGATTCTTATACCTTCAGGTCTACCAGAGTGCAGTTTTGGGGCTGCCATGATTTTTCCAGGATCTCAAAAATAGCTTGAGTAGAGCGAGCCATAATATCCACTTCAGTCTGGCCAATAGTAAGTCCACCAAAACAGAACTTTGCTTCAATTAGCTGCTCCTCAGACCACTGTGGATCATTATTAGCATCATCCTGTTAAGAAAACCAAAACATATACATCATGTAATTGAAGCTTGCTATAAGAGGAAAAATAACCATTAGAAGATCATACTAGGTTTTGTTTGGTTTTCAAAAAACAAATACAGGCTTCAAACTAGTATTTTATGATTAGCACTAGGAAAATAGTGGCAGCAACATTGAGAACACTTGCTGTAACACCAGAACATCTTTAAAAGCACTTCAAGTTTGGAAAGTGCCCCAAGAGTGACAGGGTACACCACAAACACAACTTTAGGTCATAGTTCACAAGACACTTCTTTCAGTGTGCATTCCCAAAGAAGGTCAGAATCATAAGTGACTAGCTAGCTATTTAGCCTAACCATGCAAGTACCATTCATTTTAATTTCTTCCAATATATCAATACATCTGTTTCAAGTGATGCGTTAGGCTTATGCCTAAAAAGTCCTTATAGCTTATAAATAAAACATTTTTCTCTTATGTACAGTTTGGCTTGTTATTCTTTGACAGCCCTGTAAGCCACTACAACATCATATGTACTTTAGACAAAACACCTGTTAGACAAGAATGCAAGAAAACATTAGGATGGCAAAACCACCAATACCAAGAGGATTGGTCAGCCACTACCACTATTTGCCTTTTTTTTTATTTGTCAGCATTTTAAAGGAGATAATACAGAGTTCTAGCTCTGTAAGTTTGATTAACATCACAGAAAAGGAAACTTACCTTGTAAAACATCTCAATTTTGGGTGGGTAAAACTTATATCCTTCTTTGACACCAGGGTTTCTTTTGAGGAAGGAGCCGGTAGCAATTCTTCTGCACACCCATTCAATTGGGATCATTTCACAGTGAGCTGCTATGAATGCTGTGTCACTCTGTTTCCTGACAAAAGCTGTTTTGATTCCTAAATATAAAGATGGCAGCTTAGTTCCATCACTAGGCACACTCCACAGTTGAAACAAGAGTCAAACATCTTTAGTTTCAAGTACAACTGAATCTTGTTCTTATCTGGATTTAAGGGACACGCTGAATCTCCTCAGGGTATTTTAAGCCCACTCTGGCCTTGCAAAAGGCAATCAATGCAATCCACAAGTTATTAGTTTTGCCAATTTTACCATACAACAAGTCACTTGTAGCTCACAACCTTATGCTCTGGTCAGAAATCCTATTCTTGCAAATAATTTTGTTCATAGAGCTTAAAAAAATAAATCTATCCCTCACAATGGCTTGTTTTTAAACAAGAGTTATGAGCAACCAAGTACCCAACCACACTCTCTGGTGGAAGATTCCATTATACATGGAATGGTAACTGGAGGCTTTCAAAGGAGTTAGGGAGCATGGCAGTCTTTACTACTTTAAGTCATAATCTTCTGTGCCCCATCGTCCTTTATAGTGTTCCCTTTCATTACAAACTAACATTTATTTAGGAGCTCTAGGTCTTAGTGATTTAGGCAAAAGACCTTAAGATTCGGAAGCGCATGCACACACAAGGCTGCTGCAGCAAGTCAACCTTCTGACATAGTTCTAAGATGGCCCCATGTTAAACAGGGACAGCCAACACATGCAGATAGGCACTGTAAGTGCAAAATGGCACTTTTTTCAGTTTCACTCTTGAGGAAAGTCCCATCTTCCTCCCCCCCAGGGTAAGACAACCACCAAGCCCAGTTGGAATCTGCCAGAAACAGAAGACAAAGGAGCTGCATCCAGTCAAGCCAAAAAGTAGCTCTACTCCATTCCACTTCGAGCCATAAAGGAAGAATTTAAGGAGAGAGTCTTAAAACACAGTATTAACATTGACTCTTCAGACTTTGACGCACTGCCCTCTGTAGCAGAATGATTAAATAATCAACTACCCATTAAGTCACTTCTAAATCCAAGCATTAAGGCCCCCGCATGGTTTACTACTACATTTTTCAATCAGTGCAGATGCATGCTTTGGAAGAGCTGACATTAGCTCTATTATAAAAGAGAGAGAAACTTTAACAGGACTTTGTAAATCATCACCTTTGAAAGAGTAGGTTAAGAAGAGTTGCGCAAAGCAAACAAACTACTTCTACGATAAGGCATTCACATTATCTGCAATTTATGCCAGTCAAATAAGCAAACTGGAGAAGAACCCTGAAAGTTCTTTTGTTGCTTTAAAATGGAGCTGCAGTGTACCCTGCATATTTTCCCACAGCACTGAAATTACTGAGCACAAGCCATTTAAGGATCTTTGAGAGGTCTACAGCATGGTTTCTTCACATTTAAAGTTTATATCTGTTGGATATTAAATTTTTGATTGTTATCTTAACTATTGCCATTTAAGAATTCAGCAAAATATCTCATTAACTGTTCCTAAACGACAACTGGTAGTTTTAATCAACTGCAAATATAATCAGAAAGACCTCGGAGGCTTCTTTGTACTGTACGCGCAATACTGCTTCCCAAGAAAGCCAGCGACTGAGTATGATACTGAATGACTTGATACATCTTTGTCTTAGCCCATATTTTAAGAACTACTTGCAAAGAAATATGGGTAAATACAACTCTACAGAAACAATCTTTCTCTTCCCCACATACAAAACGTGCTAGGACTTTACTGTTTGATTGTCTATTACTACACCTCATAACAGATAACACAGCTTTTAGAGTAACTCAGCTGGTACTTGAAGCAATCTTTGTGTGAATGCTTCAAAGTGCACCTAGTACTTGGCTATAAGCGGTCTTAACCAAGTTCACCAGCGCCTGTATTATAGTACTGCTTGCAGACTCAAGTTAGAAACCCACTAGTGCAAATTCCTCTTTGCAACTTGCAAACTTCTCAAAGACACTTCAAAATGCTTTCTCAAAGCAAAAGATACTGGCTCAATTTTTGGAAGTGTAGTGCGACACTTACTTGACTGACCCAAGTTAGCTATGTATGCCAGGAAAGCTGGCTTCTCCATCAGAAATATTTTGAGTCTTTTAAAGTAAACATTAAGCTCCAAATAGATTCAATACAGACCAAAATATGTATTTGCGATATAGTTCTCCTGTTTAAGTACAGAGTGCAGAAACTTTACATTGATTTGGCACACAAAACTGAAAGGGGATGAAAAGAAAAGGATAAAAGGCTACTCTAAATTGCTCTTTTAACGTTTAAACACATATTTCACGCAGCTTAGCCATAGTCTGGTAGAGCCACTAGCTAGCAGTGACTTCTATGGAGGCAGATGCAGTAAGAAAGGCAAAATGCATTCAGTCCAGTGTTACAGGGAAGGCGGCACGGGGTAGGGAAGACCAGACTGGAGCAGAGGGGAGGATCAGGGGTCTCTCCAATAAGCCAGAAGAAACAATTGCAGCGTTATCTGTGATTAGAGTCATAGAATGGTCTGGGTTGGAAGGGACCTTAGAGATCATCGAGTTCCAACCCCCCTGCCATGGGCAGGGACACCTCCCACCAGCCCAGGTTGCTCACAGCCCCATCCAGCCTGGCCTTGAACACCTCCAGGGATGGGGCACCCACAGCTGCTCTGGGCAACCTGGGCCAGTGCCTCACCACTCTTATAGTGAAAAGTTTCTTTCTAATATCTATTCTAAATCTACCCTCTTCCAGTTTGAAACCATTACCCCTCGTCCTAAAAGATTACTTCAGACAGCCTCATGCTCCAAACGAACACGTTGTCCACCCAATTTTGTACTACCAGAGGGAAAAGCATAACTAAAAACTAATGGAAGAGACACATGGGAGCCTCAAGGCAGGATAAACCAATACATAGAAGCAACACCACTTCGTGACGAGATCTGCAATACAGAGGCGAGACCTTGTAATACACCTCTGAAATACTCACCGGCTTCCTGGAGGAGCTGGAAGACGCAGCTGGTCGTGGTGTTGGAAATGGCAGCCTTCCCCTCCATGCGGTCCTTCCTGGCCGCGTTCCCCGCCGTTATTTGGTCTTTCGACTGCATGAGCACGCACCCCGGCATGTCCGGCAGCTCGTACACCTCTTTCGTTTTACCTTCGTTAACTTTTTTACCGAGTTTCAGGTCTAGAGAAATAAACAAATAAGAACCAGTTTCAGAGTGAAGAGTGGGTTTGGTTGGTTGGGGGTTTTTTTCCCCCACTTCTGCACCTCAGTTCGCGCACTTTACGCCCAGTTGCGGGCAAAGCGCGACCCAACGGGACACCCCCCCGGGCCCCCCTCCAGTCAGCGACCATGAGGCGCGCGCTAAACCCCCCCAACGACCGTTACCGCCCCCCCCCTCAGCGCCCAACGGCCACAGCGACCGCGAGGCGCGCGCTAAGCCCCCCCCCCCCGCCTCAGCGCCCAACGGTTGCCCCGCCGGTGAGGGGGGTGTGTGGGGGGGGGGCGGCGGTTACCTGATGCTACGGGGGCCATGGCTGCGGCGGGAGCGGGAGCGGGCACCTAGGGCAGAGAAGAGAGCCTCACCACACGCCGCCGGGCCCCGCCGCCGGGGTAAGAAGGGGCCGGCGGAAGGGGCGGGCAGGCGGAGTACCGGCACCGCCCCGCCAATCGCCGCCCAACGCCCCCCTCTCCGCCCCGCCGAGCCCCTCTCCGGGGCGAACTCACCCCCCTCCCCCCCCCCCTCCCGGCTCCCAACCATCCCCCGTGCAAACACGGTCCCACGGGCAAACACACACACACACACACACACACTCCCGCCCGGCGGGGAGGGGACGGTGTGGGGACCGGGGGGGGGGGTGCCCCCCCCCGGTATGTAAATGAGGGAGGCCGCCCCCCCCCCTCCCCTCCCCACCGGCAGGCTACCGGCGGCTGCGCGCGGCGGCGGCAGGAGCGCGCGGGAGCCGCCACAGCGGGGCCGGGAGCGGGAACGGGGCCGCCCGCCGCCGCCGCTGCCCGCCACGTGCCGCCGGCGCCATGGAGCTGGAGGAGTTGGGCATCCGGGAGGAGTGCGGCGTGTTCGGCTGCATCGCCTCCGGCGTGTGGCCCACCGAGCTGGACGTGCCCCATGTCATCACCCTGGGGCTGGTGGGGCTGCAGCACAGGTAAGGGATGGGGATGGCGGGGGTGGAGGGGTGGGTGGAAGGGGGTCGGGATGGGGATGGGACCGTCCGAAACCGGCGTCTCGCTGGCGGGCCGGGCCGCGGCGGCGGCCCCGGGGGTGGTCGAGGGGGTAGGAGCGGGCTGGGAGGGGAGCGAAGCCGTGCGGCCAAACGCAAGGAACGCCCCGCCGCCTGCCGCCCCCCCGCCCCGGGCCGGCCCGGCCGGAGGAGCAGCTCTCGGACCCGCTTTGGACCTCGGCTGTATCTCGCTTGAGTCGCATCCGCCCCTGCCGCCGGCCGCCATCACCGCGATGGAATGAAACTTCTTGTCTACCTGACATGTCTATGGCGATGTAAAACAGACTTAGGTTCGCTGTGTGGATGCAGAGCTGCAAAATGAAGTTCGCGTTCTGCTTCCGTTTGGTGTTTCAAAGTTATAATGTTAGGCACTGACATATACTAACCAGTTTTTTCAGCGGTGCCAGAAAGGTATACCCTCCTTGTGTGGGAACACATGCACAGCCAAACACGCACATGCCCGTTTTGTAGCACATGCTAGGCTTCTCGAGTACACACACCTACGTTACTATGCTCAACTTTCCATTGGCAAAAAGTGGGCCAAATAATCACATTCCTGAGAGTCTGGAGAGGCGGGCTTCTCTAAGAACACGTGCACTGAATAGGCAAAATTATATGTTCTTTGTATTTTTGAGGGTACGGACATGCAAAGGTTCCTCTGAAACTGTTTTGGACCAACAACAGAAAATTGTTGACACTGACATTTTCTGTTTATTACAGCTGAATTTCATATACTTTTACTGGTAGAATGCTGCATCCCTACATGACTCTCATATACTAATAATTTTCTTTGGGTTGAAAGCATATCATTCATAAACTGCATATATTTGTCAGTGTCCATCAAAAATGTTTTTATTGGGAGCGATAGAGCTGCAGAATCCAAGAAATAAAGCCATGTAATCAATAGTCTCATGTTGCGTTGCGCCATTTTTCTGTGACGAGGCCAGGAAAGAAATCTTACCCCATTAATGCTTACACAGTCAACCTAGTGGACCTGGAGTTTCTTAGTTGGAAATAAAATGATTGATATATTTTCATCACTTTGCAGCTTACTATCTCAATTTTAATTGTAACCTTACTTCATGATTTTTCAATACACTTATTTTTTCTTCTTTTTTTTTGATGGCCACTTGACAAGTATATTTGATTTCTGTGAGTTCTTTAATATCAAATATCCCCTGTGGAGGGCACACTGTAGACAGTAATACTAATGTTGTGATTGAAACTAAGCAAGTGACAAGTTATACAGGAGGACATACACCTAAAGGCATACATTCACTACCTCTCATTCTGATCTTCTAACTCAATAATTGTCAAAATTTTTCAGGGATGCTTTCTTAGAAGCATAAACATTATTGCATCAGTAAAGTGAAACAGTCTGTTCAATTAGGTATACCTTTGCAAGCACTCAATAAAATTCTATTAAATAGCTGAGATGTTAGTGTTCCCATTTCCTTCTTTAATGTTTCTCTCTAACCTCTTTGCATTTTTCCTACTGTGAAGCGTAGAAGAGGTGGCATCCCTATCAGGAGGTAACAGGATAACAGCCATTTTTCTTCCTTCTTTTTGGAATGTCTCTTGAAAACCAGAATTAAGATTTAGCATTAACTGCATCGGTAAATTTCATTAAGAGCGTTCTTCTAAACTTAAAAACTAAGAAGTGTCTCTTAACCGTATTCCTTTAAAAATCAGTAAATATGAAAGAGAGGTATGGTAAATATTAATGGGCAGTCCTAATCAGGCCTAAGTGACTAACAGAAGTTTGATGGGCTACTAGAAAATAGGGTCCTTAGGCCTCACCTTCAACTTAGGAAGGATGTTTAGGTAGTGACTACTGGCTTTAGATACTCATAGGCCTGTTCGCATGTTCTTTTATATGCAAATTAGTCCTGTGCAATAAATCAAATTACAAAATTCGGCCCTTAATTAATTTTAGATTTTAAAAATCAGAATATTCAAGCATGGCATTATAGTCAAACTGCATTTTTGAGATAACTGATCCACAAAGAAGAGGCAGCTGTTGGGAACGTTGTAATTTCTAATCTTTGAAATCTTATTTGTATACATAAAGATTCAGAGTATTTGTTACATGCCACAAAAAACATGGGGCGTGTATTCTGTGTGCTTTATCTTCTGATATAGCTGGTTGCAGCAATGTAAAGGACTTTGCTGTTTCTGATAAATGTCCTAAAATGAGTTGATAGTTTGTGTTACAGTGTGGTACAAAAGATACTGTGGCACTGGCCAGATTTACTTTGGTGAGGATGTTTGTAACTGAAAACTTGAAGCTCTGTAGGCTGGATCGAGCCACCAAAATATTTAGGCATGTATTGAATGGCATGTGTGTTGGCTCACTGTTACACTGAAACTATTCTGCGTGAAAAATCGGTGTGTATTTGTAAGCAAGGTTCTGGAGCGGACCCACAAGTAGGCACATCATGAAAGATAAAAGACAGACTTGCAATTTCACTATCTTGACATAAGCAAGAACTTTGAAAGCTTCTTTCTTTTTTTTTTTTTTTAATTTTTTAATTAAAAAGCAGCTGCTACATTGTTGAGGCTTAAATTTTCACTCCTTTGCAGCAGAAGTTAGGACATGGCTTTTTATTGGCTTTTACTTTTTAATGGTGAACTATGAATTTAAATGAAAACCAGTATATTCCTACTCTAGGGCTAATCGAGGCCTTCCACATGCTAAGAACATTGTACCAATTTCACTTGCGACCATTTTAAAGTGATTTTCATCTGTTTGTAACACATTTTACAGCTATGTTAGCAGTGGATTCTCATTATGCGTGGAACTTTGAAGCTGCTAAAGCTAAGGCTTTTACTCTGGCTTCAACATTAACTAGGCTTAAAAGTGGAAGTTCTAAATCATCTTTACAATTTGTAATCCAGGGAACAAAGTCACTGTAAAATCCACTGACAGCATGCCAAAATAAAGTCAGAGGATATTGGTAAGGAGAGGACTTTCTTGGGGGCGGTGAGGGAGGGAGGAGGAGTACTTTGAGTTACAAATCTATTAAACGTCATTTGAGTCCTTGACCAGGACAAATTTGCAAAGTTAATGTTGGAACAAGTGTGATTTGTGTTAACTTTTTGCAAAATTCCCTGGAAAATATTTCTGGCAGTAATACTGTGTACTGAAACCTGAGTGTATCCAGCTTTGTACTGATTTTTAGAAGAGGTCTTTAAAAGGCCTCTTCTGTGCAGGTGGAAGCCCTGTTAAGTCAGGGAATCATCCTTGTCTCAACTTGGCTGGGTCTACATATGGAATTTGTTATGAGAATCAAAGTAAATGGAGAGTGAAGGCTTGGCCAGCATGCTTTTTTGGTACCTTCCCTGTTACTGTCCACTATTAAACCCCACACAACAGAACCCAAATAATCACCAATGTAAGTTAAGAATTTTTACTTCTCCTTCAATCTAGTAAAATTACTGGTTGCTTCCCGTTAGCCATCCTTCCAAATATCTACACTTAATATAGCATAATGAAAGTTTTATATACAACCTTTTGGCTACAAGATAGATTTTTTTAAAAGGCTGTTTAGCAAACTATCGGTATCCTGTACACTGTAAATCTTTCAAGCAAAAAGCTTGACATTGCTATAGTATTTGGATGGGAATTTTCTGAGGAACATGGATATGCTACAGGCAATGATCCTGATAATTTGGTACATAACATATTTACCTTGTTCATTTCATCTCAAGAACCAATTATGGGTTCAGCAGGTGCCCCATCCCCAGATGCAAGAACTTAAGATGTCTTAAGATGTTTTAATAGTCTAAATGCTATGATGTTTGTCTAGCTAGTGATTGCGTCTGTATGATGGTTTACCAGCACACAACTGGTATGTACTGGTAAAACATTCCCAAGTACTTTCAGAGACACTTATGAACGTGGATGTGGTAACACTTGATCTTTTAGTTCTATCTTGGATTATGTTTGTAGTCTATTCTGTGCTGCGAGCTGCTGACAGCCCAGTTTAATTACATGCCACAAAGCTTACTCCTGCAGGAAGAGAGGAGCGAGACCTTTTTTGCTGTGGTGAGCTGTTACATCGCTTGGCTGTTTCACATAACTTCCTGCGGGGCGCAGGTTCCTCCACGCTGGGAAAGTGAAGATAAGCCAGATTTCCATTCTAACAAAGTTCAAATCTCTTAGATGTACAAGTCACCAAATGCAGTTCGGTCTCAGCTCTTATCTCTGGATGTGGAGTAAGCAGCTGGAATGAGCTAACATAAGAAGGAGTGGAAAAACCAGGAGGGAAGTGGTGCCAAAATGTATATACAAGAGGACGGTTCAGAGACGGCCAGTATGTTTATTGCGGCCAACAGACCTTCCATTACATTAACCTAACCATGGAGTTGGGGTGAGACTGTTCGTTTTTTTTCCCATTGACTGTAGTTAAGTCATCCAGGTAGGCACGATACAGCTCTCCAGTACCTTTCACAGGGTTGCTGCTCTGTTGACCTCTCTGCCCACACCGTACATTTGAGCCTAATGCATGGAGGGAGGGTTGTACGCAGCACGGGAAGTTCACTCTGGGTGGTTTGGTTCAAATAAACTCTCCTGGCTGCTATTTCTGCCGTTTCTTTCACTACTTTCCTTGAACTTAAAAAAAACAGGGTTGTTTGGAGGGGCTTTTTATTAGGTTAGTTTTAATTTAGATCAGTTCTGCCAGTTGGTTAACCACTTGGCCACATGAGTGGTTGTGCCAATACAAAGGAGACCTTGCTGCAGGAGAAAGAACAAAGGGTGAGAGTGTGGAGGGAGCATCTTTTAAGCTGACAGTGATGCTGATAGTGCTTGTGGATCCACCAACAATGCAAGCATCTGCTCCCTGAAGCTCATTCTCTGCTGTTCCGCCCAAATATAGTTTGGTCTACCAGGAAATAACCTAAATGGGGCATTCAGAGGACTTTCCAGGGTAACAGCCCTATCAAAGACGTGTAAAGTGACCCATTCATCTCAGTGAATGAGTGTGCTTTAGAGAAGAATGGATCTTTTTAATACAGGTCAGAGTGGTGATTGCTCCATTTATCTGCAACATGTCAAAAAATTCAGCATTTGCAAACTGGGGAGGAGACAGATTTGCCCTCGCAATAATCTGAATGCCTCCCTGGTGCAGATTTGAGGAAGGAGAAGAGCAAAGTTCTCCATTTATTATGGGATTGCTGCTCTTGCCATCATTGCTTGGTGTTGGTTTTGATTTTTAAGCTGGATCATTTTCGTGATGTAATTTATATTAAGATTTCCAGGAGCTGTTACATGGAAACAACTTGGGTCTGGCCTTTCTGCTAAAAAGGAACCATGTTGTGGATCTCTAAGAGGGCCTCTCCTCCCAAAACCTTTCCGTCTTACGGTAGTGCTCTCACACATAACCATTTAGCATGTGTCAGATGGTGTCCCAAGTTCCATTTAACTTGCCCATAAGTGCGTGTAGACTAAATATTGCGTGACACTAATAAATGTAAAGCTGTGATCAGAGCAGAGCCACAGCACAAGCTCAAGTGGATATAAAAAACCACCGGAAGGATGAGTTTGATTAACTAATGCTATTTTTGAAGGGACTTTTTTTGAGAAGTCATTCACTCTAGCAACATTCGATTTAGTCCATTGTCACTCGCCCAGGAGATGCTGTCAAAAGGAGACAGACCATGGCTGTAGACAATGTGAATTCTAAATGTGCAACATTCGTGTTATTTTGTCTCTAAGCAAAAAGTGATGTGGAATCATAACTACAACTGCAGTGAAGAAAGGTCCTCTTGACGCCACTTTGATTTATCTATCTCAGCATTCTACATATTCCAGTAAATTGTTATCTGTTGTTGTCGGAGTAGCACATAAATATTAGATGATGCCAAATGCCCCATGCACCTGACGTCTCTTACCATCTTTGACCAAAAATAAATGTCAAGAGCAGGAAAGGAGGAGAGAACTTTCTGACAAAATGAGTACAAAAAGCAAGTTACAGCTTGCAGCCACAAAGCACAATAGAAGTGGAATCCCACACAAAGGGAAGTCCACCTGCTTTGGACATTTTTTTGTCAGGTAAATCCCACTCTGTGGAAAGTTTTCTGAGAAAAAAAAACCAACAACTTTTACTTGGAAAGCCACTTGTGTTCTTTTTTAATGTCAGTTCTTGCTTCATGTCTACCCTCTAGCGCTGATATGAACAGTTTCCAAGTAAAGATTGCAAGTGTGCTCTGCAATTCTCTGCTCTGACCTACTAAGAATTTAGGCAGTCCTTTGCCTCTGCTTTTGTGCAGTTCTCTCCTGAACACCAGCATTTAAAACCAGATACATATTTCTTGAAATATCTGCTTATTTTAATCAATAAGTCTTTATTTTTTATTTTCTGGAAGAAGAAAAAGGGTTTTTTTGGACATTGTACTGAATGACAGGAAAGTTTTGGAAAGATTGGGATCCTTGTGCATCACTCAGAATTTTAAGTGCAGTTTGTCTTCTTTGCAGTGCTAACTGCCTCCCTCAGGTTAGCCTTAGGGCAGTCACACTGCAACAAAAACAACCTTTGAGCTTCTCCGAGTTAGGACTAGCACAGCTGAGAACTTGCTGGACTGCTTCAACTCACACAGAAAACCATTTGATTTTTTTTTTCCCAACTTGGGCTAGTCTTGTGTCAGGTTAGTGAGCTGAACTGATTTATAGGGGAACCAGCAAGCATCAGATTGCTCAGAGTAGCATGGAGAAAAAGGGATCTTCTTGTTGCAGTGAGTCATCAAATCAGCTTCAGCTGCTTTGTGCAACTTCAGCCTTGCACTCATGGAAGAGAGCAGGTAGAGCAGAACATGCAAGTGATCCATATTATTTTCAGTAGTTTTTTTTAAAACTTAATTTAAATTTAAATGAAACTAAACTGTTTAAAGGTACTGGAGTGGATTAGGTTTTGATTACACATTTTTCCAGTTCACATGTGGAAGGAGTAACCTGTGATTTTAGGACTGCTAGGAATGGCGAGGTCTTCAGCTGGCTCAGCGTGTTCTAGAACGACACCTGACTGTGCTGTGATGGCAGGGGCAGGTCCCTTGTTCTCCTACCAAAGCCAGCAGTTCTGTATGCAAGTAATACAACACATGCAAGTTCAAGGATGTATCTTTGAACCAACTCATTGCAAAGAGAGGAGAATGATTTTTAAACCAATTATTATAATAGTATTACAAGCCAAAGAAGGTTTATACTGAGAAACCAATGCAAAATGTGAAAAGTGGTAGATAAGCATACACTGGAACAACTGTATGTCTGTGTCGCTGTATAAATGAATATGATCAAAAAACTCTGATTTTCTAGGGATCTTTCTCTGACGTCTCAGAATTATTTTAAAAATGCTAGTCAAATGGCAGATAAAGTCTACGTTGGTGGAAATTATTTGCCTTCGTAATGTCTCTCATAAAAGAAAATTATTAACATAGAGCAGGAAACAAAGCACTATATCCAGTAATTTTTTTTGTGTAAGATTTTGTGAAGAGGGACTTGGGTGGAATTTAGGCTTCTCTCTATAAAAAAACCTGGCGGCTCTTGCTGCTGCGGTAAGGACTTGACTACTTGACCTCCGTTGTGCCCTTGTGTGTGCCCAGAGCTGACCTAGCTTTGGCAGGTCAGGGCCAAAGCTCTAGCTTTGGCAGGGCTGTGCAGCTCTATGCCCAGACATGACTGAGATCCAGAAATGAGTTGTTCTGGAAAGGAAAACCCTGAATACTCATGCCTTACATCACAAAATGAAGTAGTGGCTAGGAGGATTTTGCAGAGTAACGGTTAGTTATGGCGTGGCATTTGTCACTTACCAGGTCATTGTTCCCTGCACTGTTTCTATGTTTTCTGTATTTCATTTTGTTACTGGACAAGGCAGACCCCTCGCTCAGTAGAGAACAGGGACCAGAACCCATGCCTGCCCCTTCTAGGTGGGCATCAACTTTTTTTCCAGCTCACTGAATTCTCCAAATCATTGCTGTGCAGCGCCATCTGCTTCAGCGGGCAGATGGGGACGGTCCACCACCCTAGCATAGGGAGGTGGCGAGGCCAGGAGGAGGATAAATGCTGAAAGGAATGAAGTGTTGCGTTTTCCCTACCAGCCTTGCCTAACAAAAAAGAATGGCGTTTACTGTTTGGTTAATTGCAGAGGACTAACTTGCTAGGAAGGTCATAGAGATGGTAATTGGAAATGGCGGGATGAAATTTTAACTGTACATGTTTTCTTTGATCAGTCAAAGTGGTATTTTCTTCCAATTAAGCCTGTTAATTGTGGCATGTAGGTGAGCCAAAGCATGTAGCCTCTGCAGGTTGTATCTTTTATTAGACTAACTGGTGTCACTGGTAAAAGCTCACAGTTAAGGATTATGATGGGAACTCGTACCTAGTTTAAATGACTGAAGGTGAGCATATTAAAAGGGAGCAACCACATACTCATGCATGTGACCTACGCTCATAAATAAGTCTATTTAATGTCTCACTATCTGAGAATCTCTGCATGCTAATTTTGTAGAAAGTTCATTAAACCAACCTGTTGTATGGCTGATGGATCAGTGTACAGCTCTGTTCTGTTGAGGTCTTGCATTTCTTCCTGCTTACAAAGCCTTTCTAACAGTAACTTTTTGCCTTCTGTTACCGTGTGCACTCTCTCTGTTAATAGTGTTTGGAAGTGGAGTATGGTGTTTTCAGAAGCGCTTTTCTTAAGTGGAACAGGTGACACCTCTGTGGACAAAAGCAAAGTATGTAGTTAGAGTGCCCAAGTCAATGAACTGCTGCCACTGAAGTTCAGCACATGCTAGATTTTCCTAATGCTGTCTTTCTGTTACACTCTTTTGGCAGGCGTTGCCTGGTGTTGTGTAAGGGGTCATTGTACAACGGCAGGTAGGAATGAAGCAGTCCTTGTAAAAATCACTCATATTTGAAACTTTCAGCTTTGCCTAACTACTGCAAGACATACTTATCTAATAAGCAATAAATGAAAGTATATTTAATGACATAGAGTTGGTCCTGTTAGTACAGTTTGTGGTGGTGTACTGTGCAGGTTGAATTCAGAAATGTGGTGTTCGAATCTCTTTGTGTTCATCTGTCTGTAGACAAGACAACATTTTAGTATTAAAAATAGGGGGGAGCCTCCTAAAAACTAAGTTTGTCATCCCTTGTTGATGGACTTTATGATTATTTAGGGCCTGACAATTCTGCCAGGAAGAAAAATAAGTTCCTGACCTTTCCTGTACCAGATTGCATGCCCCATATTTCTATCCATCCCTAAATTTTTCTCTCTCGGTGATTCTATACCATATCTTCCTTTGGAATAGCTTTCTTAACCTGTTTTCTCTTGTACAACATGTTAGACATTACATGTTAGACATTACATGTTAGACATTCTATTTCTAAACCTGTAATTTCTCTCATTTACTGACACAGTATAATGTGAGGGAACCACAACCATTACTGTGATATTGTCCCTATTTTCCTCTGAGCAACACAGGTAATTAAGACATCTTATTTTTTAAATCTTTTTATCTTTTCCTTGCACTTGGTTCTTATAAATCAAAGTATTTCCTGATGTTTACCTCATTTATACCAGGGATGAGGATTGAAATAAAGAAATTGCAGTTTTTCTTAGACCCACATTTTTATCAGGACTCTTGCAGATTGTTGAGGGTGAGAGAAGAATGTTGGTTTGCAGCTTGGTGTTAAGTTCTAGGATTTATTAAAAAAAAAAAACAACCAAACTGTTTGAGTACTGGAAACTAGAATCTGGCATCCCATTCAACAGCAGTGTGTAGATGCTTTAAAAAGTCAGGGTTTCTTACCATCATTCCATGGTTTTCTCTTGATACCCAAGGATCCTGTGTTTGCTGTAACATCTCCCACTGAAACTTAGAAGAGAAAAGCAAAGTGACTATTTTGCAGAGATTCTCAAAGCACAGTCAGTCACACACCAAAAAACTTTATCCTACAAAAGCAAATGCATTGGGACAAGTGACCTGGAGCACGGAGAATCTTCTAGAAAAGTTAGGTGCTGGGTTGGCACACAAAATCAAGGTGGAGACACTTTTATTTGGCAGATGCCTCGCACCTTATTAACTAAAGCTTCTTTTCTGAAAGGTTATTGTTTTACTATCTCCTGCATCAGCATTCACAGCACAAATTACACAGTCGTTTTCCAGCATGCTAAAATGTAAAACAGCCAGGTTGGCTCAAATATTCTTGGTGTTGACAAATTCCATTCATGGAGAGCAGAAATGAACAGTAATATCTTTAGTTTCTGGATTTGAAATGTCTGTCTTAAGAATGTGATTGAGCACAAGAATAAGGCAGGTGAGAAACAGTGGTGTCATCCCATGACTGTGTGGATGTCATTCCAGCCTCAACTACTGTGGACACCACATTAGGGCTCTGACTCATGAGTGAGGACAGCTGGCTTAAGGATGGCTCCAGCAGTTTCTGCTCAAGCTGTCCACCTGGCCTCTGCTGCAGAAATGGTTCAAGTCCACAACTAACATTTGTGACGTTGCAAATTATTATCTAACATTGAGAAAAATCAGAATTAGTTCTGGTTTACCACAATTCACTGAGCTCTAAGCTGCAATGGTTAAGTTGCTTCTACAAGAGCATCTGATCTGCCTGGAGCAGGGGCAGGTGCCCCTGAGAGCTGGAGCAGTTGCCCAGTCACGAGAACCCTTACAGCAGATACAAGGTTAGCTGTGTTCCCAGGTCAGAGGTCTTCTGATACTAAAATGGAAGCAAACTGTATTTGGGAAACTGATTCTGCTCTAGCAAAATTAATTTAATAATCACAAGTGCTCAAATAAACATCACTGGCCTGGATTTTTCTCTCTCTTGACTGTGGTGTGAATTGAATTAAAGAAGTCTGCTTTTTTGGAGTCCTTGCACTTGGCTTGATTGTTACAGATTTCTGCACTTCTAACTGGTATGGGCTTGCAGCTGTCTATCCATAATACTTTACATGCCTGATTGATCACCTCTAAAACCTGTGACACTTTAGCACCATTTCACTATGTCTCACCTAAGCTTTCACAAGCACAAAGATTCTCTAATAACATTGAACACTTCAGGTGTTTTCACATTTTGTTATGTTCTCAATTTTAATTCCTCCAAAAACCATTTCTGTTCGCTGAGCATTGCCTACTTGACCATGCAGATACAGGTTCTTCAATCATTTTCGCTCCCCATTCTGGCCGCATATTTCACCCCTACAGTGTGGGTCAACAGGCAACTTTAAGTTTCATTTTAAGCGCTTTATCTCATCACTGACATTTTTAATACCTGATAGGAGACTTGAACTTTCACATCCCCAGCTCGAGGGACCCAGAGGCTGTCTTCTTAAGATACAGTCAACTTCATCGTAAAATCTCATTTTTCTTCTGGGATTACCAAGATGTTCATTTTCCTTCTGCAGTGCACGGTATTCATATTTTAGGTTCTTGTACTTTGTGCGACATTGTTTCCAGTCTCTGTCTATACCACGTTTCATTAACCTTCTGGCAATTTCCTCAAATATTTCTTTATTTCTTGTGGCCCCTTCGAGCATTTGTTGTATCTTTTCATCTGACCATATGTTTATCAGAGCTCTGACTTCATTATCACTCCAGTGTTTTCCTGCTCCGGTATCATTAACTGTAATAACTTTAAAGTGATTTTGTGTTTCTTCTAAAGGAATGTGATTGTCTGCAAATATAAATGAAACAACAACTGAGTATTGCTGAATATACATAGATTAAAGTGTAATTGTAGCTAACGATTTGGTAACAAGCTGAAGGATTAATTAATCTTTATAATCTCTTGTTACGAAAATCTTTTAACTTTGCAATGTTAATATCCATACGTGATAATATTTCGATTAAGTATGCAAAATATGTAGCAAGTGAAATCTCTTGTTTCTCCAAGGCATCTAAAATTCCACATTTTGTCAGTGTAGTTTTGTTGCTGTTGTCAAATTAAATACAGATGTATCCGAGTGCTATATGCAGGAGAGCAACAGGCCTTAAGCTTTAAAAGCAACAATATATCAGCAGTGATAAGAAAATTGCTTTCCAGTATGGTTTCAAATGAGAAATGCAAGGCAAAATATCATACAAATGAAAATGCTGCTGGGGATTGGAAGAAATGGAAGAAAAAAAATCTTACCTAAATATTCAGAAGCAAGCAGATGCTGCTCATCAGGTAAGTATAGAATGCAAAGTTGAACTACAGTATTAATGCAAGTTTTACTCATGTCAGGAAACAGAGCTATGAAACTAATTTTTAAGTTTAGTGATAAAGCTACACTGGAGTCAGAGGTAGAAAAGCAGAGCGGTGTTTACAGTAGAGATCTGGTTGCTCCACCTTTGGTACTGAAATTACAATGCGATTTTGTTTCAGAATAAATGCATGGAAATTAATACTCACCTGTCCCAACTATCTGTTTTGCTACTGGTGTACAAGATCTGTCTTCTGAGGTAGTGCTTATAGAATCATCATCTATAGAAACACAATTTTAAATAAAATAAACTTGGACTTTGACAAATAAATTGCTAATATTATTGTCATCGTCTGCAGGTAACACCTATCTTCAATTAGAGATGTCGTAACCATTAGTGTAACCCATTAGTTGTAACAAGTCTTCTGCCGCATGCCTCCCTAAATCAAATTCTTTATTGGCATTTCTCGTAAGCCCTCTCTTTCTGCCCCTGCATTCCCCAAAAGGTAGCTGTGGACGCAACACAAATTGAAAATACTTGATTAAACACCTAGGCGTACATGGGTGATCTGTATCTCACGTAAGTCGATTTGCATAACATGTTAGTACACCTTGATTAGCACAGGTGTGCCTTCCAGATGCGGGTAGGGCAGGCTTGGGGAGGCTGCTGTGCCTTTTGTAAGGGGATGCGTCTGCGGATTCACTCCGGCCGAACAGGGCTTGGACTGCAGCCCTTCCCTTCGTGGGGCCACGCGAGCCGTCATGAAATGAGCCGGGACTTGGGCCCTGGAAGACCACTGTCCCCCTCTCAAGTCTGGAAGCTGTGCAGGTGGCTCGGATGCAATGAGGAGTGAGAGGCAGAGGCACCTGCGGCAGGCGTGCATGCAGTGTGACTTGGAAAGAAACTGCAAAGAGACCTTTGCTCCTTATTCCTACCTGTTCTCCTCTATTCAGGACTCCTTTTTACCACCCAAAAAAAAGTGATTTCAAGTCTGTTCTCATAAGCTACCATGGTGGGTTTCAAAGCTGGGCCCTAAGGCATGCCTTTCCCTGCTCCCAGGGAGGGCAGGAAGGGGTGCTGGGCTTTGGGGGGAAGGTTGCATCCTTTTGCCTTCCTGTAGCAGCCAGCCATGTTTATTTGCTTTTGGGTGAAAGGCTAATCTCTGATACAGAGATCTTTAGCCTCAGCTAAAATTGCACTTTCTGTATCTAGGGATGGCTCTATCTGAAACTATTCTCTGTGGCTTAAATGACAAAACAGGGAAGACGGAAGAACTATATTCTCTTCAAAATTCCATCCCTAACAGGATAGAAACATTATACTATTTTTCTGCGTGTCTACATGCCAGTTTTTTTTTCCTTCTGCAGAGCTGAGGCTATAATAGCTTTGCACTCTTTCACAGCATAAAAACTATTCCCTTCAGAAGTAAAAATTCAGGAGCCCTCAGAATTCTTGAAATCGTCTATGGACATCAGAACCCCGCTCTGCTGATTCTGGGCTCATTTCCTCATGCTTGGGCTTCTGAGGCTGAAAGTTCACTTCCTGTGTGGAATTACTTTTTGGGTTGGGAAGGAGAGAAAGCCTAGTTCTCATAATTTTGGTAGGGGATGTCATAGGCCAATTACAAATAATTAAATAAATAATACAGTTTTCGGTAAAGTGTAGGAGTAATTATTCCTGATATAGTTTGAAAATGAGTGCATGGTTTAGACTGTTAGAAATAAGAGATTGTTGGTAAATAAGCAGTGGTTCATTTGATGTGCTTTCTATAATGATACTTGCTAACGTATGCACAGAGTAGTACTTTATAACTTGCTTTCTCTTAAGTGATTTGGCAAATACTTCTTTTCATAAGCCATATGCAGGAATAAATTTTATACCTATGGAAAACTTAGACTCAGAAATTATAGTCTCAAGCACGTGTGTGTGATTTACTTGGGATACTAGAAAAGAAGTGTTTTTTCATAAATAGGCTACCCCACTACTCTTAAGAAAATTCTTGCATCTTCCTTTAACATTTGGAGTTATTGGAAATACAACCATGGGCCAAAATGGAGCAGTAGGTCTAATCCTGGGCTCTTGAGTGATTTTTTTTTTTTTTTAATACTATTACCAAAACCCCTCATGGCTTTCATTTATGTGCTTATTGTCTCAACCATGCTGGCTCTCTAATCTCTTTCTGCCTTGGGCAACAGCACTTGTGTACTGCTGACTTGCATGATTACTATCCTCATTTGGGTATTACATGACAGGAACAGGGAATTTGTGTGTATAAGGCAGTCAGTTGATTTGCATGACATTTTATCCTGTGTCATTGTGTATGAACTCTTCTCTTTGCATTAGTGTGACCTCGCTATCTCTCTGAACTTTCAGGGACACGGCTTTACTTTATCCTTAATGTAACTTCTGTTTCTGTGTGTCATTGCTGTGATGGCATTGCTCTGATGTTGTCCTCAGTGCTATATTCCTTACAGTTGTCTTTCATAATCAAGATCGGCCTATGCAAACAGTTGTAAAAGCTGTGTTGGATAGGGTGTCTCAACACCCAAACTCCAGATAGCATAATTTCCGAGAAGGAAGCTCTTGCCTGGATCACAGAAATACTGATGCATATAATAGAAATATTCTTATGGTAGAAACTTTCAGTGTAAAAGGGCAAAGAATTGTTGTTCACAGAATTATTATAATAGAATTTTTTATTTTTTCCATTAACTTCTGGGTGTAAACAGCACTACTGTAAAGTATATTTTTATCTAGGATGTCAGGTCAGTAGATTTCAATGTCGTCGTTATTTCCTCTGATACCTTTTATTCATGATATTCCATGGTTTCTATGCTCATTTATTCCAGTGGATTAATATCCCTACTGTATTCTAATGTTAAATTTTAATGTTTTTAATAAAACAAATCTTCTCCTGAATACTTGTCATTGAATGTATGACTCCTACATATTGCTGACGCTCTGATTTCAGTTTAACTTGTAAAATAATTCAGAGTATTTATGGCAATTGTTTCATAGTGAATAGTCTGAAATTAAATGCACTGTCATGAAGTAGTTTGAAAAAACAGACAAGGCATAAAATGTTCAGTGTTTCTGAGACAGCTGTTTAGCTCTCCAGTTTATCCTCTCTAGCAATTGTGTATGAAAAAGAACAGTGTTTGTGTCACAATCAAATGCAGACTTATCACATCTAGCATAATAAGGAGTATGTTGTCTGGGAAAATAAGATCTTGTTATTAATTGGGGGAAGGAGAAATAAGTGTTTATGCATTTTTGCACTATGAAATCAAACAAAAACCAGATTTTATCATAACCTAGAAGTAGAACAATTATAATGTGCAGGAATAACATATGAACCTTAGAAATCTACAGTTCCCAGTAAAGTAGAATGTGCTGTTACAACCATCAAGACACAGGCTTGACCTACCTATGTCAATTGTCTCCTCCTTTATTTGTGTAGCTTCCAGAGCTGCTGGGGTAGAGTTGGCAAAGTCCCCCTCATCTTCAAGGATTTCTGGGAAAAAAAAAAAAAAAATTACAGGGTTCTTATTAACTAAACAGGTCTTGATTTATGTCTTGAGGATCACTAAATTCAGAATGCCATCAGTGATAACTGTTAAAGATTTCATCTCTTAATACATCAAACCTGCCATCAAAGCTGTCCAAAGCAATAGGACAAGAGGTAATGGCTTTAAACTAAAAGAGGGTAGATTTACACTAGATATAAGGGAGAAATTTTTTACGATGGGGGTGGTGAGACACTGGCCCAGGTTTCCCAGAGAGGTGGCAGACGCCCCCATCCCTGGAAACATTCAAGATCAGGTTGGACGGGGCTCTGAGCAACCTGCTCTAGTTGAAGATGTCCCTGCTCATTGCAGGGGGGTTGGAGTAGATGACCTTTAAAGGTCCCTTCCAACCCAAACTATTCTATGATTCTATGTTTTCTCTGCAGTAGTGGGCTTACGAGCAGAGTGTGTGCACTTACATATTAAAATAAATCCAGAACACCACGTAACAGCTGCATAATATAAGTTTATGGATTAAATGTGCAAATGCTGTAGTTATTTAAACCTGGGTCAGAATTTCTAGAATGGTTTGCTGATTGTGGTTGTAAGATATGTAGTAACTGGTGAACATCTGTGCGGCAGAACAGGCAAGATGGTGACGTTCATAAGAGGTACTTCAATACATACTGAAATTATTGAAAGACAACCAAGCGACTGATGCCAAGAGTCACTGAATTAGCCCCCAGAGGGGCAAGGGTCCTGACATTGCGTCAGGGTGCTGTGCCTGGACGATTGATCTGCGAGGCTGCCTGCCTGCATGACAGAGACAAAGTACTAAATGCCTGTCCTCAGAGCATCCCCCTGCTGTGGCTTGGCGGGGCGGACAGCAGGGAGCAGGGTGACAGAGGTGTCCCTGGGCTCCCTTCCACGGGGAGGAGAGCTCCACTCCTCTGCCATTGGCCCACTGGTGTTTAAGGGAGAAATCCACCCCTCCGCCCTGGGACAGACGGACAGATGGACAGGTGGATGATGCAAGTGGTCTTTCCAGTCCTCATTTCCAGGTGAGGACACTGCTGTACAGAGATTAAATGGTGAAGGCCACACTGCGGATCGATGACAGCAGTTTCTGGCTCCCAGCCTGTTCTCAGTCCATTCAGGAATATTGCCCCTAAACATTGAGCAATAAAGCATAATCTAGAGCCATTTTATTAAAAATTACCCCCCAAATCAATACGGCCTTGTTTGCATGAGACATTCTTTATGATGTGACCAGCATCATGTGCCTTTTTATTTTTTTTTTTTTCCTTGGCAAGCCAAGAATGTGGGTAGGGAGCCTGGCTTTTTTTTCTACGCCACTGTTCACAGTTTTTGGAGGGAGGGCACAAGGAGAACAAGACTGAGCCAAACAGAACAAACCATCGACAGTTTCTGGCATGGATAAAACACAGCGGCTCCGTCCACATTGTTTAGTGAAGCTGTAGACGGTTGCCAACAAATATGTTTAATCTCTACTTTGCGTTTGAAGCGTTGCTCACAAGGCCACCAGAGCAACGCTGTCGCAGTCTTTCCTTTTACCCACTCAGACTGATAGAAGCTCTGTTCTCTTTTGGCACTCTGTCACTATCACTATTTATCCTGTTTTCTGGCTCCTGAGGCAAGATTAGTAATTTGTCTCCTAATCCCTACTCTCCTGTGTGTCTTGTATAGTATAAAAGAGGAGTGGGGAACGTCAAAGCTAGGGAAAATTGTTCAGTGTGTGGCCTGTGTTTACTCTTCCCACAGCTTGCAGAGTTGCTGCCATCTCTCATGCGGATCTATGAGACTGGATGCAGACAGCTCTGGATGCACAGTTAGGAGTTTGTGTCCGCAGCTCGAGTATGCCTTGGGCTAAGCCAGTGAATAATCAAGACCTTTTGCTTTTGCACTTCTCTGAAACACTGCTTCACACCAGCCTGGGGTTATGTGTTAAAACATTACCTTTTGACTTTATATCTGTGCATTTTAAAATTCCACGCACACAGCAGTAAGTGTTCAAGCCAACCTAAGTGCCTGAGTATGTACCGACTTAAGATCTGAACTTCAAACAACAGATTTTTAAAAAGCCCTTGCTTAGGCATGTATCTTGGCAGTGTCATGACCTATTCCAAATTTGTTCTGAGAGGGACATATAGTAAAGTGTGTGCGGCACCCAAAATCCTAAAAAATCATAACAAGAAATTCATTTGTTTAAAACAAAAGACTTGCTATAGGTATTTTTTAAGAACATCAGGGTACTGGCATTCCTTAGAATCTTGTTTTCATCTCCACTGTTGTTCCCTGGCACTTCAGGTTTAATCAAACACCTATAAAAAAAAAGTTTGTGGTCATTCTGCAAAGTCTGACACGTGGGGAATGTACATGTGCATGGAGTTTGAATTGACTGACTGCTGCCTGTGCTAACTGAAGCGATTGGCTCTTCTGAACAGATTTCTGGAATTAAGTGTCCTTAAAAGGGATCCCATCAAATAGAAAACATCAGTCAAAATGGCTAAATTAAGGTTTTATTTCCAGATTGATTTAATATGGGTATCTTTTGCCAGAAAAAGACAAAATTTTACAGCGACCCTAGCCTTTCCTAGGCTGCTTTTGCTAAAAACTAAATGGGTTTGTGATTGCTATGATGCTCTTGCACCCTCTGCAGGCCAGTCTGCAGAGAAAGCTACTCCACAGCAGCACGGCCCGAGAAATTACAGTAAACTGTTACAGTCTGTAGAAGAACGTGTAAGGATTTATTTACCTCTGTCTTTTCCTTTTCGGGTGGGCATTTGCTGCTCTTTGAGGAGCAAATACATGTGGGCAGAGGAGAAAAACAACACCACGAAACATCAAATAACTTAAGGATTTTCCTGAAACTGGTGCATTTGTCTTTTGACTCATACCATCTTATTTATTTCCTTACTAGAGTATGGCAAACCTGGTTGGACTGTTATAAAGATTAGCAGTGGCAACGATGTTACTGTGGTTAATAAAACAGATCCCCATGTAAGATCGTGAAAAGCACATGCGCTTCTGAGGGAGCTTCTGCACCTCTGCGTATTCACGCAGCTGCGATGGCCATAAAGCAGATGTCTACCCAGGCTACTTAGTATATATCTGGGCAAGTGTATGCATAACTCTGACTGCAGAGCACATTAACTCCATTGACTAATTAGGAAGATACCCTGATACAAGGTGAACAGTATTTATAAATTCTTATTTATGTCAAATTATTTTTTTTTTTACAATTTTTTTTAAAGGCACGAGACATGCTTGTTGAGACAATTTTCCACAACAGTTCTGTTGAATATGGAGTAGCCCTTAAGAAATCACATCCTAAAGGCTATCAATTGTCAGACATCTACTGATATCAAAGAACCGATGCAATATGGTATCCCTGCCTGACTGCCTTTGTTGCTATGTATCAGCAAGTAAATTTATGAATACAGAGGTACATACAATCCCTTTACTAGCCAGTCTCGCACTTTGAATTTATTTGAACTGTCTAGGAAAGGCATGTACCATAATTAGAGAATAAACAGTCTCCATGATATAGGAACGTAAAAAGTGCACATCTTTTCTCTGCTTTATATAATACCTAATTATGTTACCATTAATAACATTAAAGTCTAGGTGTTTTTTACCACCCGGGATAACATGTTTTGAGTTGGTATTGTTCATTTGGGAATGAGGGAAAGAATTTTGGAAACTGAAACTGCATCTCTTCATGATGGAGTGCTGTGGTTTTGCCTTTTTTTCTCCACAGAAGTTTGAACAGTTGTCTTTAGAGTGGATAGGCTGAGCCAGAGATGCTTCTGAAACTCCTACTATTTTAATCTTTCCCTACAATATCAGATTGCAATTACAATTACCCAGAAACAAACAAAATAGGCAGTTAAAATACATATATTTGACAAGAGAAATGGTAACCAAGGTAAGCTACAGGTGTCTAACACCTAACAACACATCCTAGAGGAATGTTAAAGTGTCAAAAATGAGTTCTCAATGAGAACTTTACTAGAAGTATCCAGTTAACTTTATCTTAAATAAATCATTCAGAAGATTGCAGTCCAAAAAGTTACAATATTACATAGCTGCAGGCAGTTGCAAACTATGTCAGATGACAGTTTAGTGGCACTGCTGAATCCATGTATTATTACAGTGTCTTACGACTGTTTGTGTATATGTAGTAATTTTACTTGTTGATGGGGAGAAATGGAATTTGATGCATTTTACAAATGCTTTTAATTGGATCCCACAAAGTACTATTTGTGACTTCTTACATATTTTGTCTCTCTTAGAATGAGGTCCCTACAGGCAATGCACTTTTCATGGCAATCTGTTTTTCCCTAATGAATGCCTCAAGTACCTATGGTAATCTGGTAAAAGGCGAGTTATATATTTCTGTGTTATTCAATTTAAATTAATAAATGTAATTGCTCTTGAATGGTAAAACAAGGATACTACTGTCCAGTATACCTCAAATTACCTCTCATGAACAACCATGGCTTTACTTACTTGTCATAGCTGTTTCTTTCACTATATGCAGAGCTACCAGTTTCTCTGGAGAAGTATTTACAGTAACATCATCTGTCAGAGGATTTTTAATTTGACATTAAAGTCTTCCAAGATCATGTTAGATCATTTTAAATTCTGTAAGACTACTCCTTAATGCCTAATTTTGACCATATTCTGCCTCATGCTACTGAAAGAGATCATGAGGTCTTCTGCTGTGGACAGTCAAGCCCATTAGTTTTCCAGACTTTCATGTGTCTCCAGCTGAGACACTTCCCCTGAACATTATGCTTTCAGGTGTAAACCTTTTTTGTTTGTAAAGAAGGCATGGCCTTCATATTCAGTGCTAGTAGTGATACTCTTAAATGAAGTTTTCATGCCCTGACATGACATGAGAGTTTACACAATTATATTAAATACTGATCCCATTATACTGTGAAAAAGAGAATGCTGCATTAGTTTATGCACAGGAGACCGAACAATTCTATTCCTTGGGAAGACATAGTTGAAGTAGATGAGTACATTGCACTCAACTTGCTTAGACCAATAGTTTCTTCTTTACATCCTGGGTCATGAATCTTTGAAAAGATTACTTACTAGACTTTTTCTCAAATTTAGCAGAGCATTGTAAACGTGCGTGTATGGCCTGTATTTATTAAAAGTATGGTTATCACCATGACATTATCTCCTGCTTAAAAGTTTTTTAAGTCTCTGCATTTTCTAACCATCAGTACAATGTGGGCTTATTTTAGAAATCCATCTTAACTTACTAAATTTAGGGTTTTATATAAAATAGAAGACTTTCCAGTTTACCTGAGTCAGAAACTTTCTTTATATCTGCAACCCGTAGGTCTTCTGACATATTGCTAACAGAGTCCTCTTCACCTGTGTCTCCAGGCATTTCTGCGTAAATAATGCTATGTTAATTAGGGCAACGCATTTGTGTACTACATAAGAACAGCTGTGCTGTGTCAAATCAAAAGATCCATCCAACCTAGGATACTCCTTATGCCAGCAGGCCATAGTAGCATTTGCATTAGCATTAGCAAAGAGCCTAGAAAGGGTAACTGAAGAGTGAATAATCCCCCAAAATGCTCTCATAGTTTTCAGCCAGAGACAGTTTCTGCGTTCTATTTTTCCTGACTTCTTCCATTACTTTACTAACTTCTAGTCTTATATTTGGCCACTGTAATATCATCCCCTGTGTAGGACTCTTACTGTGTAATAACGAGTTTTATGTATAATTCTGTTCTTAAACAACAGGCCTGTTTCTGGTTGTACATAGCAATAAAAAATGTTTTCACTCCTGGGTAGTGTAGGTTCATCAGTGTACTCTAATTCTGTATTAATCCACCCATTACCAAGTTATTTGTCAATAACCACACAAAAATAAAGGCAAGCTCTGCCAGCATTCTTGATGCTATTCCTTTTGCCATTTTCACAATAGTTGTCCCACTAGTCTGGGAGTCTTGCTCCAGAGGCTGGTAAAATGGGGCTACTGGGGACTATGAGAGAAAGACAGTTTAAATGTTAAGTTTTTAACTAATGCCTAGAACTGCAGACTTCTTTTGCTCAATGTCTCTTATTTTTCCAGTAACACAATCTGACCATCTCTCTCATCTACTTTTTTAGCTAAGCTGGAAACAGTCTCTTCTGCCATGATTTTGACTGGAATGATCTCTCTGTATCACTTCACCTTATCCTACATCTTCATTTTTTTTCCTCTTTTTGTTTCTCAATTCTATTAAAAAAAGAATCAATCAAAGATTACCGTATAACGTAAAGTGAACAACTGGACAAAACAGTAAATTCCCATTCAGTGCTTCCTCCCCCCAGCAAATTGATTAATCTAGCTGATTGCTTTTTTTTTTTTTTTGGTTCTCTTAAGGTCTCTCTAGCGCTGGAAGACGAGATATTTTAAATGATATGGGTATGAAGTACTTACCTATGGAGTCCTTTTCTGATTTTGCTTCTGTCCATTCTGGAGGCCTCTCACTTTCGTCGTTATCTGATTTACTTGCTTGTTCCATGGTGCTGTGCCCCAGAATAGCATCCAGTTCATTAAAAAATTTCATACTTTTTCTTGTACTCCCTGAGTCTTGGGCACTTTTTACACTCTTGTATTCATGTTTCAGGTTTTTATATTTTGTCCTGCACTGCTTCCAGTCCCTGTCAATTCCAAACTTTTGAAGTCTAGCAGCAACCTGTTCAAATATTCTTTTATTTCTCACTGTCCCCTCCAGTTGTTGCTGGATATTTTTGTCTGACCATACGCGTATCAAAGCTCTGACTTCATTAACAGTCCAGTGTTTTCCTCCTTCATTTGCTACTGTTGGAATACAAGCCGGTGTTTTGGAAGCCTCTATTGGCGCCGTTGGATTACCTGCATCGTGTCGGGTAGGGGAGAGACACAGACACACGTTACCTGCATTGGATGGTTGGGGTGGGGAAAGGACAGAGAGAATGAGAATGAAGTATGCAATTTCCTAATGACTTGTCTCTCCAGAGAAAGATGGAGCAGAGGTGGCATTAAAATCAAGCTATGGGTTATTAATTTGTCAGCATTTTTGTTAATTCTGACATCATTTTTGCCATCTCTTGAAAACCGATATTGATAGCGCATGTACATTGAATTGACCTAAGAGGAACATTTCTTTCTTCTGTGCTCTAATACACCGAACTTTTACTTGTAACACCTTTGAGAATAACTGATGAGCTGTTTTGTCATTCAGGCAATAGAAAGAAGAGTGCTGTTTGGAAAATACCAAGTGCTGCATCAGCACAATAAAAAATTGGTCCCTGAGTCACTGGCACTAGCATCAAGACTTAACTTTCTGCATTCATGCCATACTTTTGGTTTTACACACATGGAGAGCTTTAAATTGGGTAGGGATCTGAAAAATCCGATCCTTAACTCTTAACAAAGCTTCCTTTTGTGGGGACGTGAGGAATGGAGACTTTTGCCTTAAGTCACACAAGAATATTTGTGTGATAACAAACCCAGTTCTCATAGTACAGAACCTCCACTTTTCTCAGTGCAGGTCAATCAAAATTATTTGTTTTTTTATTTAGTAAAAATTAAAGTTTGAGTTGTCTTACTGTGCAGAACTAATATATTTTTTATTTTGTCCAGTCTTCAACTTTATTTTTTAATATTAGGAGGTAGAGGATGCGATGTGTTTACTTAAAACACTGATATATGATCTCTTGCAGTTTTTTAATGTTTCCTTGTTTCTAGTTATGAATTCGCTTTAAGATTTCATTTTGATTATCAAATTAGTTTGGAAAGTAGTTTCTCCTACATTTTCTAAATCTTTGCAAAAGTAGCTATTAAAAAAAAAACACCACAATTCCAGTGCTTCATCAAAGAGAGCAAACATGAAAGTGCAGAGCAACTGACACAGTTTTTTGCAGTCATACTGAAGTGATAAATGCCTTTGCCAGTGTCTTATTCTAAAAGGGCAAGCCAGGTTACGGGGGTTGCATACTTCATAGTCACTGAGCTTTGTGTGATGGCAAAAATATCTGGCCTTTGCTTGTACACACAGCTTCAGTTGAGCATACTCATGTATAATAACCTGTCTGGGGACAACCTTGTCCTAGATAGAGGCATTTTTGCTAGTCTCCGTAATTCATTCTAGTTGTGGAAAAGATGTATGAACAGATACCAGTCTTTGCCCTGTTAGTCCCGTGTTAATTGGGACTCTGCAGCAGCCAGCTCACTGATACTCTGTTGAAGAAGGTAATTTTCAGGTGACATATCTATTATGCTTTCTTCATTTCTTCCTGATGGAGTGAAAGAAAATGGTGGTTTACAGGTGAACGCAACCGTAGGAATTGCCACGGTTGACAACTGGTGACATCAGATAGGCTTGATATAGTCTCTGCTCAGTGTGACCGGGAGTACTTCAACTATCTGTATTCCCAGAGTGGTTCGTTCTTCACTACCACAGAATGCCAAAGAGAGACCTGAGAGAAAAGGCGGAGGGGAAGAAAAGAGGAAGAAGGATGCGGAAGGTGCTCCCTGCACTTCCCAGACAAAACCACAGAGTAAGGGGCAGTCTGGCGGGGATAAGGTTTCTTTAGTTCTTGTGCAGGCCAGTATTTCTCGCTAGTAAGTTCATTTGCAACTTAGCTCACTTTTGGTTGTGGATATTAGTTCAAATGAGTTCTAGTGACTCGGTGCGCTGCTCATTCGTTCCGCTGCATGCAGAGCAGAAAACGGGACCTCTGTTTGTTCCTCATTTGCTTTAAAAAACGTTGTGATTCAAAATCTCTTACCCACAAGCACCGCTTTGAAACAAAGTTGTTATGGTCACTGTGAAAATTTTCCTTATGCCTCAAATGTATTTTAGGTCTAATTTGTTTTAAAAAAATGTTAAGACATGATATACATTATTTTTTTTATATGAAAGATGTGTTTATGCCAGATTTGATTTTTTTCTAAGCTTCCTCAAAATGAGAAATCTACTAAAATGAAACCAAAATATTAAGCCATATAGATACAAATGGATCAACATTTTTTTCTTTCAGTGGTGTCTGAAATAGTGCCTGAAATCTAAAAACTAAGGAGGCACTAGGGGAAGACATTTTAGTATCAGTGCATACTTGAAAGCCCATGCAATTGAAGTTATTTTGCTGGCTTTATAGAAAGCAGCTTTCTCAGAATTGAAGATTTTTTTAGCAGCCCAAATGAATCTGCATGGCAGTGTTGCAAGAGCACTGAGTAACAGAGACATATTCCTGTAAAATTTGATGCAGATACTTAATGCAAGAAAAGTTTTGTTTATGTATATGTGCATATAATTCCATGTGAGATTCTTGTCTCCTCTTTAATTTCTTGTTATGCCGGGCAAGAGGGGTGTAGTGCATAACATAAAAGCTGTAGGTTTAGCTGGGGCCTCGTTTTCTCCCTGAATACGGCACCTTGGAAATGAAAGTTGTTGTAACTGGACTGGGATGTGTGCTAGGGCATAGAGGGTATGTAAAAAATGGAAAGAGCACATAGGAAATTCAGGATAGCGCTGCCGTTCATCCAGGCACGGAATCAGCTCATCGGTTGCCTAATTCTGCCTAAAATGTGTTCAGGTTTCTCCATTCCCATTAGCAATCCCTTGAAGGGGCTCCCACCCAGGATCTTCTTCCTCTTTCTGGCTTGGTAGATTTGCACCTTTGCTCCGTAATGACTTTTCTGAGCAAAACTACTATAGTAGGGCAATTTCCAAATGAGTTGTTGTATGGTTGGTTGGACTAAAGCTTCGCTGACCACCCCTTGCTTGGAGAGAGGATACGGTTGCTTTGAAGACCACTGCAAATCTGGATTGCTCAGTGGGACAGGTCTCACCTCTGCATATCTCTCCCGGCTCAAGCCATCACTCATGCTGCTTTAAGCAGAAATTACAGGAGTTAGAGAAAGTCCACACTACCATTTGGCATACTTCCCACTAGCATTTAACAAAATTAATGTGGTTAATATAATTAAGCTATAGCATGGGATGTGTTTTGAATGCGAACGGTGGTCATGCAGATGTTACATCATATACAGTAATGTATTTATCTATATATATATAATGTATATAATACCATATACAGTAATACAGTCAGTATCTAGTGATGCAGGAGGCTGCTGAGTGCCAAAACTGGGAAGGAGATGGTGCAAAAGTTTTAAAGATACGTTGATCAGAAACAGAATGACAGCGTATTCAAGCTATCAGAAAGTGCTCTGACAGCCATGCTGCTTTTTAGTTTTTGATCTCTCTGCGCCATCATACTATACCTAGTTGAACTGGTCTGACATGGGACATAAAAAGTAGTGGATCTCCTGGAGCATCCTCATCATCTTCTAAAGAAACTGATATTTTACCTGGGAAGGAAAGAGTTTTTATGAAAAATAGGTATGGACAAAATTAGCTTAAATTAGTTTAAGTGAAAATGTCCATACACAATGAGAAGATTATTAACTTTGTAATCTCCACACTTAATTTGTATTTAAATTAAATTTAAAATTAATTTGGCCTGTCCCCATAAGGGGACATGAGTTATAGGAGGCAAATTAAATTATTTTATATCTTTCATATGAAGCTGTTTGAAATGTATTGTAAAATTCTTTTAGAAGCCGATTTGTTTCTAGTGACTTGTATGCTTTTCTGACTCAGTATTTGGGGTGGATAGTTTAAAAGTAGACAATGAAAAGTGAGAGACATACAAATAAAAGTGGACTTTGCACATGGAATCAGATAACCACAAATCCATTTATGTAACAAAAAAAAATAATCCAAGAAGAATGTTTAGAGAAGAGTATGAAAAAAACCAAGAATGTTCTGCAAAGAGTTCTGGAAATCTATGGAATTCATTAATGACATAGGGAAAGCAGGAAAGTATTGTGATTAGAGAACAGAAGTATTTGTAGCTGACACAGTATCTACCTTTCCACAGTATCGTGTTCCTACATTTGTTTAAAAAGCAATATTATAGCAATTGCTAAGTAAGTTTAGAAAGCAGCATATATAAGTCAGGTTCTGAATCAGCTTAATTTTCACAGAGGACAGACTTTTAAGTTGTTCTGTGGTAATAGAACAGGTGTCTGTACTGGGACCAGTCCTGTCCAATAGCTTCATGAATGACATAGACAGTGGGATCGAGTGCACCCTCAGCAAGTTTGTGGACAACAGCAAGCTGAGTGGTGGGGTCAACATGCCTGAGGGACGGGATACCATCCAGAGGGACCTGGACAAGGTCAATAAGTGGGCCATGTGAAGCTCATGAGGTTCAACAAGGCCAAGTGCAGGGTCCTGCACCTGGGTCAGGGTAACCCCCTGTGCCAAAACAGGCTGGGGGATGAAGGGGTTGAGAGCAGCCCTGCCGAGAAGGATTTGGGGGGGTACTGGTGGATGAAAAGCTGGACGTGATCTGACAATGTGCGCTCACAGCCCATAAGGCCAGCCGTATCCTGGGCTGCATCAAAAGCAGTGTGGCCAGCAGGTCGAGGGAGGGGATTCTGCCCCTCTACTCCGCTCTGGTGAGACCCCACCTGGAGTACTGCGTCCAGCTCTGGAGGGCCCAGCATAAGAAGGACATGGACCTGTTGGAGTGGGTCCAGAGGAGGGCCACAAAAATGATCAGAGGGCTGGAGCACCTCTCCTGTGAGGACAGGCCGAGAGGACAGGTTGTTCAGCCTGGAGAAGAGAAGGCTCCAGGGGAACCTTATAGCAGCCTTTCAGTTAGTTCTTAAAGGGGCCTGTGAGAAAGATGGGGACAAACTTTTTAGCAGAGCCTGTTGCAACAGGACAAGGGCTAATGGCTTTAAACTAAGAGAGGGAAGATTTAGACTAGATAGAAGGAAGACATTATTTACAATGAGGGTGATGAAACGCTGGCCCAGGTTGCCCAGGGAGGTGGTAGATGCCCCATCCCTGGCAACATTCCAGGCCAGGCTGGATGGGGCTCTGAGCAACCTGACCCTGCTCATTGCAGGGGGGTTGGACCAGATGGCCTTTAAAGGTCCCTTCCAACCCAAACTAGTCTATGATTCTAATATGCTGTATTCAATGTACCATGTTGACAGGAGGTTTGAAATGTTGATTCACTGTGCAGGGACTTGAGCTCCTGCCAGCTCCAGCCAGGCAGGTCACACAGGTCAAAGCTACCTGTTCACAGGTACTGCGGGAGTTTGTCACAAGGAACAGTAACGAGGTGTGGTTAGGATGTAACCTGGTATCCCTGACGTAGGTGAAACTGAAAACTACGTTTGAAAACACTATCCTAAATCCTCCTGACTTTCAGCAAGCCTCAGAATGACTCATAGATGCGGTGGCCTGATCTCAGACTGCTCCCAGCTGTCTTCCTCGCTTCCCTGCCCGGAGCTGCTGCTGCCTGCTGCGGGAGGGAGGGAAGGACGGACGGAGTGCTCCTGCCTCCACCTCCCGCCCCAGGACGGGTGTTCCAGCTGCAAAGCAAACTACGAGAGGGGAAAGAAAGTCTGTCTCAGAAGGCTGCTGAGTGTGCCCTGGGTACCGGGATGAGCAAGTTGAGTTACATTGTAATATTAGAAAGAAAAAAAAAAATTAAGTAAATAAGAGCAGTTAACACAAAAAGATGTTAGAATATTTGATGGGGGGAGAAAAAAGCATCTGATGAGCAAAAGTTACTCAATAAGACTATTGCACACTTATTTAAAAAAATATGTATATAAATACTTTAACATGTTTAATGTTGAAGTCCAAACATTGAAAACTATGTATGAGTGGCATTTTCAAGTCAGCGTTTCTGAAGGATCTTTTTGCATTTCTAGTAGCTGAGTTTTGTACCTGTGATAATATTGTCATTGCTGATACATTTCTGCTCAGACTTGATATTTTTTCTGCATTTGCTGTGCTAAAGTGAAAGGCAAGGAAAGTGGCTAGTGCATTAATATTTAAACATAAAGAGAGAAATATAAAAGAGCGTAACTTAACATGAATTACTAGGTGAGCTTTACTTTAGTAAATCATTTACTCAATTTATTAATACTTGATTTAACTTGAAACAATCATAACTGGTTAACAAAATGGGAAGGTCATTCATTTGAACTCTAATGAACAATACTGTTTTTCGTTTTTTAGTACACCATCACTCCACATGCATTTTCTTGGTTGTTGGTTACTGGGATAACAAGCAAACTAAATTTTAGAAGAAGTGAACATGTGGAGTTGTATCTTTTTTAATAATTATTTAAGCTACAACTCTGTGTTTGCCTCTTAAAAGATGTATTTTCAGAGGACAACACGAACATCTCTGGCTTGCACTGCTGTATGTGCTTGAGCAAAAAGCATCTTTCCATGAATAAGCTGGGAATTGGTGTGTGTGTTGCTACCAAATTTGTCCTGAGACACCTCTCTCAGATTTGATTGTGATTTTCAGTATTGATTTCTTCAATTACACTTTCAAAAGAAAACTGATTTTATAAGATATGAAGAAAAAACTCAGGGAAACACTATAGAAATACCATTCAGTCCCATAAAAGTAGTCTCTTTTTTTCCTTCCTTCTGCTTCCTCCCCCTCCCCAGCAATCTCCTAGTAGTTGAGATAAGCAAATCAAAGAGAGACGTGCTTTGTAGCTTTACATTAAGGATGGATAGGAATATTTAGACTGAGGCTAAGCAGAACGGTAAAAATATAGTAATTTCTTTGGGAGCATGCCCTGTCATCCTTTTTAAACAAAACAAAAAAAATAATACAGCTACTAGGTTCTTAAAATAAAGTAAGACATGCATGGTGGACAGTATTATTTGGCACAAGTTTAAGTTTGTTGATAGCGTTTTGATTTGCTACCCAAGTCACAAGCCCAGATCCAGCTCTGTCAAAATAAGGGTTCTTGGTTTCCTTCGGTGGGAGCCACACCGCCAGATCTGCCCCCGCAACAGGACGTGTGAGCATCAGCCGCAGAGCCACAGATGCCGTTTTAGCCTTACAAGTGCCCTTGGAAGTACTGAGCTGGGCGGACACTGCAACTCTGCCCGCAGTCAGAAAAGGTCTGGGCCTCTACTACGGCGTGACTTGCTCGACTTTTGTTCTTAACTGAGGAAAGTTGATGTTCTCACTGCTGTTCTCTCTGCCCCTTGTTACGGACGTCTGCATTCTGCATAGCTGCAGGACACATTTCTATCTTAGTGTGTCTTCTTTGTGGCTGCATTATTATGGTTACTGTAGGAATCTTTGCCCTGAAATTCTTACCATGAGTGTTGCATTATTACAATTAGCTGTATTTAATTTTTGTTTATCCATAAAACTTGTTTGTTTTTTTTCTCTAAGGGAAGAACAGAAATGCGTGTGCATTTGAGAGAAATTTAATTATATCACCTTGTCCTAATGCTTCAAAATGAGGTGTGTCTCACCCAGGGGTAATTTTTTAAAAAAATATTCCAGTTTGGGATTCATAACTGAAATTAACCTTTTCCAATTTAAACTTGCTAGAGATCTAAGGCAGATGAGAATTAGGATTAACAATTGGTGCAAACCACATCAAAGCACAGAGGGTAATCTAAGGGCAGATCCTCAGATGAAGGACACTATCTTAGTTTCATGGAGTCCTCAGAAGTGTAACAGCTTGAATTAGCCTCAGTTCTGCAAGTTTAAAAATAAAAAAATGGATTGCAATACACAGTGCAGAGAACACGTTACAATATTATAAAATTGCCTTTTTAATTTAAAGTGACTTTGAGAGATTAGAGGCTTTCTGCTAGTAATGACAAATTAAGGTCAAGCTTTTCGTTAAGGTAAACAGTGACAGGAAAAATGGTAATTTCTTTGCCTCAGACCTGTAAAATAGCATTGTTGAGGGAGACGTGGAAGGGTACAAGGGCAAGCTGGATGTCCAGCTCCTTTCTGTGCCTTTGGCAATCTCTCCTGATCCTAAGGCTGAGTTTTCTGTTTTCTTAAAAAAGATTCACAGTCTTAATTAATGTAAATTGCCCCATACTGTGGGAACAAACAGCTAAGCTTTGCATTTCTCTTTTTAGCCATCTTATTTTGGTACTTATAACTATTATTGGGGCTTATGCTTCAGTGACATTTAGGATGTGACAAGGAGATTTGAGTGATGTCAAATAGCAGATTGACCCTAATGAAATGTTAAGCACAGCTTAAATGCATATGTAGAGAGGGCTGAATAAAACAAGAGATGCAAATAATTTGGTAAAACCCCCTTCAGAATAAAAGCAGTTCTATTAATTTGGTTTGCCTCGGAATAGTCTGATAAACATGATGATTACAATTATACAATTGATTACAATTTTTGATGAGAAGTTATTAAACATCCATCTGTTTCTCAAATATTTAAGCTGAATTGCTTACAAAATAATTTAATTTACCTTTAGTCATCATACCTAAATTTTCAGTTACAGAGAAGTAAGAATAAAAATCCTAAATTTCACTTGTATCAGAAATAACGATTTCTTTAAAAAAAAAAAAAAAGACAGTTACAACCTTTACTTTTCTCTTTCTTTAAGTTTATATCTGAACTGGAACCCTACAAAACCTGCTTCCAAAGTACTGCAAACAAATGTCAAAGAAAACAGCTTTTCTTCATTTAACGTCTCAAGCCAGTGCAGGAGCCTTGGCACCAGCGAGCACTCCCCGAGGCTGCGATACAAGCAGTTAGCATAATTTTGCTAGAATTACGCTGTATTTACAGACTTCAACACTGGTGGGTGCTAACATTTTATTCCCCTGCGCGTGGAGCGCATCAAGTCAGTTCTAACGGCGCTGCCAGGGCTGCGCAACCTCCGCTCCGGCTCCAGCAAACTCAGGCTTCGGGTTTTGTTCCCTTTGGGTTTTAAGCAAAGAGAGAAAAAAATAGAAGGAAAAACAGATTTTGGATTTTTTTTTTTTTTTTTACCTTGCGCGCTCTCTGCTGTGGGGCTTGTGTTCGGCTGCGTCTCAGTCGCAGAACACCTGCCGTTTTCTTCTGCCGCTAATTGTGTGACAGGTTCGTATCGCAATATGGCATCCAGCTCATGGAAAAACTTCATGGTTTTAGTGACATCCCCAGAGTTGTGGGCATATTTAACCGTTCTGTATTCATACTTCAGATTTTTATACTTTGCACGACACTGTTTCCAATCCCTGCAAACTCCCAACTCCTGCAACCTTTTAGCAATGTAGATAAAGATCCCTTTATTCCGCAGCGTGCCGTGGAGTTGCTTTCGGATATGTTTTTCTGACCAGACGCTTAACAAGGCTTTAACCTCCTCCTCAGTCCAATGCTTCCCTGCTCCACTCTCCATGTTGAAAGTGACCTGGAAATGATTCACTATTTCTAGCCAAGATTTTGTTTCCTAGGAAACCAGACGGCTGGTTGTCAGTAAGCTCCGCCGAGATGAAAGGATCTAGTTTTACTGGCTCAAGCTGCCTGAGGGGAGTAACTTGAGAAACTGCCAAATAAGCAGGCTGGGAATACACTGGGAGCTGCACGGGGAGGGGGGGGCTTTCACCCTGCTGGGGAAAAAAGGGGCTCCCGTAGGAGCACTGGAGGGGGGGGGGGGGAGGGAAAAGAGAGAGCCACACCATCTCGTTCCTTTTAAAAAAATAAAAAAAAAATAAATAAAAAGCACAAAACACCACCACCACCCCCCCCCCAGCCATAAAACCCCTTCTTGCCTTGCCCGGGGCTGGGTGGGCATCGCGGCGGGTCCTGCCTCCCGTGGGGGCACGGCTGGGGCTCAGCCTCCCCCCCCTTCCCACCCCCCCGGACAAGGTGCCGTAGTTGCTAACGATGGGAAGGTGGATGGCATCGTCCTGCTGTACATCTGCTTCTCCGTGTCGCGTTCGGTTTTGAAAGGATGGTCATGGATACACATTTTTAGCTCTGATAGTCATTGGTTATTAGTGAGGTTTTAATAAAGCTCACGTACTTCGAAATCTCACTGAATTTGTAAAACTGTATAAGCTTAGTGGCAATGAAATTGAGCTTCCTTTCATTAATGCTAGATGACAGATGTAATCTAACGACTTGCAAAGGCCTTTCCTTCAGGATGTTTGCTTCCCTCTTTCTATTGCTTTTTTTTTGTCGATGTTTAAAGGGACAGTGTCAGTGTTTAAATGGAAATTGTGGGTAATATTCACATTTGAATTTCAAGTTGCTGAATGTAGTATATCGACCCTTAAATTTTACTACCTGTCTTTGTGTTTATAGATGGAACATCTTCCTGAGCTAAAATAAATGCGTTTAAGAATGTCCTCATCTCTTTTTTTCTCTCTTGAAGAGCTGTGTCAATAACAGGGTAAATTCGTTCAGATATGTGTGAAGATTGTTTTATTTGGTTTTCTGTAAGCAAATGTTCCTTAAAATTTTGCTTTACCTGCAACTGCAACTAGGGACCAATAAATGGACTTTGGGAACTGGGGAAGATTTGTAATGAGCGTGGGCAGTTGTAGGTTAGCATCTAATCTGTAGATTTTTTTGTGCCCAGTTTCATTGTTGCGTACACTAAATGATTCCAGTGACTTCAGTTGAGTTAACCCAGTCTAATCGTCTTAGCATCTTCATCTAATATTCTAAAAATATTCTTAAGTGTTTCCTTTTTAAAGAAAAGCATCTTTGCTTTTCAGTCATTATTATCTACGAGTGGACGGGAGCTTACCAGCTCCCCAAAGTCCCTCTGAGTGTTCCAGGCACGGTGGGTATATGGCACCCGTTTTGTTAGAGGTAACACTCTGCCTTATTCCAGGAAGCCTTTTAAAAGAAGATCAAGCAGCCTGCACTGTTACTCACAAAAAAACCCAGTCTGCAAAACATTATCTTTCCAATGGAGAGGGACTGAATTAGAAACCCTGGGCAGCTGAGCAGCGTTTTGCCCGCCTCTGGCCGGGCAGCGCCGGGGACCCTGCCCGTGTGCTGGGGAGAGAACAGGGGGCTGGCGAGGGAAAACTCTCTCATTTCAGCTGACCCAGCTCTTCTGCTCAACAACGCACAACCGCCAGCCCGAGGCTGATCTGCTCGAAGAGAAGTATTTCCATTTGCAGTGATGCTCCACACCAGGCTTGTTTTGCTTGAGTTCAGAAGCTGCGGTGCCCGATACTAAGTTTTATGTGCTCAAACACTTTTATCAGAGGGTCCATATATCTTTTAGAGGTGTAAATGCTAGCTTGACTGCTCGAGTGCAAGAATGCAAAAGCTTCTGCATAGGTGATCCCTGGAAGAGACAATGCATTCGCTTAGGCAAAACCATCCGTTTTTTAACAGCCCTCCCTAAACCAGCGCAGAAATAGAGTAGTGCAGTAGAGCCTACTACTGGCGCCTAGACTATCACTGCAAAGTGGCTTTTCAGATTAAGCATCTGCTGTTATTTTATGCCCACGCTGAAATAGGACTGCAGTGAGAGCCGGAGCCAGTGCTTATTAGTGGAAAGATTCCCACTGAATTCAGTGGGCTTAGGCACAAACCTTATGTGACTGTTTTGAAATAAACCATAACATGGGCAAGAAACCAGTTTTGATTACAAGCCTGTAAAATGACACAACAAATAAGCTCACATTAAAATTTAATGTTGCAAAAAACAGATGAAAAAACACCAATCCATTGTGTGTTAAAGCATTTCATTCTAAGCATTTCAGTGCTTCATGGTGATTATATTTTGTCCATAGGGGCCAGGAGAGTGCTGGAATTGTGACGAGTGATGGAGAGTCGTCCCAGGCATTCAAAGTGCACAAGGTAAAGTGTAAAGGAATGTTTTGTAGATGCCTAACTGAGATGCATGAAAGTTTGTTTCAGCTAGGAAATGGAATAATTAGAGGGAAAGCAGCGTGTTTTGATGGACTGTTTTAGTTTTGTCAGTGATAGTATCTAATTCTGTTACTTGTGCAGTTTCTGTCTTAAGTGCGTGTTTAAAACAAATATGCCAACGTTATCCTGCTGGGTGGGTCCGTGCAGTGCACTCAATGGCAGACACACTGAAGTATCCAAATCGGGCTACTGAGGTCACAAAAGCTACTTACCAAAATCACCCCGCACCTAAGGTGTTAACTCGGAGCACCGATGCAACTTGAGATCAAGAGAAAAGAAATACTACAGGCTGTGCACAAACAAATGGATGACTAATTCTTGCCTTTGTGAGACTCAAGGAAGTGGCAGCTACTTTACCCATAGGTAAAAATAAACAGAATAAAAGACTTAATAGAGGCCTGAGAAGGTCAGGCAGTCTTTCTCGAGCTGAGAGAATCCCAGGGGATGTTAAAAGACATAAAATGGCCATAACCTTGAAAGTATTGTGCCAGGAGAATACCTGCGTGTTCTGGGGATATTTCTGCACATTCTGTATGGAATAATGATCAGCAGGGGAAAAAAAAAAAAATCATCAGCCTATTCCATCCTGGAAGAGCAGAGAAATAAAGAAGAGCAGGAAGGATGGAAATCAGGAAGAGCAGGAAATAAAAGCACATCAGCAAAATAATCATGGGGCAATTCTTGATGTGTGTTCTCTGACCGCAATCAGCAAGCAGTTTGTCTTCATGTTCAGAGGTCTCTGAGGAGGATTAATTAAGCTATTCAAACGAGTCCAAGAGTAAGAACTGCTTTGCTGCAGCAGCATCTATATCTATGCATGACTGCTCAATGCCTCATGCAAAATCTTGTCTCATCAAGCATCATGTTTGTCACCTCTTCATGCATTTCCCCCCTCCTATCTGTTACTTACAGCCTGATACGCACACGCACTCACTTTTAAACGCAGCTTTTCTCAACTTCAGCACCATGTTATCTGTTCTCCATTCCTGCTCCTGCTCGGGTTTCAGCTCTCCTTAAGGTTTACAGGAATTCCAGCCTCCTTTAAAGGGGGCTGCTGTATATATCCCGTAGTAAAAAGAGCTTCTTAGAATGAACTTCCAGCAGGTGATATCATAATTCGTAGTGTTTCCATGCTACTGAGCTGCAATACTCAGCTGTCATGCTAAGAATTTAATTGACTATCTCATCATATCAGCTTTGATATTTTAAGAGTTGCAGAGCATGTGATGGTTTCATTTATCCTTGAAATATGTCTCTCAGCTACAGCACTTTTAAAATCTGTAATAACCACAGTGTAATAAAGCGCCTGCAGAGTACAATTTATATGACTTGTTTAATCCTGGAATTGGTGCTAATGTAACAAACATCTGGGTCAGTTACACTGGTGAAAATAGTTTCTAGTCCATAAAAATGTCAGCAGCTAAGATGCTACTGTATTCATTTGTCCTACAAACTCCAGTTGACTCTTCTTCACAGCAGAGACAACAGCAGGGAAAAGGTGCCTGCTCGCTTCTCACTGCATTGATTTGCTACCCAATGCTTCCGTGCAAACTCACCTTTGTCAACAGTTTAAGGCAATACATGTATTAGAGTACCAACTGGAACACCTAAGGCATGGGTATGTGTTCCCTTCGGGTTGTTGCCAGCCTTTGGCCGTGGATTAATAGCCCTTGACAAAGGCTTTAAACTCTCCCAGAAAGACTCACCCCGATTTGTCTGTCAGAGCCTTTCAGCTAGATTTGGATAACAAAACATTACTGTCTGTAACTCTGTTTGCTCAGGATGTGGAAAAACTTAATTCTCTTGTAGAGACATAGAGATGCTAGTAGGAGAAAGACTTTGTCTGATCGTTTCACACTTGGATATGCAGAAAAACATATTAAAGTAGCTATTCATCAGACCATTATCATATTCTGGCATGTATATGGCCCTGTATAATACAGACATAAGATTGTCTTCATTGGGAAGTTTTTATACTGGTGTAATTCACATTCGCCATCCCACACCAGTGCAGTCTCAACCACAGGAATATTTCAAACTGCAATGAAAAGATTATGTACTTGTGTAACCAAATCTGGTTTAAAACAACATTGCTTGTTTAAGTTATTGCAAGGCTTAACGCGGCCACATCTGTTAATACTGGACCTGCGAACTGCCAGATCTCCTGTTAGGATAAAGTTGGCCTAAGTGAAATAAGAGTGCATGGTTGCATTTCTGAACATATATGAGCACACGACATAGACTCTAGACCACCTTTATGTCATCTGTGAGACGTTAAAGCAAATTTATACCAGTTTGACAGTTTGAGGCTGTAACTTTTTAACATGATAGTAAGTATCCTAAAACCACATGTGCAACCACAGCCTCTTGGTGGTCTGACTCTATACAGCAGAAAATACCCTAAAGCTGAGCTTTCTTTAAGCTCTCTTGGTTGAGCTCTGGAAACAGTTCAACCAATTCCCGTCCTTCCTTTCCCACCTCTCTCTTGTACCTACAGCACAGGTTATAAACCATTCACAGCTTTAGACCTCTCCCGTGTATATTTGAACGTCCTAGAGGAGCGTTATCATGTGTGCTGTCGTGTGTATCGCAACTACCACGCGTGATAGGGACACCACACATAGAAGGATGCAAATATTTTCCACAGGCAGCAGCAGAAGCAGGAGTTTGTAGGAGGGCTGGAATCCGGTCTTAATTTTTACTCTCTGTGCAGTTTTTTCAGACTATTCTTGCTGCTAAATTGTCCCCTCATAGTGGTTGTTACCAAAAGAAGCTCCTGATGGCTGACTGAAAGGTTTTGGTGCATTTCTGCTTTAGCTAGAAGGCAACCTGGCTATATGAAAAGTTTGGTTTAAGTAATCTTGAAAAAATCTTGAAAAAAGCTTTGCTTCTGATACTGGCAAGAACGACAGTGGAATCTAATCAACATTATCACTGACCCAGTATAAAAGTAAATCCAATATACTGCTAACTTGTAAAGGGTATTCTCTACATAGAATTTCCTTCCTGCAACTTTTTTCTTCTTTGCCTGTTTTCTGGCAGTCTTTTTGCTGGTATTTTTAAAACACACAGCAGTTTGGTAGTGTTTTTCAGAAGATGTATTTTTAGTCAGGAAATAGGTTATTCCATGAACATCCTCAGCACAGAACTGTATGTTGCTTTATTTAAAACCAGGAGTAATGGGATCTGATATATCACTGTGATACCTACTCAGATTCTTTCTTTCCCATGTCTTTCAGGTTATTTGCCTTTCTTTTAATTAATGCTGTACCAAAAACAAACACAAGGAGAAATGAGGAAGTTGCCAGGAAAACAAAACCAAACAGACTTCTTTTTTTTCTTTTTCTCCCGAAGGGAATGGGTCTTATAAATCATGTCTTCAATGCAGACAGCCTGAAGAAGCTGTACGTTTCAAACCTCGGCATTGGGCACACCAGGTACTCCACCTCGGGAATTTCTGAGCTGCAGAACTGCCAGCCTTTTGTCGTCGAGACTCTTCATGGGAAGATCGCTGTGGCGCACAACGGGGAGCTAACAAACGCTGTACGACTCAGGAGGAAGGTTAGTGTCTCCTTTGGGAGGCTCTGGCATCATTTCCTTCTGAGCGTGAGGCAGCAATGAGCAATAAGTTTGCTATCACTTTTCCTTAATATCAAACTACTCGGGGTAGTGAAAGCACCATAATCAAAGTAGATGGTTTTGGGGGGACAAAATCCTGGGGAGGGGAGACATTTGTCACTGTCACAGGGGGATAATTCACCAGTCCTCTAGACTGATGGTCACATTCCTATTGATCAAGTGAGAAAACTAACTCAGCCATAACAAAAGGTAGGTTGGCTTGAAGATCTGCTCCTTTGGGCCACCTTTGCTCCCGACAGAAGGAGCAAATCATATGCCTAGACTTAGGAGAGGCATAATAAGGTGAGGTAATAGTAATATGAAATATCTGGTTTGGAATATTGTCTTTATTTGCAGTTCTGGCTTGCAAAATTAATCATGAGCACTGCCAGGACATAAACCAACAAATGGCAAATTTTATAGTGTGTTTAGCTAGAAGGGTATGTGTTAAAGAACCAAATTAAAATTTAGCAGATGTTTCATTGTGAAACCTCTTCTGTGATATGTTCCATTCAAAAGCGAGAGGACGTACTCTTGCATTGAAGCGAGGCAAACGTTTGGCATTATGGCATTCCCAAAGGAACCCAGCCCATCTTTAATCAGAGCCACAACTGTATGAATGGATGGGAGAAAAAAAACAGTGGCGAGGAAATATACACGGAGAGTGAAGAACCAGAGTTACATGAGATGTAAAATGATTTCTAAAGATCAAAATTAGGAACTATAATGCATATAGCATTGAATGAGTTGTAATAGCTGGCTAGGTACACTGCAGGTTCCCTTCTCCTTTAGAAGCATAAACACACCAAGACAGAACAATTTGACTGACCAGGTCTAGCAAACTTTAAACTGTGGGATTTCAGATTTTTAATCCCACTTTTCTTCCCTTCACACCTCTTTTTCTGTTGTTGTTGCTTTGTGCCCAAACCACCATTCTGCCTTGATAATCTCTTTCTGTATCTGCTATAGGCATATTTTCCCCTGTATATTTAACCTGTCTTCCCAGAGCAAACAGAAGCACAAAGCTGATTAAATAAATGGCCCAAACATTAATGTATGCCCTGAATATTGGTGGTATTAATTTTGGTTGTATGTGGAGCAAAGGAAGGAGATGCAAAGGGAGAAATGTAGGACCAGGCATAGCTGACTGAACCAGCTTTTCTTACACATTTGGTTTGTTGGAAGAAATCTGACGTTACTGTGATGTGAACCCCTGAAGCACTGATAAGTTTAAAAACATTTGTTCATTGCACAAAGGTGGTGTTAGATCAAAATCTGAGCAGTTTTATGTGGGATTTTTTTTTTTTTAATGTTGGTAACACTTTTGTTTTGTGCCTTAAAAGCTTATGCGGCATGGTGTAGGACTGTCGACCAGTTCTGACAGTGAACTGATCACCCAGCTGCTGGCGTTCACGCCTCCTCTAGAAAATGACGATACAGCCGACTGGGTAGCAAGGTGAGGAGGACGGGTTTCGGAATCAAAACCAACAATCTTATCTCAGCATGATATGCAGCTGTAAATGCACACAGCTGTTTGTGTGGCACACGATTATGTTCACCTATGTCTCATTTCAGAATAAAAAATTTAATGAATGAAACTCCAACTTCATATTCATTGCTAATTATGCACAAAGACATAATCTATGCAGTACGTGATCCATATGGGAATCGCCCACTCTGCATTGGTCGCCTTATTCCAGTAGGGGACATGAATGGAAAAGGTAAAACATACATATATATTCATATACACACACATATCTATATATGTATATATAGTTTGTGCCTGAAATAACTGGTATAAGTAATTAAAGCTACACTTACTGAGGTGTAAGTGGGAATATGTGATGCAAAAGTCAGTTTTGAAAATTCAGAACAAAAAAAAAACATTGATAAGGAAAAAATAATTCGTAGGAAGTGTGCAAGCATCTTATCTGTTCCCAGCAGCAGAAGGGAATCCTAGTGGCCTGATGACAGTGTCAGAATTAAGGCAGCCCAGCTGTAACAGAATATTAGTGAAAATTTACCATTTCATCACCTAAACAGGAAAGCAGGGATGAACAGAATGACAGAAGGGTTGAGGTTGGAAGGGAGCTCTGGAGGTGACCTGGTCCAAATCCCCTGCTCGAGCAGGTCCACCTACAGCCAGTTGCCCAGGACGTATGGCCAGTCCAGAAACAAATCTGGTTTCTTCCTTTCTCCTGTAGTAAGGTGGCAGAAAAGTGCTGGATTACTGGCAATGTATTTCTAAATTCTAAGCAGTCCCAGTCACACGTAGTATGGTAATGGAACACTACACAATCAATTTATGGGAAAAATTCTTTGTGTTCCTGTTTAGCCTGCAAATGGAGATTTTCCATGAAATGAGATTAAAATCTGTTCAGTTGTGTAAAAATAAAATAATTCAAAGGCAAAGTAGTAAATGCTTCCGTATCTTCAGAAAACTTGGTGATTTTAACCACAAGAAAAATTATCAACATTTTTTTAAAGCATACAAACTTTCCTACCGTATGTTACACAATTTGATCATTCCTGTGCCTGTCTGAAAGCTCTCCTTGCAGTTCAATCCAGCATCTGCTGTAATCAAAAGGATCTATCTATCAACACACTTAGCATAGGAAAAGTAAGGAGTTTCTTGTGTGAACAAAAGTAATTTTATCTAAAGTCACTGAACTAGAATTGGAAAAGTTTGAAATAGGGCAGAGATAACAAAGGTAGTTGTCTGAATTGTCTCTTCGTGAACTGTGAATATGATGCTGTTCCTTCCACTTCTGCCTAGAACAGGTTTATGATGTTTACATTGTTTGTTTTTTTCTAATAATACTACAGAAACTTTGGAATGCTGTACCTTTTAGTTAGAAATTACAAGTGTCTTTAATTATGCACTTGGCAAGCTAAACCGCAAGCAAGCCAGATACTGCAGTAGAAACACAGCTGGGGGGCGGGTAATGGTAACAAGACTTGTGGACTCTAACCAAAATCTTTCATTTCAGGAAAAGATAACAGTGAAACAGAAGGATGGGTAGTCTCCTCTGAATCCTGTAGCTTTTTGTCTATCGGTGCAGAGTAAGTGCCCCGATTCTCACTTTATCTGAAAGCTCCCCTCAGGCCGCAATTAAACATTAAACCTCAAATTGCCAAATATCATAATCTATAACAATGTGAAAAACATTAAGGATTAGTTTGTTGGGCTGTTTTGGGGGGGAGGGGGTGCCAGTCCTGGGTTTTGCCAGTTCATTTTCTTGAACAGATTAATGTAAAAGAAGAATTATGTGTTCAGAAAGTAACAGTAAAGATGACTTTACTGTTGCAAAGTAAATGGCTCTTACTTGTTGCATTAAACCTGGTTATCCATAGAACTTTTTAATTTTAGCCTCGTTTGCAGCAGAATCATTGTATTGCAAAATAATTCTTCAACTACAGAAAGGTTACACTGGTAGCTCGCAGGCTGGACTAACCCAAGGTGCAGCATATGCTGTCTGACGAGCCAGTCTCCTGGTTTGAAAAAAATAATGGGCACCTGAAACTACTTCCATGCATGCAAACACCCATCAGAGCCAAAACGTGAGATGACTTTCACTTTACCTCTCTAGCGAAGATACTCTGAAAAGAAAGGTGTGATACCTTCTCTGGACAAAAAAAGAGGAGTGAAGAGGCTCTTCAGGAGACCCTAAACTGATCTTTAGAAGTTTGGAGAGGAAGGCAATTGTGAACTAGAACATAATTAAAATAAGAAAGATTATGAGGAAGTATATTTAATTTCCTAATCAGACATTATAAAAATGTGCATTTGGTGACTAGACTCGTATGTAAAGTTGGATCCTCTTCAAATAAAAAACAATGCAAAACTGCATTAAGAACACAACCACTGAATAAAAAGATAAGTAGAGCAAACCCAGGAAGCAATGTGACTGTACTTTAGTAGTCTTTTATTCCATTCTGCAGTGGTTTTATTGTAGGTGTGGTGTTCTGTGTTCTTTTGCTGTAACTTCTCCCCTGTCTGTGTAGGATCTGTGTTGGCTGATGGTAACACGGGCTTTCTTCAGACAATTTATTCTATGTATGGATAAGAATAACTGTTTTCTGAAACTCCACCAAAATCTCTGTTAAGAGAAGCTTACCGTGCAGGACCATCAGCTGAAGCCTGCGGGGTTTTTTAAAAAGCAATTTTGTCTCAAGTTCTGCTGTAGCCGGTGCTGCTGCCTGCTAATGCTAGTGTATCACCCGCAAATACGCACGAACGGACTCACCTCTGACGTGTATCTCCAGAACGTTTCAATATTGCATGATAGACTCAGATTGAAAGTGTTAGAATAGCTACCTGAGGACTCACTAAAGGATCTAGAAAAATGTTTAATAAGGTCACTGTAACATAACGAACCTAATAATAGTCCATATTTCTTCAGATAGGAGAATTGGAATGTACGTTTCCAGTCAGTTTTAGTTTATTCAGAGGTAGCTGCCTGTCACCACTAGACAGATACTTCTCTAGATATTGACTTGTGGAGCAGGATTTTTTTTGCTACCATCTTTATTGTTGATGTTTTTTATATTGCACTGTTATGTTTATTAGCTTTACTAGTTCTCTAGTATTGATCTAGGACTAAATGATTAAAATGTATTTAATCTCAATGAAGCCTGTACTAGATGGAGTACTGTACGTCTAAAATATAGGAAGAACACCATAATTCTCTGGTACTAAGTATTAATTCACTGCTTTCAGTTATTAATTCAGAATGTTTTAGTGAGGATCATGTGTCTTAGCGTGTTGGTCTTAAAACGCTCCAGGTCAAATCCTAAGCTAGAAGCAAACTGTTGTGTTAGGCTGTTCAAAAGCATTTTTTTTCTGGTGGTTGAATCTTGTTTATATTTTGAAACTATCATCCAGGTTCAGGACATTTCTAAATGCCATGTATTTCTCTTTCAAGGTACTATCGTGAAGTCCTTCCTGGAGAGATTGTGAAAATATCCAGATACGATGTTCAGACCCTGGATGTTGTACCAAGACCTGAAGGAGATCCCTCAGCGTTCTGCATCTTTGAATATGTGTATTTTGCAAGACCAGACAGTATTTTTGAAGGTAAGAAGATACAATGTACAAAGCCCCTCCCCATCCCAGGAGATGTTATCCTGGAGAACAATGACTCCGGAAGGGATCTGGGATCACAGTAGGGTACCATGGAGTGGGAGTTTGCAGAGCAGGGCTGGGACAGAACAGGTTGGCAAAGTTCTTGGGGAGATAAAACTCATCAGGAGAAGCATGTAACATCACCTTCCTCTTCCTGGCTGTGCATATGGCTGCCATCAGGCCTGCCTGTGTAGTCCTCTGGAAAGGATGAAAAGAGCCACAAACATGATTAAGATAGAGGAAATATCCCGTAAAAGTGAGAGACTTAAGAAAGGGAAGTTTTATTATTGGTTCTTGGAAAACTTAAATATTAGACTTATGAAACAGGATCTGCAAGACAACTTTATCTTGGCATTTTCTTTGCAAGAAAGGGTTATTCCAGGAAGACGCTTTTAATATAACATGCAACTCTATGCATTATCTAAGTACTTGGGGTTGTCAGTCTAATGCTTTTATTATTATTTCAGTAGAAGCCCTCAAAAATTGTCTTAGTGACAAGATATTAGCCAGGACTCTCATACCTAACAAACAAGCTCTTCGTTGCTTTCTACGGACATGCCATCTGTTCATCCAATGCAGTTTCCTGCTCTTACAAAGCCAGTGTCATCCCACATCCCTTTTTTTCATGATCCTCTTACCCTTCAATGCCCTCACTTCTTACATTCCTTAGTACTGCCGCTGTACCCTTTGCCATGTCTCATCCCACCACAATACCTCCAGTCCCCTCCCATGCTGCAAATTTTTTAGGACCTTAAAAGCTTCTGAGGCCTTTTATTCCCTTACTAAATTTGGGGTGAATTTTGCCAACTGATTCAAAGTTAGTAAGTGGGCAGAGGCAGACAGCAGGATTGCACAAACTTTGCTGGAGAAACCAGCCTAAAAATAGAATATGCACGGTATGAACACACAGGCATAATTTCTACTTCTTCTTTCCTCCTGTAAATAGATTTTGTAATATCCACAGGACCTTTAGTTACCAGATCAGGGCAAATTGGATTTTAATTCTCGGTGTAGTGATATGAACATGATTGTTAGAATATGACATTACGGAAGGAAATAAAAAAATGACCTTATGTGAATGACTGCTTATTAGTTCTGGAGCTTTTCTCACCGACTTGTACGCCTGCAACTTGCCACAGAAATCTGTACAGCAAACTTGCGAGTGAAATCTGAATTATGCATACCAGGAAAAACCACTTCTTGCTGTTCTTAGGTCAGATGGTGTATTCAGTCAGGAGGAGATGCGGGCAGCAGCTCGCTATTGAAGCACCCGTGGAAGCAGACCTGGTCAGCACCGTTCCAGAGTCTGCAACCCCAGCAGCTCTTGGTTATGCTCAAAAGGTACATGTTAACTTGCCTGGCTTTTTTTTTCCCCAACCATATTTACACATATGTCATTTTGTAATGGAGTATAATGGTGTGGGCCGTTAGAGTTTCGTAGTGATACAGCTTTATAGCTTGAGTATGTCGGGTGCTCCTATTGAGTCATCTGCACTTGTTTTTTCTGTCGTTATTCCACTATATTATGGTATTTCAAAGTTTTTTGTTACTGTGAAGTCATACTAAGTCCTAACGTTGCTTTAAAAAAACAGTAACCGCAAATAACCAGTTCTTTAGATATTAATTCTGTTTAACTGTCTCCTGCTTGCAGTGCGGACTACCATATGTCGAAGTACTCTGTAAGAATCGGTATGTAGGAAGAACGTTTATCCAGCCAAATATGAGGTTACGGCAACTTGGCGTTGCAAAGAAGTTTGGCGTTCTGTCTGATAATTTTAAAGGCAAGCGAGTTGTCATCATTGATGATTCGATTGTGAGGGGCAATACCATTTCACCCATAATAAAACTACTGAGAGAATCAGGAGCCAAAGAGGTAAGTTAATTTTCCGTCAGTACAATGCAGATGTAAACAGAAGTCTTAATAGGAGGGTAAAGCTTCATAGGAGGGTTTGGCTTCATTTGTACTATACGTTGTTTACTTATTTAAAAGAGCAAGTGTGCAAAAACCCCCCATGGCTAGTGCATGTTTATTGTGAAGATTGAGAAGTTTATTTTGTATGACTGTGACTTTTTGGAGAAGGGGAGAAGGAACGGGAGAGGAACGGATCTCCATGTATAATGCACTATCTGGCAAATAAAGAGAGAATGGAATACAGATTAATTAAGATCAGAAAACCAAGTATTGGTGTGGTATTCCTGATACATGTGTGACTTGTAGTACTGCATTAAGTACAAACACATAGTGCAGTAAACAGGCACGTGCCTTCAGTCACCAGAACACAGGGGATTCTGCCCCTCTGCTCCGCTCTGGTGAGACCCCACCTGGAGTACTGCATCCAGCTCTGGAGAGCCCAGCATAAGAAGGACATGGACCTGCTGGAGCGGGCCCAGAGGAGGGTCACGAAGATGATCAGAGGGCTGGAGCACCTCTCCTATGAGGAGAGGCTGAGAGAGTTGGGGTTGTTCAGCCTGGAGAAGAGAAGGCTCCAGGGAGACCTTATTGCGGCCTTCCAGTACTTAAAGGGGTCTTGTAAGATGGGGACAGACTTTTTAGCAGGGCTCATTGCAATAGGACAAGGGGTAACGGCTTTAAACTAAAACAGGGAAGATTTAGACTAGATAAAAGGAAGAAATTATTTACTCTGAAAATAATTATGTGAAAAAATATGTGAAATAATTATGTGAAATAATAATATGAAAAAGTGGTGAGACACTGGCCCGGGTTGCCCAGAGAGGTGGTAGCTGCCCCATCCCTGGAAACATTGCAGGCCAGGCTGGATGGGGCTCTGAGCAACCTGCTCTAGTTGAAGATGTCCCTGCTCATTGCAGGGGGGTTGGACCAGATGGCCTTTAAAGGCCCCTTCCAACCCAAACTAGTCTATGATTCTGTGAATAACATTAGGAAATATTGTAAAAATAAATTCTAAAAATCTGAAAAAAACCTTTATCTTAATTATAACCTATGTAGTGCTCTGTTCTGTTTTTCATGATTATTTTGCAGAACTGCGACTTTGCTATTGTGTTATGATCTTCTGACCTTCACCTTATAGTTTTGAAACTGTATTTTTATTCAGGTGCACATCCGTGTGGCTTCACCTCCCATAAGATTTCCTTGTTACATGGGAATAAACATTCCAACTAAAGAAGAACTCATTGCCAACAGACCTGAATTTCATGATCTTGCAAATTATATAGGTAAATGCTACTTTTTATTTTTCTTTCCCCCTTTTTTTTTTTTTGAGAGAGATTTTACCTGTAGGTATTCTATTGTCTACATCAAAATAAAGGACAACACATCAAGGCAACAGTGGCAAAACTGACTTAAAAATCCTAAGGTTGATACACTAAATTTCTGCATTGTGAGTACCCTATGGATCAAACCAGTTTAGTTACACACATTTTTTTAACACAGTTAGTTAGTGAATTATATTTGTCCAAACAATATAAGGCATTAGAATAATTGCATAATTGTAAGTTATCAACAAGATGTGACAACACAGCTTTCCAATAGTTAGAGCTCCTTCTGGGAAATTCTTTACAAGGAGCTACTGGAGGCAAAATAGCAGGAAGAAAATATGTGGTGAAAAATCTGTCCTATAATGAAAAGCTAATGTAGTTTCACTTTCATGAGATATTCATAAGAATATGTTCGGAATTTGTAAACATCTACTGATTTTGCTACAAATTTAAATTTATGTAAATAATTTTAACTGCAGTATACATTTCACTTTAAAAGAAATGACATTTGAAACTAATCAAAGAATGTTAAATACATTCTCAAATCTCTAGAATGAGTCATATTTGCAGCAGAACAAAAGAAAAACCAACAGCTTATGTTGCTTGTGATGTGGTAAATAACGTGCTCTTCATCCGGATATCAGCAGCAGAAGTCATGTGAAGGCTTGAGAGTGAGGAGATCTACTATATATGGCTTACTGTGCTGCAAAATATTTTAAAAAATGGTTTAAGAACACAGCTGTGGTTACAGTTAGAAAACTCGAAACTCGGGATTTCCTCTCTTAAATACTTATTCTCACTAATATTACAATGAATTCTTTCCCCCAAAATTATTATGAAGGCATGTTGAAATATTTCAAGTTTGTAGGATCTCATTTTTAAGTATTATTCACAAAGTAATGAGTGCAAGCGATAGAAAGCTAACAATGTGAAAAGGCTTTCAAACTTTCCTACTGCTACAACATTTGCAGACTGAATTTTTTTTAACGTGATGGTCAACCCCCTCTCCAAATCCCAGAAAAGGTTTGCCATCCTCGGTGCGCAGTTTGGGAAGCACCAGCCACGCACACGTCTGCTTCCAGACCCGAGCTACAGAGTCACGCTGGGAAACTGTAGGGAGTTTAGGCAGTCTTAATGCACGCTCTGGATTTTCTTTCTATTTTTGCAGTGTGGGTGACATATTAGTTCCCAACTCAGAACCTTCTGTCTAGATTTCAGTGAGTCTGCTCCCTGCACAAAGAACTTGAGAAAGGCAAGGCTTATTATGGTCCGGTAACTTTCATATCCATTCTCTTTAGGTAAGGTGATCCACCTGGCATCATAATCCATAGAATAATGCAACTGCATTTCCAAAGAGCATTGCATTTGGTACTATATTGCAGCTTTAACTGATGAATTCTTTATTTCCTCTAGGAGCAGACAGTGTTGTCTATCTTTCTGTGGAAGGGCTGGTATCGTCTGTGCAAGAAAGCATCAGAGCAAGACAAGAGAATGAGAACAGCCTTAAAACCCAGAAATCACGCATTGGAAAGATTGGTCATTGCACAGCGTGTCTCACTGGAGAGTATCCCGTAGAGCTAGAGTGGTGAATTTTTAGTGGATGGACATCGGTTCATCTGTTGTTGAATGTACCTTTTTCAAAGATGCCTCCTTGCCAATAGCCTTCTTACATTTAGGCAACATGGAAAGCTTATTACAGCCAACTAATTACTGTTACTAAAATACATCTTTACACTAAAGGCTTGCAGAAAGTCCAAATGTGCTGATGAAAACAATGTAAGCAGATTAAAATACAAAATCATACGGTTTTTATGCACAGTTGTGCCTTCTATCTTCTCACAGAATATCATAAAAACCAAAGCTTTTTTAATTATGTAGCAGTCCCAGAGTCTTTTGTTTCAGTCTTGCTCCAAAAGATATCCCTGTTACATTTGTTCACAAATCATGAATCGTGTGGTGTAATTTCAAATTATCGAAGCCTTAATGCAAAAGTATGTGAAGTCTGCTTTCCTCCTTAGGAAAAATACCAGATTCTCAAGAAACAAATTGCTTCCTCAGCAGTTCTTGCTTAGGCTTTTTAAGACTAGAAGTACCTAACTTTTGCATGTATAGCTACACACAGCCTTTATTAATCAATCCCTTTGTAACAGATTCTATGAACATAATGTCTAGCATATGATTTTAAAAAATGAAGACTCAGGGAAATGCTCTGCCAAAAGCTCTCTAGTTTTATAACTTTAAAATTCTTTTTTTGAAGACCAGTGTAGTTACATTATCTTCTTATGCTTTTATCAGTTGCCAATAGGATGTGGAAGGAGAAAAAAATACTTGGCGCTGCCATTTGTTTTCTGTTTTGTGTCTTGTTTTCTCCAGGATAAGTCCTGAAAATTTCTGAAGTCTGAGCTAGTGCTCAGTGTGCTTTTCATATGGCAACATCCAAAGTAAACTGAAAAATAAAGTAACTTTTCATTTTTAACAGTAAAAACAATATATAAACGTAAAATTATGAGTTGTTTTGGGTATAGTCTTAATTTGCTACATTACTGCTGTTACAATAAGTTTAATGTTTTTAAAAAAAAAGAGTTCTGAGGAACCATTAGCTATTGAATGCATTGCATTTTTTAATTGGTCACAATTACACAGTTACTTTTATACATGAAGATCACTTGGACAATGAACCACTAGCTGAAAATGGAAAAGCACCTTTTGAAAACTATTGCAAATTTACGCACAATTGTAAAAATATTTTGTATACCTCAGTTTTTTCACTGAATACCAGCAACTTAATTTTAGATTTTCTATTTAATATTGTGTATTTTGGCCTACAATTGTTTGTTGCACTGTTAAAAAAAAAAAAAAGCAAAGTTTAAGAGCTTCTTCCTTCCCCATCATCTTCCACATAGTTAAGAATTGGAGCACTGGTGATTAAATTCAAAAGGGAGCTTTCTTACATGGGATTTGTAGCAATTGTGCCTGATAAGACAATCACAAAACAGAAGTCCCAATTCAAGAAAGCACATAAATATATTTAATGAAGTCAAGACTGCGCCTCGTGCAGTGGAATCAGAACCTACTTACAGTCAAGCCTATGGGAGAATCTAGAATCTAGATTTTTATAAGCATTGGGCTCTTACTGTGTGTTCTTCACCAAAGCCCAGATCTGCATATTGGGAGGTGGATGTGGATCGCTTTTGTCTAATTAGCAAGTTTGTTTGGTTTTTAACAGAACTGCAACAATTCATCTGGACAGTAAATTGAGCAAAAAAAAGAGAACCGATTACCAGGGAGGAGTGTGAGAAAAAGGAAAAACTGCCATTAACATTTTTCACCTTTCTTCTTTCCTGACCTCAAAAAAGCAATCCTTTTTAAAAGAAGGGATAAATCAAGCTCTTAGGTTATAGTTATGTGTGAGGAGCCCTTTCTACTTGAGATAATAACTTAGGTGCACAGTTTAACAAAGTTGCAAGGAAAAGTCTATGGATTTATCTAAAATTCTCTATAGAACAGACCATAAATTAAACCTGTGCAAATACTCTTTTAACCTGTTTTCAACAAAACTGCTATTTTTGAAGTCTGGTAATAATTGCCTAAATGTGATTTGAGCATTAGGTGGCATAATTCTGATTTCAATAAAATGAGTCCTGATGCTTCCCCCCCCCCCCCCCCCCCCCCCCCTCCACGTTACGCACGTGAAATTACAAGGTCTGCTACTGTAAGCCCTGTAATTTTTAGATACACTACATGCCTGATCTTGAGTACCTATTTTTCAAAACCTTAAGTTAAAGGGGAGATAGTTTTCAAGTGTCACTTGACTCTCTGACAGCTGGATTTATGCCTCAGGTTACCAGGCCTTTTTTTATCACATACAGCAGACGCACACACGCAACGAGTACGTGGAGGGGAAGAACTCTGGTTTTAGGTGTCGCTACTTGTATTATTTTAACGTTTGACTGTGAAACTGTTTCTGCTGTATTACCGATTTGCAACTGTGCCGAGTTATCATTTACGAAATGTGACGAAACGGTAGAAAGCTAATGTCTAACTTCTCCCACGCGCAGTATTAAAAATGGATATGAACCGGTCTCCTCGTCCTCTCTCCCTTCGCTGCGGTCGCCGGGGCTACCCACCCAATTTTTCTTTAATAAAATCACCTTGAAAGCGCCTCGAAGCCGAGGCAAACCATTCCGTGCCTTACGTTAATTAAATCACCCTCCCCCGCCCGTTCCCCTCACCCTCGGCCACAGCGCCGGCAGGACGGTACCACCTCCCCGGCAGAGAGGGGACGGCGACAGAGATGAGGGACCCCTGAGTGCGGCAGGGGGGAACCTTCCCCTTCACTCCGGACCCCTGTGGTTTTTTTAGCCGCCTTCTCCTGCCTGAAGAAGCGCTGAGAAGGGCTGGGAGGGCTCCGGGGCGCTCACTGTTCCCCCTCACCCTGAGGAGAAAATGGCGCTGCCCCGCGCAGGCCACAGGCCGACCCGGGCGCAGCTTGTATGATGTCTAAAGCGCGCGACCGGCCGCCGGCCAATGGGAGCGCCACGTTACTGCCGAGTCGGGCAGGACGAACACCGTCCCACCAATCAGGAGCGCTGACCTTCCGTTGCTAGGTGGCGGCGGAGCGAAGGAAGGCGCCGGGAGGTGCTGCCTCAGGTGGGGACCCGCGCGGCGCCGTTGTTGCCCCGAGCCCCCGCCGTGCGGTTCGGGAGCGGCCAGGCCGTGTGTGGGAGTGCGGGGGGTGTCTTTGAGCGTGGAGGAGCCGCCTGCCCTGGCTCGGTACCGCCACCGCGGCGGAGGCCTGACCCTGGCCTTAGCCCGGAGGCCTCCGGTCCGCGGCTCGGTCAGCCGCTGCGGGCGTGACTGGAACTCGGTTAGCGAGTTCGGGCACAAACTGGAACACAGGAAATTCCATCTCAACATGAGGAGGGACTTCTTTCCTGTGAGGGTGGCAGAGCAGTGGCACAGCTGCCCAGAGAGGTGGGGGCGTCTCCCACTCTGGAGCCATCCCAAACCCTCCTGGACGCCGTCCTGTGCCACTGCTGTAGGTGTCCCTGCTGTGGCAGGGGGTTGGACTGGATGATCTCCAGAGGGCCCTTCCAACCCTGACCACTCTGTGATTCTGTGACAGGGGGGCCCCGCAGGGCAGAGGCGTGCACCAGCACGGGCAGTACCTTACAGGCCTTGGCAATCAGCGCATTGGGCTTTCTGCTTGCAAAGGAAAGATTCGCATTCCAGTATTATTAGTTAAGTTGTGGTAATGAAGCTATTAATTCAGTTGTGCCCAGCTTTAAAAATAAAGGTGTAATGGTCAGGAACAAACTATCTCTGCACAATGAAATCTTAGTGAATTACTATATCGTGGGCCCTAGGATGAGACCCACGGTAAACAATAAAAGTATTATGCTTTTTGTGCCAAGTATCTTTTTTCCTACTTGGTAGTGTTTTGTGTACTTACATAGTTTGATTAAAGTATTGAAAGTTAGGAGATGACAATGCAGTCTGGTTTGTTAATCTTTCAGGGGAACTGAAGATATGCAGCTGAGATGACTCTTCAGGAACTGGTGACTCAGGCAGCTAGCCTGTACTCTGACAGAAAAGCAGTTTGGTTTGATGAATGCAATGACAAACCTCCAACTTTCTACACGTATGCGATGGTGGTTAAGCTTGCCATGGAACTGACAGCTTTCCTTCAAAAGCACTGTGATCAGGAAGGAAAATGTGAAATAGGCCTTTACTGCTATCCAGGAATAAACTTACCGTCTTGGATCTTGGGGTAATGGTTTGAATACTTGCAATCTGTGTTGGTTTTTAAGGGTCATCTCTATAAAAGCAAATTTTCAGTTTTAATAATAGCAAAAATGCAGTAATACCATAGTAATACGGTCAAGAGGCATTGGAGTCTTGTGTTCTTTAAGAAAAAAGATGGCAGTATTACAATGTTTTGAAGAGCCATTGCTAAAGTTCTTTTGAATTTTAAGTTCGTTGATCTAAACTGTATGGAACTATCCATTTTCTTAAAAGTGTATGATTAAACATATTTATATAAATTTAAAAAAATTAATGACTAGTATCTTTTGTGCTTGTTTAAAAATGGAGGTGATCTAACAGAATAAATGTATAAATACAAAAAAAGGAGTGTGCAGGTTTTTTAATGTATTCTTGTCTTGCTAGCAAAAAAAAAAGCACTGAAAACAAGTATGCTTTAAGCCAATCGAGTATACAGTTACAGTTCCATTACAAATACTGTAGAAAAAAGTAATGAGCAATGCAGCACTAAAGTGACATTGATTATTTAATGGCTAGGGAATTGAAATACTTTTGATCTCAATGCTTAAGTTAATTCAGCAATTTTTAAAATCCTACATCTGCTGATGAATTCTAATGTTTGTATCCTTTATATACGTATCTTTTATATCCGTTGCATTTATGATGTAGTGTAGAATCGCAGCGACACAAGCATATTTTTTCCAGCTGATGTATACAGCAGCAGTGGAGCTTCTTAGTGGGATGATCTGTCTTGGTGTTTTCCTGTTGTCACATTGCACCTAAAATACACAACAGTGTAAGATGTATCACAGTTGACTATAAAGATTTCAGTGAAGTGAGCGAGTGCTGTAATCATAAACCTCCCAGAAGTTCTGAGGAACTTTCTCACTGATGAGGACACACTTTTTCTGCAGTCCAGCAGTGGAGAAGGTTGCCCAGAGGTGTTGTGCAGGCACTGTCCCTGGAGGTTTTTACGACCTGACTGGTAAAGTCCCAAACAACCTGGTCTCGTCTCGCAGCTGGCCCTGCTTGAGTAGGAGGTTTGACTAGGCATCCTGAGGTCCCTTCCAACCTGATTTATCATATAGCCCAATGAACTGAGCAGCAACACGGTTTTCTTTTGCTGTGTGACTGGAAACTACTGGGGCGTTTTGATTCTTACAGCTATCATTGCTGAGCAATTAACTACTATATATGATGCAGCGCAGGCTTAGGCGCTTACTGATTCCAGTGGCTGTTGAAGTGTGCAGAATGCTGCAGTTTACAAGTCTTTGTTCTGGATCTCGTCATTACTGCGGTGATAAATCATTTGCACAAAGAGGAAATATAACTAATTGTACGTGAGACCCAGCCTTAGAAGAAATGTGAAGATTTATGGGAACCGTTCATATTTTAGTCGCCACTTACTCATCTTGGCTTTTTGTGGTGTTAAATTCAAGTGCTTGTCTTTATCAAATGGAGCCACTAGAGGGGGGGATTGTAGTGAACAACTGTTGAGGAAGCACTACAGTGTAAAGCGCAGTGAATGAAAGCAGAATGATACTTCTTGTTCCCCTGTTTATTAGGGAAGAAATTCCAATACGTGCTCAGATTTTCTTATGCTGGGTTCCCTACACCAAAGAGAACAGAAAGTGTTTTTGGTATGCAGACTTTCAGTGTTTTGTTAAAATATGTTTATACATGTTGTATATGTATAAATGAAAAGCTGCTATTTCTGTTCCTAGTCAGTAGTAGAAGCTTTTAAAACGTGGTGCTGTTGATGTCAGCGGTACCTTTGTCATCACCAACCTGCTTGACCAGGAAGAATTTTGAATGTTTTCATCTAGCTTTAATCTTTCTCCTTGTTTTAAAATACCAAAAGGCAGCACTGAATATAATTTGCTTCTTAGTTTATTTCTAACAAAATCTTTAAAAGTCATGTTATGACTACATTTTCTGGCTCTGGGAACTAATTGCAGTATAAAAGAAACATTAGTGAAATTCAAGAGGATTTTCTTAATTTTATTTCAATACATTTAAACCATTTTTGTCTTGCTAGAATCCTTCAAGTTCCAGCTGCCTATTCTCCTATTGATCCAGATGCACCACCGATGTTATCTGCTTACTTCATGAAGAAAAGCAATCTTCAATATATTCTTGTTGAGAATGATAAAATAAATGTAAGTATTCAGGCTTCTTCAGGAAGCATTAAAATACAATTTAGAAATGCGGAGCTGTTCAGGGTATTCTGTTTTAATCAGATTGAGTGGGGTTGTTTTGTTTCTTCATGTCAAAAGGTTGTCTTTCTCATTCAGAAAAGAACATCTTCAAAATTAGAGGTACAAAGTGCTTCTCCCCTTGTTTAAAAAAAATAAATGCAGACTTTCCTATGACGGTGCTGTCCAGGCAGGCTCGTAGGGCACTGGCGTTGGAAGATTTCTCCAGACTTGTTTCTCCGTATGTCAAGGTGGAGAGTTGGAAATCTTTGCAATCATTGAAAATAACTCCTGCATTTAATTCTTTGGTTTCCCTTTGTCCAACTCCTTCCAAATCTTGTGCCCTCACTCATTGCAAAGGGAAAAGACAAGATTGGACCGTCTAGTTATAATTCAGAGTTCTTTGTCTTCTGCAGATTTTTTTTGTAGATTTTCCCTTCCTTTTAATTATTTGCTCAGATAATTGTTTATATCTCATTTATAAAGTGTGTGTTCTCTCATATTTAATACATAAAAATACATGAGCTTAAACATGTTCTCCAAAAGTAGAAGGATGAAAAATCACAGCTTATTTGTATGAAAGCCCGTTTCATATTTCATCACATACCATAAAACAATAACAGTGCATCTTGAATTCTACTGTTTAACTTGTTTATTTTCTCTTACAGAAATTCCAGATGTCCCATGTTGGTTGGGTTTACCACAATTCTTCCACAATAGAACATATTGGTTTAACTCTCTTCCAAATGAGCTCGAGCAACGCTGATTTAAATTCACAAGTAGATGATGTGAAAAGTAAATATGAACCTTTCAAAGCTATGGGTAGCTCGCAGCCGGGATATACTGTTTGCCCAGATCAAACCGAAGTAAAAACATCAGAAGGAGGATACATGGATGTTGGCCAGAAATGCTCTTTAGCATACGTCTTGCATACATCAGGAACTACAGGGATCCCCAAAATAGTCAGAGTGCCTCATAAATGTATAGTGCCAAATATTCAGCATCTTAAGTAAGTGCGGTTTCCAGTTTTCCTTTTAAATGCTTTTACAAATTTGTCATTTAGGGACTCTTTTTTTAATACTTAAAAGGAGCGTAGATTGGGGTTTTGCTAACACTGGTTCACTTCCTTCTCCTTCCCTGCCTTTTCAGATTTTTTTGTGTTTGTTTCTATTGTTTCTAAATAGTATCTCATAAAATTTTGTTTCCCTATATGTTATTTTTAATGTTTAAATGGTGCTTTATCTGCATTTTTGTGGGGCGTACTTCAAATAATATGCTGTTGCTGTAAGTATTGTGTTCTGGCTTGCAGTTTAGAATAAAAAGACAACAAAGTTAATTATTAATTCACAGGTATATTTAGTGCGTTCTGTACTTTTTAAGTCCTAATTCCTTTTTGGCTAACTGGGCCTCCTTCTGTTTTGTTTAATACTTTCTAAAAAAAACTATTATGGAAAATACCACCTCTTCTCTTTTTTTTTTTTTCTTCTTCTCTTTTTTTTTCTTCTTCTTCTTCTTCTCTTTTTTTTCTTCTCCTCTTTTTTTCTTCTTTATTTTTCTTCTTCTCTCTTTGCTCTTTTTTCTTTTTTTTTTCTTTTTTCCTCTTTCTTTTCCCCTATTAGTTGAAATATGCCCTTCAGTACTGTACTGCAGTGTAACGTGATGGATATTTTTGTGAAGGCTCTCATTAGTTTAATGAATAGTTACAGTCTTGATGCTGGCCTGTATATGCCTGTATATTCAGAGCAGCCCCTAAGTCCTTAGCTTTGCTGAAACACATTTTTTTTGTGCTGCTCTTCCAGTTTGGATTTTTTGTTTTTATGAACAAGCATCAGATTTGTAATTCCTAGCTTTCTTATTTTAGATGCATATTTGAGATCACGCAGGATGATGTGCTATTCCTGGCTTCTCCTCTAACATTTGACCCATCTGTGGTTGAATTGTTCATTGCTCTGACAAGTGGAGCCTCTATCCTTGTAGTACCAAACACTATTAAAATGATGCCCGTGGAGCTGTCTGCTGCTCTGTTTCACCATCACCATGTGACAGTGTTGCAGGTAGGCAACACCTAAGATAAGCGTCTTCGGTGTCTTGCTTCTCACCTTTGCTAATGTGTACTGCTTTTTCAGCAGTCTAGATGCTAATGATAATGGAGCAGGAGCGCTCTTCCTTGAAAGCGTAGCTCACGCTATCCTTTTTGCTGTAGAAAATTACCATTTGATCAAAGCCTCAAGCATTTTGTGGCAGAAAACAATGAACTGAAGAGAAAACTGACGTTCGTCTTAAGAAACCATTAATTCTTTAGAATTAAATAAATTATTCTGTTAATTAGGCAGATAGTTCTGAAGAATCTGGTAATGGAGTAACCTGTTATAGACCTTTTTAGCACTTCTTGATGGGCGTGATCTTAGAGCCTTTCCTCATAAAAAACTTTGAAGTTTTAATGTTAGTCTTTATGCTAAAAATACAACAACTAAAGCAGTGCCATTTATAGGGTGTTGAAATGTTGTTTTTACAATAACAGGAACAAGAGAATAATTGATTCCACAGCAACATGTAGGTTTTCAGGCCACCTGCTTATATGAAGCTTTGTGTGCCCCTTATGTCTTGGAATGTCATCTCCTATATGATCTCAGTTTTAATAGTTTTAAAAGTTCAGTTTTGAAACATTTACGTGAAGTTACAAGCATCCAGCATAGCTAAATAAGCCTAGCCTTTGCCTTGTACTGTAATAAGGTATTATCACGGTACTATTAATTGAGTATAGAAATTTAAATGAGGGTGTAGGGGGAAGAGTCGCAAGAAATGGATCTTGCTTGTAACTGACTTTGAACAAAATGAGTATGTCTTTGATTATGTCTATTAATTGTGGTAAATCAACCCCCTAAGCCTTGCTTTGTCATTAGTGTTGTAATTCTGAAGTATTTGCACTCATAGAACTGCTGAGATTTCCTTTTCTTTTGGAGGAATGGTGGTGGTTGAGATTGTAGGGTGTAAATTTAAGATTAGTGAGTAGTTAGCTGAAGATTCCACAGCAGAAAAAATCCACTAGTTACAAATATTTTGTAACTTTATTCTCTGCTCATATTTTTTACTTATGATTGCTATAAATCTCAGTGGTGTAGGATTTCCTATCATATTCAAGATTCTTGATCAGTTTAGCTCACTTGCTTTTGGAAAAAAAATCTGATGTTAATCTCTATTAGCAAGATTTTTAAAGTATGTTTTTTAAGACTTTTTAAGATACGTTTTTAAGCGTATTAATACAGAAAGGTGGAATTTGGTGTATGAAGGTATTTGAGATGTCTTTCTAAGAAAAGTTTGATTTTGTCGGGGTTTTTTTTATCATTGTCTTAATCAGTAAAGGAAGGGCGTCTCTGCTGAATAATGACAAAAGTGTTCTTATAGCTTAACTGATGATGAATAATTTTATGATGTTTCTTAAATTATAGCAAGACATTACCTTCCACACTTGACTTGCTTGAGGGAGGGGAAGAGTAATTCCCCTCACCCCTTTTTCTTTGTTATAATTCACTAAAGTTAAAATGATCAATTGAAAAGTGATGGTCTTAATCTATTACTAGAAGAAAGTAACCTGGTAAGAAATAATTCCGTAAATTTTCCATTAGTCTTACTAGAAAAAGTAGTCAAGAATGAGTGTTAAGTGTGTCTGTTAAAATGATTTGCTGTTTTTCCCTTCAGTGAAAGGACTCTACATCACCAATAGTTTTATAGAAGTAATTGTGTTTAAGGAAGCTGTCTTGTTTCTTTTTTTTTTTGATTCTTTTTTTGTTTTGGTCTTTTTTCCCAGTTCATTTTCGAGTGTGATGTGAAAGCTTTCAGAACTAATCTTTTTAAACTGTTATATTTACACAGATCAGGAACAACCCAGAATCTGGCATCCTAGGAGTTTTTAGTGTTAGGTAAAGGTCTCTGAATGTTCTATATGCAGGTTAATCAGATGTATAGGTTATATTTTAGCTGTAACATGCTGGAATGAAGGGGAAAAAAGCTCAAACAGTAACATCAAGAGAACACTGCCCTTGCTGCTTTCTGTTTCAAAGTAATTAACAGAAGAACTAATGTGCACACACTTTAGGTAATAGCTGAGACACAACAGGGAATCCATAACACATCTAAGTAAAGAAGAAACTCTGCAGAAGAACATAGATAGGTGCTGATAATACTCATTAAGGCTTCACATAAGAAACGAAATCTCACAAAAGACCAGCATGGTCTGTACTTGTATCTGATGGTTGATGCCATTTACTATACATAGATTGTTAAGTACATCCACAATATAGCTATGCAGTGGATGCAATAAAGCAGGAGGAGGTTTTTACATGTACTGAAAAAAATATAACACGTCTTTCTCTTATCATTTTTTGTTTGGTTGGTTGTTTTTTTAATATATATCATACAGGCAACACCAACACTTCTGAGAAGGTTTGGAGCTCACATTATTAAATCAACAGTGTTGTCTGCAAATACTTCACTTCGCGTCTTAGCCCTTGGTGGTGAAGCATTTCCCGTACTGAATCTCTTGAAAAGTTGGAAGCACAAGGAGAACAAAACAAGTATTTTTAATCTGTATGGTATTACTGAAGTGTCAAGCTGGGCCACTTGCTACAAGATTCCTGAAGAGGTTTTTAGTGCTGATTTTAGGTAGGTAAATTGACCGTTTTCATGGTGTGGCATGTGGATGATGAAAATCGCTAGAAATAGAACCTCGGTCTCTTGTTTCCAGGGCTACTGAGTCCTCATGAGTGTTTATGCTGGTACAAGTTACATTTGATTTTTGTGTAGAAAGAGACTAATGCATTCTCTCTTGCTCTGATACAGCCCCCCTCAAGTAAAAGCTGTTGATGAGCGATTCTTGAACGACAGAACTGCAGCCTGAAATTCTGAGTACACGTAGACCTGTTTTTTCACATAATGTGTTGTGATGGTCACTGGTTTAGTCCTGTCTGTATCTTCCTCATTCCAGCCTGTGATTCCGCGTGCTGAACCTGGACTGGCCCAGTCCAGGGTGTGCTCTCTGACTCCATGGCAGTATTGAATCAGTGCTTCGCTTCTGCAGGCGCATGGCTCCTACCCAGTTTGGTAGTAAATTCAGTTAGCCATACTCTTGCTCATCACGAGGCTTTTCTAGTGAGATCTTGCATGCTCACAGGGAAGAAAGCTAACACAGCTGTCAGTGAAAGTAAACAAATGGGGCTCTGTAGCTCTCAATCATTGCCTTGGAACAAAGATATACTCGTAGCTTAGCGCTCTCAAGTTTAGAATGTTAATTCTGAGATTTACTTATTTAGAGCAAAAATACTCAAAGATTACTTTCAAATGTAAAGTAGATATATGTGTGTTTCTTACTGCTACCATGCTTTTCCCTACAGTTTTTAAAACTCCAGAAATAATTGGTTAAGTGAAATATAGGTAGTGGGGGTTTTGTGCTATTGGATAATATACTATTCAGCAAATGAGCCCACTGATATTACTTGACGAGTATGGATGACAGAAATTTGTCCAAAGTCGCTCACCCAAGGTCTCACAGTACTTTTACTTGGACTTCCAGAAGTCCTTTCTTTTCATCATTTAGCAGTCTCCCACTTTCACTCAATTATTGACTGTTTTTGTGTTCATTGTAGTTTATAAAGACAGTTGCAGGAGTGTCAAGGTCATGAAAGGTACTTCCAGTTAGCTTAGTGTTTCATTTGCTCTCTGAAATGTGTGATTATTCCCTGGCATGGTAATTACACATGTGACTTAAGTTAGATGTGTCCTATGAAATGTGATGTTTTGGACAAATGATGTGATGTATTAACCTGGTACTTAAACCCTTGAAGACTGAACGTGGTGGATGGTCAGAAAGTGTTATTAAATTCTCATTAAAAACTCATTTTCATTCTGGTTTCTCTGAGTTCAAACGTTACCTTGTCCTAGAGAAACTGTTTTTTCTTCAAAAGTTTCTGTGCTCCAGAGAGAATGTGTTGTTTTTCAGTCCTAACTGATGTGCAGTTAGAATGATGGAACTTTTAATAGTCTCTGACTGTTGTCTCCCACCCTTCACCTCAGATCCTGTTCCCTGTAAGCCTCATTGCAAAGGGAATTAGGGTTCCGTTGCAGAAAGCAGCCCCAGATACAACAAAACCAGGTCAGACCATTTTATGTCTTCTTCATTTCTTAGTATTGGTAGAACACTTGGAGCATAGTGGGCTTTTATTTTTGCTAGCTGAGTGATGAAAACTGGCAGAGTTTCTAGAGAGCACTAGAAAAATGAAAAAAAAATCAGCACAAAGTTGGTGCCTTAGTGGTCTGCACCCCTCTGTTTTTTAGATAGTTTGGCAAAATTAAATGTCTAATCTCAAGTCGTGTAATAACGGCCAAATGAGGTGGTGTTTGTCCTTTATATTTGCTGTTCTGTGGTATATGTAGGAATCTTGGGGTTTGTTTGGCGATGTTACATTCTACTCTTTTTTGGTTTTGTCTTTTTGTTGGGATTTTCCCATGGTGTAGGGCAGACACATGGCATATCTGGGGTGCTTTCTCATACCTGTTTGTCAAGTAATTATATTTGGAAGCTGACCAGAGGAAGGAAAAGGAGGAGAAGATTCTTACTTGGCAGCAATTTGTCTGCTTTTTGGTCAACTTGAGATATTCATTGACTGATCAGAGAAAAGGAGAAGTTTCAACAGTCTAAATAACAGGAGTTGAACAAGAACTGTTATGTTAAAATGTGATATTTTATGATAGAAATTGAACTGGAACCCATGCCTAACTTCATAAATTACCAAAGTTATTTAAAGTTACTTTACTTTTTAAATTTTGCTTTACTGAAGAAAATACATTATTCTCTATTCCCACCGAGAGGCTAGAGAATGAAGGGAGAGGAAGGAGTTGGTCTGCAGCTCAACAGAAGTCATCTGTAATAGATACATGACATTGTAATTACAGCTTCTTTTATTTTAGTCTTTTCTGAAAGAGTCTACTGTACTTGTTGCCACACATCAGTAGTAAAATAGAATAAAAGCTCAAACTAGGTACGACAGGGAAAGAATGAATTAGGAAGCAGTTATATGTGTTTAAATTGGTTGACTTGATGGAAGTTTCAACGTGGATGACTTAAAAACTGGCTGAAACTCTCAGGGTGTTTCAGGGTCCACTCAAGCCTTATTTTCTATCATTCTGTGCTTTTTGGTATATGATAATGAAACCCACACACGCTGATGAAGATTTTACTTTTGAACAAATTGAGATGTTTTTAAAGAGGAAACATTTGTAGAAAGAAGCCCCAAGCGTCTCCTTTTGCTCTAATACCAGTCCTTTAAAAGACTGTATGCTAACTCATTTCTGGAACAGTTGTTTTGTGTTCAGAAGGGAAAAATTTTTACTCTTTGTCTCTTTATTACATTTAGAACTGATTTCCCTGTACCTTTGGGATCACCACTCCTTGGAACAAAAGTTGAGGTCAGAGATACCAACGGTTCTGCAGTTCTAGAAGGCGAGGGACAAATATTTATAGGTTATTTTATATTATTCTTCTAAGATACTTTTCTGAATTGATTGAGTTTTAATAATATGTTGATTCTTTTACTTGGCGTCTGCCTCTGATATACAAATTAATATAGTATTTTAGGTTCCCATTGGGCTGGGAACCTTCTAATGGTATTTTAGGTTGTTGGAATGATGAACAGGAAATTACCGTAATTTTGTCTGCAGACTGTGCTTTCGTTATATTGCCTTTTTTTCCTGCTTGCATTTTGACATTCTCAGTTGAAGTACTTTCTGTATATTAACTGAATCAACGGTGTAGCCCAATTTGTACATTGCAGAAGTTTAGACACTGATAATAATTTTTTAGTACTTTTTATAATGCTTGTAGAGTTTAGGAGAATTTGATAAAATACTCTTTATAATTTTAATTTACAATTAGCCATTTAATATATGTGACCACAGTCTTTTCTTGTGTAGGTGGTGAAGAACGAATCTGCTTTCTTGATGATGAAATGACTGTACCCCTGGGCACAATGAGAGAAACAGGGGATTTTGCAAGAGTGCAGAATGCGAAGTTGTTCTTCTTGGGTCGGAAAGACAATCAGATTAAACGTCACGGCAAACGTTTTAATATTGAATGTTTGCAGCAGGTAATATAACATCTAGTGAGTAGAGTGTGTCAGTATAAAAAAGCAGGGGTAAGGAACACATCGTTATCATCAGAAATGAGTATTTACTCATCTTCAGATGACTTTTAGGAGTCTTAAAGAAATTGGGAGGGTGTATTATCAAAAATCTAGTCACATAATTTAGGGAGGAGTTTGGTTCTGTGTTCTTGGAAATCTGTTTTATTTTATGGTTTCTTCCAGCAGAATTGAGAGTTGTATAAACACCTGAAAAATACTGAACGTTGCACTGCAATGCTTGTATAGTGATTGTTCTACGAGGCTGAATGTCAGACTCATGGATTATCTCTCATTCATGGCATTTAGGCAAATAATACATATATCTCTGAGTTCGTTTTTATGTGAAGAAGTACAAACTTTAGCTACAAGAGAAGGTATTTCATAGGATGTTTTCAGACAAATACAAATTTTAAATGCGTACTTTTAAATGGTTTTACTCCTTTTACTCTATTGATGAACTGCATTTCAAAGCAAGACTAATATTTTTTAATTACAGGCTGCTGAAGATCTTTGTCAGGTTGAAGCTTGTGCAGTGACCTGGTATCAGCAAGAAAAACTTATCCTGTTTGTTGTACCCAAAGATGATTTAGAAGAGAGAGAAACACTTAAAGAACTCCAGAAACGTCTACCAGCTCATGCAGTCCCCGATGAGCTTGTACTGATTAAAGCTTTGCCTTTAACATCACATGGTAAGTGAAACATATTAAGTGCCCTTGCCACTTACTTTAATGGTCTCTATTCCTTTTTCTTTTTTTTTTTTAATTTACCAAAACCCAGTACTTGATTCATGCTTTTTAAATACATAGGTTAGATAACTAAATCCTAGTAGGAAATGATGACCACGTATTATGTTTTCTTGATAGTGTTTCATTCGAGAGTCAAATCAATTTAGTAAAATCAATTTAGTATTAACACTGCACGTTTATTTTCTCAGTCATTGCTGTTGCAGTCTGCAGCAGAACCATGACTCCAGCTGTGGAAAGATCAGGTGGGAATTATGTGGTAAGGCTAGGGTAAATTTTCAAAAACCTTATTGGGTTCTGTTAAGTGTTGTTGATTGACTGGCTAAAAAAATACAGGTGCAGTTGAGTTTGAATAAGCAAATGTGTACAAGAATAGAGTGACTATTTGGGGAGAGCAAGTTTTGGAAGTGTAAATGCTAAAAGAGCAATGAAAAAAAAAATCATACTTTATTTTCTACAAAGGCAAAGTTGATATATCTGAACTGAACAAGATTTACCAGAACCATCTAAACTCCAGAAGGCGTGACAGTAAGCTGAGTGACGCAGAGGAATTGTGGGAAAGATTGCAGTATTTATGGAAGGTAGTATTTTGAGCTGCCTTTTTATCTTTGCAAGTGGATCATTATACATGTGTCAGGAATTAAACAGTTTTAAGAAGTATGACTAATGCAACCAGAACGTTCTAGCTGCCTATAGATTTAAGCAGTACAGCTCTTTCTGTTCAGTTAATACTTAAATATCGTTGCTCTGCAGTAGCCAAGAGGGAGTAATTTCTATTTCTCTATCAGATAAAACTGCGGGCTATGAGGTATAAGCAGTCAGCATAGCAAGGACGTAACCTGACAGTAGCTTTTTGAATACGGCTTCACGTGCCAAAGAAGGTATCCCTAAGGGAAACAAGGAACTGGGACATGGAAACTTTGTATGAAATAGCTACTGTGTTAGTAGAGTTTCTTATTTCTCAAGATAATTATGAATTGAAGAGTCTTTTTTTAAATAGATGGCACAGTTGCATAATTGTCTCTTGGACCGTCTGTTTGTATTGTTTCTAAATTTCTGTACTAAAGACCTGTTTTTCAACGTACTGAAATGTGATGCCAAACAGTATTACTTTTTTTCTCCCCCCAAAAGATAAACTTCCAGGTTTCACCTGAAAGTGAGATTTGCTGTGGCTAGGACTTGAACAAGGAAATGTAGTAAAATTAGCGACAAAATTTGCCTGTGCTGATATCGGTGGCTCTAGAAATGATGACCCAAAAGGATGGGATATGCTCTAGACACATTATGGACAGCAGAAGGTGGCTTCCAAAACCAGAAGATTTGGACTTCACACCCAGGCTTGACAAGCAGAGAGTACAGTGAGGGGAGACATAGTAATTGCTGTTTGTTATAGTAACAATGCCAAATTCAAAATCTGTCATGAATTGAAGGGCTTATAGCTTCAAAAGTAGGTAGATAACTAGATTACTCAAATAATTCAGAAGTAAAAGATACCAGTTTATATAAGTTTTATTAATAAAACAAATTTTATCAAAAGGCATCAATGTTTTGTCTGCAAAGTTGTCATTGATAAATGGTATCGGGATTGAAAACGGCCAACAAAAGTACAGCACAATTTGCTTTAATTCCTTAGACTGCAGAATTTGAATTGAGCAAAACATTGTGTAGTACAGAATCAGTATCTCCCTGTTTCCCTGTTCCTCCCCAGCTCTTGTTCCATCACTACCTCTATTGACACTAAAATGTTTCATGTGATTTTTTGCAGATTAGTGGGTTTCCTCAGTTGTTGATTTTTAGTGGGACTTTTGGGTATTCAGGTAGATTTTACCCAACTTGAGTTTTTGTGTGTGTGTGTGACATGGTGTAACGCCCATGGACTGTTACCTCTTTCTTTCTTCTTTTCTCTAGTCTGTTCTGGGTCTCCTAGGTGATTCCACTGGAATTTCTAAAGATGCGGTATTTCTGTACAGTGGTGGAGACTCCTTAAAGGCTCTACGATTTTATGATGAAATTGAGATGCTAGTAGGCAAAGCTGTGCCTGGACTCCTTGAAGTTATTCTCAGCCGCTCAATTGAAGAGGTTTATAGACATATTCTTAAAATTCTGTTTCCGGATGAAGACCAATTAATGAATTATGATAATGTTCTGAAAAGAAAATTAAGTGAGAACAGTGGAGAAGAATTCCATGGAAAATATATTAAACTGAAATCTGAAAGAGATCTCAAGGTTGCTTCTGGGTTAATTTCATTTATTGCGCTAAGCAGAGGAAATCATTTTTTTTCTATGAATTTCACCAAGTCTTTTATACCCAGTAATATCGTACAGGTAGGAGTGGAACCACTACAGCAACCATCCTTTCTGCATTTAATGACTCCAAGTGTAATGAACAGCCATGCACAGGGGTATGAAATGGAGAACAGAATTCTAACAGGCACGAACAAGGCAAATAAAACCGACTGTTGCTCTGTACAGCGAATCCATGCAGAATGTAGTCATGTAACAACGGCAGAGTTGGCATTATGCATAAGATGGAAGTCAAATACAAGAAAATGTGTTGATGCATCACCACTGGTTATAATATCATCTGAAGAAGTATCTGCATCTGTATATGTTGGCTCTCACTCTCATGCGGTGCAGGCGATTGATCTAGATTCGGGAGGAATAAAATGGGAGAAGAACCTTGGAGATCGTATTGAATCTTCTGCCTGCATATCGAAGTGTGGAAATTTCATTGTTGTTGGTATGTCTTTTGTTTCAGCCTTCATTTTAAATTCTTCTTTTCTGCTAAATACAAGGGGAATGACAGAGAATCTTATTTCTTACCTCTGAATGCCTTTCATCTGCACTTACCCGGAAATTTCCATATCTGCTTCAGAACTAATTTATTGTAATACAGAAACAGAAGGAAGAAGTAATTTAAATTTCATGATAACCAGTGATGGATCTTATGTAACATATACACTTGTTATTTATTATATGCCAATTTATTAATGAGGCCTTATTAAGGAATAGTCAATGGGTATGGTTTCTTTTTAGTGGTTGATTAAGGTGTGACCTTTAAACTACTTTTTTTTAAAAGTATGGAAAGGTGATACAGCCCTAAAATGTCTTTAAAATTTGATAGAGGTAGAAATTATTACTTGGTGCCTCAGATTATTTTTCACAGCATTTAAATATCTCCTTTGACTCTTCTTTTTGGAAATGTAGAGGACATGTTTGGATAGTTTTTTGATTTTGTCATATCCGTTGTGAACGGAATTGCCATTATTCATCTTAGTATTATCTTTGTAGCTCATACGTGTATATCACTGATTAGCACTGATGTCCAGGTGGTGAGGGGTTTTTTTGTGCAAAGCTAATGTTACCATCTTTTTGCTAGTATTTTGATTGCTGTTTACTCTGATAACAAAATGGAATGTTTCATTAAAACTGAAGGAGTTTCTAGAACTACAGTTCAGTTTTCATTAGAAAATATACAACCTTTATTCTTTCAGCATTTTTGTTTTCAGAAAGGAAAATTAGGGAAAGAGGTAATTAAAAAAACATTATTCTCCCTTTTTGGCAACTCTCCATGAGTTCTGATATTCTCACTGTAAAATTTGATAGAAAGGCAGTGAAATAAGTATATTCTAGATGTAACCTGGAAAGAACACACAGAACAATCAACTTTGAGTGTATGAACTATCAGGAAAGACTTTGAGAGGAGGAGCTTTGGAAAATGTTTTGGAACTCTACCTCGTGAGTCATCTTATTTCTTTCCAGCAGTGATGCAGGTAGCAGCATAAATGACACCATAAATACTAATATTCATTATCCTTTTTTCCCCTGTTATGTTTTATTCCACACAGGTTGTTATGATGGCTTAGTGTATGTGCTTCAAAGCAGTGACGGAGAAGTACACTGGACTTTTGTCACAGAAGATACCGTGAAAAGCTCTGCAGTTGTAGACCCTTCCAGTGGAGTAGTCTACATAGGATCGCATGACCAACATGTGTATGCTTTGGATATTTACGTAAGAACACTGACTATTATGTATAGAAGAATAAATATCCCACTTCAACCCTATTTGTAGCACACCAGATGAAGCTCCACTGATACTAGTATTCTCAGGAGTCCACAATTACGCTTTTGAAATAATTAAGCCTGCTTGAAGTGGGGTTAGGATTATGTGGTAGTAAGTAGTTTCAGTGGTGTCCTCAGCTGTGGTTCTTGTGCTGCTAGTCCTGGTTGAAACCAAATCTTAAGTTTCTTAGTTACTAAATTCTCTGTAGGTGTTTCAGAATAGGGTGCCTAGCTAGAAATAAAACTATGGCTTAATGGTGGAGAGAGAATCGTACATTCTAAAAGAGTAGTTGAAGAGAGATGTAAAATAAGAGGGGCAGATACTGCCTCATCATTAGCTGAATTTCTTTTATTTCCTGGAAAAGAAAGTAGCCAACAGCATATGTGTTGATATAATAGCACATAGATTATATCTTCGCTTCTGAACTAGTATTTGCTGAGTAAATGCACTGTTTGATAAGCTTTGATATTCAAAAGTCTTTGTAAACATGATGTACTTCAACTCCAATTATAAAATTTTTTATTCCTCTTTTTTCTTGTGCTTACAGAAAAAGGCATGTATATGGAAGTTGCATTGTGAAGGCGGAGCTGTGTTTTCATCTCCTTGTCTAAGTTCTCTTCCACATCATCTTTATGTTGCTACTCTAGGAGGATTGTTACTGGCTGTAAACCCGGTATGTACCTTTGCTTACTCGTCTTTGATCCCAATCTCAAATTTAAATGAAACCAAAAATGCATTTCTGAAGTTGATTGCTCTTCTGATGAAAGGAACTAGATGGTCATATGTTACCATAAGATATTTTTCACTCAAGGGCCTTATTATACACAAGGTTACCATAATAATTCCTGTATTTCAGAAAGCTATCTGGTGATAGAGAACTGAAGTGACTTGCTTGAATTTACATGCTGACTGTAGGCCAAAGTTGGAATCAGTGTCTTCCCATACCCATATCCTACCTTATCAGTTAAACTAGTAAGTGAGAGCATGTCTGTAGATTTTTTTTTTTCCCTCTCCCGCCTTTTCACAGTAGGATTCGAAAAAAAGAATGCACAGAACTTACTGAAATCAGAACAGAGTAGAGAAAGAAACCCTTTCATTCCTCTTACTGTTTTCCTCCCTGTAGTCATTGAAAGAGCTGTCCCCCTTAATTGTGGATGGCTGTTCTGTTCTCTGCACTGGGGAAGTGGCATTCGTGATAGATGTGGAGCAATTTCATGGTTTTCTGAAGCATTGTTGGCTTACAGCTGGTCTTGCCTGATAAAAGGAACAGTCACTTAGAGCAGCTGTTCATGTTTTTCTGCTCACACAACCCAGAGCATCAGTCCTAACAATCTTTGCCTCCCACCCACCACAAGTTTCCTCAGTAATACCCAACCTAGAGTTAGAAGACCAGTGTATGGTTTTGCAGCTCTAGTGGGCTGCAGTTAAGCAAAAACAGATTGGGTTTTTTTCCCATAATCCTGAGCAAGAGGTAGTTGAGAAACCCAGCTGTAACTCCAAGTAATTATTTATAAAAATAGGAATATCCAGGCTATGTTAGGAGCTTATTGTGACAATCATAGATTGTGGGTTGCAGCATTTCCTACAGTATTTATAGTTTATGACATAATCAATATGACTGCTTTCAAGATATCCTCTCCTCTCCTTCATTGGTCTTCATCACATACTGAGGAGCTGGGAATGGAATAAAAAAATGAATCTGTTATTTATTAAAACTATTATTACTACCACACTATTATTATTTTGCCTTGGGGAAGGAAGAAGAAGGTGGAACAGGGGTATAGAGTACCCCAGGGAAAACACTAAACATTTTGTTGGGATAAGATTTGAAGAGTAGTTTTGCTTCTAGTGTGCATTCTGGAATGGAGAAGCCTGCTTTGCTTTGTTTTTTGAGTTTTGTTGGGGTTTTTTTTTCTGGGTTTTGTGTTTGGTTTTTTTCCCCGCCAATTCTCAAGGGCTGGGTCAAGCTGTGAAGGAAGGGTTGCTTTGTGCAGCTTTTTACAGTTGTGTTAAGCATCAGATATTCCACGCTGCCATTTACAGGTGACGGGGAATAAGATTTGGAAAAGCTTCCTGGGAAAGCCGCTCTTCTCCTCCCCTCACTGCAATGAGAAGTACGTTTGTGTTGGGTGTGTGGATGGAAACTTATATTGTTATTCTCACTCTGGAGAAAAGGTAAAAGTGTTGTTGGTGGGGTATTTTTATGTTCATCACAAAACCCTGAATAAGATGCTTTATTAATACTGTTTTCTGAGGTTTAATGATTAACACATACCTACTTGTGAACCAAATAGAAGTGTCTATTCATTATCGTAGAAAGGAGAAAGTAGAAAAACTGTTTGCCTAGGGTAGTCCACACAGTTCATGGCAAAACCACAAATAAACCAAAACCTCTCAAGTTGCTTAATGAAGTAACAGAATTTCAAGTTCAGAGCTTACACCTAAAGTAAACGATCAAGAGTTGTACCAGCAAATGAAATGGTATGGTTTTGTTTCTGGAGTTTTTCAAGCATGTTTAAAGCCGTCTCTTCTGTAAGATGGTGGCTGTTTAGAATTAAAGGCTTCTTAGAATGTTTATGCATTTACCAAGAAATATTGACATCACAGCAGAGATATGCCAAATCATAATTCTGACAAAATAGGCGTCAGCCTTCACGTTGAATTAAATGAGAGTAATTTTAATTCCTCAGAGATGGATGTGGTTTGTATCTGGTATTAAAACAACTGACACAGTTTCTGTTTGTTTGCCTCAGAGGCAGTATACATGGCAGTTCCTAAGCCTTTTCTCGTTATAAAATATGTGTTAGCCCATGCCCTGCTCTCTGTCTGCTTGCAGCAGTGTTGCAGAACTGATACTCTCTTGAGGCGGGATCTGCGCATCATTAGCATGAGCAGAGGAAATCTATATTACAAAAGGAATGTTTGCCTTTTTGGCAAAGAATGGCATATTAACAGAATTCTCGAAGTTCATTACTAATTGTGGTACAACAGCCCAAGAGTATTCTTTTCCCAATTTGGCCATCTTTACGTGGGCCTCACAGAAAGTAGTAACTCTTGCACACCTATTTTATGGCTTTTATCGCTTACTTTGTGTGTAAAACTCAACTTGTAATTTGACAAGTATTTACCAGCCCTCACTGAAATCTAGTATGCTCTTGAAATAAAATGCTCTCCTGTCATCAACTAGTCTATTCAAAAATTACAGTTGCTGTCAAACTGATAATGTGAACAACCTTTGATAATGGGTGGTTATGTTCTTTCTGTAGGTTTGGCAGTTTTCCACTAACGGACCGGTGTTTTCATCTCCATGCGTCTCAAGTTTAACTAAGCAAGAAATATTTTTTGGCTCCCATGATTGCTTTATCTACTGTTGTGATATGGAGGGTAATTTACTGTGGAAATTTGAAGCCACTTCGAGTGTATATGGAACACCATTCGTTTTCCAAAGTGATGACTTAAAGAACAAAATTCTTTTGGCAGCAGTATCTACAGATGGCAAAGTGTGGATCCTGAATGCCAAGAGTGGAACAGCAGAAGGGGTAGCTAAGCTTCCAGGAGAGGTTTTCTCTTCCCCTGTAGTATGGGGAACAAAGCTTGTTGTTGGCTGTAGAAATGATTATGTTTATTGCCTAGATTTGTATATAACAGGGAAAAAAGAACAGTTAAGATGTTAGGCTGCCTCCTTTTTATTGTTTACATTTGTAAATTAAGAACTCGGAGGTGCTCTCTAACTCTCTGCCCATTTTACTGTAGGCAAGAGATGCTCTTTGCAGACTTCTCGGGGTCGCATTTTGCACCAGGCAGTGTCCAGAGTAGGTACAGTGATGTTTGTTGACTTGCTGTAAATGATTGATGGAGGATGGCTGCTCAGCACCCAGCCAGAAGTTTCACTGTCCCTCCCTCATTTTCCAGCTCCGGTTCATGAAAGAACATGTTTCAGATGGTTTGGATTTGAATGTTGTGCTGTGACCTGTGTAGTAAGAAAACGAAAGTCAGCAGTTTGGCTTTAAACACTTGCAGGATTGGGAGAAACTGTGGTAAAGTGCCGTACTCTGCAGCCCGGAATAACACGCTTGTCTCCCTGAGGGAGGAATGTGTTCCTCTCTGAGTCCAGCCGAGCCTGTGCCCTGAGGTTCCTTCCTAGCCTGGGCCTGGCTCTGCCCTGCATCGGACTGGTGTTTGTCTAGTCTGACGAGGTGAGGTTTCTGTGCCGTGGCAAGGTAACCCAAGTCCTTTTTTGAATCTAACTTTTAACTTCATTTCTGAAGACACAGCCTGCATTGCACATACCTGGTAGTAGTGACCTGTTTACTGCAGTTTGTGTAAACTGAATAGTGCATCTTTGGTGAGCCCAGGCCCCCCTTTGGCTTCAGTTCAGCCAAGCGTATACTTCAACTCCACTGAAGTCAGTAGGAGTTACTTCTTGTTCTCAAGTGGAGAATATTCTTACATGTGTATATGTATTAAATTTCAATGACAGGTACAGTATGAGTTCCAAGGTGAAGTATGCACTGATCAAACCAACCACTGTCAAATCATTTTTTAAGAGATTTGAATGAATGCTCTATACGGTGTCTTTACAGAGAACTATTAATAAAAGGGTTGTGAAAATTGTTTTCGGTTGTCTTTAATACCTTAAAAGGAATTACCAGTGGTCTTAGTAACACGAATCAAGCATTTACAGTGACAAAAGTACACTTAACTGAGAGCATCTTCCTGATTATGAGTCTTCTAAAAGAACTATAGTAGAAACTATTGTCTCAATCTCTCTGATGAGCCATCATCTGCTTTGAATTCAAATATCTTGCATTAAAAAGCAGAGTAGAAGTTGAACTGGCTATATTGCTTCATCATATCTGGTTCCTTCATTTTATCCTTAGCAGAAATGCATAGGCAAGACACTTGTAGCACTGTAAAAAGTTCTATTTATAAAGCAAACCTGGACTACACGGTTAGCAAAAGGAGACACAGAATACATACGTTATCGATTAGATAATTTTGACTGGGTTATAGTTTAATAAGAATTAAAATGACATTAGTATAATAAACAATTGCACTTTAAAACATTTGAAAAATTAAAAAAGTACACAACAAATACCCCACAATTATACATCTTATAGTTTTTATACATTACTATATGAACATAGAGGTTAATTGTATATAACCTTGTCAGAAGAAATGGTATTTTGTGTGTATTAGTTACAAAAAATTGAGACAATATACTACATAGTGGTTTGTTCGGTTCTTAAAACGTTTTTGCTGTTTTAAACTCGGTAGTAATGTTTTGGTTTTATTTTTACAGATTTCCAACACTTTATCAGAAATGGTTGCAACAAAGCTAAAGCAAAGTAACACTTCACTTCATTAGTCTTTAGTGCAAATTTTTGTTAATTTAACATGAAATGTCACTGTTGAACATGTACACTTTAGAAATGTTTCCACCAAGTACTGTACATAATACAGTTTCCATTATTACACTAGATACCTTTATGGTTGAAAAAAAAATCTCTGCCTTGAAGCTTTAGATTAAGACCATCCTTAATGAAAGCTCTATTCTATGTGCTATAAATGTATTGTATTGGAAAATTGCATCCTTATGTCATGCACAATAGCACCTAATTTTGCTATGCTTTTCAGAATACCGGTATCTTTAATTCTTTAATCCTGATTTACTTCACCTTCTCTATATTTCTGCCTGGCTCCTTCTCCCAAGAAATAATCATAAAGATGGATTTCAGGCAGTTTAGTTCTTGTAATTACAAATACATACTGCAAGCTTATAAACTCAGAAAAAGTGTAAATTTAACTTAAAAAGCACCGATTGATGGTGCTACAGAGCAAAAATAATTATGGGCCCAATTCTTTCTTCAGGTAAGCTTGCAGAGATTTGACTTTGAAGGCGTTAGGTGGGGTTTTTTTCCCCCAAGCATTTTAGAGCAGCATTGCCCCATCTCTGTATAAAATATTTTAAATAGTTATATTAAGGGTGAAAAGTTACTATAGAGGTTTTGGTTTTAAATATGAAACTGAGCAAAACCGAGGGCTTGAGACCCGAAAAAAACCATCTTGCTGCTGCACATCTACTCAATCTGACGTGTTCATTGTGTTTGTGCTATTGTAACCATGATACTGTAGCGTTGTTTTCTGTTTGGTGGGAAATAGTGTGTTCAATAGTGACTTTTGCTGACAAGCCGGTTTTGATTCTTGCGACAGGAGGATACAGCAGGTTTCATTCTGTTTTCTGCATAATTTAAAGTGCTACTCCTCATGCTGCGTACAGCAGTTTGGCTAAAATACTTCCATGAAACATACGTGGTATCATTCTATAATGATGCAATTTCTTCTTGTGAAAATGTCTCCCTTTATGATGTTGTAGGCTTAAAGGTTCCTTTGAGCCTTATGGTTATAAGAAGGAGATGTTCAAGCTTGTTGAAGACTGCCTTGTAAAACAAACTTGGGTGTGTCTACAGATTTGTGTACTAGGGTGACTTCTTAAAACGTAGACCTAGCTATTTCTGTGGGATGTTGAGGACAGTAAAGTTTTTATTACGTTATGGACTTTATCCTTTTTTGTAAGAGGGAGGGGGTGAGCATTCCTATTTTAGGTACAAGTAATAAAGTGTTCAATTGCCACAGCAGATACCTGAGATGGGGTAAGTAAACTTCTTTCTGAAGTGTTGTGGCTGTATTGGTCAAAGTACAGGAAGTTATCTGAACTCCCTGAAGTTGCACATGGAGTAAAATCAGGAAGAATGCAGAGTTAAAACTCCTGAGACTCTCACTGACAGCTTTCAGTTCTCCGTTAACTTCAGTTCTGCACGTCTTACTCCTGTGGGAACTTACTGAGACAAATTCTACAGCTACACGAGCACAGGAATAGTTTCATTATCTTAGTTCCAGGCGATTGATTTAAAGTTGTAATTTGCAATCACTGTCTCTATGCATCTTAAATATGGCTGAGCACAAACAGTGATGCACTTAAATGACTAGAAGAAACACCGACTCCCTGGCTTCTTTCTGAAAACTTTCTGACTTTTGTTTAAATAATGTGTTTTTTGTGAAGTAGGATGGATTGTTTTCTTCCTAGGAATGAGGAAATATAGACATAGTGTATTAATCCTATGACGAAAGAAATTACCTCAGCATTTGGATGGTACCATCTTTCTACTTATCATTTGCAGGTGGAGAGATATCTCCCGAAGTTCTTCATTCGGGAAGAAGCTTTCACATAGCAGGTAGAACTGACAGTTCATACAGTTTAACACTTAAAAAAAATTTAGGAAACATGCATCTTGCCTTAATTTTCAACAACAGAGTGTTGAAAAAAGAATTTCTGAGATCTCCACTTAAGTGTAGAGATCTAAAATTCCATAACTGAATACCCACAGAATTTAAGGAGCTTCTGAACTGAAGTTCTGGCCCTTTTTATGATACTCGCTAAAATTTACATCCAGTATCTGAGCATACTTAAATTTTTGAGAGTGTCTGGCTCTGAAATTTTTGCTGTGACCTCATTTAGCTATTTGTCAAAGCAATGGAATATATGACTTGAGTAGACTTTACAGTGAGCTAGAGCAACATGGTAATCAGTTCAGTTTTCAGTCCTTCAATACATGCATTTTCAGGTTTGTCATGTGTAAAAAGCTGAATAAATAAAAAGAAAGCAATTAATAGTCAGCAACAGAGGTGCAATTTTACAGTTTACTTTATGATCTGTGGACAGTCACTCCAGGCTTTTGCTTTCCTCTTGGCTAACGCAAGCCAGGCTGGTTCTGTTGACACAGGGTTAGCATCAGGCGTAGAGAATCTCTTGGCCACCTCCTTTGCCAGCGGGGTTGGTGGAACAGAATCTGAAATTTCCACTGTTTTTGATGGGGTGCGGAAGGGAAAAGAAAAAAAAACAACCGTTAGTTGAACCCTGTACTTTGTTGCAGGATTCTAGAGATTTCGCTTCTTTTCTGTGAAGATGTTCTGATCTAACACTTCATGTTTATTTCCAGTCCTTTTAGTTAAATCTTACTTTTTATTGTATTTGCAAAAGAATCAAGTTAGGAGCAGCTGAATTTCTTTTTTCAGAGGCGACTCCGAGTAATGTAACTCACAAAAATAGGGACAAAATTTTCGCTGTCTGCGAGACCCAGAGAAAACATGTCCAATTTGCCAGTTGTCTGCTTTACATAAACTATTTTAATTACATCTGCTATGTAGCAAGCAAGGGGAGATAAAGCTGGATATTTTTTTTTTCTCTTTGGTAATGCAGCTGCCGAACACGTGTAACCCAGCTACGTTCAGTAGGGTTTAGATTACGGCTTCAGATTAGAGTTCTTAAATAAGCACAGAGAAGAAAGCGGTCCTATGATTTTTCTGCTTCAGTTAACCACTCCCGTGAGACTGTCCTGAAGAAGAAATGAACCAGCTTTGTCCGATAGCTGTTTGTCACATTTTCATTAAAACAGTATATTTAAGACAAGCAGCTGTCTCGGCAGGAAAATGCATTGAATACGCAACTGATTCCTAACAAGCGACTTGACAGAGCAGAGCTGTAGAAGTCAGGTGGGACGATTGTTTAATTCTGAGACAGCGAATCCCCTTGAAGGCAGCCTGGATAGAAATGAGTCCTAGCTGAAACCTATGGAGCAACTCTAAAAATCTTAATTACAAAATATCTCCTCACTAATCCCCCCGTACACGTTTTATTTTTTATGATGGGCCAGAAAGCTTTTTTTATGGTAAATGCTCATACTCAGCCCAAATTACTGTCAGTTGCTTTTAATCTTCAGGTTTTGAATGTTTTAAAAAGCTTTAAGATTGCAGGGATGGCAAAAATTTGTTTATTTTTCTTTTTAGTACCTCTTTAATCATGTATTTTTAGCTATAAGTAAATGAACAGTAGTAGCTGCTATTGCTGCAGACAGATACTTTGAAAAGCTAATTATTTTAAAGGTTATGGTAATTTACGCTATTTGAAAGGTTACACCCTCTTATCAGTTCCTGTTGTACAAGACTCAAGTCCAAGTCTGAACTATATCAACTTTTTCAAGTTTTGGGTGTTGTTTTTTTTAACGTCCTTGGAGGAGGACTCAGCAAACTTTTATTTTAAGTGTGTTCTAGCCTGGTCTTCTGCCTTAAATGCTCTCCTAATTGTGGGAAACCCAAATCAGTGTCATCATCCATAATCATAGAATCATAGAATGGTTTAGGTTGGAAAGGACCTTGAAGATCATCGAGTTCCAACCCCCCTGCCATAGGCAGGGACACCCCCCACTAATATACAAATACTTTTATGTTTGTGTAGTTGATAATGGCTACCAGGCTCCAAATGTAGCCACGGAATCCCATGGAAATCCCAGACAGCATTTCCTTGAGGGCCACCACAGTGCTATGCTTTCGCTTGGGGTAACTCAAAATTGGCAATTCCTCCGGAATTTCCTCCTGAAACTCATTCTAGTGCAGACAGACCAACCAAGGATAATTGGGGTTTGGCCCTTCTTTGATCTAATTTGGCATCATCTATTGTGCTAGAGTTTCATTTCTGCTAGGACTGACCACGTACAGCGTAACTACTGAACTTTTTGGGGTAGGGCTGCAGTAGAGCCCTGTTAGAGGTTGACAGGAAGGCTGTAAAGCTTCTCCAGCTGCCCACCTCCAAAGCCAGTTTGGATACTGGGAGCAGGCTAACAGGGAACAGGGAAGTTTTGGGCAATCTAGGTGAGATCTTAGAATGGTTTGGGTTGGAAGGGACCTTTGAAGATCATCTGGTCCAACCCAAGGTGTTGCAAGTGAAGTTCTCAGGGATATCTGCACTGGCGTGCAGCTGCTGAACCAACTGAATATATGGGGGTTGTTCAGCCTACTTTTTTTAACTTGAACTGAGGCAATTCTAAGGAAATGCAGTAGTGCACCCTTAATATCCTAGGGAATCTGGTAAAAACCTGTTTAAATTACGCGCTTCCAGCATAATGGCCGGCACATGAGACGGGGACAAGTTGTGGTGTTCTGTGCTGCAAGAATGCAGAATGCCTTTGTAATTCTAGGGGTAATATGTGAGGAAAAAAAAAATCGTTCGTTCGTTTTCTCAAAAAATCACGCAACACCGTTTCCGCGATGCGTTATTCCCAGAGTAAACCCGGCTCTCTCACTGTACCTGTCACAGAGGTTGGGAGGGTGTTCGACTTCTTTAGCTGCTCCCTCCTTTCTAGTCTGGACACGGCAGTCTCGATTTTCTTCTCCCCTTCTTGCGTTGTAGATTTCTGCAGCGTGCTTGGTTTGCTGCTGCTGCTGCTGCTGCTGCTTTTGTTATCTGGCTGATTACTTACCGCAGCCTGGAACAGAGAAGGAAAAACCGCTAAACGAGAAGCAGTCTGTCGTGTAGCGGCTACAAGTAAGAGATGTCGCGTTTGATGCTTTCATTCATCACCTGTCCTTAACCTTCCTTTTCACCAAAGAACTAACAGTTATTAAGGACTGTTTAAAAAAACAAAACACCCAAACCCTCAAAGTTAAATTTGTCACGTTGCCATTTCAGTCAAAATATTGAAGGGTTTGAGCCGGCCCTGCCTGTTAAATGCAGCACTGAGACACAGTGTGCACCCGGGGGCGACTTCACACCCACTGCTGTTCTCTTCCACCAGTTACCTGTGTCTGTCATTGTGCACGGGTCCATCAGAAATTTGGGTCTCATAGCAAACACCAAAATGTGCTTTGTTATCCACATAATCTCCCTTTTTACCATCTGTGGCATCTATATACAGCATCACTGCTTGCGTAGCATCGCTTCTGTGCTGTAAGTAGACGTGGTTTTCTTACTGATAGAAAACCATGGGCAGTAAATAGCTACGTAGAGAACAGGAAAGGAGCGATAGTCGAATTCAGTGCCTGCTTTAGGCGTTTGGATATTTCACATGACGATTCATTTCTTTCATTCATCTACATATTATCCAAACAACTTGTGTTACGATAAAAATAAATCCAAACTTCCTAATATTCGCCTATAAACGAGTATTTCAGCTATTGTTCCCCAAGCATTAACATCTCATTTACTCAAGCTTTGAAAGAACCATGTTGCATACAATTTTTCTGTTCCATGACCTGCGCAGTGGCTGTGCTTATGGTTGCCATTACCTACCACCCGGTGTTAAGGCATCGGAGTTTACAAGGAATTCACCCTATTGCACAGTATTTTTGCAAAAGCGAACTCCAGACTTTCAGACTACTTTTTACTCACTGTCATTTTTGCTTGTCTGAAATCTTACAAACCAAACATTAAAAAAAAAATAAATAAAATTGCCTTTCGCATAATAAAACTAGCTAACAGTTATAATTACGGTATCAGTATTTCTAATGGGCAGGTTTCTAAAGGTTGTTTACATTTTCCTTAGCCAGCTTCTCTGCTTGCTTCGCCTCGCGGGCTTGTCTCCTCTCTTCCCTTGTAGCTTGCTGCTCACGGAATCCCTTTTGCTTTTGCAGCGCTAATGTAATCCAAAGTGGTTGTGAAGTTTCAACTTTTTCCATCAATTTAGAACCATCTAAAGAGTGCCTGCTCTGGAGGACGGGCTTTTCTGAAAGAAGACATGAAAACATGAATTGGTTAAGGAATGCCCATTAAGCAAATGGCCAAAATAATCATCACCACCATCATCATCATCATCCCCGTACAACTTCTCCACCTCGTGAAGACCCTGGAGGTAAGCCCACTGAATGCCACACTCATACACCTGTCCAAATTTATCTTTTTTTTTTTTTTTTTTTTTGTGAAAAAGCCTACCCCTGACTCTTAGAGCTGTAGCCTAATTTACTACGTGTACTCCCACTACAGGAGATACCTCAGTGAAAGTGATACATATGCACTGATTGATTATACGCCTGATGATAGGGATGAAATACCACCAGGTATTGCAGTCCCCTGGTTTTCCAGCTGTATTTAAGGGAAGAAGAGTGCCCCAACTTCAGCCAAATAAAGGCGGCTGAAATTATGTACTCCTGTAAATGCAGCCCCTCTTAAAAAAAAAAACAAACAACAATCTGTTTGGTTTTGTTTTGGTTTTTTTTAAATCACCACTCGAGGATTTGACTTTCTGTATCCTGCATGAAATTGGGGCCAGCACCCGGTATAGAGCCGTGAGTGGCGGGGAGCAGCACCAGGGTGCAAAGATGCTCCGGCAGCGCTCGGTGAGCACAGACATCCCCAGCTGGCCCCGGGGCGCTGCTCTTCCCAGCCAGCAGCTGTGCCTCCAACTGGCTCCCAGAAATCCTCATTTAAAAATGGAAGCGAAAGGAAAAATTTAAAAAAATCGTAAAACATAAGTGGCGGTTCCACTGAGATATGGTTCTAGAAGTGCCTTGATGCTTGCAAAATTCAAGAATGGGAAAAAAAAATTGGGATTCCCCAATTAAATGCGGAATTCCTGCCTTGCTCTTTTGAGTGTCCTTACACTGAAAAGGTAATTTTTCCTATTGTACAGAACGCTATTTCAGGACGCAGGGGCTTTCAACCCTCCTCTGAAGAGCCGCTATGGCACCTGCACTTGTTTCTGTTACTGAAGAGTGCCTCTGAAATGCAGAGTCCTGTGCCCAGCTGTATCGGGTTAGACAGAGAATTTGCCCAGGATAGGCACTATAAGGGGGACCTAGATCTTAATATTTTTTAAGCTAGATAATATTCCCTTAAAAAATAGAAACAATGTAATGTAAATTATAAAATTTACTCCCTCTGCTCCATTACATGTGGAACATAGAGTCCATCCTCTGACTTAACTAGGTAACAGGTCTACCAAGGAAAACACGCACACACTTCAGTTTTACCTTCTTGAAATTAACTTTCTGTCACGCTGCTCACGCTGCGTTTGTGTGTTTCTGAATTGAATTGTGGGGATGGGAAGTCCCCTTCATTCAGACAACCTTAAGCAGAGTAGTGGTACTCCACAAATAACATGCCAGGTAAAAATTATAGCTTAAGACCAAATGTCTTCCTCTGTACCCCCAGTATGTCATTGTGGAAATGCAGACAATAGCTAAATGACCTTTGAAAAATACATACCTTTCTTCAATGGCTCTGGCTTTTTGTCATTTTTTTCTCTCCATGGAATACTTAGAGATGGGAAAAATGACTTTTTTTCTCTGATTTCTTCCTCTTCATTTTTGTACTCGTTGGATGGCGTGGGGTGCACTGCATTCGCTCTGTCTTCTTTCCTCCAGCCACCCTCCGATTCAGCTTTAACCAACCTTTGCCCCAGCGTATCAGCTAGGTTTGATCGGTTCATTTTAGAGAGAGGAGACGACGGTGGTGTCTGGCTGGTGGGCTTTGGAGCTAGGGCAGGTTTCTGTGGGACCAGCGACTTGCCTGCTGGTTTCTCATGAGGGGGTAGAGCAGTCTGGCCGGTGGCTGGTAGGACCACTGGTGTGCCCAGTGGTTGTGAAATCTCCACCACAGTAACCGAAGAGTCTTTTGAGTCTTTTAAAATACCAGAGGTGTTCGGTCTCCCCGTGCCGGGGGATGTACTCTCTTGTGGAGCAAAAACAGCGGATTCTTTCTCGCCTTCCGTTGTACCTAGTGGGTCAGGCACACCATCAAAACTATCTCCTGCGCTGTATCTTTTCTTTTTCCTTTGCTCTGCCTGTTGATCATAATGGAAACGTAAAGAGTAGTTCGTCCTTCGCAACTTTATCCCGAAAGGAGAAACATTTTCTTCGCCGTTTGGTGCTGGTTTGTCTGCTTTTTTTGTGCTGTTACTCTGCTGGTTTTCCAGCGCACCGGGAAGTTCTGCCTGGGGTAATTCTTTACCCGGAGAATGAGGAAAACTTGGAACAAGGAAAGACGGAAGATCTTTTGCAAATTTACAGCCTTCTGTGTTGTCTGTCATTTCACCATGGGTTTCCATTTTCTCCTTAGCCTTTTCAGCTAAGTTATCCTTAAAAGCAGGAGCCACGTCCTCCTTCGGATCAGTGGATGCGCCAGTGATTCTTCCCACAGCCACTGTTTCATTGCCTTTTGCCGCACTTACATTCTCCGCGTCTAAATTGGTTTTCGAAGCTTCTGAAAATTTCTGCCACGCGGGTGTTATCGAGAACTTCGCATTTGCAGAGAGGGTTTTCCTCAAGTTGCCGTGGGGAGCCCCCCGTCCTCGGGGTGTCCAGTCATCACTGTGTCTGCAGACGCTTACTCGGTCTCTTTCGTTATATTTGCTGTTTTCTGCGTTCTTTAGGATCCTGGAGCGGATAGAAGCCCACTCAGCAAGTACGGCCTGGTTGTTCAACGCCTCTTGCGCATATTTCATTTTGCTGCTGCTGGGTTTGGGATCCTGGGGTGTCTTCTGGGCCTTCTCTGGTGAAGGAATATCCACATTTTTTCTCTCCTCCGTTAAGCCAAGTAACGATTTACAAGCCGTGTCCTTTATCTGGTTCAAGTTAACTGCTGTGCCACACAGCTGTGCTCCTGTGACCAAAATAGCTGTATGGGGGACACAGACAGACGACGGGAGTGTATGCGAGCCCTTGCTGGAAGCGTGCATCCTGGAGTCTTTGGCGGGCGGAGAAGAGAGTCCTGCTCCTTTGGCAGGCGTGACTGGACTCAGATTTACCTTCTGAAATATGATCTGCTTATCTCCAGAAGACACTTGAAATGTGAAGGGTCTCGATGCAGTCTGTCTCTCATCTACCTCTTGCCACCTAAGTTCTTCCCCTATTCGCTTTTGCTCCTGAGCTTCAACTTCTCTCTTCATTTTCTCTGCTAGGACTTCTTCTGCTGTTTTATTCCCTTTTTCTGGCTGTTTGAGTTTTTGGGATCTCGATCCCTCTTGGAGCTTCTCCTCTACTGGATGCCTATCAGCCCCTCCAGAACACAACTGATCCTTGTCATGTTGCCGTTCCAAGGATTTTTCTTGTTGGTTTTGCTGAAGATTTTGTCCTCTGCCTACCTCCTGCTCTTCCAGCTTGTTCCATTCTTGTTCATTTTGTTCCTTTTGCTGCTTCAGTTCATCTTGTTGCACACCCTCTGCACTTTGCAAGTGCATTTGTTTTGTGAGCTTGTGTTTTCTCTGCTCGTCCCGTCTCTTTTTCTTATCCATTACTTGCTGGGGTTGTTCCTTCTCTGTCTTTTCTCCTTTCTCCTTCAAATGCTGCCTTTGTTCCTCCTGTTGTTTGAGGCTCTCAGCCTCTTTCTCCTGTTGTTTGAGGCTCTCAGCTGCTTTCTCCTGCTTCAGTTTTATTTCATTTTCTTGAAGTTCTTTCTCTGCTAGCTCTTGTCTCTGTTTTTCTTCCTTATTTTCTTCCTTGAGTTCTTTTTGTTCCTCCCGCCGATTTCTTTCTTCTTCTTCTTGACACTCTCTTTCAATCTCATGTTGCCTTAGTTCTTCCAGCTGTAGCCTCTTCTGCTCCTCTAGCTCTCGCCTCTGTTTCTCCTCTAGCTCCTTGCGCCTCTGCTCTTCGCATTCCTGGCGCTTCTTCTCCTCCAGCTCTTGCCTCTTCTGCTCCTCCAGTTCCTGACGTCTCTGCTCTTCCTGTTCCTGGCACTTCTTCTCCTCCAGCTCTCGTCTCTGTTGCGCCTCTTGTTGCCGGCGATTCTGCTCCTCCAGCTCTCGTCTCTGTTGCTCCTCCCGTTCCTGGTGCTTCTGCTTCTCCAGCTCTTGCCTGTGTCGCTCTTCTTGTTCCCGGCGCTTCTGCTCCTCCAGCTCTCGTCTCTGTTGTTCCTCTTGTTCCCGGCGCTTCTGCTCCTCCAGCTCTTGTCTCTGTTGCTCCTCCAACTCCTTCTGCCTCTGCTTCTCCAGTTCCTGGCACCTCTGCTCCTCCAGCTCTTGCCTCTTTTCATCCTCCAGCAGTATTCCCTCCTCTTTATGGCATGTTTCCTCGTCTATTTCCAAAGATGCCTGTCTTTCAAGGGGATACTGCCTCCTCTCTTCTTCATGCCTTCTCTCCGGCTCTTTCTGCATCTGCTCAAATTCTTGGCACTTTTGTTCTTCCATTTCTCTTTGTTCTTCCATTTCTACAATCTGCCTTATCCTTTCAGCTTCAAAGATCCCCCAGTGATCTTCAATTCTTTTCTCCTCTGCCAGTTGAAGCTGCTTCTGCTCGTCTCTGTTCTGGATTAGCTTGTCTGCTATGAAGCGGCCATTATAACCCGGGTAGCTCTCTCCATACAGCTCAGTTTCTAGGTCCTCTGGCTCAAATTCTGTTATTGTTAAGCTTTGTGATCCCTAAAATTGGGAGACAAGTTTGGAGTTACTGAATATTGCCCAGTTATTCTTTACAGCAAACAATCACTTGCAAATGCAAAAAAATTTTTTTTTTTTTTTTTTTTTTTTTTTTTAAGCAATGATTTAGATCCAGAGCCAACACACCCACCCCAATTTATGGATCACATCATCATACATCCTGTGCCTCTCACCTGTTTGGATGGTAGCCTTTAAAAGAAAGAAAACATCCCAACAGTGATGACAGAATAATGCTAAATATTGAATCACCATTTGGAGTCCATGAGTTAATCCAGATTGAGACTTGCCATTTCAAATTTACAGAAGCCCAAGGAATAGAGCACAAGTTTCATATGCCTGTTCTACTACTTAGAACTCCATCCTTTAAGCCTGAAATAATTAGCACCTGCTTAAGGGCATTGTTTTGCCAATTCTTTCATGGAAAATCTGGCTGTTACTTGCAGAGACAGAAGCTGTTGCCTGCAGAAAAGAGCTCTGCAATGCTACCCGGGAAAGAACACTGCTCAGGGAAACACAATTTGGTTGCTTTTCACAAATCCTGAGCCAGGATATCTTCCTCATTAGCTGTGCTGAGACTCCAGTTCTATTGCAGCAACCATGGGACCATGCATGGACAGAGAACCTGTAGCTCCCCAGCAATACTCCCACAGAGCAGCTGTGTGGAAAGGGACATGGGAGTCCTGGTGGAAATGTGCCCTGGTGGCCAAGAAGGCCAATGGCATCCTGGGGTGCATAACTCTTCTGAGTGTGGCCAGCAGGTCGTGGGAGATCATCCTCCCCCTCTACTCTGCCCTGGTGAGGCCGCATCTGGAGTACTGTGTCCAGTTCTGGGCTCCCCGGTTCAAGAAGGACAGGGAACTGCTGGAGAGGGTCCAGCAAAGGGCTACAAAGATGATGAGGGGATTGGAACATCTTTCTTATGAGGAAAGGCTCAGGGACTTGGGGCTTTTTAGTCTAGAGAAAAGAAGACTGAGGGGGGATCTTATCAATACTTATAAATACTTAAGGGGAGGGTGCCAGGGCGATGGGAACAGTCTTTTTTCAGTGGTGCCCAGTGACAGGACAAGAGGTAACGGGCACAAACTTGAGCACAGGAAGTTCCGTCTTAACATGAGGAGGAACTTCTTTCCTTTGAGGGTGGCAGAGCAGTGGCACAGCTGCCCAAAGGTGTCCAGAGGTGGAGGAGTCTCCCACTCTGGAGACATTCAAAACCCGCCTGGACGCCGTCCTGTGCCACTGCTGTAGGTGTCCCTGCTGTGGCAGGGGGGTTGGACTAGAGGATCACCAGAGGGCCCTTCCAACCCTGACCATTCTGCTAAAAAAAAAAATAAAAAAAATACTGGGCTGTACCGAGGCACGTGACAACTCCTGACAGGTTCTCCGTGGTTGCCCCACAGCCCTGTCATGTGGGTACAATACCTGCAATAAACCGAACGCAGGTTTTCTTCACAGCTTACTCCTTATCTCTGTAGCCAGATGGTCTGAAGGTGAGCTGCACCTGAAGAGTGCTTCCCAGAACTTTCCATGAGGAAAACAGCTCAGCTAACGCCCTGTCTAGCTATCATTTGCTGAGCCATCGTTTGGCTCCAGTTAAACATTCTACATAAACAAGAGGCTTAAATTTAATTTCTTCAGTGCAAGAGTGATAAATGCAAGTACGATGGTGCGGAAGAAAGGACAATGGCCACTCCTGAACCCTGTATTAGTTGAATAGTCTTGTCCGTTTACAAGCACCGGTAAGATGCAGGATAAAAACCAGAATAGCCATGCAGTAAGTGTACAAAGCGAGGATGTGGTAATTCACTCTAGCTGAAGCAAGAGCTGTGTTACTTAAGCCTTATTCTTTCTTATAAGACAATGATATTATCGCTGTCAGAGCCCATGCTAGTTTTAGAGAATCTACTTTTTTTCCCAACCAAATTTCACGCTATCTGATTGCCTATACCAAGGCAACATTAACAGCGGCAGATATCCTGCAGACCTTTATGACCTCTATTTTTTTACTAGAAAAACCAGAATCAGAAAGCTCTGCCAAGGTAAAATCCTAGTGGAAGCACCTCAGGTGTAAGTAGCATTTGTTGGAACAGGCCATACTAAAAATTCTTGGCATCTTCTCTTCAGCTAGGGTTTCATCTTTAGGTCTCTATCTTGATTTCAAGACAAAATGAAAGAAGCATGCCTTTTGTTTGGCCCTGAAGACACAAGATTTGTCGAAGAAGCTTTCAATAGCTATGTCTAACAGTGTTAATCACATCTTAAGATAGTCTGCTGTCTATAGCTACTCCTGGTGCACTCAGTTACGGATATTTTGTACCCAGCTTCAAAACCAACCCCCTTCCTCTCGCTGTTTGACCAGTGATTCGATACCTTTGTTAATCTCTTGTGCTTTCTTGACATCCTCTGCTTTTTTGGCTTCACTGATAGCTTGTGTTTAGCTGCACTGTTGTCTAGACGAGCAACAGCCTGGGGAACTGCATCCAAATTGATTGTTTCAATTGTGCCAGAACAGGAAAATTGTCTTTTTGGCCGAGATGATTTGAGTGGGGTGACCTGTTTGTATCACAAACACAAGAAGCTATTATTAAGCTATTTGTTCCATTTAAATAAATAAATAAATAAATAATACACATACACACGCACACAAAAAGGCTTTGCAGTTTTGAATTCAAAGGAGTTATGAGGAGAAAAGATTTCAAACCTTGTTCTTCCATTATACAAATCATGAACTTTGGACATGAAAGTTACAGCTGTAATATTTTCCTATTTCCAGTACTACATGTTTTTATACTTTCCACTTAAAAATTACTTAGACTGTTCTAACTGAAGGTTTTTCGCAGTTTAGCTCCACTCAGAAGTCATTGGGAAGGGGAAGGGCAGAGGCAGAGTTTCAAGCAACATCAAACACTGGGACATTTTAAAGTTTGCTTACTGTGGAAAAAATATCTACCTCTTTAAATAATTTAGATTACACACTTTAGGCAAAAGCAAATCAGATTGACTTATCTCTGGATTATATCAGAACAGCTACAGAGCTGTACTATCTGCATGGGAGATGACTGTGGTATTGGATCTCAGGCTGGCACAGCGCCTGCGGAAAACCTTCCCTCCACAGTCATGTGGGGTTGTCCAGGCTCGCACCAAAGTACAGCAAAATAATAAAATAAGACGATATGGGCTTTGTTTGGGGCTTTTTTTCTCTTGCTCTTCAAATATTTGGGTTCAGAAAGTGCAAATACAAAGTGATTTAGTGAGACTCCTCTCATTAATAAATACAGCGGCACTGTATGTCTAGACGTGTAAGAGTGAGCCTGTAATCAGTCTCTCCCGTAAGTCACTGAGCCATCATCCTCAGACTGGTATTTGGCACAATCCAAGTGGAAAAAGAAGACAGAAAAAAAAACAAGGGAGAAAACATCTTCTGTAAGGCAAGAAAATCACATACATTGTTTTCAAGACAGCTCTGTAATCTTCCGAGGTTAAACATATGTTAATTAGGGAACCAATTACTTAAAAGCTGATGGAACATTTTGCATACGCTTATTGAATTACATGTAGGCATAACAAAGTGGAAGAAGTACTTATGAAAATTATGGCTCTATGATTAATACATCAAATGCAGGAATGCTGCAAGACTGGCAGAGACCGAGTTCTGCTGTTTCCTCCAATCAGCTCTTACAGATTTCTCAATCTCAGTTATCGCTTATTTACCGGCCCCCAAACTGTGCAACGTTCACAAAATCTTGGATGATCACGAAACAATGAAACGTGTATTAAAGCGAAAACTGACTGTCAGGCTTCTAATAACTGAAGTTAGAAATTAACTCGGTGCAAAGCGAGTGTAAAAGTTTTGTTACCTTTTCTTCCACTTCATGTCCTGTTCCAGGCAAATTCATTGTTCTCAACAAACCTGGAGTGTCAGTGGACTAGAAAACAAGAAGATTACCACAGCCAGATATTAAAATGTAAAGGATCTAATAAATACAGTTCAGAGGACTTGTGAAATCATGCAAGTTAGAATAGGATTTTTACCCTGTTTCCTGTCACTGCAGGATTGATGGATAAACAACTCCTGTTCCTAAATGCTATGATTTTCTCTTTGTTGCTCCTTGAATCACTGCTGTCTATACAAAAACAGTTGCTGCTACAAGACACTAGAAAAGGCAAAACACTCATGCTTCCTTAACAAGACAACCGGGTTCCAAATCAAAAGAAAAAGCACAGCTTTGAAGGTTTTCAATCAGCTCTTAATAACTTTCTTTTCTCCTGACCTACACCTAAGGACAAAATACAGGACCCTGATCAGGCATCAGCTCTGCTGCAAAGAGTTTCAACTCCAGGTTCTTGGCGAACTCTCTTCCTACGAAGCAAACCGGATCCCCCAGAGCAATCGGAGACTGTCGGTCACTCGGACTCCTTAGCCACCGTCCCTCTCCAAGCCATCTCACAGGAAGGGATTTTTAAGGCACAAGGCTTGAAGCAGCGTTCATCACACCCAGAAACATTGGTTTTTAATCATTATATCACAGTATTACTTCATAACCTAATGAACATTGGGATCCCACTACACCAGGTGCGTGTGACTGTTTTAGTATAAAGCCTAAAAAAACCAGCTTTACAAATAGAGGTTAAAAGAAACCCACAACTCGTCCACAGAACTCACCTGTGTATTTGGCTGAATATAGGCAAAAGCTGGGGAGGACACTTACTGCCTTTGCCTTTGACACAGCTAGCACCAGAGCTGGCAAACACCAGCTGAGTCCCGTGCCCGGGTGTCCCTCCAGGATCTTGAGGGCTGCGTGCAGTGGCTGGAAAGCTGCTCGGTGGAGAAGGACCTGGGGGTGTTGGTGGACAGCCGGCTGAGTATGAGCCAGCAGTGTGCCCAGGTGGCCAAGAAGGCCAACAGCATCCTGGCCTGTATCAGGAATAGTGTGGCCAGCAGGACCAGGGGAGTGATCGTCCCCTGTACTCGGCACTGGTGAGGCCGCACCTCAAATACTGCATTCAGTTTTCGGCCCCTCACTACAAGAAAGGCATTGAGGTGCTGGAGCGAGTCCAGAGAAGGGCAGTGAAGCTGGTGAGGGGTCTGGAGTACGTCTTATAAGCAGCAGCTGAGGGAACTGGGGTTGTTCAGCCTGGAGAAAAGGAGGCTGAGGGGAGACCTTGTCTCCTGAAAGGAGGTTGTAGAGAAGTGGGGGTCGACTTCTCGCTGGTAACAAGCGATAAGACAAGAGGAAATAGCTTCAAGTTACATCAGGGGAGGTTTAGATTGGATATTAGGAAAATGTTCTTCCCCGAAAGAGTTGTCAAGTATTGGAACAGGCTGCCCAAGGAGGTGGTGGAATCACCATCCCTGGAGATATTTAAGGGACAGGTGGATGTGGTGCTGAGGGACATGTTTTAGCAGTGCTTTTGGCAGTGTTAGGTTGGTGGTTGGACTCAATGATCTTAAAGGTCTCTTCCAACCTAGACAATTCTATGATTGTATTCTATGATTCTATGCACATGGTGGGTTGCTGCGTGCCTTCCCCAAGGGTTCCCAGGCACAAAGTCAGCCTCCTCCAGGCTGGGAAGGATGTCCCTCTGTCCTCCATGCTCCCGTCAGCCATTACAGCAACACACAGAACCAGTCTCGCCTTAGAGGATTTCCAGGGAGCTTCCATCACTCACCATCTTTCTTCAGTGCCTGAACAAGCCCTTTTGGGACACCTGAATGCCTACAGTTCCCAGTATCAAAATCTTCATGGGTAATTATTTCAATTATACTGGACATTTGGATTTATGGAGCATTCTCGAAATGTTTCTCCCCCTTCTTTGCCTTCAGTTCCTGTCCATGAGAAATAGAGGTATTTACCCCAAGACCTAGGATTTTACGGATTTATGCTCCAGACCCCTCTCATTTTGGAATTATTTTCCTTTTTGCCATTCAATGCTCTCCATGTTGGGAAGTCCATATTTCAAAACGTTTTCTGTCTCAGAAAAATTTCCTGTCTTCTAGCTACACTGCGAGTGACGTCTGCTTTGCTGGAAGTTCAGAGCAGACATTCAAACCGGCAATTCTGTGGGACCCGGCTCAGGATGCCAAGAGCACACGCTTCTCACCGGTCCAAGAAGCACGAGCTGAGAGATCCCACCCACATAAAACAGCCCGCTGAGCTCAGCTGCGCCTCACTGGAGACATCTGCTAAGCCCCAGTGAACTTTACTGTTTTAATATCGCTATAATGCCATGAATACGTGGATTTAAAATGCTTACTTTATTGCCACTGTCTGAGATCGCTGTGTCCTGCTGAGTCTCAATCTCCATGGGGCTACTGAGCAACACATCCTCTTCTGTACTAGCGTTTGCCTCCCCCGTTGTCCTCACAGAGACTGTCATTTGTGGAGGCTGCCCAAATTTTATATTCTTGGCCAACTGTTGCTGAAAAACAAGAAAAAAAAAAAAGAGATATTTATTTTATGAGCAAAACAAGCCAAGTCTAGCACACACCCCTTCTCCATGTGAAAGCTCCACAGAAACACTCAGGGCAACTTCTTTCTCTGGACAAGAAGATCAACTTGAGGTTCACATGGCTGCAACACAGTGGTCACCCTGTTGTCTTTCTCCCTGCAAAGCGACCCAGCTGACCTGGACTTTACTTCATGACTTCTGATTTTGGATGATCACCTTGAGTTCTCACCAGTGTTGCCAACTTTTGAAAAATTATTGTGAACTCTGAAACATTCCTTCTATATCCTAGGTTACGCCTTTGTTTATACAAGATAATTATGAAGTCTTACTGCTGCAAAGAAATAAGGTCATGAGCCAAGTGTACACTGAGAAGTTAAAGAGCCCCAAAAGGCAACTTTTTTTATCTCCAGTTCCCAAACCCACCATCTCATGCATTTGTAGTTCTTAACTATACCCTTATTGTAAGGCTGAGTTGTAAGATTTAAATGTTAAGGGTTTGGCATAACCCTGCCTCAGAGGAGGCAAATTCTCAAAGGAGGGGAAACGCAGCTTCTTTTAGATGCCTGATCTCGTAGGAACAGCGCACAAACTCATGGCTGCTCATGCACTGCTTTTGCACAAAGAAGTTTATGCAGGGGACGTGCAGTAGATGAATGAATCAAAGAGCTTTCCCACCATTTATTTTCCTTGTTAGAGTAATCTTCTCTCAAGGGTTATGAGAAAGTACTCTTGAATTTTACCAAGCGTAAGATGAGTAAAATAAGTAGTATATAATATCTGTCCTCTGGTAGGGTGAACTGGAGAAATTACAGCCCTGGCTACTGCAGAGACACATACCATACAGCCTTTGAGAGTGAACATTTTGCAAAAGAGGTAGAAAAAATTCTCTAGAAGGAGCAAATGGAGTAAGGAACATTTATTGATAGATTTTCTTCCTGAAATATTTCAGGGAATCATTCTCAGTTAGGAAGGAAGGAACCGTGGAGCTATTTTCCTTCTTTACTCTCTTTTAAGCTCAGAAAATTCTCCAAAGGAGACCTCCCTTTTCTGTCTTGTGTTACTATGAACTTCTACAGCTCAGCAATACTCAATTCAGCTGTGCAGCTTCTATTCAGGGATACATAGATGGACCCCTGACACAAGTTTGCCCCCGGGAACTGCAGAAAATTGGAGTACTTAACACGTAAAAAAAGATTATTTTTTTTTTTCCTATAGCACAGAATCAGTAGCATGGCTTCAGTGAGCAGTTGGCAAGGGAAGATATGCTTTAGTAGCAGGGGATGGACCTCTAAAAAGATTCAGGTCAGATCAGTCTTGCTTGCCACCGTTGCCCAGTGGACTAGGCCCTGACATAAAGTTTATGCATATTACCCCAAAACATTGCCAGATTTCTGTATTGAACTATTAAGACAAAAATACATGCAGAGGCTCCTCATATTCAGGTTATTAAATTAGAATAGTTTTTTTTCAGTCTCCTCACTGAGTTATGCATTATTTATACCCATTTGGATTTTGGCAGAAAGTAACAAAATTCATCTAGTACATCATTTTGGCATAGTGGGCAGCTTTGAATGGCAGAGTTTATTCCCGCCTAGGTTGTTGGCAGTGCACCCATACTCTAAAGGCAAGGGCTTCACCAAGTTCTCCCAAGCTTTCGTGTTAGCAGTGCAACTCTCTGACTTGGAATCTTATATGTTTCCACTGCGTAAATGGGAGCTGGAGAGAGCAAACAGGTCTTTATTAGACAGTGTGATTCTGCAGTAATTCTGCTCTGTTCCTGCAGGGCCCCTGATGCTAGTAGAAAATTACTTCAGAACAGCTTCTTAATTTGATAACATGTTTTCTAAGTTGAGACTGCTCCTTTCTTCTTACAAAAGCCATATTCCTAGACAAATAATTCTCCCAGGTAGAAAACTGGAACTGTCAGCATTACTTGAGCAACTACCCAAGAATCTAAGGATTTGGGCACCTGTTCCATGCCGAGAACATGCCCACACGTACATATTGCTTGCAATGGGTTTTGGAGGAAGGGATGACGTGTTACTCTCTTGATCTTCTGATCAAGTTCTTGATCTACAGTGTGCAATGCATGGTGGGGTTTGTGTGCTGATGGAGCTATTGTGGAGAATGGTCATCAATTGTCATCATTTGTCAAATTTGTCATCAAGGATGCTTGAGGACTCTGCTGTAAAAATGTGTATTTGTGTATATAAAAGTTTAAAATATTATTTTCCTGATATTTCCAGGATATACGGTGTCCTCATTATTTATAGACTGTACACAGGCTTTTTTTTTTAAATTACTTCAAAGTTTTAAAAGTTTATTTGCTCAGACTGGCATAAACTAATTTGAATATTGAAGAAGAAACTCTAGTAGCTCTTACATTCCTTATTTATTTATTGAATTTAAAAGAAAAAAAATCAGCTTAAATGGATGCTACTTTTCCATTGGCCAATTTCTTTCAGTGCATTCTAATCTCCAAATCTGATGCTGAATATCAAATGTCAAAATCTCAAATAGCTTACTTATTTTTACCACTGAGCAAATTTATTCTTATTGCTTTCAAAGAGCAATGTAAAACCTGGTCCTTGTTCTTTTTTAAAATGTGCTTATACTGTAACTACAATGCAATTATCCTCTCTCAAAAAAAATTTATACAGACATATTCTCTCCCTGGTCAATGATAAAAACCTTAAAAATGCATAATCCCTGAAAGAAAAGGAAAACCCCACAACTTTTACTTGGAAGAACACACACAGTCCAACCTAGAGATGGAGAGATACATCAATTTAAGCTGCAAGGCTATTGAGAAGAGGCCATATTCCCCGAAAAGGAGCATCTGCTTTAAATTTCTCAAAAGTTTCAGTTAGACATGTATTTCTGAACACAAAACTGTAAATCCTCTCTACTTGAGAATTCCCTGTGCTGACAGCAAGTCGATGACGGTTGCCTGAGGAGGATAATTTGCAACTCTGGTCATTAGAAGTTGCAGGCGTGACATTTTGTTCTCCTACCTTTGCACAGTCATGCACAGGGTGTTTCAATACCCTTCTGGAAATCTCCATTGATGCATACTGGGTTAAATGAACCTGGTCTCTTTTGGTTTTGTGCAAGAAGGCTTGCAATTAAGCAGCCAGAAGTCATCGTCCTGCTCCAAAATCTAGCTGCCAGCTAGAAACAGAAGGACAGAGATGAAGGTTTCCTGCCTGCACCTTCCACTTCCAGCCTTATCAGCTCCAGTGGGCTTTCCCAGTCCCTCCGTCCGCAGCCAGTGGACAGGTATTCCCACACGACTTACAAACCATTCTCAGCACCAAACCAGCACAGCTACTACATATGACAATTTTACCATGAAACGGCAGCTGGAGGGACCACACACACAGGGGAGATTCAGAACGGGATCATCAAGCTGCGCTCCAGACCGGGTTTGTCTCATCCCTGAATTTTCTTCTATGAGATTCAAGAGGTGTGTGAGAGTCTGCCGATTCCCACCCAACCCGGGTGGCTGTTAGAGCCATTCACCATGAGGTGAGGGGCAGGGCTGCATGTTTAATAAAGGCAAAGAAATACTGGGAATTTAGGAAAAAAAAAATTAAAAGTCTGCACTCATCCAATTTTTTAAATCTTCCTAACTGGACCGGGCCACAGCCCCACTTTTATTTCATGCAAAGTAGTTTACTAAGACGTCATACGACTTAACTGACATCTTTACACCAGCTTACCATCAATAACTTCAGCAATAAACCCCCTAAGTTAAATTGCTCTGCATTGGTTGGCACCTGCAGCAAATTAAAAAGCTTAGACTTTCAAAGCGCTCTTTGTGTTTGCGTAGGAAATGCCACAGAACAAACTTTCCGTGTTAACCGGCAGAGAGCCCAGATCGGGCTGCACATCTCCTCTTTCACTCCAGTTTGGCTCCTCTTCTGTGTACATGCCTGCGCGCATGCGTGTTGGACTCGGCCCCCTGGAACCACATCATTCTTATGGCTCCGTGCCTGGAGTGAATCCAAAACCGGGTCCGCTGAGCTGCTTACTCAGTTCGGTTAAAAATCGTTAAAACAGAGTGTACTATTTCAGCTGATTCCATTCAAACAGGTCTTACAAGAAATGCTGGTCATACTTTGCCTTCAACTCAAATACCTATTTTTCATGTCTGTTTGCAATGCCCAGATACATAAATAAATGAAATCATGTTTTCTAGTTATATATAATTGTGAAATAATGACTTAATCAATAATACTTGTCCTAAGAAGAGTCATACTGTTGAAATTCCACTTGATCCTGTACAGTCTCTCACAGTGACCCAAAAATCTAAGGGAATAACTAAGAACAGGATGAGCCTGTACTGAGATTTTCCTTGTAAATGCTACAATGATTTGTGGCATCTGAGGACTTTTGGAGTCAATAACCAGTTGGGAACTTTTATGAACTTGTTTCATTGCTCTTTGAACTTTTACAAATATTTCATGAATAACAGTGCTGGATGACAATGAGTTCTACAGTCCAACTATGCATAAAGAAATATTTGTTTAGTTTTGAAAGTGTTACTAGTTTCAACTGATGCTCATGTGTTCTCATGCTGTGAGACTGAATAATTGTCCTCTACGCATTTTCTCAATTCCACTCATGTTTTCATGCATCTCTATCACATTCTCTCTCTGACCATTTCTTTTCTAGGTTGCAAAGACAGTTTACCTAATTGTTCTTTCTATGGAAGCGAGTTCACTTCTTTATCCAAACAGGAAAATCTGCAGCATATCTAAACAAGCAAAACACCCCACATAAAAAATTATATTTTTTTTTAAACCAAAGAGAGAGAATAAACTGGAAAGTGTTGTGTGAGAAGTTATATTGGTATAGCTGGAGGCTTTAGAAAGTAAACTAGATGTAAAGTTAACATGTAAACCTACTGAAAAGGAGGAGAATAAGAAGTATTACTGCAGGTGTTTTGGATATAAGACGCAGGGAGGGAACTATTCTACTCTCCATTGCTGGAGCAGCATGTGGTTTGGGGCATTACATTTCAAGGAACATTTTGGGAGAGCCCAAAATAAAAGAATGGTGAAGAAGAAAACTGTATATGGATCTCCAGAGACATATGTTTGCAGCAAAAGCAGATGCAAATGAAGATTTTGGTATACGGTGGCAATGGACCACTTACAGATGCTCACGTGTTAAGAGCAAGACTTTCCGGAAAAGCCTGAAGATACTTCCTGAAGATATTTACTTAATATGGTCATGTGAAAAAGGGGGTCTGCCCCAAAACTGCTAGAATGATTAAGAAAAAGTGATAGATTCAGTGAAAATAGTTGTCAAATGTGAAGAAAACAGTTAGGCTGCAGTGGTACTAGAAAATATTGGCAACAAAGAAATGAACTGTAAGAAATACAAAGCTGGGCAATCACACAGTGAAAATTCACTCCTAATTCTATAAAATGCAGAATATCAAGTTAAAAGATAATAGCTTTGAGGTGTAGCAAATGACTTTGTAGCCTTGTTGAGATCTGGGCAATATCAGACAGAAACAGCAATGGGAATGGCTGGTAGAATACAGATGTGCAACGCACAGTAGGGGAAACACCGGCCAGATCATTACCTAAGATATATTAATGACTAAAAGAAATGGGATCCAAAACCGAACAGTCATTATGTCTGACAGGAAGAAAATGATGGGGGACATTCATGATTACAAAGCCAGGGAAATGTGAATTTAAAAAACGGGCTTTTAGAATTTGACCAAGAAGCCTGGATTCCCAACACATGTTCTGTCATAATTAACATCTGTGTAATAAATGAGTGTGTCACAAATTTACAGAGCAGAGGGTTTGTTTGTTTTAAACCATGTGGCCACATGAAACGGAAAAGACGTAGCCCAGTAGTTCCTAAATGCAATAAGCCGTGTGCCATAGTCAACCTTTAATACTTCTTGCAGCTGACTGCCGCAGCCTCATGGATGCCAGATGACCCGAGACACTTTCAGTGAAGGCAACGGGTGGAGAACAAGCTGTCCTCCTGCCTCCAGAGGCAGCGGCAGTGCCACACCATCGTTTTGCCACAGCAAAAGGGAGATGATGGCTTAGACGCATCAAGATACGAATGCTCAAAACAAGTTTCCATTTTACTTGCTACTGGTTCAGTGGGTCTGAAACAAAACCTGTCGTCTGCTCATGTGCTGACCATTTCTGGCAAATATCAGTAGTAGGAAGAGGAGTCACAGCTGCAAAATGCGAGCAAGTGGATCTTACACACTTTGATGCAAGAAAAAAAAAAAAATCCCACTAATTTATGACAAGGAAGGATCCCTTTCAAGCTCCCAGGGTTTCTTTTAGGTTTGTTCTGACACGCTGCTAGATTTAGATTTTAAACATTCCTTGTGCCTCATTCACAGTCCTGTATAAGGAAAGCACCAGATCCCAAGTAATTAATGAGTTCAGCATTAAGAGTGCCAGTGCCTGGGTACCACCTCTTTGTGGGAGCAGGTTCAGGCTGGCTTCCTACACTGGATCTTAAAAACTAGGTAATGATAAATCTCAGCAGATCCAAAGGACAAGGAAAAGAGTGCTTTTACAACAGCAGATGGCTTGAGCCAACACAAAATAACTTCAGGATACACAGAGGCTATTGGAGGTTAACAAGAAGAGAGGCTTTTCTCAGCCTGACTTCTAGCACACACTAAAACCTTTGAACGTGACCAAATCCATTTATAGAAAGCCTGATAAGATGAATGCTGCCAATCTGAAAATCAATAAAAAGAAGTGAGGGCTATTCCAGAAAGAACTAATTTACCTTGCGCACATAATCAGAACAAGAGAATTCCTACAGCAGGAAGCTGAACCAGTGCACGTGCTGGCCAGTTGCCCAGACTGCTACGGAGTTTTGCACCATTACACAAAGTTTTTTGTGGGTTCATCAACGCTCCAAAGTCAGCAGAAATGCAAGGCGAGAAGCGGGAAACACTTTGGTGGTCAGCAGAATGAGATCCAGCACCATCAGTATTAAATGGGTTGCATTTCTAGTCTGATTTCAAAACCCTTTTCACCATGTTATCACCTGGGCTTGTAAGCACAGTGCCTTTTCCAAAAAAGATTTAAGTTTTCCAGAAATGTTCACTGTACCACCCCCCAAAAAAATCCTGAAAAAGGTTAAAATCTGTAGAGCTTTTGACCTCCATTTGGAATACAGCGAATTCAGAGCCAGCATGGGGCCCTGAATCCTGGCAACACTTCTTTACTGAGGAGCGCCTTGCCAGGCAAATGGAAACTGGAAATGCTGTGCTCCCATCATGACATACAAGCCTGGGCAAAACCACAGTAATTAATGTTGGTGACGTAGCAATGACTTTACCGGGACCTGGCTGCAGAATTGGTTTTAAGGAGTGGAACGCCCTTCAGAAGAGATGACTGTCTCCTCTTGTTCCACCACTCGAAGAAATACAGCTGTTCCCAATGGGAGTGAGCTTGCAGAAAGGGACTTCAAAGTAGATGCGAGCTTCTGGTAATGGAGATCCAGTATCAGTGTTTTCTGTGACTGCAAAATCACGCAGCAAACACATTCTCCTTTCAGAATAGTACGGGAGGAAAAAAAAAAAGGATGGGGTATGGAGTGTGTAAAACCTTCAGACAGGAGTGATAGTCCAAATAACTGGTCAGACCTGGGACTCAACTCTAAGGTCAACCTAAGAATGCGCAATGGGATTTCGGCATGATCTTGTCCTAAAACTCAGGGAACAGCTGCAGGAATCATGGCTGGGGAAATGGGGACAGTTACGTGCTGGGCAGCAGGTTTCACAGACACAAGAGGTGATCCCTGGGGTCGTTATAAGGAGCCTTTCCATGGGGTTATGAAAAGAATTCATGGGCATTTAGATCAATATATAACTTCTGTGTAAATACATAAATAGTTAAAAGTGTCATTCATGATCTATTATGCATTTGCTTTCTGACTGAATGGGTTGCTCTGGTTATCCCCATCATCAGTAAAGTGGGAACAGCTGAATCGGGGATGTTGTTACAGGCTGGGTTGCAGCTATATTAAAATAATAAAAATGAACTACTGTCCTTCAGTTTTAAATAAAAAGGTAAGCACACTTTTGACATCAAGCAGTTGAAAATACAGTCCCCCTTAAAATACATGCAAGCTACCACCCCCAAAAAAAAGCTCATGAAAAGTTCACACGAGCAAGAGCGTATCACCGGCTATTTATTTTGTGGCTTTCAAGACTGACTATTCTTGCTTAAATTTTCTTGAGTTGCCATTTGCTTAGTCAAGATGGTTGTTAGCAACTGCAGTAACTGTACTTTTTATCATGTCTCTGAGTTTAGTGAAGGCAATAATTTCCATTGGGAAAAGTGAGTTTGGAAATGGGAGAAACCACCCCGACAAAGTGAAGAGGTATTCAGAGAAACGCTGAAGCCAAACCATGACAACAGATCCAACAGAAGTCAGTGGGCTTTGTACCCAAAGGAGACTCAAGCATTCTGCAAGACAGGTCCAACTACCTCACGTCTTTGCCCAGAGTCAGCAGCCATTTAAAATACAATGGTTTCTAGCCTGGAAAGTAGCATGCATTGAATCTACCTGACCCAGGGAAATTTAAGCTGAAAAAACAGCACAGAGAAATTGGAGCTGTCCTAGAGTGGTTTCGACTTCAAAGTTCATCCACAGTCAGCAGAGCTAACACCGTTCAGGTGCTCTGTCGCCTGACAGCACCGGGCAGGGGGAAGGAACAATTTCATCCTGAAGGTCAGAACTGTCTACCATGCATGATCTCTCACTCACCAGAATAGATGGACTGTGGGTAGACTTTGGAGGTAAAAGAAATCAACGGTATTTTACTCGTCAGCTACAGGGTAACGGCGCATACGCAGCATTAAAAATTTATGAGCATTTTGACAGGACATGTCAGCATCCTGAGCAATAAACTGAAACGTGCTTCTGAAGGACAGCTCTTTCAAGGTCTGGATAGGCACAGAGCCGGGCATCTTACAGATGTACAAGAAGTAAAGCAAAAGAATTAGAGCGCTAATGGGACAGAGTTCTGGAAGGGAAAGCAGGTCACGTAAAGCTCTTTAGAAGTAAATACCCAAATGTGTTGTTTATGTAGTTACTTATGTGCTGTTTGCTTGAGAGAGATGAACATATCCGCCTTTCATAAGAACCATTGAAAGGACACGGAGAAAAGGAAGGAGAAAAAAAAAGTGTAATATGTATAAAAGGATAATTAAATCAGCTTTGTAAAGAAGTCTCACTCTGCATGCCATTCACTGCCACCAACACCACCCTCATTTTTTCACTCAGTACCACAGCTGTAGGTCTCAGGCATCCAGAGCAGGACATGTCAAAACCATCAGTTCAATTCAAATGAGTTCAGCAAGATGCAGGCATTTCTGCAGAGTTGCTTGCAGCATCACTGCCGAACCTTTCAAGACCAAAACCTAGACCTTCTGCAGATTATTTGAATTATTTACATGGCTTTGGGCGAGAAAACTTACATGGCTGAGAAACTGCCCCAGGGCTATTGCAAAAGCAACCCACCTTTATCCACATCTAACACATTCTGGAGATCATTTTCTACCACATTTTAAATGTTTTTTCCCACTTAGAATTTCTTACCTGAAGAGTTTTGACTTTTCCTAAAACGTTCTCCTGTGACATTGCTTGGATGGCCTGTTCGCTCTCTGTTCTCCCATCAGGTATAAAAATACTGTCATGGGAAAAAGCTCGACTGCCCATAGAATAATGGGAGGACCTGGAAAAAAAAACCCAAAAACCAGTTAAAAAGTAAATAAGCACAGCAATTCATTTATACGAGTGGCCTTTCATATCATAGCTGCTCTGCTGTAGAGATTTTCCCTCCCCCTTGCCTTCTGCATAAAAGCTCTGAACTCTCTCAGAAGAGAGGTATCCAAACATTTGCTGTTATCAACACATTATTTCTTCACACACAGTTTTCTTCCTCAGAAGAACATAGAGTGGGCTGTTTTTAATAGGCATGTTGAGAAGTTCAATCGATTTTCTTTAGTCGCCTCAAACCTAAACGTTACTTTTAGGATACAGGGTAAGTGATGATGATGATGATGCATCCATTATCAGACTGCATGTTTCAGAAAGCCTGCGGTTGTGCTTAGTCAGGCCAAGACACAGAAGACAGACATCAGGTCCCAAGCAAAGGTACCACTATAACACAAAAAGAGGCGATACACTCTAGTAACCTACTTCTAAAGAGCTGCTTCGTTTAGCTGATTGCTTAGCTGTTCCTATCACCACGAGTGTGATCACACTGACAATAAAATGTTATCGTCAAACCCCCAAACTGAGACGAAGCTTATTACACCATCCCGTGCGGGTTTGATTAGCAGCAAAGAGCGAGAGATGCCCGCGTGTTACTGTTAAACTAGATACCGACGCCAAGGAGGAGAGTGCGTCACGAACGACCTAGTTATATGGCTGCTCTAAATCCACAGGCAAAAGGATTAAACAAAAAGTGGTTTCATTTACTGGAGATTTTAGAGGCTCATCAAGAAAACTGAGAATTAAAAAAACAAAAAAACCCCAACACAACGGTTTGTGGGTTGTTACTTTGGGATTTGGGGTCATTCTGGGAGAAAATGTTTGAGTTTGAAAGTTACGTTTTGTCTCACCCAGAATATTTTATGGTGAGTGGAAAGCCAGTAAAATACAAACACAACAAAAGCAACAGCAGAAGAAAATTGAACTGAGAGGTCTCCTTTTAATAACCTATTGGCAATTCCATGGAACCCGTTTACAGCTTCAGTAAACAAACGATCTAGAGGAAAAAAAAATAAATACTTTTTATGCCAATCTAACTAACACAACCTTCTATGTGCGATAAAAACATTATAAACAAATACTTCAGCAAAATCAAGGAAGATGATACTTCCAGACAGAGGGATAAGAAAAACAACAAGAAAGGTTAAAGCCTCACATATTTACGAAAATCAGAATATAATCTTGTTCTCCCTTCTAAAATGTGCTAATTGTTTATAAAGTCCTCAAAATTTCTATTCATACTTTGAAAAAAAATATGTTTGGAATGTATTTATTACATTTTTATCTCATTTCTTTTCCTGGGGTATGGAAATAATCTATTTAAGTAAAAATGATAATCTTTTACCAAAAAAGAAAGCTATATAGGGTTACATTAACATTTATAACTGATTAAACGATAGGCTATTCTTGACTTTTATAACAAAATTTCTTACAGATAACCTGAAAATACTAGGAAAAAACCCCACCCACGACCTCTTACTGTCTCTAGTTTATATTTAAAATACATTTGCATTCACAAAATAAATCATCCAAGCTTTTGGGGAGAACACACAGCTCCCTATATCATTGCATCCTCCATGCAAGCACAGACTAACCGAAAAACTATTTTTTACCCAAAATTAATATTTGAACAACATGCTTCATTTGAAACAAACCAACACACAATCAATCAAAAAGCTGGTCAATATTTCATAGCACTTCTAGCTATCAAAGAAGGGGAACATTTAACTGATGCTCTATTCTATTTTAGATTTTTTTTTTTAAATAAAAACCTCATCTTGATTGCTTTTGGCTGCTAAAGGTAACACACCTTCTTTTAGAAACCTTTTATTAGAGGATCCATAAAAGTATATTTTTAAACTCTCTTCTAAAAAGGTTTCTGTACTGAATCGTCATGACTCAGCCCGTACACAGAACTGTGGTACAATTGTGTGGCACTGGAATATATCTGCCTTCCTCGGCCATCCAGGAATCAGCCCATGAACCGCAGTTTGAGAAATGCTCCTTAATCGGAGACAAATTCCTAGCAGGGCTGGCTTGCAAAATGAGGGGTTTGACATGAAGCCAAGTGAAAGCTGGCTTTTCCACACAACCACATAGCTCTGTTTGGATTGAAAGCTCCAGCATTGTATTCAACATGGGGGAAAAAAAGTCTGTGTTCACAATCAAAACTAAGGGGAACATGCAAAATTTGACAATCTAGCCCATGCCAATCCCTCCTTCGATATGTGAAGAGACTGCTGCAGGTGCAGAAGGCAAGGCCAGCGGGAATTTATAGTTGACCTTTGAGCTGGGAGACCTGCTGAGGATGCATAATCCAGGTCATACTGTGCTCCAGAGAGGATCATCTCTCAAACGTTTTTTCCGGCAATACTGTGGCTCAGACACTTGTGGCTTTGTCTCACAGCTATTCACCGTGCATATGACACCATTCTCCCCTTCTACTTCACCGGGTTGGCGTTCTCATACTTAAAATTAGACAGCTCATGTTTATCCCTATTGTTCGTTACAACTAATTAGTAGGCACCAAAGAGTTCAGTGACTTGTTTGCAAGTTGTTCCTGACCTTATTAATGAGTCTGTTAATATTTAAGTCGGGAACATCCAACCTGCAGCTTTTGAACTGAACAGGGTTTGCTGGCAGTTCAGAGCCCAAAACTTCAGCTGACCAGCAGCAGAGATGCTCTGGCCTGATGGTGAAGGTCTTCCCCATCCTGCTACAGACCTCAGCCTACCTTTAGTAGGCTCTCCCCTCCTGCCTGCGAACTAATCCAATGAATCTCCTGACTGAGACACACCGCACGCCAGCTTGTGGCTACGTGCAGGTTTGGGCTTATGGCTAGCGCGATCGAACTTGTTAAGATGTCGTTTAAAGCTTCAGGTCATTTAAAGGTCATGTGAAACAGCTTGGGAGCTTCATGTGACCTGTGATCATAAGCACATCACCACTGGAAGTCCAACCCTATCTTTGACAAGTGCCCACAATGGTACCGAAGGCAGGTTAGGACCACGTAAGCATCTCTCACTGTCGTTCTGCCATATACCAACTGCTTTCAGTTTAGGCATGTCCTTATTACATGGCATCACACATTTTTATTTCATAGAGCTGAGGCCAAACATATTTGAAAGCTTTTGTCCATTTTTGTTTTCTTATTAGCTTGCTACCAAACCAAACATATTCCAAACTGTCAGAACACATGAAATATTCACAAGAAACCCCTCAGTGAATTAACCCAAGACTTCTCTCTACTGTATCCCCTTAAAATGCTTTGCAGATATATTGGATATTTCAGAACTTGGGAGCCTCATGTCCAATAACTAGTAAAAATGTTTTAAGAATTTTTCTTAAATGTCTATGTAGGCTAAAGTACATTGGAAAAAACATATTCACACATTGTAGTAACCTAGTTTCTTTTACAGGTGACTTTAAATAGAATTTGAGGTGATTTCTAGGCTATTTGAACTTTCTGAAAGGTCTCTTATTTTACTCACTCGGAGCCTACAATCCTTTCAAATCCTCCCAGCTGTGAGTTTGACAGACCATATTACAGATATCCTTTTCCACCCCTTTTTTCACTCTCCTCCATGTTCTACTTTCAGAAAGACCAAAATTCTTTTAAGTCATAATACAGTATGAATAATTGAGTTTCCTTCACTGCTACCCCTATCCCCATCTCTGAGGATTTTCTCAGCAGCTTTTACACAATAACATCCTCACAATCCACATCTACAGTGGATTGTGCTTCAGAAAGCCATCCCTTCAATTAAAAGGCATGTCAACACCAGGAATGGCTTTCTATAGATTCATGGTGTGTCAGAGACCTGGACTATAGTTGTAGCCACGGTTGAAGGTATTACAGTTTCAAAATGCCATATCACTTCCAAGAGATGTGGGAAAACAGTGGCATCAGTTTATGAGCACTTCTGTTGATAATACCGACGATGACACTTCAGAGGCTGTTTGTGCTGAAAATAATTGAATCATCATCTGACTCACTTCCAGAAACCTGACTGAATTAAATGAATTATGGATGTGCTATACCAAAATACAAAGCACTTTTAGCAAATCCTTAAAGATGTTCTCTCTGAAGATGTGCTGCAACCCAAGTATCGTGTTCCAGTTTCAGCCCCAATACACAAGTTCTCAAAATTAATTTTCTCATAGTCAAAGCAAAGTTAAACTCCATCCGCTCTCAGAGGGGTTTTTGCCATACCTGTGCCCCTCTTCAGATTCCTGAAGGAATTCCTGAGAAACCGAGTAGGAATACTCGGTTTCTCAGCAAAACTAAGAACATGCTTTTCACCTTTTGTTATTAGGGTGAAATTCTCAAGAACTACTGCATGTTGAGGATGCATGAGGGGTTCTTTGAAATACACGGGCTTTGGCACAAAAAGAGTGCACCAGGGTATGTCTTTGTCTTGAGGGTACCCCAAGAGCGTAAAAGTACAGCAGAGCCAACAATCCCACAGGATTTTTACAAATAATGAAGCCAGTAGTGTCAAACGGGCAGGGAATAGAGCAAGACACAGAGTACAAGGACCACACCATATCTTGACTGTGGATTCCTAACCCAAGTTTAACTGTATTTAGCTGTAAAAAGAGTTGCATCAAACACATCTCATCCTTAATTAGCTTTCTTCTGTGCCGAATGAATGTTTCTCAGGCTCTTTGTTTAACTAAGTGCTGATAAATTCATTCCCCTGGAAAGTGAGAGCAACTTCTGATGTATTTCAGACTTCTGGAAGAATCCCAGAAAAACACAGGTAAAATAGATTACATAGATATTGGAAATATTATAGATCTAATGTTTCTATGCATGAATTTGGCTTGCAAAAACCTCTGTGCAGTAAACCCTCTTTCCATTACTTGCTTGCTGAGGTGTCTGTGTGTGCTAAGAAACTAGGAATGTGAAACACATCCCTCACAGCAGAATGGGACCACCCTGAGCCTACAAGAAAAGTCTTGTTCCTCTCCCATGAAGCCCAGCAAACTGAGAGAGATTTCTCTTTGGATCCCCACCAGCCACCCATCGCTATGCATCTGTACCTGTTTAGGAAGCAATCTTCTGTCAGCGCTAGCTACTCCAAGTCAGGGCTGGGTAAGGTATCACCCTTTCTCCCTTTATTCTCCTCCCCATGTGTTCCCATCACTTCTTTTGTGCCTGCTTGCTGCTCATGGTTCACGTGACAGAATTGAGAGCACTGTTCTGGCTGAATAACTCACTCAAAAAAAACCCAAACAAATCTCACTCCAAAAAGAACAACCCCAAAAGCCCACACAACTTCCTGGTTTGGCTGAGCAAACACTGGCACAAGCACTCATGCCAGTTGCATGGCCAGAGAGCTGCTGGAAAGAGTCCGGCAACTGCAGTCCGGACTTCGATCAGCTCCTTCTGCTGCGGGACTGCACCCTTAAGTACGTTAGAATACGTGCAGGGGTAATACTGCACAGAATACAGGGCTAAGTTTACCTCAGGCCTGGTGGCTATTATGTTTTAGATCCCATTTGCCTCCAGAGCTACTTTTCCTCTCAAAGACAAATGTGGGGTCCTTAAAAAGGGGAATTTTTGCCAGCAGGGAACACTGAGCTCTCAGCCCTTGCATAATCCCCTATCAGTGCATTACTGTAGTACAGAAAGCTCACACCACCAATTGCCTCTTCGGTGTGTCATGAACGTTCCTCCCACTCTGGTATTAAAGAGTTAGAAATAGAAACTGGAAAATAAAGGGAAAGAATGAGCTGTTCCGTTCTTTCATGTTTGTAGAGACTGACTCCAAAAAAACCCAATCTCATGACTTTCACTCCTCTAGATTTCTACTAAAAAACAATTCTGTAATCATTAGAGAACAGAGCCAACTTTTTACCATGCAGCCATTTTTAACACTAAAAACTTCACGAAGCATGCAAAGCCAGAACAAATTTGTTCTAGCTAGGTATTGACCATTAGTATAATCCCTTCAAAGACATCTGATGGTCACTTCCCAGAAAAGTGCCCCAGGGAAATGACAAGTGCAGTGATAGGATGCCTTTACTTAATGTTTTGTTTTAAAAAAGAAATCGGATTCTAACCCTTTGCATCTCTCATGAATCTCCCCAGGGCAGCAAGAGATGAAAAACATAAATTGCATTTTCTAGTCATTCCAGAGTTGCATTAATACTGTAATGGAAGAAAACGGATTGTAATTCTGAGCTGTATTTTTAGTGTCCTCTCTTTCATCTGCCATGCTGGAATGTGAGTTTTGGTTCTAACTCATGCCTGGATGGGGAATATTGCCCATACAGCAACATAACTCTGAGTTACAACTGTGCTCAGACAGCAAGTTTCTTCACTGCATTAACAAACCTGTAAACATGGTCCTTACAAGCCGAACAGGCAAAAGGGAGATATTTTTTTTTAGCAGGATAGTTAAAGGATTATTTTTCATGAAGTAAATTTAAGGATCATTTCTGCCCTCAATGTAAAGATGTATCCACATGACCTTCAGGAACTGCTGAACCTCAGGGCACTAGCTCTGGGAAAGGTGCACAGTCCCATTACTATGGCCCACCAGAGTCCCACTGATGCCAATGACCAGTTCTGCACTCCCTGTGCTAGTAATCTTGCTCATTTCAAAAGATGTCATAGAATAGTTTGGGTTGGAAGGGACCTTTAAAGGTCATCTACTCCAACCCCCCTGCAATGAGCAGGGACAACTTCAACTCGATCTTATACAAAGCTAATAATCTAACTAAAATAATGATCATTAAGGGCATAAAAAGTAACCATGGGAAGTGTCAGGGCCCTGAGTGCACTAATAAGTTTTAATGTCCCTGACCAGCCTCCCCCGGGACCTCCACCCACACACATGGGGCCAGAAGCTTCATTTAAGATCACGGTTGAGGCTTTGGTCCGTGCCTGAGCTATGCTGGAAGAGTGCTGGTCTCCAGCTCAGCCACAACTGTGTCTGGCCATGAAGCCCTGTGATCCAGACCTCAATCTGCAGACCGATTTCCCATCTTGTCCTTGGCCCTGCCTTCTCACTATGGACCTGCCGGGTGATCAGTGGGTCTGATCCTGACCTACAGACTGGCTTCCTGGCTCAGCATCAGACCTGCCTTATAATCCAGATATGGCCTTATCTGTTCTTCTGGTTGGACCTGGCCACCATCCCAAAATCTGTCCTGCTTGCCTCGTTTAGATACTGTGGGACCAGGCCCCGGGTGACGAGACCCCCCACCCTGCCGTGGGATCCCCCTTGCTGTCCCACTCACCTTCCCTGAGGAGCAGCCCTGCCCTTGCTGCTTTCGGACTAGAAGGTAATGGAGTGGGACTAGATAGTTCTTGACTCGTGAATTATATGTAATTATTCACCAACTCCTCCAACCTCAGAAAGTCTCAGTATGCAGAGCAAAGAAAGGCATCACTCCGGCTTCCAGTAATTCTGTAAGTGAATCCCTAACACTGCTTGAGGATTGTGGACAAATCACCAGTTGTCATAGAAATATGCAGACTAGTGGAAGGAACAGGGCTCTAAATGGTCCAACTTTCACACGTGACCTGGCAGTCCGCTGTGTGTGACACTATTCTATCAAACAGCAGCATATGTTTATGCAAAATTTGCTCTAAAATATGGCAAAATGTAGTGAAAAGGAAGTGAAAAGTCTAAGTTAGCCTTGGCAGTAAGAAGTGCTGTATAGTGATTGCATTTAACTCATAAGGAAGAAAAGGAAGAGGAAATAAGACAGCACATTATACTGGTGACAACTCTGCTTGGCTCAGAAGCCCAGCCCTAGACCTTATCAGCTGCGGAAAAGGCAGAATCTGCGAGGAAATAAAGTATATGACGATTAGGAGGGGGAATGCAATGAAAACATCTGAAAGGGAGGCAGGGGAGAGGAGGACCGATGGACAGTAGGGCAGCCTAACCTTTCAGGGGGACTAAAGCAAGACAGTGTTGGTGATGGAAGAAGTGAACATCAGAGTTTAAAAAAAAAAAAGAGTTCTGGGATTACTAAGGTGAGAATGAAGCTAGTCATAGTCAGAGTTGAGGATAAAAGACAAGGAAAAAAGGAGACAGACACAGAATGGGACCCGGTATAAAATGTTGGTGGCTGTTGCAGAGAGAAAGGCTACTGAAGAGTTCTCAGGGTGATGTACAAACTACAGCGTACATAATGAGGCATCTTTGCACTCAAGTAGCTGATGAAAAAAAAAAAAAAAGGCAAGTTGATGGCATTTAGTGCAAGTTTCTAGTAAGTGATAAAACAGCAACAGGTGGTGAAAAGTCCTAGCTCACATACCTGAGAACAAAGCTTCTGGAGCACAAAGACTTAAGCAAGTTGGTGACGGGAGGGAGGAAGGCAACGGTTGAGTTGTCAACAAAGGGTAAGATCAACAAAAACACTGAGCATGATGTTAGTCTTACGTTCTGTCAAGACAGCTGGGACTATTTCAGGAAGGCTTTCACTACTCCTTTGCCCTGACCATATTCCACACTGTACCTGTCAGAAATGGCCACTCATATGATGGTTGTGGCTCCTACCCTGTGCTGCTCAGCTGCAGTAGAAATTACAGAAAACATGAAACAACTCTAATTTCACCAACACCAGTAATGAATCCTACAAAAGGATCCATGCAAATGAAGGACTGGAGAGAGAAAAGCTGCTCTTTGCCACAAACTTCTCTGTCCTGGAACACCACTTTGTTCCCACAATACACCTTGTAATCCAGAAATAAGAAACTTGTTCTGCATGGACCCATGTTGGCTGACACAAGTAAGGAAAACACAAGCATACTTTGTTTCTAAAAGCCTTACAATGTCCGTATGTTTCTTTGCTCTGCTTGGCCTTGAAGACATACTTACTGAAATTAGAGAAGGTGGACACCACTGCACCAAGGCGCTCCCCCTGGAGTCAGGAAGGCACTCAAAATGAGGCAGTTACAAGGAAAATGAGGAGACTGACAAAAGCCAATTGCACAAATCAGGCTGATAAGCAAAAGAAAAAAAAATTGCCCAGTGCATGAAAATTGGATGTGATAGAGGGAAGTTATCTTGTACTAGTGGCTGAACTTGTCCAAGAAGGAATCAGGACATTCCCTTGGACCCAAGACATAAAAGCCTGTGATTCTCTAGGTCTGTTTGTTTTCACGTTTAGCCTGCACCTTCAACTCATAGGGATTTATGAATGTATAGGTATACCACAGGCTAATAAACCAACACATCAAATAAAGTTTTCCTACTCTTCCTATTTTAACAGAGCAGATTCTTGCAAGTTATCATTTATAGGTTGTTGGGTTTCCCCTCCTCCCCACTCTCAAATTTAGAAAATGAACAGCTGAACTGGTGGTGAATCATTTTCATAAGATGAGCTCTAATAGTCATGCAGAAAAAACAATACACAGACATTAAAAGCTTATATATTAGGTTTACAAGTTTGAGTTGGAGGTAAGAGCAAGCCTTCACTTTATGAAGATTTGAAAATATCATGAGCTGCTTTTGGAAATTTTGGGGCAGAGTGTGTGCCAGCAACTACTTTGATACGCCTGCTTTGTAAGAGTCTGTCTAAACGAGATGCTGAAAACAGACTGCATCTTAGGATCAAGACTTTAGTGAAATGTCTGAGGTGGCCTTGAGCAGGAATGTGAACCTTCATGTCCTGCTGCTGACTGTCACATGCAAAAAATTTGATGTTACAGGTAGCACAAGAACACGAAGAAAAGACGAGCATAACAGCTGTCCTACTCTTTTCACTGTCCCCCATCAAAGTAACACGGCAGACAGTCTTCACGTGAAGCGCGTTACCCATTGAGATGACGTGGGAGTCTGAGCTGCAAGGTGAACACGCCATCAGAGCCGGGGCTGGGATTGCTGAAGAGGCAATGAGAAGTCCAGAAAGAAAGAAACCAAGTAGTTTCTCCTGATAATTTTTTTTTTTCCTTACTTAATCAATCACCACATATTCTTTCAAGGTATATGTCAGGTAATTACCTGAGCAGTAATAAAAGAGTCACTTGAGAGATGAGGAAAATATAATTACATTCATTTTTCAGGCCAGTCTCTATGACGACGAGAGTGAATGCCATTGATCAGCAGTTAGTAACCAAGGCCACATTTGACGCAGATGAGTTGTTCTCATTCACATGAAATGCAAAATGAAAATTAAATATTCAGAAACGAAAATGGAGATACAAGAGATGAGTAATAGTGAATAAACCGTATCACCTCCTAGATCTGACTTATATAATATGCTGTTGTTGAGGAGTAGAAGACCACAAATACCTGCAGAAATTCCCAAGCTGAGCGCACTGTTTAGAAAAATCAGATGAATAATTTTGTTTTCTGAGGGAAATGCTTAGCTGGGAACAACTACAGAAAGGATGGCTGAGCACTCAACAAGCCTCTCCTATCTCTAACTTCTGTGAAAACAAGCACAAGAATACAGGTCCCAATCTTCACCCTCCAGAAGAACCTGCATTTTATTTGTTTCACATGTTCTCTCAAAGGTGTGATGTTCCTGTTATCTGTGTATGTTTAAACCCAGTATAAATTGCGTTCACAGTAACAAAGTTGACACAGGCTAAAAAGCAGACATAATGTTGAAAGCACACCCAGTGCTGCTTTTTTTTTTTTTCCTTTTTTCCCCTTTTTTGTATGAAGATGAAAGTTAAAAAAGGACTGAAACACTGTCGCTTTCTTGGCATTACTTGTTGCCATCATTCCCTCCTGGCTTACAGAGGACTAACTCTTCACTTAGTCTTCCTCCTATCAGTAAAGAATTCATAAAATGCCTCCTCCTTATCCTTGACATGCCTCTGCAATTCATGATTTATTTCCACTTTCTATAGGCTTCTTTCTCAAATTTCAATCCATTAAAGAGATTGTGATTTAGCCATGTTGATAGCTATGCTTCCTATCCTTTTTCTGCCTGACAATGTGTGCTTGTGCCCTTTGTGGCCATTCAGGCACAGAATTCAAAATGAATGTAAAATTAAAACGTATACCTCACAGGTCAGATACCTCTTAGATAAACAACAACAGCTGTCTGGAATTTATTACTCATACCACAACTCAACTGACTGATCAAATCTTGATCATATTATTTGTGCTTTAAAAAACACTTTGGGAAAGGCCACTAGCAGCCAAGTATCTACCAAGAAACATGCTGTGCAGGTGCCCCATCCCATGGAAGGCTTGTCCATTCATCACTGACATTCTTTCCACAAATGCTCTTGGCTTCTCTTTGGCAGAGAGAATCCAAATTTGCACTATAAAAGCTGATGGCTGGTACAAAACCACAGTCTCCTTTCCACCTTCAGACTGTCTGTGGCATTTGGACTCAGGTACAAACCACCAGTGAAACAGCCCAACCCGCCCAGCCTCTGACAAAAATTACCTTTAACAAATTACTAAACGAAGGCCTCTTAGGATGACAATGAAATGCATTTTTTTCCCCTCTCCCCAGTCCTTCTTCTGCTCTTTTCAAATGGAAAGATTCACTCCTGGCATTGGCAGGTGGACTGCCCAGAGAAATTCAGGAGACTTCTGTTCTTACCAGGAGACTGCTGCTCATACAGCTTGCAGCTTCGTACAGATGCATGTCCTGACTTGTGCTGCATCTTTGGCACTGCGTCCTGGTTTGCCACCCTGGGGCCTCCCCCGGGGAACTTGCCATCACAAGCAATAAAACTCCTGATGCATCTTGGGAACGCATCATGCTCCTTGCCCCAGCTTTGGTCCATAAAGAGTTTATTGCGCATTTTGCTTATCTATATAGCCTAGTGATGAGAACTGTGCAAAAAACTTGTCTTAAATCCACGCAAAACCTGTCTTTGAGTGCAGACACCGGGCAAATACTACAAAAAGAACTGAAAGATTTTCCTTCAGCTCTGTATATGCCCAGTTTACATTTCCAGAATTGAAGTTTCCTGGACAAATGTCAGGACACTTGTCAAGGAAATATAATTTGGAAGTTCTGCTGGTACACTTGTCAGAAACCAAACTTCATATTTGCAAAGGAATGCTTTTGGCTTCTTCAATCATGGAAGTGACACAATGCAATTATACAACCTCTCTGAATTACCTGATCAAGTGCAACACGGGTACAGCTTGAATAGCAAATACCAATCTTGCTTGCCAAAATGAGGCATTTTCAAAGAACTAAGATATTTGGAGAAGTCACACTGCGTATGCACGTGGTCCCCACATGCAGAAAAGAAGCTGAATTCATTATCTGGCACAGCTCTACTAGGCAAAGAGCTGGGTGACTCGCGGTCGAGTCCAACGGCAATTCATGCTGACGAAGGTTCAGCAAACATTGGGCAAAGTTGTTGATGAGACAGGAAATCTCTCACTTTTCTTCTTCACAAGCAGTCTTCCTCAGTATATAGGGGGAACCAAGCTCTTTAGGTGATTTCTTCCTAATGAGGATGACTTTATGTAGACCGCCCGAGAACAGTTTTACAGGGATTATGCAGAACTTGACGGGGATTTGCAAATAAAGGGGTCCCATTTCATGGACAGGCACATTCAAGAGACTGAAGTTTGCTGAGACTTTTCCCTGGAAGAAGATGAGTGCTGTCACACTTGAGTCTTAAAGACCTGACAGGTCTGATTCCAGGTCCTTTGAAATGTTGCATTCAGGCCAAGTAAAGGTACCTACTGTATCTTCTATAAGAAAAATGTTATTCCCCGCTGCCTCTGCCCATCAACTCAGAATGACAAACTTTTTGTTGGGCTCTGCACAGACGCCCTTTCAGGTATGTGCTCACAACGCTTGCTTAGTGACAACTGTGACAAATAAGACAAATCCAAAATCTTATAAAGTGCCAAACCATAGCCTCAGAACAGAAGCTTCTGGAGACTTTAGTGAAGCTCCACAAATGCAATTTAACTTGTCTTTTAATAAGCACTTCTATGTCCCAGCTCATACAGTTAAGACGGAAAGTTAATGAATACAGTTTTAACTTTATAAGCTCAAGAAGGGCAATATAAAAGTTGGAAAAGGAGTTCCAGCCTTTCACAAGGCAGGGCAAGACAAATTGCAGAAGCAAACCTCCCAGCTGGGAATTGCAAAACAACATGGATGAATAAATAGGTTGAAGCGTGCATACATCAGGATAGCAAGCAAGCTATTTGCATCTGATGAGTCCAGGAAGTAGCTCTAAAGAAAGGATGGACAGGCAGATCTCTCAGGCTGCTCCCAGCTCAGCTAGTCAATCTACACCTTATGCAGATTACCTAAATTGCTCCTGGTACCTCTGCATCACCTTGTCGGTGCAGTCTCCATTAGAGATTCAGGCGTTAGCTCTGAGCAGCCTTGTAAGCCAATACAGCACAGGGTGAAATACTAGCTTAGGTCTTGGAAGCAATACAGATCTCTTGTGTAGCCTACACTCATTTATTTTCTTGTCTCTGCCTCCCTGAAGCAGCTTTCTTCCTTAATATCTTCAAAGCAATAAGTTGTCCCTCCTCAAAACAAAACAAAAAAGTCCACATGAAACATCTGCAGATAACAAATAAATGTACTTTAAAGGCTGATGAAGAAATATAGCTCTATTAAGGGAATGGGAGCGCCCCTGGACTTTTGTTGCAAAATTGGAACTTGTATTAAGCTTTTGTATGTATACAGTCATTGTACATTCTTAAAGAGTTTGAAGCAGATGGTTTTATAAAACTACTCAGGATTTTGGTTATATAAATATACCACTGGTTATTTATATTTGCTCTGTAGGAATAATGGAAGGTATGATAATATATTTACTGTTAGACAGCTTGTAAACAACTGTTCAAGTTATTTTACTTAGCCTATCTCTGCATTCAATTCATAAACACTTGAAATCATACTGAAGGCAAAAAAACGTAATGGATGGAAGCCACGCTGCTGAAAACAGAAAGGGGTGGCAAAACAAAGCTCGCCAAAGCAATCTACCTAATGCAGTGCACTGAACATCTACGCGTGTTGTAGGGTGAGTAACGTGGCAAAGGCTACCTGCAAACTGAAAATTATTATCAAATCCCACCCACATTTGAACCATGAAGCCTGACAGGGAAAACCGAGTTCCAACTGAGTATTTCTCGCGGGCTAAACCAGACGCACCTCTCACGAATCACAAGCGATCACAAGAAACGTTCCACTTGAGATGAGTCGTGGGAACCTTCACATTTGCTAATCCCCTGTGATTTAAATTGTGCAGTCTGATTTATTCCACTAGAGACTTACATTTAATACTTTAATTAATTAGAAAAATTAATACGTTTCAAAATGCAGGCATTTAACAGCCTCACAAGGGTCTGCCACACCTTCACTTCACCGTTGGGGAACTGGACAAGTTCCCAAATCACTGTTTGTTTCTGGGCGCAGCACTGACTTTTCAGTTACGCTGAATGGGAAATCCCTGATAGTGAGATGATGCCCTTTGTTTTGCTCTTGTTCACTAGTTTGCTCTTGAGGCAAAAGGTACTGCGATTCCCTCCTGTCGCTCGGCGTCATGCACACAGGCAATGCAATGCAATAGCAGTCAGTCACATCTCCACCTACAGTGTGGCTATGCTCAGTCTTGATTTGCTGAAAAGTTAGGGCAGGCAAAAGAGGGGTAACAAGATTGCATTCCAGAAACCAAAGGGGAAACCTAGATCTTACAGAATTTCACAGAATGAGACAAAAAATGCAGAAGCTTAAAAAAAAATAATTTAAAAAATCACATCTATGATTTTGCACCATTGAAAAAATGGTGCAGGGTGACGTTTCTGATACATATTTCTTCCATAGGCAGAGGAATTTGGTGTGGGTTTTTTGATCCTCTCAGATTTTTTGTTACTTTCAGATACTCACACTCCCCAGCGCAAACAGTTCCTTTTTCTCCAGAGAAGCAGGCTTTGACAAGGAGTCAACTAACCTGAGACTTTCAGTTGGAAAGTGAAATAAGTATTACTGACCCAATTAGTTTGTGCATCTGGTCTTGGTTTTTTGTTGTTCCTGGGGTGGGGTTTTGTTGTTGTTGCTTTTTGGTTTGTTTTTTTTTTCTGTTACTTAGGGATTGCTGACAACTTAACTCTGTGCAGCCTCTTTCTCCCATAATTTCTCCAGCAAATTCTCACCCTGTCCTTCTGTCATCCTCCCTTGTCACTGGAATACGATCTGATTTCCAGGTCCCCCTCTCCCCTCTCACCCTTCTTCTACTCTACATTAAATCAGATGAGAATAAAGGCAGCCTGTTTGTTGACCCCAGTTACAATGCAAAACCTGTACGGGATGGATGGAGAGAGGATGTGCCTGTCCTGACCCAGAGATACCACCTTGCAGGGAAAAGTAGACAACAAAGAATCTGTAGCAGCCAGTTCAGGTTTCCCTTTCCCCAGTTTTAAGAATAGGGATGCCATTAATACCTCTGCTCAGGTGTTCGCCATGGAGTTCTGTTAAATCACAGAGCCAGATTCAAATCCCTTTCTGCTGGGATTCATGCTGGGATTTCTTTTTTTGCACACCGGCACACATACCCAATGAGTGACAGGTGCAAGAAGCGAGACCTTGGGGTCTACAGCAGTGGGTGTCATATTCAGAGGAGGGACAGAGATGCCCCCGCTCCATAAAAAGCTGCATACAACTTGCTACCACTCAGCAGAGGCAGAATTTAAACTTAATTCCATGAAAAGCGGGGAGAACAAGCCTTGCGCTGGCAGGGGCTCCTCCACCGGCCGGCAGCAGACCCGTGCGAGCTTACCTCAGACCACCGTTGGGCTCTTCATCAGAGGAGAAGGTGCCGTTGCAGACGTTGCCGAAGGAGTGGCTGGGCTTCAGTTTGGCTTCCTCGCCGTCTGACGCGGGCTCCCTTTTCTTCCTCTTACCGAAGAGCTTCTTGAAAGGCTGGAATTTGCCTGCTTTTTTCTTGTCTGCAGGTCACAAGAGAAAGAGGCGGAGGGCTGAGGGACGCGGTGCCTCGGCAGGGCTGGCGAGCAGGCACCGCGGCACCAGGTTCAAAGGAAGAATGAGGTCAAAGAGCAAGTCACCAGCCCGAAGCAGCCCGGCGCTTGCAATGTAAATGCAGGGCTGCAGCTCGCTGTTGGCGCGTCACATTGAGAAAGCAAACGTAAGAGCATTAAAGCGTCTGCTCTTGGGCTTAAGGATCTGCTTGGAGGTGTCAGCGCAGACGAACATTTGGATGTAAGAGAAAGGATAATTTTGTAGAGCCAGAATTTATTTATTATTTATTATTTGAGGCTCATTTTTAGGCTTTACAGCCCACTTTTGATTTGACCTTTTCACCAACAGACCAAGCACTGCTTTGATCTCCCCTCTTAGGCGGGTGTTGGATCCTCTGCCTTGAATTAAAAACACTTGAAAAATAACCTGCTTTATTTTACTTACATAGCCTCGTAACTAGACAAGTCAATTTGCAAAAGAACGAAGAGAACAGGATAAAGTTCTGTTGGTTTGCTGGTGGGTTACTTCAATAAACATCCAGCTTTATATCAACAAAGTCAATATACTTTTCCGACTTTTTTTTCTGCAAGTAACTGAGTACAGAATTTGACCAAGCATTTCTTCCTTGGGACAATTACATTTTAAAAGCTGCACCAAAAAAAGCACGGCAAAAAGACAAAACAGACATGAAGGCAGGAACAAGAAATGAAATAGTCAACAAGAAATAAAAAATAACTTTTTTTTTTTTTCACCAAACACTGAAGAAAATAAATGCGTCTTCAAAGTACTTTCCCCACATCTATTAAAAAGAAGTACCAAGAGTTTCTTGTTAATCATTGCCAAGAAGAGGGTAATTTCTCTGGGTTGGGATGCACTAAAGAATTTCTAAAACATCATAACCGGCAAAGAGCTTAATTTCTTTTCTGTCTCTACTTAATTTTGCGTTGAATCTACTTAAGACAAGCTAGTTTTTAAAAAAAAAAAAAAAAACCAAAACAGAAAACCAACAAACTTTTAGCCTCCTATCATAATGCAGTTTGAGAAGCACCATGTTGCACTGGTGACAAATATTTTCATACGCTATTTAAATCCCTATATGCGCTTTTCTCCCAGGCTGCGTGCACACACATTGCCTCAGCTCACTCTACTCTTCCCTACGAGCTGCTGCTCTGCAGAAAGCAGTGGTTTGGTTGCAAAGTACATAGAAGGTCGCTGTAGGAGGATTTGACCACAAAACATGAAAAAATCTTCTGTAGTGAAATAGTACTTTTCAATACCGCATCAGGTGCTACACTGCACTCTGCTATACCTGTGTATAGCAAAGCCCCTTTGTAGTTGCTGGAGGCATAACTACAGGGTATTTAGAGAGAGAGAAAATGTGCCCAAACACAGTGCAACCTGGCTACTTCCAGTGACAAGTGGTTTCCAAATCAGCATGGTGCCAGTGAGCATGCGCTGAACTTACACAAAGAGTAAGAAAGCTGTTCCTTGTGAATCTGATCATATCTGTACCTGATTATGGATGAAGCAGGAAATCTAGATTGAAATTATACAGTCAGAGACGCAACAGAGAGCAATTCTGCATTTCCTTTACAGATCCCTAAGAAGTTTACATAGGTGTCAGTCTTCTCACTGGGCAATCAAGATACACAGCATTTGTGCAACTTCGTTAAGACGACAAGGCATCTCAGTGGCAGCATAAAGACAACAAGCTGAATTATGAACCTCAAATTCAGGCCCAGCGTTAAAATTTTTCAATCCAGAGTCGCTGACCCACAATGAGGAGATGAGGAAAACAACAATCACTGAAGCAGCAGTTTTGAAGCAGCAGTGTAGAAGAAAAATGGGTACAGAATTTTACTCTCTCTGTCCCCTAGCTCTGCTTTCCATAAGCCGACCAACTCACATCTCCAGCCAGACCAATGACTTGCTGCTCAATTCTGACTTTAGAGAAATATATTCTTATTCAAAACCCCTAACAGACAGGCAGGCAGTCATGCAGAGAAAGAGAGAAATTATTGCTCTAGGCCACAGCTGCCCCAACCCTTCATGCACTTCAGAGACTGCCTGCAAAAACTCATAAATCAAATGGAAGAGCGAGAGCATACAGGACAGAAAGCATCAGTACCAGACAAATGACTGGGTGAAAGAGCTGCTTTTTCCCCAGTTCCCACCTTCTCAGCCTTCTTTGAAAGGGAGGGCTGTGCGATGCCGTTTCTGCATAAAACAATTCAACCACAGCGTTTTTAAAACAGGTTCTCACTGTGTCATTCATCCGCATTGCCCTTGTCCCCTCCTCCTTTGGAGGTCTTCAAATATAACTGTGAATTACCTCATCAACTCCAAATCTACTGTACTGATTCACCAACTCTGAATCTAGGTGTTGAACCAGTAAGACGGGTCAACACAGCTTTCATTGCATCAGAATGGGTGAAAGCCAACATGGTTATCTCCAGCCAAGATCTGCTTTTCTCCATGTGATTTAACATGCCCCTGAGCTGTTTCCCTGCTCCATACTCCATCATCACAGTTGTCGCATTACTAAGCGTGAATTCCTTAAACTAGTCTTCGTGACTCATTGCAAAACTAATGAGCACCCTTCCCCGTGCAGGCTGCACACGCTATTCCCATCCTGCCCGCGCAGAGATAAGGAGCAGCCAACCCTTCCAGGTTTCCAAGGAGGCAATGCCTGACCGCTAAGGCAAAGCCTATTTATGTAAACTTTTCACAAGACCTTACAGAGGAAGATGTGGGATGATATCACCTACAGGGGAAAATGCCTCCTATAACAGGCTTCCTAAAACAAGTGCTAAAAGGAATCCAAACACTGGCTCTGCAACAGTCAACGCCCTGCGCAAAAGCCTTTTGAGTCTCTAATGCTGGAGCTCAAACGTGACTCATCCCTCCAGTCTATACTGCAGAAAGAAAAAAAAATGGGATAGGAAAGTCTGAAGGTTGGAACATCCCATGGTGTCGATTCATGTCAAGGGCAACTGCTGAGATAGTCAGGAAACAAGTCTGCTTACACGGGCCATTTGCTTCTCTCCTTAATCACTCAAATGGGAATCCTACAGACCCAGCCCCAGGAGAACTTGGGAAATCAGCAATTAAACCTTTTTCCTGCCTGTTTTACAAGCCTCTCTTGTTCAAATCACTGTAAACAGTTAACAGTAAATCAGTTTTGAATCACAGAAAAACATGAGGTGTGAAGGCGACAGATAAACAAGGTTTGATACGTTTGCTAGAATAACACGGCACATATGGTAAACGCTCCCTTCTCGGCTTATTCCAGAAGAGTAGCAGAGCAGATTAGAATAATCTTTAACCTGTCATATAATTTGTCAGCTGCATAAAGACACGCAGTGCTGAACGCAGAGCCAGTTAAAGCTGTGAGCATTGGCATCATGAAGGCAGCACGTGGTCCTTCCACTCCTAATGGCAGAGGGGAGAACGATAGGAGCGGCTACTCCTCTCGCACTCTCAGGTGCTCTCCAAGAAAGATGAAGGCTGGTGCGATGGGTTTTATTGCTGGTAAATCAGGCACAGCCTTTGGACTCTAGCTGGCAAAGCCTTAGCAACGCACCAGCTGACAAGCCCTTATAAGATAGCTTGTAGTTAAACTGCTCAAATGTCACCCAAATCCACTGGGATTCCTAGGCTGTGATGCCTTTCAAGAACTGCACAGAGCCGTCCACACAAGCACAGGTCAAATAATGATTTAACTACCCCTCTTACCAAGGGAAGAGGTTTAAACGATTGGAAAGAGTGTGAGCAATGTATCCCAAACAACAGGCACAATGCAGGGGTGAGGCAGAGGAGACAGAGGAGATGTCAACGCCACTGGAGACATCCAAAAAATAATTTTCAAGCAAAGCAAACTTCGCATGAGAAACGGAAAGTCTCACATAATCATGGAAGAGAGACCTAGATGCGTCACATGATGTTGGTCCCTTGCAGCTTTTCCTCCTTGCCGCGGTGCTGGGGGCACTCACAATAGCATGGGTGAGAAAACCTGCGGGGAGAGACCTGTCCGAGCAGAGCTGACCAAGCAAATACATCAGCTGGCGGGTAGAAAGATGATCGTTGAGGGGAAAAATAAATAAAAGCAGGATTTACAGTGACTTTTTTGAAGTTGAAGTTCTCACGGCCAAGATTTTTCAAACCTCAGTTTTGCAATGGGATTTGCAGAGATTTCACAGACGTTCGTTCATTACGTGAAATGCAGCACCCGTCTGTAACACCTATCTGTAGTACGAGATACTGTACAGGAGCTGTCTCCAAAGTAACGTGTTCCTAGTCAGTGGATTTAATGGCTATAAAATACGGTGTAATAGGCTAGATTAATGAGGGTGTGAATTATTAAATTGAATACGAATTTCTGTGAAGAACTTAGAGAAGGGAAATCCGCATGCATTCAGCATTAAGAATTGCATGGCAGGGAGAGAGCAGGCGCGTTAGCAGGCTGCGGGCACAATACAGCAGCTGAGGCAAAAAAGGGAACTGAAAAATACTGTTAAGAAGGTAAATTGACTGACATCTCAAATCACACCTCTACAGCAGAAAAAGGCTGCTATGATGTACATTGCCAGTATCAGTATTAAAAAAAAGCCACCTTGATTTCAAGCTAATGGTATGCTTATTCACGCTCTTTTCAAAATACCTCAGGGTATCCACAACCATAAGCACTGCCCTGTTGAGCCCTGGGTTGGCCATGTATCTGCACAAACAACTTTACTTTTCAGGTCCCCACCGAAAAAGCCGCCCTGTCTCCCCCCAGGCCCGGTCTGTTCTTGTAGGGCACAGAGTTTCCCCGTGCAAACCGGGATCGGCACTTGCCTCCAGCTTTTCCACTCACTCCACGTCTCGGTACAACCATTTCTGTGAGTCCCCAGAGCTGCTCGTTATTGCCGATACGTTTGCGTTCAGAGCTGGGAGCAGCGCTCCCCAGAGAGGTGTCTCCTCTCCTCCAGGGAAGGGAAACAAATTGTTTGGGAGCAAGGAGGAGGAGGGTAGACTCTGCCCTGCTTAACTATGTTCCCACGTTTTAAAATAAGTATGAGCTCCTGTACCTACAGCAGTTCATGAGATTTCACGGGGAAATCTGGTTTCTGGACATTTTCTGCCTCCATGACCTGCCCTCAATCCATCGCCCTCTGTTCCATAGATAGCCAAAAAGAAAGCTGGTGGTTGGTAGATGGACAGAGTCCAGATATACAAAGCAGACACAAACACCAAAGAGCCCAAGGAAACATTTACGATAACACAAGAAGGGAATAAAGATCGACATAAAAAAAGATGGATGCTCAGATTCGATAACGTAACTTCCCAGCAATGAGTTCATCCGCGTGAGACACAGCGATAGCACACAACACTTGTAAAGGGGACAGAATGCAATAGTCCTGTGCTGACAGAGATAAGATAATATGACCAGAGATAAAATCAATACCTGAGAAACATTAAAAGATTGAGAGGGATCAAAGGTGACAAATTGGGGCAGCCACAATAGCCTCATGAAACACCGGGGCAAAGCGAAGGAAAAATAGCATGCCAATGCTTGCCTGTTTCTCCAAGAGTATCAAGTGATCTCATAAGAGATACTATTTCTTGCAAGCTTTGTCCCACAGAGAAGATGAGGTATTCTTGGATTACCTGATATAAACTAGTAATACTACCTAAAGTATCCATAACACAGCAAGAACCAATCTTACTTTCCAGAAACATCTATTTTCCCTTGCCACCTGCAGAAGTAAAAGCATTTCCATAAACAACAGCCCATTTGAAACCATATGTAGCTGAGGGAGTCAGCTGTTTGGAAATGCCTATGAATCAGCATAGTACAGTCTATTAATGTTCAAACACCATATAATACTTTATCATCCAGAGCAAGGAAAGAGCTATTTCAACACGTCTTTTGACACAACAAGGAAGTAACAGGGAAAGTAAAACCTTCTTTTACTCACTTCAAAGGCAGAAGGACTTAACCTCTGCTGCGTGAGGATTGGCGCAGTGGTCTTTAGTGGCAAGGAAGAGATATTAGTGGAAAAGAAGAGTAAAGAGCAGTTTTAAAGTGTTTAGATCACAATAAGCAGAAGAACTACAGGCTGAGAGAGTTGGGATCAAGCTGAGAGAGTTGGGACTGTTCAACCTGGAGAAGAGAAGGCTCGGGGGAGATCTTATAGCGGCCTTCCAGTACCTAAAGGGGGCCTACAGGAGAGCTGGGGAAGGACTTTTTACAAGGGGATGTAGTGATAGGATGAGGGGGAATAGCTTTAAACTGGAAGAGGGGAGATTTAGATTAGATATTAGGAAGAAATTTTTCCCTGTGAGGGTGGTGAGGCACTGGCACAGGTTGCCCAGAGAAGCTGTGGCTGCCCCATCCCTGGAGGTGTCCAAGGCCAGGCTGGATGGGGCTTTGAGCAACCTGGGCTGGTGGAAGGTGTCCCTGCCCATGGCAGGGGGGGTGGAATGATCTTCAAGGTCCCTTCCAACCTAAACCATTCTATGCTTCTATAACTAAAGCCGGATAAATACTGCTCCTTTCTACTTCTTCACTCTAATTTACTCTGGTAAGGGTCTCACCCCCCTTCCTTTTTGAGCTCCTGTTTTCATCTATAAATTAAAGCCTTCCCAGCCAGTCTTTGTATTTGCCTGCCCATTATTTTTATAAAATATCACTATGGGCAGTCCTAGAGGTCAGAAAGCCTCATGTTCCTCAGCCAACTCTTCGTTTTGACACCCGCTCCCTAATCCATCCCACTGCCAGCCTTGGGCAGCACCTTTGGGACGGAGAAAGTGCTGCTCTCTGAAAAACACAGCCAACCCTAGAGCACGCAGGTCACTTGGGGAATGTGTGGGATAGGCTGGGGATGGCAGGAACTCCCAGCAGGGATAACAGTTCAAGGACACCGGTACAAACTTCAACAGCAAACCTCACTGGGGCCAGGGAGTTTCCTTCTTGTTTCCCAGCCTCCAGGAGGGAAGCCCCAGGTACAGGTTACCCAGGGAGTAGTCGGGGGGTTTAAAACAACTTGGGATATATATGCTGAGCACAGTGACAGCAGCTAGCAGAGTTCATACATATAAGGACATTTGCAAAAGGGTTAAGTAAATGCGATAAATGTTATCGAGGTGCCGGGCTGCACTGCAGAACATATGGGATAAGATAAAACCTGCTTATAATAGCTCTGGGCTCAGTGATGCATGTGAGAGTTTTAGAAAAGAAGAGACCGCAATAGCTTCTGATTCACCAACAAAACATTCATCCATTATGTAACAGAAGGGAGAAAGTTTTATTTTACTAGGGCAAGACTTATTAACTAAAGTTATTAATGGAATATCCTTTTGGTGTGCTGTTTTTTTTCTGAGGTTTCCAGATCTGCACTAAACACTTGAGGTCAATGCAGTAAAGAGATGCTGCCTCGTTATTTCCTTCTCTGTGAAAAAAAATTCTGTAAAACACAGGATTCCCTCAGCAGATTTGTTTCTGATATGAGACAATTCCTGCTTGAAAGCATTCAAAACCTGAACCACTGGCCAAGCTGCAGATGGAAGATAAACCTCCCAAGGGCGAAGGGACTTCCCTGAGGCCCTGCCGCAGAGCGGTCCAAAGTCCAAGGAATACAACCCTAATCGTCAAAACACCTCCCCGCTGCCCCTCCCCAGCTGCTGGCGGTCATTTGTACCTCCTCAGGGCTGGCACAGTGAGGATCCTACACTCAAAGTCACTGTTCCTAAGACCATTCTTGCAGGGGATTGTGTTACCTAAACTCCTTTTTCTGCCCCTCCTGGCCCTAGAACTGTATTGCACTGGTCAACTTTTGGATCATACAACTTCCCATTTTTTTTCCACCAGTGAGAAAAGGAGCATTTCATCCTCACAGAAACTACTGGTTTAGCGTCAAAAATGTTAATTTTCACGAAGGGAGCACGAAACTCGTAGACCAAACCTCTTCAGTGATAAGGCACAAGCGCTAACAGCATACTGCTGACATCTATCGATAAGACAAAGTTGAGAGGGATCCTGAACTCAGAGGAGAGTCAGAGTGCTGTGCCAGAAAGACTGGATGGCCGGAGGACTGGGATAACAGAAATGCAAGGCGATGTTGAAGTATTACGTACAAACTCATTCCTTTAGGGCATATTGCTGAGACGTTCTTCTAATAACTTGGCCCGGATCAGCTAAAAACAGGCGAGAAGACAGACGTGGCCACACCAGCTGGTCACAGGATAATGATAAGCTAACACTGTGGTGCAACCACAAAAAAGGTAAATGTCATCCTATGGAAAGGGCTCCTGGAGCTGATAGGGGTTACCACCTGAGCAAGGGGGTGGAGAGCCAACTGGCTAATAAATCATCAGGCGCTAATAAATCAAGGCCAAAAGCAAGCAGATAGATACATCCAAGACATTTTGGATTGGGAATTGGAATATTTTCCTTCTTTTAAAAGGGGAAGAACAAACTGATACATTACTGAGGCGTTTTGACACAGAACAAATTCTTTCCTGAATGTCACATAAGGGCAATCTTATTGGATGAAAATTTCTTGTCATGGTGCAAAATACAGTATTTTTGCTTTTTCTGCCTAACACAAACTGAAACCAGTGGAGACGTACTGTGACATACAGCAGCTGCAAGCACTGAAACTAGCAATTTATGGAGCACTTTCAAAGCAGTGTCACTACTCAGAACAATAATAACCAATTAATAAAAAAAAAAAACAGATAAAATTTTTTTTTGATTCATTGTGACTGGCAAATGTAAAAGAATGGCTTTGAGTGATTTTTTTTTCATTTTTGCACAGTTTTATTTTAATATACTTTTACAGTGACAAACATATATATGAATTTTACCCTTGCAATTCAGATGAACTGACAAAATATTTTAAGTAGGTCAGATGAAATTGAGAGTCACATTTTCATTTTATGAACTTACGTAGTCCCCAGTCATAAGGAATATCTGATTATTGTTTTGGGGTGGTTTTTTTTTTTGGAAACAACCAATATTCCATTTGAGTTAGAGCAGCTCCATGGATCACAAGGAAAATTACCTTGTGTGAATTAAAAATACATTTAAAAAAATTCAGGCATAGTTGTACATGCGACTTTAGCCAGGAGAAAAAAAAAAAAAAAGAAAAAAGTGATTACTTTATGCCTGTGTGTTCTCTTTCACAGTTCTGAGAGTTATATAGTGATACAGAAATGCCAAGACTAAAAGGGATCTTATTCCAAGCAAATTACCAACCACTGCAGTGGAAACATTATTTTAATAATTTCCTCATTAAATTTTATAAAGGTAAAGTTGAACAGGAGGCAGTAAATTCATCTCCCCTCCCCAAATTTAGGGGATTGGAATCTCAGAACCATCTCTAAATTTTTCAGTGAGTTAAAACCCCACATATTTGAGTGACCTGGAAACCAAGTAAAATCTAAACTGTGGCTCAATGTGTCTAAAAGAACTAAAACACTTGTGACTATCTCTGATTTCACAGAATTAAAATCTTGCTGTCATGGCTTACATCTGGGTAACAAAGTAAAGAAAAGCAACTATTTCTGAAGAAGAGAGCTGCATGTGTCCCTGCCTATGGCAGGGGGGTTGGAACTCGATGATCTTCAAGGTCCCTTCCAACCTAAACCATTCTATGATTCTATGAACCGTGGCATTAGGAAATCCTCCGGCCAATTTTGGTAAAAAAGCAAGGACCGAAGCGCATGCTCACATGGTGAAAACCGCAGTGAAAAGAAGTAGGGAGTTGGGAAGGAGGTTGTTTTGTTTAGGGTTTTTCTCCTGAAGAAAGCCAAACCTCAACCGCCTTATGCTGTTGGGCAAGGTGGTCAGAAGGAATCACAGCACTCATGCCCCAGACTGGCATATCACCAAACATCACGGGAAATAACATCAGTCAGCACCACAGGGGGTGAAAAACCCACTCCGTGTTCCCCTCCAAAGCCTGGAAATACCATGCTCCTGCAAGGAGCCACTTCTTCTGCTAGAGTTCCGCAGAGCCAGGGCAGGAGGACACCTTCACCCCCTCATGGCTCCTCCTCCGCCTTTCTGTTGCACGCTCTCCTCCCCCAACCACTCCTCCAGGCTCACTTACTCCTTCTGATAAACAAATCCTCTTTGCACAAATTGACATTAATTGTGGCCAGATTAAGACTTGGGACAGCTGTCCTGAGTCTGTGAGTTTGCCTATTTATCCAACATCTGTTTTTTCCACTCTCTGAGCAGCTTTCACTATGTACATTGAACACAAGTCCAGATTATCCCCCTCCTCAGGAACAGCAGAGTCTGAACCAAGACACTCTCTATTCTTCTGTTCAGGGACAAGATTCCCCTCCTGGGCACACAAGCAAGAGACTCAGCTGAGGATCCTCATAATAATGAAATATGCCAGACCTGGGTAGACCTTCACTGCGAATCAGGGAGGATTGCCCCCTACTCACGCACAGCTTCCTGCCAGCTCCTCCACATCTCCAGCATCGCAGCCTCAGCTCAGTGCTCCACAGGGTACTGTACGCCAGTTTTACCTCCCCTGCTGACACACTGGTTTTCCAGTCCAAAGTGCATCTTCTGAGTCCCAAGAAGGTAGGCATCTCCACCTTTTTCTGAAATGGCTCATTTTTGTAACGTCGACTACTGTTGGCTTCAGGATGAAATTGGTACCTCAGTACTGACTTGTCTGCTATGAAGAGAAAAGCTCAAGCTGGGCTGGCACTGAACCAGTGCTGTTACCAGCAATTTCAGTAGCGAGATTTTGAGTGATTAAATAGACCATGGAGACAAAACCACAAAATCGATCATTAGTATTAATCAACGAATTATACTAGTATTGCGTTTCAAACTTCAAAGCATTTTACAGACTGTAACTAGTCGCTCCTTATTCATCACCTCTCCCTATGTGGTAAGCAGGCTGAGCCAAAAAGGCAAATTTCGAACAACTTTTTTACAGAACAGAGTCAAGAACAGGACAGGGAATTTGCAGCAGCTTTTCCACATCTGCACTGGAGCCCTCAGCCTGGGTTGCATTCCCCACCCAAGGCAAGCACTGACACAAGATGTGCATAAGACATTTTTGTTACAAGAATAGGACTGTAAGTGTTAGAGTTGAAGTTCTGGCAACTTTCTTAAACACTAGATCTGCTGTGGAAAAGGAGCTTAAAATTGACTCAATGCTTCATCTTGTCATCAGTGTCATAAAATATGCAGAATCAGAAGATATTTCCCTGTTGCTATTTATTAAGAAAGAAAGAAAAAGTCAGAACCCACACCAAACCCAATACAATTCATGTATTTTCAGTGGAGCACTTGCTATTTGGATGCAACAGAAGAATTGAAGAGCTCACGGTTTGCCTTTGTTTTCCAGTATTAAAACAGAGAAACAGGACATCACTAGAAACACTTATTGACTGGTAACCTCAGAGAAATCTGATAAAATTTTTCAGCTTAGAGTTCCCTATAAATATCCAAGAAATAAAAACCTCTTGAATATTTTTCTTCTCACCTTTGCAAAACTAACTATTCACTTCATAAAAAACTCAAATAGGTGTATTTTGTCATTGGGTTTATTTGGCTGATACTGAGTATATTTATTAACATAAAACACTAATAAGTAGAAGCAGTGTTATTTTAAATGTCAGGAAAGTAAGATATCTGTATGAATGCTACAAATAGAAATATCAAGAAAAGGTTCTTTGTAAGATCTGTACCATCAAAATGGAAAAAGTCTAAGCTACTACTGTTATGTTCAGTGAAATTTCACAGAATCCCAGAATGGTCAGGGTTGGAAGGGATCTCTGGAGATCATCCAGTCCAACCCCCCTGCCACAGCAGGGACACCTACAGCAGTTGCACAGGACAGTGTCCAGGCGGGTTTTGAATGTCTCCAGTGTGGGAGACTCCACAGCCTCTCTGGGCAGCCTGTGCCACTGCTCTGCCACCCTCAGAGTAAAGAAGTTCCTCCTCATGTTAAGATGGAACTTCCTATGGTCAAGTTTGTGCCCGTTACCTCTTGTCCTATCACCAGGCACCACTGAAATCTCCCTCTATCCATTCTATTTTACGATGATAGAAGAAAATTAATTACTCATGAAGAGGTATATTTAAAGAGGGGAAGAGAAACAGCCATAAAAAGATGATACTCAAGCATTTACAAACCTAAACATTTTTAAAATATCTAAAATAATTCAAATATAAAAAGACCTTTGCACAAATATACAACTCTTTCTATCCCTGAACTAGGACAAGCAGACATTTCCTTTTAAAACATATCTGTAAAAGAGAAAAAGAGAAAAAACTACTTCCTACTTTCATGTTGGTTTGGTTCCAGGCGAGGATCTGCCAGGCCAGGACATGACTGATCACACTAATCACACACCGTCTCCCTGCGCTGGGATTGCGAAGCATTATCACCACTAAACTGGTGAAATACATCAAATTTAGCCGCACAAGTTGGACATGATTAAACTTCACTGGGAAGGGAGATGGCGCTTTCTCTCCAATATTGCCTGCCCACATGGGAATTTATTTACTATTCACAATGTCCCAGAATGAAACAGAATCAGGGGGACTCAGGTGGCCAGGCAAAGCACGACAATTCCTGTGCTGGTGAGGATGGTTAAACATAACTACCACCAAAGGACATTAAGGCATTGTAGATTCTAGGATATGACATCAATATGGACCCTAGAATGAAAAATATTCAAATATGCAGTTCATAAGCCTTGGAAGGACAGTGGGAGCGCAGGTTGTGTCTGTCGTACTCTGAGGGGCTACAGCAGACATAAAAGCCCAGGGAACCAGCCAAGCGCAACGTCTCCTGATGCAGCATCATTCCAGAAAACATCACTTGCACAGTGCCCTCTGGCAGATGGGGTACCCTCCAGCTGTTCCAGTATAGTTACCAGAGCAAGAAACAGAAATGCTGCTGCCAGTACTGATTAATCATAGAATCATAGAATGGCTGAGGTTGGAAGGGACCTTAAAGATCATCGAGTTCCAACCCCTCTGCCACGGGCAGGGACACCTCCCACTAGATCAAGTTGCCCAAGGCCCCATCCAGCCTGGCCTTGAGCACCTCCAGGGATGGGACATCGACAGCTTCTCTGGGCAACCTATTCCAGTGCCTTACCACCCTCACAGTGAAAAATGTCTTCCTAATATCTAATTCTAAATCTGCCCTCTTCCAGTTTGAAGCCATTACCCCGTCTTCCCTATGCCAGGGTCTGACTGTCAAGCATGGATGAATGTGGGAGTCCATTTCAGCAGCTCTGAGCACATGTTTCCCAGGTGCTGAAGCGCATTTTAGATCCCTGCAAACAGCTTGGTACAAGAGTTGGTACCCTGCCTGTCCAGTTAAAGGAAGTTCAAAATGAGATGCAAGGGAAGCCCATGCTGACCAAACTGCATTTAACTCCCTTCCCTAATAGTTCTTCTGGCACCGTAGGCCTCCTGCCACCCTGCATGAAACACTCCTTCACCCGATACCTCTTCTCTACTTGCAAAACTCAAGGCTCAAGAGCAATCACTGTAAAAGAAATCCCAGAGAGCAAATGTGGGGAAGGGGTGAGGGCAGAGGAAAGAGGTGAGCACTCAGCTAGTTTTAACCTTTTTTACTTGCCTTCTATCCTTAATTTCTCTAGACTACAAGGGTTCAGTAGCAGAAACTATTTTTCCATCCCTGTAAAACACCACCCAGGGTTACAGCAGCACATGCAAGGTTGAAAGAATTGTAACAGTGCAAAAATAATAAACAAGCCAAAATAAAAGTTTATAAAAATGATCAGTTTCCATTATGTGACCAACCAGCCTCAAGAGATCTACACATCTCTTTCCTTGATGCATTTTGAAGCTGAGATACTGCAAAGCATCTCGAAGCAAATGCAGGGTGTGCTCCTTGAAGCCTTCCTCACGATCATTTCTGAAAGATCTGTGAAGTGCGAGTATGGAAACAACAGTAGTTGTTGCTTTGCATTGTGGGCGGTCTTTTTAATCATAGCATACAGAAGGGGACAATTATAGCCAAAAGTCCTATGTGAAGAGAATAGTCATTCCAGTGCTCTGTGTTGGCCCTCTGTCAGATCCGTAGATCCCCATACCAGGTTTTCTACTGCATTTTTGGAAAAATCCTGATGTACTAAATGACTGTGCTAATCTTGATACTTCTTTAAACAGCAGAGCTAAAGCCCAAAAGCCATATGCGCAGTAACACCCACCCAGGACAGTCAGAGGAAAGAACCACTTAATTTAGGTATGCGAAATAACAGCACTGTCAGTTACACAAAGGTAACTTTGCACAATTTACAAGCTCAGGCTTCTCCCACCCCTTCATACCTTCTTCTTCCCTTTTTAAGACTGAGTCTTGCACATTATATGGAAGAAAGAAAAATGCCAGTCACCATTTGTGGGGCAGGAACACACTGTAATGCCAATGCAGACCAACGTCTTCACCAGGTTTTTTCATCAGAGGGTACGTCTCAATTGCAGGAAGAACACCAGTTCCTCCTTTCCCTGCTTTTCTGCTATAAATTATTTGGAGCCAAACCATAAAATGCCCAACCGCGCTGCACCAGAACAAAACAGGAGACAGAGATGTGATTGTGCCTCAAAAGAAGTACAATCTCCCTCCAAATCTTCTGGTCTTCAGTCTGGCTTGGTTTATCAGCTTTTTAAAACCTGATAGTAGAGACATGACATATATGCCAGGATACGGTTCGCTCACAATTTGTTTGCAGAAAACACTACTCTGGGCAAATTCTAGCTGCTTTGTTTAGTCCCAGTTAATGCCACATGTATCTGCTCTCTGGCTGACTGACTCGCACAAACAGGTTTCAGTTTAAGTATTTCAGACTGTAAACTGAAAATTAACCAGTGACAAATAATCTGCTGTGCTGCCTAAGAACTCACTATTTTATAAACATTCCGACAAATGCTAAATGAAGATGAGCACAGGCACTTATGTTTCTGTACATTGAATTTACCATGTACTTACATATTGCAGATCACTGGTGAATCTGGAAAAAAAAAAAAACTGGAAAGAATACATACAGCTACCTGGCACTATATATCCATATTCATTAATAGGAAGGCAGCTGCTACTGACTTTGAAGGTGCTAGTTTGGAAACCACAGTCAAACATGTGACTAAAAGGTGTTCAAATAGGTGTATTTGATTTTGGTAGACTCCCACATTGTATCCTAAAGCTCCAGGAATGGTAAGGCAATGTGGATAGTGTCTGGCTAACCACTGAACCAAAAAGTAGAAAGTAAGAGAGCAGGGAGATTTGACTACTTTGTAACAAAAATTATCTGAACTGTTTTTAAAAATACAATAATATTTTTACTAAGATCTTCCAAAAGCACAGGGAAGTGTTTCCCCCAATTTTATTTAAATAAAACATTCAGAGCGAAGTGGAAAGGGACACTGGATAGAAGCTGAAGCTGGTTATCTACCTGTAGTTGTTCCTCCTCAAGGTGCCTTGGCCATGTGTACATCCATGCCACCGATACCGAGCAGTTGGCTGGCTGGCGAGCGGTCCAGCCTGGCAGCACTTGGGGCAGCACGTTCCTGCACGGACACCACGTGTGCTGCACGTCACTGTAAAAGAGGCCAAAAGCCTCTCAACCAAAGGATCTGAAACTTAACCGGGACCAAGGAAGAGGGCAGAAAGGATGGCTGTGAAAAGTCATGTAAGACCTTACGTCTCAGAGAAGGACAAGGGGAAGAAACATCAAATGTGTGTTTACTTATAGTATCTGCCACAAGAACTGCCCTCAGAACCCCCAGTGACACAAATTCTCTCAAAGACACCATCACCCTTTGCAGCTGTGGTGGAAACATTACTTCCTCACAGCACGACAGGAACCCAGGCAGCACCTCCAGAGAAATCAGTCCTGGGTAATTTACGCAGAGTCATCACCAGCATTACTTGGCCTCCAACAGAACGAGCCCAAATTGAAAGGGGCAGGAGATTTATTTGGGGTTTTGGTTTTTGGTTTTTTTTTCACTGATAACATCTTGGTTTTTGTTTCAAGATCCACGTGGGGAAAAGCTGTAAGCCCCTCAAGGTGCTGATGGACAATGGCATAGCCACCGAGGCAGCCTCACAGGACCCTGCTGTCTTCTCCTGGAAGGGGCTCCATGCCAGAGCTATTAAGTTTTGAGGACCTGACCTTGCTGTGAATAGCTGTGCTCCTCTGCCCTGCCCTCCTGGACCATGCCACCGGACTGGTAAAGTCTGTTTGTACCAGTTCTTGAGGAGCACCCTCTGCAGAGTCAGCCTCTTATTATCCTCCAGCACCGGGGTAGTCAGTTGGGACAAATGTAGCCACGGAGCAGCTGGTCATCCCCGCTGTAGGCTATGTTGCGAAATGGGACAAGGCTAAAGAGGACACATCATTTAGGGAAACAGCATTCCAGAGTAAGAATTAAATGTAGTCTGCCATGGGAGAAGAAGAACATGGAGAGATTGTATCTTTGGGGTGAGGAGACAAGATTTTAATCTCACTATTTAATAAGATACTGGTAAACTGGAGGACAGAAGTCTCCCAACTATACTGGATTGACATCTCTAATTAGTTCATGAAGCATTTTACTGAAAGTATAATTTTATATGTGTAGCAAAGCAAAAGGTACTGATTAATTGCAAGTCATTAAGTGTAAGTTGTTTTGTAATTAGGAAAAATGAATGCAGGCATGGCAAGGCTGGTGCAGACAAGAATTCCACTTAGCTGAGTGTCACATTTCCAAGAGCAGCCAGTCTGCTCAAGGAGCAGAGGAGTAATTTGAAATTCAGTCCTGACCCATGGGGACAGGCCGTCAGACTACACATTCCAACTTTTCTGAAAGAGAACTAGGAAGAAATCTTAGAAAACAAAGATAATGAATGGCTTTGCTACAAATGACTGGGTTAGCCAATTAGTGGCTGTCTCCACCCATGAGCTATTGAAAACTCATGTTCCATGTATAAAAAACATTGCTATCCTATCTAGAGTACTTATGGATGCGTACATCACCTGTGTTCGCATCAGCATTTTTTAGAGTTCTGCTAATACTTATGCAGAAGTAAGGTAAGTCATACTTATCTCTTATGTAAATTGTACGCTTCTTAAGGAACCATAAACAAACAAATATCCCAAGTAAGATATTGCCAACAAGATTTTAATAGCATAACATATTCAAAATTTTCTCTTTACCCATTTTGGGATAGAAAGTGTGCTGTGGGTGAGAGTTCAGAAACCATTGCGCGTACTAAGACAGAAAAGGGACTGACAACAAAGGTAAAACAAAGTCCTAGCATAGAAGCATGTTCTGCAAACAAGACCACCAAGGCATGAAAAATTACCGTCACTCACCCCAGCTAGGAGGCTGGCAAACTGCAGATATTCTCTACCTTTCTACTTTTAATCCTACCTATGAAACACAGGCACCCTCTGAGAAACCAAATCTATTTTAGCCAATCCTTTTTCTATCAAAAGAAGCAGTGACTGCGGACACGAGTTTCCTAGAAAACCTTCTTCTTTCAGAGAAGACTCGCATGACATTGAATCAGACTCGTCCCCCACAGCTGGTTGCCAGGGATTTTTAAGTCTTTACAGTTGTACTGTACAGTGAACAACCACAAAATCCAGTGTAAGACAAGGCAGTGATGCACCATTTTATTTGGCGGTGATTGTGATAGGTTTTCTACAAAAGCAGGCACCAAATTCTGGGAAAGTGGCTCTGGAATTTGCAGCTCAGTTATGACTTAACTAATAATAACTAACACAAGTGTAAAAGCCACATGAGAAACAGAGTTTCTTTCCCACAGTGCCACTGGTGAAGTTGCCTACAAAAAGAAAACTAAAAAAGTCTGAAAACTTCACACAAGTAAATTCTTTTCTTTGTACTGAATGGACACGCTGTACTCCCACTCCTTCACAAAGGAAGTTAAGAGCTTCTTTATATTTCAAGCCTACTCTGTTTTTCTCAACAAAATACAAATGAAAGGGCCATGTGAATTATTAACAGATGACAACAGAAAGCTAGTCAGGTATTTCAAACACTTGTGTCTCTTCTTCCTACATGAATTCCTCAATAGTGCATGCAAAGTAAGTCTCCTCACTTCTTCTATCCTTTAAGTCCATAATTAGAGCAAATTAAGTAACTTGTTGAGAAGCAAAGGCTTTTTTTACATTCCTTCCTCTCTCCTTTCTTTCCCTGGTAGGGCATTTGACCAGACCATCAGCGACAGGGGGACTTCACGCCTTGTCCTGAAGGGCAGTTAGTGATTCAAGCGAGAGCCCGTTGCCCTCTCAATACCTTTCCAGTAGCGCAAGCTCCCGTGGAACACCATGCAATCCAGTGGGAACAGAGACACTATTTACTTCTGAACTGGAATAGACAAATAATCAGGAAACCTGAAAACAGACTAAAGCTTTTGTCATGTTAAGATGTTAACCATCATTTCGTGTGGAAAGCAAACCCTGTTCATTATAAACACCTTGGCCAAACCCTCCTCCCCCATTCCCCCCCGCCTCCCCTCAAACACCCAATCCCCATCAACAGAGAGGTGAACAGAAGGACACCACATTAATCCAGCACCACTGCTTGATAGCATGCTTGGTAGTGACACAGAGGTACAAACTTAATACTGCTTCAGTCCATTTGCATCACTTAACTCGAATAAATTCTGAATTTGTCAAATCACTGCAAATTCAATGCAAGAAATAAAAATGAAACAATGCAAGTTAGTATCGGTGCAACTGAAATGTAATATTTGACAACGAACATAGGAAAACCTATTGAAATTAGAACTACAGTAGTAAACTTTAGAAATAGCAAGCTTTTTGACAACTTTGGAAAATAATCCGGATGATCCTAAATGAGCACATGCTTCTCTATTTACTTCAAAATTTTCATCCATAAATTCTCAACTTTCGTCAATTAAAAGGTCCAGTTCAAAAGGCACAGTAAAGCACAGCATCTGACGTAAAACACACTGGGGGAGTCAAGTTTCCCACAGCGGTGCGGGTAGCTCCCAGTGACGCCACAGGGAATTACCTGCGAAAGGCATAAACCAGAATAACCTCTTTGGTTTGGATGGACTCCGCTTCACACATGGGCTGTGTATTACGACTGCCATAAAAATGGACAAAAGCAGCACACACATTAGCAGCAGCTCCTGCTTCAAAACAATAAGCACAGCACATTCGCCCCTCAGCCAGCTCCCCGCTGAAAGTACTCCAGACTAAGCCACAAAAACTTAACAGTGAGCTTTCGAATGACAGGACATCATGTGCTCCAGAATCTACAGAATCAGTCAAGTACTTACAAGGTTTCTTAAACAAATTGATCATGCCTACAATTTCAGACGAAGTCAGAGAAACTCCAGACTTGATCTTCTCTGAGGAAGAAACAAAAGCCATGAAATCACCAAAGAGAAGGGTTTGTTCGGCTTTTTTTGTTGTTGTCTTTAAGGGAACTCTGAAGGACATATTGTATCATGATAGCAAGCTTGTAGGAACAGCCTTACAAGTCAAGCCAAGCATGTATTTCAGCACCCTGTTTTTATTTAGCACTCTCCCTGTGGAAAAAGCTGAGGGAGGTTTTAACTAGCAAGAGCCAAGGTGTTTTCAGATTGATAGCTAAGACCTCCCTGACTGATCTTTCATGCGATATTAATTTGGTACATTAGTTTATATAACTGCTTTTTGCTCAGCCTTCCCCAGCTACGAAGCCAAAAATAGCTTACCTTTTCCACAAGGGCGATAAGGTATACCTGGAATACTAGGCAGCTCTTTACAGGTGCTATGAATAACAGCAGCAGTTTTTAAAAAGTCAGAAGAAAACCTGTCATTATATTATCATCCATGTTTTTAACTTTACAAGAACAGTTTATACTTTACAAGAACAGTCAATAACTACCATGAAACCCGGAGGCTGTGTTTTTCCAAGCAAAATTGTGCCAGACACTAGTGTTTTCTGAAGCATCCTATAGCAGCATGAAACGGAGACGAGCATTAAGCAGCCTATGTTATCGCCATAAAAGAAGCAACAATGATGCAAATCCCTCTTAGAAAGCCATAAACTTTTGAATATAAAACCTAAAAAAAAAGACTTCATTGTGCAGTTCTCGGTCAACACAGGCTGAGCCAAAGCCTACTACAGTACTTCTCTGTGCTCTGGATAAAACTTCCCATGGCTCCAGTAGCTCCTTTCGCAGAGGTGTCAGTCTTCCACAAATAGATCTTTGCAACCAGGATTTCAGGGAAAATATACCCTTATACTGTGAAGCTAGGCTCCCAGGTCTGTAGTCTGACATACGAATGGGTGGTCTACCTTTCAAAACTCCTGGGAATCAAGGAGTTTAGAGTGCAGTAAAATCCTCTACAGGAAATACGTGTTTTAATGCTGTCTTTTCAGTTCTTGCATGGCGTTTGTTCAAAATCATGTCTTACAAGTTTTACCCAAAGACCAGCAACAACAAGTGGCTATGCTTAGGCCTTTACGTGCCGAACATGTTTAGACCAAAAAAGCACTTCTCATAAAACTCTGGACCTAGGGAAAGATTTTACTTTCTTAATGCGAAACTGAAGAAGTTTATGGTTATCTTTTGTTTTAAACAGAGGTCCTTAGCGCTTACGTCGCAGTCACAGAGACTTTTGAAGTCAGTAAGGTAAAGCCTTTAACAGAGGAAAATTTTAATTAATCTTTTGTACATACTGCATTCAATAATACCCGATTTCTTAAATCTTCCTCTATAAAGTCAATTAAGCACACATTACTAGTTTATTTGGAGAAACATTTAAGTATCCCAAGCTGCTTAGTGGCCGCATTTTGGTAAGCACTGGAAATACAGACACACAGAATCACTTCCCCAAAACACAGGCAAATAGGATCAAACTGAGAATGAGAAAAGGTAAAATAAAAAAGTTGAGAGTAATATGCTCCTGTGTCACACCCCTCTGAGGTATCTCACACCGATTTTTTTTTTTTTTTTGACAGATACGTCAAGACTTACATGTAATAATGACTTTAGTGACTTCTTTCTTTAGGGACATATTTTATTTCATTAATGAAACATTCTCAGGAGCCAAGAGAATGGCTTTCACCCAATTTCTTTTTTAATTAAAAAGAGCTAAAAAAAAAAAAAAAAAAGAAGAATAGAAAGATTAAACTACTCTGGTCTGACAAAATGCATGGCTTTTTCACCCATCTAAAAGGGCTGCTTCCTCCACTCCAGCAGCTGACAAGAACAAGATTCCCTGCAGCAAATAAAGCGATTTACCCACCCCCCTCAAAGCTTCCTGAGGCAGCCCTGCACTAGATCTAGCATCCCTCCTGACAGCCAGCAAGCCAGGATTAATTCAGTGCTTACAATAGGGCTCAGGACCACCAGAAAGGCTGCATGGCTACCTGAGCAAATGCTCTGTGGATCACAGCTGTGGTCACTCTCCCGAGCACATTCTGCAGCTATTCAAGTCCTTTGCAGTTTTATCATTTCAAACCCCGTGACTGAGATCCAACTTGAAGACCAACAGATGAACATTATGATACTGAAAAGCACAGGTGTCAAGAGGTACTTCTTAGAGAGACTATCTAATCTAGCTTCAAGGTTGGAGATGCGTGAATGACCATGAAACAGTCTGCTAGCTGAGGACGATTAGCAGTGTTTAATGATCACACAAGGTTATCAAAGGACTTTTTTTAACAGCAGCTGAGGAGCAGCATCACTCAGACAACAGGCATGAGCCAAGTGGTGGAGAATCCTATGATGAAGAGGTAGAAACCACTTTCCCTATAACTTCCTAATATCAGCATTATCTCAGTCATGCCCAAACTGCCTGCCACCAGCACCACAGCCTTCCTCTCTTCAAGCAGGGATGAAAATTGAAACACAAGCTTTTCTTACACATCAAAACATTAAATGAAAGAGAATTAAAAGGTAAGTGGCAAAATTTAACTCCGTGCAGTCAAAGATTAAAGGGAAAAACAATGTTTCTTTCAATCGTGTTACATGAAAATAGGTTTTAATAGTTGAAGGGTGTAATGCAGTAGACATTTAAAAGGTCCTAGTTATTCCCCAAACAACTCCAATTCATGTCAAATACAACAAAAATATAGGCACATGTGGTGCTTTCTTCTTACATTTTGTTCTGTGGAAAATAATTAAGTAATTCTCATCACTGAATTGGCAGTGATGCCATCCGCTGATGCCAAACTGAGATGTTTGCGCCCTCTCGCCAGCTTAGCTGACTTCCTATTTCATCTTGACTTGTTTTGGATGCGACAGGAACTCGAGGCAGTGGGATTGCTAAAACCTTGTCATACATAATTGTAGATATTGGAGGCTATTAACGCAACCGCAGATTTGGCATGGGCACTAGACCTTTACCTCAAGAAACACGCTTGATCAGAAAACTTACCTGCTGGTTAGAAACCCCAGAGATTACCACCTCACTCAACTGCTCCAAGCTATATGCGGTCAGGGGACAATATTGAAGCTAGTAAGAGAAATGAAGTAAAAGAGTGTGACAGACAATGAACCAAGCAAAACCCACTTCGCTGGAAGCCAGGGAGTTTCCGAAGGGTGGTTAATGATACAAAAGAGGGGATATATTATTTAGACAAAACACGTCTCACGGGAACTACTCTGAGGCTATAAAAAGAGCTCTCAAGTAACATAGTTGGACTCTTGCCTCTCATTTGTCCTTTAAATGCTGTTTTTCCAACAGAAAAACTCCCCAGTTAGCATAAGAAATTTAACAACATATGGCATTTGCAATTGTGTATACAATTATCCCTTTCTAATCTGTTTCTTCAAACAAACTCTATTTGGAAATGACCAGCAAGGCTGCCTGGTTCCCACTGAGCGAACTTTGAGAAAGAATTTTTCGGTTTCCTTTCTAGGGTACAGGTGCCCCATTTCCAGATAAACTGTCCTGACAGCGAGGTCCTCAGCGGCAGCAAAAACACAAAGGGTCGAAGGGAGCAGAGTCTCCCCGGGGATGTGCACCTCTTTCCCGGAGCGAGCAGTGATTGCAGAGTGCCGACCAGCGCTCACCGCTACCGGCTCTTCTGAAGGCAACCAGGGAACACCAGTTTACCAGAGATTTCAACACAACACCTCTCTGAAGCCCTGATTTCATGCAAGCAAAGACAAAAATGGGGATTTTTGAATGTCTTTACCAGAACTCTCTGTTGGAAAGAAGCATCTCTTGCATTAATCACCATCCGTGCACCAAAGTAAAACCTGGTTAGTGTTGCTTCTTATCTTATTAAGCCACAAACCCTGTTTGATCTTGCTCCATTATTGTCTTATCTATGAGCAGCTAAATTTCTACCAGGTTGGCTCAACTAACCAACTTATGTTGCCGTGATTTTGACATTTCCAAAAAATTCTGTTACACAACCAGAGCAGAAATAAAAACACTCGAGCAGCTGAAAGAGTAGAGCTGAATAAGAAGTGCTACAAAACAGGAACAGATTTAGGAATAATGAGGTCACCTCACACCTCAACACACATGAAGTTATTCTGTTCACTCAAATAACTTCACATTCAGTAGTAGTCACAGCACAAAATACCACACCATTTTAAAGAGACAGAAGCATTTTCAATACTTTGGCCGATTGGAAAATACGAACACAGAACAATACCATCGTGTGGTACCCTTCCAGCTTTCTCCTGGCTTTATAGATGAAGAGAGAATTAAGGTGGGAGAAAAATATTCCCTCCCTCCTCACCCCCTCCAAGTGAGAAACACCTAATCTGCGTGTGTGGTTGAAGCTCCAGAGCACAGAGCAAACGTGGCATTTATGGTGCTTTAGAAGCACCTTGTGCCCGCTGGAGCACTCAGGTGCTGCTGTGGTGGCAGCATGAGATCTCCTTCTCAGCAGGCATTTTGCCTTTTCAGCCTTTCTTATTCCAGACACCTACAGTGCCGTCTGTATTTAGCAAGGGAAATATATGGTATTAGCTTCCCATCAAACTGTCAAGTCACACAAAAGCAAAATTCAGTGCCACAAGGTCTGGCGGTGCTGGTGTAAGGAGCTCCCCGGGAGTGTGGAGGAGGAGAGGACTGGTGGGAGGCAGAAGGCGAGGAGATACATAGCCAGGTGACCGAAGATGAATGAACAACTGATGAGGGGACAAGAAAGGAAAGTGAGGGATCAGCACAAGATTAAACCAGGCTGAATATTCATTGGACTGCTAATACCTGTGAAGTCAAAAGCTGGGTTTGTTGTATTTGTTTTTAAAAAGACCTCAGAGAACGTGATTTTCTGAAATGGAGAGAAGAGCGCAGCAGTCAGTATCTGGTGGAAGAAAGTTCTGGATGTCAAAATTGCTCAAAAAGCATGACTGCCTACTGAGCTAAAGCATGGTACTGCTGTCCCTAAAAGGGAATTGGTATCTAAGCAGATACAGATTGGAATCACTGACTCATCCACCCTGGGCCTTTAAGGCAAACTGATGAGAATGAAGAGCTGACAGAAGGAAACGAAAGGGGAGGAAAAGAAGGAGGCAGAGGGGATTTAAACAAGATTAGCTACATGTGAATCTTAAATAAAGATTAAAATCACTGCCTTGTGGATTTGGGGATTTCTGAAGTCAAGGTCATGAAATTAGCAGAAAATTGGCAGTTCATGAGCTTGTATGATGACTTTTCTCGGGGCAACTTTCAGCAGTATTTTAACTCTTAAGACCTACCATTGCACAGTTTTTCCAAGCTTCTTAAAACCATAAGGCTAAATTGCATCTAAAGGGAAAGGCATCTAAAAATCCCCACACCCATCGCATAATTAGCTCCAGCATCTATTTTCATACAAACAACAAAGCCTTTCCCTCAAAACATCTTTCTGCTATTTATATACCCTGCTGCCACCGGCAGAGTCAGGCACTCAGAGAAAAGGTCAGTTCCCCGAGTCTGTTCTGGTGCACTAATATGACAAACATGACTGGTGGAATGATCTTGGATGATCTTGCTCGCCTAAATTTTACTTAGATGGCACAGATTACAAATCCTTCAAAGCCAGAGAAAGCATTGTTTACTTCTGCTTCTGTAACTAATGCTCAACATAGGTCAGATTTCTTTGCAGAGTAAGAGGCATTTCAGTCTTCTTAGGAAACATTTTATGCCTTTTAGAATTAAGACTTCAATAAGTGTTCAATATCTCCTCAGTCATCCTCTCATTCAACTGACTGAATTGTAGGCTTGTCCATTTACAGCTTTGTATGGACACCACAAAGGTTATATAAATTTCACTTACTTACTTAATATGAATTACAAGTTTTTAAGCTATAGGTGATGATGAGTGCCTTTCATTTTCATGTGACAGTCTTTTAAAATGTGTTATCTGGTCTGTTAATTCTAAAATTGCCGGGCCAGGTTTCTTGGAAAGGTACTAGTTTCCATGAGGGCAGCTGGAAACATGACTGGGGGAGAAAAAGTAAGATGTCTTCAGCCTATTTAACAACACTTCAGCAGAAGTAAAATATACGGATGGTATTGTTTTCACTAATGATGTATGCAACTAAGACACCAAAACCCCAAATGAGGAATTTATCCTCCAGCAACTTCCTGAACTGGAACGTAAAAGAATTCTTTTCTTTATGATCTAGTTTTCCATGATTCCTTTCCATCACTGGAGATTTCCTTATGGCGGCTTTCTTTTTATAGCCTAGCAGAGGAAATCCCATAAGTTTGGGAACAGAAATGATCATATTTTGCATCATTAAAGATGTTTTTGTCTTTTAGTACTCAACTTTGTTGGGTTTTGCTGCGAGACTATAGAAGAACGAAAGGCGTAGGGTTGTTGAGGAGGCCATTAAGTGCTTTCCAGGACAAAAAGTTGTCAGAGGAAGTTTAGATTCAGTATCAGGAAAAGTTTATCAATAAAGTGTATTAAACAACTGGGTGCAGATACGAAGTGCGAGAACGTTCCCCTTGACAAGAAATATAATGAAATGAACAGTCCTACACTTAAAAGAGGAGAGACAAAATCAACCGAATACAGTATCGCTTCTTAGAGCCAGTTTCTCGTACTCTTCATTCACAGAATACCAGAATTAAGCTGAGCATTGCTATAGCTTGAAATAGCAGGAAAAAGAAAAAAAAGAAAGTGAAGTGAAAACCCACGAAATCAAATCCTGCTGTAAAAAAAGTCTACCTTACACTCCCTTTACGAATACTTGGAACTTTCTATCCCCAGCGATCAAGTACACTCCAGACCATGCAAGAAAGACACTGGGAGACCCGTCTGTAGTAAGAAGGAGCTGCAAGACCAGCCTAGTCAACTCTACCATTTTCAGACACAAGCATAAGCCGTTTCTTTGCAGTAATTTTTTGAGGCAGGAAGAGGCTTCCTCTGTAAATAAAATGAAAATGTGTTCTGTCTCTTTAATTTACAACCAAAAACCAAATTTGTTTTTACAGTACCTGAATCATCAGTACCCAGTACCTCAGAGTGAATATTTTGGTTAGTATCCCTTTCAGCTGCAGCCATGTTTTTTGGTGGGATTTTTTGGTTGGGTTTTTTTTTCAAATGTTACTGAAACAAGAAGTACAGCACAACACATTCATATAACCACTGAGATTTTGAAATCAAACAAAAGTTTAAGATTCCCTTATTTTTAAATCACTGTTCTTGCTGTAAAATGGCTTAAATTTTAGGCATCTTTGGAACTATGCAGTAGCAGTATTGTGTGGGTACAAGAGTCGTTACATTATGAAATCTTTAATATATGAAAATTATAGCTGTGCTTCATAACAAAATGCAGCAGCACCAGTAAGTCACACCTCCAAGGAATCGCAGAGCCCTGTAATAAGAAAGTCACATTGTGCAGAACATGATTTCCATCTTACTGTCTGTATTCCTTCCTCTGATTAGTAATGGAAACAACTAATAGCATTATATATTTATATAATGAATATTTTAAATAATATTTGCAGTATTTCTATTTAACACAATAAACAAATAGTGTCATATAGGAGCGCTATATAAAACAGCATAATAAACAGTATTATAGTATAAAGCACTGTATTGGCTACCTGAATGCTGCAGAAGTACAAAGAAAGCTTTTTACAGAAAACAATTTTCTTCAAATTACATTCTCTAGTTGCATGTTTTCCATATTTGGAGTTTCTCCAAGGAATAAACAACTACATTAATGGGCTCAGTGAAAGATACTCCTATGTAACATAGGCAGTAAAAGTATTATAATGGCACATGATATCTTCCAGATCTAAAAAGATAGCCATTAAAAATTACAGCATTTGTCCTTCTGTAACACATATAGGCAGATTAAAATAACAGCTCAAAGGCCTTGAAGAGGTTTTGTAGTCAAACTCGCCTACGGGTTAAATATTTTTCATACTTTTCTTCATCTCCAAAACCATTCTTTTCTGGGGAAGAAGTCTTACTTTTGGACAAAAACATAAACAATATGGAAAAAGTGTACGACACAAAACAGCACTATAAGACATTGTTCTGTCCTGAGGTATGTCAACAAAAATTAGCAACCTCAGCAGGACCCTGCAGTGGAAAACAGTACCCAACCACGACAGGAGAGTTCAGCTCCCCTTTCTACTTAATGATAAAGATGACGAAGCTGACGAGGGACCTTGTCTTGAAGACACCTCTGCCTACTGCCTGTCAGGACATTGCAGATCTCCAAGAAGTTCAGGGAGTGCAGTGAACCACAAAGCAAAAATAGCAAAGTATGCACGGGCAGCTTTTTAAAAGCTGTGTAAGTCTCTGTGCTGCATTTCAGCTGAGAGATTCACTCAGACAGAGGGGAGGAAGGCCACAGGGAATTTTAAATCTTTGAATATAGAGCAGATAGTCAGTCCATTGCCAGTACTGAATTTAACATGCCATACCATAATTAGCTCTGATATCTACACGGGCGTCTTTTCCTTCTAGAATTTCCCAAAGAGCTTTACGCCTCTCCATCCTAGTCAGCCACTAAAGCCCAGGGCTACAGTGAGCTTCCAGCTCAAGGAAGCACTAAATCATACAAAAACTGAACATGTGATTCTCTTTGCCTGAATTGGAGCTTCTAAGATTATTCAGCCACTGCCAGATGCTTAGGGCAGGACATCACAAACACTGCTTTAGCAAAGTCAAATCAGGATTTGGGACAGTTTTTGCCTGTCTCAAACCTACAAACCTGAATTCCTGAGTACTCTTAAGATGCAAATTTGAACTTTAAAACTCTAACGTAGGGGCAGCAATACAAAAAATAACTGTAGAGAATCCTTTCTTCGGCCCAGTTCTAAAAGTATGAAAGGAAGCATAGATCACCTTTTGCCCTCAGATAATTTTGCCCACAGTACTCTTCATTGATATTCTCAGAATTCAGTATAGAAGAAATCAAAAGAATGTAGCCTACAGATTAACTAAACCTGAATAAATTGCATAAGCTCCTGTCAGCAGCAGGATCACAAAAATAAAAATCAAAACAGAAACTGATTTAAATTTTACAAACATTTCTCCTGGCCTTGTAAAAAAAAATAAAATTACTTGACATAACAAATTTTGAACACATTGAAAAAATTCAAGAACCAGTTAAACTTCCCCATTTGGGCCCCATTTTGACATATAACCTGCTCCAAAATACTTCTGGTGAGCGTGGAAATCTTGCTTGGAACTACTCAATCTAACTAGGAACAAAAACCTCAATTCCAATTATAACTTGGTAATTAAAATAAACATATTTAATTAGAACCAAGCAGCACTGCTGCAATCAAATAATTTAAAAAAAATTAGCTCTGCCTTAGAAGCCAATATATTAATTTTTCTAAATGTTTTACTCTATATAAAGTACAAAGACTCAAAAACATATAGCCATCTAGAGACTGAACATAAATACTGCTCTGATTTTAACACAGATATACCATCCACCTTATGCAAGGGGAGTAAAAGCAGGAAAAAACCCCACCCTATTCTTGCAAAATTATCAAGACAAATTTTTGCATACTGGGCACCTTCCTGGGGAAACAGAGCGGATGTGGAAGTTAAATCGTGAAGTTATATATTGAGAGGCTTAAGGAACATGAAAAATGTGACTTGGCAATTTGTTTTGTTCATTTTTTGTTGTTTTTTTTTTATTTGTTGTTTTATTTAGAGTTGCCTTACCATTATTTCAAAGCAAGGTGATCAGGAATAAGTGTTCTTCAGCATGACAGTATTACCTTTCACAGGAAATTTCTCTATAGGAGCTTGTGCCGTTTGCTTCGCTCTCTCCAGGCTCTCTTGGAGATCCCAAAATTCTCAGGTGTAGCTTCCACATTACAACAGATCTACCTACTGCCCTCTCACTTCCCTGCCAATAATAATAAAAAAACCCAGCCCTCCCAACTCCCAAAAGCTTACAGGTTGCCAACACAGTAAATATTAGGCACAAATCTCACAAGTCTTAGAAAGAGGAGGACTAAGGACCTAGACTTGCAGGTTGGTAGCCTCCAATTCCCTATGTGTTGGCTACAGAGACAAATATGGACTACCAATAGACTCCCCAAATGATACGTGAAAGAATTACTTGATACTTACAGCTTACTTTTCAGATCATCAAAACCTTTTGAGCTTTTACTGTGCAAAGGCCTACCATAATCAGCAGATGGATTTAACCACCTGAGTTTTCAACTCCTGCCACCAAGTTCTGTGGAGTTCTGCAGGCAGCGTGATACTCTGAACTAATCAGTTAACTGCGTATCAGACCATACTTTCCATGGAACTGTGAACATAATTTCAGATTGCTGTGACTCTCTGGTCATCTTGCTTAGCTGTTCTTCCTCAGTCACGGAGGAGACAAAGAAGTTGGTGCTTCCTAAGTAGGACACACGCTGGGGAGGGCCACACAGTGGGCAGACACGGCTGTAGTAAGGATGGATGAGTTTTCTAGGTGATTTTCCCACATGGTATGGGCACAGAACTACCCAGCAGAGCTCTAGAGGCCACTATCCCAGGTCCCAGCCCTGCATGGCCAGAGGCACCAGCTGAGCAAATGGCAGATTAAATGAGCAGCTTTCTCTGGTGTGTGGAGTCACTTCTGCACTGGGCTAGAATGAGGACATGACATTGTTCTGCCAGAAAGCAAGCTACAGCTGAGCTGCAGAAGAGCATGAAATCAGAGTCTGTCTACAGTGACAGACTTCCTGGCTGGTTTTGGGATATTAAATTTGAGAAGACAACCAATTCATTCACATTAATAATTATATGTAGGGGGTTCACAAATCAAGAGACTTGCATTGCACATTGAGGCTTATTTTAATTATCACTCAAATTCACTGCAAATATAACATTAAAAAAAAAAGTCTAGAAATCTAGAAAATGAATCATGAACAAATGCCACAACATAATGTTGACTAAACCATGGTCTCTGTCTTCTTCATTAAAATAAGGAAATAGATTATTTGCATAGCTGGTTATTGCATGGTGACTCATTTCATAAAACCCTTGCAGTTTGTACTTCCAGGAAAGTGACTGAAAGAACACAATCAAATGTATCCATAGTCGTCAGTTATTGTAAGAAAGAAATCTGAATTGGTTAAACATAAAGAACAAGAGAGGCAAAAGAAGGAAAACAAGAAATTAATGGAATAAAGGGAGAAAACTTCTTTGGATGACACAAATGAAATCAGAAACTTTAATAGAACGTAAAAGAGCAAAGCCTTTCCTGTTTTTCCACTTTTTTTTTTAAGAATGAAAACAGAAAGTGTGCCTTAAAGGAAAACTGAAGCCTCTGGAGAAGCAGGATGGGGTCACCAATAAATATGAGTCTGAAGCTGTAAGCATTTTAACCTAGAAAATGTGAAATGGTAGAACGAGCTGGAAAAAATTGTACGTATTAGAAAAAATAGAATAACACAAGTGATTTTATTCACTTCAGTGAACTTGTTGACTAACACAACATTTACAAATTATTTACAACAAAGAGAATCTTATGATAAAGCAAAATCTCTGCTCATAGTACAAATTATTTACTATTAAAGTTTTGGTCATATTTTCTGCAGAAAAAAAGCAGAATATCCTAACAACAGGATATGAGATTGGGTTATGAAAGAACACTGGGCACGTGTAGGAAAAAATAGCTTTAATTCTCTCGGAAGAAAAATTATATGCAAATTCTACACAGAAATATGTCTTGCATACTTTACGTATGAAATTCATATATGCCAGTCTGGAGATGATATTGTAACTGACCGCTTTCATAGATAACTCTTTGGATATTTGTATTTCACGCCAATGGGTATTGTATTTTACTTGGTGAAGTAAAAAATGTGCTATTTGAAAACTGCCATATTGAATGAAAAAATGAAATCTTTTAAAAGGAAATGGGAGATAGCTCAGAATCTGTAATCCTTACACCCCAGTGTAATGGAAATACGAGGTTAGAGAGAGCAGGTAGGAAGCATCCTGCATTCACAGAGCACTTTCCATTGGTGGTGGCACAGTCCCCATCTTCCTGGTTTGAAAAAATAAGAACATATCCTACCCATAATACATTAACAGCCAACATCTCACAAATTGGTATTTCAAAAACTGAGCTGTAATAGGTTTTTATGGCAGAAAAAATATCCTCATGACTATGACCACCTCAAGAAAACAGAACCTTTTTTTCTTAACAAGCCAAGGTACTCCATCTGATCATTTCTGAAGAGTTGTCAATCTCTGCCTGTCATTCATGCTCTTGCCACATAACACACCAGTCAAAGGTACACTTTGGCAAGACACTCAGCGGTAAGGCAGGACTTTTAGTTAACAAATAGTCTTTGTTAATTTACAGGGTGATATTGGTTAGACAGGACAGATTCTCCAAACCGCGTAAATAACTTTGAATAACAGAACCATACTGGTTTGTGCAAAAGCAAACCCAGCATTTCTACATTAGATAGACACTGAACCCAGTTTTATAGAAATGCAGTGTAGAGTAGGACGTTCGCAGATGAAGTCACCGATGAACACATTTGCCCTGGGACCACGTTATTATCTATCGCTTGCAACTCCAATGTTCTTCACAGCCCCCCCAAAAAAGTGAAAAAAAAGAAAATCTGAGAGGAAAAAATCCCCTGCTGCTGTTATTCCACTTTCGGAGGAAACATGCACAGTACAGTATGTTTTAACTGTTTTCAGCTTCTTCCAGTACTTTTTAGAATTGAAACGTCTGAGGAAGTAGAGTTGTAAATATTTTACAAATAAACAATCAATCCAAAACCTGGCAGAAAGGAAAACAGTGCAGATCTGTTCTGATAAAAGCCTAAACGGTGCACTATTACTTAGCACCAATTCCCAGTGGCAGCATTCTACAAACACGCTGTATATCTGTCTTGGCAAAACAAGAGTTGCTTGGTAGACCGGAGACTACATAAATCTTTGCATGGCTAAGAATAACCTCAGTGGTTGAAATGGGAGAAAATATTTGCTGTTGTGTGCAGTACTTGTTTTCTTTTTTCCAAAATATACACAAAAGCTACACAAAAAATAGTTTTAAGTACAGTAACATGTGCATTACATTCTTCCTTTAATATGAAAAAGCTTTTTTTTTTCTGTTTATAAGTTACAACATGCATGTTAAAATAAGTACTTTAGTATTCAATTATTATCTACATTTTCACTTCTGCCTTCAATTTAATGAAGTTAAGTGTTAAATGAAGATATCACTTATAGTGTTAAAGGACGAGCAGAAAAACATTTCCTTACCTTTTTTTTAAGATGTGGTGTGGTATTCCCTACGTTGACACAGTCTTGCTCTCTCTCTGAAATGAGGATTTTTCCTTAATATAGATTCCTTTAATCAGAAATCAGGATACACTGCTAGGGACCAGCGGTTAGCATTCTCCCAGACTGCCTAGGCATAAGGGAGAAAGAAAGAATTTTAGTTCAGTTTTTCTAGTCTAGCCTAAGAGTATTTTTATGTTTTCCCTCTTTTGAGGGGTGCTTACAAGCTGAGCAATTCCTGCCTGCCACATCTCTTGTACATGGTTTGAGATGTCTGCAGTCTAAAAAAAAAAGGAAAGAAAAAAAAAATGATATCGCAACCTGAGAAATTTTCATTCGCTTCAGATTTCCCTCTGAGACTTTCATACAAAATGGTCTTTCTTTACTCTTTCTAACTAGTGAAATAGCAACACTTTCTTATTTTTCCTTCCAAACAGCCACATCCTGCAGTTCTAAATCAATTATACCTCAAGAAAAATATGACGCTGTTTTTACTGTAGTTTGGGCTGAAATGAAAGTGTGGTATTTGACTCTAGTTTCTCAAAAGGAAAAGCTAACAACTTCTAAAAATTGAAATGAGAGCTTATCATAACTTTGATTTTCCTTCAACTGAGTATGTAAAAATGAGTTTTAACCATTTTTCTGGCAAAAAATACGAAATGCCTTTTTTAATAAAAACCCTTTTTTATTACAAAAAATTCAATAGACTGCAAAGTAGGAAAAATTTAAACAGGTGAAAACAACTTCTAAAATTGCACAGAGCAACTAAATTAGTTTTTTAACCAATTTGTCTTCTAGTTTCACTAGTTTTTAGTTTTACATTGAAAAATTTGAAACTAATTTTGCCATTTTGAACAAAACCATGATGCAAAAGGTTCCTCAAAAGTTTTTTACTCTTATTAGGGATTGTTATGTTTCATTTTGCATATAACTAAAAGTAAATATCAGGCAGGGATTTTGTAGCATCTATCCTATTCCCACACTCTAACAATTATTAGATAGTATTTGCTATATTAATTCAACCTTACATCCTCAGGCAGCTAGAAATGAGTATTTTGTCAAAAGAATGTAATTAGGGTATTGGCAAAATCTGCTCCATTTGACAAGACAAGGGGGTAAGTGTGTTTTTTGACCATTGGCAATCAAACAGAAGAGCTTGCAGGCATTCAACTGGGGGGGTTATTAGCCCCGATATTCAGCTGCTGCTGAAGTTAAGTGTTGGTGGGTGCTCTCAGGCTACCAGGACACACAATCCAGATCAGCGCTGACCCTAGCAAACACATCTGGAAGAAGGCAAAGTCTGTTTAAGCTGAGAAACGACAAATTAGCACTCAATTGAGACTGCACCACCTGTAAACATTCAGGGTGTCTTCAAGGTGTGAATGAATTACGGAAAAGCAATATGAAAACAGGCAGAGCTTGTCAGGCCACATTTTAAAAAAAAAAAAAAAAAAGGGAAGGTACTCCTAATGCCTACGACAAACTGCGCAGGTCTCAAAATACTGGTACTTGTGTGTAACTGGGAACTCCAGATGTTAAAAATCTCATATATGCACATCAGCCTCCAATCTAATTTTCACAGAGACTCAGCACCACCCTCCTGCTTATGGGCACGAGATGCAATACTGAAAACAGTACATGCGATGCTTTGAGCATTGAAAGTTTTTGGCCTGCAACAGGATACCAGGTCGATAATGTTCTAGCAAAACAGGCAGGAATGTATTCATTTTTTCACCAAAAAAGCACCCCCAGCAATCAATTTTTAGTGCAAAGTTCTCTGTTAGTCCCTATCTGTAAATCCTGCACGCAACCAAAAGCCGTTCCAAGCACAGCCTCTGTGACAGTCCCTACCCTGCAGACGTCGTGTTGTTAACCGGCAGAGCAGAAAACATCCCTCAGTGGGACACGTCTGCTAATTTCATGTTTCCCTGGCCTTCCTGCACCAGACTGGCTGATGCTAATGGTTGTGGCGCAGCAGGCGCCGGGAGTTCAATGCACCTGCAATAAAGAGCCCGCTGTAACCCGGAGACTTCAGGTCTATCACCGTGCGTGCATCCCAAGGGGAGCAGTAAATCTACGGGTGGCTGCCGTTGTGGCGAGTCAATTTTCATTCTGCTGGTTAAGGTTTAGAAGCACGCGAGCGATGGACCAACCTCTGAATTAGTTCATTGTTCTTGGAAATCAGAATCTAAAGGACTTTGAACTCCTGGGTATAATACAGACTTCCATTGTTCAAGGTGCAAGAAAAAGAAACTCAAAGCACAGCCACTAGGCTCACGAAGCATACAAGGAGGTGCCCTGGCAGTAATAAGCAAACAGAAAAGTTCTTCCTTCTATGTAATAATTTTCCTTTTCATCTCAGGGAAAGAAGTGGAGACAGGTGGATAGGGAAACATTTCAGTGGAAGGGGAATTCCTGCAGACAGACCAGCACGGAAGATTTGGACCTCGAAAGATTATTTCAGGAAACTACTCTATATCCTCCTTGCAGCTATAACATTCAACACAGTATTAGAAATATATATTTCCAACATAGAAATCTAAGCAGATGTATATTCTGCATACACTTAGGAAAAATTACTGTATGCCACAGTAATAACTAGCAGACAGGAGCAATGATGCCAGGCCCAGAGCCCATGCATATCTGACCAGAATGGAAATCAGGAAATAAAAAGTTGCTTCAGTTTCTCAAGATTTTGTTGGAGGACACAGAGCTCCATACTCTGCATTTTACCTTTTCACAATCTACAGTTTACCTCAAAACATAACAATAGTACAACAGTTTAGAACAGAAAAAGGCGATTATAAAAGCAGGTCCCTGAAAATACCTACCCTGATGCTCGAGTTACAAGTGGTAAATTGATCAACTGGTCTATTTTCAGCTTCTCAGACAATAGCTGTTCTTGTACATAGTCCGCATGGTTGTTATTTCACCACTCAATGCAAGACTAGTAGGCAATTAAGCATGGCAAACCATCAAATATTTGTCCACTAGAGGACCCTGCTATATCTTTTTCCTCTGTCTATTAAGTACCTGTTTTTCTAAGAGCATATTTCAACTTCTCAGAATAGTTGAGTGACACTCCAAAAGGAAAATATGTTCAGTATCCCACAGGTAAATAGAACCAACTTTACTTACAGAATCCTTTTTTTTTCATATGCAAAGAAAGCTTCTGATTCAAAGAGAAAAAAAAAAAGTGTTTCTCATCAGAGAAAGCCAATATCAACAACTCCTGAAAAAAAGCAATAGTGTAGAGATATCTTCCAGTTAAAATACTGAAAGCTGTGACTCAGTGTTTCATATCGTGAGCATGAACATGATCCTTCTATGAATTGTGTGGTTTCTTTAGAACACAGTAAATCTTTCTGCACTAGAAACAGTGCTAGCACGTTTTAAAAATGTGATTCTCCAATTTAATTTCATAACACCTATAATGTAAAGTATTTGGTACACATATAAACATATACAGAATATCAATAAAAGGGTGGGGTTTTTTTCCAGACTACATACCTGACAAAAGCTTGCAATAAATTATTAGCCATGAAAAGTAATACAATTCAGAAAAGCACTTTTGGCGTTGTCAGGCTTGGGAAACAAGTTAGCACTACAATACAAGCTGTTTTACTAACAAGTCATAGTACGTTTTGATACCAAGCTTTAGTTTTTAAATTAAAAACAAAACCAAAAGAACCCTCAGGCATTTCTTTGGCGGCCACTAATACATTCATTTCTCTGTACCAGAGACCGAGGTGGTTCTGCATTGCACTTTATTCAATTTCATTACTTTGGATTACCCTCTCTGATAATATACCACAGTGCCACAACTGCTCAAAGCTAAGAAAATAAGTATTAGGTCATATTAGCATTTTAGCATGGTGCCAGACTTGAATTTGACTCCCTAGATCCTTCAGGGCTGGGTCCTGCAGGGAGCACAATCCCCAACCATGCATGCATATGCATATTTGTTTGAATATATATTTGAGTGTACATACACACCCCCCCACAGAGCCATGCAATGGCAGGTTAAGCTTCTCTTAACGTTGTTTCCTTCCCAAAGTCAGAGGTTTGGGCTGTTCAAGGGGAATGAATCCCCTCACTGCAATTACCAGGACTCATTAAGAGAAAAGTCCTTTCCTAGGGTTCTGCTAGTTACATAGTTTTTAACAAAAGGTGTAAGAAAAGCAGCAGAGAGAATTTCAAGAGCAGCTACCACCATACTAATAAGTGCACCTCTCCTATCCATCCAAATGTGGTGAACAAATCATGCTTTTGCTCTATATACAGAAAATAATACCCGAACATGGTGGGCAAAGTGTGTTCTCACTCCTCAGCCAAAATTAAATTCCTTATATGCTTTTTTGAGAGATAAACAGGAAGCTAAACATTCAGAACTGGCAATCAAGCACTGCAAATAACAGAAAATGTAAAAATCGTGGTTAGTAAATAATATCTCAAAAAGGAGCACAGGAAACCTGGGATACGAAACGCTTTGATAACTTATTATCATTGACATGTATCATGTCCTGGAACTCTAGGATATCACAAAACATCATTTAATTCATACAACCATTAGGTGTATGAGGGAAGAACAAGCAGTAAATATGTTCAGCTCCCAGTTTTCAATAGTGGTAGAGGTTGGAGTGGAGACTTCTCCCACATCTCCTTGCACAGTTATTTTCAGCCATGCCTTGCAAGGCATCCTTTTCCAAACTGCAAACTCAAGTAAGAAAATTAAAAGGGGGAAAAAAAATCAAACCAAAAAAACCTGAGAAAGATCTGAGCTGACTATCGGCAGTATTCCACACGCCAGTACTTCTGAACAATACCTGCAAGGGCATGTAACAAGCTAGAAAGAGGTAAAGGATGTAAAGAAGAGAGAGCCAGGCTCTTCTCAGCGGCACCAAGTGACAGGACCAGAGGCAGTGGGCACAGACTGAGCACAGCAGGTTCCCTCTGAACATCAAGAAATACATTTTTACTGTGAGGCTGACTGAGCACTGGCACAGGTTGCCCAGGGAGGCTGTGGAGTCTCCATCCTCGGAGATATTCAAAACCCAACTGGACAGAGTCCTGGGCAACCAGCTCTAGGTGGCCCTGCTTGCGCAGGGGGGATGGACCAGATGACCTCCAGAGCTCCCTTCCAACCTCAGCCAGCCTGTGGCTCTGTGAAAATGGAAGAGAAGAAGCCAGGAAGGTAGTTTCCACATGAAGGAAACAAAAATAGGAAAACTTTCATATTTTTTTTTAAAGTACAGCCCTATTTATTACAAGCCAAACAATGACATGAGTAAATAGAAAAAAATTGGATTAACCTTGACGGACTTGCAGAACAATTGCTGTTGACATTGTAATTTTCCTGGGTCAGGCTGACCCCATTAAAAATTCATCTCTCCAGTCAAGGTTGTGTAGATAAAATTCAAATGCATGCAAAGGACTGAGTGGGAAGGAAGCTTTGATCTCCCAAACTGAAAGGCAGGAATAGCATTCTCAGAAAACCCTGCCAGGTCTTAATATGAGAAATGCCGATGTTGCAGGGCAAGCGTCGCCCTGCATGCACACAGACTGCAGCTGCGTGCCCTGCTCACCTCTGCTCTCCCTCACTTCCCTCCGGCACACTCAGGGGCAGTGAAGGTTAATTATATTTGCACAGGCGAGTGGCAAAGCTGCACCTAAAAACACTGGGGGGTCATACAGATGGGTAAATGAGACTCTTTTGGCTGACGGGGTATGCAGAAAGGAAAACTCGCTCGGGTTTAGGGGCGCTTGATGGAAGAAGATGGGTGTATTTTTGCAACGCATGAACACACCAGGGTGCTGTAGCGTAGCCAGAGCGTGCTGTAGCTTAACCTTCACTGATGTTGAACGGCAACTAAATCAAAATAAAACCGTAGTTTTCCCTGTATTGTAGGGTGTTAGAGCTTCTCTAACAGACTGTCCGACCCAGCAGAGCTCTCTGCTGCTCATACTTGGCTAACCTCAACCTGCCCTAGCCACGGGGAGCTTGCTCAAGTGTGAATCAAAGTACACTTTATTGCAGTGTTTAGTTATACTTACACTGGCAGAATTTTAGTGTAAAGTGGCAAGGAATAAATGAGAACCCAGCCTCTCCCTGGGCTTAGGCTTCGCGTCCGCATGGTTTATATGTAACACTGCCTTCAGAAAAGGTAGGGGTTTTTTTCTTTTAAAACAATATATCATATTCTTTCTCAAGGACCACAAACATGTTCAATTGGAAATGCTTCTAATACATTCTGAAAGAGAAAAATGTGAAATATTACCATTTCTTCATTTCGCTGCCAAGATCTACAGTTTTGGTTCTCTATTTATTTTGCCAATTGTAACCTCTAAAGTTCAGAAAAAAATACATTATTGCTTTCCTTGCAGTATCTTAAATGATAAGGCAGGTCATCAACTGTTGCAAGATTCTTTTATGATGGTAAAATTCCTCCAGTTATTTTCTGTCCATTTAACGTGCTACGTTTTAACACTGTTCTATGTCTACAAGTGTCATTCCTGAGTATATATCCACACTATTTCCAAACACAGCTAGAAAAATTGTTACTTGCAATACTATGTCACCAGATTCCATTCCCTTTATTTGATCTAAATTGAATTCTGTGCTACAGGCTGACTTAAATGAGGCTGTTAAGTTGCTTGTGGAGTAGGATCCTGCTCTACAAGAGCAAAAGTAGAAAAAAAAAAAAGTCAAAAGAGCTTGAAAGAAAAAGAAAAAAGGAACCAAAAAGCCTGAGAAACTCCTTGAGGAATGTCATATCACAAAGTGCACAGACAGCGCAAGCCACATGGAGTAATGATGCCTAACCCTACTGTATATCCACGAATAGAGGGGAAAGACAGTTTCTTGTAGCCATCTCCTCAGTCTATACAGAAATAACTAACAATCCATTTCAGGTACCTGCTGGTGCAGAAATAAATTTGCCAGCTGCCCTGGAAGCTGTCTGAAGAAAGGCACTATATAAACATAAATCATTAATGAACCGAGTGACCTCATCCTTAGGTAACTAGGGAAGCATAAAACCAACACGCTGCATAGGTAGAAAGTCTTCTAGTCAGCAGTGCCACGCACCAGCAGGCAGCAAACACGACAGCATCCGTCCTGATGCCGTAGCAGATTCCTTTTGACAGGCTCTGTGTTTTTATCTCAACCACCACAGGTCATTGGTGGTAAAAAGCAGGAGCTTCTGAGGACAAACAAGTGCACAGTTCAATAATTAAGAAGGGGATCCCTGTCTTATCTCTTCGTTTCAACCAAAACTTGCCTGAAGCGAAGCGAAGTGTTTGACAGGAGTAAAATACATTTTGCTATCTTTAAGAGCACAAAAATAGTCATTGTGTCTAACCCGGTAAATGATGCAAAGCTGCTAACGCAGACCACCATGGTCCAACCTGTGGCTTGCACCAACGTTCTTGGGAAGATGGGGACCAAACGTACAAACAGAAACTCTGCTCAAGTAACCACTCTGCTCCTCCGACTTCTCAGGGTGACAGGAACTACCCCCACACGCAACGCCGTGGAAGCCATCCAGCTTTTTGGGGCTCTGTCCTTGCCTTTCAGCCCTGCTCCCTCACCTTTCAAGGCCTATGGCTGCCACTGCTCCAGCCCAACTCGCTCCCCAGCCCATTCACGTGGTGGTAGCATGGAAGACGCAGGGGGCAAAGGCTGCCAGGGAGAGGCAGGGGAGAGGTAACTGCTGGCACAAAGACAAGGGAAACGCCTCTTGCACAGGGGTAAAGCTGCTGCTATGTGAAACAAGGAGTGCTCATAGGACCAAAGTACCCCAGATCCAGGTCCCGTGAGTTCAAGGTTGTGGCATTTGACAGAGACTTTTGCTGTCCCTAGTACAAAAAATTCAGTTACATCAAACTGTCCTGATAATTGCAGGTTTCTTAATGGTGTGATGAGGACAGCAGTTCTTAAAAGGGCATTAAAATAAGGACAGGATGGTACTTTTGCAAGACCTCCCAGTGAGGTTGTTCAAGGCGCAGGCACCACCATTGAGGGAAAACGAATAAAGGCAAAGATTTCTGTGAAAAAAGCCCCTTCTCTCAAAAAAGGAGAGGTTTGTCTGGCTGGCTCCCCTGGTAGAGCCGAAGAGATGTTGTCTCTGGTAATATGAGTTGAATGAGTCAACGCTTCGCTGGACAATTCTTTGGGACCAGCAGCTCTGTGACTGACATTTATTTTTTTTTCTTCTCTGTAGAGAGAAGTGACAGAGGGAGCACTTCACTGGCAGCCTTCATCCTGCAACAGCGGTACATGAGGAGGAAACCCAGCCGAGCATCATGCCAGCTGCACGCAATGATTTTAGCTGACAACTGGTCTAAGCTGCCTTTGCAGTACATATAAGAACTTGTTTTCCAACTCGCTATGCAAGCAACTCAAACGTTGTGTTTTTCCAACTTGTTGCAGATAGTTTTCCAGCCTGTGACAATTTGACCCTGAAACTGTGGTCGATGGTTACTGGCAGCCCAGTATCTTCATCTTGATAGGTGTTTTTGCTTGCTGTCACGTTGTGATCCACATCTGCCTCTCTCATATTGATGTATCATTGCTTAGGTGGTAGCAAATGCACAGAAGCGTTTGTGCTTTCCCTCTTTCTTGTACTTCTGGTATCTGGAAGTTAAGAAGTGGGATTGCACAGAGACTTGGCACTCTTTCCCTGCAAGAAATCTATATGCAAAAAGCTACGTTGTTCAGACAAGATTAATATTAACTTAGTGATAATCAATAGTTCCATCCCTGAAGAGTTTTTAACCTTCTAAATTTTCTGCCTCACATAAAAAAAGAGAGAAGGAAGAAAATGGAGTGGTGAGGGACAATAGTTTCCCCAACTGCTTCTAGTTATCGTGCGGGTATAAAATATGAGATGTGCAAACCTCAAGAGATAGGAAGGGAGGAGGGAAAGAAACCATTTCCTGTACAAAGATTTGACAGTCTTCTATCAAATACAAGGATATATTGTTTCTTGCTCAGGACTTTCAGTATTTGTTGTGTTCATTTAACAAAGCACCACATGTAATGACAGACAGAAATTCCATTGGTGTTTATGAAACCAGCTCTGTAAAACTATAATAAAAGCAAAAAGCTCAAAGAAAGTAACAAAAGTCACTCAACAGGACTTGAGAGCATTAATTGTATTAAACCTCTTATTTGTGCATATCACAACTCTCTAGTTCACCCTCCTCTTGGAACGACCCGCACTAAGTACCATGGAACAATTTTTCTTTCAATTCCGTGACACTTCCACATATAACCTTTCCAGCAAGAACATTAATATCTGTCCATTTGACAGGTAGAACTGCCCCTTATCAGCAGCAAAGTTCCCGAGTCTTTTAGCAGTGGTGATAAGTAATACCCAAGGTAAAATATATATGCACATTAAAATACATATATATACCCACTCAGGCACACACACACACAATCTTCAGGTTTTTACAACACATTAAAGAAAGCTTCAAAATTTAAAGAACATTTACTTGCCTTTCACAACTTGATTTAACCTGAAAATAAATACAAAGTCCTCAACATTAGCCAGCAGAATTAAGTAAAACAGTTAATAGGGCAAAAGACCCTCTACATAGCTTAAACTAATTAACATATATTTAAATATCAGATGAGGACTTGAAAGAAATAACTGCTTTGTTAGAAATTCTGTCTTTTCCCCCCTTCGTCTAAGTAAGCGGCATATCTTGGAACATACTTGGAAAATGACAATTTGGCATTTCTGGTTTTGTTGAATTAAACAACAGAATAAAAAAAAATTAAAAGCTTTTGGTTTTTTTTTCTTTCTTTCTCCAAACTCTAAGGTCTTTCTGTCCTTTGTCATCTCAAGGAAACGCATGCTGAATGTTACATAGTTATTCAAAAAGTCATCTTTTGATAATTGCAGTGGGCTACAACTCCAGTTCCTAGTGAAGATGAATGTGCGCTGCTTACTATTCAGTGTCATGCTTTTTCTTTGCTTAAATAGCTCTATCTCCCAGCAAAGTGAGGCAACAGATGAATATCTTTATTGTGTTTATTTTTCAAACCGGAAAACGCATCTTTTGCAGAAGCTATTCTTATAAAAAGAAATATATATTAGATGTAAAAGCTCTTTTAACAAGTAACTCATTTTAAAATGAGTTCTTTTTTATTTTAATAGGAATTTATTAATGTTATCTATATCCTAGCATTTAATAGATTCTTATCAGAGTCTTTTTCTAATCACAAATTATCAGAAAAAATCCTCTGGATGAAGTTTGCTGCAAACACCAGACATTCTATCATGTCAGTGACATTTTAAAGCAGTTTAGGTACCTCTTTTCAGGTATGGCTGGTTGTGCAACCCATCACCACCTCCAGTGTGACAGACAGAAAATATATGTAGAGTGAAAGAAACGTAGCTGTGAAAGTATGGCATAGCAACAGCAGTACATGTTGGTCTTTGCCTTTTTGCATTTTGATACACTGAACAAGTTTTCATCCCCGGCAGGTATTTTCACTCACCTGGAAACCTTCATGTTTTCTCTCTCTACATGAAAAGTAGTACGGATTAGGAAGTCTTCATATATTATTTTTTAATTTCCTAGACTATGATTGCTCTTGTTATATGGTTTGCATGTTCTTCTGGAGAAGAATTGAGTCTTTTTGTGAGTTTGAGAAGCATCGGACATGTTTTTGCAACCGCTGCTTTATCAGCAATAAGTTGTGACAGTCCTATTGATCAGCACTATATTTCTCGTATTTTTCCACAACAACCTTAAAAGGGCATCTCTCTCAATAATACAGTAGAAGGCAAATATGTCAACCGTAAGTAGCAGGGACACTTAAATCCACTCACTTTCTCTCAGTGAGGAAGTGCCTAGAGCAGGAAAACAGGCAGAAATTTGAAAGAAAACCCATTCAAGTAGCATGCCCCGAATGGAGATGAAAGGAGGTGGGAACAAAGACTGTTGTGATGATTTCTGTGGACATTTATGCCCTACCTGGCATTTCCTGCGACACAGCAAACCAAGATCACAGCTTCTCTGGAGGATCAGGTTCTCCTGGTAGAGCTGAGAGACCTCAGTGAAACCCAACATCAGCTCAGTCACGGGTTCCACTCCTACAGAGCCAGGTCACATCTCACACAGCGTGATGTGCAACACAAAGCAGGGTGGGTTTTGAAGAAACAGGCCCCCATTTAGTTGTTGTATCAGGGTATTTTTTGTGTAATTAAGCAGCAAGATACATTTGTGTCAAACAACCAAAATCTTGAGACTTTTGAAACGTTTATTGGGTGTCTGTTTGTGTATTAGATGAGCCTGGGAAAAAGGGGGTGGGAGGAAGGTGGTTTAGTTTTTGTCTTTCTTTCTCACCATCCAAGTCTATTTTTAATTGGCAATAAATTAAATTAAACTTGCCCAAGTCAAGACTGTTGCCTGTGACAGTAATTGGTAAGGGTTCTCCCTGTCTTTATCTTGACCCACAAGCTCTTTTTCCACCTTATTTCCCCCCACCCCCCATCCTGCTGAGGAGGGGCAGTAAGAGAGCGGCTGGGTGGGCAGCTGGCCGAGGTCAACCCACCACAGTTTGTTATTGATGGGCAAAAGGTTCCTCACTGCCAAAGAAGTATTCCAAGCGTAGATTCGGTTTTAGTTGTGTCCTTCTAAACCCAGAGATCCCAACTCTCTCTCATAAGACTTTCAAGTGCACTGATCTAGTATTCGTCTGCATTTTTGTTTTCCCTCTTTTCTGAGAGCAATGCATGGATCATTGAGTGCTCTTTTCTCTAGGTAAGTAGAGGAAAAGGAAAGTGATGTTGGGCACCAAAAAGGACCCAATTATGAAGCCTTTTTCCAGGTATTTAGAAATAGTTCAACAGCTTGGTATTTGCGATACTGTTATGTTGTCACATCAACAAAAAAAAAAATTTGCAATAACTTCCTGCATTATTTCACTTCAGTATTTCAGTATATTGTCCCAAGGTAAATAATTTTTTCAGTGGTGCTGGAATGACCGAATGCTCATTATGCTACAAGGAATTAATAAATTGAGCTAATGTAAGCAGTTAGATTTGAGAGAACTCTATAGGAAATAAAAAGTTAGAGGAGCTGTTCAAACAAATGAGCAGGGAGGCAAAAACTAAGGAGACCTGAATGGCAGCTACAGAAGGTGCATTTATATACCAACAACAGGAAACATGGGGGGGTCTGCTATGGAAACAAAAGCAGGTGAGCAAATAAAGTACCAGCACGGACACCCCACTGCAAGCAGATGAATCATTTCGCTAAAATTGGGAATGTTCTTTTCAACATCTATTTTTGAGTAAAATATCTGAGAAGCTCTCACAAGATTTTGGTATTCTCTATTTCAGTTTCCAAGAAGTACCAAAATACTACCAGAAAGGTTGGTACCAGAATATTGGGGCCAGGATCTCAGAACAGAATTCCCGAAAATTTTACGTGAAAGCATGGAGTGATTGTTTCCAGGTTGTTCCATCTTTGTTTTAGGTACAATGAGCCTAAATAACCAGTTTAGCGTGCAAGCCTAAGACAAATAAAACCTCAAATCTTTGATAAATCCATCTGCCCTTAAAAATTATTCCCTACACTGAAAAGAATGAATGTTGGAAAATACGCAAAATGTTATCAAAAAGACAGCTTGAGAGACAGAGAAGTTCATTTGCTTGAAAAAGAAACACAATCTGAGAACTCCTAAGTTTCAGTAGCAACGCAGATAGTTTAAAGAAATGATACGCTAACAAATGAAAAAAATAGGGCCTTCCCCAATCGTCAGTTTGGCTGTTTACCACTTAGAAGTAAAAGCCTAAGAATTTGTCCACAGCTTACTGTACACTAAACCAGATAATATTGTTTGACATAGCAGGACAAATTCTTAGTTTACATAAGAAGCTCTATGTATTCCTATTGGCAAATGCTACAGCCTAAAATCAAAGATTAAAGAATTACACCCAGCCTAACCTACTGCATTAATTTTCTTTGGAGTCAAATTACATCACATCAAATCGTGTTACCTTGTGTAAAATTGCAATAACACTTCAATGGTTTGATTTAAATGGAGCCAGTGGACTTGCTCTGTGCTAGTCGCAAGCAGGAAAGGCACATTTTGCTTCCTTGGTCTAACCAAAATCATCACACTTCCCTCTACCCACCACGACAATACTAATCTTCATTTTTCACCATTTTTCCCTGGCCTAATTTTTTTCCCATATTATTAGGGACTTACTGTTCAGTCAATGATGTCAATATTTGTGATTAGTGGATATAAAAATGACAGATCTAGAAGGCTGAAAGTCCTTTGTCACAAAATGGACGTGACACAGGTAGTGGCAGCAGGATCCACCCTGTACTTTGGATATCTGGGACTTCACTTATTATATAACTTTGTTTCACAGTTCTTCTATAACCTTCCTTCCTTCTGGACACTCTTGCGAGGAGTTCTGACTCCACGCTGTAAAGCAACGATATGCCAACACTTGGTCTTCCAAGATCTGAACAAAACCAACAAATCAGGTCATACTGACTGGATATATTATTGTATCAAAAATACTGGGATGCAACTCTTCCAGGTAAGTGCCAGTGTATTCCCTGTAGACTTCTTGCAGTTTAATAGGTGCTCCTCTAGAAAATAGGCAGTTGGAGAGGGTGCCAGACTCTCTTAAATTTAACAGTTCTTAGAATAACTTGTACAGAAGCTTAATACATTCCTATAGAGCTCTGTTTCATGCTATTAAATTAATAGATTTTTTTTTTCTAGAAATGTCGATACTTCACTGAATTACATTTTGATCAGGAAAACAAGAGATTTCTCAATTATATAACAAAGGCAAAACCTTCTTGCCAGGCTTCCACTAAGAAAGATCCTCTGCTGGTTTTACGAGAGAAGTTTCTTCCTACAGAGGTCAAACATTTCATTTTAGTCAAAGCCAGGCATCACTGGCTGACCACGCTGCTCTAAATTCACCTTTAGTGTTTGATTAAGGTGTTAATTTCCTCACAGAGAGCGAGCCTGACATAGCTTAAGTATAGTTGTGAAAACGGGGATCTATTAATAGAATACAAAGGTGAAACCCAACAAACGTATGTTGAACCTGGACCGTGTTAAGACTTCTGATCTGAAGAAAAACAGTGAAATACGATGAGTTCTGGGGACAGTCACATCCTCAGGTGACAAATCCTGACCTCTGCCCTACAGCACTAAGAGCTGGGATTCAAGGGCCAGACCTTCAGCCTTGTTTGCTAATTAGAATGGGACAAAAAAATAAGCCCCCCCTCTGATATGCACAGGGTCTATACACAAGTCACAAGACTTTAAGATTTTTCACTAATAACTCGACCCGAATCAAAATAGAAGAGGAAGAAACGCAGAGGCGCAGACACCAGTGTTAATGTACACACAGAGTTCAGGCAGCGCTGGGTTGAGCCAATCCATTGCCGTAGTCTGATTTGGAGCTAATATGCGAAAGCATATGCTTATGCCTTAATAGCACGAGTGCTCAGGTTTAGCGTGATGTTGGTTAAAAAAGCCAAAAAAAAAAAAAAAATCCCTCAAGTGCTTTCTGAAATTGATATAAAAGAGAAAGCATCCACAATGTTCGCATACGCAAGGTACACAGCTATAACTTTTGACTGAATGAGAAGTTACTCCCTTAGGCATCTTTAATTTAAAAATTGTGCCCTCCTGGTTGTATGGAATATCTTCCCCTGGCATGAAGTTACTAATGGAGACGGAACTTTGAAGAAGCGCATTAGAAATCTTCCTTGCCCCTGGAGACTTGTCCCAAGGGATTACACCAACCAAATGCATTAAGGAAGAAGTCAAGTACTCTCCACATGTAACCTGCATCTTCCTGAAGAATTTAGCTGCAGCCAGATTATTTTAGCTTCAGTTCCTTGTGCCAGAAAAGCTTCGTCTCCTTGTCAGAATTAGCCAACTAATTTTGGAAAGTTCACTGCAAAAACAAAGGGAATGTGTGAAACTGCAAAGGAGGTGTTATCACCTCTATTCAACAATAACAGGCTGTGATAGATCCCTTCTTGCCAAATTACTGTAGTTTCGCACAGAATTTTAATTCGGAAGCAGCTATTTGGATCCTACAGGCAAGCAGGACTTAGAATTGTAAATCCATGAAACTCTGAACAAGTCTCAAATGTCAGCAAACTACAAAGAAATGACTTGTCTTTGCTAAGGCTAGTCTCGTTAGACATTTCTAATTGTTTTTTGCTTGTTAAAATACAAATTATAGATGCCTTTTAGAGTGCAATGAAATAAGGTTAGTAATACAAGAGCAAATAGTTATGACTCCTAAACTGGGGTTGTTACAATGTAGGTCAATTATTACCTATTTTGACAAATGGTAATTGTTCAATCTTCCTTTCTTTTTCAACCTTCCTTCAGTTCTTTTCTCCATCACCGGCTGCTCCCTTCGACCCTGGCAGACCTGATGCCTCCCTGCTGCTGGAGTAAGACCAAACAGGTAGAAAACCTCCAGCACAGAGATGGCAACAAGCCATGGGGTAGGATGGAGCCCAGAGAGGAAACCAAGAACATTCAATTTTTTAAAATGCTTTCCTGCCTTCCCCCCAAACCAGTTACCACAATGCTTGCAAGGCAAAGGAAACAACTCTTATTTAATTGGAGACTCGCGGTGTTATTCTTTAGCAGGTGAGGCAAAGAAATGAGCCGTTCCATGGACACAGTTTAGTGAACACAAGGATGTGCAGGTGAGGAGGTGGGTTTGATCTTTGAAAAGGGCAGAAAGGAGCTTCACATCTAGGCAGCCAAAACCTCTGCGGAGGAACAGCACCATCCAGAGCTACATCACACCATAAATACTCTAGCGACCCAACTAAGGTGGGGCTCTATCATCAAGAGTGCTCGTTTTAAGAGTGTTCACTTTTTCCTCATTATTCAGCGTGGCATTCGTGTGTCGCTCACTACACAGAATCCACTCTGGTGCGAGTTACTCATTTTTCCAGATTCCTTCGTTCTGCATGTTTGCTTGCCTGCAGGGCTCTCCTCACAAAAAAATCATGCTTGAACAGTTGACGTGAGAATAACTTTTCAACTATGGCCATGGTGATGAAACACCGTTACAAATGTTTTGTATATTGACTGCAGTCTGAAAAAGAGAAGGGCTAAAAAGGCCTGGAAGGGGCAGGAAGCACACTTGAAGGCCAGAGCACAAAGCAATATTGGGAGAAAACTCTGCTGAGATTTCTCTGCTTCGGGGTAGCCCCATGCACAGCTCCACTCACACCTCATGAGGGGTTTGAGAAAGCAACCGTGGACGTTCTCTTTTACAAATATCACAAGCACCATCTAAGTAAATCCTCACTGAACACGCACAAATGGTGATCTCCAGATTTGGAGAGCCTCTTGCTACATTTTTTGCGAGGGCGGTAGAAAAAGCCACACGACCACATCAGGCCTTTTAACACGTTTGAAATCCTGACCCCAGAGCATGCAAGTTTTCCAAATTTTCAGCTTAAATCATGAAGCATTTAAAGCATTTTAAAAATGGAGAAACTCCCTTCTCCCCCCTCTGATTTAATTCCCCAAAAGTAAAAAGTCAATTTCTTCTGAAACATTTTAAATATTTCAAAGTAGTTCTCAGGACTTAACAGGTTGGGTGGAAAATGTCAACCAGGCCAAGCAAAGTTGTGTGAAACTTTCTTGTCATGACAGTTTATGCAAAATTAACTGCACACCTGTCAGGATGGAAACAACCAGACTTCCAGGAGGAAAAGAAACCTGTTTGAGACTTACACCTGATGTTCAGATGTAGTTTGAGTATATTAACTAGGTTCTGCAGTGATTCCTCTGAATTTTGGGATGAAGAAGAGCTGCCGTTAGGCTAAGTTTTTATTTTGTATGCATTTCTGAAGAGATTCGAACTTAGATCTATATTCCATCTTACCTAACCCCTGGAGACCAGTGGGGAGGGAAGGTCAAGGGGAAGGGAGAGCACACTAGAGGTAAAAATTTCTGTATCTGCCCATAATAGATGAACCTTTCTCTGCTTTCTGAGCCAAGTCTTTTCCAAAACATATACTGTTGCTAAAATACTTACCACTCAACTATTTTCCTAAGTGCTTTAACTTTGACTTCTTTTCAGTTCTAAGTAAGAGTAATTAAATTTTTCATACCAAACATTTCCCAAGAGTTTCCACTGCCTTCAGCTCCAGAGGTTATAAGCTCACCTTGGTAGGCAGGAGATATTATCAATGTTCCTTATTTAGGCCAGTAGCAAGCTACTTCTGTCACCTCATCTTGAATTAATTTTAAATACCACGATAGCGGTGCCTGGAAACAGCTCTCCAGGCAGAAATCCCCAATTGTACTCACAGTGTAAGGATTTAGCGCAAGCACATTCATCTTCATTACTTGAAACGTAATAGGAACTGCGGCACTTAAAGACAATACCTATGTAAGGGTATTTAAACAGGAATAGCTCCTGAGTGCAATAAATACTTCATGCTCACATGAGCCGGGTGCCTACAAATCAGATGCGGCCCACTGAACCATCTGCTTTCACAACAGCTTCCAGTCTGTCTTCCTCACTGCGACGCAGTGTGGGTTGCGCCGCTCCCCGAAAGGATTTGGATTGCGCTAGATCAGATAAAGACAGCCCTTAGCAGCTGGTGCATTTGAAACCGTTTCTAAATTGTGTGTCAAATACTTGTCAAATTACTGTGCCCTGTAATTGAAATTACCGAAGTGGAAAAGATACCAGGTAAATGGTTAGGGTAGTATTTGCAGCTTCTTCTAAAGCTTACTTCTGATGAGAAAGTCAGTTCTTCCTGCAGCTAAAATAAATCGTCCTCCTGTCTTCCTTACTGACGTGATCTTGCACAGCTCGTACAAGAATGGGGCTTTTATTCCACTACCTTCAAGATAACACTGCAGGAAATGTGACACAGAAACATCTTTGTGCTGAGCCGCCTCATGTGCTGTGCCAGATGTAGGGAGCATCCAGCTGCTGTCAGCTTCCGTGGAGCCTAGCAGAGGGCTAAGGAAACTTTGTGACACTACCAGGCACTGGCATGGCCAAGAGTTGTCCCCAAATCCCAAGCCTTGGCAACTGCTGCAAGAGGCTGTTTAATAGCTGATGAGATCGCCTGGAAAGTTGTCTGTGAGAACAGACACTAACCTTACACCCCTCTGAGCTCTTCTGCTGGACCAGAGGTTCATGGCTCTGGTGTAACACTGCTAGTTTGAGATGCTGAATGGTAATGGCAGGGTATCGAGGACCTGAGAGGACCAGGGTGTGTATTGTGACAGAGGTGGGAAGGCAGGACAGCAGCCACAGCAGTGCAAAAAGCAAAGCACAGGGATAAAAGTCTTCTAGTTCCCAATATTCAGCTAAGTATTATGGGAACTTAGGCACTTTCCCAAAACTTCCCCGAGGTCAGAAAACTTGGGGAAATTTGCCTCAGGTGAGATTACCTAAACATCTAAAATATCTAAATAATATCTAAAAATATCACAAATAACTGTTCAAACCTAATTGTAACTTAGATATAATTACAAGCTAGATATTGGCCTCCACTAGATGCCGAGCTACCTTCTAGTGAAGTTGCTGGACTTCCTATGGGTATAGACTTCAGCCTGCCGTTTCTCCTCTCTTAATACTCCAGACACCCTCTGGTGTCTGAAGGATCTGTTATCAAGACAGAATTAGAGCGACAATCCTTTGACCCGCTAACATTAAATATTAAAAGGGTACTAGAATGTCACCTCAGATGCCTTCAGTGCTATAAATAGATGAATAATTATTTTGTACAAGAAAGCCTAGACATTTCAGCAATGAATCATTTCTAGAGGCATCTATATTTTCTTCTGCTATATTAACTATCACTAAAGATTCAGGACTTCCTCCCAGGTGAAATCAAATCCCTTTTATGAGTCAGCAAGCAGGAATTCTACCAGAGCATCATACAAACAAAACCAGAACAGGTACCATTAATCGCTCCATTACAGTGCACTAAAGAGAAAAGAGTATTTTTCATCTGGGTGCTGTGTTTTGGACTACATCTATGCTACGAAGTTTGCTAGTTCTAAGAAAAAAGAATAACATCTACTTCTCTAGGCTGTAAAAACTTACAGCTAAAGCCTTGCCTCGCTGCAGTATTGTCATTTAGTTTGAAGGGGGAAAGGAACAAAAACATATTTCCCAATGCTTCCACCCAGTATTTTCCAACTGCCTACATATAGTTTGATGTTAGGAAAAGAAATGCAGAAGATCTGTTACTCTCAAAAAGGACTCATAACTATCCTGGTAGCTAGCAACCAGAAAACAGGCCATTTGAAGATCAGGAAAATAAGATTTCAAAATGGGAAGGCCTTTCCAGAATACCGAACAAGTTTTAACCGCTTGCCCAAAAGACATCAAAAGAAACTTTACACCCCGATCTCTGCATCTTAGGATGACTGCCAGGAATTTTGCTTTTTTGGCAAACCACTAATTTGGTTGACATATTAAATTTGAAAACTAGCACACCACCTTCTGTCAAGGGTAAGAAGAACAATACATTTTAGCTGCCATCACTTTTTTAATACATTATACCGGTTCTATACCAACACCTAGCAAATGTCTGCACTCACGTACATATCTTCATCTAGTTACTATCTCCTTTTTGAAGACAGAACAGCGTTCCCAAACAGTGGTCCCTGAGCAATAGCTCTGATGGTGCCTGTGGCCAAAGGAAGTTGCCGACAGCAAGTAAAGGAATGTAAAGCATGTTTAGCAATACCGAGCTGCTTTGCTCACAAGCCAGTGAAGTGCAGAGCTTTTTTATGTCTATGTCAGCACTTCAGACTTTTCAAAAACACCATTGTTAGACAGTAGTGTCAATTTTTCCCTGCACAAATAATTTTAACAGCGAAATGTCCCAAACTGTCCTGATGACATGCTTCATCACAGCCTGCTGGACACAAGGATGTTATTATTTAGCATTCAATAAGAGTACCTTAAAGTACTCTACAGCAACTCTGTCATTTTCTAAAATTCTTTAAAAAAATATTTCAATAGTATTTTTTAGTATAACAGCATGTAATTCTGACATGACAGATCTGTGCTTATCTAAATAAAGCAATCATCTAGCATTTTGTTGAGAAAAAAGAAGTCAGCCTTTTCTGGACTACCCAGGCCTTTCGAGGTCTGAGGGCTTGCTGTACCACAGTTGGGCAAATAGGAATAGGGGAACTCTACATTAAAATTCAGAAAAAAACCCCATAAGTAACTTTTCAAGCAGAGAGATGCTTATGCGGGAGGTCTGTTTGTGTTTCATGCATCCAGTTCCATCCTCCTTTGCCCTCTTGTGCAAATAGATTTTGCACATTCCCTGGGATAAGTGTAAAGCCTCTGAGCAAATGAAGCTGAATCCATGTCTGGTACAATGAACAACCTTTTAAAAGAATAATGCATTTTCATTTAACCTTGGGATTCTAGATAGTGTGAAGATTGAATATCTTAAGTACTTCTGCTGCCCAAATGAATGAACTCCAGGAAATTTTCAGCTATTCAGCTACATCTGTTACAGGCAGAGGCTGAACACCCCAAGCTGGAGAGGCTTGAGAGTCTGGGATTCGCTCATTAGAAGAATGAAAGACTGTGATTCAGAAATTGGGGATGAAGCAAAATCTCGGATCAAACGTCATCTCTCTCTTGAGTGGGTCCCCCTAGTTGAGAGAGTTTAGTTTGTTAATCTGTGTTGAAACAGCCACTGACGGGACACTTTCACAAGTGGCAGACACTGTATTTTAAAAGAAAAAGAAGAAAAAAAACCAATCAAGCGCCAGAGGAACAGATTCCTCTCTGAGTGGGCGGCAGCACACAAGCAGCACAAGCCTCTGCTTTGGAAGAGAACAGAGTGATCTTGTGGTAGCTAAAGATGTTCTGCTTATATACATTGTCGTGAGTAGCGAGAACACATAGGATTTGGTCTGCAAATTTTGGTGCCGCTTGCCTATATGTGAGCTTTAACTGCTGAGTGCTCCCAGCTCCCAGCACTACTTAGAGCATCGTGCAGGTTAGCGGCAGTCCAGATTCAGTTATGAAACCCCAACCTGGCCACACCACTAATCCTTAAATTGCAGGGAAGGATTACGAACCACGATGTATCTAAGCATTTAACAAGGTGATGTAGCAAGAAAGGAAGCAAACCTAATCCTCATATTAGCAGCCTAATTATTTTCAGGAGCACACGTCCTCACGCTGTCGTGGTGTCTCCTGCATGGAGACACCATCTCACATCCTATAAAAAAAGTGGAGTTACATTAGCATGGCCATATGCTTTCAGCAAGGCTTGTCAGCTGAGGCACAGAACTGCTGCTTTGGGTTCTGGAGCAGCATAACTCCGTGTCAGCCAAAATCTTTGTGTATGTGTCTGTTCTGCACCACACAGTGGGACAACAGCACAGAAACCTCAGCTTCTGTAGTCTGGTAAAACTAAAGCAAAAAAGAGAAGGGTGGGAGGGTTCTCTAGAAATCCATCAGAGAAGTAAATGCCATAAGAGAAAAGTTAATTTAAGATAATAGATAGCATGAATGAGAACCAATATGTATCCACTGGCCATGGGAAAAAAACCCCAAACCACAAAACTCACCCCCCGCCCCCCAACCCCTCCACCATACAAAACTGTAAGAATGTGGGGAAAAAAAACAACATCTGGAAGCAAAAACCTTGTGACCAGTTTTAAAGACAGAGTGTGATAAGTTCATGAAAGCAATGCATGGCAGGATTGCCTGTCACGGGAGTGGACTACAACTCAAAGGCTAAGGAAGGCAAAATGCCGCATATATTGAAACCCAAATTATTCCTACATAGTACCATCCAAGTTGTGTATTGAAAACATATGAAAATTGTAAAAAAACGACAAACCAAACAGAAAATACAAGTATAGGCATTCTTTAGCAAAAATTGAAATTTGAGCCCAAAGGAACTACTGGTAATCCCAACTACACTGAATAAACACGTGCCATTTTCTTGGCAAACACTCCGAGACTGGGGAAGTGGTGGCCCACGATGCCAATCCTACGGTGAGGCAAAAGGCTGAAATTTCTCTGTACGCGGCAGCCAAACACCTTCCTGAGCAGCAAGAGAAACCCTTCCGTAGTTGACCACTCCGCCTTTATACTTTTACCATTAACTGCCTAACGCTAAAAGAATTCGTATTCTGCACGTACTTACTCATTGCGCCATAGGATTTTTAAGGCTTAATCTTGCTCTGACTTTTATTTCGAGCCTCAAAGTAACTTACTTAGACAGCTTTTCTGTTCTTCTGTTACCAACTAGGTTAAGTAACATGATTCTTAGCTCCTCCTGCAGAACCTGCTCCGGCAAAACAGAACTCTTTCCACCTCCTGGGGCTCTGTATCAAACCAGTATACCATTCCCTATAACATTCTGTTATTTGCTGTAATAACATGAAAGAGAGCAAATGCATGCAGGGGAAAGAATTTCACAGAGTATAGTCATCACGCGCAAATTCTATATTTTTCTCTATTTGTTTGAAGGCTAGAAAGTCAAGCTATTTTAGAGTGATAATTGACTTCTATTTCAGCACCGTAAAGAAAAGAAATGTCACCCACTGCGGGTAATTAATTACATTACATATTCACATACACCCACATTCGCTTGGAGAATGAAAATACAACTCTCTGACAGCTATGCTCTCCTAAAAAATAAAAATCCAGCAGATATATTTAGAGATTCTAGATCATCCAAAAGAAAACAGATCCTAATTTTATGTTACTGACTAGTACTGGAGGCAATAACCTTTACCTAACAGTTTTCTTTATAAAAAATTGTTGATGGGCACAAACCAGTTTTTGTTTCCTCACTTTGTAGAGTTCAGCCCTTCAATGTCATTGAGGTCCCTGTGTGTCAGTCAAGAAGAATATGGCCTGTTCTCTGTTTTGGGGGCTTTCTGTCTCCAGTTCATTTGAAGGAAATGCTCAGGAGAAGAGTATAACAGAGTTTTTCACATCCAGAGTGAAGCAGCTCTTAACATTTCTTATGGTTAGAAAAGAAGGCTTGGAAATAGAAAATTCAGGTAAGACATAAGCAAATAAACAGTGATGTCAATTGTTATGAAAAAGCTAAACCATTGTGTGATGTCCTCTTCATTTTTCTTATTTTTTTTGAAGGGGGTAAAATTTGTTTTATATGTAAATTTTAAGAGAGTACAGTCATTACTGTACCTGCAGCTTACATTTCTTACAAAATTTGCTATATTATTGTGTTCATAGAATCATAGAATGGTTTGGGTTGGGGGGGACCTTAGAGATCACCCAGTTCCAACCCCCTGCCATGGGCAGGGACACCTCCCACCAGCCCAGGTTGCTCACAGCCCCATCCAGCCTGGCCTTGAACACCTCCAGGGATGGGGGCCCCCACAGCTTCCCTGGGCAACCTGCGCCAGTGTCTCACCACCCTCACAGTGAAGAATTTCTTCCTAATATCTAATCTAAATCTACCCTCTTTCATTTTCAAGCTGTTACCCCTCATCCTATCGCTACACTCCCTGATAAAGGATTTGATGCTGAGACCCCTGGCATTAAACTCCATTCTCACGAACACTAATATTAACCATGTTTCTGACCCCCCTCCCCACAATGGCTACCACAGAAGTCAGTTAATTACAGCTGTAAATGAAGAGCAGAGGCCCTGCCTGCTCCCTGTAATGAGCTGCCATCTCTCCAGACTCAGCCCAAATTTCTGCAATCCCCGCAGCATGCGGAACCGCCGTGCCTTCACGCGTGGGACAACCCTGTGTCTCTAGAGCCAACTCTGAACAGCATCTACGGGGCAAGGGGGTTTAATGCTATTAGTTTGTCATTAAAAATAAGGCAAAGCATGATGTCCCCAAGTTCCCCTTTTTAACAACACAGACAACTGCTTATTTTTAAAATTCTCAGCCCTGGTGAGTTCTCCCCTGTTTGCAAAGACACTGGTGCACAAAGGCCATCCCTTACTTCTCTTTAGGAGCAGATGTTACCATTTTCATTTTCTCTGGGCGATGGGCCAGAACATCTCCCCAGGCCCTTAATTTATCAAGCCCAACTATATCCTTTTGAACCACGAGACACTTAGAAAGACACCCTGTGTAAGCAATAACAGTTAAAGGGTTAAAAGTAAATTTATCACATGGAGGTACAAGTGAAAATCTGGTTTCTCTATGCAGCCCAAGGAAAATACAATACCCTGCACAGCTTTTTCTATCCTGCCTTTGCCACACGATGCTAACCAGTGGAGCCAGCTCCAAAGGAGACGACTTGGAAAGGCCACAGCCCTGGAAGCAGGCACACATGGCAGTCCCTGTCCTCCTCCTGCTTGCTTCCCAGTCCCTCCAAGAGCCTCAGGTTCCTGGAAGTGCAAGGAGAAGCTAATCTGGCTATTGAACAGCAGAAGAGCAAAAGGGCGTAAAACTCTCAAGCCTGCTTCCCGCTACATTGTGCACAGAGCGGGTCCACACGTTCTTTTCTTCCTGTGGGTCAGCAGCAAACAGCTGCAGGTTCTCCCTGGCCACCATCATAGTCACCTGAAGCAGGCTGGAAAATTTATATGGACACGTAGCAGCACCCAAACCTTTCTAACACCGCTTCTTTAGAATTCTTTCATTCTATAAATCAAGAAAGTCTGAGGGTTTTTTTATTCGAAGGAAAATATTAACGCTAAAAATCACGCTAAAATTTCATACAGCAAACCAATCTTTCCTTCAAGGAGAGCCCCCTAGTCTTTAATCTCATCACCACTGCAGCCGGATCTCAGAGGGCATCATGGATCCAGACAGCATTCTGCAGCGCGGCAGAGCCGGGCAACGTTCTGGACAATACCAACACACACGTGGCTGTGAGCTGCCCACCTTCTCCTTCACAGAACCTCTGTGCTGCACTTCCCAAGCCTGCTACAGCACAAATCACACTTTGTTTGCCTGCCTAAAGAAACCTCTCATGCCAGCCGACATATAGAGAGCCCCTTCTCTAATTCCTGGAATTTGGTAGCACACGTGATAAGAATGAAGTGGAACGTTAAGGATAAACAAGGCGGCAAAACCCTGTCTCCTAACATGAGGATGAGGCCCACGGAGTTACCTTCCCAAATAAGATGTGCAGATCTGTTTTGCTGCCCAGAGAGATCATTGCTTTGGGGAAAATCATAATACACTAAAGAGGCTGAGTGTCCAACGCAGGGAACACAGAGTAGTTTGGAACAACTGCCTCGAGAAGATGGAAAGGAACATATCACCAAGATAGATGCGTTTATAAAATGCATCTCAGGAGACAGATGTAGGTAGATGGAAAGCGTCAGATTTGGATCAAAAATGTCAGGCCTGAACAGAAGCTCAACATAAGAGTTAAAGGGATACTTGTTCACTCACCTATTTATTATTTTATACTTGTTGCTACTAAAATGAATTGCAGAGCTTCCACCAGAGGAGGACTGGGTGGGAGCTCTAAGGCAGTTTAAGATGTAGTAACCAGGATCAAAGCATCGCGTTTAGAGAGATGCAAGGATTGTCGCTTGCCTAAAACCATCTGTGGGCGCAGCCTTGCGAGCAAACGAATGCTGGCCAGGACAGCAGAGGGGAAATGGAGGATGTTTAGGATTCATTTAGTTGCTGGCCACCATTGGTTAGCGATGCCTTTTATATATGCCCAGGAATTTTAAGGACGGAGCGACAGGAAGGCATAATCTTTATTTGTCTATTTCTGTATTTAAGAAGAAGAGCCTTACATTTCGTATCTATTTAAATACCCAGTTAATTATTGCTACACCCTGTCCCTAGCCAAATGCCCCCCTATTTAGATGATTTTTTTTGGTTGTTCATAATGTTCCATTTAAGCAGCAGTCATTTCCATTCAGTCTCAGCTTAAAGAGTTTCTCTGGAAGATAGCCCAATTAAACAGATTTTCTTATTAAGCATGCCCCAATTAAGTGATGTACATCACTACCGGCTCAGTTTCTATGTGGTTTTTACATACTGAGCAGAGTGCGGGGAGCATTTAACCCTGGTTTTAAGCTGGTCGGTCCTTGCGCACAGAAAGTACATTTTTACATTAATTTTAACAAAACAGCATCAAAGGTCTGAAATCTAACCTAAACAGGAAGACTTCTGCTGCAGTCCTCTCTGGAGTTTTGGGAAGAAATTACCCAGTCTTCCTTTTAAGCACTTTATTGAAGCAAGTCTCTCAAGAGAAACGGACTTCTGGCATTCCAGCACTCTCAGTAGCGCATCTCAGTCGAGGTGGGAAGGGGATCTGCTTTCCCTGGGCATCTGGAAATCAACTGTATAATTCACTCCGTGCTCCAATATTACATAATACTTTTAATATTAAATTTCATTAAGTTTAATTAATAGTTTTATTAATTAAATTAATTAATTGGATTTTTTTTCCTGTGGGGAAAAAAAAGAGATTCAATGACAGCCCCATAGTCATTTCTTAAGGTTAAATTTCTGGCACTTGGCAAGGAATCTGAAACAAGTGTTGGACACGTGTCTTGTTTTTACAAGATGATTACACTTAAAATCAACAACCCTTGTGCATTTTATTAGATTAGGTACTAGTTCATCTGGGGTAATAAAATTAAAAAGAAACACTGAAAAGATAAATTAATTAAAAGCTCTTACATGCATTAAAGAGTGTTTAGGTACGTGCTGAGCATTGCTCGATACTGACCTTAAGCCCTTAACGTGTTGTAAACATTAATTTCTAAATTCATTGTAGTCAAGCAACTGGCATCACTTTGCAATCCAGGACTTTCTTATTTTTAAGAAAAACAGAGATTGGAAATGCTAAATCAGTTAGCCCCGTAAAGCAATCTTCTGACCTGATTTTTCTGTCAATTGCAAGGAATGTGGTGCTGGGGAGGAAAACCTATCTGTCACTGTGAATTGTCATTGTTTTCTGAAGGGGGTGATAGTTTCCAATTTAACATCATTATGTGGCTATATTCGTCCACTTTTCCCATTTTATTATAATAGTTAAAGCTTTAACTCCAAACATGATTTCCCAGTTTGAAAAGACGCAGGCCTTGTGCCAAAAAGTTAAATGAATTACTTTTGTACCATCAGAGGTTGAAACACAACCATCTGGCCCACCAAAATTGCTCCGAATTTTTCAGTATTCTTTAAAGGGCACATGCCGAGAAAAATCCTGGTCCAACTGAAGGCGGTGGCACAACTCCCACTAATTTATACGAATCCAGGATTTCATCCAACATACCCTAGTGAGAACATTTTGCATTTCTGGACTATGCACGGATTCGTACTGGCTACAACCGTGTTGGGTGGGTGAGATTTTTTTAATTTTTTTTTCCTACAGAAACAATAAAATCAACATTAAGAATTGTGAAATGATATTCAAGGTGGACAGAAACAAACACTGGCAAGCAGCATGCTTTCTTGCTGGCATTTGCTTAGCAGGAGATGGAGAATTATTCCACTGAAGGTACAGTGAAAGGAATGCACAATTTTTATTTTTATCACGTCGAAAGTATTGCCAAAACCCTGAGAAAAGTCCTTTTTTTGGTATAATATAGTGTCTCACTGACTGTCAGCAATACACAGACTTCTGGTTTCCCAAACTGGACAACTAGTATACCACCCGTCTGGTAATATCTTTTTTAAAAAACGTACACATAGACACCCACACATCACCAAAGGACCACCACAGTCTATGAAAGCAAATTATATGTTTTAGAGGAAAACAGCGAATCTTTCACAAGAAATACTTTGCTAAAGGGTAATGCTTGCAGTTGTTCCAGGTCATTTAATTTGGCTTTATACAGAAAATGCTCTACCTCGGAAATCAAAAATGTTACGTGAGCGGTGGTTTCACATGCAGCACCACCATTTCCAGAGACTTTATCCTGTGCTTCATAGGGAGGTGACAAAGTCAGGCAGCCAAGCTGGCACAAAATTCTCTTTGTGGTATCGCAACAAACAGATGAAGACAGAAACCTGGGCTTTCCATGGTCAGTTGTGGTTTACTAGCCAAATATATAGGCTATTTAGAGATTATTTATTGTACTGTTTATACCAGAAATAAGGTAGCAGCTGCTTAAACGCATCTAAGCGTGCACACATTCATTTAAAGGTATATTTACACGAGCATGATTGCTCTGTAAATAAGATTACTCTGAATATTTTTAGATGCAAATTGATTCTATTTTCCACTCTACCCATAGGATTAAATTTCTGACAGTGGTGAAATTCAAAGACGCTAAGTTTAACTTGGTGATTTGAGAATGTTTCATAATGAAACCCTTCTTTTTCATAGCAGTGGGATGCCACCTATTTTCTTCTGTTTTATTTTGAAGATAGACATTAGAGTGTACCCACGATGAGTGGTAATAATGGTCAGATTTTAGAAAGCCTACCAGATAATGATACTTCAGCTATGCTCTGGGGGAGGCGGAGAGGCTAAAACTTGTGGCCACAGGATTCCACATCTATTGCAGAAGTGTGATGTGAAAAAGCCTATTTTTACACATGTACCTTTTTGACATTGCCAGTTTCTACAGGACCAGCTCAGTGAGTTTTTCAGAGAAGAGAAAAATAAATATCAGGTCTTTCTGCATCAAACAACTATTCAATAACAATTTCCCTCAAGGCAAAAAAAAAATCTATGCTGAGTTTTGATGAGTAATCTGACTTTTCCTCACAGTAATTCAGTAATTCCTGTTGGAGGTCAAAAATTCCAAATGTGCGTTTAATATAGTGACATGGATGTGCAGGCATTGATGGAGTGTCTCTTAATGAATACTGAAAATAATGAACTGTTGCCTAGCAAGTATAAAAATGTGGAACATCTGTATGTCATCAACAAGCACATAAAGCTGTTAATTATATTAATTTTTCATTGTCACATTTTAAATATTTTTATTTAGGGCTTTTATGCCCTAGGAGTAAGCACTTATTATAATTTTTACTTCATTACTGAAGATTAGAAACACATGAATTTTCCTCAACAAGCCAGCTAAAGCCTAGCTCAAACCATTTTCCTTGAGGGGCAAAGTTGAAACCAAGTTAAACGGAGATACTTCCATAAACGTGTTTAATTAAAACACCCAACAGTTATTTTGCTTGCTAGTTTTTCATTTTGGCAGCATCATATTTCTCTGCAGGTAACTGTCTTCACATAGCCTAGGTGATGTTTATGGTACTAGAAAATTCAGCTGTAATCATGGAAACAAAGGGTTTCCAATCTTCCCCCCACCCCCAATAATACCGTCATATAAGTAAACTTTACATTTCCTTACATGATATATAGATGTATATAATATAGTATCATATATATATACACACACACACCACATTCCTCTTTTAGGATCTGAAATTCTACAAATTAATGCATACTATATAAGACCAGTTTCCTATGCTTAATCAAGATACACAAGAATATCTTCTCATGTAAAATATATGGCAGTCCTGAATAATTTAAAAAGGCTCAAATGCTCTGCTCTCTTTGATATCTAGATATTTTCTGTCAGAGGAAAATACAAAGAACACTTCTTCCCCTCTTTGAAATTAAAAACAAAATCTTTTGTGGAACCTGCATTTTATTTAGACCACGTACAAGCAATTTGAGGTAGAGAGGAAAGGGGGAGTTGCTCAGATATTTTGTGATTATTCCCAAAACAAACATTACGCTCCCAGAATTCTAAAATAGGAGGGACCTTTAGCAATGGTCCCACCACAGTAAGATGAAGATACAGATAACTCTACTCTGAAATGACACAATAGCAGGAAAATTAAGATATATTTAAATTAGTGCTTGCAGCCATAGGTTAAGTTTGATTTGCAGGTTGATGTAAAGTAGTATACATTTTCCTTTTTAAAGTATTGCACAGTATTCTATCCATTTCATGGTTTTCACTTAAATCTCAATTTCTTTAGATTTCAAGAAATTTCTAGTGCTCAATTTCTAGATTTTCTTCCATCTACTACTAAAATTTTTCATAGCTGATGATTACTAGTATTTTCAAGGAGTTAATAATTTGGGATGTGGGTCTCACAGTTGTAAAAAAAATTGTGAAATCATTTATGGTTTATTGAAAGTTAATAATCCATCATAGTCCCACCCCAAAAACTTCAGACCCTAAAGAGACAAGAACAATTTTAAGGAAGGGATTTAAGCAATTTTGAAATACTGTTGCCTTCAAACCCATTTTCCTCTCTTAACCCCTATTTTATTTGCAAATTAAAATGGCAAAATAAGATTGAAGCCAATTTGGTTCCAATTAGTTCTGTACTGAGATGAAGCAAAGGGAATCTAGTTGAGAGTCATTACGAGCCCGAAACAGAAGTGGAAGTGGTCAGTGCTGTTGTACCATGAGATGCCACATACTGTTTCATTTGAGTATTTTCATTTGGATGGTGGGCTGTTAGAAGCATTATGTTAACAAGATCAGTTAATTTTTACTCTTTGAAAGTAATGTTTTTGAGGCACCAGTGTAACAGAATCATCTGTATTATTAATTTTTCTAACTGGGAGATTGTTTTTAATAATTCAGTATTTATGTCAGTCTCTTGCCCTTCGTATGGTGATCCAAAGAGTGCTGCAATGTCCATATAACATTCAGGAACATTAGTTAATAAACTAGAATAAGCATGAATATATGATTGTTAAGTTAAACATTTAATTACAGCTTTAAAAGGCAGAAGACAAACATTTTTACTGGCTTAAAAAAAAAGCCAGATTTATTCTTAGAAGTACTGTAAGAGCATTCTGAATTATGGGTGTCTTGTTTTGAAACAGCAGCTCTTAGAAGAATCAGGATGTGATATCGAAGCAACATTAAAATTCACTTCAAGGACAAGAACCTGGGCAAGCACTGCTTGGTGACGAGGCGGGTCCAGACAACCCTCAAAACCAATTACATCATAAGCCTTTACATCACTGAATCATAATATTCCTTGGAGGAAAAAAAGCAACAAAACCCTTCATACACATCTGCTGAGAGTCAATGGAGACATCTTAAGGAAAAGGAGACATTCAGAAAAGGAGAAATGCCCAGAAAGGAAAAATCCCACATACCCGCCCATAGATCTGAATCTTCCTGCAGCACCTTCTAGTGTTGGCAGGTTGTCCACATCCATTACATTGTGGCTTTCAGAACTGCAGGGTACCTGAAAACTGGAACCACGTTTCTGCTCTATTATGATAAATCTCCACCGGGGAGTTTGGTGCTCTGCAAGTCAGAACTGCTCCCAGCATCAACAGCAGCCGTATGTAATGGTGACTTTAATGGTAAAGGGTCACACACATCATTTCCATTCAGGCCACTAATGGACCTGGTCAAAGTCAGAGAATTGTAAGAAAAATCCTATTTATGAGCAGAAACAAAGGACATTTATTTTTAACTATTTTCAAGCTCAATATTTTTAAGCGTTTCAGCACTAAATATTCCCAAGCAAACAGAGCCTGGCTTACCACACCGTTTAAATCTCGTCTCTGAGTGGCAGTTTTACACACCCTGCTGGTCTCAGAGCTCCTTCCCCACCAGCAGGCAGGCAGCTGCGCCATATCACAGAGGTTCCCACCGGCTCCCAGCTCTGCAGGTGCTGACCCCATCACCCAACAAGCCAGAAGTCAAAATTTCCCAAGAACAGGCTCTCATGTCACCTGCTGGGATAATAATCCACGGGGAGCCTTAAGAGGCAGCAGCTCCTGGGCTAGCCTGCTCCAGCTGGCTTGGCTCTCACCAGGTTCCCACAGACTTTTGGAAGATTGCCCTTTCTGCTGAAAAAAAAAAAAAAAAAAAAAAAAAGAGGAGTGCACCAATTCTTAAAAATCCTGTGGGATGTTGTCCCACCTAGTGGGAGCACCACTGCCCTCCCCTCTGCCTCCCAGGCAAACCAGGAGAACTTGCTGTAAAGACACATATTATGTATTTCTGGTAGAGCTTGTAAAAGTTTTAAAAACATCCTGAGAAACAGATGGGGGTAAGGATTCAACAAGTGGTTTAAATTAAAGCATACTGATAGTCTAAAAGCCTAGAAAAGACTTTACTGGAGGGGAAAAATATTAAATAAATGCTTCCTACATCCTAACTGTTATCATGTGCAAATACTAACTTGTTATCTATTAAATTATGTTAAGCAGATGTAATTGGAGAGGGAACCTGCAGCATTAAAAGATAAACCTTCTATCTTTAATGCAGTAATTATTTCACATTTATTGGCTAGAAGCCAGATGCACTCTCCTGTTTATTACAAATTCCAGTTAAAAAGATCTTATTTAACTATTTGAGTTGGCAACATTCGCCTGTTCCAAGCTTTCATGAATTTCATCAGTCCTGCTGAAAATTCAAGACTAAAGCTTTGTCAGTTCTGTATGAGTAATAAAGGGGTAAATTTAAAACATATCTGACTCCAGTCTCTCATTTTCATCTCCTAACTGCATCCAACGCCAAATCTATTACCTGCATGGCTGCACTCTCAGGGAGTGGGGACTAGGTATTTTTCCCCATATTTCATCTGGTTCTAACTTTTTCTTTCCAAAAACCATAAAAACTCCACAGCTGTTTGCGTCTGAAAGACAAAATTAGTAGCTGGTTTTAGGTCAGAATCTCACTAATCACTCTACCTGGCACAGTGGACCTGGAACCTCGTTGACTTCAACTGTTAATATAGTTCATGCACATCCGGAACAGAAATTCATTCCATATGCAGGACAAGTCTTTTTGGACACTTCCAATTTAGCTGTCACATTCTTCAAAACCTATGCAGCCTTTTATTTAAGAGTCAGTCTAACGAGCACTCCCCAAACAGATAAATGTTTGGATTTTGCAAACCAAGTCTTTAATGGTCTGTTTTGTCTTATAATCCCAGAATGACAACATGGCAGATGGAGAGGGACCCTCTCCCCTCAGACACTCAAAGGCATGACAGGTGTCTGACGTGATCCTCCAACATCAGAAATCTTCCCCCAAAAAAGCAAGAATCCAGCTTTTCAAATCCAGCCTTTCAGTTCTACAAATCCCCCAATCAAAAAGCTCCGTTAAAGATTATTAAGCTTACTTAAGTTTACCTGAACAGCTAAAACGTTAAATTTAATCACTCAGCCCCCAGCATTGTCTGACAGCTTACCTAAGGCAATTTAATTAAAAACAACAACTTTCAGTAGAACATGCTCTGAAAGGCCAAGCATTTGCTATCCTATACTAGCAAAAGTTGTAAGTACTGGTCCTCAAGACAAGATTGATCACCGCCCAGTGTTTTGGTCAGCTCTATGCCCACCTAGCCCTGGAAATGACTTCCCCAGTGTATGGCTAGGGTGGTACACCACGGGTGCGACCTCTCCTGGACTTCCCCAGCCATGGTGGTATACCATGGGTATGATCTCTCCTGCACTTCTCAGCCGTGGTGGTATACCATGGGTGTGATCTCCCCTGGACTTTTCCAGCCATATGCCTATGGGGCTGGGGAAGTCCAGGAGAGATCACCCCAATGGTATATCACCCCCTGGTATAGTCTTCTAGCTTTTAATGATCAAGGATTTCCTGAAATATAAACAGTACATTTTTATTTAAGAGCTCTTGATAGATTTCTCCTCCACAAGTTTGTCTATCTGGGAGTTGAAACTATATAAACTCTTAGCATTTTATCATATTCTGCGTAGCAAACGAACCATCGCATAGGAAGCAGGTGCAATTGCAATGGTTCAGTGGCATACTAACAACCAAGCTGGGTTAGAGGAGATGTCACAGTGTAGTCGCCTTGTTTTGAAAGCCAGCATCCCATCGAAAACCCTGCCTAGTAATTCTGACTGTGTAAGACAAAACTGTAACTGGAGCCAGACGTAGTATTTCAGATTTAATGCAGTGCACAAGCTTAAAAATGTGTTAATGCCAAAATAAAGTCCACATATATAACTTCAACAGTTTTGTGCTGCCCTCTGAAATACAGCCATTTCCAAAGCAGCCTGGAGTTTGTGTGCTTGGTGAATGATGCCACAAACCTAGCTTGGAGTCTGCCCTTGTACTGTGCCCTGGCTATCATGTATTCCTCTGAAACAATGTTCACTGTTACACTTTTCAATTTTTGTGCAGCATATGGGTATCTAAAAACAAAGAATCAGCATGAATACAGATGCCTTTGTACATATATACATACATTGGTAGGACAAGGGGGAATGGCTTCAAACTGGAAGAGGGCAGGTTTAGATTAAACATTAGGAAGAAGTTTTTCACTGTGAGTGTGGTGAGGCACTGGCACAGGTTGCCCAGAGAAGCTGTGGCTGCCCCATCCCTGGAGGTGTTCCAGGCCAGGCTGGATGGGGCTTGGAGCAACCTGGGCTGGTGGGAGGTGTCCCTGCCCATGGCAGGGGGGTTGGAACTGGGTGATCTTTAAGGTCCCTTCCAACATAAACCATTCTATGATTCTGTGCAGAGGAAAAAAAAATGAAGAATGCATACCATTCTCACTCAAGATGGCAAGATTTCAGAACATCTTAAAATCATGGAAAATGAGTAAACTGGGAACTCAGGAAAATTTTATTTTGCAGAAATTTGTGTTTTCAACCAGCTTTTGACTACAGAGCCGCCATTACACCGATGAAGATTTAAACCAGATTAAACCCTTCATTCATCAGTAACGCCTACTTACTTCTAATGCTTCCTTCCAGAACAGCCAAAACCCTCTTATGTTTAGATTAAGTAAATAATTCTATCAACCATTAAGGAGCATTTAGATCAAATATGTAAGTTCTGGAATATATTTTGAGTACTGTGTACACTGCGGTACAAATCTGGAGTATACTGTGGTAAGCAGGAAAGAAACAAGTTGCTTTTTTCCCCAGATACCTATCTGAATGCACACAGAAACACAATGATAAAAATTATATCAAATGTTGGCACATTTCCACTCACATCACTGAATCTAACTCAACAAAACAACTGCATTATGGAAGATAAACTAACTGACCATATATTTTTCTCCTTTTTCTGTACATCCGGCAATTGCACGTTTATATAGCAGTTTCTCATCCAATTTCTAAGAAAAAATAAATGATACAACACTTTCACAATACTGAAAATTTTTATTCACTTTAGGAGCTCTAGATTTGGAGGAGATGCTTTTGCACAGACCCATTCTAATATAAGAGACTTTAGAAAGAAATTGATTTATATACAAGTAATAAGCAAAATTACATACAGACTTTGTTGATTAATGATGTTAAGTATATGAAATCCATCACTAAAGAAAATTCTCAGTTATAATCAAAAAGCTGACTGGAAGTTAACACGGAAATATAAATGAGATATGAGACATTTGTGCTTTAGCTACTTAAACTCCTTTTCTTGATACACAGCTATTTAAGTGATATGTATCCAGTAAAGTTAGTAAAGATCTTGATAATGAGATTTAGAAGTTGTTACCCAGATAGTTGACTGGGTTCATCCAGAAATTTCTGCAAGAGACCAGGCACATATTAATGTGAAGGCAAGGTGATTAGCTGAATGCTTTAGTTGTGATCACAGAAGTAATTCAAGGGGTTTAATCAAATCCCTCTCACTAATCCCACTGGAAGACATGTGGCTGAGTCCATTACCCTTCTTTAAAAACTAATGTCACCAAGTTTTATTTTATCTTTCATGTTTGTCTAATACCAATTTTAGTTGTACTCCTGTGGGAGAAATAAATGGCTCGTTAATTCATGGACGAAAATATTTATTTTGTTCCCTGAATGACACTTTACTAGTTTTATTTAAATGTAGGTTGGAATACAGTTTCCTTTGCATTGGGAAGAAGAGAAGCCAATCTTGCATTCCTATTGATTAAATAAACAGAAAAGTTATGGCCACTATATTTAAGTACAGCACATTTTACACAGAAACATTTTGTTTCACACATAGCACCTTTGGCGTCAGCTCCTTTTCTGGAGTTAAAACTAAGAAAGTTTTAGTCCAACAAAATATATTGTGAAATGTGGTAATATTCTGATCTTACAAAGCATAATACCCATTTTTTTCTGTGAGCCCGGGAGTGCTGTAAATACACAGGCTGATTTTAAAAAGCTGAGATTCTGTCTGTTTTTAAGGAGAAACAGTGGAGAAACAGGGAGCCCTGTGGTCAGGGAAAGCACGGCCACCAAAAACGATGGCTCTCTCTACAGCTCTGACTGGTAATGACATCCAGAAAGGCGCCAGCAGAGCAAAAGTATTGAGAATTGTCTAATTAATGTTTAAAAAGGACCCCAGGAGCTATGCAGGAATTGTCGGGGGAGGAAATCTTACTCTCTCAGAGCAGATATTCCAGCAGTTGCAGCGGAGCTGAACCAGTGAGCCAAGGGACTGGGTGCCCATCCCTGCGGCGCTGGGAACGTGGCCTTCAGCTCGAGAAGGCCACACGGCCGGCACTTGGTGCTGAAGCGGGGGTATGGCTCTTCATGCAAAAGTTTGGTGGGGGGAAAAAACCACCTGCCTTTTTCTTGCTTTTTTTGACTGGTATTCCAAACGTAATATGTGCTTTGCGCAAGAGCCATGGAGAGTTGCGAAGGCACCTGGACATAGAATAGGCTTTCGCGCTTGGATGGAAAATCTGCTTCAATTTCCAGGACAAGCTCGGGTGATCTGAGCCTCATGATTTTTGCGAAGAGCTAAATTCTGGGCGTGCTGCTCCCCAAGGTGGTGTCCCAGAACACGAGGCAGCGCACCGAGCTGAGAAATCCTGAACTAGAACAAAGCGGTCTGCCCTGGAAAGACACGATTTGGAAATGCAGACCGGCAGATATCCATGGTACATTTTGTAGGCTGACTGTTAGCAATGCCCAGCTGCAGCTCAAAATCAACGAGGATGAACATTTGACAGCTCATTCCACCCAGAGCCAAGGGCAAATGCAGGATGGATCCATCATTTTGGCCTGTATTCCTGAAGCTGAATGGCTGCCAGGAAAAAAGGAGGCCTTCACATATTAAATATGACAGAGAGCCACCAGCAAAAGACAGTCACATTAAGCCTGACATTCTGATCCCAAGGTGTGGGACATTGTCAGCTCTCTCTGTGACAGAACAGCCCACCAGGGACGGCTTTGTCATGGCAGAGAGTGTAAAGACCTTGTGCTGCTTCCAACAGGAAGATGCTTTCTAGAACTGACAGCTATTCAAGCTATAATGAATAAACTATTATATATACATATGAAAAAAAGGCTAGTCTAGTAGATGGGGGGAGGGCACTGATACAATAATAAAATTTGACCAAAGCAAACTCCACAAGAGCTAGGCAAACTCACTGACGAGTCTACACAGAATGTCAGATATAAAGAAACATCCAGAGGGGGTCGGCTGCCCCCTGACACACAGCAAGTAAATGCAGCCGCACCAGTTCATTCTGCTCCGCAGGATTCCAGCAAAGGATTTCCCCTTTACTTGTCAGAGAAATCACTAAGGCAAAGCATTGCATTTTGCCTCTGCGTTTTCAGGTTACCGAGATCTTAAGCCTTTTTCCTCTCACGAAGCGTTCCAAATCAACAGACAAATTTCTGAAACCAGAGCCTGTTCACCCTACCTGCAAAGAGACTGGGAGACCACGCAGTACAGAAATCTCAAAACCTGTGAGATCTCATTACCAGAGCACAGACTTTCCCAGGATATGGCTGTTGGTAGTGTTGGAACCGTTAGCTCCAAATAAAATCCGTGGAAGCTCTGTGGATCTCCAAAGCACACCCTGGCAACTGGCTGGCTCTGAGGAGCTCAGTCCCCCAGAGCTGTGTCTGCAGACTTGTGAAGGACCTAGTGGGTTGTAACTCCTGTGTTAGCCAGGTCTTCCAGCAGCGGGAGAGGTTATGGGTTGGACCTATCCCTCTGGAGTTGCAATGAGATCCGGGGGCAGGTGGGGTTTCATGCCGCTCTGGGATGGGAAAGGAAAAGAAAGGAACATGGGAAGAATGGCACCCTGGGCATGACTTTCCAGAAAAGTTTATAACTTGGACCCTGCAAGCAGGATCTGCAGATGGGCTTTGCTGGGGCCTCTAATTAACCTCCTGACAACTTATCATAATTAGATTATAAAAGATGCTAACTGAGATAGCCTGACTGCACAACTTGCTTGGCTGCACAAACTGCATTTCTCTTTTGAGTCATCATTCTTTAAGTGAGGGCGGACATTTCGGGGAAAGAAAAAGCATTTGTTTTGTTTATATTCTTCATTTTCTACAAGTAAAAGACAGTTTCTTTAAGCTGAATAGATTTCTGGGCAGCTAACTGATCTTCCTATAATCATTACTGGTTTAAGTTTCTGCTTTCAGAAAACAACGTTGCAACTCTAAAACATTTCAAAGTATAAACAGATAGATTCCCCTGCATCCAGCCTAACAGCACCTCTGCATCTCTTAACCTGCGAGCTTCCATATTTGCTCTGCATCCTACACCATGTAGACATAAATGATGACTGCTGTTACACGTAATTGAAACTAACAGCATGATACCTCCAGGTAGCACGACATCCTGTACGTATTTATTATCTTGGTGAGGACCCATTACTCTAATAAATATATTTCACATGTGGGGACAAAATCAGATATGACTTTGGACAAGATGATAAAGACTTCATAAATCTTCCAAAGACAAACTTCCCTAGTGAATAGAAAATAATCTGCTTTTCCTAATCCAAAAGGGAAAAATGCAACACAGCACTTGTTTAAATAAAGGATTTCCTACTTGGACTGTCTGTGCGCGCAAGGATGTATCACAATAATCAAAGACAAAGAAGAGGCAGGAAGAATGATCAGCATAGAAAAAGACATATACTACATACTGCATGTTTGTATAATTTAAGCAGGTTTTAAAGCCTTCATAGATTTTCAGTAGTTTCTCATGCTCGAAGAGCGTAATTCTGACACTTCAATTAACAAAATAAAGAAATAAAATACTCCTTTAAGGATTTGCTGTTGTCATTTTATCATGCATTCGAAAAGGTTTCTGTAGGCACAGGTGGTGTTACCTGTAGTTAGTACATCCTAGCATCCTTCGAGCACAAGAAAAAGCAAGAAGTTGTTTCAAGACCAGTTCCATTTTTGGAACTAGGCATAATCTAAGTGCAGGCATTGTTTCTTAATTACTAAACTTACTGAGCACCTTATTGAAAACCCTCCCACAGCAGACACGTGAACTCTGGTGAAAACAACTCACTGCTTATGGAAAGGGAGGCACAGCACCATGCAGCAATATTCAGCAAGATGATCTGAAAGCATGTGAAGCCTGTAGTCTGGAAAACGACTCTCCCGTCCTGCTGGTGCCGCTGACTGCCTAATGACACTGGGCACGTCTTGTTTTTGTGCTGTTCCCTCTCATTTTTACTGATGGATATGTGGATAAAAGTATTCGTGATGAAATATTCCCACCCACGATAACATACTAAGGATTCATTACTTATCACTTACATAACACAGGGATTAATATTTTTTTAAAGAGGATTTTGTAATATAAAGGATTAACATTCTTCAAAACAGAAAGTATATGCAGTACAAGAGCCGTTAGAGGCAGACTGGTGGACTGATCAAACCCTTCTTCCTCTGGCTAAAGTGCCATTATAAATCACTTTAACACAGTCAGCCCTGAGTAAGCTGAGACTAAAGGAAAGTGCATGAGGCAACCGCCCCAAAAGACTGCAAATCTACTTGCTCTGCTAAAATAAATGTTTAAATAATAACACTAACAGTGATAATAATAAATCAATGAAACATTTAAGCTGTTTTTTTTTGAATCGCCACCAATGCCACTAAATGTTCTGCTGAGGAAATGGGGTTTGCTTAATAAAACGTTATAAATTGACTTCTCCCCTCATGTTGTGTGTGGTTATTTCTCTCTGCCGGGGCAGCCGGCAGCCCTGTGCCTGTGCCTTGCTGGAACTTCGGGAATTTCAGCTGACAGAGAGCCTTACCGTGACCAGCGCTTTATAACCGCTCGGAATTCTTCCGCTTTCTAGCAAAAGCTCTGCACTCACCCACCTTTATTTTTTGTCGCGGTTGCTAGGGATGCCTTGGCGACAGACACTAGAAAGTTCTATGATTTGGAGACAAAGCTGGAGGCAAGCGTAATCCACACCAGCCCACCAGGCGGGCGGGAGGCTGGTGCCACCGACCCCTGCACCAGCACACGGCCCTTGCAGCCGCGCAAGCGCTACCCAGGATAGAGCAAATCCGCTTGCTGCCATCTCAGCCTCTTTGCATCTTACCTGCCTCCCTGGCTGGGCGCAAAGAGCAGATCTCACCCTCCCACCACTGGGGAGGAAAGTAAAGCGCCTCTCTTAATTCGGGCGCCCACCCCGGCCAAGCGTGAGGAGCGCTGGCTCTGCCCTGTAGGGAATTCCCCTCCTGGCTGGGGGTCAATGTACCGAAGAAATAAAAATAGATATTGCGTTTTGACTGCTCAGGACTGTGCTTGCTTCAGCTGCAAAATCTGCCTCCTGCGTGGGCTGTTGGGCCCAGACGCCACCAGTCTTTACAGATGAGCAGAGGTGGCCAGAACTGGCTTCCAAACACCGCAGTGATGGTTCCTGGGTGAAGCTCACGCAGATGCTGGCAGAGGCTGCGCCAGAAACAAAGCACAAACGGCGTACACGCTTGTTTAAAAAGCGCATACAAAGAGAGCTTTTTTCTTTTAAACATTGCTCATAGAATTCTGCATTTTAACAGGCAATTATTTAGAGTAAAATATCATTTTTCAGGACGATAAAATAGTTTCACTAAGTATTAAACATCTGTTCTGAAGGAACTGTCCCTTATTTACATAAAATCTGTGTGTCATTCTACAAAATTAATGCTTTCTATGCTAATAGTGTTGTGGAGAAAGGGCTTTGTCAAGTTGGATTCATCCAAACAACCTTACTTGCTTTACTTTCTTATTGAAAAAAAGTTTCACTGCCAGACTGACTGTAGTAGGAAAATTACAATGTAGTGCTACACCATCGTTAAAAATCCTTTTGGCCTCTAATGTTTGATGGAAAAATTGTTCCAAGCATAAAAGAACAGATGCTGACAGCCATAGCCATTCTCAGTGTTCATGCCAGTGAGCCATATTTACTTGAAAAGGCTATTCATAATATGAATAGTGCTTCATCTGAAGAGAACTCTATTATACAAGCCCGTATATATTAGCAGCAAAAGGGACCACCACACACACCCCCATTGATTTTTTTTTTCCTTTGTCCAGCTTTTACTTGTTTTACAACCTCTTTTTGTTACATTAGCTGCTTCACTGCTCTGAACGCTTCTTGTTTACACATGTTGCCTAAAACAACAAATACTAAGCAATTCGTAATATAAATGGGGAAACGTATTAGCAGATTGGTATAAGAATCCGCAAAGCGTAAATTTTTAGGAGATAAAATGCTAAGAAATCTGATCTGTATATCCTTTTATGATCTAGTTGTCTCCCTAAAAACACCCACAGTTGCTGGCCCGGCAACTGCAGCATCAGTCGTAGCACTACTGTGGATAGACCACGGGAGCCTCGACACAGCGTTTTCAGTCGTGGTGTTCAGCTAAGCTCAACAGCAATGACAAAAACATCAGATTTGCCCAATCTACAAAGAAAACAACCATTTCCAAGTACTTCCCATCAGAGGGGGTATCCTGCACCCTGTGCAAAGTAGGACCTTCTCTATTACCGAGCCACGTCAGCTGCATCTTAGCCACAGAAAGCGTTCCTCCTGCCCATGTCTGTGCCGTCTATGCTCCTGGCAGTAGAAGCAGCCATCCAAAACTTGTGGCACCGCCCAGTCCCTGCCAACAGGCTGGTATGGCTCAGGTTCCCTCAGAGAGTACACGGTTAGCAGCCCAGCCATGTTCCCCACCCAGGCGGCAGCAGGAGGTTCACCCCCTCGCTGAAACAGAGGGAACATCCCTGTTACACTAACAGTGAAAATATCCTGCAACCCAATATTCCCATCAGCTGGAAACCTGCACAGGTGGCCATGGGGCAAACCAACAGATCACCACTGCCATGCACACCTTGGTTTGTCGAAGTTTCAGCGGTTTAGGAGAGTAGCTCCAAGCCTTGCCTGCTCCAGCATCCCTTCCCCGCCCAGCGCAGAATGAACCCCCATGTTTCCCATGGTCAAACAGCAGAGCGAAAGGTCCTTTTTCTTCTGTGCAGCCCTTGGAGCCACATTTGCAAGCACGCTCCACTTGTGAGTGAGAGCACTGCACAAGACTCAAGGCTGAAATAATTGCTGATAAAGGATTCCTGTGTATAAAGCTCTAACAACTTTATCGGGGCTGACTAGTGACAGCTGAGAGAGGATTAAAATGCATATTTAAAAGAAAGCGGTGTCATGTTAAGGTGACATTTTCAAAAAGAGTCACATATATGAACCAAGCTGAAATGTATATGATAATAAAAATTCACACACAGTCTTCCTCTCTGTTGTCTTCTCCAGTAACTCTACATTCCACATTCTACATTCCACTTTACTTCCACATGTATTTTTCTTAGCAGTTACAACAAATCTTTTCACATGTATAAGTTACAGAATTAGATTTTACTTCATAGTATCCAGGAAAAGAAAAACCTCATCTTTATAATTAAAGTTTAGAATTTATGTTCTAAATAACTATTGGTTAACAAGCTCCTCAATTAACTAGAAGTGGATTCCAAGGCTGGGTTCAATTCTTCTGCTTCCTGAGCTTAAGAATCGCTACAAAATCTGAAATGCACAAAATAACCTAATTAAATCTTTGTTTCTGTGCACCTATGGAAGATTTCTACCTCGCTCCTTATGTAAGTAGACAGGAAGCATTATTAGAAGGGTTTTCACTGAGAAAAGTTGAGTTGTTTTCACAAACATAAAAATGCAAGCAAATAATAAATTTCTGTTTCACTGCATGTAAAAGGTCCAACACTGATGCTTTGATTTTAAGAAGATTAGATTAGAATTTGGTCTTTAAATTTGACTAAGGCTCCAGAAAGATCTTATAGCAGCCTTCCAGTAGTCTAAGGGGACCTACAGGAAAGATGGGGAGGGACTCTTTATCAGGGAGTGTAGTGATAGGATGAGGGGAAACAGTTTTAAACTGAAAGAGGGGAGATTTAGATTAGAAATGAGGAAGAAATTCTTCACTGTGAGGGTGGTGAGGCACTGGCACAGGTTGCCCAGAGAAGCTGTGGCTGCCCCATCCCTGGAGGTGTTCAAGGCCAGGCTGGATGGGGCTGTGAGCAACCTGGGCTGGTGGGAGGTGTCCCTGCTCATGGCAGCGGAGTTGGAACTCAATGATCTTCAGGGTCCCTTCCAACCCAAACCATTCTATGATTAACAGCAACAAGTCAGAGGTCTAGTCCATTCCATCATACATGCAATACTCTTTTTTTAATGCAGGTATGATGAAAGAGGGAATTCGAGAGGCGGACTACAATTTCAGCCCTAAAATACTGCTATAACACTACGTGGCTATACTAAACAACTTTTATGTTTTACGTTATACTAAAATCCACATATGCTGAGACATGTTACTGTTAGAATAATGCCTGACAGGTATTTGATGTGCAATATAGCTATTGCCTTACTGTGTCCCTGCTGAAATTCGGTAGCTTGGCAGTCGAGGACACAAAAGCATTTTTCTTTTCCTACTCCCATCCTCACCCTACTCTTAAAACGTGACTACCAGTACTCAAACTAACCATACTGCAGTCAAGGCTGCAAAAAGCCCAGTTACATTTATCTTTGAAGTATGTGATGCGTGACTTCAGTTACATACATGGCGAAAATTATGCAAGTATCAACTCTAACATGAGGACATTTTCTTTTCTCTATCACAAAAGCATGCATTTTCAACTGAACTCCAAGATAACATATCCACTGCAAAATAGACAGCATAATTCCTTTTTTAAAAGTTCTTTTGTGGAAGAACAGCCATTTCAGCCTATTGATCTGCACCTGAATGCAATATTTTAAGAATTGATAAAAATTATCTCCTATTTATTTGGATGGAATAGACGATATTGGTAAATTGTTGAGTAAGTGTGATCGCCTTTTAAAAAGCTTAGGCAAACACAAGGTTTGGACAACCTAATTTTCCACCAAGAGCAAAACAATCATTTTTATATTGTAGATGCTTGATGCCAGTACTGATATCCTACTCAAGTCCGCAGTCCGCATAAATGGCATAATGACTTTTTCCTTGGGGTGACAGAATACATTTATTTAGATTCCAGCTTGTCACACAGCACAGAGTCTTGTGCCCCACAGTGACTTAACTTATTTTGTTGTCTAGCGTAGCACAATAGCCGCTTTCAACACCGAAACTGGTTTCTGACATTATATACTGTCAACTCCAGTTGCAGACAGCCAACGTGAAATGATCGCTGTGGATGGAAAGCTTGCACAGCAAACTGGAGCTGCTTGACAGCAAGCCTACCTTCGAGAGCCAGGTCACACATTCGCTGCCAAATTCTGCAGTTCGTCACATCTCATCTGTAACGTGCACAGCAAATCACTGAAGCACAAAAAATGTCATATAAAACCAGCAATGGCTTACAAGTTGCAAAGTCTGCTGGTTCTCCCCACCGTTTATGAAAGCTCTTCATTTGCAACGGGCAGCTGAGCTTGTGGGACTCTGCCTGTTTGTCATCTTGCACTGGTTTCTTTTCATGCCTCTATGTTATTCATTACATGCCTTAGATGGTTGTCTCGGGCATTGAAAAGCAAAAAGGAGTGTATCACTAGTCCAGCAATGCTAGATGCATCGTACCTGCCAGAAGATTCACTTTATACAAGACAGCAGTGTTGCTCCACTGAAGCCCTGGAGAGCATTGCAATCCATTTCAGAGCAGAAGGAGGTCTTTGGAGATCAAGTTAAAGCACAGATGTTTGAATTAATCTTCCAGTGACTGGAAATTCTTGAGCAAAAAATAAATAAATCACGGTTATTACTGTTAAGAGTCCAAGGCAAAGACTCACCAATCTCTAAAGTATGACAGAATACCGTGTAGGCAGGAAAACATATCAGGCTTGTTATGAAGATAGGAAGAGGGGATCCTTGTTCCAAGATGGAAATTAATTAATAAGTGAGCTAGGGATTAGTTTCCACAAATTCCAATGCTCTTCTGAGTTACAGGACCAAAGCAGGTGCTCCAAGTTTTCTGTCTTAATCTAGATCTGTTTACACAACCCGTGAATCCTTCAGCACGCCAAGAGGACGGTTTCTCCAGAGTTGGCTCTTTTTCTGTTTCCTCTTCGTAGAGACAAAGTCAGCTTGAGGTCAGCATAACTAAAACTGACTTCTTGCTCCCAGGCTTCTCTCTGTGACCTCTTATTTATTTTAGACAGTGAAGTTAACAGCTGTTTTGGACTGTCATAACTAAGACATCATTTCTTGCAAGTCCTAGCAAGGATCAGATCCCTTTTCATCTACAAACCCAGAATTCTTATCTCAGTCAAGCTTCGTTATCTTCCATACTGATGAGAGAAACTTGTGTTCTCCTGGCCTAGGACAGTGCGGTTTCAACATCATTGCTATTAGTGGCACCGCTGGTAGTTTTAGACACTACTAGAACAAATTTGTCGTGCATGTGAACACATGCATGCACAGGCATATACAAACATATAACCCAAGACGTAAGAACATCTTCAGGATCCTCTCTGCCTTTGTGTTTGTCTTCAAGAGAAATTTATTCCCGTGGACTCCAGTGATACACCACCAATATATCGCTTTGTTTGGTCTAGAAGCACAACGGCATTAAACAATGTAATCAGACCGTTGAGTTACCGGATGAAGTAGTACAGATGTTGCTGCACATATTTTCCCAGATAATCAAGCAGAACTCAGTGGTTAACTGCTTAGCCTAAAGTTACACAAGCGTGTGAAAGCCAAAACTACAAGAATGGCATTTGACTCTAACCCACAGTTCTGCATTTGTCAGTCTCTGGTCACGGCCAACGTGGTATTCCTCATTTGTCAACTTAATGTCCCGAGTCATTTGTCATCCCCCACTGGGCATTAAGTCACTTGCATTGCTCTTCTTGAAGCTACACATAAATAAGCTTTGTCTGCATAAAAAGGAAGAAACTAATAAACAGTGTATGGACTTTAATTTTGGTGTAACCTAGATCGGTTACAAGCTAACTGCAATAAGTTGAGCTAAAACAGAAATAAAAAATATTCATGATACCTTTCAATGAAATCAGCTTTAAAATATCTTCTCAGATCAAACTGTCACCAACTTTTCTGAAAGCCTTTTTCTAATGTAGGATAAGATAGATCTGGGTGAGTGTTATTATTTAGGGTGCTTCAGCAATTAGTAGCTGCAGGAAAAAAATTCAACTCCTGCCTGAGAGAGCAGACCTATTTCACGTGATAACCGTTGCGCTTTTCTCTTTCTTAATAAGAAATTAGCTTTTTCGAGAAGCCCACAGCTGTCAGGAGATGTACATCTGACTATTAAAAAATTCAATATTCTTCCTGGTTATGTTAACAATAAGGAAGAAAGGGTAATGTTTAGAAAGGAGCTCTTTATGCACACACACACAAGCACAGGAGGACTCCAGCTCTTCTGTAAATAGTACATAATAGAATTCTATAATATTTTGTCTTTTCTAACGCACTGGAAAACTCCCTCCTTGACTCCAGATGCCAACAGCCTCCACAATTACTCTTCCTTACTCCAGTCCCTGTATCACCAGCTCTTGCCAGCGGGCGATCTGCCAGCCCAGGGAGAGCAGAGTGCTGCCCTACAAACGCGCAACCCAAAGAAGCAGCGGCGGATGCTTTTCAGTAAGGATGTGCGCTGGAGTTCAGGCACACAGTCACCACATCCCCTGTGACAATGACATGCCCACGGCTTTCAGTCCGGAGGAGGTTAGTCACAAAAAGCGCATACATGCTTATGCTCCTAAAAGTAAATGGCTGTTCCCGGGGTAAAATTTCCACGCAAGAGGAAAGACTGCCATTTGGCAGTGGGTATCAGCCTGCATACCAACATCAAAGATGCCTCCAGTGTCTCAGAGAGGATGTGCAAATGGGAGAGAGATGGTGACCAGGAGGCTGGAGGGCCTGGCTGTGGGGCACACGGCATCCCTCACACCGCCTCAGCCGACCTGCCCAGCCACCCGATAAGCAGAGAAGGTTCTTTTTTTTTTTTTTTCAGATAGATCAGGACAGCCCGTTGCATTTGCTGTGTTTGCGCCGCAGAACAAAGGTCTTTGATCAAAGTGTTTTAATGGGACAGCGTGCCTGACACAGGTCCACATTCCTCCACCTCCAGATGCGGTTTTGAAATGGACCCAACACCTCAGACAACTAGCAGAGTGCTACCCCAAAAACATCTACATAGCCTTTACGATCAGTCGCTCGTAACGGAGGACCACACACTGCCAGCCGTGAGCTGAGCTGCGTGCCCCCTCAGCGCAGCGCCCGCAGCCCGAAGCCGTAAGCCCAGACCCTCAGGATGACTCCAAAGCAGTCAGGCAATTTTTGGATCATGGCTTTTTTTTTTTTTTCTTCAGTATACTGCCAACTTGGACACCAGCTCGAGTTCACATTTACCTACAGGAAACCGCGAATAATCGAAAACGTTTAATTATCATCTCCCCTTTGCTAGCAATTAAAATGTAGTTCATATTGCTGGGGAAAATACCCCTGTATTGTTTCTTATTTTGTATGATCACAATAACCGGCACGTCACTAATGCTATATTCAACTGTTCACAATTAAAACCAGACATAGATGTAGTAAGAATAAGCACAGAGCAAAAAAACCCATCTGTCACTTTTGGGAAAAAAGGGGGAGAATCTGAATAGATACAGCCTACTTGATTTTTTAAATGAAGTTTATGAACCTTGGCAGAAAGGGTTTTCCTACAATACGAAAGAAAAAAGCTTTGAGAAACAGACACACCTAAACAGATGTAAAAATATCTATATTTATTTATTTTACAATACACAGCAGTAGTTTAGGTGATCAGGAAGCTATTTACAGAAAGCAATGCTGACTAGTTCCTTTGGTGGACAGGTTTATTATACGTTATCCTGACAATTATCTGAGACTACTAAAGGCAGGCCTGTGTCTTAAATGGCCTGTGTTGACCGGAGAATGCCCTTCATGTCCTTCAGATATGAAAACAGTGTGTCCAGGACTCATTGTAAAAGGCTTTATGAATGGGATATCTGTCACAGCATGTGAAGTATTAAAATGTAGTTAGTATCCCCTTAACAGACATTAGAATTTATGGAGAAAAAAATATTATTCTCTATATTCTATATTTTCTCTATATATTCCATACATAGATTTTTCTCTATTCCAATGTCTCCTTAGCAGACATTAGGAGTTATAGAGAAAAATCATTTTTCCTAAAGCAAAATATTCCTCTCTACTAAACTGTTATCTGATATAATATGCTACAGTTTGAAGCATCACATCACTGTAGCATGTATTAACCTACAAACCATTTCTTGTTATAATATTAAAAAGCCATGGTACCAGTGTATTAAGTATGGTATTAATGCATTAAGTAATAGTCGAGCAAAAATACAGGCACTAGACAGATAATCCATGAGAGTTAGCTTTGCCTTAGGCACTAAATATACTTTATTACACGGTCTTCCAATGCATTTTCATGTGCAGAAAAAGAACAAATAACCTAAATAGCGAAAACATTGCATTTCATACCATGAACCAGTTTTGTGTTCCCCTTTTAGATGTGTTTTATGCAAAAAGAAAGAGAAAGTAGCCACTTTGTAAACAGATGTGTATTTTTATTGGCCTTGATCCTTACTGTGAAGTCTGCTGTGAGGTGCAGTGCTTATTTGCACTCCAAAGCACTGGAAAGAACCTGAGTTTCACAGAGTCGGTCCCAGTGTTTCTTCCATTAGAAAAACGATTTGGTTTTAAATCAGCCCATCATCTCCCTGGGCATTGAACAGATGTACCCATCGACAATACAAAAATACTAATGAACAAGTTTTCATGGCAGAATTAATGGCTGTTGATGAACACTAGTTCTTTAAATATTTAGGAAATAAGGACTATTTTGTAAGGCAAACGAGGGACCGTTATTTGTCTGTTGCTAAAGAAAAAAATATTAATAATGTTGAACTTTATGGCAATGGAGTCCCAGGGAAGATGCAAAATATTAGTGTGGCTTGTAGAAGACAAAATAAAAACATGAATGCCAATTATTTTTTCAAGAAGGCTATTTTTTCATGAAAACTGAGAGAATGAGGCAGTGTGTATTGCACGTTAGTAAAATCTTACGCATTCCCTCATCAAAAAAAGTTTAAAAAAAAAAAAAATAAAGCACAATTCACACAATTTACAAGAATAGCAGCAACTCAGAGGAAGAATGAAAGCACCACGGTCAGTCAGGTGGAGACAACATATGTGGCTGACAAGAAACCAAATATATGTGCTGCACAGCGCTGCTTCTCCTTTTAATCTTTTACAAACTTAACAGAGCATTTTACAGGGAGGATAAAACCCGCTGACCGGTGGAGCCATCCCAGCAGCGGCATTCCCCCACGCTTGGCAGGGCTTCACTGCCTTTTTATCAGGCGGCGTGTCGGGGAACGGGGCCAGCAGCTGCCTGGGCCAGGGCCGGGGGATCTACGCAAGGACAGAAACGTAGCCCATACTTCATGTTTATATCAGAATTTTTGCCGTTTAAGTAAGGAAGCTGCCATGTCATTTATTGCTACCTGTGTGCGTTTTGCCCGTGTGTAAAATAAAGATACATTTCTCAGGGGGGTCCAGGTTCAACGTTGCAGAGCGAGAGGTTACCCTGAGCATCACCTAAAGTGGCAAAGTGCTATTTTAAAAGCCAGCCTCTGTGCCTGCGGGCTGCTTTCTCCCCAGACGGCCCACACATACCAAATTCACACAACTATCGACTGCACGAGAAGCCCACATACTTCTCCTTCCTTGCGAAGGATGAAGGAGCAGACGGAGCATCCAAAACATACAGCCTCTTTCTTGTACATCACCTTGCGCAGTGAGGTTGTCCTCCCTGTTTTTTTTAAACCTACTAACTGGCTACAAGTTCATTTGTTTACTTTTGGCATTATTTTAACATAACTGACCGAGCAGACTTCCAGATCTTGGTGAAGGATTAAAAAAAAACAAAAAACAAAAACCACCTAGGAACCAGACCTCTACCCATGTGCAAAATGCCCCTCAAACCAGGCTGATGAAGCACCTGATGATGAGGAGCTAAACTAAAGATCACAGTTGCTGCTACCATCACCCGCATCTAGGATCCATACAGGCACGCTGTCGTGCTTGACACCAGTATCAGCTCTGATCGGCGATTTATGCAAAAGCAACTAAGAAATAATAGAACACTAGCAGAAGTAATTACGGAGGGGGGAAAAAAATCATTGCACAGCTTATGAGATATTCAAACTTCGTTAGAAAAGGACAAGAGGGTCAAAATGGAAGCTGGAACGCGATTTCAAAAGAAGTAAGGCACTGGCTAGTCTGAGTTTTCTTATATTCTTAAGTTTAGCAGTATTCTGCAAAATTCATGACTCGACCATCCTTTCTGGCAATGTGGTAGTGTGTGACAGCAGTGTTTTGTTTTCCTGAAGCTCAAAGTTGCCATAAGACATTAATTCCTCTCCTAAAATCCAAAAACTCACAAAGTCAGAAAATGCAGCCGCTTAACCCCCGGATTCACCACGTAGCTATTTCAACCTGTTGGTGTGACTCCATCCCTGCTCTAAAAAAAACCCAATAATTCATCGGAAGTCAAGAGCAGACTACTAGATACGTGCAGTTGTTTGCAGCCATCTGTATCTGCTTCCCACTTCACAGGGGATCTCTGGTAGTGTTTAACAGAAATATCAAAGGTAAACATCGCTGGAATGTTTTTGGAGGGCAACCTTTGAACAGCAAAAGATGAAGAGAGCTCACTTTCTTCAGTTACCAGCTCCAGAAGATTACAAGGTGCCAGCACATGGTGTAATCAGTCTGTATTTTTCTGATTAAATCGGTCAACGAAAAGCCTGAAAACAGCCATTGAGCTTTTTCATCCTCAGGTTTTTATTGAAAGAGAAGACTGCTTTCCTTCCCCAGAGCCCATGGGGCTTTGAGCAACCTGGGCTGGTGGGAGGTGTCCCTGCCCATGGCAGGGGGGTTGGAACTCGATGATTTTTAAGGTCCCTTCCAACCTAAACCATTCTATGATTATATCATACACCGAGAGGTTAAAAAATAAAATATATTTATATAAGTTTCTCAAAGAAATTAATGTCTTCAGCTTCTTCCCTCACTAGGAAAAGCAAGTTATTTTCTTCCCCATCTCACGTTAACCACTACATAATACCAATCACAGCATCTTATCACTTGCCATGCAACACCACTAAATACTTGTTATTATATTATTAATATGATAAATTACTGAAATTTGATCACTTAATTATTGACATTTGATAGCTTAATTACTGAAATTCCATAACTCATTATAACAAGGAGTTTTTTCTGCAACTTTGGAAGGTGGTTTGGAAAAAAAGCCCAAGCTACCTCTTTTCTGCTGACTGGGACCAACAATGTGCAGTTCTACAGATGTAATTAACGGGGCTTCAAAAAAAAAATTTAAAAAAAATCACACTTGCAGTCAGGAAAGGGCATAAACCAGAAATCCAGTCGGCCTCTTTGTTTGCAGACTGACAGGTTAACAAAAACTTCTGGGCTTCAAATCACAGGAGAGAGCTGAAACTTTTAAGTGATAAGAGAACAATGGGTAATTGCAATTAATTGCTGAGAAGGGCAAAGCTGGCACCGCAGCCCCCGAGGGCGCCAGGAGCAGAGGCAGCATTCAGCCCGCGCTCCATCCACGGAGCGCTGAGAGCAAAAGCAAACACATACAAAGCGGCACACGTGAAGGTCACCAGATAACAGTCTGAACGATTAAACACTGCTAGAGACCTTCCCAAAGCACGCTTGTCTTGCCACCATTTACAGGTTCACTTGTGATGGCAGAGCTGTAAATTCTGGCCCCAGCAGCCTTCCCCGCTGGACCAAACCTCGCAGATGTGAGACTGCCGATGCTCTTCAAGAAACAGCAATGAAAACATGCATAGAAGACCAACTCGTGGTTCCCCAGGCACGGAGTCGAACCCCCCCACCTCTTGGCAGACCTCACGTTTGAAGTACGTAACAGAAACACATCCTCCTTTTGCCTCTTTCCTCAAGCAAACCCGGCACAGCTCCCGCAAGCACCAGCGACCACGTAATGAAACCTCGCGTGCGCTGCCTCGGCTCCCACGCCGGCCGGCGCGCATCTCTCCCTGCCGAAATCCCCTTTCCCAGCACTCGCGGTTTGGGATGGGAGGGCAGCGGGGTGGCTTTATAAGCAGGTGCCGTAAGGCTGATGTACGCACAGGGACTGCAGAACTAAGATTAGGCAGGCTAGTGCTGGTCCATGAAGTGATTTTTCCTAACATGTTATTTGGGATAATCATTATCTATTATTTATTACATTATATTTAACAATACACTTGTGCATTTATAGACACACACCTATATATTTATATATACACGCACACCCTTAAAGCGTTATATTTTAGTAAATACATTATTGTATAATTTAATAGGTCCCAATAATTAGAACCACAGATGTAGACCCTACATTTGGAAACATACTCTTAGTTATAGAATCCTTTCCGTGTTTATTCCTCTGTTGTAAATAAAAAGAACAACAACAACAAAAAAAAGGCAGGGTTCTTTGAGGAGGGGGGATTGTTTGTTCATTTGGAAGAGAGGGAGGGAGGGAATTGAACTGATTTACTACATGACAAAAGTTAAAGCCAAGCCAACGAGTTTCCTAGGGTGTTTCCCCCATTATCCCCATTTTCCTTCTGTTTCATTGTGGACAAAGCAACTTCATAGTCTGGAAGTGCTGAGCTTACAATGTTCTAAAGCTTTAAATTATGAACTCAGTATTGTATCCTAAATCATACAGCACTGCCAAGCTGGAACGAATACCAAAAAAAGCCTTGTCAATAGTTTTCTTAGATTTTTTTTTTTTCTTTGCCTACAGAAAAAGAAGGTTGAGATTTTGGTTTTTTTTTTAAGAAATACTTTTTATTCAGGAATCTAGTCCAATTTCCTTCAAATCCAATTAGGCTTATCTAAAATTGAAAAAAAAAAAGATATTTAAAAATGAAGTTTTTCTGAAAATCCTAAACATGTCAGTTTAGCTATTTAGAACATTAGCTGTCTTTCAAAATAAAAAAGTTTATGTGTTGGCTAACTCATTCTGAGGTTTGAGGCCTTCATGGCCCAAGTAAAGAAAATGCATAAGATGAAGAGTAAAGGGAGTTATAGACAGCAGCTACAAAGAACAGGAGACGTCTACTTGACAGCCTCAGATTGACCAAAAAAAGCAAAACACCGCACAAATGTATCCAATGATACACAAGCACACATGATATTGCACCCAAAACATTACTTAAAAATCATTATTATTCAGGAGATATGTACTAACAGGTTAGAGAATAGAAAAACTGGAGCCGACTTAATGGGCAGTTGGGCAATATTTTTCTTCTTGTTCAGAAACAAAGGCATGATTTGCCACACAGGAGCCACGCTCTGCTCTGAAGACCAAGTGATTCGTTTCCTCACAAACCTTTCTAGTGCAGTTGGCATTGTACCATCAGCGTGCTTCATGTAGGCTCTAGCTGGCAGATCTAGACACAGGTCTACAGTATGTAAATACATATAATTTATAGAACACATTTTTATATAGAAAATATATAAAATTACATTAATTATGATAGCTGTGCAACTGAAGTATGACACCTTCTACCAGCTACATAGCGTGAGAAGACTTAGCAGTGCTGCTAATGTGGGGAACTTGCATTAGAAGTTTGCATGTGGCCAAAGTAATGAATTGAAATCTGTAAAAGCTACACAATAAAAGATCATAATTAACAGCAGAGTCCATGGTATAATCCGTAAAGAACTGATTGCATATACGTCACGCAAAGTCACTGCTTGGGCCTTTGTGGGTTTACCGCTGGACACTTGGACTCTGTTGTGCATTATAGGATACTGTTACGCTTTACACATGCAATAAAGTTCTGCAAAAAGAAATGCGCATGACAAATTCAATATGCAACTCGGTTGTGTGGCTGGGCAAAACTCAGCGAGTCCGGTGCCCGGGAGAAGTGGGATTAGACACCTGCGGTCAGTCGTGCCCTGTGCCACGAGCGAGTAGCAATACCAAAGAGTGTAAATCTCGGAAAGCCAAAAGTCCCCAAAGATCAGAAGTGGCCAGTGGGACACACTGGTCACTGGGACAAACAAATCTTGTTGGGAAGAGTCAACACTGCAGAGCACCCTGGAAGCAAGGAGGATGTTTGCATCCTATTTGGCAGTAGAGACACACATGAAATTATGGTAAAAACATAGTCACTAATTTTGGGTGTCCAATTTAAAACTGCTTTTTTGAGACTGCTTAACACTATGTGGTTATTTACATACTTAAAATCCAACTATCAATTGCAGTCAAAGTTATAATGTTAAGCAATTCTATAATTGGACTTAATTAAAATTAGTTACAAGTCCTAACTGAGGCACCTACAAACTGAAGAACATAGAATGTAGGACCCTGTGCTAACAGGTTCGTTTAAGTGCTGTACACAGAAGATCCGTGGAACTGGGAAGGAAAGCCACTTACCAACAATTGAAGTTTTTTCAATGTTTAGAGTATTACACGCACATTCATATCTTCAGTGTACATATGTAAACAAACTCTTCAGTAAAAAAAGCAACCCAACTTTGACTCCAGCTTTGCCCATAGGCAGCATGTTCCTTATCTTTCTGTGTCTCCACGGAAAACAAGACTGACTTCAAAATCTCAGTTCCAAAAATTAACTCTAAAAATGCTGTCCTACACATGGTCCGCTGGCTTGAAGTGGTTCAGATTGTTTGCTGGACCACAGAGGGCCTGTGAGACAAAAGCTACTGTTTGACAGTCTGGTGCTGGACAGATACCAAGTGTCAACCATTTCGTCACAAAAGAAGAGATGAGGGTGAGGAGTAAAGAGGCATTCCCACCAAAACATTGGACAAGACTTCCCATGATCAAAAGAGTTCAAATCTGACCACAAAATTGTGAACAACCTGCCACCAGGAATCTTTCTGAGTGTCATGGTTTAACCCCAGCCAGCAACTAGGACTACACAGCCACTCGCGCAGTTCTCCCCCTTCCTCCTTAGAAGGGTAGGGAGAAGAGGGAGAAAAGGAGGGGAAGGAAAGGAAAAAAAACAAACCCTTGGGGGTTGAGATAAAGACAGTTCAATAAGTAAAGCAAAAGTTGTGCACGCAAGCAAAGCAAAACAAGGAATTCATTCCCTGCTTCCCATGGGCAGGCAGGTGTTCAGCCATCTCCAGGAAAGCAGGGCTCCATCATGTGTAACGGTTACTTGGGAAGACAAACACCATAATTCCAAATATTCCCCCCTTCCTCCTTCTTCCTCCAGCTTTCCATACTGAGCATGACATCATATGGTATGGAAGAGCCCCGTGGTCAGTTGGGGTCAGCTGTCCCGGCTGTGTCCCCTCCCAACTCCTTGTGCCCTCCCAGCCTGCTCGCTGGTGGGGCGGTGTGAGGAGCAGAAAAGGCCTTGAGAGCTGAGCAACAACCAAAACCATCAGTGTGCTACCAACACTATTCCCATCCCAGCCCCAAAGCACAGCACTACACCAGCTGCTAGGAAGAAAGCCAACCCCATCCCAGCTGAAACCATGACATCAAGTTATGACAGTACAAAGCCAAGTGTAACACTTGCAAATTCATATGTATTTCAGGGTTCACCTAAGTACGTGGCCATGGTCACCTAAGCAGACTTCTGTCTTGTCCAGTGCTGACAAAACATCAAGCGTAGGTGAAGCAGAGTAAGCAGAGAATGTCCTCCACTGCTCAGTGGACCTATCTGCAGGTCAGCTGCCAATCGCCAAATCTAGGACAATACTCGCACAGCCTGACTTGCAGTGGACCATGAGATGAGAGGTTTCTTATGCTCAGTGTGACAGCCAAAGAACCAAATCTACGTAGAGAGAGCTGCAGAAGCTCTATTTCTCCCCAGGAGAACCGCCCTTCTCTAATGGGTCACTGCTGTAAGGATGAGGGGCCATCCCAAGCACCTGAAAATGGATGATCGTTTGTTCACAAATATCCTGGAAGAGAACCTGAGAGCCACCTAGAGCTGAAATGGCATTTCCCCGTACTTGTTTTGGATCCGGACTACAGCAAATCGAAGGTGATTTCTCAACCCGGTCAAGCTGCAATTTGTAAATAAGCAGGCTGCAGATAAAAGAACATGAAATGAGGTCGAGCAGCTAACGCCACTGCCACCCTTCTGTTTGACAAACAAAAGCCTTTGACAGTCACAAATGGGTCTTTATCTTCTCTTTCACTCTGACAACATAGAACAGTTTTGGGAAAACACCTGGATAAGAAAAAGTTTACTTCAGTGACCCTTCTGGCTTACAGCACAGCTGCCTCTTACTGATGCAGCTGCTGGTTGGAAGGGCTCCTGAAGCGTGCCAAGAAAGGCGAGCTTTACGGCAGTGGGAATCCATCCTTTAACTGCTGGAAAGGGTGCTCCAGCAGGCGGGTGTCCAGGGAGGTGTAATCCCAGGCCAAATGGAGCCTTCGCTTCACATCTGAAGAAATGTTTGTGTGCTCCAAAGCTTACCTACTTTGTCCCATCCTGTCCATCCCCCCCCATCTTATCTGAAGAAACACAATCACCTGAAGCACGCAGCTCGTCAAATATCAGGTGTTGGTATCAGGATACCAGACCCCAGCAACTCGTGACAGCGTTCAGCAGGCTGCGTGGGCGCTTGAAAGATTAATCTACTTGCCAGAAAAAACACAGCGGGGTTGTTTGGTACCCTCGCGCTGTCAGCAGGGGGTGTTGGAACAGGGTGGTTAGGAAGAACATCGACACCCACACATAGGAGCTGAGGGTGCCCGTCCTTCCTCCAAACACGAGCAGCGGGTGAAGCAGTGACTGCCAAAGCTTCAGGGCTGAGAGCAGTATGGCACCGTTCAGCATTACGGCCCCCGGATGGGCCAGCGTGGGCTACGGCAAAATATCTACCGAGCTTGGAACAGGATCCTGAAAGAACAAGAAAAATCAGCCCCATTTTTTTTTTTCCTTAGCAACTTACTGTGCTCTGACAGCTCTGTGAAGTCCGAGTACAAGATTCCTCCACAAGAAAGGTATGGAAAAAGTGCCTTATTATGAAAAAGTGCCTTATTTGCCACTAGAAGCAGAAATGGGAAGAAAAAGCTCTTATCTTTCTGTCTTCGTGCCATAAGAGGCAGCTCCTTTTCATGTCATTTGCAGGGTTGGGGAGGTACTAATGCTTCACACCGGGCGAGGTGGGAATTAGGACCTGATCTTTTATGTACATCACTATTACCCACTGAAGCAAAAAACCCAAATATTTTAAAAAAAAGTCAGAATTGCGATAGCAAGCCTTAATTACTTTTCGCTGCCTTTAGCTAAGGTTTTAATTTGAGTGTGTGAAAAATGTTCTAATTAAGCCACCTTCTGCCTCAGTTTCTCCAGATAGCTTCCTGCTTCCGCAACAAATGCCACAGACGCCAGAGACCACAACGTCCTTCAGTACACAGCCGTGATTCACACGGAGGCAGATCCCCCCTGCGCACTCAGTAAAGCTTGGCTTATACGAGCAAAAGAAAATTCAGTAATATCATTAAAGATTGAATTAAAACAAATACGCGCAGAGAGACTAAATCCTGACAAGGGAACTTTAGTTCTGGCACTTCTTTTCTGTCACTTGCAAACTTGGCAATGCCCTTTGTCAAAAAAAAAAATAAAATAAAAAATTGCAAAATAAAAGATGCAAAAGAGGCATTTTTCACACCCACCCAGGACCACTGCTATTGAAAACACTCTGTAGCACTGGGTGTTGAATAAAGGTGGAATCTCTCATCTCATTTGCTCAAGTTTTCACAGGTGAATGCATGAAAACTGTTACAATGTTCTGAAGGCGCAAGACAGAAAATTTGGGCAGGCTCTCGTGAAGATGGTAAAAAATGCAGATCTTTGACAATAGGACAGTGCCTTAGCAGGATCTGGAGCCCAGATGCAAACCAGAACGACAATACCATGTTTTCAAAAGGTCTTACGATTTTTAATTTTTTTTTTTTTTTTTTACCAAGGCAAAACAATTAGTCTAATTCTCAATTAATCATTTGGCTGAATTAAAACAAAAATTAGCCTGAGTCATAAAGACATGTGATGAACTACAGCCCACATGGTTAAAACTTGGCAAAGTTGTAAGCAATGGAAAAAAGGTTTCACAATGGGAAAGTCAGTTCAATTTTGTTGGCAGATGGTGCCACTCAACCCAACTATATCACGTGTGCCAACAGATACCCGCAGATATTATGGATTCATGTGGTTTTCTACCACTATTTTTCTCTTCTGGGCCAAACTGTTCCACAGATCACTGTAACTGTACCTTTTTTTTTTTTTTGCTTCCTGTGCTAAAGATTTTCAAACATGGCTTTATTAAAGGTCACAGAGAAAGCCAGCGTGTTACTTTGAAGAAAATCAACTTTCTTTGAAAAGCAACATGAAAGTCAGTATCCTGTACGGTTCACTTCACATTAGTACTTTTCATCACGCTCCCTCCACATTTCAACGTAACAATAAACATAATCTCTTACGTGCAGCATCCTCCTGCAGACACCTCACCGCAAATCACTGGATTGAGCTGCTTTATGAAGCTGCCCAAGTCTGACTGCTGACTTTCAAAACATGCTGAGTAATGAAAAAGATGCTTGAGCAGGTCAGCAGCATGCGCAGCATTCTGCACATCCGAACACTAAAGTGCGTGGAAAGCTTTCAATTATCTGGATCATTTTCATACAGTTTCTCTTCGGGCAATATAAATGTGAAGAAAATAAAGCCTGCATATGTGTTATCCTTAAAATGATAAGCTTAACCATTTCAAAGCATCTTTGGGATGTGAAGTATTGGACTTAACTGATTTTACGATACATGTTGGTTATCACAAATGAAGGTAGTCAACAGAAAAGCCATAACTACCCTACTTAGCTATATCACTGTTCTATTACGATAATTAAGATAAGCTGAATATGACAGTATTTTCTTAAATGGCCTTGTTACAGACGTGAAACTTGTATTTCTGTAATTTGGCATACAGCGTGCATATACAGAGCAGAAACTGAACTATGTTTAAAAATGTATTGATGCACTTTATACATTTATAGTAGCATCTGAATCATCTCCCCTTAATGTGTTGCGGAACTGCAGCATGAGCCATTTACCCCGGATAATATGCAGCAAGATCCTTACATTTTCCTTCCCACTGAACTTAATTAACAAATCACTGTGGTTCAGCCCATGTGACACGCTGGCTCTTGAGCAGTACTAGTTAAAAATTATTTGTTACAAGTCAATTTGATTTCCTTATAAGACTTCATCAATACAAGTGCAAGTGTTGATCATAAAGTATGGGTAAACACTGTACGCTTCTGATAAAATATATTTTAGCTCTTAAACAAAGAAAGGGTGTGATATGCAATGCACAGAATCAAAAGGAGTGAGAGTCCCTTCAGGAAGTGATGGGAAACAACAAGCGTAAGGTCTACACAACAACTCATTGTTTCCTAAAGACAGAGCTCACAGAGTCTCCAGGGAAACAAACACACTTTTTATCCATCACTAATTGATTTAAATAATAGATTTTTAAAAGGTAGAATTTGGCCCCTCCGGTGGAAGCACTAATGTAATTAAAGTTGATGGCGTAAGTTCAGGTTGCCTTCTACCGCAGTATTCAAAACCAATGAATTCCATTCTAACGTGCACTTCACACAACTTTATGAAATCTTATTCAAATACATGGGTTCAATGACAATATATAGGTGTTCAGAGCATCTCAACATTTATATCATGCTGATGGAAGCTATTATGCAACTACATTGCCCTGAATGTCTTGACTTTAAAGAAATCGACTGTACTTTTCTAACATGCCAGTAGTAGGCTTATCCATATTTGCTATAACTCTCCTATTTGGGCCTTTGTAGAATAAGGACTGTGCATCGATTTTATGCGAGAAAAAAAAAAATCCCTCCTAACAATCAGAGTCAGTGATTTTCAAATATGAATAATTCAGAATATGAAAGAAAAAAAATTTTTTTCTCTTGGCTTGTGAGAAAAAAACGACAAAACACAGTCATTCAAGCTTAAGCTGTCTGTATAAAAATTCTGTTTGTGTTAGACTTCATTGTAAAACAACCACCAAATATATTCATATTCATAAACTCATCATCACATTGCAGTCAACACTTATTATGCGATGTATTTCTTATTTAAAAAGGGCTTACCTGACACATCTACAGTAGCAATATATTGAAATAACCCTAAGCTACATTACTCACACAGACATCAATTTTCAGGGACTGGCAAAACAGTAGTCAGAGAGGGTAAGAGGCAAACCAGAAGAAACTGCAAAAGTTATTCTTATTGCTGTAATTAGAAGTGTGAAACTACAAGGGCCGCTTTTTAGTATCTGCAATTAAAATGAAATATTATTGCCAAACTAGCAGTCCCTTTAAAAAGTAAATATATTTCATTTAAGTTTTCAGGAACTGGATGTTAAAAAAAAAAAAAAAAAAAAAAGATTTTACCAAATGCATTACCAACTCCCCACTGCTACTACCTGCATACCCTCACAAGCCAACAGACCAAAATAAGACCGATAAGGAACAAACTTAGGAAAAAGAAAAAAAAAGTCAACGTCTTAGCACAGAACACAGCAAGACATTCATCCTTTACACCAACTGCGTTTGCTACCAGTGTTCTTTTAAAAATGCTACTCTACAGCATATAGGAAAAAAATAATCGTCGCTCACAAGTGTGAAGCAATTCTCTCTAAAATGCAGGATTGCCCAGATGGATATTTGAAAAAAGTTCTTAATTTTAGAACAGGATGCCCTGAGATACATTTTCCTATTGGAGAAAAAAGACCTAGTAAGAACCAGCAGCAATCTCTTTGCTACGTGCCATATTTATTAATAAAGATTTCAGGGTAATTCTTCTAATTATCATCAAACTGGGACATAAATAAATATACAAATCACTTTCATATAAAGTTTCGATACACTTCACAGTGTTAAATCCAAGCTTGTTGTTGAAATTAAATATTCAAACCCAAACACAACCTCTAATCTGATAAATTGATTGCAGCCGAGGAAGAGTTGGATTTGTTAATTTGATTAATTCCTCACCTGGATTCAAACCACATAAAGTAAGTTATATGCAGAGCTGCTAATTACTGCCTATATTAAGAAATATCAATGGCTTCATTGAAGAAACTCACAATAACATTTATACCCACTGATTAATGTTTTGATGTAGTTAAAAGACTTAATTGTCTACGCAAGGCGCAATTAGAATTATTTTGGTGATGGGGAAATTCTTGAGTGTGCGTTACTAAATGCCAAGTAAAAGTCGGTTCTGACTCCAATTTATCACCTTTAATCTGTTAAAATACAGGACCTGATACATGTTCCTGCTGTCGGGTGGCTTCAATAGCTGGGATTCTAAGCAAAGAGCTCTTCCCATACAATCACTATGCACCAGTTAGGGCACGTACCAAAAATCTGATTGGGAATATAACGAATGATATTATCTATATGTCACCGACAGAATATCTATTATTAGGCCTGTGGTTGTAAATTACTCTTCTCTTTCTCCCTGCCCCCATCCCCCACACGCACCCAAGAGCGGATCACTTTCACTGCCATTATTGTCAGGCATATTAAATTTTCAGCATGCCCAGTTGTGGTTTCCAGGTCTCTATTTACCCCTTGAACTGTGTTTTTAACTGGGCATTTTTACACTCAAAATGACAGAGCCGAGACACAATAATGGTTTGCCCACTGCAACTACAAAGGAGCAGATTTGTAATTGACTCATGTTAATACCTGGAAAAAAAAAAAAAAACAAACCGAAAAAAATACCCAAAGAACCACACAACCCAAACCCTCATTCATTAAAAATCGCTTAATGACAGAGAAAAGCTTTGTGTAAGTCCTATTTCCGTCTCTAAAATAGACATTTTCAGACTGAAGAGGTTGTGTAAAACACCAATTTCCCATACAAAATACCACCAGGTCTAGCTTACCTGCTCCAGATGCTAAGGAGAGGGTAAGAAACAGCTGTGGCGCTGCCTTTCCACCGTGAAAAGCAGCAGATTTCATAGCTCATTAAAACGTGATGGCAGTTCTATGATAAATGGCTTACGGGAGCTTAAACAAAGCGATGCCGCTCTGGAGAAGCATCGTGTGAAACAAAGTCATCTTTCTGACAGCTCCTGCTTTTCAGCAGAGCTGAAAGAATACAGGACTCTCGAGGGGGGTGGGTGGGATAAAAATATAAAGGCTAACAAAGCGGGGGAAAAAAAATAAAATAGAAGGAATTTGAAAGAACCACCAGCCCAGCCGCTGGATGAAGTAGCACCTTCCGAAAATCGCCCGCCCGCCTCTTTACACCTCCCGCGGAACAAAGGCAGCCGAACGTGGCTGGGTGGCTACTTACATGGGGCATGTCTTTTTCTATTTATTTATTTATTTTAATTTTTTTTTTTTGGCCGCCCTCCCCTCGGCACCCGCCTGTCGCCCGCCTCCCCCACCGCCACCGCCGGGCACCAAGGAGGGAGGATGCCACATCTGGCCGACACCGCCCGGCGTGGACCAACACAAAGCGGCGGGGACACGGCCACCCGCACCCACACAACCTCCTCCCACCCCCCAAAAACACCTTCAGGGCCACAGCGGGCGACCCCGCGGGGCGAAGGCTCCCGGCGCGGAGCCGCCGAGGCGATGCGCTGGGGATGCCGAGAGCGGCGGGGATGGGGGGGGGGGGGGGGATATGCCGGGCTGCGAGCACCGCAACGCCGTTGAGCGGAATAGCATGGGGAGGGGGAAAGAAGGTCCTTCCTACCTGTTCTCCCTCTCCGCGGTGCCCAGAAGGGAAGAGCCGGCGGCTCCTGCAGCCGTCGGATGCCGCCCAGCCCCGTCGGATGCCGCCCCCGCCCCGTGGAAGAGCGGCCGCCGCTCACGGGCGCCCCGCAGCGCCCCAGCTGCCAGCCCGAGCCTCTCCCGAATCCCTGCCTTCGCCCCTCCGGCTCGAGAAGGAAGGGGCGAGGCTGGATTTAGCCGGATTCAGCGGGATCCCGTTGATGTTTGCACCCTTTAGTCCCGTCCTCCCGTCCCCCGTCCCCCCCGCATCCGCCCGCCCATCGCACAGAGATCCGCAGCTCCCACTGCACCCCGGCTCTGAACCCCGGTTTGTTCCCATCTCACAGCAAGACCAAAGCCCGAACCCAGCTCCCGGCTAGCGCTGTAAGCGGACAAATCTTTATCCCCTTCATTTAAAAAAAAAAAAAAAAAAAAAAGAAAAGGGAGGAACTACAAGAAACAAAAAAATCAGCTGTTCCCCAACACAGCAGCCCAGAGAGCTGTCTCCCTTCTTTCCCACATCCTTAAATCTGGTATTTGTATCAGCTCTTCTAGGGCCTCGCTCTTCCCACTCTTCGGCTATCTACATCAAGGTGTTACCAGTGCTGCACACTGGTTTCTCGAGTTTCCCAAGGGGAAGGCAGTAAAATCCGACGCTGCACTTCGCTCCATCCCAACTGTGCCACTTCTTGAGCCAAAATTGACGATGTGACTCATGATCTTCCACTGCTGCGAAAGAAGATGTGTTTTGCCAACCAGGGCTCCACATGCAGATGCTCCCTGGACAAAAAGGCCGTACAGCTTTGGCCCCTGCCTGCTCCTTAACTTTTTGGCCCAGTCAGAAGTGGTCCTTCTGCTGTTCTTAAGTGGAACTGGATCTGTGTATGTGCCATGATCGCTAGAAAAGACACGGGTCCACTAGGTGGCACAAATACACCATTCAAAAGCAAGGAGCGAGCCGGGGCTGGTGGTGGGGGGGTGTCTACCTCCTATTCAACATGTTTTATTTATGCATTTATGCAAAGCGGATGGGTATAGATAAAGATTGCACACGCAGCTGTAGTCCGGTAACCCACACGTCTCTTTTCAAATAGAAACAAGCTCAGATGTCAACGTGCTCCTTTGGACTCGGAGGCTCAATGAAAACATCCCCGAAGAGCAGTATCTGCTCCCGCAGACCTTGGCTTGCTCACGGCTGACTGACCACGCCGCAACTCGTTTCTGTGTTTGTGTCCCGGAAAATACGGCTCTCCCCGCTCAGCGGTATCAAAACCATGGAGAAGAAGACGCTGACATTCTCATTTTCCCCCACTTTCTTCCATTTGTCATCACGCCGTTCTAGTTAGTCAAAGCAAACAGCCCAATTCCTGCACCGTCACCTTGAAACGGTGAAGGACACACCGCTGACAAACCTGGCGGAGCAGCTCTGCTGGGATGATGCTGAGCTGGCAGCACACACGGGTGGGACAGGCAACTGTCATGGGACAAATTCCCAAACTCAACATCTACCTGAGCTATAATGTAGACAAATCTAATACTGAGGCAAAACGATGGCAAGGCAGTTATTTTTATACTTATATATTTATTTTAAAAAAGTCAAAGATCCCAATATAGATAATAAGGGACAATGTCACTACAGCTGGACAGGCACTTACCTGGCGATGCTGCGGTGTGGAAAAGTTCCCAGAGTCACGGAATTGTGGCCCCTCTGGAGACCACCCAGTCCACCCTGCTGCTCAAAGCAGGGTCAGCTACAGCCGGACCGCGTCCCACTGGGTTTTGAATACCAACATGGATGGGGACTCCACCACCTCTCTGGGCAGCCTGTTCCACTGACCACCCTCACGACAACAAAAAAAACCCAAACATTTCGTATGTTTAAATAGAATTTCCTGTTTTGCAATTTGTGCCCATTGTTTTTTGTACCTTCGCTGGATACCACTGAGAAGACACCGTCTCCGTCTTTTTACTCCCACCCATCAGGTGTTTATGTACATTGAGATGATCCCCCCCCCCCGAGCCTTCTCTTGTCAAGGCTCAACACCCCCAGCTTGCTCAGCCTCTCCTCGCATGAGAGATGCTCCAACCCCTTCATCACCTCGGACTTGCCACGCGTGTCCATGTCGTACCGAGAGCCTTGCAGAAGACGTCATTTTGGGAGTTAGCTACCTCGGGCGAGCCGTGCGCTGCTCTACGGGCCCGTAGGCGGGCATGGGTAGCTGCCGCGCAGGGAACCTGCTGGGGCGCCCCGTGCCAGCCTGTGACACAGAGGACATTGCAGCCTGCCAGAAGAGAGACGGGGGTGGTTTTTTTTTTTGCCTTTGTTGGCCAAACCAGTGCTGGTAACACACCAGCGTTTCAGCTGCTGCTGAACAGTGCTTGCACAGCATCACGGCTGTCTCTCTTCCCCCGTCTGGCTGACAGGATAATTATACCGGAGGACGAACGGTTAAGACTTTAGGTCCAGGAATTAATACTGCTGCAGTGATTATGGTCTTCGCATTGCCCAAGAAGGGTCAGAGGATGACATGAAACCAGAACGCCTGTATACATAAAGCTGCAGGACCAGGGTACCAAACCGGCACGCAAGCGGTTTCTCACACTGTTAGCAGAGAAAAAGAGGAACTATAAAATTCTGTCCCAAAGAATGGTTTAAAAAAAACCCCAAAGTGTGTGGTCGTATGATTTAATTTAGTAATAACAGCATGTGAATAAGTCAGGTTTTTAAATTGAAAGACTGAAGTCCTGATCCTAACCTTTTTTAATTAGCATCACATAGGAATCTCAGTGTTTCTCAGATTTAGGGTGACAAAAAAAGAACAAATTGGGTTTTCCAATTGAAGCCTAGAATTGCTTATTCAACTTTAGGATAATTATCTAAATTTTAGGGACATACTGTAAGACCAAAAAAAAAATTAATTCTAAGAATATCTTAAAAACACATTATGATAAGTTTAATTGAGCAATTTAGCTTTTAATAAATTGATAAAAACTGTACTTTTATTCTCTCAAGATTCCTCTGCTTCTGACAATACACTTTCTTGTTTTGTAGAGAAACAGCCTCAACAATTATTGCTTCACCTTTATTATTCTCCCCCATCCCCAACTGCGGATAACAACAGAAGCCAGACAACTCGAGTATTTGGACTTTTCCCATGATTTAATGTCTGCCCCACTCTGCTTTCAACTCACCCCAGCAGAGGACTAAAACAGGTCAGGAGGCTCCCATGATCTTTCGATCGTCCAGAAGGCGAGGGCAGCACAGAAGCTTCTCGGAGCGGCGTTCACGGGAGTCATGTTAATACCCCGACTCATATAAGGCGGGTTTCACGTACATGGCAGCCCACAGATTTAAATCTTCCACAAATTTGTGCTTGCTTTGTACTTCACAAAATGAAAGACTTTATTTTAAAGCAAAGTTGTATAAATTACTTTTCTTCATTCTACTTGCTTACAAAAATGTATATAAAATAATAGTAAGAGAAGGTAAAATGACAGCTCTGCTATAGCCTGAATATTAGGAACGGTTTCGTTCTAGAGAGTTTGGCTTTGGTCACCGAAATGACACTAGTTTTATTATACCACCTGTGCTCAGCGATCCACTAATTCTTCGTAATTGTTATTCATCTAAGAATTACTATTAATTGAACTGTCATAGTTTTAATTGTAATGTCAAAATACACATTTTTTGGTAAGATGACATACAGTATTTTCAATAAAATGGAATAGTTGCTCTTTTTTTTTTTTTTTAATTCAGATTCCAATTTGAATGGGTTTATATACAAAATAAGACATTTAAAAGTCACCACCAAAGACATCAAGAGCAGAAATTGAGTTCTTTTCTCATTCTTCCTGAACTGCTTCATCCTGAATAATTAATGTCAATTAGCATCAATGGAAACTTCTAACTTAATTACAAAACTTCTGACTTAATTACAAACAGTATTAATACCTAAGTAACATTTAGAGACAATGATGTCCCCATTCCTGTAGCTGGCAAATGAGAGACCTAAAAAGTGAAAAATACGAGAAGGACCCACTTTAAATAAACAATTCCTTCCAATGGCTCGCAAGCCCAATGTGGTATGAGTATTTTCAGGTACTTTTGAATGGGTGCTCCAAGTTGTCTCTTTAATTAGTAAAATTTAATATATATAAACACATATTAAATAACAAAACTGAAAAAAAATACAATATATGAAAAATAAAATATATGTATATAGCTTGCAGCAGCAATTATTTATCTATGAATATTTCCAGTTAACACAATATTCTTTACAATTTCTAACTGTAACAATCTTAGTGCAAAATAGGCAAAATCTAAAAGCAATAAAAAAATAAATATTTTTTTTCCACGTCATTTAATAATGTTGTTTACACCTTAGAGACGCTTGTAAAGTTAGCTGGTAACCACAGCTTTTTTGTTCAACATTAGGCAAGCATTAGGCAAACACTACCTGCGGGTCAGTGCTCGGGTGTACAAAAATACATCCTCCCACTTCCAGTCCTCTGCACGCTACCTATGGATACACATCATGTCAGCCTGAACGGCATGTAATTATTAGAAAACCGCATGTTCCTGAGTAGAGGAATGATTTGATATACAATTATCTGCATAGATGGACTTTAAGAACATATCATAAGACTGTGATTGCTAATTGCATCTTACTTCATAGCCTACATTTGAAATGCTGCTCTGCTAAATACACCAGATATTTTAAAGATTAGTTCTCAGTGCATTTACCTAATATGCGTGTCACAGCATAAAGGCCTGCGGCACCTCTCCAACAGCTTGAGCTCAGCTGTGTGAAGGATTCCACAGCTGTGTTCCGATTCTTTTAAAACCAAAATTAAAAAAATATCTCCAGATATGATTCAAAAATTTGAATCTAAAATACTTTAGAATTATTTTTTTAATATTTAAAGGATTTTAATACATCTTTAAAAATACTGGTTTTCTCTTTACTCTGTATTTAACATTGGGATAGTATTTAAAATGCAATCTCACACAAAGATTAAACAAAAGGAGATGAGTAGTTGTTAGATGACAAAAACATTAATAAAGAATAATTGTCATATTATTTTTATTTAGAAAAGGTACAGTAAACAAAATGCACTCACAAAATAGATAATCAATACTTTTAAATACCAGGAAGAATAACATGTAAACAGAAAACACTTGTTAAAAGTTCAAACACAGGGAATCATCATAAATATAAAATATACACTGGCTCAGCATTTTTAAGACAATCATGTATGTTATTCCCCTACGTTAGCTCACACTAAGATGAACAAACTTCTGTAACCATACGAGATAAGCAAACAGAAATAAAATAGTAAAATGAAAACAAGAGATTGTCATATCAAGCACTCGTTTCCTTCTTATAATTATTATGGTTGCAAAATAGTAAAGAAACTTGCCCAGCCTTGATACAAACCCCATCACACAGCCAGTAAAACCCTCGTCATTCTAGCCAGTTGGGAAAGTAGAATTTTGCAAAATCGATTACTTCATAGATTCTCAGAAATTTCAAAGGTAATCACCGATTTGAAGAAAACAGAGGTAGAATACATGTCAGCCTTCATAATTTTCAAAAAAAGTCCTCGTAACAAGGTAATGCTTCAGTTGCTCAAGTACTGGTTATTCCTTGAAGCTCACGTTTCTGATAGAGAAAGGAAAAATTTCAAAATAATGCTATCTATTATATTTTACTAATGAAAATTGTGAGAAAAAGTAATAATTAGATTTAGCCTCGTCATATTCTCTTCTGTTATTCCTGAATATCAACTATTAGCATATTATCTAAAACTCTACATTCATTGCCTTACTGCTCAAATGCTTAACAAAGTAAATGTGAGATGAGGAGGAAGAGAAAATGTCTTGAGAAGATTAAATCAGATTAGAGAAAAAGACAGATGTAACACCACGGAACTGTAATTGCAGAGTACGCTTTACTGTGGTAAGCTCCCAGCAAGGCATAAATAAGTAGGGTGAAAGATGGTGATAGTACTACTGAGATTATTTTAATGTAATAATCCATTGGTAGGTTTAAGAGGCAAGATAGTAAAAAATTAAAGTGCATATGAATTCAACTGTTAAAAACCACTTTCTTTAAAAAGACATACTTCATGAAAACGTCGTATTTTCTGTTAAGATATGGTACAGAGCTGTCACTGTAAAACTAAGTAGCAAATAGTAAGATAAAAATAGTTCACTAGATGGTATTCTTCAGGTACAGCAACTGGACTATTTTTATTGCTCCTGGGACTCACTGTAAAGCAAGAAAGACTAAAGACAATTCTCTATTGATGATACTAATTCTCAGAAATACAATATCTATCATTACCTCAAGCAAAATGTTGATTTGCAATACAACAGGGTTTGCCTAATGGCTCAGCAGTAAAGCAAAAGTCATAACTGCTGTTTCATCCCCACTATCAATCTCATTTGCTACAGTTTCCTTATTTTGCTTTGTCCAAAAACTCACAGGAGAAAATTTGCTGACAATGTGGATCATGCCATGTCAACCTCAGCTCTAAGGAAACCTGTGCTTTTGTTAACAAAAACAAGCTTAAGAGCAAGCCATATGTATTTACCAACAAAAATAAAGTTTAAAATCTTATCAGTTTGGCATTCTGTTTCTTGGAGTTAAGCAGTTGACAGTTAGATTCATAAGCTGTTATAGTACACTATATAGCTGTTACAGCATACATATTTCCTAAAACAATCACTGTTTCCCTCTCCCTGTCCTTCCGCTCTTCACTGCCTTTTATTATGCAGTACAGGACAGAGAGGATACAAAGTCAATAACCAGATGCGTAACATCATCTAAAGCAACAATGATCTCTGAAAGAATAAAAATGTCAGTGAGAATGGACAGGTGAGAGGTTGATTTTGATTTGTTTTTTAGGGACTCTCGTCACCCCGATCTTAGACATTCATAGCATTCAAGCACTAACAATGAAAAATGCATTAATTATTTTTATGCACTTCTTTTGGAGGCAGTTTCATCTAATGTGTAGGGTTCAAATGCATTTTAGTTGGACTCTGTCCTATGGAGTGTCTTTCCTTCATTGCTGTACTTGAGAGAATTTCACGGCATTTCTCTTCATATGAATCATTTGGTATTTGGATATAACTATTAACAATAATAAATTGGCAACATATATTTGGATATAATTAATGGCAATAATGAGCAGGTGATATATATTTGGAAGCTGTCAGCTGGTGCAGGACCATTAACAAAACCAGGAATGGGAATCCACTACATTATATGGTCTTTGGAGAGCACTTTGCATCTATCATTTCCAATCAATATTTTATAGTAGGAGAGTCAACAAAAGAAAAACTTAGCATCACCTAAAGTGTGTAAGATATATAAATAAATATAATTAAAACAGTATTATTTAGAAAATGTTTAAACCTAACGCTTAAGCAGAAACAACCTGCTAAAATCAAATCGCTTACTTTTCAGCTGCTGCTTGATCAGTTGCCCTTACAACGGCACGTTCTGGAGAATGTGAGGGAGACCTCAATGTTGAGCTGAGAGGAGGCGAAGCACGTAATGACGATGTAGAGAGTCCATGTCGACGCATTTCCTGAATCGCACGCTCTCTACCAACAGACAGTAAGTTCAGTTACGTGACACTTTGGTACTGCAGGATGTTAAATGGAGAAAACTTAACTTTTTTTTCCCCCCATATTTATACTTGGTGATTTTCACAATACTTCACAAAAAGTCTTGTTTTCTTGTAATATCACTCAACTTCTTTTTGACATGAGAAGGGTTTTTTTTTTTAGATGCAAGTATAAACTCACAAAATTCTGAGGGAATTCAGAAACTGTGTAAGTTTTTTTTTCTTTTTTAATTAAGCAGTTTTCAAGATGAGAATATTAGATTTTGCATGACAACAGGAACAAAACCTTCCATAAAAGTTCCTTGGTATTGAAAAAAACAACAGTTTTAAAAGTGGGAAAGAAGAAATGAGAAGAGTCAGCTCACTGAAAAAAAATGCATCTTACCGTTCAAATCGTTCAGTTGTCAGTTGCCTTTTTAAAACATCACAGTCAGTCTGCAGCTGTGCAACTTTACTTCGAAGTATGGGAACCTCTCTATTATAGCTGCTTCTAAAAAAAAAAATCATGAGAAGCAACAAAGTTTTCTTTGAACACCGTCAGCTAGGAGCTTAGATGAATTACAGCAAGATAAAACAAAAATAGATACTGAACATGTTGTTTCACACAGACCAAATCAAAGACAAATTAGAAGCAGCGAGAACCAAGTGAATGCAACAGAATGTTTCTGGAAGAACCTAAGGTGAGAAAGGAGTAAGAAGCTGACAAGCCTCTTTCTTACTACAATACATCATGTTCTTTTTCAGACAAAGGTAAACACAAACATGTTTTTAAAAAACAGACAAAACAATTAAATCATTAATTTATTGATTTACTATCCTCTGTTGCAATGCGAGGTGGTCATTATGTGTTCACTTAAGAAGAAAAAAGCAGTAACTATCCACAAAAAATACAAACGTAACATATATGGCTTCAGTAAAAATTATATCAAGTAGACTGGAATTATCTGGCTAGAAATTAACACAACTGAATCAAATCTAAGTAAAAGCTCTATTAATGCAGGCTCAGACCAGTAAAACCCAGTCTGAAAGCTTGCAGTATTGGGTTTGTATGGGAAAGTTTTGGTAGTTGGGGGGGGCTACAGGGGTGGCCTTTGTGAGAAGCTGCCAGAAGCTTCCCTTATTACTGATAAGGCCAATGCCCATCAGCTCCAAGACAGACTCGCCGCTGGCCAAGGCTGAGCCCATCAGCCATGGGGGTAGCGCCTCTGGGATAACATAGTTGAGAAGGGGGAAAAAAAAAAGACTGTATGGCAGAAGCCAGAAGAGAGGAGAATGTGTGAGAGGAACAACTCTGCAGACACCCAGGGCAGTGAAGAAGGAGGGGAGGAGATGCTTTGGGTGCTGAAGCAGAGGTTCCCCCACAGCCCATGGTGAAGACCATGGTGAGGCAGCTGTCCCCCTGCAGCCCATGGAGGTCCATGGTGGAGCAGATATCCACCTGCAACCCCGGGAGGACCCCACACAGGTGGATGCCCGAAGGAGGCTGTGACCCTGTGGAGAGCCCGTGCTGGAGCAGGCTCCTGGCAGGACCTGTGGACCCACGGAGAGAGGAGCCCACTCTGGAGCACGTTTGCTGGCAGGACTTGTGACTCTGTGTGGGAACCATGCTGGAGCAACCTGTTCCTGAAGGACCGCAGCATATGGGAAGGACGCATGCTGGAGAAGTTCGTGGAGGACTGTCCCATGTGGGAGGGACTCTATGCTGCAGCAGAGGAAGAGCAGGAGGAGTCCTCCCCCTGAGAAAGAAGGAGCGGCAGAAACAATGTGTGATGAATTGACTGCAGCCCCCATTCCCCATCCCCCTACATCACGCGGGGTGGGGGTAGAGGAATCGGGAGTGAAGTTAAGCCTGGAAGCAGGGAGGGGTGGGGGAAGGTGTTTTAAGATTTAGTTTTTATTTCTGCAGTGTCCAGCCAGGTTCAACCTACCACACTTGTCAACTACAAACTTGGTGTTTGGGCCCAACTGTTTCAAACTGCAAGAGTCACAGTAAGTAGCAGCCTTGAAAATCTTGAGTAATATAATTAAATATACTTCTTAGCAAATCATCAGCTTGGACAACTCAATGCTTGGTTGCAAAACACCATTAATTGCATAATAAAGCAAGTAAAAAAAATAAATCATTGAGTGTAAAATAAGTTGACTAAACCAGAATCTAGACAGCTATGTTATTCCATAAAGTCTTCAAAGCCAGTATGAGGCAGAGTGCTCAAAAGTCACTTCTGGAGAAGCAAAGACGTGCTAGTTTATTGCTTAAGCACTGGACTTGAATTCTGAAAAGTGAGTTCCACTCCTAGCTCAGTCACAGACATCCTGTCTGGCACCCGCTGGTCTCTGACTCCCGGAAGATGCAAACTACTCAAGAGATTTGATCCAAAAAGAAGCGCAGAATAATTTTTCCTGTGTTCCCTATTCACCAGTAAAATTCCTAGAATGGTATGTTGATCCAGTATGTTGAGAACAGACGCAGAAGACAAGAGGACCGGCTTTCGATGATATCTTATTCTAAGTCCTTCAGAGACAGGCATATGCTTTCAGGATGGAGGTAAGTATTCAGGGCCCAACATCATTATTGTAAAATAAAGAAAGAAAGCAAACAGTTTTGTGAGTTCTGAGGTTATTCCACGTCAATGACATTTAAAAAAAACTAAGATAATGAAGTAAATAACTCAAAAATTAAAAAATATTTTAATTTGGAACCCGTACGCACAGTAATCATCATATAATAAGATTACATGATGATATACTATTTTTTCAGAAGACATCTGGCTCTGTCACAGTAGATACAGATAGCTCTCAACAAGTAGTTTAACTATTCGATATTCTCTGTTTATTTAATATTTGATCACTGTAGAGCCTCAAGATCTCATTTACTGTACTATCATTTTTATATTTCACAAGACACAAACATAATTGTCACATAATTCAGTCACAGATGTGAGCATTTAAAGTTCTTGTTCTTTAGACTGCAACTACTACAAACAAAATAATAGAAAATATGGTATATACAACTAGTTCTCCCACCTGAATATTTGCCTAACAACACGCAGAACCTTTGAGATAAACAGAGGAAAACAAGTCAATAGAATAGCCACTATTCCTCCAAGAGAGCGTTTTCCTTCTTCCTGCAATATCCCATTCTATTAACAATGCAAGTACTGGCATTTACAACAAACAAGAAAGGAACCCAACAATGTGCAGGAGAAAAATTCTGAAAAAATTACTATGAAGTTATTTAAACAGAGTTTTATAAGTTTTATAATGTCTGTACACAAAGAAGTGAACTTAAAGTTAAATGAAAACCCCCTTCTTTCCTTTCGTTTTTTTTGGGGGGGGTGGGGGGTGGGTGGTGTAACTTTCGTGTTTAATTTCATAGTCGGGACATTCCATTACTTTATGTTCTTTGTATGCAATTAACCTTTTTTCCCCCCAAGTAAACAAACCTCAGCAATTCTTACACATGAAGGAATGAGTTGCACAGGGGCGATTAATAGTATCGTCTTCTACGGATTCATTGAGATCACTGCTACTTGAGGTGGACTCTCATCAGTGGTAAGTTGTAGCCTTTACATAAATCAACCAAAAGCAATTTTCTTGCACATTTGCATCACCAAGTTACAGATAGCTTTTAACTGTTTAGGTATGCTATATTCTATATCTCATAGGGAAGCATTATCTGTCCTTTTACCTCCCATACATTTCCTTTCTCTCCCTCCCTCAGTGTTTATTAAATGGGCGTACCTGCTTTGCTTTTTCTGAAATTCTGCTTTAACTTTACTCTTCATCACCACCTACATTCAGCTGCTACTCCTCTGCCTTGCTATTTAATGCAGATATCACTACGGTCACTGGCTAATGTATCCCCAGGAGAATTATGTCATGATGACAGATAGCATAGAAACTTCAAATTCCCCACTCCATATCATGAAGAAAAATTTTTAGATCCCCCACTTGTCTCGTACACGAGTTTCATACGCACAAAGTTTCCCCACCCTTAACTTCATTGTTCCAAACAGATCAATGTTTCTTCTGTAAGAGCGTTAAAAAGTTACTTCTACTCTAGGCAGATGCACAGCATAAGAAGTTGCAGTTAGCTACAATGGAAAGCGCTGGCCACATCTAGTGTAGGTGTCACGTTCCGTTCCGTTTATATTTCAAAGGAACGATAAATGATACAGGACTTTTTCCTTAACAGTTAATATTAATAGCAGCAGCAAAGTACTTTTGCTTTTTTAAAGCACTATGACTTCGCTATTGATTATATAAGTGATTCTTACTTTAATCAAAGTAAGGACAACAGGCATCTTCAGTAGGTAAGCAATTCACATTTACCATGGATTTAATCCACTTGGTATTTTTTTGTGAGCAGTACGCGTGTTAAAATTTTACTTTCAATTTGCTTTCAGAGGCTTGATGAATACACATTGTTCTGAAGGAGTTAGGACTTCAGAATACTCTCCAACATAAGAACATAAAATACAGTTCAAGACTAAGAAAATTTGTGTTCTCTTAATAATTAAACTCATAGTTAAACTCTCCAAAGGCAAATAAAACCATGATGTTTTGCTTAAAAAGCAGATTTGCTTCTTGAAACTAAGAAGAAAATCAGAACCTGTGAGAGAGGTGGTTATATATTCAGAGAATTGATACACCGTGATGCAAAGGTTAAATAGCCAAATCATACTATATATTTATAGATGTACTCAACAGCTAAAAAAGTTTACAAATTTTCATGGGTTGGCTGATTCTGTAGTGGAAACCATGTCTGCAAGAGATCAGCTACCTCGCTATTAGGTAGTTATGTCCACTAAGAGGCACAGAAGGAAAGGATTTTAGTGATTGAACTAAAAGTTGGCAAAGTTATATCAGACGTGAACTTTAGGAAAGGTATCTCCTCCTGTGCCTGACTGATGTGAGAAAGAGTCATGCCCAGCAGAGAAAATGAAGTAAACTTTCTGGAGTCAGACCGGGGACAAATCCAGAGAGAAACTGAGTGCTTATTCTCAAGACTCTGAAACCTCAGCAGGGTGTTCCTTCCTTTTAGAGCAGGTTTCCTTTGGAACTCCTGTTTAAGTTTACTCCTCGTACTAAACTGATGTCCACCAGAGTGCTGATTAATGAAAGCGATATGAAAGATATGTAAAGAAACTTTAAGTAAACGGTGCCATGAAAGGCCAAAAAGACATTGCTGCAAAAATCTGCTCAGCCATATGGAACATCAAGAATTTGATTTTGCGAATAAGTGTTTACAAAGAAACTTTTTCTGTGTGACAACCACGTAACACATACATACAACTGTTAAAACTTACAGTTTGCTCTCAGCGAGTGTTAGCTTGTCTTTCAATAACTGAATTTCGGAATCTTTCTCATGGGATGTTATATGGTTCTGAAATTCTTTGTCTCTACTAGTAGCCAGCAATGTTTCAAGATTCTGAACGGTAAGTCTCTCACTGGATAACTGCTTTTTCAGCAACTCTACTTCTGATTTTATATCTTCTAATTCACCTAGAACCTAGGGCACAAATTTTGTACATTATTAATACACTGGTTTACAAACACACAGAGTTCTCTTTTGTGAAGAGTTGCTATAAAAACTGAAATGATAGGAAGTTTCATAAAAATTAACAGGAAACTGAGCTCACAAAACAAATTAAAGCCTACAATTATTTAAAACCATAGTTAGTTAAAAACTATTCACGCTGTACATCTGCCAAATGTTTTACCGAGAGTTGGATTACTGAGTGCTGGAAATTCTTAGACAAGTACTTGGAACACTAATTGGCTTTTAACAGCAGTAAACTTTTGTATAAGCACAAAAATAGTATTTACTATACTTCATTCTATTCGACTAGGTTAGCTCATAATTGGCTTCTTGGCTTTGGCTGGGAATGTAGGAATGCTTGTTTTCCTCATCAGTTATAGGAATACAAACAAATTCTGTGGGGATGAGAACTACTGTTCTCAAGGTCTTGAATATTACAGTAACAGAAAGCCTGACCAAGTCACTTAAGTGAAGACACAACAATCAGCTGTAAAGAAAAAAGTTCAGACGTTATGGATATTTAGAACTGTTTAAACTATTTCAAAATATTTAATGAACTTCAGCTGAACCTAAATTTCAATTTAATTGAAAAAATCTATTAGGAAAAAGTCTTTAACATCTAAATAAGAAGTGCACGATTAACTTTTTATAAAAGTTGAAAATCTGATCAAATTAAAAAACAGTATATAAACCAAAAATAATTTGTCTCTGTGGTATAGCAAAAACTAATGCTGCCACATTTTGTAGTGATAATGAAAGAAACTCCCTCTTTTTGTACAAAAACCACAGATATGGATCTATAGACTGCAAAATTTGTAATTTATATATAAATGCAAAACTAGTGATGTAAATTAACTTACCTTGCTCTCAGAAGTAACTTATTCTTTTCTCTAAAAACCATTAAAAGCAAGGGAAGATATTTTATTATAGCAAATTAAATTTGCCTTTGAGGCTTACCCTTTCATAATCCATGCTTTTGGACGTCAGCTGTCGAGATAAAAGTTCTTTGTTAGACTCAAGTTTCACACAGAGTTCCTTCACAGAAGCCAGGTCTGCCAAGGCAGAAGACTTATCCTGATTTGCACGTTTATTGTCCTCTTCCAATTTGGACATCATTTTTGTAAAGGAGGAGATCTGAGATTCGTATGCTTGATGTGCAACAAGATGCTAAACAAAGACAAATATGGACACCCCTTCAGTGTTAAATGTTAAAAGTTTCCTGTTGGACAACAGGAATTTTTTTTAATACTTTCTTTTCCCTTCAAAATTAATTTTCCATATAAAATTATATAAATAGATTACATTCGTTTCCTCTCCTCTCCCTAAATCACAGCTAAGAACAACTAATAAGCTATCTCTGCAATTTTTTAATCACCATTCTGAAGAATTATACAGGTACTACACAAGAGTGCAATGAGGCTGGATTCCAGCTTCAGAAGAGAATTAAAAGCTTAAAACCCCACAAATACAATCTATTTTTTACTCAGCTTACAATATTAAAGTCTCTAACTCTTTTTGGCTAATTCATAGAATCATAGAATCATCTAGGTTGGAAGGGACCTTTAAGATCACCAAGTTCAACCATTCACCTAACATTGCCAAGTCCACCACTGAACCGTGTCCCTCAGCACCACGTCTATCCGTCTTCTAAATACCTCCAGGGATGGTGATTCCACCATTTCCCTGGGCAGCCTGTTCCAATGCTTGACAACCCCTTCTGTGAAGAAATTTTTCCTAATATCCATCCTAAACCTCCCCTGGTGCTACTTGAGGCCAATTAAAAGCATGAGAGAAAATATGGTCAATCCACAACTGTTAGCCTCTAAAACTTCCTTGATCTCCATGAAGTTATTGTTTCTAAAATATCAACCTCACTATTTTCTATGCTATTGGTCTAGGTTTTGGTATTATGGAATCCTGATTCTGGATTTGGACTACCACTACCAGATTTTTACCTTTACTCCAGCTACCAGTGCTTCAAATACTTCATTCAAAGCTTCAAGAAAATGTAAGAACGAAGCTTACAAAATACTTATAAAGCTAGCTGACAAAATACACATAAAGCTATAGGCAAATGTTTTGAAGCAACTAAACAAAAGATTCTTACAGAGACAATAACATAACAGCAATGATCACCCAACAGAAGAGATGTAAAAGTATTAAAATATATGCTGTGATTCTAATTTTGGGAAAGCAGAGAAGGGAGAAGGAAAGCACATCTAACCAAATCAGTTACTGTTTCAAAAACTCAAATGTCCACATTTGAAACATTCCCATATAGGAATTATTTTCCATTAAAGTATTAAAAATAGTATGTTGACTGTACTAAAATACACTTGAATGTATCCCGCTTTCCTTGACAGAATTTCATTGCCTAAGTTATTACCCCTTGAATCTCTTTTTCCAGAAGTTCTGCTCTTTCTTGAAGATGTCTCCGATCTGTATCTACAGAAAGGAGTTCAAGTCGTATCGAGCTGTTTTCTCCTTCAACTTGACGAGCCTTCATTTCCCAGTCTTCAGCTTGCGTATGGAGCATTCGGAATTTCTCTAGCAATTCTTGGTTTTCCTTTTCCTAGATGAAACAGTAAATCACACTGCAACGATCAACATACCTTCAAGTTGCTTGATCTTATTTCATGCCTACTCCCTTTTTTTTTTTTTTCAGAAGAAAGTAGATCTTTCTCCATTTTCTTAATCCCACTATCTGGCAATTACTAAAGGGCATCATCCCTTTTTCAAGTCCAAATAGTAAACAAATATGGTGATGGCATTCAGTTTTATTAAATGGAAGTATTTACATTTAGCAGTTGTTAATGAGCTTCAAGGCTCCCAGGAGAGGGGTTATTTTGGATTATTTTGGATCTCTCTGCATTGTCAAGGGTCACATTACTGAGATGTACCGATCCTAGTGCTGCCCTTTCCAAGAAATTCCAGTGGGAGTCCATTTTTGGCTCTTTTAGTTACTGTACTCTTACAAATATTCATATTACAGCAGTGCCTGAAAGACTTATAATCTATTTGGGCATATACATCTAAGCAGTCCATCATAAAAGCAAAAAATTGCAAGCTTTAGTGCTTACAAGTTATGCAGTGATAGAACAAACGTTGCCTGTGGATTTTAATTTGGCCCAACTGCAAGTGCACTTTATGAGGCAGTGATTACTTTTTCTTCTTTATTTAGCCCCATTCCCTTCTTCCCCTGTTCATGTAATGGACAGCAGGATAAGCATGTTGCTAGTATGAATCAGATTTATCTAATGAGGAAGGCTACTGTTTTTGACATTCCTTCTGTGCCTCCTGCAGAACTTGGAAGGTGACAGGACGAGGTGCAGCATTAGGGAATAGAAATTCACGATTAAGCAAGTGAACACTGTGCAGAAAAGTAAATCCTTGTCTCCACAAGCAACATTCGGATGTAATACTGACAAATCCCTGAAGCCAGCCTTTCATCAGCGGTCCCTGGCTATATATACAGCTGCTTGGTACCTGCCTTGAATAACTGGATCCTCATTTGCCAAAGATGTGGCCACATCTGTAGCTGAAGTGCTTTGGACATATGATATATTATAAAATTCTTCAAAACTAAACTTCAAGTGTTTAAATTGAGAGTTCTAAGCTAACATACTACCTGCCCTTATTTTTTTTCTATGCTTCAGTTTCTACTTGTAAAAAGTGGTTGAATTTACATGCATTCATCCAGACACACAAGTCAAAGTCAGATCAGAACTCATTCTTTCTTATTCAAAGTCACATAATAAATTTGCCAGTTCACATTGTCTTGACATAAATTCTATTTGTTATAATATAATGATTATAAAGTTTTAATTCACACGCATCACACTCTTTAATCCAAATATCAGGATATAATACATTTAACGAGAGCACTGTTTTGTTTTTAATTCACAGCGAAAACATTCCAATGTGCTATTTTTACACTTTCCTGAAGAACTAGATATAAAATTTCTCTTTTTAAAAAGTGTCAAATATTAAAAACCATCATATAAACTACTTGTTGCCTACAATCATGAAATAGTACCAGATATTTTACTGGTTGCCTTGTCAAAACTCAAAAAGCAAAACAACATTCAAATATGATTTGATTGTCATTCTCCAGTGTTATCGTCAACTGAAACATAATCAATGAAATTGTGATACGCCAGAATTTATCAGTGCTTCAGATCTAATAGGTTTTTTTTTTTAATATGAATCCACTAGTAGCTTGAAACCCTGCAGAGGAAAGAAGGAAATACTAAAAGAAGGAAATGGGACAGGCAGGGAGAACGGGACCCAAACCATACATTTCTTCATTTGTTTACTCTATCCTAGTAAGAATGTATTATACTCTAAAACTAATGGATTTACTGAAAACAGTAATGACTGCCTACAGGTTACACTTTTACCTTCGAAGATATCAAGGTCTCAAATCTTGAAACTTCAGTTATATAATTATGAACCCTGGATTTCATTTCTTCTTTTTCACGTATTGCATCTTCAAGCTCAGTACTGAGAGCCTAAAGAGATTACATAAAGGCAAAACAGTGCATTAGAGTAAATTAATTACACTATCTATTACTATATCAGACTAAATTAAAGCAATTGCATATGCCCTAGATTTTATTTTATTCTAGTTTGTAGTAATTTAGCCAAAGCCCTTTGGAATTTGTAGGTTTCAGAAACATCCCCTATGTCACGGTTTCACTGGGATGGGGTTGACTTTCTTGCTAGCAGTTGGTGTAGCGCTGCGTTTTAGATTTGGGATGGGAATACTGTTGGTAGCACACTAATATTTTTGGCTGTTGCTAAGCTCTCAAGGCTTTTTCTGCTCCTCACCCCACCAGCGAGCAGGCTGGGAGGGCACAAAAGTTGGGAGGGGACACAGCTGGGACAGCTGACCCCAACTGAGCAAAGGGATATTCCATACCATATGATGTCATGCTCAGTATATAAAGCTGGGGGAAGAAGGAAGTGGAGGATGTTTGGAGTTATGGCGTTTGTCTTCCCAAGAAACCATTACGCGTGGTGGAGCCGTGCTGTCCTGGAGATGGCCGAACACCTGCCTGCCCCATGGGAAGCAGGGAATGAATTCCTTGCTCTGCTTTGCTTGCGTGAGCCGCTTTCGCTTTACTTATTAAGCTGTGTTTATCTCAACCCATGAGGTTTTTTTTCTCACTTTTACTCTTTTGATTCTCTTCCCCATCCAAACTGGGGGGAGTGAGTGAGCAGCTGTGTGGTCCTAGTTGCTGGCTGGGGTTAAACCACAACACTAATATCTTAGATACACCAAAGAGTTTTCCAGGCAAGAATAATCACAGAAAACAACGAATACCATACCAGTTCATAAAATCTGTTGCTTGCCTGATGACGCACCCTACTGATCTTTGGAAATTTCAACATACAGATGTTTGGGAGCTGGGATTTTTCTAGCCTTAAGATTCACTATCCCTGAGTGAAGGAAAGTTTTATGTCACTAGAATGTCACCTTCATAAAAAAAAGAACATTTATTTTAAAGTAGAATTGCAAGATAAAATAACTAAATGCATTATTAAGATCATATTTAGACATCAAAAATGCACCACGGAGTTTGTTTGAGATGTTGGAACTGCTAACTCTGTCCCTCTCAGGTTCAGCTCTCACCTTTCTCTGCATCCTCTAGATCAGAGAGCCAAAAAGGCATCTTCTTCTATGTCCACTGTCAAATGTGGGGGAAATAGAGGATATTGCCTTATTTCTTTCCCTTCTTCTTTTTGTGGTACATTAATATTCATTAATGACAGCCTATTTACTGTGTGCCTTATTTAGCATATGTTGAAATCAGTCTGCTTGTCTCTGTGGTAGCCTTCCCAAGCATGCTGGGAAAGCTTTAGTCATCACGTTATGGTAATATTTAATATTTAATGTTATTAGACACCTGTGAATGGCATCTCTAATTTCAATAATACACCCACACATCCAAGTATTGTCCCACAAGTTTTGCAAGAACTATTGAGGGTACTACATCACTTACTTAAAACATCTTACTATATTGTACTTTCCAGCTTCAGACTCAGCCGGGTTGACTGAGGGGAATTGAAATAAACGGTTTAGCTAACAAGGCCCTGATTATTTTTAGTGTTGGCATTTACAGTGAATTCAAACAAACATTTGTACCTCAGCATCATAACTGTACAAGGCATTTGACTCTCTTGATGAGCTGCTGTATTTGTTTTTGCTATACAAATTGAATCTAATGAGTTGCAACAAAATTTTGCGCTAGCTCTTTAAATCACATTCACATATTCTATACGTAGTCTTTCTAATGTTTAGCCCAATAAATAGTGTTACTTACCCTATAAAACACTGGACACTTTTGTTATATATTGTCCATACATACTTTCTATTGTACAGGGACATCCATGCCATGCACTTGGAGCTGGGAGTTTTGGTCAACAGTAACCAGCTGGTGCACAAAATCAACCCATAATTCCTCAAACCATGTGAGGGATTAACAAGACTGAATACACTTCAGGCTTTCCAAGCCATGGATCCCAGACCCAGAGAATTCCAAGAAGAGATGGAGCAATGATGATTGGGAAGAGTACAAATGGACATATACTATATATATGTATAAGCCCCTTATGCTCTTGAAAGAATGAGCCTTACGCCACCAGTGGTTGGTTTAACTTGCGGACCCCTGGAGACCATCTCAAGATGAAGATGCCACAAGAATAATAATGATGATAATCAAAAAGTCTCATTCACTGAATCTCTCAACCATTTCTGTCTTGCAAAATTTTTATTTAACCTACACCATCAACTTGAGATAGCTCCTCTTTCAATAAAATACTCAATGATACCCTACAGAAATAGGTAATTCCTCCAGGGATTAGAGATTTAATTTCAACTTTGATTCTGTAACTGACGCAAGTGTAAGTTGTGCCTTAATAGCACGCACTTTACAAGGAAATGTATTTAGCCATCAGCAGCTGAGAGGGACTGTATACCTCCCAACTGGAAAGCTGACCTTGAATACACATGAACCAACTCAGAGTCCACTGGGCAATCATAACCCACTTCCCACATGCTTTTTGGCCTAAAGCTACCGACCGGCTAGCTGTTAGCAAGAAGGTACAACGTGACTCTAAACTACCAGAGCGCTATGGAAAGATGAAATCATATAAAACTAACACAGATAATATATCCCATAAAACTCTGCAAGTAGTCAAATAAAGTACCTGAACAGAATCTCCACAGAAACCAAAACCCATGCATGAAAAAAGCTGCAATATACAGCTGAACTCTAAGACACCACTTCACCATGACACCTACCTTACCAATGCAAAGACAATCCAATAAGAACATTTCTCCAGGGAAATAGACGGCACCTTTGAATTCACCATCTAAAAACCCCAGACAACCTTGACACAATGGAAAGGGAACCCCTCCTATTCCCATCGACTGTGCATCCTTATCCATTCCTGAAATCAGGAAACAAATTCAGACTATTCAGGACTATCATACCTTAAAAATACCTTTTCTTCAATCCCTCTGTCTTGTAGCTTTTAAGCCCTCTTATGTTTTCTCCCCCAACATTAACCTTTCCCAATTCACTAGTAAAAGCAAAGTTTCTGCAGAGCAGCACACATGAATGGAAACTAACCTTGCCAGAACTGGAAATTAAAAACCTGCCCAAACCTCTTTACCGCCACCGTTACCAAGGCTCACGGATCACAAACTTTAAAATCTACATTCTAAAACGTTCTAATCTCAAAACATGGCATACCTCACTCAATACATCCAATGCTTCATAGAAACTAGATGGATGAAACTAGTGAATCACTATGCACCAGAACAAATTCAGATGTGCTAGCAACCTCCTCCCTCGCCCTCTTCTTCTCACCTGACTAATAACCTGGTATCTGCTTTTGTGGTTTCTTGCTTTCTCAATAATTCCTGTTCTACAGATAACGAACCACAATTTTTACTAATTAAATACCAACTACCAAGTGATATAACCAATTAATGTAATTTCATTAGAGCATAAACTAATATGTTCTAGATTTATTTTATTTAGATTTCTTTTTTAATCTGGGGAAGGGTGACTAAACTGAAAGCTTGTCTATTTCTCCCCCACTGTATCAACTACACTTAAGTATCTAAACTAATTGCTTTTACAATTTCTGCCCAGTTATTTTTAATATCCCAGCGTTGAAGAAATACAAATAATTAAACACACCAAATCAAAATTGAGGATACAGTGGTTTTGATGTACCACTGTATATAAGCAAGCAAATAAATAGTTCAATACTTCAGTATTATGTATTGCCTTCATACCTGGTTTTCTCTGGCCATTGTAGCTAGGTCGTCTTGCAATCGTCTATTTTCTTTCAGAGCCATTTCCTTTACTCTTCCTGTTTCTGCAAGCTCTACATGGGATGTATCAAGCTGGCGATGTAAGCTAGATATCTCACGGTCTCTGTTGCTCAGTATGTCCTTCATCTGGCTATCAAGAGAAAATCTTATTTAAACTGTCTGTTATACTATACCACATACTGCCAAAAATTATCAGACGTGGATTCTGGACGTGCAAAAGCTTTTTTTTTAAAAAAAAAACTAGACTAGTTGTTTTGCCTTGTTAAATAAAGAGGTAAAATTCTTGCTCTCTGAAGGCTGACAAACTGAGTTTAAACATAAACATAAGCTAATGTCAATATGCACAAATAAAATGGAATTAATCTTCAACTTTGAAAATGCGTCTGGTAAGATGGATCTTATTACACAAACAGCAATTACAGATACTTATGTTTATCTGTGTTTGGCAGTGGTTACAGTTTGTTAGCCATTGCATATTTTATAAACCATAATGGAAGAAGACTGATAGTTTGCACTTGAAAGACAACAATCAAAAGAGTAAGGAAGAGATTAAACAAAAAATTAGAAATATAAATCTGTGTGAATTTAAGTAAAATTTTGCCTTAGTTCTTTGCCACAGATACTTTAGGCATCAATGTACCAAATATTCAGTTACACTGGTCTTCAAATGTTTAAATATTTTCTTTCTAAAACCTATAGTTTTAAAAGTCATGCTTAAAAAGAGGCAGGAAGGAAAGATCAGATGAAGTCCAGCTAAAAACTACATAAATATATTTTAATTAGGACTGTACTGGTAGCTTAAGCTGGAAGAATTAGTTTGCCAATAATTAAGAGTTCAGCTTTGAGTTTTACCTGGGTCAATCTAATAACATCTAGTGGAGTTCTTAGAATACTAAAAAGCTACTTCTTAACTGAGAATTAAGAGACGTTACCAATTTAGGAAAATAAATACAGACAAACAATTGCTAATGGCTGTCTTAACAGTATCTTAGCAGCCTGCAACATAATTGCAGGGGAAGTCTCTTCAAAAGTTGGTACATCTTTCCCAAAACAGTACACTCCTTTACTCAACTTAAAGAGAATTAAGTCAGTTTCACCAAAATAACTAAAACAGCCATCTACTTTCACTTTAAAACCACTAGATAAAATAAAACCACTGAAGAAGGCACCCTAGTCTTTACTTACTCTGTTGAGGACTCCAGCTCAGAGAGAGTTAGACGTAAATGAGTAATTGTTTTTTCCTACAAAAATAAAAGCAGAAGTTGTATTAAGTATTATTATATTGCAATATAACAGGATACTTCAAGTTAAAGAACTTTACATTAAAACCTTTATTTTAACCTTTCACCAATAAGTAGTTGCATCTTTGCATGTTCAAATTTTCAAGCTTTTTTCCTTTACTGAGAAAGCATCATCTTGTCATTAAAAAAGATGGAAGTCAGCTATAGATCCTCTCACCTCAGGCTAGAACCTTATATCTCTATAAATACCTCCAAGCGCAAAGTGCAAAAAGTACTTCTTTATCTTCTTGGTGTTTAGGGAATACACTAACAATCATAATTAAAATGGTATTGAGTTGGCAAATGGCTCTTTGTATTGGCTAGGTCCAAACAGTGTTTATGTGATGCCTAAAGCTCTGCACAGGCTTTGTCATCACAGCAAAATGTCTCCCTAAAATGTAATTGCTTTAAAAATCCACAGATGGACTACAAAGCAGTACTTTTACTGCACATACCTTGTTAGCTAAGTTGTCATCTAAGCATGCAATTCTTTCTGTTTTTTCATCTACGGTTTCTTGAAGACTGTCCTTTTCTTTGTCCAAAACACTGATAGTACTCCTAAGCATACTGACTGCTTCATCCTGTGAAGCGCTCCTCTGGTTTAACCTATCTAAAAATAAAAGAATAAGTACTTTCTATTTTAAAAACCAGGAAATAAGCATAAAAATAACTAGTGATTACCTATGTTGTCCTCCAGCTTTGCAATTTCTTCTCGAGCTGACTGCAGTTCATCCTTTTTGAGGGACAATCGGTGCTGTAAATCTTCAACAGACCTCTGGAGTTGGTCATTTAAGAGCCTGGAAAATCAGTATACAGTTGAAAGAAGTTTGAGACCTATTAAGGGTCGTGAACGTAGGTTTCTTAAGCTGCTTGAAGTGCTGGAACAGTTCCAGCATAACCTCATGATAGGGTTGTGTCACACTAACCAGCAGCAGGGGGTCGTATCATGCTAACCAGTCCTCTCCCTCCCTCTCTGGAAGAGAGAGGACTATTAAGGATGGCTGAGGCCAACACCTCTTGGTTGCTCTGGACCCCTGCAGCAAGCCCACCTCAACACCATTCCAAAATGGAGCAACGGAACCTTGGTGGAACCACCATGATAATCTTAAACATTCACTTCCTCTGATTTCTGTTACTCTTCATCATGTAACTCTTGTTACTTGTGCCTTTTGACTCCTCGCATTATAAAGATTTTGATATGTAGCTCAGAAGTTATCAGCAACACCACATTTTAAGAGGCAACCAAATTGACAGCTACAGCTCCGATCCTACTTTTAAGAAATACAGAGCCAGAAAGATACACGAAACCATCTACCTACATAGTTGTTTTGCTTAGCAAGAAATATCAGAGTGACCTAGGAAAAAAAATGCAAAACGAAACTCCAAAGTAATTAAATGGATTATTTACAAAACAGGTCAGGAAATAAAAATCCCTCTGAAGTGGGATCCCACAAAAGCTAGAGAAGCTTTTCATTTTTAAAATAACACCAATCTGGAATACAGCATGTCTGCAGATAGAGACTGTTCTCACTCAGAGTGAAACTTTAGAGGGGAAAAAACAAGGAGGGAGGCCCAAACACAGCTATAACAAATTGCCACCATGCACAAAGTAGAACCAAACACTGAAATGCCTGTACCCTTACTCCTTATTTCCTCCTTTTTATAATATCAAAGCTTTCCACTAAAATTATAAGGAACCTAATAAGATATTTCACTTTTATGAATGATGTCACAATTTTACCAACAAACACACTAATTGTTTTGCTAACAGCCGCCTTTGTGCAATTGGGAGCATTAGATGAACTCCAAGGCCTGCTTCTCAGCTTCAGTTCTTCATTGCTGTCCACCCCACTATTGTGCTGTTATACAATGCCGTATAGTACCATTCAGGTTGGGAGGATGGGAGGGGGTGAGCCACGCACCCTGGTTTCCCTTGTAAAACATCTGAAAGATCTCATTTACAGCATTACCTATCCTGTAGTGATCTCTTGCATCAAAGGCTCTCATTTCCACCTAAACCAAATACCAGATTTCCAAATTCCTGCCTAGATTTATTCAATACTCTATTTCCACTTCCTCTTAGCCACCTTCTTGTTCCATCACATTTAGATACCTGATAGGAGGTCTTTTCTAAAGCAACTTTAAAGCGTGCAGCAATAAGCCTGCAAGTTTAAATAGGCCTTAAAAAGGGGTCTACTTGATCCTCCAGTTCTGTCCCCACAGACTGTGGCTGTGGATTGTAAGATGTCAACTCTCAAAACTACAGTGTGTGCGCGATAGTATTATCATACGAAAGTAAGTGACACAGGAAAAACAGCTCAAGTAAAATGCTATTACAGAACGACTCTCCATGAACCACTCAATTGTGGAATATCAATGCCTAATGCTTGGCATAAAATGCTCAGTATTACTGACAATCTGTAAAACTGGCACAATTTGGTCCTGCTGCTGCAGTTTGCAAAGACATCTGTCTTCCTTTTAACAAACAGCATTTGGAAATCGTTTTAGAAATATTCTGTTCTGCTACATTCATAAGCAGAGAACATGGTTGTTAGAGGAAACAATTTTAGAAGGAGGAGAAACTTTTCGTTCACAATTACCCATAAAAATCATTAGTATATCTGGTCATCAAGGAAGTCCAGAAGGAGCTTGCTGTGAAAAGGCACCACAGCAACTTTCCTTACTCATATTTACTTTTCCTTAAGACAAAAACAGTACCAACTGATTTTTAAAATATTTTATGCTCTTTCCCAGGAACTCAGGTCTCCTCTACAGTCATAGAACAAACAAAATTATGTTAGCATCTGTGAAAGACCATCACATTTTGTATTGGACTTACTGAAGTGAGCAAATCTCAGCTTTAAATTGAGAAGAATCATCGGATGTCTGGACAAGTTTGCTGGACTTCAATTTTAACTCATTTTCCAAAGACTTTATTCTGTCTTTCAGGATAGAGACTGTAGTCTTTAGTTCACACCTTTCCATCTCAAACTGCAATTAAAAAAAAATAAATAAATCAAATGTTATTGTTGTAGAAAAATATCACAACTTGGCTTTTAAATAAATTTAAGTTGAAAACCGCTAACAAAATTAATTGCTTGAAAAGTCTATCCTATTTTAGAAGGAATAAAAGCTTACTTGCTAAAAACGCACTTACTCCTTGAATATTATTCTCCAGTTCTGAAATATTACGCTCCATCTTTGATTTTTCAATGTTAGCTGCTTCTTGCTGAGTCTGAAATAGAAATAATTACATGTAATAAGATACACATTTTTAGATTTAACCATAGAAATTTAAGCTTAATGTTTAAGAAAACATTGTTCTACATTCTTAGATGAAGGACAAAATGCAAAGTTCTCTCTATAAAACTACAGAGCATTAGCTGAAAATACACAACTGCAGTTCAACATAACATCACTGAGTTTGGTTTTGTTTTTTGGTTGGTTGGTTTTGAGTTTTTTGTTTGTTGTTTTTTTTTTTTTTTTTTAAAGAAAAAGTATATTTATATTTGGTCCCACCCAAATTAATATTTGTGAGCTGTTGTAGAAAGATTACTGGGCAACAGGGCAACATGAAAGGTTGCAAGCTTGTATAACTCATTGAAATTAATTTATGAAATTATCGTTAATATGAAACGTAAGATTACAAAGCTAACTCGTCTTTCTCCAAGTCTATGCAGAAAAATTTTTTTTTACATGATTTGTCTGTTCTCTGACTTCTGTGCATAAGGACAGTGAAATTATTAAACAAACTCTCAAACTTCCTAGAAATGTCTGAGATAAGTCTTTTTGTGCAGATATTTCAAAGTGGCACAAATACAAAATGCTGGTAGTCACCTACAAAATGAAAGAAAGAACATCTCTTCCACTGCATGCATATGCTTTAAGCACAGAAGCCAGAGTTATTGCCACTGCGTTCAGATACACTATAGTTCTCTTTTTCTGGTAGTAAATCAAACTATGGGAACATCCACCATACAGTCACTCTTGACATATGTTGTGTCTTTGGATCAGTCCATTAATATGACTTTAAAGTTCTGAATTTTCAGGACATTTTAAAAATCTGTATACATTATGTATAAGTACATAAGTGTATAAGTACCATAACTGATAGGACGAGGGGGAATGGCTTTAAGCTGGAAGAGGGCAGGTTTAGACCAAACATTAGAAAGAAGTTTTTCACTTTAAGGGTGGTGAGGCACTGGCACAGGGTGCCCAGAGAGGTTGTTGAAGCCCCGTCCCTGGAGGTGTTCAAGGCCAGGCTGGACGTGGCCTTGGGCAACCTGGGCTGGTGGGAGGTGTCCCTGCCCATGGCAGGGGGGTTGGAACTCGATGATCTTCAAGGTCCATTCCAACCTAAACCATTCTATGATTCTATGATTATATTAATGATCGAATAAAGAAGTCAGGGAAACCTCCTTGAAATCATATGCTCTGGACTACAACCAAGACAGACATTAGTTCACATTAATTCCAGACATCAAAAGGTCAGAGTAACAGAAAAATTATTGTATTAACAAATATTGTTATAAAGGTTAAAAATAATGAAACTTGGACTGCTATGAATTTATGTTTGATGGTTCGGTTATGTCATTTAAAATACACTCTGCTACAAAATACAACAATAACTAACGATTAGTTAATATGAAAAAGTCCATAAATCCATAGTTTATGGGACAAGAACCATGCGTGATATACAAGCATCTTCAAAGTAACGCATACGCACAGAAATATTCTGTGGTTGAGTCTTCACATCTAGGTTCTTCACATAAGGTGATGCCATGCTTGCCCTCAGACACTTAAAGCATGTTCCTCTCCCCCTATCTCCACCTAGGAACTGAGTTTACAAGGATAATTCAGACGATTCAGCGAGCTCTCTCAAGTGAGTTTGAAATCAGGTAAGTTCAAAATTTATTGAAAAGGGGAACTGACAGACAGCCAGACACAAACACAGCATCACTGTATAAGTCTTCCCTATATGCCACCTCACTGTAAGCAATGAAGCTATAAAAGCTCACCTTTAATTTTTCTCTGAGGCTTTCTTTTTCTGCCGTGAGTCTTCTCAAGTCAGTTACTGCAATGTCTCTTTCTTCTTCCACATGACTTTGAGAAACTAAACTATGTTTTGCTTCTTTTTTCATCCTGCTTAATTCATCCTGAGACTTTAAAAGATTATTGTTTGTTAGCACACGTGGACTGCAATTATCACAGTGTACACACTAACAAAAAGGAAAGTTTCAATACTGTTATTATAACAGAAGTGCTACTATAGTCTCATTTTTCTCTAGATAACTGAAAAAAATCCCTAAATCATGCAGTGGCATGACAACTTATGCTTCCAACATACTCACCATCCTTTTACTGTTCCAAGTATAGCCTAACTTCACTTTTTTCTCATCAGTTAACTACTCCTCCTTCCTTGCTTTCTAGCCTGTATCCTTACCCAACTTTCTCATGTATTCTATTGACTTTTTTTTCCCCCGGATCTTTCTCATTTCCAAATGCCAGTACAGTAAGTTATAATGGCTTGGAAGTTAATACATTAACTTTGGAATACATAATTTTATTAACAAGTAATTAAAATAGGTATATATTTTATTGTTCTTGGTTGTATTCTAGTAGGTCTATACTCCTCAAGTCCTATTACAGAGAGAAGTTTTTTCATTTTAAATAAGCAACAGTACAAGTCTTAATCGGTTATTTCAATGCCAATTATAAACAATCTCTTCTTACCTGCTCATAAAGAACATTTAATCTATCTCTCTCTGTAGTCAATAATTTGACGTTGGATTGAATTTCTATCATGTGTTTTTCAAACCTGTCTAACATGGACCTCAGCTCATCTCTTTCTCTGGTGATCAATCTAAGATCTTCACTCTGCAAAGTGATTAATAAAATTTATGTTAAAATATACTAATTAAAAAAAAAAAGAAAAAGAAAGAACTCTCAGTATTAGTAACACGTGAAAAATACATACATAATAAATTTTAATCAAAAGAAAAAGCCGGGCATTGGTGGTATAATTTAAACAATAAGAACTAACTATTAAGGAGAAAAAACAAAACAGCTAACAATAAGATTTCAACCTTTTTCTGTTTATCATCTAGTTCTATTTATTTCAAGCAAACTGAGCAATAATTAATCAATATATTACTGTAAAATGTGTATAGGAAAATAAAATGTAAGTTCACTGGAGGTTCTCTCAGTTAATTTTTTATGTTAAGAACGTAATTTAGAGAAATACTATAGTCATTTACTGCTATTGAATTTAAAAATATATTTGATAGCTCCTTAAATGGTTCTACAGTATTTTCATTATTTTTTGGCTTGTCTTGACAGCAGGAACGTTACCTTCTCTGAAGTCCTACGGCTTGGGCTAGGCCTTCGTTTTATCATTTTCTGAAGATATTCTAATTCTCGCTTATAATAATCTCTGTCGTCTTCTAAAGTCTTTACAAATGCATCTAGACGAGATGGAGATTTGTCTCCTAGGGCTATACCATATTCTAATCTCATTCTTTCTATTTCTAGGACAAGTTCTCGTTCTGCAGAAAAAGAAATAAAAAAAAACCAGTATAGGAACCTCATGAATTTCCACAGAGACATTTGCATTTGGGATGGACTAACTCCCAGCAACCATCTGGGCAGCAAATCTGCTGAAAAGGATGCAGGAGCCCTGGCTGACAGTAGGCTAAGCACGAGGGAGTAGCGTGCTTTGGAACCAAGAGAGTCCTAGCAACGTATTGGGCTGTATCAAGGGAGACACAGACTGAGGGGTGCGATCGTTCCCCTTTACTTAGCACTCGTTAGATCACATTTACAATACTGTGTTCAGTTTTGTCCCCTCTAGTACAAGAATAATGTTGATAAACTTGAGTGAGTCCGGGGGAGGCCCTCGAAGCTGGCCAGGGAGCAGAATACTTGCCCTGTGGGAATTACTGCTGAGGGAACTGGGCTTGTTCAGCCTGGAGAAGAGCTGGGGACCCAAGAGCAGATGGACAATACCAAGAGGGGGTTATAGAGAACATGGAGACAGTTTTTTCACAGAGGTGCACAGTAGGTAAACAAGGTACAATGGTGATTAATTGCTACAGCTAATTACAACCAATACAGGGAAAACAATTTTTATCTCTGAGGATAAACAGACATTGGAATGGGTTGCTTAGAGAGGTTGCGGAATCTCCATCCCTGGAGGTCTTCAAGATCCAACTGGATAAAACTCTCAAGAAAAACAGTCCGAATTCACTCACTCAGAAAGACAGACAATAAAAACAGTTTGGGACCAAAAAAATTATTTTGTATGAAATTACCATAGTATTAGTATTAGGATGTCCTGTGGGATCACAATAAAAAGTTCAACTTCTAGTTCTCATGTACCAAACGAAAACATGTTTCTCTGACAAAAGTTTTCACTTCAATTCTGACTGAAGACCTACAGTCTTCTTTTTAGTTGACATACATCGTCTTTTATTATTATTAACTGTATCTCAAAAATGTAAGGTTTTCTATTTCAAAAATTATTGAAATATAATTCATAGGAACCCTCGATTGATGATTTACCTTTTATTTCTAAGTTCTCGTTTTTTTCTGTTAGCCTTTGTTTCTCTTGTTCAAGTTGGTTTAACAACAGTTCAAGATTCTCTTTATCATCTGTTTTTGCAAAGAGTTCTTCACTCAGTCTTTCCTTCTCCCTACGACATGAGCACAACTCCTGAAGTAACAAGCATTACAAAAATTAGAAGTGCCAATAGAGACATTTGGAAAAAATTATTTAACATTTTTTTTTAAACTTTTAGCATTCAACACTGTTTACTTCTGTTTAACCTGGATGTTTTGTGCTTCAACATTTGTTAAATGCTACTGCTATTTTATACTACTTTTTATTACATCAAAGTAATCATTACTTTTGACATGGTTTGCAATCTGTATCAAAACAAGCAAGATTAACCCTTGTTTAATTCAAGAAACCAAACCAGAAGGATCGTGGGATACAAACATGGAAAAAAGTCATAACTAAAGCAAGAAATAATTTTTAATGGCTTTTAGTAACACTGTTCCAGTGTTACTGTTAAAGTACATCACAATACAGCATCTCAGTCAACCCCTGCAGCTAATCAAATGCTATTTGGCATGTCTTTCCTATTATCTGGTGGCCTGAAAATGAACTATTTTTGTATTTTCAAGTTCACTAGAAATACTAAAACAAAACACTGTGCTCAACTAATACCCAACTTGCTATACGCTGGAAAGACTTTGGTCTTCAAGGAATTGATAATACTGATGTTTTTCATCTGGGCTACTATGCCTTGTTTCTGAGTGAGCAAGCATTGCATAATTATTCACATGCTGATTAAGAGACAAATAGTTTCTACATGAAGAAAATCCTCTAGGATGTCATAACTCATTTGTGGTAAAAATTATTATGTCATGAAAATTACTACTTCAGATCGCAGAAATAAGGAAATGTACAATAAGGACACAGTCAACCACACTGTCTACAGAGGTTTCTTTGAGTTTATTTTTGCAAAAATATGATGCAGCTTCTTTAGCTCTTTCATTTATTAATTACTAATTTATTAGAATAGAGTTTTGGGGTACTATAAAAGTTCTCTGTTAATTGTTAAAGTGTTAATTTTTATAATAAATGAAAGAAACACGTGGACGGCAGTAGGATAAAAATGCTACAAACAAGAACTGAAAGTATTTTTACTTACTGATTTAAGCCTTGTTATTGTTTCTTCGAGACCCTGTATTTCAGTGTGTTTTCTTTCAATTTCTTTCTATCAACCAAAATTAACCTGTATGTTAAAACTTACATATTCAAAATGACAATTCCTTTGTTACAAAAAAATTAAGCAAACAGATTATTTTTAAAAAAAATAAAGTATAATTAGTTCCATGCAATCTGCCAAATTTTAAATAGTAAAGCCCCAACGAACTGAAAGCACACAAAATTTGTGGTCTACGCACCCATGCTCTTTCTGACCACAACAATTAAATAAATCATCGCATGACTTCTCACAGAAAAAAACCCTCCAAACACAAGCATCACTGTTGCAAATACCTATTACCTATCAATAGTTTTAAGTATATCAGAATTTTATTTCATCGTAAGCTAACGGAAGGAAGACAGATTACCTCTTTGCTAAACTCATGTCACCTAATACAATAAAGAGACAAAATTGCTGTGATTAATCATCTTTTAGTGAGAAATTCTTTATAATATTCAGTAAGCTGGAAAAAATATCTTCCTTTACAAGCTGATAGGTCATGTCTTGCAATTAAAAGACAGAAAGCCACCTGAGAGCTGAGCAGATCCTTCACACTAACATGTTAGTGATTACCTTTGCTTCTCCTATTTCCTTATCTGCAGTCTCGAGCACAATTTCCTTGTGTCTTTCCAACTGCTGTGCCAAGTGGTCTATTTCATTCAGTTCTTGACACAGTTCCTCATTTTTATTGCTTAAATGCACTACCTCACTAGTCACATTTTGTTTAGTGTCCAAGAGGTCTTGAATGCGATTTTCAAGTTCTTTGTTTGTTTGCTGAAGATATTCAATCTGGAAGATATTTTTCATTAAAACATTAATATGCATTGTTAAACTAAGTAGCAAAAGTTTCTTCCAATCTTCTGAAATATAGTATTTCTGTATCCATAGTAAAAAAGCGACATCCTGTTAAAAATGGCAAGATTTTCTATTTTGAGAACTCAATGCTTATCAACATGAAACAATATGATTTTACAAAGGTACAAGGTGAAAGAATTCATTACTACACTGCTCTTCATCTAGTCTCCAAAACCTGAGGTTTATGCTAAAAAGTACTGAAAAGCAGAGATCTGTATAGAAAATATTGGGCATTGGTCCAGTAGACCCAATGTACTCAGAGTTTCCCTAAATTTCACAAGATATGAGGACACATTCTTCTCTCCACCTTTGTATGTTTGCTAGGCTTAGTCTCACCGTTAGTCCTTCATGAAAGTGAAGCTTTACAGATCAGATTCCCAAAACCTATCTTGCCCTCAACATACCTCAGCACCTTAAACAACATCCTCAGAATTTCTGCTCTACAGACATTGGTTTTTCCCTGTAAGTAAAGGAAAGAGAGGCAGGGATGTAGAGTAGGAATAAAAAATATACATAGTAAATTACACTGCCCAAGAAAACGGGAGCCTGGAGTATCTTGAAAGACTGAAGATAACAGAGGTGCTGCACTTTCAACTCCACACAACTTTCCTCAAAACTCCAGAAAGAAGAATTACTGTAGACAAAGAAGAAAGTTTAAGTCCTCTCATAGTTACGAATACTACTACATAGAGATATCCATCCATTTATTGTCAGAGAATAAAAGTGGTGTATTGGCACTGAGCCTGAGCAAATAGTCTTGATGGCCCAAAACCAGCTTTATGCAGCTCTGGGCTCACTCTCTGTACAATCAATTTGTGTTCAGCATGACTTACTAATTCAGGATCACTGAACACAGCTGTACGGCTTCCAAGTCATAGCTCATTCTGTATTTTTGCAGCACTAAACCTAAGCTAATAAACTGCAAACTGGCTCTCATGCCACTGTAGACCATGGACAATCACTATACAAAATGCTAACTCAGTTGGAAAAACAGAGAATTGATGGTATAAACCCAGAGACGTGCTTTACTTGATCTGCACTCCAGCCTGTCTTGTATCTTTCTTTAAAAATCCTCATTCTGAGATCAGTAGTGAATGCATGCTAATAGGCACAGTAAACACAAACATCTTTATCCTAAGCTTATCCTTTCCTTGCAAGTCTATGTTGGAGTAAAGGTGGGGACCATTTGAATTCAACGTGGGAGACTCCCCACTGTCTGATGATATTATCTGCAGAACTATTCCTTATCTTATGTACATATACCATTGTCAGTTCCTGAAACATAAATGGTATGTAAGAAAAAAATAAATTAAAAAAATGGAAAGAAAATAAGTATTCTCAAACTTGATGAAAACAGTGTATCATACAGATTTTTTCTGAATACTCTTAGATTAACATTACTATGTACAGATGTGAGTTCATAGAATTCTTTACCAAAACCATTCTAATAGACTTTTAAAATAAGAAATGAAACTTCCTTAGACAAGAAACATTGCCACCTAAAAAGCAAAGCAAGTTAAATTCATTTTATATCTAATAGTGATTTTTTTAAAGAAAAGTTAGAAGTTTTGTGGTGTTTTTTTAGATTGCTAGTATTTTTTAGTTTTGACTAACCACCAATACATTACCTGCAAATTCAAATGGGTGATAAGTTTCTCATTACTTTTACTTCTCGATTCCAGAGAGATAATCTCATGAGAACGACCGCCATCCAATGTTAACATTAGGCGCTCTATTTCTTTGTCTCTTAGCTCAACCTTTGAGGAAAAAAAAAAAGTCTTTGGTATCCTCTATACCATTTAATAGAACCTTTGTTCAAATAAACACCTATATAACATTCAGTAAAAAGATATGCATCTAATAATGCGATTTTTATCTTTAACATTCTTCTTTTAATTCTGGATTTTTCTGAACAAAGTGATCTGTCTGAAATAAAAATTCAAAAAGAGTTTTTGCACAAAAAAATACTGAAACAATTTCTACTAGATTATTTTCCTAGAGAGAAAACAACAGTTTTCATTTAAAGTGAAGTTAACGAATGTTGCAAATTAACTGCCCAGGACTAGCATTTAAATTTAGGGAAAAAGCTTTTAAATAAGCCAATTTGGTGACTATTTCAGTGTGAAAATCAAAGAGCTGAAAAACAGGGAATATTGGAAGAGGAAAAACAAGACATGAACAAAAAAAAGAGGATGTTATCCACTAATCCCCAGATATTGAAAAATATGAACAATTGACACAATTCCCTCACTTAAAGATTATACATATCTTACCAATCCACTCTACTTAAAATATTTTAAAGTCTGCTGTCCATAAATTAACTTTCAAAAATTAAAAATTTAAAAAATATAACCAGTCCAAACAGTGAAAAAAATTATCCTAACCTATCTGTATATCAAATTATTATTTTGGACCAGTTAATGCTTCTGAACTAACAAACCCGAGACAGACATAAATTCTACTTACGATCATCAAGTTTAATGTATTTAATGTAATTTTAATACACAAAATATAACAGCAAAAGTAGTGGGCAAGTATTTTATTATTGCTGCTGTCTTCAAAGAGGAGAGAAATAGTTCAGCATAGGCAAGTTAGAACTGTATTTCACAAGCCCTACAACACTTTCGCAATGAGGTTAACACACAAATTATAAACAGCGCTATTGCAATGGGTACTACAGCCAAATAATAATATTTAAAAAAAATAAATCTGTAAAGATACCTGTTTGCTATAGTTTTTCATTTCACGTTCAGATATCTCCAATTTTTCCTGTAGTTCTGTTACTTCTGACTGAAGCTCATGAATTCTGAAATGTAAAATACCTTTTATGTGGATTCATGGAAGAATCATAGATACACAACAATTCAATATTAGTATTTTCTCTTTGGTCCTGAATGCAAATATTTCACAAAAAAATAGTTTTGTTCATACAAAATATTAATGCAGAAGCCATTGTTTGAGATGCTGTGGCAGGCTGACCTTGGTTGGCTGCCAGACCCCCACCGAACTGCTCTCTCACTCCCCCTCCTCAGGAGGACACGGGAGAAAATAAGACAAAAAAGCTCATGGGTCAAGATAAAGACAGGGAGATCACTTACCAATAACTGTTATGAGCAACCCAGACTCGACTTGGGGAAGATTAATTTAATTTATCATCAACTAAAAATAAAGTAGGATGGTGAGAAACAGACAAACTAAAACCACCTTCCTCCCACCCTCCACTTTTGTCCAAGCTCAGCTTCACTCCTGACTCTTACACCTCTCCGCTACCCCAAGGGGCACAGCAGGGACGGGGAATGGAAGCTGTGGTCAGTTCGCAACTTTAACACTCCTCACACTGTTCCCTGTCTCCAGCATGGGGTTCCTCCCAGGGGATGCAGTCCTTCGTGAAGTGCTCCAGCCTGGGTCCTCTCCATGCAGTACAGTCCTTCAAGAACAGACTGCTCCAGCGTGTGTCCCTCACGGGCAACAGCTCCTGCCAGAAAACCTGCTTCTGCATGGGTTCCTCTCCATTCAGCTGCAGTTTGTGTCAGGACCCTGCTCCAGGGTGGGCTCTCCTGGGGCTGCAGCTTCCCACAGGGCATATCCACTTGCTCCAGCATGGGATCCTCCATGGCCTACAGCATGGATATCTGCCCCAACACGGTCCTCCATGGGCTGCAGTGTGGGTATTTGCTCTGATGCAGTGCTCTCCACAGGCTGCACGGACAACCTGCATCACCATGGTCTTCTTCATGGGCTGCAGGGGAATCTCTGCTCCAGTGCCTGAGGCACCTCCTCCCCCTCCATCTTCACTGACCTTGGTGTCCACAGGGTTGTTTCTCTCACATATTTCTCACTCGTCCTTCTCATTGCTGCTGCATAGCATTAGTTTTTACCCTTTCTTAAATACGTTTTTACACATGAGCCACCAGCTGTGACCTGCGGCAAGTCCGTTCTGAAGGCAGGTGAAACTGGCTGTGTCCAGCACAGGGTTGCCACTGGCCTCTTCTCAGAGAGGCCACCCCTGCAGTGCCCCTACTGCCCACACCTTGCTGTGTAAACCCTCTACAGATATATTATAAATAAGAAAAAAGAATTGACTTGAACCTTTCATAATATAGGTTCCCAAGCCAAAAATTGTATTACAAAATCAAGAATATTTTAGTCTTCCAAAATAAATATGAAAGGTCAGTTTACTCCTACACAAAACATTACACATAGCTTTTTTCCAGAATACTCAATCTAAAATTAGGTATAACAGTAAAAACAGTACAGAAATTTTAAGAGAAATCCTGTAGGGAAATAAGCAGCTTATTAAATATCCATTGCAACTTTGTCACAGGCAGCACTGTCAATCACTAAGCAAAATCCTATTTAAGAACTACAGTCCTCTTAAACATCATGAAATACCATTTTGTTTGAGGCAAATTTGAAAGGCAGGAGGAGGGTGGGGGTTAGAAAAATCACTGCAGATATTTAACACTTATACTTCAAAATTTAAAAGCTCTTTAGATTACCGGTTATCAGCCACCTGAAGAAGGTCTGCGATATAAGGGTCCTCTGGCTGAGGAACTGGATAGGCACTGACACCTGATGGAGGGACGGGCTGGTCTATCTGCATGCGTTGGCGCCTGAAGGGAATGCTTCGTTTTCTGCCACCTAAAAGCCCAAACCCAAATGCCTATTACTTGAAGTTAAAGCAAGGGAGTCGTCGTCTTTAATACAAAATTAAGTTTCCTATTTATTCCACTGTTTCTGAACTGGAACATTTCACCATTTTAATCTTACTGTAATAAGTTGATAAAATTTGCACGTTCTAGATAACACCATTCTTGCAGGTTAGTGTCAGCTTTGTCAAAGTTCAGTTTTATAATAAGGAAACACGCAAAGTTCAGTATAAGTAATTCTCCTTAGTGTTTAAGACCCTAAATATTCTATAGTTCAAACTTGTTGAATCTGTTAGCGACTTACTAAAAAAGTTGAATTAAAACATCACAAAAGACATTTTGTTTTCACATTTAAGAACTATGTTATGACTGAACTAAACTCTGCATTGTTTAGTAATGTTTTCTTTCCTTCTGTCCTATTTCAGTGAATGAATATCATAAGCATATCAAGCAGACTAGGTTATTTGCTTGCACGGTAACGTTATATTAGAAACAAAGCACAACACAGTATTATCTCCAGAGGGAACAATTACTCTCATCACACAAGTAAATAAGAAGATACAATATTTGATGACGAAGTACAAAAAAACCCCAGAAGACCAATGACCAAGCAGCAAGTATGCAGAAAGACAGACAGAAGTGTAACACGGCATCTTTGAAGTGAAGGACACAAAATGCAGAAAGGTGTGGAAAAATAGAGAGGAATTTTAATTTTACCTAACTACCAATTAATTTCCATCAGATGCCAAAAATACATAGGTAATCCAATGACTTGGAAAGAAAATTTCAAAATTTCACAAAATACTTCTCACTATTTCCCTTAGCTTGAAAAAAAAAGAAGAAAAAGAAAAAGGAAACCCTGGAGAAAAAAAAAAATAACCTGAAAGTGACATTCAGAACATTTTAAGTCATCAAAAGACCCTTTAAATACTGTAAGCTTTCAGACGGTTGGAATATTTGTTTGTAGACTTATTTTGCATCTTGCTACTTTCAGATCTTGGTTACAAAAAATCTGAATTTGTAACTTACACATCATCAATTAGCTGTCAAAAAGATTCAAGTGTCAAACAACCTGCCTCTGACTAAATCAGGTGCAGCATTAAAAAAATAAAAGTAGCTGTTGATTAACAGTGCTTTCCAGTCACATTTTAACTTGACAGTCTTCTATTGAATCTAAGTTTGTATTCAAATGTGTCCCTAACACAAACAACATGCTAATGAAACTTCTTCCATACAGAGAAAAGACTGACTTCAGAGCCAAAACTTTCAAAAGGTAATGTTATTCTATTAGATAGTTTTTACTGTAGTAACTTCTCTTCCTAAAGGGGGGGGGGGGGAGGTTTTGGCTCTGAAGAGCCAAAAAAAGCCCAGAGAAAAGTTAAAAACATCTGTCATTATTTACACTCACCAGGTGTTTGCACCACTGCTTGCAGGTTCTTCTCCTGAAGCTGCTGAATTTTTTCAGTCTTGGCTTTGTTCTCTTTTTCCAGCATTTTAATTTTATGTACATATTGGTTATTCAGAAATTTCAAGTCAGCTGTCTCATGTTCAACTCTCCTTAAGGAGGCTTTCAAATCTTCAGGGGAGAGAAAAAGCAATATTATCTTTCTTATTATTATTTTTCCTAGTAGCACCAAAACAGGCATACAAAGAATCCTATATTCTTTCTCCATAGCATGAAATTTTCAAATACACATACATATGTGTATATATACACACACAAACACACACAAATATATATTTATACATGTTATACAAATAAACCCTATTTGTAGAATAAAGGCACATTTAACAGCAGTATTTAATTTTAAATTAAAAAGTAGCATTTCAAGGTATGAAAGTTTATGTTAAAAAGTTCTAATATTTTCATGTTTCATTAAAACAATGATTTCCAGGACCTCAGAAACTTTTTAACTACAAAAGAAATGACTGTGCATAAGCCTTAATTCCTTAAAGGCACAAAAGTCAATGACTACTCACGCTCACTTATAAGTACAGATAAATGAATCTGCAGATCAAGGATTTTACTGCAATTTTATTTTGGCACAGAAGGATTAAAAAAAAGTATCATCATTTTTATATTACCTTTAATATGACGATCAGATTGCTCTTTCAGTTTCAATATTTCTAAATGTAGCTCATTATTTTCCCTGGTAAGTTTAGCATTCTCTGTTTTATAAGGTTCCAAAATAGCATCATAATTGCTGCATTCTTTTTCAGTTTTTCCAGCAGATAGCTTTGCACTGCGCAAGCTCTCAGTTGTATGAACTAGGTCACTAGAGTAAAGGAGCATCAGACATGTTAGAAATGTTACCAGCCTTTAGGCTGCGGATGCAAATATTTATTATGACCTGAGAAAAAAAACCCTTTCCCTGAGACCACATTAACTGTAGAACAAATGGGTTCAAAGAAAGGCAAAGAGAACATTCATGTAAGAAAAAACAAAAGACAGGAAACATTCACTTAAAAAGAAATAAATATGAAAGGTTGGGACAAATATGAAAAATAAAGATATTTAGAAAGCATATCAGGAGTTTACAGCTGATAATTCAATAAATTCTCTTTTCTACGTAAAGTGAGACATTCAAAATTGGCAAGACGATTTTTTCCTCCAAGCACTACGTAAGTTGTAGCACTACTTACCACAGAAGAAACCTGAAGTAAAGAATTAAAAAGGCCAGAAGGTAACTACTGTTTATATGGAGATCAGAAGCTCCATAACAGAAATTAGTGGTAAGTAGCTATAAACATTTTTGTGAAAATAGTAACAAAGTCAGTGATTGAGAGATTAAACCTATCTGTTAGACACCAGGATGAGACCTCATGTTGAAAGCAGATTGCTCCACATCTGCCTACCTATGGCTCTTCCATCTATATAATATGCAAGGAACCAGAATACCTACATTTGCACATTTAGCTAAATATAGCTGGATTACTATGGAAATTACGATGTTCGTAGTCACATCAAAGCCATGAAATGGCAGATATATTAAGAAGGTCATCTGAATCTTTTTTTTTTCTTCTGTGTGCTGTAAAAACTGCAGAGGTAGCATATTTAAACTTCTCCGAATGAGAAAATGGAGCTGAGAATGTTTTATTTTAGGTCACAGCACAGACAACAGGGATTATTTTTTTATACAAACAGATATAAGAGCGAATCCCTTAAGCACATATAAATAGTGACTATTCTTAGCTCTCTTATGAGGTTAAAAAAGTTGAATTTTCCTAAACCATAGATCCTTAGAAACAATTATACTGAATTAAAGGAGATCTTAAGGTGTTCTCATCACTTAAGCAACCCCATTTGACTTCATCCTACACAGGAACTGAATGTTAGCTCTGGAATATTGCTTGAGAATAATCTTCAGACTAAGCATTCTCCCTTATATGTCGCATCAAACAATATCTACTATATAATTACTAATTTTTTTAATGAATCTCTTTCTGAATACCTAAAAAGCTTTTCCACCAAAGGTAAACTCTCCACTCCCAACGGTTGCCGATAGCCCAGCTGATCTAGTCGTTTCCTGAGATTAAGGAACCTTCGCTCTGCAGTTGTAGTCATTGTAAACACACCTCCAAAGTAGCTTTTGTCACAGGCAAGATAAATAGCACACCTGCAAAAGATTTTCTGTTACAGCATTTGCCCTTTAAAAAAGGAATAATATAGAAAAAAATAATGAAAAATACATAAATACATTTTTTGTGTAGAAAATACAGTGCATAAGCATGTCCTTAAAATTTAAGTGAACCAAAAGCGAATCATAGAGCAACTAAAAAGTTTTAAACATATTTACATATTTATTTAAAAAGAAATATTTGCCTTGGCAATTAGTTTTCTCTTTTCTAACATCTTAGAGTACGGACATAAGTGTTTCTTTCCAGTATGTAAGAACCGAACTCTGAAAAGATCTTTCTGTGGGAAGACTAAGAACTAGATTCCGATTTTTTGAATTATGGTATCTTCCACAATGCAAATGGACAGATTATTCTCAGAAACTTCACGTACCTTTTCTTTCATATAGACTTTCAAAGTTTACAAGGCAGTACTTAACCTAACTTATGCCAACCATTTGTAAAATTGCATAAACTGTGTAAAATTTTAAAAACAGATTAACTTCGGACATCTTTTTTCTATGAGGAAAAACAGGAAAGAAAAAACCCACTGGTGTACTATACTTCTGCATTTTTTTCTATAGTGCAAGGATCAGAGGTTGTTTTTTTTCTTTTGACTGATTAGTTATCTTTTTATTAACCTGATGTAAAAGGGGCTGGATCAGGACTAATGTATCTGAATACAGATGAGAATTCTGGTTTTGCCATGTAGATTTGAGGGAGGAAGAATTTTTACATTGTTATGTCCTTCTGGATTTAGAGATAAAATGAGAAAAGAAATGGAACACTAAACTTGATGTTCCTCAATACGTGAAAACATCTCTTCAACAGTTAGAAATATTTTTGAAAAACAGTTATTTCTGTAAAACCTTTTCCCTCACATTTCTTCAGAAGTTTCAGTATTAACCTACTGGCTTCAAAGACCTCAGCAGCCACACTACCAATCTGAGGAAGCATTGTTTGCATCTTATATAAAGGGGATAGTGTATAGATATAACTTAAACGATGCTGTTTCACCATCCCCCAGATTTTAAAAAGATATTAAGTAAATATACACAGGTAATTGGAAATAAAATTATTTATTAATAATATAATGAGAAAACATGCAAGTTTTTCTCATGTTTGAGGCTGGAAAGCAAGATTTCATCTCAGTATCAAAACACTACAAATAAGTCTAGCAATGGGACTGTGGTTGCCAGGTACCGCTCCATGGATGAGAAAAAAAATCACCAGTCTTATGAGCACAGCATCTGTTCCAGGTACTGCCAAAATGTTTGTTTGACGAGGTTCAGGATGTTGAGATATTAACCAGGCAATGGCATGGACTACAATCCCTTACATATTGCACTGGGTTGGTTGAAGGAGGCATGCTTCCTTCCACTAAATGGTAACTGTGAATGTACTAAGTGGAAATCAAGGTACTGATGTCTACTAAATGCTCTTCATTCTCCTTTGGCAGCCAAAGATTAAAGCTAAAAGTGATGAGATCATGGTATTTCTGCACTGATGTTTAGGATTCTGTGCTGAACTCAGGAAAAGTGATTTTGTTACTTTGTCTAGATTTAGTCTCAGGAACACATCTTACATTACTACAGAAGTAAGCCAATAACTCTTGAGCTCATCTTCTCCTTAAGAAGAACTGTATCAGTCAAAAAGTTTAAATTAGTTTAAAATCATTCATCAGACTTGAATTAATAGCTTGTGTTTTGGAAAGAGAAAGGATTTTTCTACTAACCATATTGAGAAAGTTTTACAGAAGAAACATCAAGAACAAAACTGTGCCACAGCTTGTAAGGTAATAAAGTTTTTCTACAGTAACTGTGGAGAAAATAAATGGACAGATGTTAGCGCTCCAGTAACTTGCTGGGAAGTAGATACAGGATCCCACTAAATCAATGGACGGTTAAGTGAGGTATAGTTACCACAACGTACTCTAACATTGAGAGGTACCAACAGCTTTCTGGTTGAATCACTCTCCTTCCTAAAGACTGGGAATTTTTATTTCAAGACATTATTGCCATCGGAATCAAACAAGAAAGGGTATTATCTTATATTCCCTAGAGCCACATCTGATCCAAAATTAGTCCAGGAACGAGTAGCTGGAGTACAGGTCCAAAATGTCCAGGAATGAAAGTAAGAAGAAAAATTGGGGGTCACTGTTTCAGAGAGTTTAACACAGATATTGAAGTCTTCAAAGACAATAATCATTGTACACTCTTTGTTAGAAAGAGATGATGTGTCAGTAATTCCAGGCTTCTGTTATTAGGGACAACCATAGCATAAATCTCATACTCTAAACTTAAAAGTCTATCACTAGTCTTATTGTGACATCAAAAAGTATCTCGTAACACCTCCATCAGGAAAATTTGGCTTTCTGGAGATGTAAAATGAATATATGACAGCTGAATCCAAGATCAGTCTGACCCAATACCCCGTGTCTCTGACAGTTTCCACGGCAAGAATACAAAACCATAAAAGACATGAGCCAAATCTTACTACTACATACCTTGTCTTTCTAGAAGCCTATAGTACAGGGACTCGATGGGCCTAAAGTTGAACTTAAATCATTATAATAGTACCTGACAGACCTTTCTTAGACATGTCTAATTGTTTTCTCAAATCTTTTGCACTTTTACATTGAAATAAACTTAGGAATTCATTGCCACAGGTTAACTGTATGTCTGGAAAAGTTTATCATAAATTCATGGGTGTGTGTACCCCCCCCCCCTTTTCTTTATTGTAAGACATACTAAATAGTCATTCCTTATTTATGCTTTCAGTCATTCACAATGGCATCTTTAGCAAACATATTTTCCAATATTTTCTAGTAGTTTGTACAGCTTGTCCCTTTTCCATGCTTTTTCTGAGATTAAGATCACTCTGAGCAGCCACACAGCAGCCATAAAGATTCTTTGCTGTAACCTTCACTACTCATAATGATTCCTAACTTATTATTTGCCTTTATGATTGCTCTAAAGCATCAACTAGACGCATTCACAATGACACTAACATCTCTTTTTGAGCGGTAACTGCCACTTTAGAGCCCATGATGTGTATTACTTCTCCTTTATTAACACCGTTCCTTAACTCCCACTTTATTACTGAGCCCAGTGCTGCTCTTCTGCAACCCTTGGACTGCTCTTAATGTGTCCATATAATGAGCAAATTTTGTCCCTCGCTGTTTAACCCATTCTTTCAGATCACTCGTGTCAAACAGCAGAAAATCTTCTGCACATTGACCGTAAGGTAGTACATTCTACCCTTTCTTTTAACCACCGAGGGAGCTACTAAATGACCTTTTCTCCATTGCTGAGAGAGACCTGCTTTCTTAAAAGCCTTCAGGAGGGAACCTTCCCAAAAGCTTTTCAGAAATCCAAATTTTCTACATCATTCTTACCGAGTCAACTCAATCCAGAATTTCCTTTTCTTTAAAGAAACTTAATAGCCTTGTGAATCATGACTGAGCCATGATGAAAGGTATATAGAACTTACTAGATATGTCTGCAAATTTGCAAAGTACTGGAAAGCACTCTAGCAATTTTGGTGTTTCTCATGAGATAGGCTACGTTAGCTGCATAAATAGTTCACATCATCTAAATATTTCACGTAATTCAGTGCCGCTAGGAAGAAAATCTAATTTCCATTTTAGATGAAAAACAGAAAATCAGATAAACAAACAAAAAAGAAAAATTAAATGGTATTGTAAATCAGGCATTTCCAGACAAGAATTTATAAAGATGCGTCAATGACTGCATCTTTCAGTTATTCACAGAAGAGCTATTCAGAGCCAATAGCCTCATTTTTTGTTCCACCTGTGTTCAAAGGCTGCTAGAGATGACAACTTTCATATGCTTCATTTCATGACAAGCCTGGATGTTTGTGAGCAGTCTTTTGAAGACCTAGGCATTTATGAAACAGACATAGTTAGCATCTATGAACTGTTCCCTATTGTTCTAAGTCACTAATCACTTAAATTGAACATTGACATGAAAGACGGGCAATAATGGAACTTCAAATCCTGTTCCTTTAGGCTATAAGTATAGAATCAATTTGCATAAAATAATGTGAAAGAAGCAATGTTAATAGGTATTAGACTGACCATTACAGGTGGAATATGAAACAGAAAAGCTTTAGCATATTGAAGCTTGCCTTCCAGTCTGAAAACAATGCACCAAACTTCATGGTGAGTATAGGTTAAGAACTGTTCCAGATGCAATACTTGTGTTACCAATAAGAAAATGTAATGATAAAAAAATCAGAGCAAAGATGTATCTTAGTTATGGAAGACATAATATGGTCATTGAGCCATGCTGAAAAAAAGATAGAACTACATAGCTGACAATGGAACACAAAGAAATTAGCACAGACAAATTTATATGCTATTAAATCAATTTCTTTATTGAGTCTAAAACATTAACACCGAAGACAATTATGAACTGGAGTTTCCAGTCTCAGTTCCAGGAAATACCAAAATGCATTTGTCATTTATCAGAACCGATATGCCCAAGGCTTTTTTTTTCTGTGCATGTGTGAGAAATATGTTTACAAAACTTCTGCTCCTGTCCTGTAATTACTGGTCATGTAGCTCATTCTGCTATGAAGAGCTAGTTTTGTTTTCATCCAGGTAAAAAAGGCACCCAGTGGACCAACCATTTGTCTATAGAAATGCTCTACTACACACAGTCCATGGACACTGAAGGCTGTGTTGTGAAATGCCGTAACTACAACATTGCTTTCAAGATACACTGAATGAGCCTGCACTTGTTTTGGCAAAGTGCGTTTCCAAGTTGATTTGCTGGGAGTTCACTTCTCACTAGATATTCATATACCGTTTGCTATGAAGTGTCACCACTTCGACAAACGAAAGACAATCCTTGCTCTAGAAGTTAAAGATTTCTTCTTTAAAGAGTCACCAAAACCTGTAAGTTTACATTACGGTACAAGGAAACCCTATCGATTACGAGCCTGCTCATCCACCGCCTCCCCACACTGGAAGCTTTCCAAACCTTTGAGCAACCCGTCTGTACCTACAGAGTCCCTTTCGGAACAGCTTTATTTTTACTTTTTCCACCCTCCCTCCGGGTCGGTCTTACCAGACATACCGTTAAAAGCAAATTCTCGCAGGGCGAAGCCACTAAGGAATAGCCGGGACGTGAAACGTGAGGCTTCGGCGGCGATGCGGCTCCGGCGGGGAAGGGGCTGGGGCGCGGGGGCCCTGCAGACCCCTGAGGGAACGAAGCCGACGTGCTGCCGGCACCGCGGGAGCCCGAGCCGCCGAGCGCCGCCGCCCCGCCTGCGAGGAGCCCCGGTCCCGCCGGCAGCACCCTCCACCCTCCCCCGCCGGCCAGAGGCCCCGCGGTTTGCCCAGACGCCGCGCCACCGGCCTAGGCCGCACCGGCCGTTTGAAAATGGCGCGCGCCGCAACGGCCGCTTCCGCCCCGTCACCTCGGCAACGGGGCACGCGCCCGCGCCCCCCGCCGGCCCAGCCAACCACCGCCCGCGCCAGCCGCCTCGCCCCGCCCCTGCCCTCCCGGCAGCCCTCGCGCTGAGGGGCGGGGCGGGGTGACGTACGGCGCCTCGGGTGCAGGCCGTGTGGCGTCAGAGGGGACAAACCCCCCCCCCTCGCTCTCTGACGTCAGGGCTTTCCTCAGCGCCGGGGCTCCGAGCGGAGGGCGGGGCCGAGCGCGCGGCTGCGGGAGGAGCGGTGAGAGGCGGCGCGATGGCGGGCGGAGGGAGGAGCGGCCCACGGCGACAGCTTCGCTCCGGTTGCAGCCCAAGGGGGGAAGGCGGACGTCAGTGTGTGATGCAGCAGGGGCAGGCAGTCCTCTGGTACGGGCCGGCTGTACTCGCTTAAAGGGGATTTTATCAATAGCTATAAATACTTAAGGGGAGGGTGCCAGGGCGATGGGAACAGTCTTTTTTCAGTGGTGCCCAGTGATAGGACAAGAGGTAACGGGCACAAACTGGAGCATAGGAACATCCTCATCTTAACATGAGGAGGAACTTCTTTACTCTGAGGGTGGCAGAGCAGTGGCACAGCTGCCCAGAGAGGTGGTGGAGTCTCCCACACTGGAGCCATCCCAAACCCGCCTGGACGCCGTCCTGTGCCACTGCTGTAGGTGTCCCTGCTGTGGCAGGGGGGTTGGACTGGATGATCTCCAGAGGGCCCTTCCAACCCTGACCATTCTGGGATTCTGTGAATTCCTGCCCGGTGTAGCCGATACCTCCCCTTGATGTTGCTCGGGCTACCTTCTGTCAGGTGCAAAAACGTTGGAAGAAGGTCATACACAACCTCAGTCGAGTATCTTATTAGTAAGCAGAAGACAATTAGGATTTAATGAGCTACAAGATTTGTTTGTATGCTCAGCCAAGCCCCGGTGCCTTAATGTTGCCAAATTGCCATCTAGCAGGTTAATTTTTTCCTTTCGAGTTTCATATTCCTGGTTTTTAATTTTTCGTTCTCCCATCTGCAACTCAAAACCCAAACTCTTACCTCTGTCTGCACGTTTACCTTTATTGTGCCCGTTTCTATTCTACGTACGCCCCAACAACTTAACAACTTCCTCAAGCTGTACAGAAAAACTAGGTCCTGAATCACTGGCAGCTAAAGCTCCAGGAGGAGGAAGGTGTTACATGAGGCGGGAGTATACCGATGCTACATCATACTTACTAAAGGGAAGAAAAAAAATAAAAATGTGTTGAGAAATAAGAGCAATTCTACTTCAATGCCCAGAGACAAAACAATGGAAATCACTCTGCATTCTCACCTTTTTGAAATAACACTCCATAGAAATAAAGGATATGATGAACACAGTTTAATTAAGAATTATGACCATAGTCAGGTCTCAGAACATGAATTCAGTATTCCCACTGCGTAAAGTTCCACATCCATACTTTCCAGAACGGGGAAGGGAAAAGATCTGATAGTCGTTAATGCTTACATAATTTCCAAGATGCAAAGTATTAGTGAAAACAGTAGTATCCTTTTTGCATACTATGAAGGTAGTGCTTACTGCTTTTAGCAAGAGAAGGGATTATAAATAAAAAAATCTGAACATTAGGGGAAGGGAAAAACTATATCCAAAGTGTTTCACAGAATCAATGCTTTCAAACAGTACTTCAACCCAGCAGAAGAGCAACAAATCCCCAAACGTTTCATTTTGCCCTGAAAGACGTTTGAAGCGGGAGTGTAACTTGACATACGTGGCAGTTAACAACACATATACATGGAAATCCACCTTTTAAAAACAAATAGCATTTATAGTGTTTGATTCCCTTATACACAGGCACAAACTTTGCTAGCTTCTCTTTCCCTTTCTGGAGCTTAATGAGACTGTGCAATACTGGAGCAGTAGTCTAAAATATCCTGTATAGTGAATTCCATAGTAATTCCTGATCCAGGATAGCAGCGAGCTATCAGCCCTTCAAAGTGCTTGTATTGTCGGATAAACTCATCTTGCATGGAATGCCACACAACCTGCCAAAGAAAGCAAACTTTAGGAACTGTCAACTGGCACAATAAACTGTATGTGAACTATAAAACGTTGGCTCATTAATTGATTCTCAGATCAGGTGTCATGTTGAAACTACAGCTTGCTAACTACAAAGTTCAGTAAACTGAGTTGCTACATTAAAAAAACACAATAGAAGTTTTTTTACTCACTAAGTTTAAGATCTTTAGTGTTTACATGACTCCTGCCAAATCTGCAAAGCAGAAACTAGTAAAGATGAGGAAGTTGCCCTAAAAGAGGTATTGCTTTTGTCTTTAAACGCCCCGAACCTGAGCAGTGCTACTAATTCAGTTTTCAGACTTTAAGAAGTTGTTAATACGTGCTTAACACTTAAATCTGCTTATCATTTATTCCAGTGAGAAAGTTTACAGAGTATAAGAAAAAAAACTTAGATAATATAACTATCAGAAAAGATGTAATTGAAAGTCTATTCTGCTATTGTGTACTGGCTAAATTTTGTATCAGGTTCCCAGTTCATTTAAATCTAGTTCTCTCCACTTCCAGTGTATTTTGCAGAACAGAGATCATCCATTAATGGCCAGCTAGAGAATCATAAAGGAAGTTTCTGAATTCCATCTCTACCACCACAGTTCAAATCAATATTACAACAAATAGAATCAGAGCGGGATTATAAAAACCTCCGCTCAAAATTCATGGTTTTCCAGTTTTACTGAAGGTAGGCACTTCTCACAGAATACATATGCAAAAGCAGCAATAAAAGCCTTTGTGAAAAACATTAAAAGGTTTTTAAGCCATGATTTAGTTTACCTGAAGTAAGTTTTCTTCTTCACAGAGATGTTTATCTACCTTCTTGTAGAGATTATCCAGTCCCTTCTTCACTTCCTTACCGGGATATTCCTTGATAACTTTGCGAAGCTCTTGTTTATTAAAAGCCAGTTGATAGCTTACTTCCTCTTCTCGTATACCCTGTGCCACACGAGCTTCAACACCTTCAAAAAAATGCTAACAAACAGTAACAGCATTAATGATTATCAGCAATCTAAACTAATTAATTTGACAAGCATGTGCGTGTTTAAGTCTTGATTCTGCTTGACGACTGTTGTGTGTTCCCATTTTTGTTTTTTTAATTGGACATGAAGTAGTGCTCAACCATAAACATTAAAGCACAGCCCAACAATATAGCGCTCCATAAGTACTAGCATAAAACTGAAATCCATTGCTTTTAGAATCAATCAAGCTTTTCTTTGCAACCCTGTAACTAACACTGAATCAGCCTCAAAATCCTCAATTAGTGAGGCCATAGCTTGGCAAAATACTGTATCTTTCAGATAACCCGAGTAAGCATCTGAATAGGAATTTCTCTGCTTAAACCGTAATTACACAACAGCAATATTTGTTCATAATAGCCCTCTCTTCTCACTGCCCCGCACCAGCTGGCTCAACATAATAAAAATGGAGGGCAGTATGCCTACGAACATGCATGCGGAGCCACAGTATCATTTGAAGCAGTGCACTGGGCCTGGCCAGAATGGCGTTCACTTTCTTCGCAGCAGCCCATATAGTCAGCATTCAGTTTAATACTTAATTCAACTTTGGACATACAGAGCTTTCCTAAAACTTCTCTTATTCTTGAAGAGTTCAGAAGCTACAGTAATTTTCTCTGCAGTTGAGTTGGAGAAAACTATCCCAAAGCTCTGAATTACTTTTCCCCTCATGTTTTCCTTCCTCAAAACCACTTGCTTAAGACACAGCTGATGTTTATTTAGACAGTACTATTAATTGCCATGAAAAATTTGGTTATTTTCATCCAAGACTGTTAGCCTCATGAATAGAGTACTCTTGCCAGACATGCTGGAGTCTAAAATAATAAAATAGAGATGATGATAGATGCAGTGATAAAGAGATCAGATAGTGCAAACTAAACACTTGAGAAAGACCACTCTGTACCATTTAAATGTATATAAACTCAAATATACTTACATTTAATTTCTCAAGAGGCTGTCCAAGTGAGTAGATTACATAAGACTGAAGATGATCAGTGTATTTCTGTTTGGCTTCTTTTTTCTCAGCCTCAAGACAAGAAATTTTCAAGCGAGAAAGTGTTGCAAAAATATGATGGAAGTTCTCCATCATGACCACATCTCTGGGTGTTTTCTGGCTTTCATTAGCTACTTTCTCAACTGAAAGAAAAAGGAAGCAAAATACTTAAAATACCGAAAGGACACCCAAATTCAGAAAAACATAACTGATAACCATAATACTGTCAGAAAAGGAATTTTGGATTTTATGTAAGTGATAACCATTTGTATGAGTGATTGTCATAATTGCCACTAAATAAATCAATACCTGTGAGTCTTCAAAAGAAGTAACAGATATGTACGGGCTCTAAGACCACGAAATTTATATACCAAAAAAGTCACTTATAAAAAGATACAAAATAGTGACTGCATATGGTCATTTACATAAGTGAGAAACAACAACCCACATTCTGTGGAGGCTTACAAGCATGCTTTCATTATCCCTAATAAATGTCACATGGCAGAACTATTTCAGAAAAGTCTATTTCTTAAACCATTTAAGAAAAATCAAAGAAAATTGATTTGCTCTCTTTGCTAGAACAAAAATCTTCAATAAGGTTGCGGTGGTTTTTAAAATGTACTTCTCAGTTTCTCAATTTTTGCTTATTAGTTTTATGGTCAAAGTTATTGTCAATCCCCAAATTCAATAATAAAAATTAATAACACATATGTGTGTTCTTTTACGTTCATCCCCCCAAAAAAAGCCAGGGCAGGCAAAAGAAATTCTACCTATCACTCCCATATTGCACCTAAAAGCAGGCTGAAAGAGGATGGCTTCAACTAAGAGCGCAATTAAGTCTCTATGCCCGCTCATCCATTAATCATTTTGCTGAGACTACCAGGACACCCACCAAGAAAGCAGTCCTGGGCACCAGAGTATCTATAAAGATCACAAATTCATTTCAGTCAGAACACTGAATTGCCAACTAGGAAAAGTCTGCTACAGCCAATTTTGGTCTTCCCAGATAATTTTCTACACCACTCCCCCCCCCTCAAAGTCTACCTGAAGTCCTACATCTTTTTGATCTGTTTCAAACATTACTTGTAAATTAAATATCCTACTGCATTAAACATACTGCTTGCACTGATTTTGTACATGATTTTAACTTTGTTTCACCTTCGTTCTTTACTTCTATCCCTTATGTCATAATTGTTTGTTCTTTAAGTTTGCTCTGTAATTTTCTGAAACAGATTCTGTTTCTTCTTCAGTGTTTGACTGGCATAATTTTGAACCCATTTTAAAACACACTTTTCGAAATTCTCCCTGCACTAGTAATTTATTATTGCATAGTTTTGCCTGTCTATTGGCATTTGCTCAGTTTTATCACTTAAACAGTAAATTCTTAAGGACAGAAAAGTTGGGTGCAATCAAATAAAAAACATTTTCAGAATTTACTTCCCATCAGCTGGGATGCTCCTGCTGACCACACGTGGACTCCACTCTACTGTACTATGAAGTAATGTCTCCACAATTTCCTAAGATGTTCAGAACCACTATGCAATAATTTCCTCAGACTAGCTTTCTAGCCTCTACTGTCTCCTCTTGCCCCATCTTCCCCTAAAACAGAGATAAGTCTCAGTGGTTGGCAATTACTGTCCATGGAGTTGTTTGAAAATTTGCAGGTAAATCAGCATGGAGAGGTCCATCCATCTGTGCCCCCCCATTTAAAGACGGAAGGACGATTTTTCCAGAGTTCACTAGTTTGCATTCCCCCACCCCCCTCCCTTTTTTTTTTTTTTAATGTTAAATAAAACCAGTAGAACAAGGCTTTTGCTGCTATTTTCCCAGACTACAGCTGGGAGAATAGGGAGAACTGGAGAGATACTCTGCTGCGTCAGGCTAGGACACAAAGGACCTAATCTGCCAAGAAAGGGTCAAATTTATAGCCAGAACTCAAGTGATTTATCTTGGACAGGGCTGTGAAGATGAACGGTATTAGGGCCAAATGCCAGGGATCCCATCCAGATTCATCTCAGTTAAGCTACACCGGGGGAGAAAAGACAGGAAACTACTTCAGACAGAGCGTGTCATGTCGCTGCCATCTCCTATCTCCCTCCAGAGCCTTAACCACTTCCCTCTGTCGTAAATGAAAGTTACCTTACAGATAAGTACAAAGGGAAGTATCTACAGTTTGCTCTTAAACAGTATATTACAAAAGGTTTACAGTTGCTCTCCTACCAATAACAGACATAACCAAAATTTCAGCACAATATCAGTGACGTGGCTTGCAACAAGTCTCTTAAAAAAATTTAAAAGAAATTATGTGTTAATTGGAGCAAAATTATGTATAAATTGGAGGAAACTATCATTTTTGTAGCTATGACCACCTCAGAAGACCTACCACTGACAAAAACAGCTCTAATAAGTTTTATGTAGGCTTTATCTAGATCTCCTCGTCGTTCTGCATTTTTGAAAATTGATTCCGCGAGGGCTGCAAACTCTTCAAATTCAGCAACAAATGGAAGGATCCCAACTTTACTCTTCTTTGAGATTTTTACTTCATCCATCTGCTTCATTTGATTACTCTTAAATTTAAAACAAGAACAGACGTTAGCTTCTAATATATGACTCCAGACCATGTAACAACTAGTAAAAGAAAAGAAAAATGCAGACATACAAAAAACTGACATTTAGTCAAACACGGAAATAACTTTATCTTTCAATTAGTATACCTACTTAGTCTTCCTCACTTTTTACCCTCAAAAATTTGTTAAGAAATAAAGTAATTGGAAAGAAAAAAGGAAGATGGGCAACTAAAATCTTTCAGCTTTTATTCTCCTTTCTTTACATACTTAGTATTAAGAAAAAAAAACAAAACCCAAACTTGTCAACCAGAAGCAATTAATAGTTTTCATTCTATAATCTAACAAGGAACTTCAATTTTCTGATTCAGCCAAGCTAAGAATTCCTTTTGCTAAAGGAAGTTTCTTTAATCTTCTACTGAAATGCTATTTGAGTATAATCCAAAAAAATCAGCTTCAAAATATTTTAAGTATTAAACTGATCAAGAACAGTCAGTCTTATTATGTTGGCCTAGAGTCAAATTACATTTATGACAATAAAAAAAAAAGTTATACCAGCAACTATGTTTTCACTAAACTTGCCATATTTCATATAATGGTCATATTGTATTAGCAAAAGTAAGTTTCTGACATTAAAATCTGCCTTTGCTACTGCCAAAACATTTGCCATTTTATCTAAACCAAGCTTTTGTTAGATATAAGATCGAAATAACTGAACACATGGAAGAGATGTCTATCTGGCATGTTATGCTCAAAGGGGAAAAGCAAAACCCATGTAGTCCATGAGATTTTGCTTTGGTAAATAAAAAAGGCAGAGCGCTATAGTCTACTTGACTGACTTAGTAATCTCAGCAAGAGTACAAGTTTAAATAACTAAAAACATCAGCTAGCTCACAGCAGCGAACGAGTGCTCATATTTCTTACAAATAGCTAATTATTGCAGAAAACTGGAGTGGAGAGGAAAAAGAAACACAACCACCAATTGGTTTATCTTTTTTTAAAAGTTTAGCCAGTAGAAGAGCAATAATGTTACTCATTTTTACTTCAAATAAAAAGCAAAAATTTAACTATAAAGAAATGCAAAATCAAACTGGGTAGGAGTGGGCTTCCTATCTTATAGTTAGCTTAATCAGAATAAGTAAAGAACTTACAATGCATTTATCAAAGTTCCTTTTGACAGTCACCAAAACGTTTCCAAGTGTTGTGCTGAGAAAGGAAGCTGGGTCCACATTTTGTGCTGTCCATACATGATGACTCATCTTAACTAACATATAAAGGGAATTAAAGCTATCAATCTTGTCCCCCAGCGCTATAAGATTATTCAGCTCAGGTTCAATACACCGGAATATTTTTGTCATCATTTGTCGGATCATGTCCTTCCTATTAAAAATGCATAAGATAAAAATATTACTCTCGGCAGTTTACTAAGCTATTCTACGTGTTCTTTGATAACATTTTTAGGATAAATTTATTTGATATAGTGGTCTCATTTGCATTCAACAAGTCTCATGATTTTCAGAATGCTGCTAAGGGACGAAATGCCAATGCCACACAGTAAAAATCAATACACACAGGTGTAAAATATTAAAAAAAATTATTTTCTGTGTGGAAGCTGCCACACACTCAAATTCAGAACTTTACTGAGCATATTTTCCAAAGCGTATTTTACTTATTACAGTGCCTAATTTCATTTTGCAAACTCTTAAAGAATTAATCATCTTTTTTATACTGCTATAGACAAAAACATCCATCCTATAGACAAAAAAATTTATATTTACTGACACGCTCAGTGTCTAGGTACAAATCAAGAGTTCACTACTCGTTTTCACTAAAAGGGAACAAGTTCTGATTATAGAGAAAAAAAATTATATGCCAAATAAATCCACATGTAGGCTTAAGAATCAATAATAAACAACAGCAGCACATACTCAGATGATATTGTTTGTGGAACACCAGAAGTGTATGAACGAGATAAAGTTCCTCCATCCACTTCCTCTGCTTCATTCTGTAAGAACAAGAAACGTGTAGATAAGGAAGCTGAAAGCTTGTCTCCAATAGTGTATTTAAGTGCTAAGTATATCTGACAAAACCAACATAATTATCAGCTTGTTTTTTGGTTTTGGGTGGTTTTTTTTTTTTCCTTTTTCTTTTTCCAAAGTAGCAAATACAGTGGTTTGCAAGACTCTGGTATTCTTCTGGTCACGTTCCCCATCATACAACACTATCCACAATTACTCCCCATTGCCCTCCTACATAGCATGACGAGGGGTTCATTGTGATCTTACGAGGAAACGAAACCATGGCAAAAGAAACATGTTAGTCCTCCTTTAAAAGTTTTTGTCAGCCAAAAATAAGGATTCTGCCAGCTAATGGAGTAAAACAAATTACTGATAACCTGGATCACATAACGGCCAGATAAATTCAGAATTTATCTTTTTATCAGGTCTCTTACAAGGCCTGTTCAGTATTTTTTACTTCAGTGACAGAATGAAGAGTCATACCGTTGTCGTTCCTGAGATGCTTTGATGTTGCTGTAGTTTGAAAAATTTACTAATGAAGTCCTGTTCTGCCAGACACAAGGGTTCTAGTTCACTTAATACTTGCTCGAAAATCTAAAGAAACACAAATATTTTATCAATGCACAGAATACTATGCACAGTTAGTAATACTAATTTCAATTCTTAGTTGCATAGGATTTTATACTTTCTATCTTCAGTAAGCTCTAGAAGGGTTATTTCTACTAAATAGAAATGGAAACAGCTTGTCCTTGTATCTTTAAAAGTGATACCTGCATCTTCAACATAGTCCCTTCTCATCCATGTAACAGTGGGAAGAAAAGAACAATCTATGTTTTACCACAACTAGAAGTTTTCTAGTCACAGCCTGAGGAAGGACTTCTGTGCTATAATGAAAACATTCACATTTTAATAGTAAGTCATGGGTTCTGCCACCCTCTTCTCTGCCTGGGCTGCTGAGAGGAAGAAGACAAAATTAAAAGCCTCAGGGAAGAAAAACATGTAAACTGTACATAGAAGATAACTACTCTGCAGAAAACATTTCTACATAGCTGCTACAGAAGCCAACAGCAGGTTTTGTACGGAAATAGAAGTATTCATAATGATTTTTAGATGTAATCTAAAATGAAACACTATTTTGGCAACAATTCATTAAAATATTTTATTAATACGAACTACTGAAATTGTAAGCCAGGTGTTAGACATACTTCTAATCTGTCACCTTTACACAACACAGAATATTCTCCACAAGTATTTAAGGATTAAGAAATCCAACAATTTACATAAATGGAACCAATCCAGCTACAAAGTAAATCCACACTACTGAAAATTCCCCTAGGGAAAAAAAAAATAATTTAAAAAACCTGAGGTCAGCTCAATAGCTTACAACTCTGTATACATTAGTTACACTCACATGCCCCCAGTGGGTGCAAGGTAATTCAGAAGTTGAGAAAATTAGCACAATTCTTGTATTTACACAAAATTGTTTTAAAAAGCTATCATTTAAAATCTAAACAAGTTGCTGCAGCAGGTGTATAATAACTGTTTCAGGCATATATTATTTCCTCCCAGATAATGATTGAACCAAGATTTGAAAAGGTCAGAAAAAAAATACTAATTTCCATCAAATAATTCAATAGAGAACAAGAAAATTATTTTTATCTCTCACTCTGAAAACAGCTCCTTTTCCCTTCATAGTACGGAGGAGTTAATTCCACAAGAAGTGAGGAGTACCGTCACTTTTAAAGGTTCAAGAAAAAAAAACAAACAGGCTGAGGACAGCAGGTTTTTAAACAGATCCTGAGGACACTCCGGTAATAACTTAGTGCCTGGTTAAAGCTGAAAACTGATGATAACTTTGATGTGAAACCAGTATAAATAAAATTTTAGGGCCACGCGCAAGAATATTATGCTTTCTTATCTTTCACTTTTGCTTACATACTAGCAAAATGTGACAGAACACATGAACATTTGTATTGAGAAAAAAAAAATATCAGTTGAATAATCCATCAGTTCAATTCCTGTTTGCTTAAAAATGCGTATTTGGCTTGAACTTAATAGACCGTTTTTATGCTTGATATTCTTTACAGATCACACTACGCATATAAAGGAATCAAATGTAACCTTATAGAAAAATACTCTGATCTACATATTTCTTAACAACTGTCTTTATTAGATGTGTGGTGCATACAGAATTTGAAATTGGCATGTTTTAAGGTTTAAACAGTACAGATTTTTAAACTATACATGAAGGATATGCAAGACGCTTCTAAGACAAAACTAAGCAGGAATCCTATGCAACATTTTGGCTTTACCTTATCAAATTTTGTTCTGTCAGCCACATCAAGGTCAGAGGCAGACATGTTTCCCATATCCAACAGTGAGGATGACTGAGACCTACGGTTTCCCGAACTCTGAACAGAAAGTTTATTTAAGCTAGAAGTAGACCCAGTCAGTTTTCCAGAACTTCCATGAAGACCTGTGAAGTAAAGACACTATGAAGAATGGAGGCAAAGGCAGAATAAAATAGTCAAGAACAACAGGTTCATTACAGAATGCATGAGATCAAGAGCTGCTAGTAGTCCTACATTAAAATCGAACAACTCAATTTTTGTCTAAGCTGCAAATGCTTTTGCTGTAAACACATTCTTTTCTCGTTACAAGGTAACTGAAATACTTGAAGTTTCAAAGTACAATGTAGCTATATAAGCCCTAATTGTAAAGTATGGAAAAAGGTATAAAAAGAACAAAACTGTGAAATACAGGAATATCTACAGGGATAGATATTCGCCTTGAAAGCTTGGAAACAAAGACCAGTTATGATCTTTGTGAATGTACTTTGGGCAAAGGCTGCCATAAGCAGAAGAATTAATCCACGAGAGGGGAAAAATTTAAAAAGCTTCATATACACATGGGCATGTTTTCATCTTGAACTTGACCTTTCTGCTGTTAACATCCTTTTGTCTACGTAGCCTGCTCCAGCTATTTTGCTGGATCTACAATCCCATAGTAACTCTACTGCTAACACTCCCCCCTCCTTTTGGTCATAATTAATATTCAGACATTTCTTCCTGATATTGTGGGGGCTTCTCCTAGGTGAGAAGCATATCTTTATATTTTTTTTCCAAATTTTCAGAAATGCTGGAACAGGATGTAGAAAGCTAGTAACAAAAAAAGACCAAGAAATCATCAATATTTGACCCCCGTGTAAACTTCTCACATCTCAACCGCAAAGAAACTTAAAAGCAATCCTGCAAGTTTCATTTAACTGCTGTGCTGGTATCTAGTCTAAGGACACAAACAAGACAAAGTCTATGGATCTAATAAAAGTTGTTACCTCAACCTACTGGAAGAGTTGAAAAACTACTTCAAGCTCTCAGGCACAAACGTATTTTTTAGATCAACTAGTAGCATGGGAAACCCAAAATATGTTGCCTTTACCTGCAGACCTTCTCAACTTCTATGTTGGGCCATTTTAGCTGTGCTTCATTTTTGCCTTGCAAAACTAATGATTCTGCTAATGCTTATTTCATTCTGAATGGAGCGCTTCAGTGTTAGGTAGATTTTCCATGATGCAGCACTACATCTTTACATTGACACACATGCATTGACAATACCAACTAATGCAACTAGTTATACTCACTCTCAGTTTCCTGTTTGACAGCACTTTCTTTTCGAGGCAGTGTAGCTGGGATGGATTAGGTTGCAAGCATCAAAGACAAAGACAAGTTAAAATGCAGTTTGCACAAACCATGCACAAGATGCAAGTTAAGCTCTAACTGGAAAGAAACATGCGGAGAACTATAAGCAGCAAGTAACTACATTGCAAACACATTTAGTTGGAGAGGTACTATTCTAGAAATTCAGTATTTAAGCTACATGGAAAACAGAGGAAGTTTCTAGGTATTAAACTTTGCTTCTTCTTATACAGTGTGTTTAAAGAACATTTTTGATAACGTGTATTTAAGTTCTCCCAAATTGAGAAGTCCATTAAATTAGGGTTTTATTTGTCAGAGTTGACACTGCAAAAGACTCAGTTTTCCAAGATCAATTATCACATCGATAATAGACATGAAGAAATTAAAATGTATTTATGTAATTTTGTACTGAGTCAGAGATATTATCCACCTCTTCAATTTAAAAAACACACACCAATACTGCAAAATCATTCATATCTGGTAAGACTGGCTAACCTTTTCTGCTGTTTGCAAATCAGGATGTTTACATAGAGAATACATCTTTTGTATTCATGCTGCACCAAAAATTGATGACTGCAAATTTGGAGAGGATGAAAACAAGAACTATATAGTAAAAAAAAGATTTTTTTAATTTTTCCTGTTTTTTTGCAAAATAAAACTGTTTCCTCAAATGGACTTCATTATGAAATTTAGAGTAAATAGGCATCTGTACTAAATATAGAATCCCTAACCAGTAAAAGGCATTTGCATACATACACTAAAAGCAGTATGTGGTATTAAGAAGATCTTGATGAGGATGGATGCTACAAGCCCCCCAAAATGGAGCAGGCAAGCAGAATCTACTGTAATAGAATGAGTAAATACTTCTAAATGCCACAAACATGTCTTAAATACCAGATGTTCTCAAGTAGGCAACACTACTGACAATTATAATGTCAAACTCATATTTAATTCCAGCCTCATTTTTAGATCCCGGGGGTTTTTGCAGTTTTTGAATAAAAAGGTTTGGGCCTGATATATTTGGCATATGCATCTGTCATGCATTGGTCCCACTTCATCAGCCTCAATTTCCAAATGCACGGGACTGTATTACAGAATGTGAAGAACTACAGGCAAAGATCAGGCCTTGGACAATCAGGGGAGCCATAGTGGCTTTTAAGAAGACACATCATATAAACATATGACAGCAGTAGCAATCTCTCCCACATTGATTTTATGGTATTTAAGTATCAAAGTCTTGGCTTAATAAATGAAAAAAAAAAAAACAAAACTACTTAAGACGTGTGAATGCTCACAACCCAGATTTTTTTTTTTTTTTCCATAAAAATGCAGACAAAGAACCTTGCGCTAGCACAGAATGCCAGAGTTCTCCCAGCTTCCCCTCCGCGTTTGAGGCATTCAAATAGCAGTGCTATTCCCAAAGCACAAAAAAAGGCAAGAACACACACCAACACAGCTTGGAAACAGGTCACCTTTAGTGTCCGAGTACAACTGGAGCATTATGCACCTGCACTATTCCTTAATTAGTTTACTATTAAGAAGTGACTTATTTGGAATTAATGTGCAACTAGTAATAGTGCAACCACTACCTTCAACATGGAAGCCTTTGAAATTACACACTGTTATAAGCTGTTACAAAATAAATACGTAACGATACTTAAATAGTGAAATGAAATCCTATTTATATAAGGAACAGCTTTTTAAACATAAGTATTTTGCATTCCTTCTTTAGAAGATTAGTAGTGAGGACTGAAGATTTTTTGATGCAATTCACTGTCAAATTTGCTTGTGGTCTCAAATATGTGGCCACTGATAACTATGAATGGCTTAATCACCACTCATAACATTAATAATTCTAGGAGAGTCCCCACTGGATACAGCTCCCAGTTTTGGCTTTGTGACTGTTTCCTACAAATTTTCAGAGGACTGGGCAGTTGGGTCAAGTTTTGCGTATCGGTCAGTCACCAGCAAGACTCAGACATAAACATACTCTTTGTACGATTGTGAAAATGTAATATTACAACAGAAATCAAACCAAGAGAATTGGTTAAAAAAACCCTTTGCTACTCTCTGTTCTGTGTGGAGTTCAAACATGCATGAGGTTTGCACAAGTACACGACAGAAGCGTTCTCAAGGTGAAGCTCTTATGCTGGTGAATTGAAGGACCTCTTTCTCCAAAATGCCTGATCACTCCATAACATTTGCCGAAGTTAGGAAATTGCTACAAAAACTGCCTCCTCACAAACGCAAATCACAAAAGAAGTGCCAGGATAAAGTGCTTAGAATGTTTTAGAAATCAATTTATATTAGGACAAAGTGTTTTGTTCTTGCAATAAGATAGCTTTTCAAGATTTATGAATTTAACTGCTCTGACAATGACACATTATGGCATCACTTGCTCTCCATGTCCAACAGCTTGCCAAGATTTATCTTTCCAGCTCCCCCCTCCCTCAATCAAGGCTTACCACTCTCCTGCTCTGTTCCTTTCATTACTTCTTTCTGTTTTCTACCATCAAACTTCAAAGCCTAAGTTCAGGACCCACAATAGGCCTGACAGAACTTACTAAAGCTGCACATCATTTCAGATTTAGAATTTGGAAACTGGTGAACTGTGGCAAATATAAATATTTTGAACAAGTTTTGAAATAGTGCACTTTAAAATACAGAATAGCCAATACATAAATACAGCTGTATCACTGTTGCTTTCTAAGTATTCAGGTTATTTTTTTTAAAAGCTTCACTTTCATACTCACACTAGACTATTTAATCCTAGCAGGAATACATACTCCCTTAAACAGAAACACCTACAAGTTAACAAAGTACAATGTACAATTTCTAGTTTCAGACTACATAGGTAAATCCCACTGAAAACACAATGAAATACACAGGTTTCCATAGGCAGAATTAGTGTTAAAACTAGCTTCCTCAAATCCACCCAAAAGCAGAAGTGATAGCAGAAGGAACACACACGTGTTGCCCAAGCTTTCCTTAATTACCAGAGCTGATTTTTCAAATTTGTTCCAGTAATAAAGTGGGATAGTTCAAGTAATAAATAAAATATGGTTGGTAGTTCATTAAAAACTGAGTGTAGATTTGAAAACCTGAGAAATACCGTATTTTATCCTTCTAGCCTGACCAATTTCACAAGATTTCAGTTGTGCTACTCTTGGCCTTGTGGAAGTCAGAAGGTTTACCAATTGTATTTTTCATCTAACTTCTTCCACCTTGCCAAAAGTAAACGATTTTACACCGTTATAAAATTGGCCTTATGTGTTGTAATGAGTATTGTATAAGCAAATAATAAGATTCAAAGCAAGATGGGTGCCTCCTGGAAGCTTACCAAACTTTTTTCCTTCTCTGGTTGTGCCTGTCATCTTGATCTTGGCGACTTCAAAGAAATCTTTTATTTCCCTTTCATATAGTCGTGATAAATAATCCATATAATTCTTAAAAGAAAAATGTGAAGTTAGTTAACAGGTATACATATTGACTTTGTTCTATTACAGTTAAATAGATCTTAAAAAACAGGAAGTATATAAATTCTACTAAATAGCAAACTGTTTTGGCCTATATATGTGTATATATATATTTATGTAGCATGCACAAAAATGTATTCATGATACTTAAGCAGGTTATGTTGATTTTCCTAGTAAGTTTATTGAGCAACCAGAAACTGCTACTTCTCCTCCATGAGGAAAGAAAGATATGCAATGTGGTACATCTAAACTGGATTACTAGTGGTAGAGCGTCATAGAATGCAATTCAAGGGTAGAACAGAGAGAATTCAGCACCATTTTCTATAGTCTCTTTTACTAGACTGACTATGCCCCCCCAAAAAGCAAACAGGATGCCACTCCTACACATCTTCCTGAGCACGTGACCTCTTTTATTGCTATTCTTACAAGGAAAACAAAAGACCAAAAAAAACTTTGGGAGGCAAACTCTTGTGTGCCTACTTACTACAAGATTCAAGCAATCCCAAAATAATTTGTTTGTCACGCTGCCAAAAGTAAGCTGAAATTTTAAGAAGACAAGAGGCACAACAACTGGAAAAAGTCTGAAGGTTATCTGGTTCGTTAGATTCTTAGTACACAGGTTATAATAATATTTTACTTTATTGACAAAGATCACCTAAGAATTTTTTTCTTACGTTCTTCAAAATTTTGTTAATTAGCATGCATAATATGTAAGTATATGCGTCTCTTAATTTTTTATTAGAAGACCATGAAGACATCAACCAGTCATTGGCCATTTGCCTTACACTGAAGAAAAAAACTAAACTATTTCAAAGCCATTTTAAGAGTCTAATTTAATTCTTCCACAGTTGAGTTTTTAAAAATGTCAATGCTTTAATAAAAGACGACTTGTTCTGTAAGGACTAACTTTCCCTTGACTTCTATCTAAACACTTTCTATACTTCTGTGGTAATTTTTTCATTCTATGACAGTTTTAAACAAGGTAGTTAAAAGCTACATATATACAAAGCCAAAACATTTCAATTTAATCTACTTTTCAAGAGACTTCTGAAGTTTTTGGTATTCCCAAGTGAAATGAATGTCTGTTGAAACAAAGATGTCACGCAGGCAATAAGCACATCAACATGAAAATAGCTTATTTTCCTTACTCAACTGTAAAATGGGAAACTTTTTTTACATAAATATTAAGGTTAGTATCTTATGATACTTCAGAACAAAGACATAGAATCTTGGAGGGAAAGAAAAAAAGGATACAACAAATACCAAAAAATGAAGTTTCCTATTCCAAAGAGGACAAAGAAAAGAGGAGCAGTGAATTAAATTTAATATAAAGAAATATTGAAAGGACACGCACATACACGCAGGCAATTCTTTTGACTCTCAAATACAGTATATTATGTACATTCTCTAGCATCATTTGAGCACTTCACAAACCTTTGTTAGCCCTTCATATTTTCCATAATCTGTGTTCTTGAGCCACTCCATCAGCTTAGCATATCGAAGTAAATCTCTGTGAAATGGATGGTGATTGGGTAACGTCAATTCAACAGAGTGCTGGGCAAGAGTAGAACTCTGATCGTGACCCTTGATAAGAGAAAGTATTAAAGTAAATCTGGAAGCATTATAAAGATATACTAGAAGTTTCCTGAAAAACTTAAAATTAAGACACTATCCCATTCAGAAAAACAGAAAAGCATCAAAATATTTTGCACAGAAACAAAGTCTAGAGACACAGATAATACAGACACTGAGATATTATAGTTGTGGCCAATAATGCATCTTAGTAAGCCTGTTTGCTGTAAGGCTCTTGTGTTTACCACTCTGCCTTCATGGTGAGTCAATTTGGCATTTTTTCCATGTGAACGCAAGATACACCTGAGTGAAGATTTAATGATAAGTGTTCAATTGTTTCTAAAAAATTCTAAGAGATTATTACATTACTTCTCTAAACAAACATAAAAAATCCATAGCTGCTTCTTCTTAAAGATATTGTTCCCATATACCATAAGACATTTCAAGTCCCCAGTCAATGGGTGGCCTAGGTAATTCGGGAAGCAAGCAAGGTAACACCACAGTTCAGCCACAGAGCAGAACACACAACCGTTAGCCCTGGGTTAACGGAGGGGAGGATGGGACTTCATTTCAAAATGGCTTTAATGTTTTCTGTAAAGTCTTTTTTACCGGGCTTGCGATAAATACAGCAACAGAACTTGATCATAAGTATAGGTTGTGCCATGACAGCACAAAAAGATTGTCCTAATTGGTCTCCAATTCCTGTGGCATGACACGCAGGTGGTTTATGCAGGTCAGTCAATGTCAGTCCCTAACAGAGGAAGCATTCCTGGACAGTTCCATCTCGGATATGAGAAGTTGGCAGAATATAAGCTGTAGAGTTTAAAAACTGCCTTTGCATGTCTAAGTTGGAACAGAAGCCAGTTTGGATCACAGAGTCAAAACTAAAGCGACTTTGGCTCATCCTTCTCTATTGTATTGGGTACTAATCACAGTATCACAGTATCGTCAGGGTTGGAAGGGACCTCTGGAGATCATCTAAGTCCAACCCCCATGCCACAGCAGGGACACCTACAGCAGTTGCACAGGACGGTGTCCAGGCGGGTTTTGAATGTCTCCAGTGTGGGAGACTCCTCCACCTCTCTGGGCAGCCTGTGCCAGTACTCTGCCACCCTCAGAGTAAAGAAGTTCCTCCTCATGTTAAGATGGAACTTCAGTTCAAGTCTTTGATTAAAAAAAGCCCTAGAAGCTTCCACAATACATTCACAGATTTTCGTCCTAAAAAAAATGAAGATGAGAGTCTTGGTAATATTTGTAAAAGACTAACCTTTACTAAGTAACGCAATGTGAACATGTCAGCTTCTGAATAAAGCTGGAATTCTTTTTTGTATCCATCTTGAACATGCACTTAAAGTCCCGTTTTCTTAACTACATAAATGGAGACACAAATGGACCCCAAGAAACAAGCGCTAGACAGCTTCCTTCATGCATTCTCACAGACAATGGGGAAAGGTCGCACTGTTAATCTCCTTTCTAAAAACAATCTTGTAGTCTGACTCCAACCAAAAGCTGTGTAAAGTGCAATTATTGCAACGCATAATTTGGAATTGGAATCCAGCCAGCATTAGCCACACAGCTGCTGATGTCATTACTGAGGTCATACTCGATACTGTAGGTACTTCTGGGTGTGCATATAGCAAATATTTTCAACAGATCTTTGATATACTTTTATAAAAACTAGATATAGAAAACCATTTATGGTTCTCTCTCCCATCCCCTGGTGTGCAACATTCCTACAGCATGCGCTTTAATGTTCAAGTTCATTACAGTTTAAGATGATTTACCTGGTGGCTTTCACAGCTTGCGTCAACTAAGTCAGTCCAAAGGCTGGTTCATATTACTACTAGGAAACACTCATCTATCCAAACTTTTATTGCTTCTTTCATCTAACAATGTTATTCGTGCCTTTTATTACATACAACTTTTTATTTTTGCATAGTAGTTGCATTCTTCAGAAAGCTAAATGACAAATTCACTCCCAAGATAAATTTCTCTTTCCAAGCCAACTTTTCCACAGGACTAATCATTCTGGTTGTCCTAAATTATGTCCTGTTCAAGTCTGCTCCAAAACATTATGGAGCTTCTAAGTATACCTTCTTCATCTAATTAACAGGCTTCCTCTCACTATATAGACATTTACACTAAATGTTACCAAATGATATTGCAAGTTTGTTATTCAACTATTTCATAGTTTTGAAGCTTCAAACTATTTCCTATTTCAAAGGCAGAAAGCCCAGAGTTGCCTTTTAATTGAATGCTGAACCTCGTCATTAAAGATTTATTCTGCTTTTTTAAAGTTACAGACACACAGTAAGGTTAATTGAATATTATTAGGACACAGTAAAGACAACTACATTAACTGTTAGTAACAGTTACTGCAAACGGTTTTTAACACTGCAATGAATGGCAATCCAAAGTTGCATTTCTGTTTAAAACTTTTAAGATTTATTCTTGTTTTTAGGTAAAGGAGATGAAGCACCTTAATATCTTACAACAGTAGTTTGAATCACAGCATTGGGCTTGTTTGCTTTTAAAAAAAGAACAATTTCATAATTCTAAGACAATATATTTAGGCTGAAATGTCAATGCAGCTTTGGTTTTCCATCTAATGAGTTCTGAATCAGAATATGTCTTGTTCGTATTAGCAGTTGCCTAGACATTATCATATTTTCATTTACCATTTTAATTTAGAAATCTTTATCTGCCTTAATTTCTTCTGAAGTACTTCATTTTTTTAAAGAAAGATTCTAAACAAATAATGCCACTCTTCAGATGTTAAAGGTAACAAAGTATTCCAGTTAGACTTTTCAAACCCATGGGACTGAGAAATTACTATATTCTATTAATCAGACTAACAAAATAAGGTAATTTTAGTAAGATAACACAAAAATCTGTTATACCTCCAACACTTGAATCCGTACCTCAAAATGAAGTACACGAGCTTTTTTCTTCCTTTTGTAACAAGCAAAAAGGCTTTGCAGAGGCTCATCTCTTGCAGTTAATGAACTCTGCCTGCTTAACCTTACAGTGAGGTCGTATTTTTTATGTGCTGATTAATATCTCACAGCTAACAGCAGGCCAATTTTCAGAGGGCAAGTTTATATGAAAGACAATAGTGAGGCCACTATCAGTACCAAAATTAAAAAAAAATAAATTGCAAATTGGTAACAGCATTTTCAATAGCACTGAAAAGTCTCTTTATAAGTATTTCATCTAATACACATAGTATTACATAGTAATAATAATCTCTTACTATTTTTAAAAATAAAATCCTCAGAACAGAACATCAGAAAAGACATTCTGTTGAACAGCCACTTGCATACACAAGTCCAATATTTAAACTTTGTGAATGCATTTACACAGGACTTACACAACATAGCTTCTACTTGCTCATTTAGAGGCCAGGACACAGTCTGGGCTCAGGTTTTCAAAATATTGAAAGTAACAGAAGAAACATATCTTCTTAAGAACAGAAACTAAAGGTGAAAAATTTACCATGCTGTAGAACTGGAATTCTTCTGGAAACTGAAGAAAAATATAGGAAGCACTTATCTTTGCCAAAAAAAACCCAGGCTTGTACTCTCAACTGTAATCTTCTACACAATTACTCGACATGATTCTATTTTCTGCACACAGTCTAACATGTAAAAATGAACATTTCTAAAGTGTTGATTGTACTAATATGTATAAAACCCGAATTATTTTTGTTTACAAATATTACAATTTTACATAATTGTAATATGTGTACAACTGTACAGATACTGCAATTTCCTGGAAAATATTTTTCCTCCATACATCTCAATCTGTCTCTTAGCAATTTCTGGAGATCAGATCAGAGGAAGGTTACCTCAAACAGATAAACAAAGCATGTCGGCTGATAAAAAAACCTGGAAGTGAGAAGGAGCATAAGTCTGATGCTCTGCAATTGGTAAGGATAAATTTCTTTTTGTAAAGCCAAAGATGCAGCTGCTAGTTAGGTAAGTCAAGCTGATAAAAATTAGTTAGAAAAGCTTGTATCAAACCCGATGTACTCACTGGAACAGAAAGATAGGAGGACCTGTTATAGAGTTGAAGAAGTGTCTGAGTAAACTAATTGGAGATAAAAAAAATACAGACATTAAAAAAACTGATGCTAAAAAAGACATCCAGCCTGTAGGAAACAAGTCTCAGGACAGTGATTTCTGAATATTTCAAGTTAAGGCTCAAAAATCAAGGTTTAGACATTTTACTTTGTATGGTTTGTTTGGTTTTTTTTTTTAATGGCCCTTGAAGTTCAGACAGCAAGAACTCCAATGTTCTCAGCCTCTGACACCCTTAAAAAAAGTCAATGCTTTTCCTCCTCAATTAATCATGCTTTACAGCTAAAGAAATTCTTATATATTACACAATGTGTTTAATTCAGATAGCAAACCCACTAAAGAGAGGTGCTTTTTTATAGCATAAGAGACTTCTGTAAGCAACTATAGTTTGGTACACTTAGCGATATCTCTGCTTCAAGTGCCTCTAGCAGTCCATTCATTTACTGATTACACAGAAAATGTCCAATTTTAGGTGGATTGTTTTTCTTCTCAGGAAAAGTTCATGACCAAAAATGTCATATAAAATAGTAAGAAACAATACCTGCTGAACAAATACGCTGTTCAAATGACTGGCAAGTCGCCGTGCAAATTGCTCACGCAAGTCACTAAACCGTTGCTGTTGCTGTTTCACTGCGTGAAGCATATCATGTCCTAAAAACAAAAAACAACTTCACAGAGTACAAAATATATAGTAATATATCATATGTGGGAATCAAAAGGACCGGAGGTCAGAATTCCCTCATTCTACAGAAACAAAATCTGAGACTAGTTGGAAAGGCACATAAAATAAAGGCACTACCATAATAAATTTTCTATGTTAGACTGTAGTCTAACAAAAACATTACCTGGACGAAGAGCTACATTCATACACTGCAGAAGGGCATCTGCTGCATTAGTGCAGGCCTCAATGCCTCGAGAAGAAGTCAGATCTCCCTCCTGAAGGGCTTTTATATGACCTTTAGCCAAATCCATGTGATTCTACAAAATAATGGATAGTACTGTCCATAAGCAAGTTAGTTTGCTATGCTGAACCAAGAATAAATACAATTCCATCATTATAAAACCTTACTGAAGTCAGTGCAACAATAAAACAGAAAAATAAACTCATTATTTTAAATGAACCTCATATTTAGTTGCTAAAAAGGGTAGCACCCTCAAAGAACTTTATACCTGATGTGAACCACCACAGTAAACACAATAAAAATGCTTACCACTAAGAACTCTATCTCTGACAGTAGTTTCACATTATTTGTGTTGCTGAGATGGATTAGATGATTGCTTTCTGAGATTTGATCCATTTGCTCTTTTACACTCTGAAGCATTTCTTCATAACTGCTCAGCTTTAGCTCAATTTGGTCAACTTCCTTCAGAGCTTCATCCAGCAACTTCATCAAGATATTCACCTGTTTCTCCGAGGCCATAATTGACTGTATATTTGCCTGTACAGAAAATTAAGTCACAACATTTTAAGAGACATTTTTATATCTCAAAAGCATTCTGATATCTCCTTCTGTCTCAGTGTCAAATAAACACTTTCCAAAACTCTTTGTGAAAGAAACAAAACAATATATGCTCGTAGTACTTCTCATTTAAAGTATTATTGAACACAGCAGTCCCTCAGTCTATGACACGTCTTTATTTCACAAAGAAAAGATATAAAGCCAAAACTTTGCTCGAGTTCTTAGAACTGAAATTTTGATCTGCACAAAAATAAAAAACAAACAATAACCCCTACTATATTGGAATATTTTTAGTTCAATAAAAACAACTTAGGTGATAAACTCACATTTTCTGTTGCAAGATCAGCTCTCCCTATGATAACAGCCATTTTCAAAATATAACAGTAACATACAACTTGACAATCTGAGGAGGCTGTTAACTGTTCCCTCAAGACTATATCCCCTGCATTTAAAAAGCAAAATAGCAAACAATATGGTACTGTTACAGGCAGCCAAATACTGCTGCATTATTAGACTAAGCCAGGTTCCTAATTACACCAAGAGTAGTATTTTAGGCATAAGAGTTCACATCCATGGACATGAACATCTATTCTCTCTCTCCCTACATCTCTGCCTTCAAGAAGGGTATATGCAGAATGCCTCCCTTTTTTCTTCTCAACTCCTCATTGGAAAGCTTGTAACTCACCCCTGAAGGTCTGGAAGGTAAAGAGCAAAGTTGAAGATCTTTAAAATCTGATATGATGTAGCTCTGCTTAGGAGCAGATATACACTTACTTTCAATATGCAGCAGAACACGTTAGGTACCTTTTCAAGGAACACTACGTAGTCAGTATCAATGAAAACAGTTTAGCACGCTAACACACTTTACATTACAAGAAATGTTTACCCCATCTAGCACTTGTAGCTCTCTCGACAACTTCTCTGCAAAGGCTTCAGCATTAGAAATAGCATATTCACACCCTTCCATCATTATTTCAATATCTTGTTCCTCTCTTGCATTTAATTCCTGGTATTCATCCACAGCTTCTTCATCACCTCCTGCTACACTTTGATTCTCTCCACTTGGAACGGATTCTTACATAGAGAAGGGAAATAAAACACGTTATCAAGTGCAGAAAGCCACAAGCATTTTAAGAGTATTTACATATGTTCAACTATCTTTAAGTAAGTGAATCCATTAAGTAACTTTCATAACAAGCACCTGCTACCCACGCACACTTTTTTTTTCAAGTCTCAATCTTCCAAGGGCTTCATTAAGATTTCCCGAACTTGTTCCGAACAGTGATGTCTTTTCCAAATTATGCAACATAAGCAAAATACAAATAGCCACCTTCCTTTATTGCATATAATCAACATCAGAATATATTACGCTATTATGCTAGACTTGTTAGCAGAAGATCAGTAGAAGTTAGATTCTTTCTTTTGGTAGACAGAGCATAAGGGAAACATACCAAAGTTGATTAAGAAATATATCGCTGAATAGGTGAAAATTATCTTGATGCTCAAGATAAGTTTCACAGCAGAAAAATCAGTACTGAGGTAAGTGAAAGTTATATAACAATGCTTTCATGAACTATGATTTCTCATGGCACTGCTTACTTAATTCACAAGCCAGTCAAAGGCTGACAAATGATTTACAGAACATTAATGCAGTCCAGTCAGAAAGCGTTTAGGACATTTGAAACATCCTTCTTATCTCTACCAACTTGATAAGCTATCCAAAGCACTATTTAAAAAAAAAAAAAAAAAAGGAAAAAAGCAAAAAGCATTATTTAAGAAAAATTGCTCACAAAGCAAAATAAAGGAAAAAGGTGTTACGCACCTTCTGCAACTTTAGGCAGTTCTGAAGAATTAAAAGGTATGGAAAAGCAGAGGAAAGGAAGCAGAGAATGTTAGCTAGACAAAGCATGAACAGTGTGTATATTTAAGTGGCAGTAAGTTTGAATGTTTTAATATTGCACGAACTTGAAAAGTTAGAGGCTGGTTAAAACCAAATTTCAGTCAATACCAAAATACCAAAATGCTACCCTCCCTGTTTCACATTTCTAATTCAAGTTCTTCTGCACAAGCCGGTCTAGTATTTAATATCAACAGCTTAACCACTTCTGACAGACTCAACATGAGACATGCTAACTCACTAGGCTTTACTAAAAAGAGTTAACTTTTAAAAGATAACATGACTGTAAAAATATTTAATACAGCATGAGCGAACAAGATACAGAGCCTTCTTAGCAACCAGTCACATAAACTGTAATAGGGTCCAGCAGATTTTAACACATGCTTCACAGTTTATAAACTAGGTATCTGATATAAAACCTCATATAACCTTAAGCATGCTACTGAAGCATCACTTTTTAAAGCATTTTTCTAATTCGAGAGAAATGAAAATGGGAACAAAAGCAGATTCATTGCACATTTAGACCTACCAGATATTGCAGATAGATTTTATTTCATTCAAGAAATAGAATGTTTTAGAAACACAATAAGCTTATCAATATTTAGAACTTCATTAATGGACCATTCTGTCTTGGTTCTCAGTTCTCTAATAGAAAATCTGTTATCTAGTCACCTTGTTTATCTGAAGACTTAGAAAACATAAAAAACTAAAATTGAATAGGAAAAAACAACAGGATTAAGATTTTTTTTTTTAGTATATCTGTTTTACATCAATAATTATTAAACTTTATATTTAACATACAGTTATAGAAATTTACCTTCCAAAAGTTGTGAGCTAACATTAATAAAGTCGATTTTCTTTCTAAGATATCTCTGATTGAGTTTCCAGATACATGAAATGAAGGTGTTCTTTTCCACAGTGCTGCTTGCAACCCATTTGTACACTTTGTCAAAATGCAAGTCAAATTCAGGATTCTCCTGCAAAAGATGAGATATGTTACAGGCTCAACAGTCAAACGATTCTCTGAGCAGCAGAGATTGTTTACTCATTTAATTATTGAGGTGACAGGATAAAAATGAAATTACGCAGATGCCAACCTTAAGCTGATACACCAACTCTGGCACCCTGATGCACCTTAATGAAGGTGGTAAAACACTGAAAGTAAAAAACCAGAATCCGTGCTATGAAGACAGTATTTTGTCAAGCCAGCTAAGGCAACAATAACACATAATACAGACATTTGTAAGAGTTTCAAGAAACATTTGACAGCGCTGTCTGCTCTGAAACACTGTCCTTAGAATGACTTACGCCTTGTGTTAGCCATCTGAAACCAAAAATGGTAGCTGGAATTACTGACAACACATACAACACAATGCAAGAAGACTTAGGGGAAAAGCAAGGGAAAAAAATTATGAGCACTTTATGTATTTTATAGATAGGACTGCACAGGATAGAAAAGACCATTTGGTATTTTAATGGTAAAAAAATACTACAGAAGTATTTTCAACCAGATTTATTGTGTGATGAGAACATTGTTTTGATAAAATTTGATTAAAGTACTTTCCTTTCTACAGCCACTTATGAAGTCAGTACAGACTGTAACAGGTGATAGTCTGTTTTAAAGATCATATTCCAAGCATTTTACAAGGTCCAGCCTCCTTCTGATGAAAAGCATTATTGCCTCAGTTACATGTTAAATTCTTACTTATACATAGTTTGTAAAAACCACTTTTGCTGCTACTTATTACTTATATTGTCACTACTATCTGTAGAAGCAGGCTGCATATGCAACTGAACGCAATGGGAAATGGTATTTCCTGTACAGCACAATAAATACAGTTCTGTTTTTTTCTGTAGCTTATATTAATAAACATAATTATCATACATTTCTAAACAAAGAGTATCATTACATAAAATTTGAGTCTTCTGACAACCAGTGCAGGAAAATCCTGTGTTAAGAGTTGCATAGGATCACATTTGGAAACCAAAACATAATTATCAATTTTAATGCTGACATTTTTTCAATGGGAAGGTTTGGCATTCAACATTTGGTTTTTGAAAGGAAATTTCAAAATTGTTTCATTAGAATGGTATATACATTACAGCACATTTCTGAAAACAGTTAACCGAATACTGTTTTGCAAGAAAAAGCCCTGAAAGATGGTATAATTTCAAATGGAACCTTAAAGCAAAAGAAGCGATTCTCCAACATGGTGTTTAGGAACAGCAAGGAAAACCTAAAATCTAGTCAACGAGTCTGTGGATAACTATAATACTAAAACATATTTAACCCAAACTTAGGGAGAGGGAACATCAAAGTATTTTCAACTTCATAGTTTTCTGCACTATTCTTCCAAATCACCAGTTAATACAACATAAAATCAGACGTGACAGAATGAAGAGTTTTCAACTCTGCCTGTTTGTACATGTTTATGACAACAGATGAATTTAAATGGCCAAAAATAGGTTAATCTTGCTGTTCTATGGAAAAGAACACTCAGGACTGTACGCTTTCCAACAAATGGCCAATGTCATGATCTGGAGAACAAATATAAGAGCTCACCTTCAAGCTTATATACTGCTCATTAATAATGTTTTAAGTGTCCTAGCAAAAAACATTACATGTATCTCAATGTCATTAGTAAGACGGTAATAAATTTTCTAAGGGGAAAAACTAAGCTTGGAGCAAAAATTTACATAAGACGTAACAAACAGAAAAGTACTGGTCCTTAGCACAAGCGTTGTACAGTCACTGCGAGATCACTACAATAAACAGGGCAGATATTCTTGAATAGCAATATTCCATATACCCAGACTACTCTTACTCAGTTTATCAGGGTTATAGTCTTGGAAAAGCTGGAAGAAAATGCAGGCATAAGCAGCACAGAAATGTATCATCCTAATTCCTAATTAACGTGTTACCAATGTAAGCTGTAAAGCAGTCAGTATCAAGGAAGTCAACTCTAACTTGGAACCAAAAGGATGTTCTGAGCAGAGCACTAAATGAAAAAAAAGTTACACATACTTTAACAGCATCTTTGGCATCAACAACAGCGAGATCTCGAAGTGCCCATGCAGTCTGCCTTTTGTAGAAGTCTCCCTTGTCAGATTTTTTCACTTTTACCACATTTACTTGCACTGGTCGTTCCGTTGTCACTGTTAAATGAAGTAAAAGAGTAATTTCAAAATGCACAAATTACTTTAACATCTGTTTCTACTGTATTTCAACTTCTGAAATGAATTATCTGGGAGGGGAGATTTCACAATATTTATTTGATGAAAAAAACCCCTCTGAAACATTTTTATCCGCAATATCCACAGCTCAGTTTAAGTCTCAGTCAACCAGATATACGTTTCTGTACAGCTTGCGAAGTAATGAACCCAATTTACAGATATTTCTTTGATACAGCAGACCTCAGACCATGGCCACATAACTGAGAAAGCTGAGGTAACTGGAGATTATAGTCAAAATAAAAACATTTTCTGAGATTCCTCAGTCAAAAAGAAAATTCTAGCAAGCTAATTTATTGACAGAGCAACCCAAAGCACCTCATTTTTTGAAAAGTCATAATATAATACACATACACTCAAAGGAACATTAGAATTCAGTTCAGTCACTGTGCCTTCCCAGAGACCTTTGCCTTGGACTCTAACCAGTACTCTTTATTGCATTTTATTTAGGCTGATCAGCCTAGATGCCTACTGAATCCCCTTTTAAGCACTATATAAAGTGTGCTTCAAAAACCCACCAGTCCCACACAAACAATTTTCATTCTTTCATTTCAAATTACAATGAGATCTGGGAATAAAAGTACAGGGGTTTGTTTCTCTTTTAATAGAAGCAACAATGGAAGTGTAAGCTACAACTGATTTTCTCCATTAGAAATGGAAAGTACCTGTTTTATAGAGGGAAGAATAAATATTGTAAATAAAGCTAAGACAAATGCAATTAAAAAACAAAGGTGAAGACAAGAAACACGGTGTGGTATTACTATGTACCTGTGGCACACAAAAAGCAGTTTCTCTTCTTTTTGCCTGCTTTGCACACGTTCACAATGCTCAACAAGCGTTCATCATTGGGAGTGAAAATATCCCTCTGTAAAGCATGCTTGATTGCAGTCATTTTTTCTCAGCTGAAAGATTTTGAGAAGTCATAATACATTCAGGTACATTTAACACACACAAAAAAAGAACCAGTCATTTACTTACTACAACTACAGTTTTTTAAAATTAAATTTTATGGGTAACTTAGTGAATCATAATCTAGACAAGGAGGATAGATAGGTAGAAGACCAGCCCACTTTAGGAAAAAGTCCAAGATAAAGCTTACTATCTATCTTCAGTTCGACAACTGTAATTTATCAACACTAGGATGATCCTTCTGCCTAATTTAGTGGAGAGCAAAAAGCTTCTTAGTAGTAAAGAGGAATGTGACACATTAACAAAAGTTGAAATAGGGATCAAGAAAAAAAGACTCCCTCACTAAGTAGTGGGAATTTAGAATAATTTTAGAATGGGTATGAATGCTGTGGATCCAGTAAAAATCTGTATGAAGACAGGTGAACAAAAAAAATCATAAAATTTGACAGGATGGAGAATGTGAAACTAAAGTCACTACTGTGATGACCTTAAATGAAACTTAAAAGTCCAGAATCCTTCAAATATACCTACAATCTTCAATTAAATTTTCAGGTCTCTTTCACCAAATCAAGGTTATACCTTTGGCAGATCAAATTGAAAATAACATTCCATTTAGAGGGAGAAAGAATGACTCTGGCTCCCTGCTTTGCAGGAAGATTTCTGGAATATGTTCTGAAATGAATGTTATGACATTCTGCATCAATTCCCCACTAAGATGCCACAATTTCAAGTCTAACAAATTATTACTTTTGAGTCTTGGTGTACTACATCCACATCCTAATTCTCTTCTGGTAGAGGGAAAAATCATTCTGATTCAGGATCAGTGTCCCTGCATGCTTCCTCGCTCCCTCCTCCCTTGGTATCATAACAGAAATTCCAAATTAGTACTTGATCCCATCTTATGGGAGCATTCTCAAGTACCCTACTCAAACAGCTAGCTTAAAGCAGAATAAGTACATCACATTCTATCCAATGACAAAAAAAAAAACCAAACTAAACCAACCAACCAAAAAAACCCCAACAGTCTGTACTAGAGTTTTCCCAGTAAAAACATTTGCGGTTGTTATCTGTTGTCAAATTCATCATTGCCAATTCCTGGAGAGTTACTAGAAACTTATTATTACCAGGAGTGACACCATGTTTATAACTTAACTTTACCCAGCAAGCACGCATTACTTTGTGGGTTTTTTTCTTACATTAATAAAAACATAAGACATTGCAGAAGGCCCATGTAATAGAATTTAACAATTTTTTCTTAAGTCAGATTTATCTTCTGGATATTGAAGTCTCTTTCATAAAAGCTTCCTTAGAACAGCTCCTGGAAGACACAAAGTATGGGGACAGATACACACCTAAAGCAACAAATCTCTGAGCCTCTAGAAATACAGCATTGGGTTTCTTTGTTTTGTGTTTTAATGTTTTACAAAGACCTGTTTCACTGCTCTTGCCAGCTACCACTTACTGTTAAATGTAACAGGCTCTTCTTCTTCCTCTTTACCCTCAAACGAGGGTCTAGCAATTGTTACAGCAATGCAGAATAAAGAAATCCATCTTTGTAACTGGTAGAAAGTTTGACTTCAAGGCTTTCTAGATCTGAAAAGGCCACAACACAATTTTGCAAAGATTAAGCTTGACTAGTTTGCTGCCTTTTCTTGGATGCAGGGACCGGAGCTCAGAAATGGAACACTTTTTTAATTACGGACTTTCTTATCTAGCAAGGGAGTAACAGGATATTTCAAAATGAGAAAGTATGCATGTACGCTTAGTAATAAATCAAGAGATTTCTTCCAGGAATCAAGTGCTGACCTTGAACCCTGTACTCTAACCAAATGCTAAAAAATACAGACTTCTGCTGAAAGAGAGCAAGCAGACATTACTTATTCACTCTCATAGCCTGTAACAGCAAACACAGGAGACTGTACAAGGACATCAAGGACTGCCCTTTAGATCTTCTGGTACATCGGCAGATATAGTTTAATGTCAATGATGTAGTCGCATACCAAATCAGACCATTAGGTTGTATGAATGAAATGCATCCACCATTAACAGCAAAAGTACTTTCCTAACAACACCAAAAGTTTGCTTTCTAGTTTTTCTCCTCATTAAGAATAGGGTTTTAAGGTGATTTGAGGGAGGAAGAGGAACAGAAAAGGAGGCAGAGAGATAGATGGGGCGGGGGAGCAGTTAGATCTGCTCACAGGGCTCCCATCACAAGTGATTCACCTCTGCAGTAACAGCAGCGGGAGACAAGGTGAGAAGAAGGGGCTGTAAGAAGAGAAAGCTGTTCAGATTTCTGGGATGCGTTAACAACTGGTTTGTTTAAAAACATTCACTGAGAGTTCTGATTTTCTTTGGCAATGCCTTCAAGTAAGTATGCAACATGTTCAGAGGAAAAAAATTTGTACTTCTAGCATGTTCATTTACGATGAAGAATTTGCAGAGGTAAAATAAGACAAACGTTAAATTAACCACACACCAAACAAGAATAAAATTCCAAAGAAGTCACAACATTCTGAAAGAGACTTCCGAGATAGATTTCAATATAATCACCTGGTTCCCTAGTAAAGCATGGTCTAGTCCCCACCAGATTCTAGAAATCCATGGCAGGGAAAGATAGGACGACACCACCCAATGCTCAAGCTTGCAGAGATCAATCAGATAAACAAAACAAAAACCCTAACAAGCTCCAGAAAATTAAGGAATTAGCAATATTCAGCTGATTCAGAACAGTTCCTCACACTACAGAGAGATTACAGGTAGACTAAAAGGAACAACACTTAGACATCACATTTCAGTGTTTTTATTTAAACACAGAAGCTTCAATATTACTCTGAACTAGTTCCTTAAAATTCTACAGTGTGTTAAAAACAAGATTAATACACATCACATGCTACACTGCCTGATGCTGAGACAGTATGTAGAGTTAAATTTTAGGTTGGATTTTTCTCATGGAGATGCTTGGGTTGCTTTCTTCGACACAGCAAAGGCAAAAAGGTTCCCTTAGCACTTGAAACAGAAAAGGTACGAAATTTTCTTTAGCCTTTTATATCCCACTATGCCTTACAGCTCAGCTGGCCACCACCACATCTCTCATCTTAGGGAATCTGGTAGTTTTAAAGATTAGTAACCAAAGGGCTTTGGGAAAACAAGGGCCAATATATCAAGCTGGAATCAGTATTTCCAAGCACACAGAGATCAAGGCATACAAAGAAATGCTGGTTATATCACACCTCTATGGCAATGTAACACTCCATAGCTGCTGTCTAACAATTTTCCTCCCCTTTCATCAAACGCTTCTGTTTCTCAAATTGCATCAGGTTGTCATTCCTGCTACTCTTCAACAGGTGCACAAGATGAACATACAAAACGCCAACAACCAGCTGCATTTCAGAAACATCCCCTTTCCTTCCTGACTTAGGATTTTACTTTCTGCTCTAAATCACACTCAGACCGCTCCAACTCGCCAACTCTCCCATTTCAGCACTAACACAACTTGTCCAAGTTGTGCAGAATACACCTTCTCCATAAAACAGAACACAGTAAACCCGAGATCAAAGACTTGCTCTGACATGTAGTCCAACTTCTGTTACAAACTCAGCCTCTGTAGTCACAGTCATCAAAACCTCCACAATGTGCCAGCACCAAGCACATCATTAAGTTCTTCACGCAGGAATCCTGCTGTCCCAAAAGAACACAGAAGTAAGCGCAAGGAGCTGGAGATACAGCTGCTTCCTCAAAAAAAATGCTTCAAGAGAGCTGAGAGCTCATCAATCTAATAAACCCTTTTAGATGTTCCTGCATGTTTTTTTCCCTCCAGTAATGTTACAAAGCCTCGGCTACATGAAATCTATCAAAGACATCACATCACTGTCATAGCCTGCCCAGGAAGGAGTCAACAGCGCAATGTGGTGAGGCTGCTCAGCGCACACTGCTGGGCTTCTCCAAGGGCGCAAACAGCACAGCACGCTACCCCCGCACCCCGCCAGGCTAAACCATAACCCGAGAGCGTCGCCCAACTGTAACACCCCCGGGGATTAATCAATCAAGAGGGCTCAACAGGAAAGCTCTAAGAGTCACTGACAGCAGCGGCGGCCTCCCAAGGGCCCGTCTGCCACCAGCTTCACCGCCTCCCACCCGAGTCCTGCAGCCGCAGCCCGAGCCGGGCGGCCCACACACGGCCAAGCCGCCCCGCGGCGACCGGAGGGGCGCGGCCCGCCGAGGGAAGAACGGCAGGACCCCCACACCCGGGGCGGGGGACGCCGGGGACGCTTAGGCTCTCACCGCCGGAGCCCGAGCCGGGGCAAGACAGGGGAAGGGGAAGAGGCCGCCGCCGCCGCCGCCGCTCCCCGCCGCTGCCCAACGGCGGCCGCTTCCGCTCACGTGACGCCAGCCGCGAGGCGGCCGGCTAGAAAGCCCACCCAAGCGCGCGCAGCGCCCCCTGCTGGAGGCGGTGGGCGCCGCGCCGGTAACGGCCGCAACGGCCGCCCGGGGGGCGGGGCGTCATGGCAGGGCTGCCAGGGGGCGTTGGGCCTGGCCGAGGGCGCGGGGGTGCCCGCGGGGCTGAAGGGACCACACAACGCCTCACAACGGGGCGGTGTCTTCCACTGCGAGACGAGCGGTCCGCCTCCAGCCGCAGGTGCGGGGGGGACAGCCGTGACACAACCGGGCCGCAGCTTCAGGGCAGCCACCCCGCGGGAGGACCCGGGGCGGCGTGAGGAGCGGGCTCACGACAGCCTTACGGAGTTCAACAAGGACAAGTGTAAGGTCTTGCATCCGGCAAGACATAACCCAGGAGCGCAGCGCAGGCTGGGATGGACCCGGCTGGAGAGCAGCTCTGTGGAAAGGGGGCCCTGGTGGACAACAAGCTCAGTAGGAGTGAAGAGTGTGCTGCTGCTGCGGCAAAGAAAGCCAACAGGATGCTGGGTTGCATCAACAGCATCACCGGCAGAGGTGAAGAAGTCATTACCCCACTCTACTTAGTGCTCGTCAAGTCACACCTGGAATACTGTGTCCAGTTTTGGTCCCCGCTATGCAAAAAAAGATGTGGACAGGCTGGAGAGGGTCCAGAGAAGGGTCACCAAGATGATCAAAGGACTGGGAAGGCTGCTGTATGAGGAAAGGCTGAGAGAACTGGGTTTGTTCAGCCCTGAGACAAGAAGGCTTAGGGGAGATCTTATCACCACCTTCCCATATGTAAAGGGTGGCTACAAAGAAGATGCAGACTACCTTTTTACAGGGAGTCACATGGAAAAGAAGAGGGGTAATAGGTACAAGTTACTCCAGGGGACATTCTGATTGGACCCAAGAGGAAAATTTTTCACAATGAGAATTGTGAAGTAATTGGAATAATCTCTCCAGGGAAGTGGTGGATTCCCCAACATTGGACGCTTTTAAGATTCAGCTGGTCAAGGTGCTGGGCCATCTTGTCTCGACTGTGCTGGTTGGACTGGATGATCTCCAGAGGTCCCTTCCAACCCTGACCATTCTGTGATTCTGTGCTTTTGCCAAAAAAGGTTGGAGCAGATGATCCTTGAGGTCCCTTCCAATCTGGTATTCAATGATTCTGTGATTCAGTGAAAAGCATTCAGATTGTGGCTCTCCCCTTAAGCAGAAGCACCTTGAATAACCAGCAGCCTTTGATGCCAGTGATAACTTGGAGGGAACAGTTACTCTGTGACTAGTGATAATGAAATTTAGGATTTGGCATGTAACCATGAGAAATAATGTCCAAATCTGGCCATAGCTACTTGTAGTCACTGCTGAGCTCAGTGAGAACTGGAACTATCATCCAGCTCAAACTTCGCTGTGATGGAGGTTCTCCACACGATCGATATACTTCACTCATTTTTAACATTATTCATGTAAATTAATAAAGTATTTCTTCAAAACTTTCATGTAGAGTTAAGGGAAGGCTGAAATCATTACAGATTACTTGAACTGTATGATTTATTCACATTAATGCACCAGTATGCCTTTAAGGTATGGTTGATAAAATTTATTAGCCAGGCCATGACCAATAAAGAACAACAGAAAACATCTTTTCCAAGTCATTGTTATAAATTTGCAAAACATGAACTTTTAACATGTAAAACTGATTTCGTCATTCCTGTATCATTTTTCCGCTTGACTGAAACCATTAAACGTTACTGACCAATAGAGTCTTGCTGAATGTACTTCTATTTTCTGACTCACAAAACAACGCGCTGTATGCTTCTATAATATATCATTCATGAGGGCCAAGGTTAAAAGAGAAGTTACAGTTTGGTAATTTCTCAATTCAGCCACAAAATGTAACTGTCTCTGGCTAGATCTATAAAGACTGGACAAGGCAGCCATAAAAGATTGGACAGGGTTTCATAAAGCTTTTGGTGGTGGTGGTCAAAGCCCTCCTATTTTCCTGTCTTTAGCTGTGAATTCTGCTTCAGGGCAAAACCCAAAATGTAGTTTGTTAATGCTAAAATGTGGTTACACATGTTAAAACTGCCGTGAGATCATCGTATGGGATGCCCCTTTAGAAAGGGGCTTTGATCTTCCAATACTGCCTTTAACTCGTGACAAAATATTCTTAAATTACATACTGCAAGTTATGTAGTACAATCCCTCATTTTGCTGCAAGATAATAGATTAAGATGCTGAAAGTGAAAGTATTGGGGAATAGGTAGATGACGGGGGAAGAAGTAGTGTAGGCTTTCGCTGGGAAGAGCTGGGTTACTGTATGTGTGGCTCCAATATACAAAGGAGAAGAAGAAGGAGAAATAACCCAGAAGGCACAGTCCGGAACAGGCTCCCTGCTCTGTTTCACTTCCAAAATTATTTTTAAAATTCTGCATTGATTTGCATTTGCTTAATTTAAGATGCAGGAAAGGATTAGTTATGCATGAAAGATAAACACAGGAAAAGAGCCCTTGTTTTAAATATAAGTTCATGGATCTTAGATGGTTAAAATTATCTTAAATCCGTGAACTCCAGTAGAACTTTACCAGTGTATTTTTTGTTGATACAGAACTGTCTTATCTGAATGATGATTTAAAATGCTTTTCATAGCATGGAGCTGCAGGAAACATGTATTTTTTTTAAGTATAGAATAAGATAAATATGGTATTGATAAATGCTACATAGAAAATATTCTCAAGTTCTATTTTCATAGGTTTCCCTGTATTCTTAATTGTGATGTTGGTTAAAGAGTTAAAAAAAATACACTTAGGAAAAAAACATCACCTGTCTTTTATGACAGCCCCCATTCTCTCTGCCTCTTAAACAAGTGAGCGTGAAGTTCTGTTTGCTCATTACCACTCTTCTTCATTTTCAGGCTGCCATATTTTTTCTTTCCTCTGGAACAGGTATGGCTGATAACAATTTCTGTGTTCTGAAGAAAATCCACATTATATCCACAACCTCAAGTATTAATTCACTCCATCATTGAATTTAAACCTTTTATAAGAATGCTACAAATGCATTTGTGGTAATCTTTTACTCCTGTAAGTTTCTTCCTGTTCAGTTTTGGAGAAGTCTTCCAGGAGAAACAGGCAAATCCCCAGGCATTGTATTTCAAACTACATTCTGTATATCCGATGTCAGGAAATGGGATGAAGGAAACAATTCTGCATTAATTGAAAGATGGGCTATTTAGCCTGTCAGGTCTTTACCATTTATAATTTAGCGTATTCGTTATGTCCTGTGGTGCAGCTGTGCTATGCTGACTGCAGAGTGACAGTCTCCCGCACCTCAGGACCAAGACTTTCCATAGCGCCATCAGGCCAGTGTAGCAATTACACAGTGTCTTGGTATTTGGCATCTTACAAAGAACTGTGTAAATGTGAAGAGTCCCTAGATCAGGTCTGCAAAGATCTTTTAAAGTATTTTTCCTTTTGATAATAACTGAAATAATTTACATGGGCAATGTCGCTTTTCCTCCTTTCCTTTTGTTTAGTCTGATTGCTTAGTGAAGAACGCCTGAAATACTATGTTATCAGACAGAAGAAATGCCAAATGTATTTTAATTGCATATTATTCTACATAAACTGCAGGCTTATTTGTCTTCTAATAGAGTCAGTTTAATGTTTATACAGTAGAAGAATAGAAAGATATAAACTACTGATGCAAGTCCATTAAATATGGTTGGACATTGTAGTCATTTTTAGGTCATCAGTTTCTAACACGATACAGACAATTATTGGTCAGGAATTCACTATGCCTGTACTTTATTTCACAAGAGTGCTCTGAAGTTCTTATTATTAGAGGTTCTATGTTTTTCTTGCAATTACAAGAGGAATTATAGGAGCTTTTCCACCCAGAAAATATTTCTTTGTGCCTATTAAGCAAAGAATTTGTAAACATTACAGAAAACATTGTGACCTCTACAATTAATACACAGTCCAAACAAGACAATGCATCGTAGATAACAGTAGTCTGAATTATATTTGCTATTGAAGATGATTTTGTGGAACCTGGATGCTGGGCAAATACTTCTTGTAGCTATGGATCAAACGCTACAACACACATGCTTGCACTGGGTTATCCCAAAGACATTCTGAAAAGCACAACTGCATTTCATAAACAATTACTATAAATACAGTCCTTCTCTCTAACAGTATTTAGGTGGCAAATGTAAGACTTAAGCCCTTACAAATTCCAGAAGATTTGAGTTGCCCACATAAACTGCCTTCACAACTGGCAAAGTATACATAACTATTAAGATCTGGGTTAGAATGACTGTAATTTACAACATATATCTAGAATAAATATATAACCTCTGCGGATTAGATAGTCAAAGGTATGGCCTTTCCTATATACAAGCAATAGGATAACGTTTAAAAAGTAAGGTAGAAAGCTGTACATTTTATACAGTTTTTCAAATATGTTCTCCCTTATTTGATGTTATTCAATTTTGAATCCAAAGTACATTTATACAAATGTTTTCGAAGGTGGGAGTCCATATGAAAGACAACAGTGAAGTGCGAGTCACAGTACCCTTGTGTGACTGTCCCATTTCACAGATGGTAGGTTCTGGGAGAGGACAGTAACCAGCTCATGATTTCCGAGGAGCTATTTACATCGGTCAGCTTTGGGTATGTAGCTGGTTTAGTCCACAGCGAGTGTCCCTGCATTCTCTTGGCTGCCAAAAGAGAAAGGAAATCTTCTCCTGCAGGACGTTCCAACCAGAAGCTTCTCTGAATGACCTTTTGGGTTGGCATTTCTTTATTGACGGTGGGAAGAGCAGCCAGCTAGCTTAGCTGACACTGGGCAGTATCACTGTGCTTCTTGTCAACATTGTTCCTCTTCGGCTCTTGCTCAATACAGCTTTAATTCATCCTCTCTTTCTACCATAATATAATGCTGTCACAAGTCCAGCCATTATTTTTTGTTACGGGTGAGATCTTCCAAACCACTCAGTAGACTCCACCCCGTGTTCAATGTAACTAATAGGTATTTAAGCAGTGCACTGAATATGCAAACACATAGCTAGAAACTGGTGAAAATTACTCTCGTAATTCTATGAATTTTGAAGTCTGTCACTTGCCTACAAAGTAATTGTAGTTGCCAACAACTACTGTTAACATAGTATTTTGTTAACTCTTGGTCCAGAGGTAGAGAAGAGACATAAACAAAAAAATTCCGTTCCCTAACTGAGCCTGTTTGTATACATAAGCAATAAAGTGCAAGAAAGATGATGTTAATGGTAGAAAAGAAAAAAGTTCTGAAAGGTCTGACAAATAAAGCAATAGCGCTCAAGAACATTCATTTTCTGTTTCTGAGACAGTACCACAAAAAATGGGAAGGCCAAAGGGAGTACTAAACATTCTGAGGGAAAAATACTCTAACTGCACAGGTGAAAAGTGGGTCCCATGGTACTTGAACGCCAAATTCTGATTCATCAGGGTGAGGGTTTGATTCTCATATTGATGTAGGTGTGATCTCTTTAATGGAGTTCTATATTTCAACACATTTGAAAATGCAAATGAGCATCATTCTCATACAGAACTCATTTGGTTGCTTTCTTTTTTCTACTTCCACGATATAAATTAACTGTTAATGCTCTTAATGCTTTAAAAATATTTCCATATTGTTAATGTTAATGTTAATGAAAGATAATTTATACCTCCATGAACAAGCAATCACCACTGACCATGAGAATTACTTGTCCTATGTTAAAAGTCTCATATATTTGTAAGTATTTGCCAGCGTGAGGTCCTCCTAATGGTGAATCATATATGGAAAAAGTATGTTCCATTTTTTACTTATATGTAAAGTTAAATAGCAGATGCTGCATATTACTTACTATCTTTTTGATCAGATGATTTATGAAATGCTGGTCAATGAAAGTCAACCAGTCACCTTAATGTTAGAAAACGCATCTTTAGGACAAAGGACATAGGGAGAGACATAAAAGGTTGGAAGCATAGAAGCATATCCTCATAAGTACTAAGCAATCCCTGTTGTTGGATGACCAGATTGAATCGTCATTTAGGTAGGTGTCATCGAAGTTCACAATCTTCAAGTCCTTCTTAAGGTACATTTCATTCAGTTTGTTCAGCGTTCGAGCAAAGGTATATTTAGATGCACAACTATATGCTTCCAGATTGTAGACCTTGTGGAAGTGCATATCAAAATATGGATTATCCTAACAAAAAATGGAGACAGAATGAAATTATTACATGCATTACAGGTGTTAGAACTGCAATCTGTTGTTCTCTGCCCAGCTACCTTCAGAGCTTTTTCTGAGTTTGAGGGACTCTAAAGGACCTTGGATCTTTCTGCTATTCATACTAAAAGGTCTTTTAAAACTTTACAAAGTAGCGGTTTATAATTAGCTGCTGTTCTTTGCCATTAGGAGTTTTGCCTGGGTAAAACTTTCAGAGTTTGGCCAAGTGATACGCTGTACTTTATTGGGATTGTACAATCTTGTTTTGAAATGAACCATTTTGTCATGTTGCCTAAAACACACTATATGAAAAGCACTTGCCTTGAACTATAACTATATATGCCTGTCAGAAGAAGAATATTGATTGCCCTTCCTGCCTCGATTGTAATTCTCTATGCTTTCTGACTCTTTGGCACAATTAATCCCAGCAGCTGCTAAATTCTGTTAAAATCTACGGATTATGAATATTTACAGCAGTGTTAATCACCCTATGAGTTTGAGATTCATTTAGGCTTTTCTTTAACCAAAAATGAGACAGATTTTGATCATCCCAGTTGCGGAAGGCTGAATCATCCCTAAAGGATATTTCAGCACAACACATCAGAAAAAAAGCTAAAGTAAATTCATGCAGGCAAGTGATGAGGAAATCCTCCGGCTGCCTTGGCTGGGGAAGGGACAGGAACATCTCCAGAAGCAGGATAACTTGGAGATGGGATGTAAAAGATGCTTAGTTTTGGCTTTTTTTCCCCTCTGGCCTAAACTGCAAAGAGCTCACAGGATGCAGGGATACTCTGAAGCTGAGCTCATCTCCTCCGTCCCAGGTTCCAGGAGCTAAGGTTCTAGGAACCCGGGTTCCTAGTTTTAGGCTGGAGAGCGGTGTGCACCGGACAGGAGAACAACCACAGTTTGTCATTTTCCTTAGAGCAAGGCTCTGAAACCTTTCTTGTGGGATCTTGATTTGTCTTTCACTAGGGTAATGTAATCTACATTCTATTTTATGTTCATTTGAAAGCACTTTCAAAGGGAAAAAAGTCATTACTTCCTGGACTACGTCTATTATGCACGGGCGACTGTTAAAATGTCTTCTCAACCATGCAGTAAGATATTCTCCTCAGCATATTCTTCTAGCTTTTGTAAAATAGGATTTAATTCTACTGCTGGTGTTGTTCTGTATTGTACTACTGCAGCTTCTGAAGTTGTATCTGGGAGTTTAGGGCTTTTTTAGCAGTAAGGTCAGCCAGATCTAGCCAAAGCTGTTTCATGTTTGCACACACAAATACACAGATATTTAATTGATCCAAGTAATGTGAGATTAAGCTGTGTGAAAGAGGCACAAGTTTGTGAGCTGGTGCACCAAACGGTGCACTTGCAAGATGTTTTACACATTGACTTTGTCACACAGGGAACATGTTCATACATTCAAATGGCAGGGTCACAGTCTCCATAAAAATATTTAACGGAATTTTGTTTTCAAATGCATATTAAAACCTGTGGGATTAACTCCAGTTTACACTGGGAGCTGCAGGTGGAGGACTTTTATTCCCAGTTATGATGAACAAATTAGAAAACATCCAGTTTGTCCCTTAGATCTCAGCCGGAGAGGTGAAGAAGATTAAACAAACACGAAAATGTCTCTTTCCCCTCCCCGCCCTCAACAGCGCAAATGCAATGCGCAGCCTCTCACATGCAATAAAACCAGAATTCCTTGGAGGTTTGATTTATTTTGTTTTTTACATAACATTCTTTTTAAGATAATACATTTTAACACTTGTACCCCAAATTGCAGCACAAGAAAAGTATACTCTAATACATGTATTTAATTATACATATCACTTACAGTATCTGCCTCTTTTCCATCAATCATCTCCAGGTCTTTCAAAAACCACTTTTCAACTATTTCGTATTTCTCCTCTCGATCCACTCGCAAGTGTTTAACCATACATATTTCTACTTCTTCACTTTTAGTCACTGCAAGAAAAAACACAGTTTAGCTATGCAAGCAAATACTTCCCAAAAGTTCCAATAACAAAACACTTAATCAAACTACATTTTAGATAATAACCTAAATGATGATGGGCAGGGCTGTATTAGGGCTATACTGGACTTAATAGTTTTATTTTGCCCAGGTAGTAGGAATAGCACCGTGTTCTCAGCCTATGAAACCTGTCAGCTTTTAGCAGAATTAGGATTTACCTTACCCATCCTGTGAAAAGAGAATATTGTCTGTGCAAAAGCCTGTCATCTGAGTTCACTAGCACTGCAATGAAAGCCCGGTTCTGGCACTGGATCTGTGTGGATAATCCACTTATCCTGCTTACTTCTAAGGGGAATCTTTTGGGGTGCTGGAGTCAGAAAATTGGAAAACCGCTACCAAGGCTCTGTATTTATGTGACTTGTGCTATATTTACTGTTCTGTGGATGAAGTTCTCTTACGAAGCCATTACTTTTTAAAAATAAAACTCTTACTTCCCTACAAAATATGTAAGTAGGCCACTTAACAAAAATAACATTGCAAATATTTCTTAAAGCTTCAAGTTGCCCAGTGCTATCTTTGTAGAAATTACTGTTTTCCAACTTAGGCAGGAAATGAGAGTAAAAAGAGCACCAAGACACACTTTGCAACAACTACCATTATTAATTGATTACATTGAGTGCTGCATAGGAGACTGGATTTCTGTAACACGCAATAATGAGTGTGAAAAGCACCGGAGCCTGAACAATCTCCTACACATCCAGCATGATGACTGCAGACCACTTCCCCAAACCATCTGGTAGCCTAAGGTAAGGGCGAGATGTCACCTACGTCCGGCAGGAGCATTTTGACATCACAGCACAAGGCTACAGGTGCAGGAGCAAAATTCTCTTATTTCTAAATGCTGCCTGAATTTTTGAAAGCCCATTGTGAAACCTGACTATTTTTATCCTATTCCTGTTAAAAGATGTCTTACTTCTCACCTGTTTATAAGAAAACAGTTATTGAAATAAAGACAAACAAAGGATATATGTTGGAGATATGCCTCCTTTCCATTGCAAAGAAAAACAGTGGAAAATATAGAAATTGATTATCATTTCTCTCAGCCTGTAGCTTCCCTGCCTGGAAAACACAAATCACTGTTGCTTTTTTTTCCTGTTCCTATCAGTCGTAGTTGCTCAACAATTTTTAACCAAAGGACCACCACTGTATTATCTTCTATGGAGAAGTTGCAATGGTTTTCATTTGCGAGCAAATCTAGTAGGCTAATCTTAGAAAGTTCTCTTCATACTTTCAGTTTCTCCCATTTTGTTTGTTCGTTTGCTTGCTTGTGAAGGAATATGTTGTCTCCCTCAGAGTTAAAACAAAAGGAAAGAAGCCCAAGCCCCAAAGCCCCCGGTCCTGTCAGAAATGCGGGGCGATGTCCTAGTGGCCCCCAGGTCTCACACATTGCCACTTCTCTCCCCCTCCTGCAGGAGCAGAGATCGTATGACATCAGGAGAGAGCACAGATGTGTTAGGAATAACAAAACCAGGAGTATGTCCTGCCCAGTGGTGAACTTGGGCGGACTATTTTCAACTTAAAAAATTATGTATTTCTTTACTTTTCCTGCATTTTACATATTTCTCGTTCCTGCACTCAGTTGACAAGAGTTGCAGAAAATTTAATTTTTTATGTAGAACATGAGCTCAGACCTACCATTTCATTCTGTGAAACTCTAAAAGCTTTTCTTGAGGAGGGCACAGCTATGGCAATGCCTTCATAGAGCACAAACTGTTTCTTAGGTCTTCCACGGACTGAACACCTTTTTCAGAGTCTCTGTTGGACAATACAATGTTATCCCTACCGTTCTTCTCAGGCATACCGCTACTGGGTTGTGTACATCCCTGAATGTGGTTGCATTTCAGCTTTACGTTCTTCCAGGGTTTATAAAGCATTTAGTGAAAGGATACTATTGCCTTCACGCAAGAACTGGGACTTGCTATTGTGAAGGGAAGGAAGGGAAATAATGTTGGGCACGTGGCACAAAAATAAGATTGTTCAGTTATCCATGCCAAGATTTTGTTGCAATGTAGATTTCAAAAGACACAGACTTCTAAAGTTTTGCCTATAGTTTGACTGATTATTTTTTTTGTTAAGGTAATTTGAAATCAAAAGGAATATACTGAGGCTGCATTGCCAGGGTAAGTTTTTAGATAATGTGTTTCGCTCCCACGGAATCACAGCAGATTACAGTAGCTGCTGGCAGCCGGATGCAACCCATCTTTCCGAATCAGATTTCCACTTTACTCACCACTTACTTGACTACGCCTGAATATATTAAGAGAGTTTAGTATTGGATATGGGAGAGATCCTACTCTTAATACTCTACATAAATTTTCCTTTATGTCTTCAGAGACTTCCAATCAGTTAATCTGATTAGAGGCTTTCTTTATGGCTTGTTCTCCTCTACCTTAAAATGAATTTTTTAGTAAAGTTTTTAAAGGTACGTAATGTTATTTCTCCTCTTTGGATGTTTCATAACAGTGAACTGTTTAGATCTACCACATGCAACTAGACATACTTCCACTGGATAGTTTTATAATCTATGAATCAGGTTGGTATTTCTGTACATTTACAAGCTCTATGACTTTCAGAAATCCATTTCTTAAAACTATTTTTACAGTTCTCAAATACAAAGCCTGTTCTACAAAAATTACTCGAGCGCAGGGAACATAGCTTGCTCAGTATTTCCCGTAATCTGTAAAACAAATTAAATATTCTAAAGACTTCAGATGTTTACAAAGATAATGATCACAGGATACGGTTGACATCATCCCACATTGGATGTTAACCCAATCTATGTCTCAAGTACGTAGATTATTTCTACCTTTTATATGTATTTTGAACCAGAAGAGGAAACAGATTGGAAGAAGCATTCACTTCAACCTAACTACTCATGGATGAGGGTATTTCTCTTTTTTAGTATCTTTCAGTGTTCTGAAATAAAATAAATAAATAAAAAAATCCAAACAAGCTTTTCTGAGACCTTGTTTTAAAAAGGTTATGAGACAGATACACTTGAGATCAAATTTAGCAAAGAGCCAGGTAATTAAGTTTATCACTCACAGCAATCTTCTTTTACTCACAGTTCGTGCTAATTACTAACCCAAAAGTCTATTTATTTAAACCACCAGACAAGTTTATTGTTACCCAAGTATTTGGGATGATATGTAGGACATTAGACCGCGGCAAGGGACAGTGCAAAAGCTCTAAAAATCACAACCCCTTCCTGCAGCGTGCATGGATGTGAGCCCCGACCCTGCTCCCGCGCACCCCCACACACCCGTGGGCACCCCTGCATCCCCAAGCACCCGTGGGCTCCCCCGCATCCTCATGCACCCGTGGGCACCCCGCATCCCCACGCACCCATGGGTGCCCCCGCAACACCCTGCACCCGAGGGCTCCCCCGCATCCTCATGCACCCATGGGCACTCCCGCATCCCCAGGCACCCATGGGTGCCCCCGCATCCCCAAGCACCCGAGGGCTCCCCCGCATCCTCATGCACCCGTGGGCACCCCGCAACCCCACGCACCCATGGGTGCCCCCGCATCCCCAAGCACCCGTGGGCTCCCCCGCATCCTCATGCACCCATGAGCACTCCCGCATCCCCAAGCACCCATGGGTGCCCCCCGCATCCTCATGCACCCGAGGGCTCCCCCGCATCCTCATGCACCCGTGGGCACCCCGCAACCCCACGCACCCATGGGTGCCCCCGCATCCCCAAGCACCCGTGGGCTCCCCCGCATCCTCATGCACCCATGAGCACTCCCGCATCCCCAAGCACCCATGGGTGCCCCCGCATCCTCATGCACCCGTGGGCACCCCCGCATCCCCAAGCACCCATGGGTGCCCCCGCATCCTCATGCACCCATGGGCACTCCCGCATCCCCAAGCACCCATGGGTGCCCCCACATCCCCAAGCACCCGTGGGCGCCCCCGCATCCTCATGCACCCGTGAGCACCCCGCAACCCCCCGCACCCATGGGTGCCCCCGCAAACCCCTGCACCCAAGGGCTCCCCCACATCCTCATGCACCCATGAGCACTCCCGCATCCCCAAGCACCCATGGGTGCCCCCGCATCCCCAAGCACCCGTGGGCGCCCCCGCATCCCCAAGCACCCGTGGGCGCTCCCGCATCCCCAAGCACCCATGGGTGCCCCCGCATCCTCATGCACCCGTGGGCACCCCCACGCACCCGTGGGCACTCCCGCACCCCCGGGCACCCCCACCCGCGCACTGCCCCGGTACCTGCGGCGCACAGGTAGCATCGCTCGGCGCCCGAGCCCTCCTCCACCTCGATGAACTCCTGCAGCCTCAGCCGCCGGGGACCGAAGAGCTTCTTCGCCAGGTCCTCCTTCACCAGCGAGGACATCGCCGCCCCAACCTCCCCCCCCCATCCGCCGAGGAGATGCTCGGTGCCGGGTACCGGCCCCCCGCGCCCCGCAACCGCCGCTCCGCGCACCCGCGGGGGTCGGCGGCGGAGGCTGCCCCCCGGCCGCGGGGGAGGCATCGCTCCCGGCGGGGTCCCGGGTCCCGCTCCCCCTTCCTCAGCCCAGCCCGGCCAGCCCCCTCCGCCACCGGGGCCGCCGTTAAGGCTCCGGCCGCCGGAGCGGGGAGAGGCCGGGCCGCGCATCTCCCCGCCCCACGCGTGTCCGCCCTCCCTCCCTCCCTCCCTCTGACGGCGGGGGGACCGGGGTGTCCCCCGGCGGGACGGCCCCCCGGAGGTGCCCTCCGGGCGGCTGCTCCCCCCCCTGCCGCCTCCCCCGAGCCGGCGGGGGAGAGAATGAGCGGGGAAACACGCGGAGGGAAGAGTTGTCCGTTAGTGCAATTGTTTCTATCAGTGGATGAAAGAGTTAGTGGGAGAGAGTAATTCCTTCTAAAAGGAATTGGGTCGCCTCGTGGCTGCTGCTACCGTGGCTGTGCTGATGACAGCTTTACAGCTACTAATAGAGTTAAGGGAAAAATTACCTAGAATCGTGGAACCATAGAAGTGTCAAGGTTGGGAGGGACCTTTAAGATCAACAAGTCCAACCATCAACCTAACACTGCCAACTCCACAACTAAACCATGTCCCTCAGCACCATGTCTATCCATCTTTTAAACACCTCCAGGGACGGTGACTCCACCACTTCCCTGGGCAGCCTGTTCCAATGCTTGACAACCCTTTCTGTGAAGAACTTTTTCCTAATATGCATCCTAAACCTCCCCTGGCGCAACTTGAGGCCGTTTCCTCTTGTCCTATTGCTTCTTACTTGGGAGAAGAGACCAACCTCCACCTCTCTACAACCTCCTTTCAGGTAGTTGTAGAGAGCGATGAGGTCTCCCCTCAGCCTCCTCTTCTCCAGACTTTATTCCACTCCTTATAAACAGAAAGTGAACTCACCTCCATGTGCCAGGAGTCCTCGGAGGGCAGGTGCAGCCTGGGGACCAGAGGAAGTGACAATCCTCCAGATGCTTACATATGTGAGGGGCCTGATACATCAGACATAGAATCATAGCATCCTAGAATCGTTTAGGTTGGAAAAAGCCTTTAAGATCATCGAGTCCAACCATTAACGTAACACTGCCAACTCCACCACTAAACCATGTCCCTCAGCACCACGTCTACACTCTAAAATACCTTTTAAATACTTTTAAAGGTCTTTCAAATATCTCCAGGGAGGGTGACTCCACCCTGGGCAGCCTGTTCCGATGCTTGACAACCCTTTCAGTGAAGAAATTTTTCCTAGTGTCCAATCTAAACCTCCCCTGGTGCTGCTTGAGGCCGTTTCCTCTGGGTATATTCACAGAAATTTGGGGTGTTCCTGCCATTCCGCAGATGTGTGGGTAAAGTTCCTGGGGGCACGGACTCTTCTAATTTCAGTATATGGGGTAGGCTGTGTTAGAGTGTTCCCTTTGGACTCGTTTCTGGCTGCTTGCAGAAGTTGGGTGTGCTCTTCTAATTCTTATGCTCAAGCTTGCTGTGTCTAAACGCCTTATCGGGGTTTCATTTACAGTCTCACTGTAACTTAGAAAGGAATCTAACCTTAGAATAAAACTGAGGGCTAAAGTGAAGATTTAGAAGGCGAGGTAAAAAATCCTGAAGATTTAAAAAAGAAAAAAAGTTTTTTTGACAATATTATCAGAATAATTTAGTGCCACGCACAGCCCTTTGCTGATGTGAAGGAAGATGGAATCAAGAAAAATGATATGAAATCAGGGAGAATCATCCTCTGCTATAGATAGTAAGCGTATTGGTTGGATGAGTGGGAAAAGGATTGAAAAGAAACTAGGTGTTTTTGATTGATTCTGCTCCCTTTTGGTCCCATGTGTTTGGAAACACAGTTGTGATTCTTAAATCTATCCATCAATTTTCCTCCCTGCTTTGGGAGAGTAAAGTCACTCTAAGCTTCAGGTTTGGGATACAGTTTATCAGTACAGTAAGGACAAATTTAATCTCTTATCTTTAAAGACTATGTGAACCTCACTGCAACAGCTTATCTTAGGAAAAGAGCACGATGCTCACTTCCAAATCGAGACAACCGCATGTCAGCAAAGTGCCTTGGTATGGAGCCCTTCCACCAGAGAGCTGAGGTTCAGGGGTGGCCACGTGCCTGCCCACAACCTTGGTGACCTGGCCTCACCTTGAGTATGGGACTGATGTACAAATTGGCTGGCGGTTTACGCTCCCTCCTCTTTTTCTGCCAGCCTTCGGCAGAATTGTCAAGGCCCGTCCTGCAGGCTTCACTTCGTCACCACCAGCGCTGATAGTGTCATGGTTGGAGAGGTTTCAGTGTTCGTGCTCAGCGCCAGAGTCCTCATTAGAAAGCTGAGCCTGAGTCAGTCCGTGGCTCGTGTTGCATCTCAGATGCTTGAATATTTTTTTGCAGTTGTGAAGCAACAAATGTACAGACAAAAAACAGCCTTAGAAACATGCCTTCAGCTCTGGAAGAATTTCCCATCAGTTTTTCCCTTGTGAAAGGTTCGGCTGGTCCTGGAGAAACCGCTTAGGCGGTGAGTGAAGCGTCACCGGCATCTTGGAAGTGATGGAGCTGAGACGAGAGCGGTGTGTAGCTCTGGTCTTTCTCGAGCTAGATTTTTATTTTTCACAGTTTGATCAAACCGTGAGTCGTTCTGTCTCGGTTTTCACAAGAGCGTTTCGAGGTTTGAATCCTCTTAAACCTTTTGTCTTGTCGGATATTCTTGCATACTAATATTGTGCCACTCCGGTCAGTAGTACATGGGCGGTAGAAATTTGTACATTAATGGAGCTTTACATTGAAAGCCGTGACTGGGCTTTAGGTGGGGCTTTAGGGCTGCGGAGCTGCTATCTGAGCAGTACTAACGCACAGAGTAACGAACGCTCCCCTACCTCCTACCTTCTTATCTCCGTGCCTACTTAGATTTCGCTGTACAGAAAGAGCATTGCCTGCGTACCGATTTGAGCGTCTGTTGTGCATGCTGGGTACGTGTCAGGCTCACGACAAACACATTCATAAATATCTGCATGTTATGTTCCGAAACATCTACTCTTAAAGCACAGGCACAGGTAAATTACAGTTTTCATATTTTGAAATATTTTGGAAAAGGAGCAAAAGTTTCTCATAACTTATATAGTAATTTAAACATTTCTACCTGTTAGATGCAGCTGTCCAGAAGAAGGCGGCTGCTGTATAGACTTTGGTAAAAGATTCCTCTGGATTGATTTCTGAGCTGTTGTGTATGCAGATAGTCCTCAGAAGGTCCTATCCTATGATGTAACTATTTTCTTCATGCCTCCTCTTAAATCAAATTATATTTCAAAAAGTATTATAGAGATTAAATTACTTCTGCAATATCCTTTAATGCATTCTCAAATGCTACATTAAACAACCACTCTGAGTATATGCATAGACAGGTACGATGGTGATTTTAATGTTGAATGTTTTAATAAGAAAGAGAAAAAATCATAATTCTTTATTACTCTTCATTCTTTTGATTCTTTGTTCACCCATTGTCTGTTAGAATGTATCAGGGCAGTTTTGGTGCAGCTGCTATCAGGACTACCTGCAGTGTTTTGCATAATGCCCATAAACGTGTTGGGTTTTTTTTTAATATTTACCCTGCACTTCATAGTCTTTTCTCCATTCTTAGAATTCAGTGGGGAGAAATGACCAACCCATTTTGCAGGTGACTCCCAAAATAATTCTCTTCCTCTCTGTTTCTCTGGTACTTCGCTGACTTGGGTGGACTGGAAATAAGGCTTGGTAGGCTTGAGAATCTCCTTCCTCTACAGCATGCATAAAAGCTCATTTTTATGTCTTCTTGCTTGTTTGTCAGTATATTAAACTTTTTGAAGGATAATTCTTGCAGTAGGTAACGAGCATCTGCAGTGCTTGCCCAGAGCTTCTTGCCTACTTACATGTTCTTCTGTCCCCTGTTTCCTTGCTCTGTTTCTGTTCTCCCTGCTACTTTTCTTACGATATTACACCTGTTTTTTTTCTTTTTTCTTTCATCTCCTGCAACATATATCTCTTAGGGATTTAGAGGCTCTTTTTAGATGACTCATGCAAAAAAATAACACATATTTCCTATACAAAGCTAGAGTTTAACTGGGAGGAGGTAGGCACCGCTAGACATGTGTAAGCATGGGCTCGCTGGGAAAGCAGCATACCCAGTTCAAGGCTATGATAGGACCTCCTGCTGGTTTGCAGTTTGAAGCTCTCCGGGTCACTCAAATTTCATCCCACTCAAAATCTGCCATGACGAGCTTCCCCTTTAATATTTCCTCTTGCTGGTATTATTACTGCTGAATGCAAAAAGAAACGGTTTCCTAGAAGCTGAGGGGATCTTTTGAGCGGTGAGATTTCAGATCCACCTGAGCTGAAATACCGTAAGCCCAAATCCTAATGGGTCATAACTGAAAGGCAGTAACTTACCCAGCCAGCAAGGACACGCTAACCATGGTCTGGGATCAACTTCCCATTCTGGCATCCAACACGCCGGCCAGCCTCAGCTAAACCTTCCCGTGAATGTGTGTCGTATAGACATAAACCAGAACAAATTAAACTCCTTCTTACCAGTGCCAGAAACAAATTTAAATCTGAATTTAACTTGGATTTACCTGTAACTGTCCGGATAGATGAATTACAGATGTTTGTGAAAGCTGTGCACCCTCTACCCCTGGCTCACAGTGGTTTACAGAGGAACCCTTTACAAATGGAAGTGGTCACCAGGGGAGTGTCTTAGGCCTTTCTGCCAAATATTAATTACTACTGTTCCTTTTTTGTGCCCTGTCTTTTCCCTGCAAATTTTTCCCACATCCAAATACAGTTTTCCTTACTGTACCCAGGACGTTGACGTTAACCGATAGCAGTAGCAGGTCCTAAAACGATAAATCTCTCTAATCTTTATTGTTTCTCAGTCACGCTGTTCTGGTAAAAATCAATTCACCAGCTTTAGAAACAATATTTATGATGAGTCCCTATACTCCTTTGGATCTACTAATGTGCATTAGTATATACATGTTACTGATTACTTGGGGCTTAATCCAAAACCCATTAAGTCAGTAACAAGTTTTCCCTTGATTTTGGTGGGCTTCAGAGTAGCCACTATTGGAACCGCACAACAGCCACCATGTTTAGGTGGGACTTCACTGTGTTCTGCATGTTGAAGCCCTCCAGAGGATGTACATTTGATCTCTCTCTCAAATTCCCAGCAAGAAGCACACCCTTACAAAGCAGTGTTTGCTGGAAGCGTCTTTCCCATCACTCCTTGCTTGACAATGTTATGAAATAGAAAGAAAGAAGGAAAATACAACATTCAGAATAATCTCTCCGAGCTGCCAAGGATCCCTCTAGGTTGAAAAACATCATTTGCCATCCTATTTAAATTAGGATTTACTTTCCTCTAGCTGTTGTTTCTGTTTGAGGTTTCAGCCAGGCATGGTTTTCTCTGTTAACACTCGGTTTATTGTCTGTAAGTATTCCTCGCAGCTTTAGGGTTCCAGACCACTTTTTTTGACATCATAGATGAGATTTTAGAGTATAAACTAGAAATCATGAAAAGCTTTCCACAATGAGCTGGCTGTACAGAGAGGTTTCCAAAGCTGACTTCAGAAAACTAATTCTGAACGATCATCACGTGTTTTTATCCCTCTTGTTATTAATGCCTTGCTTTTCTCAGGTCTCTTTTCCCACTGACATTTATAGATCATCTGGCTTCTAGTTATGGCTAGTTATTCACATGTTTTGGTAGCTATGCCAATAAAATTAGATCCCTGTGCAGCGAAGCATAAACCTAGTTCAGTTGTACTGAAAACTGTCTGAAGCAGCAGAGATAACAGTGTTTCATGTGGAAGTGCTGTTCGGTAAGGTATGGCTGGAGTCACTTAATTTTGAAATAGAAGAATAGAGATACATGCTGGAGAAGATATCAGTTGATTAAAAGGTTTTTGTAGAACTACTTTTCTCCTGAATTTCGTTTGGGATCCCATTAGAAGTGTCCTGTACCAACCTCAGGATATATGGGTGCTCAAACACAGGATGACTTAAGTTCTCATCAGTTCTGGTAAAGAACCCAAATATGGCTGGTTTCTCTGCTGGTATGATGCAACTACTTGGTTTAAAAAAGTAGAACTGTGCTCTTTCCTTGGAAGAAAGGGGATAAAAGAGCTTATTTGAGGTTTTATTTAACTGAAACTCGAATTTGTCAAGTTTATACTGAGTTTATACTGGTTTATCATCCTCAACATGTAATTGTGCCAACATCCCATCCAAAGCTTTCCTTTCAACAGAATCGCGTACTTGTTCCTCATATAATAGTAACCAGATGCTGTTTTACGGATGAAATTTAGAAGGCTATTTTGAAATGTAACACATAAGTAGGAAGTGTCCAATTCTTCTATGGAGAATTAACATGTGTTGAATTTTACACATGTATGAGCTAAAAATTAGGGCCTTAAGTGAGTTAACTTAGATAATAAAAGTTTAGGTTCCTTTTCAGCAAAACACATAATAACGCATTGATGAATTGAAGCCACATTTAATTAACAGCAGAAAATCCTGGCATGATGGATTCAGCACTTTGTTATTCAAATATAACCCACTCAACATCACACAGTTTTCTTTGTGGAGGTAAAACCCAGAAGACAGTAGTAAAGTAAAAAAAGTAGCAAAAAAAAAAAGCTAAAAAAAATCCTGTGAGTTTCTAGGCATACAAATGATTGTTAGTCTTCCGATGGTTCAAAGCTTTTGAAAGTGTAGCTCGAGCTTTTGACAGCGGTGTTTAAAACAGTAACTCTTGGTGGCATGTTTTATGAAAATACACGGGAGAAAGCACAGTAGAGAGTTACGTTGACCAAGAAGTCAAGAAGTATCTTGATAATGCCATTTGAAGCAAACTAGGTTGTGATGCCAACCAAACTGCCCTTTTATGTTCTGATTTGCTTGTAAAGTTTTTGAATAAACCCCGTTCTTCTTCAAGAGTTGCCCAGAGCAACTTTAACAGATATTCTGTCAAAAGCCTCTTCATACTTTTTAATAATTATTTTCTTCTCTACCTCTGTAGTCTCTAGTAATAAATTTCATTTGTCTTGGCACAAGAACCATTCTCTTCCCTCATGAAAATTGAACATTATTATTAATGTAGATAGTCAATTACTTCAGATTAATGTGGATTTATATTTAAAATCAATACATCAACGTGATGCAAAGCACTCTTAAAACACTATAAACTTCTGCTGGATATCTAATCCATTTTTTAAAAATTCATAAAGAGTCGGGAATCTATACAACTGCATAATTTGTATGGATATTGTATTTAGGGGATGAGCACATAGTTGACAGTTGTGTGGCTTAAAATATATTTTAGTCTATATAGATCTTTATCAGTTCTTATTCTGTCAGTTTCTCAAAAAGGTTAACGTCAAATACATTTAGAGAAGAACTAAAATACAAAAACGTTGAGAGTTAATTTAATTTATCATGGGAAAAAGCTAGTAAGGGATTGGTGAACACATCTCCAAATGCTTTCAATGGTGGCTGGCATTGTCAAAGAGTAACTTTAGTCAATTATCAAGTACAGGGTTCAGTCTAAGGATAATTAACTGAAATGTAATGACCCAGCATTTGCAGATTGTGTGATCTGATCTTAAACTAGTGTCTAGTTTCCTCTTCATGCAGCCAGAAGGAGTTATTGCAATGAAGGCAAATGACAGTTCTACATTGTCCAGTTTAGTTGGATTCCTGGACATGGAAGAAACTACTCGAAGCTGAGACTACTCACAAGACCAGTAGGTAATTCACTTTTCTCAAGGCAGGGTCAACCCCATCCAGCTCGTTTGTCTGGTCTGCTCCTAATCAGAGCCACAACTTCTATAGTGGTCGTAAAGTCTCATATCTTGCATACCAAACTACAGCGCTTAAAGAACTGTAATACCCCCCTGTCTGCCTCAGCCACCTGTCATCTTTAGGGCTCTCTGGATGCATAGAATGAGCATGCAGGGTGTTTGAAGAAAGGAGTAAGCACCCAAAGCAAACTTGTGCTTTTTTGACTTGGGAACTCCTAAACATTTGGTGATGAAAACTTGGATTCATTACGGTTTTTTTCTTGGTCTTTGCCAATTTCTTACATTTCACCCCATAACTGAAAAAAAAATTAAGTAATTACATATTAGTGCAAGTTCAATAACATAAAACTACAGGATGCTTCATCTTTTTTCGTGTCTGAATTTTGAGTTAGAACTAGAGAATATTGCACAAAGATGGGAAAAGTGTGGGTCAACCTCTTTTTGTTTCTGCCGGGCCTCAGTTCATAACCTGGATTACACTTGCATCATCTGTTCCCCACTGCCTTTTCATGCCAATGAAAGGTCTTGACTGTCTGAGCAATGCTTTTCAGCCCGCTAATGTTACTTACACATACGGTTAGCATTTTCCTAAAATTAAGGTTCATAGCCTCCCTTTCTTTCCTGCTGTAGAAAGATATATAATACGTTAATTGTTTTCTTCCCATTACCATCTTATTAAAGAACTGGATGAAGACGTAGAAAGATCCTTGCCCCGTGTAAGTGTAGACCGGGACCCTGCACCTGGTTTGGCATGGCTGATCTCTGCCCATGAGTGGACACTGCTGATTGGCACTGAACCAAATCAGTCAACAAGGCACTGATGGCCTGGGGTTGTGTAATCAGAAAATCACGAGTTCTGTCCATTGGAAGGTCTGTGCCACCTGTGGCATTTACTGTGTGGAAGAAGATGTATCTGTAAAATCATTATTAAGGAAGAAATTATTTTCCATAAACATATTTTATACTGCTATTGGAAAAGTTGCTGCAATCAATGAAATACAGAACTTCAGAGTGATCTGCCCTTCAGGAGACACATCAAAGAGCTACAGCCACGTCTTTGAATCCCATTTTTTGTTAAGAGACATCCTAAAAAAAGTGCAAACCGTGTAGTTTCATCTAGCATCAACATGGAAGTTGTTAATTATGCTGCAATTACTTTGCTTCCATTGAAACAATTATATCTGTATTCATGAAAATTTGAAAATGGTCACAGAAAAGACCCTCTTAAACTTCCAATTTGGTCATTAAATTATTTTCTAAGTTCTCCTGTCTTTGTTTCAGGTGTATTCAAGTTATTATAGATGGTTGAAGACTTGTTGGCCTTATTAGTTGGAACAAATGGGTCAGGTTTTCTAGCTTTTTCCTCTAGTGTGCGTAGGCCTCATTCGATACCCTATGTTAACTAATCCAAATTCAGATCTTGAATATTGTTGCTAATGTCCCTCTAGTTTGTTGTCTAAAGCTGATCACGCAGAATAACACCTGCAAAACCCTTTTTGTGTTGCAGACGTTTAATGTTTGGTGAACTCAAGTGCTCCCTGTTCAGCTCCTGGAGAATGAAAGCTTGAAAAGGCTCTGTGCTTTTCCACTCATTCATTTATACACTAAATCCTGGAATAAGCCTAGGCTTATTTTGATTACACTGTCAGTGGAAAATTTAAGTGCTCTACTGCTAAGGGGTAACGACACCTCTACTTCTACTACAAGCAGTATACGCTGAAAGTCAGTTAGCTGGATTTGTGGAAAACTCTTCATTAAACACTAGTTTACATGGACATTTTGAATTAGGTGTTATCTAAATTATATATAATTAATATATATATAAATTATATATATACTAGAGACAATTACTATGGGTCTTTGAAGCTGAAAAGTGTGCAAAGTGATACGGTAAAATATTATATGAAAATTGTAAATAAATTGCCAATATTTTATTGTATAAAAAGCAATTATTAGATCATGAGGCAGTAGTCTAAACACTGTGACTATGTGAGTGATTAATAAAGATGCCTAGCAAACCTATATCCACAATGCATTAAGTATATAAATACAATATTTCTGCTTCTTTCTGTCCTGGCACTCAAAACTTCAAATGTGTTACCTTTAAAAATGTTTTTACCAAAGTATAACTGAATAGAAAGAGCAAACAGTATCTTTCACTCCAGCAGAGTACTTTATGTTTTTTGCAAAATCTTGAACAGACAGAAGCAGTCTTCATGAAAAAAAACATCGCTTACATTGGTGATAAGGTACAAAATACCCCTAAATTTGTTATTTTGATGACAGAGTTCATTCAATTTCACTGTTTAGTCAATCCAACCTAAAGACTGTCAATTTTTTTCAATTTTGTGGAATGTTTTTTCAAGAGTCTGGAAACAATACTGAACAAAAGTAATAAATATATTCCCTCATCCCACACACACACATAATGATTTAAGCATGTTGCAAAAGGATAGTGACATTTCATTATGTCTGACAAACATAAAAACATTTCAGAATCAAGGCGTTCTGTTGAACTAATTAAATAGCTAATTAATTCTGGAACTAATTAAACTTGGTTTCCAAAGAGCTTCTATCTGGTGGCTGGTTGATTTTGTAGCCGAGTTGCACTATGGCTGTGTGGCAGCTATTCCCTGCTTAGACATCAGACCAAGCTGGTGGGAGCTGCTGTGAATGTCCTAGCTGTAGGAAAAGTTTTCATTGTAATTAATGACTTATTGGACACCAGAGAATCCACATCACATCAGTTCAGTTTCTTCGTGAGTAGGTGCTCTGGTAGAGCATGGACTCCAGCTGAAGCACGTACTGGTCTGGGTGCGCTCTCTCTTGTGTAGACATTCAAGTGTCTGTCAGTAATATTAACCAGGAGATGCAAAAATTTGGTGTGTGGAAATAGCGATTGCATGCACTTGCACATGTGCATTTTGTACAACTGCAGATTTTCTAGGCTAGAATGTTGTAGATGATTATAGTGGTTTAAATTATAAATGTACAATTTAAATAATGTATGCATAGAAACACATGTGCCACCGTTTCCTTGGTGTATGCTATTTTTTCATTGCTTTGCTTTGCGCCTCTCCAGCTGCTTACCCTTGAAGCATATGAATAATCTCGCTGGATTAACTGTTCTCATATTTAAAACAAAGCACATACATAAATGTTTAAGCCCTTTTTGAAGTATTTTCCTTACATTCATGTAATAACTTTGTGTACGCCTTTTTTTTTCTAGATACATTGGCAGGAGCCCAGCAGTGCAATGGGCAAGGTTCAGCTTAGGCTGTCTCATGCTGGAAGAGGTCTGTTACTCAAAACCAGTGATTATTTTACAGGTAACCTGGTTGATATCTGTAATGTCTCTGCATTCTCCACAGTAAGAATACGCAGGAGCAGTAGCTCTGATACCAAGAAGATAAAACAGTGATATTAGGCCAAAATGGAGATTTCTGCTGCTTCTCAGTATCCTGCCTTGACTCTGATGTGGAGTATCAGTATGGAAAGAATCCAAGTTGGGCCCATGTAGAGTGGCCTTTCCTAAACTCAGCTGGCTCCTGGCAATCAATGTCTTAGGGACTTTCTAAGCCTGAGGTTGTGTTCGGTCCATTATGTTTAGTAGTCAGCAGTAGAGCTGTCTTCTATGAAATTATCTAATTTAATTTTTGTCCTCCTTAGCATCCTGTGGCAGTGAGTTCCATATTTCAGTTAATATGTCGGATAAAAAAGTATTCCCTGTTGTTAATTTTAATCCTGCTGCCTGATAATATCTTTGGACGTCTTCTAGTGCTTGTGTTGTAAGAAACAGTGAATGGTTATTTTCTATTTCAAAACTGTTTGTGGTTTTATAGGCTTTTATCATATCCTCTCCCTTAATCATTTGGCTTATAAACGGAAAGGCCCTAACCTGTTGAACCTCTGCTGATGTCTATGATCAGTCTTGCTACATTTGCCTCATGTTTGTTCTTGTTCTACCATATACTTTTGGAGAGGATCTCTCACCTGAATGTAGCAGCCCATCAAAATGCAACCGATTTGTCACTCTGTCAGCTCTACGTTTGACCAACTTGAAAAGTTTTGTATTCTCCATAAATTTTGTTCCCTTGTTATTTATTCCCGTTTTTCCAGTTCCATGTATTGGACAGTTTAGGTTGCAATGCAGATCTCTGAAGGACCTGAAGTAACTTTTTTAATTGTGAAAACTCACAATTTGTTTCTGCCTTTTGTTTCCTCTCTTTTCTCTATTCATAGGTCCATGGCAGGAATTTCCTTTTTACTCCGTGTCAGCCTTAGCTATGTCAGTTGCTCTATTTCTGCTTCCCTTCAGAGACTTTGGTGGGAGCTTGTAGAGATCTCTTGGAAATCTGTGCGTACCCCATCAGCTGGACATTTTGGACTGTTTGATACATGTAAAACCATGGCTTATCTCTGCAAAGCCTATGATTTCTTCCCTAATAAGTTGTTTCACCTGTCTTACTTTTTATTTTGCTAAATATTACAATTCCAGCTGATATTTGTGGTATGCAATGTCAGACAAAATGTTGTCAAGATGTTGTCTACTTGAGGAGACATTATTCTTCATTTTACCCATTCAGTCCTCAACTTTGTTGCAGTCTGCCTGTGTGTGTTGACCCCGCATATATGTATAGCCTTCTTCACTTAGAGGGGATTTGACCAGATGTAATGATCTGCCTGGACCGATCACAATACATTCTTTCCACCTTTTCCTATATTCTCGAAGCAGTAGTAAGAAAATAAATCAGATCAGAAAGCTCAACACCAACTTCAGACCTGGACTCTGTAGTGGAGCAAGCAGGTAGCAAATTAGCTACTGCATGAAGCTGAAACTCAAAATAGAAGGTTGTAGCTGTTGGCAGAGTTTTTATTTCCGTAGTGGAGAGCATTCAAATAAAACTATTTTCCATTAAGTATTTCACAACCTGTATATTACTGTATTTTATAAAGAATCTATTGCATAGATTAAGATGTACTTAAGTACTTTTTCTAAAGAAAAATAAACTTGTATCTCAGACGTTTCCCCATGGCTACTGTAGAAATTTTTATAATTAAAATACGTTAAGTGTCCCTGGAGAAAGGTGGGATACAATCCACATAATTGCAGAGAACAATATTTGCATATTCCATTTGTTTCAGAACAAAGATTTTGAAAAGCTGAATAGATGCTCAGAGCAAAGAAGTCAGCAAGACTGCAGGCAGGTAAGCAAAATAGATTTCTGCTGATAAATAATTTATCCAGTTCTACTGGTGCCCCGTATACATAACCATTGCATTTATGCAAATATCTTTTAGAGGGAGAAAGAACATTTGCTTGGAGTGTGCAACATTATTGATGGTTCTGACATTTTAGATTATTTCACTTGAAGCTGTCATTCCTGCCTTGAGTATAAGAGCGCTAATCTAGCTGGTATCGGTTTCCCGATCTTGAGGGACCTCTGCACTTGGCAGTCTTTGCTGCGGTATGAAAGAAGAGCAGATGACGGTATCGAACACTGGCAATGCATATGCTCTGGGGAAAGCTGGCCCTTCAGTATATATTATTAGGCATAAATACTACAGTTCTAAAATATGCTGGTACATTGAGAGAACTGTGACTATTTCTCATACTGAAGCAGCAGTTTGGGTTGTCTTTGCTGTTATTTTACCAGGGAAAAGATTCTGCAGGGGGGGGAAGAGAAAGAACAAGGGTGAAATGAGATAATTAAGAATGCATGAAAACAGTTCTTTGATACCAGGGCAATGAATATTCAAGATGTATTTCTAACTACATGAGGAATTTGAACTTTCAAACTAGTTCAAGGACAATCTCGATAGGGGAATCAATTTTTTTCTCACAATCAAGCAGGACAAGAAGGACATAGAGGGACAAGATGTTTTTCTGCACTTTAATACCTTGTGTAAATAGAGTAATCCTCTTATATACAACAATGAGCAAAGAAATTTAGATTCCATTTTTTAGTGGATACAAAATAAACAGAATTTTTAGAGTTAATCAGCTTTTGTTTAGTTGCACTAATAGGATAAACTCTTTCTGTAAGCATCAGGCTTGGTCTATAGCATTTGGCAAATATTGACAAATATCACCTTCTTTAAGAGACTGCAGCATCAGCTGTCTCATTTATCAGGAAGGTGACTGATAAACTAGATATCACTTCTGTGATGCTGCCAGTTGAAAGTTTCTGCAAGCCACTTTTTTGTCAGTTCACGGAATTGACAGTATAATCACTGCTGTATTCTACTGAATGTTTCTTAATTTGGCAAATGTGTTAATGAAGCGAAATCTCACGGCTCAGTGATGAGCTAGTTTCCAGTTCAGCTCTCAGTGTTAGTGGTAGGATGCTCTTGGGTACTATTTAGGCTTTTGGACCCACAAACACTCTTCTGAACTCTTCACCGTCAGTGTCTGTTACCAGTAACCTGTACCGGCAAATGTCTTCATTCCCATACTAGCAGCCCCACCAGTTTCTTCCTCAGACCTTGGAAAGGCTGAGCCTTACTCCACTTTCTTCTTCCAAGAAGCCTGGCTTCATCCTTTGCTCCTCTACTTAGCTAACATGAGGGTTACAACCCTCTCCCTTCTCTTTTTATTGGAAGGTGGCAGGATGGGATAGTCCTGCGTACACTTTAATGAAGGATAGCAATTTGTAGGCCAGATGGCAATGAGGTGGGCATGGCGACAACTGGTACAACTTGTTCCCTTGTCCCCTTTCACTTCAGATGTGAGAGGAGCCCTCCCATGGGGCCCTGAATCACAGACGGTCAATAATTTCACTGGAAGACCTAGAGGAATAGGACATACAGGGGGTAGTATGCGTCCTATTCAAGGAAGGTGAAGGAATATGTGGCAAGAGATTTTTGAGCAAGGAGAATGGTTTGTTCCTTTATGCAATAGCTGATCTAACAAAAATGGAATGTGGAATGAGAGAACTAGCCAACTTTGCAATGGAAGTCAAGCACTGCTGCGACTGAGCCAACAAAAGCGTTCTTTGCCATCTTTTTTTGCCAGTAATTTCCAGCAGGGTTTAACTTCACCTTGACCACAATGTACTTTGGGGTGGCTCTTGTGTGTTTTGTCAGCTTCCACAAGCCCATTATTAATAATTATTATTTTTTTTAAAATACAAATAAATCTGAAGAACAGAACATTTCTGTATTTATCTAGTAAAACACACCTCCAACTTTGCCAAGCTGTAGTTTATCAAATGTTAGAGGAAAGAACGTTGTACCATTCTTCAAGCAAGCAGTATTTTCAAATAAAACAAAAATCAAAGTCTCATCGTAAAATGTTAATCATACCTCAAACTCTTGACCTTGCAAAATAAAACACTGACAAGTATCTTTCTGACATTTTGCAATTTAAGCCACAGCCCCATCAAACTGATCCCAAAGTAGTTAAGAAGTGAATGTCCACTGTGGCAAAAGCAATGCTAGGCAACATAGCAAAACCAGCGTGCTATATAGGAGGATATTCTTTAAAATGTTAAAGATTATTATCTACATTTTATATTCTTCAAACTGTTCAAGAAATTCCATGGTCTCAAGTACGTTATTGTCCTATATCCCACTTCTCTCCAAAACTTTGTCTAACTTCCAGGGTATTGCCTTGTTTGAGGCTTATGATGTGGACAAAAGCCCATGAATACGGGTCAAAAGCAGGTCTTGCAGTGCAAAAACTAGTCTGTTGATAAGCACTGGGAACATGCCAACAAGTCTTCAGATCTCTTTTGATCTCCTTTCTCTTGCAGTGTAGGATAATATAACATGTTTATGCCTAAGCCGTGGTGAGGATAAATGAAGGTTGTATGAGACTGGGCTGGCAGTACGAGATGGTTAGACTCATCATACCTTTGGACATAGTAAATTATTTAATATTTGACATCTTGAATAGCATTGGTGATGCAAGGCATTGTAGAGGAACAGGTGGGAAGCACACGCCTGCTCTTGCTGCAGTCAAGTCACTTGTATTTCCACTCTGGTTTGCTCCAGATAGATAGATCCCAATTGGGTTGTTGACCAACCCCTACTCCACCAGCTATTAACAAATGGCTGTTGTTAGTATTTCCTGTATCATAAGCACATATAATCATGAAATGACTGTTAGTGAGTAAGCCTATATCTACCATTCCAAGATTTACTATGAAAATAAATACATAGGTATACATTTTTAAAGGGTGCCTGTATACCTGTATACCTGTCTCCTGATGAGGTCAAAGGGAACCTTGGAAAACTGCAGTGTCTCCATGGTTTTGGGGACCTACTACACTAGAAAATTTGCTCCTTTGTAAACATTTCCGAAAGGATGGCCTGCATGTGCAGCCTGTCTCAAGGCAGCATAAGTGAATTTTGCAATTACTTTGCTATTTGCTTTTTTAGGTCTTTGAAAGACCTTGCAGAACAATACCTTAGTACAAAAGCCCCCAGACTTTTAGAATGCTGTGTGCAGAGCTTTTGTGCGAAATTCGGTACTTATGTTTCTAGTGTATAAACGTGATTGATGTGTTGGACAGCTACTGAAGTAAACGTGCATGCGAGTTACTAATCATGTGTTTTGGTGTTGATTTGATAGTAATTGTACAGGATGCGTGCATGTCAATGACTTTGTGGGTTATTCTGACCCTAGTATGACATAAAAATAGTCTTGCTAGCCATAAAACACTTCATAAAGTACAGTGAGGGAATCTTATGCTTGATTTTCTAAGAAATGTTCTGATTTCTACATTTTGCTGCCAACATTTTATAATTATTTACTGAGGACATTTGTATTGTGTTTAGATTTTGCTTTTATATATGTGTCTTTTCGGTGTGAAGTTGGAACGATTATTGTAAGGCAAGGACATGCACCAGGTGAATGCTATCTCATACTCTTTGGAAAATTCAGAGACAGTGAAACTATCAAAGCTCAGAGTTTTGCGTCTGAAATATTCTGTGAAGTTGAAGAAGCAGACTTTGTAGCACTAGGTGTGTACATTCAAATTAAAAAAAATAGTTAAAAAACCCATAAAATATTTAAGGTCGCATTTTTAAAGGCAAATAAGGAAAGTCAGTGCTTTGACAATTATTTACTATCCTTTTAATTAAAACTTGAGTAATATTCATAGTGTCAAAATAGTGAAATCTATGCTTTTGTACACAGGAGTGTACAAAGATGATGAAGGACTATGAGTAGTCTGATGATTTTGTTGTGCACAGCTTATGTGGCACTGATAAATGGGAGAACTCATGGAGATGACATTACTGCCCCGGGACAGCAACACTTGTTCTACACCTGCAGAAAGAACATCTGCACAGGAAGAAATGGCAAGCTGGGGCGGACTTTGTACACGGAGAAAAAGTTTTAAGTTTTCCCATGACAAGATGTGTATAAAGTATATAAATAACTGATGTTATAGCAGACAAGATCTAATTTGTGTGCCAACTGCACTACAATTTGACATAGCAGTCTTTTTAGAGATAAAGCTGAAGATTTAAATTTTTATTTTAAGATTACAAATAAGGAACAATTTTTATTACCCATTCTAGGATTCTTTTTACATTTCTAAACTATTTACTGAAGGCATTTTTAAGTGACGTAGTCTTCATTCAAAGGATGAGTCCCTGAAGCTACAAGTCTAAGTAGTTTTCTAATGCTATTTACCCAGTGTGTTCCTGTTCTAATGAAAGCAGTAGTTTTTATATCATGATGTGCCAGGTACTGGAATTAATTGATTATGTTCTCTGTAGGGAACTTTGAAGTAAGAAACTTGATTCGTCTCTGTTGAGAATGGAGAAATGGGGGAACTTACTGACCCTATTAGAACACTGCAGTATATTTGTAGGATACTTTGTGGTCTTCAGTGATGGCCCAGAAGTGCTTTTGGCTATTGGTGTGTTTAATGACATAAACAGGAAAGCAAGGAAAGACTTCACAGAATTATTTGATGGAGTTAAATAATGGTTCTAGATGGGTATAAAAGGTTAAGTATTTTTAATCAGACTCTTTTGTCAATACTAAGCAAATAAAAGTCAATATTTAATATTCGCAAAGATAAATCAAGCTCGGAATAATGGCCAAGCTACACTACAATAATGCAATTGAATTTGAAAATGTCAAAGGAAACATTCTGTACATTTTAGCAGAGTGTATTGGTTCCTGATGGTCATGGTTTTGCAGATTTTTTTTTTTAAAAAAGGACTTAGCCAAAACATCGAAATCTAGTTTCTTGTTCTTCCAAAAACTGTGAAAGTAGTAACTGTGGTATAATAATCTCCTGTGCTGGAGAATACCCCATTAAAGAAATTACGCATAAGAGGTGTTGTTGCATATGTAAATATTGTAGAGAGGAATGGAGAGAGGGAGCACAATTAACCCACTGACTTTTCTTCACTGAGAAGAATAGTCAGCTACTAACGGAGACAGTGAATGAAATGGTTCTGATGTGGAGTCTGTGTGTGTGATTTCCTGCAGAGTGTTATTAACTGGCCTTATCATGAGATTTTCACTAAGTTTGAATGGGCGTTTATAGGTGCTAAGAGTTAGTATCCCATATAAAGAATTAATTTTTTTAACATTGGGAGACTTTGTAGTATTCCTAGTAAGTAATGGTTCATATAATGTCTCAAGGTATCAGTGTTTCTTCTGGTTTCACTTTTCATTTTACTCAGCAGTAAAATTCACATTTTTCAGTGCTGTTAGTTTGTGTGTGTGTGTGTGTGTGTATACGTATTGGAAGGAAATAAACAAGTAGATGCAGAAGCAGAGAAGTAAGCTGCATCCAGGGAGTGGAAGAGCTTGAAGAAAACCCAAAAGATATAATGGAAATTTGGTGAAGACCTTGATGCACAAAGCAAGCAAATTGCCTTTTTTTTTTTCCATCTTTTTTTTAAAAAAAAAAAAAAAGAAGTGAATTTGCATTTTGGAGACTATCACCCTTAGTAAACCAGAAGAAATTTTTCAGTCTTTTGCTCTAAGATCCAAAATTGTTGGTTTAATTTCTGATTTGAAAGGGCTGTTTGAGACAGAGATGCTCAAAGGAGCAGAGGATGAGAATCGTCGCATTTCATCATGTGGTAGGAATGAGCATGAGAGGGCACCCCATGTCCTGAGGCAAAGGATCATATTTTTATTAATTCAATCCCTTAGTATTAGCTGTTTCAAAGATGGAGAACATTTCTGATTCTATGACCTGAATGCCAAAATCTTTGTGTGATCAGCCATAGAAATAAATATCTCATATATCTGGGAAAACTGGGTAGAAAGGGAGAAGCTAATCCAGAAGACGGTGGTACTTGCACAGCTTTCCTTTGCAGATGAAGAGGGTGGCTAAACATCTAGCCTTGAGTAGGGCACCACAGTTAACACTGAAAATGTCTAGTGGCTCATCATCTCCTCCAGGCCAACCTAATCTTTCACCTGTCTTGTAAGGTCTCAGAGGGAAGCTGCCTTGGTTAGTTTGAGAGCCACACAAGAGCTTGAAAGCCAGATACTGGCCTGCACAGAACTGTAAATCACTTTCCACAAAGGACAAAATAGGTCTGTATACTTGGAAGACAGGTGTGATTTCATGTCTGCGGATCTCAGATTTGCACGAAATATATCCGGGAGGAAACCCAACTCCTCAACATCTCCATCTCCTCCTACCCACCCAGTTATTTCATGTCTGGGTCTAAAAGGCATCTGTGCTTTCAGAGGTCCATTAGGGAATTGTGACCATCTTCCAGAACTGCTAAGCACTCTATCTTTGCCATTCCCAATGTGATGACAAATACATTTAAGAAGTTTAAATGGCCTTAAGAAAATGATCACATTTTTACAATAACATTTTTGTTACATTTGGGTGATGTTTCATATGTCCATAGTTAAGACAGCAGTAGTCTAGCCATTTTAAAGGGATGTTTCTTCTGCTTTCCTTTGCTCCTTATGAATTTCACTATATGTATATTTTCACTGTGGAAATGCCCTACAAAACTCACATGGTAGTTGTCCACCTACTTTTTTATGCATTATTAATATCACAGAGTCAGGAGGACTTGTGGTTCTTTGTTTTACAAAGACAGAGATTGAAGTTTAAACTCTGCAAAAATTTATCTACTTAAGGTGAACTGGGTAATGGAATACAGAAAAAAGTTTAAAAGCCTTCTCAGCTCTTGGGATTTGATGGTCCAGTATGGGGGTAGCTCTTGTAAATGTTTTCTTTTTTTTACCTCTTGCATGAATAAACAGTGGTGCAGAAATAAACAGCATGGGCAAACTTCTCCAGTATTTTAGCAATGGCGATTACTTTCAACAGATATATTGCACAGATCCCAGAGCAGTGGCATTTGCTGTAAATTCCCCCTTTTGAATATTTTGCTACATAATGGTCAGCATTGTCCAGTAACAGCTGATACCAATTGCAGTGTCTGTAGTATTCAGGCAAAGATCAAATTTGGTTTCTTTTATACTAAGTCTCTGTGAAACAAAACTATATGAAGATTGTTACCACCGAATTGCAGACTGGCTGAGGTTGGAAGGGAGCTCTGGAGGTCATCTGGTCCAACCCCCCTGCTCAAGCAGGACCACCTAGAGCCAGTTGCCCAGGACTGTGTCCAGAGGGCTTTCGAATATCTCCAAGGATGGAGACTCCACCACCTTTCTGAGAAACCCATGCCAGTGCTCGGTCACCCTCACAGTGAAAAAGGGCTTCTTTTTCAGAGGGAACAGAAAACAGAACAGAGGGAACCTTCTCTGTTTCAGTTTATGTCCATTTCGTCTTGTCCTGCCACTGGGTACCACTGAAAAGAGCCTGGCTCCATCCTCATTGCACCCTCCCTTCATGTATTTATACACATTGATAAGATGCCCCTGAGCCTTTTCTTCTCAAGGCTAAACAGTCCCAGTTCTCTCAGCCTTTCCTCATAGGAGAGATGCTCCAGTCTCTTAATCATCTTCATAGCCCTTCGTTGGACTGTCTCCAGCAAGTCCTTATCTCTTTTGTACTAAGGATCCCAGAAATGGACACAGAACTCCAGGTGTGGCCACACCAGCGCCTACAATGGATAAAACAAAACGTGCAGCAAGATTTTCATTAGATCTTAAAAATTCATTATAAAGATAGCGAAGCACAAGAGCTTGATCCTAGGAAGGATTTTAGAACCACTTTCACTGGATTTTTTTTCATAAGGGATAAGACAAAACTGTCGGGATAAGACAAATCTGTCAGGATAAGCAACTAATATGGTGTTGGATTTGTGGTACTGACCACATCAGGATAGTGGAATAATGTTCTGCCCTCTGGGCCGATACCCAGAAGTGCCGTATCTTTTGTCATTCTAGGTACTGAAGTACTGATCCCTAAATCCCTTGAGACCCCCAACCCCAAAGACAGACCTTTCACTCCTGACCAAAGCAGTCCCTCAGGGTGTAGGATAGTCCTCTAAAGGGATTTCAAACCATATATGAAATCCCTTTGGGGTCAAAATAGGGTATTTCTTAATCCTATTTCAACACCAAATGTTGTCTAAAGAAGTTACGTGCCTAGCTGGGGCTCTGGACTCTCCTGTAGTTAGTCACATGAAGGTCAGACAGTGTCTGTCTCTAGTGCTAAATGTCAATCTTCTGTAGCTTTAATTGGCTTATCATTCTTACTGCTTTTAAATGTAGTAAGGTATACAGTACAATTAGATTGAATTGACAGTTAGTTACTGCAGTGAATGTTGTAACAGTTTATTAATCAGCTGTATAGATTGCTGAGGTGAATTTTTCAGGAATCCAATGAAAAAAAATTCATAGATGCTTTATGAGATTCATTAAAATAAAACTCCATCACGGTGACTTAAAATGTAGTTTTGTTTTAAAGACACATTACAAACATGGAATTTGTAACTCTTGTGCTTTTAATCTCATTCATAAAGGCATTTCTGGGCCACACTGTCACCTTTACATACAGTGAGTGTCACTTATCTACTGACTAGGGTAGTTGCTAGATAACAGACTACATAAGTGACTCTAGCTGTTCAGTTTTGGCTTTGATAAGAAACATCAGCATTTAGCCTAGTTTTTGAATGAAAGAATGTGATGAAAATGTATTCTTTTTTATTGTCAGTCTTGAAAATCCTCATGGAAATCTGCATAAGAAGTTACTTTATTTGTTGCTGCAACTATCCCCAGGGAAGTTACATCAGTCCTAATTATGATCACTATCTAGCTATGTATCTTACAGACATGCACACCTTATGGTAAAAAAAAAATGTTTTTGGAATTTATTTTGAAAGATGAACAGGTTGACTCAGAAAAGAATCTTTTGTATTCTTCTGTAATTAAATTCATTCCATGGTACTAAAAATAGTCAAAACACGGTACTTTTGCATTTTTGCAGATAAGATAAACAAACGCTATGTAACAGCTTACACCAGTATGTAGATCAGTATTGGTGTTGTTCCTACATAGCCACTTTTCTGGCCATAACCACAATTTACGCAGTTCCCCACTTGCTGGAAGAGCTGCGGTAATGTGCTTTCACCAAGGAACTTTGTGTTAGACAGCACATTACTACATTTGCCTTTGTCAAAATTAACTCTGACGCAAGATTCTCGCTGCTCTTACCAGAAGAAGTGAATTAAGTCATTATAGGAAGCCTTTTGGTTATATTCTCAGCTGCCTGTTTTGCGGAGAAGGAATTCCCCCTGCGCTGCTTTCTGGGCCTGACTGTGTGAGGGAGGGGTGTGCTCGGTACTTTTCAAACACCATGAATTTCAGTGGGAACCGAGTTCAATGCTTAACAGAGCTGGCAAGGTTTTCTCAAAGTATCCCAGGATTTAACTCCTTAATTTTGCAGAGAAGGATGTAAATGGGTTAAATGAGTGTAAAACGCAACCCATTGTATGCATACTTGAAAAAAATGTATATTTACTGCAGTATACTGGCAGTGATTGGTTCATGGATGTACTTAGGGATAACAAAAAGATGCTATAGCATTTAGCTGGTGGGATAATGGCAAATGGCCAACAATGACCAAGTCTGCACTGGAGATGCGTAAGATGTGGGTGGTGCATGAAACCTAGGACAACAGCGGTTGTATGTGAGATGAACTGGACCTTTTTGAAACTTGGTAGCAGTATTTAAACACAGTAATGGTTTTCAAAAGTGAAAAATTTACTATATGCCTTCTAAATCAAAACACTTACTTCCTTTAATGTCCAAATTTCTCTTTATAGCTTTCATTAAGTAATACAATACAGCCGCAATTACTTCAGTTACTTCTTACCCAATTGCTAAGTAATCTGTTTTTTTTAAAGATTACCTTTTTGTGAAAAAGCGTCAGGTAGCTTGCAATTTCTGGATATTTGGCTGTAGAGCCAGAAACAGCAAGGTTCAACCTCTTTCTTTGAAACGTCTGGCTCTTCTTTCATCTGCAAAATGTTACTGACTGCTCTTGCTCTGGAAAGAAAAGCTCAAATGCAGAAGGAATTGGAGAATTATGCCTTACAATCTGTGAATCTTCTATTTATAAACTACAGTCAAACTATCAGGAAGGAGACTATAAACTAGTCAACTATCAGGAACGAGAAAGCCACCAAAAATAATCTGTCAATGAGGAATGTTGAAATAAGTCCTGCTAGAAAACAAAGTTAAGCAAAATAGGAAATGAATGTAATCTAGTAACTTAAACACCAAAATCGCAGGACAAAAAGAGTTTTCACTCTGCCAAAGGAGAAATGCCCAAACCTCTACAAAGTTGTTTTCATTTGTCACTGCTGTTGATTTAACGTGGAAGATACTTGAGTGCTACCACATCTGGCCAAAAGGTATGTTGTGGAACTGTGTCCACCTGCTTTACCTTGGCGAGGTCTGGAGACACAAAATAGGGTGTAGTTCTTAGGATGATTTTACTTAATTTTGCCCAGCCTAGAAGTCAATTTAGCAAATGGCATATCTCTCTCAAAAAGCTTAAATTTAGGATTATAATCTTTGCTGTGAAACCTAACATTTTCTAATGAGTCTGAAGAGATGATGCCAGAGAGCATTTTCTCTCTTACAAAGTAGGAACCTTCAATAATACATTTTTTAAGAGAGTAATTTGTTTAATCCTGAGAGACAGCTACAATAATCTAAGGTCATTTAAGTGAAAAGAAGCTGCAGAGAAAGTCAGAGCAGCGCCACCTGGGTCAGAACAAACATTTAAAGAAGTAGCGTGTTAATACTTAAAGAATTTATTCATGCATTTTTTATAACTTCTAGCTTTTGTAGTTGAATGTAATGAATGGATCTCCAAGAGGTTGAGTCATCATGCCCGTAGCTGATGCCAGTTTCCAGGCATTAACTTTAATTATTGATGCTTTCCCTAATAGACCTGATGGCACATTTTTAAAGTAAAGGTTCTGCCTTACTAAAGGCATGCCCTGCTGCCGGGCACACTGGCAGAGGTAAATGTGGAGCTTCCACTTGCTTTTTAAATTACAGCTTTGCTTCTTTGTTTTTGTTCTTTAATTACTCGGTGCAGTGCTTTCACCTCTCGGCTAGGTTGTCTTTGAAGAATGGCATAACTGGAGAAGCAAACCAAGTGTGAAGGGTTTAAGGGGTCTTTCAAAGCCTGTGAAGTTGCTTCGGAAAGCAGCATGATGCTCTATTTATGGTTTCATGAGACTGTCGAGCAGCAGCTTGCAGACTAACATACGTGCCCCAAGAATTTTTGATGACAATGTTTTGTTCTTCATAGTACCTTGCGTCTTCAGTATATGTTTCAGCATTTTTTAAAACAGTATCTTTTTAGGCAGGTAGCTCGATATTCCTTTCATTAGGTGGAAAAAATGGGCAGCAGAAGGTGCGGTGACTCAGATATCAGATTTAGAGGTAAACTTTGAGTTAAAGAATTCCTGGCACAAGTTGAAACCAAAGTTCTATCTTAAATTATAACTTTACTTAAATCAGTGCAAACTCATCTATAAGTCCTCTGTTCTTCACCAACAGCAGAGGTAGGGAGATGAGAAAGAGATGCTGCAGCATTCTTTCTGGGTCCCAACAAGAAATGCCTGACAACTAATGACTTAATAAAATAGCTCTTCAATAAGGCATAATACAAAGAGGAGTATACATGGTGAGTAAAGTCCCTTCAGATGCTGTGCGCCCCGCATTCGTGCAGCATCAGACAGACCGTGGATGGATTTTCCCATGGCATGCAGTGCAGATCCCCTCTGTGGAGAGAGAATCCATCTTTCTAGACATTTGAGCTATTATATACTTTTCTTACACGAAAACAACTCTGTTCATAAAGGGTGTTCACGTGAGAACTTCTTCCTGCACTTTTAGACAAAGGCAAGGCCGTGCAGGTGGCGTAATTGCCGGTGCGGCGTGGGAGCTGCCCACAGGCTCCGGCGTTGCAATGTGGTGGCTGAGGTTGTCCTGTGGCCAAGGGACACATGTAGCACAGCCCAGCCTGAAGGCCACGTTGGACGTACAGTATGTTAACTACCTACCCAGGTGTACAGTATGTTAACTACCTACCCAGGTTTGCTGCTGTGTGCATTGCTAACTACTGGGCATAGAGTGGTTTCCTGGTCAGGATGGATAAACCCTCCCTTCTGGAATAGGTCCTCTTTCAATTTGACAGTGACCGACCACACGCAAGCTTTCACCAGCACGGTTCAAATTGAGTTTTGATTGCAGTATCCTTGCAAACAAAACCTGAACCTTGTGTGTAAGCCGTCTGTATTTATATAGATGTTTTTATAAAAGCTGTGAAGGGAAATGGAGTTACATGTGTATTTTATTGTGTCAGATCAGTGAGGGCACAGGTTTTTTGCTAAAGGTAAATGCATATAGAGGACAGTGATCATGAATGAAATAAGGCAGAAAATCAGCGAAATAAACTGAAAAGGGACTTGACACCCAGGAACTTCCAAATTTTAATCCTGGCATTATACTGTCATCTGTAACAAGCCTTTTAATAGTGTATATTTCTTTCATCTTCTTAAAATGAAATAATTATGGTTCTTCCTTCTGAAAATTGTTGATTTCTTACAAACCTTTCCTGGGACATCTAGTCTGTGGGTGGTGGCTACCCAGTGCTTGGTCTCCGTGATATCATATTGCCCAGAGCACACGCGATGCACCGAAAAGAACTGCCACTGTGTCCCCACTGGTGCGTCCAGAGAAGTTTGAACAAAAGGGGCTCGGTTTAAGGCAGGGACTGGTGCGCAGCGGTGTGCCCACCTTTCTCACCCTTCTCATTCCAGCAAGGATATTGGCCTCGCACAATTTTAGTAGCTTTTTGTGTGACAATGGTGTGTTGTATTGTTTCTTATGTCATCAAAAGCATTTGAATCTTTCTGGAAGTTTTTTAATCCACCAGTAGTTAAAAGATAGAAAATTAGTTTATGGGACATATGTAGTGATTTCTCACACTATATTATTATTTGTATTTGTTACTTGTTGGGCACTGAATGTTGTATAAGAGACAGATACTGACCTGGTGAGTTTACAGTCTAAATTATCTTATAATACAAAATGAGTAAGACATTACAGAAGTCAATATGTATGTGCAGAATATGTAGAAATCATAAGAATTTTTTTTTTTGTTTGAGGAAACTCTAAGGATAATGGGTAGATTCATAGGTAAATATGATATTGTGGAGAAGACTCAGTGTGGCTTTTGTAAAGGTAAGTCCTGCCCCACCAAATTCTTGGGGTTCCGTGGAGGGGTCAGTAGGCACATGGATAAACATGATCCAGCTGAGGTAATCTTGGCTTTCCAAAGGCTTCTGACGCACAAACCTAGCAGTAAAGTTTGTGAAAGCACATGGGGTTTAAATATGCATTTCGAAAATTCTGCTAAGTACCCGTTTACACCTTCAGGTGCCTAAATACTGTGAAAGAATGAGCCTTATGTTTTTACAGTATCATCGTCTTTGAACAATCAACATTAAAACTAATTAACATGTCCCAGGAACATGACACGAGCTTTTCTATCATCAGGTTTACTGATATTTTGTTTATTACTCTGCACTTTTCTCCAGAGCTATAACTTTAATTTTTTTCTTGCAGATTTTCAATCATATTCTTGCAGATTTTCTATATGAAAAGTACTGCACAATATGCAACTTTCTAAGGTAAAGTTTTCTTCAAATATCTGATTTAAATCAGACAATCAGACCTGGCTATAATACTGTCAGGTATTTTAGATACGATGATCTATTTGTCTTTGTTAATTTTCTTTGGATTTTATTTAGCTTCATTGACAATTAGGTCTAAACCCTACTGATAGTAACCGGAGTCCTCCAGTTGACTTTTGGGTTTTGCATCAGGTCATAATGAACAGACGACTGCAGAGTGCTGATAAATACTCTTGTATAGTGAGCAACATTCATCTCTAATTTAACTGCGTCCCTTCCAGAGAGATGCTGCAAATAAATTCACTTGTGGGTTTAAAAAGAGTATTGATTTCATGAGAAATATGGCTGATTTGGAAAATGGAGATAAAAGACAAGGTAGTGAAACACACATCAATTAAATGGTAAATATAATAACAGAAACATGAAAGAGAAGTATAATAGGGAAAACAATAGAGATTGTTTAAAAACGTCTTGATTTTATGTTATGCTTGACTATTATACCTGTTTCTTGTATCAATCAGGTGTTTTTAAATTTCTTTGTGGCAATATCATGGTTGTTGCCTTTCAGATATAAAAGGAAGCACACAACAGCCATGATCTGAGGCTTAATGCATGACACCCAGGTGCACGTTCATTAGCAATTTAAACTGCACTGCTGGCTGGTTGCAAATAAATTAAAATGGGTATATTAGGTCCAATTTACAAACATCAGTCACATCTAACAGAATTCAAATTTGGTTTAATTGCACTTTGATTAAACTGGTACAAACTATTGGAAGATAAACTTTTATTGGTTTTAAAATGTTCTTATGCCTCTAAATTTACCACAAGAAAAGCCAGTTTTAAATGGAATGAAGGTTGTCAAGACAACACTTTTCATATTTTTGTCAGATAAAAATCCCAATTTTAGTTTTCCTTAGAGCACAAAGTGTATGTAAAAAAGCAGTCTGTTCTGCACTGATCTACATTCAGAAGCCTGCAAAACTGACTGTATTAATATTAAGCCTGTCAGCTCCTGTTTTCTGACTTGTGCCATCATGTTGCCACTTTCTTTTGCTGGTTAATCTCAATTAGTAACAGCACTTTTTCTTTTTATAATAATTTTATGGAAAGAATAATTTTTTTCCTGTTATATCTGGATACAGTCCACCACATGCCCCCTGTTCCTCTCCCTAGGTCTGCGTGGTCTTTTTTCACAGTAACATCGCAGCCACATCACAACATTGTAAGCGGAGCAGTACTTAAGAACTCCCACTCTTCGTGTCCCTGGGTGCATCACAAAGGATGGTGCCATTAGCCAGAGATGCCCACAGAAATTTGGTACTAAGGAGCATGGGTTTTAACCTACAAGTACAGGGACTCCAATTCTGTATAGAAAAAAGCAATGTATCTCAAAAAAGCATGTGGCTACTCTAGGGTAAGTAATTATTCTATCTACTTGCTAATGTATTTCAATACATCCTTTTTTTCCCATCTCTTCAATTTTTATATTCTATATCCCCATGAACTTCTCCGGTTGGTGTAGTAGCTGCCATAGGTGGCGAAGGTTCTGGTCCCAAACCAGGTTTTTCCTGTTTTGAGGGCCTTGAACCATGACTCTGACGGAGAGATAAGCAACAAGGTACCAAGGTAACAAAACTGAGGGGAAGGTATTTCCTGAACAGCTTCCATGGCCCAGCTTCTCACTCCAGCCTTCAGCTCTTGCAGGTAGCTGCTGCTCCTGTTTGGTCCCCAAGCACATCCTTTCACCCAGGGGAACAGCACTGGCAAGTTCTGGGCTCCCCGGTTCAAGAAGGACAGGGAACTGCTGGAGAGGGTCCAGCAAAGAGCTACAAAGATGATTAGGGGACTGGAGCATCTTTCTTATGAGGAAAGGCTCAGGGACTTGGGGCTTTTTAGTCTAGAGAAAAGACTGAGGGGGGATCTTATCAATACTTATAAGTACTTAAGGGGAGGGTGCCAGGTAGACGAGAATAGCCTTTTTTCAGTGGTGCCCAGTGATAGGACAAGAGGTAACGGGCACAAACTGGAGCACAGGAAGTTCCATCTTAACATGAGGAGGAACTTCTTTACTCTGAGGGTGGTGGAGCACTGGAACAGGCTGCCCAGGGAGGTTGTGGAGTCTCCCACACTGGAGACGTTCAAAACCCGCCTGGATGCCATCCTGTGCAATGTGCTGTAGGTGTCCCTGCTGTGGCAGGGGGGTGGACTGGATGATCTCCAGAGGTCCCTTCCAACCCTGATGATACTGTGATACTGTGAAGTTCTTAGGATGCTTTTATACCCTGCAGCATATGCTACAAATCAAATAGAGTTGGTTAATCTCCAAAGGTGTGAGACCATTCAGAACATCGTTCAAAAACTACTTCCCGACGATTTTTCTTTTCCTGAATCTGCTTAATCTTTTTGATATCACGGGCCTTCTTTCAGCCTTCTTGAACTCCAAAATATGTTCTGGACTTCTTTTGGCAACCTCAGATAGAAAGGTGGCTGCTGAGGGGCATAAATCACGTCCATCCATAATGCTTAATGTTCCATTACCACATTTGCTGTTTAGTTTTGCTTTTAGATTTAAGCACATGATTAATGTATACTTGTAGTTAGAGCTCCAACATGATGTGGCCTTACTTTTTGCAGCAACTCAGTCGACCTTGGCTGAGGGAAAAGGATTTGTTCCCAACATTATTTTTAGAAATGTGATGTGTTGAATCCTATCTTTAGACTTTTTCTGTTGTGATTTTTTTCTAAAATACTTCCCTTTGTCTTAATAAGATTGGAATGCGTCATGCATTTTTGGCAGCAATTTTTGACTGAACTTATTTATGTAATTTTTTGTAAAGGCAAAAGATTTGATCAAATAATATTTCTGTTTCATGTGTGTAATATAACAAAAATGCAGATTTTGTATTAAAAGTAAAATTTTGAAGCTTTAAACTTTCGTTCTTGGAATAGGTTTGGGTTTTTTTTAGTATAAGTGATGAAGGAGACTAGGAGAGACCAGAGAGAGAGAGAGATGCTCGGATGCTCAGTTGCTGCCGTTACTGATCCATGTCATCCTGTCCAACTGTCTCATGTTGACTAATGCGTTACTGGTATATTAATTATCCACGCGTAGGGAATTGGTAGTCCTGTCTCTACAACGCGAGGAATGAGAAAGAGCAAATCTTTGAGTTTGCATTTTATTTTATTTTGATGTTAACACTATTTTAAGACCTTTGTTGGTTTTGCCCTTTTGGTAGGGTATTCTGTCTTGATGAGACAGGAACAAAAGCTTTCCTCTTCCACCGTCCTAAAGACTCTACTGAATTTCAGTAGCTGGAGGTCTTGGTTCATGGTTTGCTTTCTCTCAAAATGTAGAACCATGAACTCAGGAAAAAAAATGAGTGAGCAGTCATTTAACATTTGGGTAATGATTTGGTTTCTCTAGACTAGATTACAGGAGGTAGCAGTCCTGGGCAGTGGTGTTTCATCACTGGGCATCAGAAACCCCCCAAGATGTGGGTCATAGCTGCTGAGGTGTCTTCCCACACTCTGGTAGGAAGACTGGGAAACATCAGGCACCAAGTCCTTCACCAAACCATCTTCAGTCAAACTCACATACACTTATACATATTTATGTGCATTTGGCCCCTCTGTTAGGGGCCAGCTTGTGGCTGGGATGTTCATGACCTCTATGTCTAATGACTTTTATGGTACAAAAGGGGAGCACTGCAACAAAGGAAGGGGATTAATCATCATGGATGAGCCCAATGAAGAACAACAAAGTGCTACGTGTAGGGGCATGGTTATGGAAAGCCTTTAACCCAGTATAAGTTGGTGTCACCATTGGCAGAATCAGTTGTATGCCCCTCCACCCTTGATCGCTCCAGCGCCATGCACTTCTTTCTGCCAGCGTAAGTTCATGTTGGCTGTGCGGGAAACTGAACTGAGGACTTTATCCAAGTTGAAACAGATCCAACAACAGCAGGAAGCAATACGCTCCCCAGAGCAGTTTGTCCTCATAATTGCTTTAGCTGGCAGAAGGTGAGGCTGATGTAGCTGCAGGAATGAGCCGCAGCAGAGGGAGGTGAAATAACTTATGGCTTATTTGATCTTAAAGTAAAACTCTGGTGAACAATCAAGCCGCTAGAAATGGGACTTTGGGGACGAAATCTTCCTTGTCGATTTGCCTAGTACCCCAAATAGAAGAATCCTGACACTTCTAGATCCTTCTCTTTAATGTGAGTAAATTATATCTTTTGATGGTTTACTATTTCTCACCACTTTTCGAGTATGTTGCCATGTCTCCCGTCCTATTCCATTATAGACTACACTAGGTTTATTCCCCTTAAGTATTGTTGAAAGATTAAAGCGGTTGTAAAGAGATTTGGTGCACACTGCATATATTTGTGAGTAGCAAAGCAATATCTAGTAGGGGTCAGGCTCTTTACAGTGTCTAAACATGTTGTGGGGTTCCCAACAGCTGAGTGGTTTCTTTCCACGAAGTTGCAGTTTTTAATTAGGCGGCTGGTGACATCTGGTGCCAAGATAACAGAAAGGCTTTCCCGTGGCAGACGAAAGCTGGTGTCTCATAAGGAGTAGATGGTGGGAAAAGGCTGATGTCTGGGGTTATACTTACATGTTACAGAATGTAGGCATGCCCTGCTGGGAAGTTAGCTGCTAATTTTTTATTTACCTCATATACGTGGCTAACTTTGCGATAAAATGTCTTGTAAACTGTAAAAGGAAATAGTCAATTTTTTCCCCGTCTGTAATAGTAATGAACATTTAAGTATCAGTCAGCATGCTTGTACCTGTTTGTAGAAACCAGGGCGAATCCCATTATTTTAATGCAACTTAATTGTTTTGCAATAAAGCTGTGAATAAAAATTAGCTTTTACTTAATGAATCTTAAACATGTAAATTGAGGCAAAGTTGTTAAGTGACTATCCAAGAGACACATTGGGAACCAGCATCTGCCCAGATTTAGAGCCCACGAGACCCCCTTGGTCTCACACAGACCTCAGCAAATTTTGCTGTACCTTCACCTGGTAGTCAAATTATTTCAGGAAAAAAAAAAAGGCAATGCGGTAGCATAGGTAGGAAAATGTCCACCAGATGGTGCTGCATGATAGCTAATGGATCCAGGCCCAGGCAGGGAGGAAAAATAAAACCACTTTGACTTTGTGAGGTCCTCTTGAAAGAATTACTGGTAAAAAAATTATCATGCAATTGGAGCAGAAACCAAAATAATTGCTGAAATGACAACTTTTTTCTTAGAATTGGTATGGTATTTTATAAGCAAATAATTTCATCTTCTGTGTTTTTTTCTGTGTTGTCAGAAGTCTACTGAAAGTAGGTGTAAAAAATGACAACTCTATTGAATACTATATTTTAAATATATTTACACATAATATAAGCACAAAATAATCTATATTCATGATTACATCTCACATCTAATAACTGTAGTTATGTACTCATACTTCAGTAGGAGACAGTTGCTTTCCAAAACATGTGGCTCATACATGTTTGTATAAATTTCTCACATGATTTAGGCATTAGTCATTTCAGTATGTTAATTTGCACTTGTTAAATACTAATGATTTTGTATTTAAATACAGATACTCATGTCAACAGCAGACATCACTGTTGTTGCTGAAAGAAATCTGGTGGAATATATGATCTTGGCATGAACCTTTTAAGGTTGCATTTTGTACCTGCCTCAACTCTCGATAGATGAATGATGCTGACTCACATGGCATGTGCTACAATAACCTTCCAAGTACATGAATCAAAAAAGAAAGGCTTGTGGCTTCATAGTTTGGTGAAAATGAAAGGATGCTGTCTAGGCTGTTTTGGGGAAGTAACAATTCAGCGATGACTCAACAGCTGTAAATCACAGAATCACAGAATCTCCTAGATTGGAAAAGACCTGTAAGATCATCTAGTCCAATCATTAACCTAACACTGACAAGCCCACCACTCAACCGGGGAAGATGGGGACTCAACCACTGCCCTGGGTAACGCGTTCCAATGCCTGATGACCCTTTCAGTAAAGAAATTCTTCCTAATATCCAATCTAAACTTCCCTTGGCGCAACTTGAGGCCATTTCCTTTTGTTCTATCACCTGTTACTTGACAGAACAGGTTGACACCCACCTCTCTGCAACCTCTTTTCAGATACTGTAGAGAGCTATTATATCTCCCCCGATCCTCCTTTTCTCTAGGCTAAACAATCCCAGTTCCCTCAGCTGCTCCTCATAAGACATGTGCTCCAGACCCCTCACCAGCTTCGTTGCCCTTCTCTGGACATGCTCCAGCGCCTCAATGCCTTTCTTGTAGCGAGGGGCCCAAAACTGAACACAGTACTCAAGGTGCGGCCCCACCAGTGCTGAGTATAGGGGTAAAATCACCCCCCTGGTCCTACTGGCTACACTATTCCTAATACAGGCCAGGATGCCGTTGGCCTTCTTGGCCACCTGGGCACACTGCTGGCTCACGTTCAGCCGGCTGTCAATCAACACCCCCAGGTCCCTCTCTGCTGAGCAGCTTTCCAACCACTCCTCCCCAAGCCTGTAGCATTGGCAGGTGTTGTTGTGGCCAAAGTGTAAGACCCGGCATTTGACCTTATTGAAACACATCCAGTTTGCCTTGGCCCATCGATCTAGTTCTGTCTAAATCCCTCTGCAGGGCCTCCCTACTCTCAGGCAGATCAACACTTCCACCCAGCTTGGTGTCATCTGCAAACTTACTGAGGGTGAACTCGATCCCCTTATCCAGATCATTGATAAAGATGTTAAACAGGACTAGCCCCAGTACTGAGCCCTGGGGGACACCACTAAACACGACCTACCTCCAGAATTTTAAGTGGAGATAACCTCAAACACCCATTAAGACACACATCCTCTCTCATCTTCTGCTTGTACATCCTAGCCCACCAAGCTTCCTTATGTTGGACAGATTTTTGCTGTGGATTTTGAATGTGTTTAGTTGAGACACTCTTACTGACCTATGTGAGACCAAGACCTCTTCTGGCTCATCTCGTGCCATGTTATCTGCGCAAGAGGTGAGCACCCTTTGGAGGGCAGCTGCCACTTGGGCTTCGCCCACAGCAAGGCTGGAGGCGGCGGGAAGCCTCTTCCCAGGGTGAGCTGTCTCTGGGAAACCTTGTTTAATGTTTTGTAATGAACCTTGGACAGCCTCTGGTTAGAAATGCAGCCAATTTTTTCTGGAGAAAGTGAGAAGAAAGTTGTCTGAGGGGATTTTCTATACATTCATCCCTTTCAGATTTCCACTCATGCTTATCCATGTCCTGGTGCTTCAAATAGACAGTAATTTAATGATTTTGCAAAGCTTCAATTTGAAAAGCCAGGCTTAGGTAGCCTTATACATCACGCTCAAAGCCAGGCTGTTGAATTTTTCCCCGTTTTGTTCTTTGTATGTAAAGGTCTCATGAAGGAATAGTAAGACCTTGAACATTTGGCAGTAACAAGACTAGAAATTTGTAGGCTTGTGGATCCTTTTTTGTTGTTGTTCCAAACAAGTTTGGAGTAACTTTGTCAGCCTTAGACTTGAATATTTTAAAAGTGATTTTGCAAAATTTTATCCTTTTTCCACTAGAAATCTACCATCGCATGGTGAATTCCTTCTTTTATTTTGATTCCCAAGTAATTTCTCTTGATGAAAGTTAAATATTTTTGCATGTCTTTTTGTCACTGATTTTTCAAGTCATCTGCTTGTCACTAGTTTTTCTCATGAGGAGAGACATTTTCATTTCATAACACTGTTTGGCCTTTTCTCAAATCCCATAGCTACATGGTCTAACTTTCTTTGTATCCTTGCTTACTGTCACCAACATTTTTCTGCCAGTTGAGATTTTCCATTTGTTTTTTCAAAACACACACAAAAAGGAAAGATTTTGAGAGTAAGAGCCTTTGTCCTGATTAATTCACCAATTACCTCCTACCTATTCTACCAAACAAAAAGGCTGCAAAGTTTATCCTTCATCTTGTATGTCTATATCTGAGTGCTGCTGCCTCCCGAGACTTAATTTTCTCTTGTACAAAACTTGATTTTCACTTAATAATAAACATGAGAAAAGACTGTCATAAATTAAGCATTTCTTTCATTTATATCCCAGGACATAACACTGTATCAGTCCATTTTTCAACTCAACTCTGAATTTTTGTGAGGCTGTTCATTTTTCAAATATTGTAAAGTAAAGAATTAAGGAGAAAATCTCACAAAGTTGAACTTATTTTTGAAGTAAGTTTATTTGCTTTAAATGAATTGAAGTAAAAGATTCACAGAATCACAGAATCACAGAATGGTCAGGGTTGGAAGGGCCCTCTGGAGATCATCCAGTCCAACCCCCCTGCCACAGCAGGGACACCTACAGCAGTGGCACAGGACGGCGTCCAGGTGAGTTTTGAATGTCTCCAGAGTGGGACACTCCACAACCTCTCTGGGCAGCTGTGCCACTGCTCTGCCACCCTCAGAGGAAAGAAGTTCCTCCTCATGTTAAGATGGAACTTCCTACATTCAAGTTTGTGCCCGTTACCTCTAGTCCTATCACTGGGCACCACTGAAAAAAGACTGTTCCCATCTACCCGGCACCCTCGCCTTTAAGTATTTATAAGTATTGATAAGATCCCCCTTCAGTCGTCTTTTTTCTAGACTAAAAAGACCCAAGTCCCTTAGCCTTTCCTCATAAGAAAGATGTTCCAATCCCCTATTCAGGTTAGTTTAAGTTTGTTTCTCTGAGATGTTGTCCTACTTGGCCATTTGCCACAGAAACATAATTATTCACACTATCAGTTGTAGCTTTCTGCTTTTAGTGCTCTTACATTCCCTCCACATTCCCTCCTTTTACAATGCATCTTTAGCTTCTTCATCATCCTGTGACTATTTCATTCTCTACCACTAGGCATCAGCATTGCTCTCACTATTTTTAGGATATTTCCTAGCTAAGAAATGCTGCTGTTTAACTTCAGCCCCAGTAAGGAGATCATCCACTGGTGGAGTCTAAGGCTTCAGTCTGCTTTTCTGTTGCAAATGGGACTCTTAGACCAAAATTTTAAAGAAAACTCAAAATGCATAATGAGCTGGTGTCTGCTATAACTCTGTATTATATTCATACGATTTCTGTAATGACCATACCAAAGAACAGGCGTACTTGATAGTTTAACAGGAACAGTTTCCAAAAGCTCAAAACTCAAATGTAAGCAAATTCAGGTAGAGAGAGGATTTGAACAGAACAAGGAAAATAACAATTAAGAGCCATTCAAGTACATTTTGCAAGATGCCAAACGCACAACCCGGTGATAAAAAAAAAAAAATTCTGGGATTATTGTGGAAGATCATAAAGTAAGAATTAAGAAACAATCAGAAAAAATAGGGAACATTTCTGGAAAGGCAAAATGCAAAGGGACCCAATCTGGAAAGGCCAGAAGGAGTTGTAGTTATCTGAATTGTCTTACAATGGTACTGGACCACCTTAGCTGTAATTGGTTGAATAATTAATTTTAATCTGGAAAAGAAAGAATTGCTTATTACGTATTTCTGTTCTTTTCTGGGGAAGAGCTCAGCCAGTAGAGATCATAACTTCTGTGATTATGCATAAATATTTTTCATTCATGGAGTAATTAGGAGGAATTTTAAAAAGAATATGGCCTTGTACCATCACTTTAGCTGTCTTTGGGCAACTTGTATTGACTGAGCAAATGCAAAGGGCCCAACCGAGACAAAAGATGTTGGAAGAGAGCAAACTGAATTTACTTGGTGATTTGGATACAATTTTTTTGTATTTTTGTTATAGTACACATCGAGAGATAGAGAGCAGGCAGGGCATTTTCAGAGGTCGTTGCATAGCAAAGCTGGAAGTGCTGCAGCTTTATGATGGAGAGCCATCTCACCATGAAATTCCAGTGCAACCTGCTGGGCAAGTAGCCACAAGAGCTAATATTTGTCTCTGGAGGTAAAAAAAGAGGAATACAAGTAAGACCTGAGTTAAAGAATAATATTGAAAATTTGGGAAGATTGAAAGAAGAGCTGCAGAAATGGTTAAAGAATAGGAAAACCAAATCTGCCTGCTGTTGTCTGAAATAACAGGAGAGCAGGATTCCCCAGAGACATGGAGAAATGAGATGAGCCCTTGAAGCTCTGGTCTGAGCCCGCGGTCTGGCTTGGGCTGGCTTCCCACAGAGCCAGGTTTGGTCCCTATGCGTCCACGGTGCACTTAATCTGCACCTGGGCAAACCGCTGACAGGCAGGCGTGAGCTGCCCGCGTGAAACCTCCCAGTGACCAGAGACTGAAACTCCATAAATTCAAGTAAAAATATGATGTGTTTCTAAAAATTGAGGGCTATTAGTCATTGAAACCCCCTCCATAAGCTCCCTTCTCTGCCAGTGGCAATACCTGTAGCAGAAGTAGACTTTTTTTCTTCTTAAAGATAAGTGTTAATTGAGGCAGGAATTAATTTCTCCCGATTTCCCTATGTGGGTGTTTTTCTGTTGCAGCTTTTGTTCATTTTGAAAAACAATAAAAGCACTTTAGGTAATTGTTTGAAAATTTAAAATATTTGCTCTGTAATTCACTTCTAAATGAAAAAGGCTAGGCTTTCCTTTCAAAAAAATTAGTAAGATTATTGGTTTATTAGCTATAACCAATGAGTACAAAAAGTAGACAGTTATATTCTCAACACAATATCTGTTTATCATTAAATTTATTCTACTGTGTTTATGTCAAGATTTTTATCTCCATTCTGCTGTGTTATTTATGTATATTAAAGTGTAAGGCTTCATGTAATAGCATATTTAACGACTTTAAGAAATATTTTTTACTAAGAAACCAATATCTCATATGATTGTTATATTCTGTCATGCCCATTTATTTTTAGCAGTTTGGACATCATGATTTATCATTCCAAAAAATGGGATAACTTTAAGAGTAGAAAGGCTTAAAATCCTTGAGTGTATGCGTAGGCAGAAATCTACGTATGCATTAAAACTGACCAAGGCCAAGCATCGTTCCCTGGTAAATACACAGCCATCGAATACATTTTATCTGGAAAGAACCTCAATGCTTGAATGCGCTGTGGGTCACTTTGAAATGTTCACGATAACCATATTTATGAAAAAATTATGACCCCTGGCACATTCAGCCTTAGTGAATAATGAGTTTGTCTAGAGGAACGGACGTAGGAACTTGTACTTTCGACCCAACACACCCTCCGCGTTGCTCCAACGTGTTCTTGCTCTGTAAGGATGGTCGCTGGCTGTGATAGCGCAGCCCTGGGCTTCAGTGCGTATCTCCCTTGCAGGCACCACCAGAGCTAATGTGGTTACGTGGCTTCTGGAGTGCGGTTTGCAGGCAGCTGGCTTGAAGCGTGGGCAGAGCAAACACACAGCTGTGTCCATCTGGATAGATCTGCCCTGTGCTACTGAGAGGGGAGGCACCAGAACAGCCTTCCAGCAGCACCAGGTGTGGCCAAGCTCCCCAAATGTCTGATTTTGCTCTGATTCATACGAAACTTGTTGAGCTGATGACTGTAATTATACGATGTGGCTTCCTGATCTTGACGATGGAAGATGTCCCCTGTCTTTTGTCCTACTGAGTATGTTCTTACGACTTAGCCAAAGTCAGTGGGTTCAAATACAGCCAGAAGAAAGCCTTGGCATTTTGGGTGGCACCAATGTATGTCACTGACTCCCTGCAGCATGATCAAACACAGCTTTGAGCATCCTGTTGTCTTGCTGGAAGTTAGGAAACTTTTTCAGGGTATCTTCATGGCAGCTCATCGGGGATGTGTAAACCTCCAAATCGCTGCAGTTATGCACCTAGTTGAATAAAACGGGTGTTATTTCATTTCTGTATCACAGAAGAAATGGGGGTAAGCATGTGTGTGCAGATGTGTGTGAAAAAGAAAATGAATTTTGCAGTAAAGGTATGCCTCGAGCTATTCTTTCACAGCAGGCACTTCAAATCCCCCTGGTCCACTTTCTATCAAACTGGCCATGAAAATCAAAACACAAAATTACTTCAATTCAGATGTCTTGCAGACATAATGGCCTCCTCCAGAGCTGGCTCCGCATCCTGTTTCCACAACCTGTGAAGGGTGCCTCGGATCACCCTCTCTGCATGGTATTTGGAAAGCCTTCTCCATTCTTTATGCCAAAGCAAGCAGCTTCCCTGTTGTCATCCCCTGGATTTTATCTCACTTTTGGGAGAAAACAGATTGATGAAAAGAGGGGAGCTTTTCTCACCCAACATTTCTGAGTTTCTGATGGTGGCACCTTGAAAAACCTTACAGGTTCCCTCCTCTTTCTCTACTTGCCACTATCACCCCCAGAGTCTCCTTTTTTTACCCTATTATGGGGGAGGAATTGCCATGGCATCAACCTTTGCTGATTCCCTTTTGTTCTAAAGGCCCTTACGTACTGCCACAAGGATGAAGTTTTTTGTGAGGAATGACACCAGGAAAGTTATCAGATTGAGTTGTCATCGCTTTGCAATGTAATACAGTTTAGTTTAGTTAAGCAGCAGATGTATCATGAAATTAGACTTCATAAAGCATTTAGCAGGTCATTTCTAATGTTATTCCATATTTGTCTAATCTTTACAGGGAGATTTTCTTCCTTTCCCTGCGTCCAATTTAATTTAGAACAAAAATAGTCTGGATTTTGCAGGACAGAAGCCCTAAAAAATTAAATTTTTTATGGCTTCTGGATATTAAAAAAAATTGAATCAGGCACCTTATGAGTACATTGGTCCTTCCTCTGCAGATCTCCTTAAATTTGCCATATGACAGTATAATTTCCAGATACTGCTTCTTGGTCAGAAAAGAGTAGATCACATGGAAAACTGACATAGATATAATTATTAACATATAGCATTTTACTGTGACACCATTATAGAACTTTAATTATAATAAAATGGATAGGTTTACCAAATGCAGGCAGTAGAATGTATTATGTTACACGCACAAACTTTCTGCTGTCATCTCCCCCTTTCTCAGTCTCATCTTCTCATTCCCCCCGTTTGTCCTGACATGGCTGGTTTCAGTAACAGGGATAGCTGCAGAGAGCCATCAGCATCCCGAGTCCTGCACATGCAGGGTCCTGCACCTGGGTCGGGGCAACCCCTGGTGTCGGGGTCCCTCAACCCTGTACGGTTGAGGGATGAAGGGATTGAGAGCAGCCCTGCTGAGAAGGACCTGGGGGTGTTGGTGGATGAAAAGCTGGACATAAGCCGGCAATGTGCGCTCACAGCCCAGAAAGCCAACTGCATCCTGGGCTGCATCAAAAGCAGTGTGGCCAGCAGGTCAGTGGAGGCAATTCTGCCCCTCTACTCTGCTCTGGTGAGACCCCACCTGGAGTACTGTGTCCAGCTCTGGAGCCCCCAACATAGGAAAGACATGGACCTGTTGGAGCGGGTCCAGAGGAGGGCCAGGAAGATGATCAGAGGGATGGAATACCCCTCCTGTGAGGACAGGCTGAGAGACTTGGGGCTGTTCAGCCTGGAGAAGAGAAGGCTCCGGGGAGACCTTATCATGCCCTTTCAGTACTTAAAAGGGCCCTAGAGGAAAGATGGGGACAAGCTTTTTAGCAGGGCCTGTTGCAATAGGACAAGGGATAAAGGACAAAGTAAAACTAAAAGAGGGTAGATTTAGACTAGATACGAAGAAAAAATTATTTTACACTCAGGGTGGTGAGACACTGGAACAGGTTGCCCAGAGAAGCTGTGGCTGCCCCATCCCTGGAGGTGTCCAAGGCCAGGCTGGATGGGGCTTTGAGCAACCGGGGCTGGTGGGAGGTGTCCCTGCCCGTGGCAGGGGGGTTGGAACTGGACAATCTTTAAGGTCCCTTCCAACCTAAACCAGTCTATGATTCTGTGCAGAGCAAACTGTCTGTGCCTGTAGCATAAAAATGCAGCCTGGAGGAGGGTGACCAAGCACCAAACAGACCATATATAGCTAATTCAAATGCAAATTAGCCTTGTGAAATGACAAAAAGAGAGCAAGGTGTACAGCATGTACAGAAATTATGCCAAGCAGATCCTAAAGTGAGAAGGAAGAAACCACCACCGACATACTCTTCTTTGTGCAGGACTCATAGAATAAAATCATAGAGTAGTTTGTGTTGGAAGGGACCTTTCAAGGTCATTTAGTCCAACCTCCCCTGCAATGAGCAGGGACATCTTTAACTAGATGTGAAGAATTTCTTCCTAATATCTAATCTAAATCTATCCTCTTCCAGTCTAAAACTGTTACCCCTCATCCTATCGCTACACTCCCTGATAAAGAGTCCCTCCCCAGCTCTCCTGTAGGCCCCCTTTAGGTACTGGAAGGCCACAATAAGGTCTGCCCGGAGCCTTCTCTTCTCCAGGCTGAACAACCCCCCCTCTCTCAGCCTGTCCTCGTAGGAGAGGTGCTCCATCCCTCTGATCATCTTTGTGGCCCTCCTCTGGACCCACTCCAGCAGGTCCATGTTCTTTTTATGCTGGGCCCTCCAGAGCTGGATGCAGTACTCCAGCTGGGGTCTCACCAGAGCGGAGTAGAGGGGCAGAATCCCCTTCCTTGACCCCGTGTTTTCACTATTTGTTAGTTACAGAAATATGTATGTGTTGCATCACACACTCGTACAAAGTGAAGCAAAAGCTAAACCGAAGTAGGGTATAGTTACCTGGTCATTAGATAATTGCAGTTACAGCCAGACAAGTTAAAGCAGAGCCCCAGGGGGGCCGAGACGAGTCAGGACAGAGCTGGGGAGGGGGGGGTGGGTCTGGAGGTCTATGCAAACCCCTCTTGCATCGCTGAGCGAAAGCTAACCCAAGGTGTGGTGAGAGGCACGGTACTGCCTCTGCGTTTCAAGCCCAGTTTTCATTCTTGCTGGCTTTATGTATTATGTGAACACCTGACGGTCCCAAGTAAAAAGAGTAATTCTGTTCTATTTCAGTAAAAATATAATTTCATCCAAATGCTTCAGAGCAGAGTAGATGGTTTATTAACAAGCATAAAACCCCATTTTGTTTTTCAACAGGAGATTCACAGTGCCCTTTTCAGAAAGAAAGAGGCTTTATCACTCATTGCTCCCTGTGGAGATATTAGAGAGTCTTGCTAGTAAAATGTAACATAACCAAATATTAAAAAAGAATACTTTTTCTTGAAACAGTAGGGAGAATTTGTTAATAACTAGGTACAAATGTAGCCAGTTCTAATAGCTCAAGAAATCATTGCTTTACAGCATTATTGCTGTATTTATCTGCCTTGCTATGCCACCATTATACTGCTAGCGTTTTCCTGGATTTACACTGCAGGTTTTAGCTTTCCAAGTGCAGTGAAGCTGCTCCTGATTTACATTGCTCCGAGTGACTGGACAACAGGCTCTTAAAAACTCCACCTGTAACTAAAACGTGTAACACACGGATTCCAACACTGCTGCACAAGTGAACAGCAGTATATTTCTACACAAGAGGCTTCAACTTTCTCCACAAACTGGAAAACTTCATTTTCAAGCCAGCTTTTTGCAGTTTGCAAAGCACAAATTTCCTTCAGTTCTATGGCATGGCGTTGGCCTAAGAAATTTCAGAGATTTGCCTTCAAGAATTTGTATTTTCTCTGCTTGCTTTAAGACAGGAGCAAGAGTTACCCCAGAAAGCTCAAATGGTCACTGTAATACCAGTAAGTATATCAAAGATACCTGCTTTCCAGAAGGTACGTTTAAGCCGTTGTAGGGCATGGTACTGAGAGCTGCCGCGAGGATGCTAAGGAAAAGTCTGACAGGGATAACACTGCAGAGGATAACATGTGAGTGCAGCAAGCAACAGAATAGCTGCATATTTCAAATGACACCGCAGTCCTCCTTGAAGAGCTTTGCTTCTGCCTGGAAACTCGTATCCATGTTCTGGAGTTTGGGCTCTGGAGAGGGGCTGTGAGTTGGAGTATTCATGTTCTGAATACGATGAGGGGGGGGGGGGATTTTCAGGGCAAACTTTTGTCTTGGTATCAAAGTGGTGCTAAGCACCCGTTTACTTAATGTTTGGGTGCCTTCTGCCAAGCGCAGCCCCAGGGCAGCATCCTCACCCCCTCCAACACACCATCGTGTGAATTTAATACCCAAACGTGACTAGAGGGAATGGGGAGAGGAGAAGTGTGGTGAATTTGCTGCTCACTTTTCAGGCCTGCAAATGAATTACCAACTCTTTTAAGGCACCACAGACTCAGCAAAGCCTATGCTCGCCTGTTCTGTTCCTTGGTGGGCTTCTTAAATTGTGGCTTTTGTTTTACAATAGACCTAAAGATCCTGCAAGTATGAGGAATATTTATGGTCCACGGTGCGTGTATCCATGGTGATCAGATATTCCCCTTCCCTCTGTCCCTCCTTCCTCCCCTGCACAATTAACTATTGCATTGTTGTTATGGGGAGGAATACATAGATTTGGGTGTCTATAATCTACGTGAGCCCTCCAGTCATACCCTATGAACTGTTACTTGGATGCTCTCCTAGACAGTAGCAGATACAGGTTTAAAGTTTCTTAGGCTGAAATGATCTCCCCCATTTCCACGTTGGTGCTTGCACATAAAGCAGCCTCTGCATAGCTCTGTGCAGTCAGGATGCAGGTTTGTGCTCGTCTGTCCAAAAGCAAAACCCCAGATACTTAGGAGAAGTGTGAGCACGTGGCTACATCTTGCTACCAAGACCTGAAGCACTCACTGAAAACTGGAAGTAGATTTAACATCTCAGTAATCAACCATCAGAGATTTGTTAACTATGAAGAGTCTTTCAAGGCTGGAAAGATGATTGATGTTACCTCAAGAGCCATCTGGGAAGCACTGCAGATTTCTAGAGCCAAGACTTACGGCTAAGATTTCATATTCTGATTAAAGGCTGATTAAAGAGCCCAGAGGATGTGAAAGGGAGAGCATCTTACTCCAACATTAAATGTTCTGGGTAGTCAGAACAATTTCACAATATATTGCTGGTATTTGCATGCTAATACTGTAACTAATACTGTACCTTTATTTTCTTCTTCATTTAATTTGTTGACCAAAAAAAAAATAATCTCTATTCTTTAAAGCAAAACTGTATGGACACCTGCAGTCATCAGGTGAATTCCTACACCTCACAGAGCAGACTGTCTCATGCAATTTTTGAGACTGGAAACTCAAACAGAAATCAGAAATTTTTGTGCCTTTAAAATTACTCGTAGGGTGCTAACTTGACCTTCTTGCATGTTGCTGCATAAATACTGATAAAATGCATAATTATAATAAATATGTTTTACTAAGCTCTAGCCTGGTACTAATGTGAGTGGCTTGACCGATTTGGGCAGGGAGCTGGTCTCATCAGGTATTGCGGAAATAATGGCTCTTTATGATGATAATTGCTTTTTATACATTTCTTTATTCATGTAGAGCTGATGTTGCGCATATGGCCAGACAGATAAAGTCCCTAAGAAATAATATTAATCAAGCAGTACTTAAGCATATTTTAGGTCGGCATGGAAGAATTGTAAGCGTGCTAAAGTTGCAAATAAATCTTTAGCCAAAACTGAACACACACAAATTTTTGGAAAATAAAAGCTTGACTTCAGAAGTCGCACAATTCTTTGGAATTAATTACACTAATTTTTTGCTTGAATGTACTCATCCTATCCTGGTGTTCAAGCTGCAATATTACACCATTTGAAATAAAGACATCATGCCTAATTGAAAAACTCATGCCAGAATTTATTTTATTAGAAGGGAATTAAAAAAGTCAGAGAAAATGAATCATTTCCTAAATTAATTAATATATCACTTACTAACTGTCATTAAAACCCTGCTAATTTGATCCAGTGACAAAGGTAATTAAGAAGATATACGTGCTTCTGAAAACTAATGAATATTTTAGGCACTTTGTTCCTTTAACATCTTCCTCAATTGGTTTAGTAGACAGCGGCAGCCTCGTGTCCTTCTCTGCTGGCCAGAGGAGCCTTCGGTGACCCGTCACGGAGCGGTAATGAGGCACCGCAGGCAGATGGAACGGCAGCCAGCCCTTCTGGGAAGCGACAGCTCTGTTGGGAAGCCCAAGGGTGAAGGCAGAACTTCTGAGGGAGGGCAGATCTTCCTCATCATCGGCACATGGCTGAGGTCAGAGACTGGTAATAAGTCTGCGAACTTAAATGCAATTATGAAACTACGGAAACAGTAGAAGTCTCCTCTCCCTGCTTCTTTACGTAAAGTCTTCTTGTTTGAGGATTTGCTCTGTTGCCAGCAACACTTCGAACAGACATGTTTTCATACAGGAAACAGGTTCCTCTCCTGCTCCCAGCCCTATGCTCTCTGGTTGCCCTATAAAATATTTCTTTTCCTTGTCAAAGTTTACAGTCTCTTTTGGGGTGTTTTGACAGCAATGTTGGTGGAGATTTTACTTTGATAAACTCTCTATGTGATCATTTTCACATATTTAAGCTTTTTTAAAAACAAAAAAATACATGTGACTAGCAAGATCTCATATCTGATTTTGTAGTGTAGTCATATAGAAACAATGCAACTATTAAAACAAAGAGAATTCCCTTTTATTATATTTCTACAATAATTTAAAAGCACATTCCACTATTATTCCCTTCTTCTCCTTCTTCACTTACTCTTCTTCCCCCAAATTAAAAAAAAAAAAAACAACTCATGCAACCCCTCTCTCTTCAGTCTTACAGGTATTATTGTTTCCTCAACTATTTTTAAAAATGATGGGATATTATTTTGAGCCTGATGGCCAAATTGTAGATGTTCTTCACAATCGTTTATGTACCTAGAATAGCTGAGAGATTATTTCTACACCGTGTGCCTTCCATCTTGCTGACAACTTCAGGGGTTTAGTCCAAATGTTGTCATTGACACTGGCTATAATGCTTTTTAGCTGGTGGAGATCTCACCATAAAATTTTGTACGTGTGTGAATGTATAGTGAAGCGGAGGTTTAAGAGAGCAGATTAATACAAAACAGAACAGTATAGGCTGTTCATTGTCAAGATAATAATAACAAATTAGTATAGCTGTTACATATTGAAAAACCGGAAAATTTGGCCATTACCTTATTAAAAAAGTCTTGGAGGAAGAAGGTGAATGGTACAAGAGGGAGGATATCCTCAGGACACGAATAAAATGCAATAGTGAATGAGATCTTAAGCCACCTCATTGTTTGTGCCACGTGACTGGGGCATGGAAATGTTTGGCAAATTAAAGTAATTTGAGCCTTTTTGATGTATCTCACCAGATAAACCTGGAAGTTACAGTCAGAGATGTAGCCGGTCTCCTTGTGCTCTAAATGAAGAAGTGAAGAGAAGGGCTTCCAAAGCCACGAGCAGCACCCGGTCAGGCTTGGCCCTGGCGGCGGTCGTACTCCCAGCGCTCTGCGCGTGCGTGGAGGCCGAGGCAGCTCATGAGCAACCTGGCAGAATTAGGGCTTGAACCGCAGGAGCATTTGAGGTCTGCTGCTGGTGCAGCTGGAGCTACAAAGCGGATGGATCATGGACTATTTCTGCATTTAGTCACTGGTTGCTGAAAGTGGTAGTTTCTGCCCTACTAACTTTCTGTATTCCACTGCGCAGCATTTTATAAGCCTCTAGAATGTTTCCAAGATTACTGTAAGCCAGAGTTGTGTGGGATTTTCAGGTTGAAAGCAATTTTGTTTTATTAAGGAGTAAAATAATAAAATGCTTTTGTCCTGTGAAGATTGTCTACATGCATTTAGGCAAATTCGTTTGGAAACTTCTTTGCTCACTAACAGAATGGAAAAAAGTTGTTTTTAAGTGCTCAGCTTTTCATTAATCTGGGGAATGCTTTGTTTTCATGTCATGATGTCTGCTTTCACCAAAACAAATACAGGCTTGATGGACAGGATTTTTAGAGATGATGTCTGCGTACAGTCCCCGGTGGCTTTAAATGGAAATCTGGCTGCTTGGTATAGCTGAGACTCAGGCCACTTCATCCTGCTTCAGAGACTAATACTTCTGTGGGAAAGTAAAGAAAAGAGGCTGGGGTCTTACTATTTACTAGTGAAAACACGTCGGCTCTTCATAGCATTTATAGACACACAAGCACACACACACAAATATGCGCAATTTACAAAGACTGAAGTAAAGGCTGATCATATATTCCTTCTTTTAATGAGTATAAAATAGTGGAGAACCATCACTTTAACTAGAGACAAAAGTTGTAAACAAAATTAATGTTCATTAAGTGATTAACATTGCATGTATAGAAGTCTAGAAAATAACTTGGTGCCAGGCTTCTGTTATTATGACTGCCAAGTGAGGCAGTATATCTTAGCTTCCTTGTTCTCCCTGAGCCTTTTTTTGGTTTGTTTGTTTGCGACTTTTCACTTTCAAACTGGAAGTGTTTTACTTGCAACAAATCAGCCCTTTCCAACCAAAATAAATATTCTAGAAAAAGAGTAAAAAAATAAATTATTGCTGCCTTTCTGATTGTAAACATTTCAACTATGGACCTTGTTTGTTTGGTGCTTGTACCAGGTCTTGGACAATTGATCCCTCATCGACAAAAATTACTGCAGGCTTGAAAAGAATAAGTGCTCACTGAGACACTTTCCTCAGTCCTCCTGGGTGGGCAGCGGAGTGACTCCTTCAGCTGTTTGCCATGGCTTCTGCCACCGGTTTCATCGGCAGATGATGCTCCGTGTTGTGTTGTTCAAGATGTGAGTTAGTATCCACAGTCTCCGTCCCCTGAGTGGCGAACACTGCAGACAGCCTGCTTGGGGCCACACCAAATTCGGTAACCTTAGCCTTTTTGTCTCACTTAAGGAGGAGCTTCTCCTACATTTCTGCCCTACAAAGCCATGCTCCTGAAATTTGAAATGTGAGGATATGCCACACGGTAGCCGGCGGTGCAGCAAGCACCGGCACCTTTCCACACGGGCTGCGCTCGCTCCTCGCAAGTGCAGGGCTTCTTAAAGTCTCATGAAGCCATTTGAGAAATGCCATGCCACGACATGCGTTAAATCAGACAGAGGTTTTGCAAAACCAATAATCCTCCTCTGCAATTAACCGCAGTTGAAGCTGCAGTAGCTTCTCTTTAAACCCTGCATAAGTTTGGCTAGCAAAATTTATGTGGCCTGAAATCTGACAGCGCAGGAGAGTACATTCAATTTTTCTATCACTTAAACCAAAACAATTGCCCTAATCATATCAGTAAAATGTCTGTGCAGAATATGGATGATAATCTCATTTGATTTTACTTTAACCTGTCTCTAAATGCACACTTGTTCCTTGCAGATTTCATTAAGATCAAAATGAACTCATCATTTTCCAGACAGAAGAAAATATTATTTGGGACAGTAGGGTACTTCACCTTTCCTATATCTTGTCTACAGATACATAATGCAAAATTGTTAGTTCTTGCACCTTGTCAATTCTCTGATTGGATTTAGTAATGATTCTGGATCTGATATTTGTGGTAAATACAGATCATGTGGTGGTGAACGCACATGCAAATTTAAGCAGTGTTTGACATCAACAATGCATGGGAACATCTAGGAAAAGATTTCTGTATTGCTTAGAAGCCACTCTTTTTTGGTTTGGGGTTTTTTTTTAACTTTTAAGTCTTCCACACATTAGTGAGGCAATTAAGTGCACTTTTATTTCTAAAAAAAGAACCCCTAGAAAAGCACTATCAAACCCAGATGAGTGGCACTTGCCATGGTAAAGAGCCACCCACCAGAGGGCATGATTAGTGAAGAGTATGCTAGTCTGAAGGTTGGCAGCATCTTAAAGACCAAACTCCTCGCTGAACAGCTAGAGAGATGCATGTGGCCTTTTTCACCTCAATTTTCTTTTTGGAAGCCCTGGGTGGTGATTACTTACTTGGTGAATAGTTGTTTTCACTTTCAGTGAGTGAAAAGGTGCTGATACTCTGGTGTGCGCTCATGGGAAATCATTTACTTGTAGATGTAGGACCATGGAGACACACAACGTGCACTTGAATGCAGATGATTCTGAAGATTATGGTCCCACTCCACCAAATACCATGGGGAAATTATGGATGGCTGATCTTCAAACATCAAAGCCCACCGATTCAAGTAAGACCAAATAAATCTGGACTAGTGCTTGCCACTTTTGCTAGATTTAATACTGAAATCCCAGAGATAATTTTATAGCAACTTACATTCTTCATCTTAATTTTTTTTTCCTAATATTTTTTATTGCTAAAATCAAAGTTGTTTTAACTTCATTTATCCTAGCAGAGCAATAGCAAAAAGAAGATGGTATGGTGCTCAGAAATACCTCCAGGGGAAATGTTCCTAACTGTTCATGTATCTTTAAAAGTCATTTATCTGCTTTATGCTTTTTCTATACATTTACTGACTCTGCTGGTTAGTACTTTTGAGTCTGATTCGTATTGACCACATAAATCACTGACATCAAACTTGCATTGCTACATGTCTCAGTTCAATATATCATTATGACAACTTGTGCTAAATTACCAAACCCAAGTTTTGCAAACAATCCAAATGCTCTAATCTAACAAAAATGTCGTGTCTTTTGTTTTTGGTTCTAGCTAACAAACGTGATAAGTATAACTTCCTGGAAAATAAAATAGTTGCGGCATTTTCAACATTCCCACAGTTCAAAACAAGGCGGGCATTAGCAAATTAGCACGAGACAATTTTAAAATACAACTTTAGTAGAAGTTTAAGTACAGATTTTGTCTAGAGGGTTAGCTGTTAAATTAACATCAAATTATCTATAAATGAAATTATTACTGCATTACTTCATGTTGATATTATAAAGGCTTTCTGGGCAGTAAAGCAAAGGAGAAAGGTGATTGACCACACACATGCTTCTTACTGGTGGTGCCTGGTAGCTGTGCATACGTGTGAGAGGACAAGAGCAGACCATCTCAGACATGTATCAGACCCTGTGTTTCTCTGAGCTTGCAGCATGGCAGAAGGATAAGGTAGGACTTGAATAGCAGGTTTTTTTCTTGAAAAGTCACTTTAATTCTTTTTTTTTCCATTAAGAATGCTTCCATTTACTTGCCTTGGCAGTTCATCCAGGTTGAAGGTTATCCAGCTCACCTCTGGGTTCAAGCCCTGGTGCCTGTGCCCTCTGTGGAAGTTGTAAGATGCGACGCGTTATGTTGAGCGGGGCTGACATCTGCATGGTTGGTACACGGAACATAAATAATTAATGTAGTGTCAGACACAGACTGAACAGCAGAGGGCAAAGGGGTTAATTAGCTGGTGGCTGTCATTCTCCGAGGCACCGCAGGCCCGCGTGTGCTAGTGGCTCCTAGGGGTTCACAACTGGAACAAGTGAAAGAATAAGCAGAAAGCTAATTTCTGAAACCAGCAATTCCTGGCACAATACTACTGTTTTAACCCTCCCACCCCTGCAGCTGGAAGAGGTTGCAGAGTGGGCTAAGAGGTTGCGGGCTGGCTGGCCTGGCTTCTTGCCGTCAGTCCCTAAGTGTCCAGGTGAGTCTGTCTGGAGGCTCGCACAGCCCAGCAACCACAAACCGGGCGTGAATCGTGACGTCTGGATTCCTGTTTTACCAGTCTATGTATCTTTATGTACCTTCGAGGCTCCTTTTTCCTCCTCTGCACTACAGATAAATAACTGCTCATCCAATTAATGTGGGAAGAGAAATTAGGAACCATCCCACTTCAAAACACCACTTTCTTTGTTTCCATTCCATCTAGCATAAGCTTAGCCTACCTCTGTAGGGAGCCGTAATGCCTTCCTAACCACAACGCTTACTTAAAGTACCTTGTGGTGCTGCTTTAACTTCTCAGATGTTCCACGTGCAGCTTGATAGATTTCTGTAGCGCTGTGTACTGGATTTCTGAGTTATTTGCTACTTGGCAGGTAAAAATGGTTTTGCAATTCTATGCTGTAAGCATTTTACATTATCCTGTAAACATTTGTATATCCTGTAAAACTATCTCATATCGTCAAACATAAAACATTATTTAAGTGTAAGCCTCTGTCTTCCCTGACTCTGGCATCCTCAGGCTGTATCCTTAGGTTCAGACTCTGTACGTTATGACTGATTTCAAAGCAGTAGTGTGGGAGTCTGCCCCAGGCAAGCACTGGGCTATCCTCCCAGAGCAAATTGCCACTGTAATTAGGGGTGAATCTGACCTGCTGAGGTCAGCAACTTTTGAGGTGGATCAGAATTTGACTAGAAATAGTTTGCTGAAGTTACTGTAAATGAACCTATAGAAGCATAGATGTTGTAAATGGTGATGTGTATATGCGAAATATGGGTAAAAGAGTGGATTTTGTCCCGGAATATCTGTGCCATGTGAAAATGCTCATAAAATATCAGTAACTGGAAACAGAAGCAATTTCTTCCAATATGAGAAGTGAGTATTTCTGAAAAAAAACCCCAAAAAACAGAAAGACTTGCATGATTTTCTGGGAGAACACAAAGAAAACTTAAGAGGCTTGGAGTTTGATGTTACTAACACTAACAGTCCCAATAATAATGGAAATCGTAACAAAATGCATGTAAATGTTGCCATTTGCGAGGAAACATTTTTTAGAGCTGCTGAGCTCTACCAAACCATCCTGCATCTTGCAGGTCAGGCAGGAGACTCAATGAAGAGTTGACCTTTGAGATGTGTGCTTTAGCCACCTTTTTTCCATGAGTGCAGACACTGACTTTGCTTGTTCTAGGTGGAAAAATGCTTTGATTCATTTCGTTTGTGCACCTTGGCTGTATTAAGCACTTCACACTGAAAGATATGAGAGCTAACCCAGGAGTTTATGCGTCATTCTGCAGAGATGCCCTTTTCCTTCTCATATTAAGCCTATGGTCAGCCCACTCCAGCTCTCATCTGTATTAATACCATGGATTAGGCTTTAACGATTATCCAGAGCGAAGAAAAAAGGATTTCATAAAGCTACAAAGATTTTCAAAGCCTTTAGGGCAAGGACAGGAATTTTGCTCCCCACAGTTGTGGCAGTCCTGTAATTGGAGGGAATATTCACTTGTCTCCTGTGTAAGCCAAGAACCAACGAAAGGAAAGTCTGTGAAGCAGGACCTGGTCCCTACAGGCCGCTTTCCCTCAGGCTGCTCCATGGGATCGATTGCTGTAGAGACAACTGATACATAATTCAAGAAGAGGTCAGAGGCGATTTAAAAAAAAAACACCCCACAAAAAACCACCCACAGTTCCCACATGTCACGTAATTGTCATGTATCCCAAGAGCTGGACGGCATAATTGGCCTGAAGAATGACAGAACAAGACACTGAACAACCATCTTCTGATGGCTACAGCACTGGGCTTCTGCCGTACTGCCCCGAAACCCGACAGGGCCCAGAGCTCCTTGTTGGTAATCCTGGAAATGAAATGCAATCGGGTGGTGTTGGCTCATTTGTGAGCAAATCCTGGCCCTGCTTTCCCCTTTGTTTGCTGAAGAGTGTAAAATGTGGGACTTGTTCCGTATGTTCAAGCAAATGCATCTTCCCATCCTTTGGTGCCTTCTTGCACTTCGGCTGCAGTCTGTAGGTTAAGGCTGTGTTTGTGAGCTTGGCTTTCAGTAAGGACAGTGCATCTTCCAGCTCAGGGTGAGAGAGATTTCTGGTCCATGACGGTGAAGGTGAGCCTTGGACCCACCATGGAGGAGGGATGAATCCTTCACTGCAGCAGTCCAAACTCTGCCCCAAGCCATGGTCGATAGAAGTACTGATTTGCTAAGGAATTATATAGCAACCATAGCTCTCAAAATTGTGTTTGTCTTCTAAAAGAGTCTTGGAAAACCTATCCGTCTGTTTAATTTGCTGCAAAATATTTCTTGTCTCTCTTGGGACACACTACTGCAGATTCAAAAAGTTAAGGTACTGGATAAATGAAATTGTTTGTCTTCGTGTACTGCCAGTCACAGTTTGAACTAAGTTTTGATTTTGGAGAAAATGTCACTCCTTATTTACACCTTAATTTCTGCTAAAGCCAGAGGTGAATGTTTTTAAAGATATTCTATCTGGGAAGGATGTAATGAAACAGGTTAAATTTGCAGGAGGAGGAAAGAACAAAAGTCAAATACGTGCTGTAGTTGTAAATTGGAAGGACTTGATACAGCACTATTTAGTCTTGGGTGTTTCCAGAACAATATTTTTATTTTAAGTATGCTTCGAAGGACAATCAAGTATTCTGTTTCTTTTAGATTTGAAGGATATGGGGAAGGTGGAAACACAATGAATCAAAGGTATCCCCTCTTTTTCCAAAACAGGAGATCAAGGCTTTGTATTGATATCTGTTGTCATACAAATGAAGTAGTACTGTAATTAGAATTTGTTGTATAATCTAGATACACTAGAAATTTGTGCGTACTCCTATTTTATTGTCTATTTATGCTATTTTCATGGACTCTATATGTTTGGGGGGTGACTGTTTGCTTTACTGTCTTTTTTCAGCAAGCCAGCTGCAGCTGGTTCTTCCTATTACCAGCAGCTTGAATTGGACTATAAAAATTCCCATACCTGGCAGTTGTATTCAATGCAATATGTAGATTGTGTTTATAGTAAGCTGAAAGTATATCCTCATAAATCATCAGCAAGGAAGCTGTGTGGGGTTCCTCTAATACATTTTACATAAGCTGTTATTTCAAAAAACTTGTATGTATGCTCCCTATACAATGCCCAAATACCATATGCATGCCTTTTTGAAAATAATCTTAATTTTTCAGATCTAGTGAACTCCTATGGGTGCACGTATATGAAATACAATTTATACTAAACAAGATATAGTTAATAGACTGTCATATTTAACTTAAAGCATACTTAAACCTGCATAGCCTCTTTTCAGAGCTAAAGACAATAGATTTTTTTTTTTCAGTTATTAATTTTAAGCCAACACATGATTTGGAAGCATGTACTGACAGAATGTTTGCAGGTTGTCTGCACAATTACACCCTTTCTAACATGCACTCTTAAAAAAAAAATGGCCTCAAGTGCTATGGCTTGAGTCTCAAAGGCATGTACATAAAGATCCTTCCTGGGCTGGGAAGGTACACGCAACTTCCAGTTCTCTAATACCCTCAGAAAGAGTGAGACAAACTGCTGCCCTGGAGATAGGAATCATGTGAAACCAAGGCTTTTTTTATGAGAGGCAGGACAGACCCTGGAAGAGAAAAATTCAATTTTCTTCACTGTGAATCAGTTTCTAAAGGCTATCACCCCTTGAGAAAGGTGAGCGAACTCCTTAACAATGTGTTGCCATTAACAGCTTCTTTGTTGTCATCTCTTACATCATGAAATGAGGACTACAGGGGCTGTAAATGCAGATTCCTTTCCCTCATGATTCCCACTCAAAGAATACTGAGCTGCAGTTTCAGGTTTTTTAGGCAAATCCACTACCAGAGCCAGGGCAAGAGAAAAGTTACATTCAAGATCCATTAATGTGCCCCCAAAGATAACAGTACCACTGGCAAAGAGAGAACTAAATAAAGCCAAATAATATTTTTTTCCGATGAGGCCTTTAAAGAGGCACTTGAAGAAATAGACTTAAGGAGTCTGATTCTTTTACAATGTGCATCTAGAAGTAGAAGGTGCCTCTTGAGAGTTGTATAATTTAAAAAATTATTCTTACCATCAAAATATCCCACAGGATCATGCCTGGAATAACAATCAGGAGAGACTGATTGATTGGTGCTATAGCTACTATACTTCTTATGTATGTGTAATGTCCACAGGCTTCTATAGAGAAGATGACCCTGGAGAAAACTATATTAACATATCCAGCTTGCCTGATGGTTTTGTGGTGTATTTGTGTCTTGTGTGCATGTGTGTTTTGGGAAGACATGAGCTGTCTCTTTTGTTCATGTTGCTGTTGAAGTTGTTTCACTGCCTGCTTGTGTTGCACTACATCCTCCTGTAGCCATCCTCCTGTTCAACCACAATGTGTACCAGTGACTTGTCCTGTTCGGCTGGGGACAGCGCTGCCGTACTTAGGGAGATGCAACACCTGTGATCATGATTGCTGCACCATGGCATACAACAGAAGGAGAACCTGCGTGGGTACCTCCCCACTCCTGCATCTTTCCATCTTAGAATTAAAAAATCATAGAATCATTTAGCTTGGAAAAGACCCTTAAGATCATCAAGTCAAACTGTAAACCTAACACTGCCAAGTCCACCACTGAACCGTGTCCCTCAGCACCACGTCTACCCGTCTTTTAAATACCTCCAGGGATGGTAACTCCACCACTTCCCTGGGCAGCCTGTTCCAATGCTTGACAACCCTTTCTGTGAAGAAATTTTTCGTAATGTCCATCCTAAACCTCCCCTGGCGGAACTGTCTCCCACTCTGTAGATATTCAAAACCTGCCTGGACGCCATCCTGTGCGACTGCTGTAGGTGTCCCTGCTGTGGCAGGGGGGTTGGACTGGATGATCTCCAGAGGGCCCTTCCAACCCTGACCATTCTGTGATTCTTTGATTCTGTGATTCAGGCCATTTCCTCTTGTCCTATTGCTTCTTACTTGGGAGAAGAGACCGACCCCCACTCGCTACACTCTACTTTCAGGTAGTTGTAGAGAGCAATAAGGTCTCCCCTGAGCCTCCTTTTCTCCAGGCTGAACAACCCCAGTTCCCTCAGCCGCTCCTCATAAGACTCGTTCTCGACACCCCTCACCGGCTTCATTGCCCTTCTCTGGACATGCTCCAGCACCTCAATGTCTTTCTTGTAGTGAGGGCCCCCCCCAAAAAAATCTTCTGCATGCTCAGCTCCACTGAAAAGGATAATGACAGTAAGAGCTTTTGTAATATGCATGGTTTTCAGGGACATCATACCCAGTCACTTACAACATGTCCTCAGATTGTCCTGTTTGTGCTTTTAAGGCAGACATTTCAGTTAACTGTCTTCTATAAGGGAATATTAACAGAATCATAGAATGGTTTAGGTTGGAAGGGACCTTAAAGATCATCAGGTTCCAACCCCCCGCCATGGGCAGGGACACCTCCCACCAGCCCAGGTTTCTCCAAGCCCCATCCAGCCTGGCCTTGAACACCTCCAGGGATGGGGCTTCAACAACCTCTCTGGGCAACCTGTGCCAGTGCCTCACCACCCTCAAAGTGAAAAATTTCTTCCTAATATTTAATCTAAACCTGCCCTCTGATCTTTAAACAAGAAGCAGCACAAGGTACTGTGAGAGATGCTTACCTATTACATATGGTACTTGTTACTGTGCTGTAGTTGTTGTACCACCATGGTAGGATGAGAGGAATTACATTTCAAATGTTCATGACTTTAGTCCTTCCCAGCTCCCCAAATTAGACATGTACCTCAGCTGTCTTGAACCCACAAGGAAAGCTAAACCTGCACCGATCCTTCATTTCTGCTGCCTGGGAGCTGTGAGCTGGGTGAAGGCTGGGCAGGGAGACCAGAGCAGACTCAGGGTCTCATAGCCAGGACCAGGGCTCCAGCGCTCAGTGGGATAAAGACAGCCTTCCACAATTCAGATGTCAAAATCCTAAGATCTACCCGGGGAAATTCTCCCAACAGCTAGCTGCACCTTTTTACTCAGCCAATGCTAAGACAAGCTCTAGGGTAGGATAGTGAGTCAACAGCAGTCAATTTTTAAAAAGTATTAAAAAACCCTGCTGAAGTAAAGCTAACAGCTCCATGGCTGTGCTTGCGTGTGTTCATTATGTGAAACCAATTTTATGGAGAGCCAGAAGGACGCTGAGCAGGCAGGCACAGAAGCCGTGCTACAGCGAGCTGCCATGGTGAGGCTTCCTGAGCTTCAGGGCAAAGATGGAGAAGTGGGGAAGCACCACAGCAACCTCAATTATTTTGCATGTAATGCTGCAATTAGTATTCACATAACTAGTAAAAGCTCATGCCAGCAGAGATATTGAAGCGTGGGGTGCGATGAGGGGTGAGCAGTGACAGAGGTCCCCACGTGAAGGCTTCACACTCCTGGGGCGGCTGGTCCTGCTTCTGGGCTCCTGCCATGAAGAGCACTGGAGGATGCTCTTCTGGCACCCCACAGTGGTGCTCCCACCCAGTGAAATGCTCCCGGCGCTGGCACAGCGTAAGGGAAAGGATGGAAGCAGCTTTCCCAGGATGGGCAAATGGAAAGCACAGCAGTAAAAGAGGTCTCTGGGACCTCTGAGCAAGAGGCAGGTGGCTGGGTGGTGTGGAAACACAGACTTTGGGAGAAAGCTGCTTGAACTTGAACACGTCACTGCTGGTGTCACGGAGTGTAGATCGGTTATGTTTTACCTGTTTACGGGAGGTAAGTTTATTAGAAGCGACACAGTGTGAACACGGGAGTGCAACAACAACAGTGAAGGAAAAGCTGAAAGGGCAAATAGTTCAGGACAACTTTCATACTCTGGTATGAACCAGATTCTGTTTTCCTCCTTGTCACCTTTCTGATTTGTATTATTCAGCAGGCTGGGGGGCACGTTCTGCTCTTGGCTGTGACAGGAAAAAAAATAAATCTCCAAAACAAGCGTGGGCTGAACTGAAGACGGATGGTTTGCTCTGGATGCTCTGTGCTGTGGTCAGACCTGGGGTTTGGGTGTAATTCAGCAGAAACTGGCTCTTCGTATTCTGTCGTTCAAGGGACTTTGTTTCAGAGGCGAGGCACTCTGAGAGTTGCGGCATGTTAACTAGATGGGCACGTGTATATGGGGACGCTCCCAAGAGAATAACCCTAGGACACTCCAGGATTATCCCCCAAGCTGCAGCCTTGCTCAGGTCCTTATATCACTGATTTCTGGCCCAATTGTCCTACAGCCGTTGCTAAATTCTCCAAATCCAGTCACTTTTCCAGGGGCCCTGGCCCGGAATCTTTGGGCCTTGAGCCAAAGTCTTGCTAAGAGACATCAGCCCTACGGACATCTCTAGCAGCGCGCCGTGAACGGCGATCTCCCCCCTTGACAGGGCTCTTGTGCCCCTCGCAGCACATCATCTGCACGCTGTTCCCAGTCGCTCTGCCCCAGGAGAGCCCTCTGCTCGCTGCATCCGACCCTCCTGGGGTCCCAGCAGCTCCTCTCCCTCCCACAAACGTCTTTTTTTCAGGCTGTCTGGTAAGGTTTTAGGATTTGCCGTTGCAGTTTTAGGATTACTTTTGCAGCCTGACAGTGATCCCGCAGCAAAGCCTGAAGTTTTAGTGGGAATTTCTATCTATCGCAGACTGCCATTGATGGAGTGTTAAGTATACAATTGACGAGGCCTTATAAAGCATCTCAGGATGTTCAATGGACAGTTTGCCTCCTCTCACATAGTATATTAAATTTTCCCTGGGCTTGTAGGGGAATGAGACTTTATTACACTTTTCTCTCTGTGTAAATCTGGAGTTCATTTCATCATCTATAATTTAGAAGGTTCTTATCATCATTAAAAACATGTCTGAATATGACATAATTTATTTACAACTTTCAGTGTGAGATTATATTTGTAGGGTGGAAAATTCCTTCTGTTCCTCTCATAAATTAAGTAGCGCCCAATTTCTGTTCCTTTTTAACCGCTTGCCATCTCCAGGGCAAAGGGGAAGAGGTGTGAAAGAGAAACCCGTCAGAATCAGTTGGAGCATCGCACCTCCAGGTGTGCCAGAGCCCTTTGTCGCCTTAGGATCAAAGAGCTTGTTGCTGTACACAGCTGCACAACACCATGCGTGATTTGTGGGTGAGTGCATTTAATTTGTTCTCTTACTTGGAAAGAGGAGTACGAGGTCAAGCAATACACGCTAGACGATGAGCTACACCAGAGCTGGTCCAAAAAGACTACTTTAGCTAAAAGGATCTGTGGGGGTACTTAAGGTATTAGGCATTACTTGTAGTGTCACTGCTTCAAATATATAATAGTTAGACTGCTTGAAGTAATTTATTAGTAAACTCAATCACTTGCCCCAGTCAGTTTAGGGGAGGTAAAATTTAAATACTGGCTAATCTTAAAAACCTGGGTGTGAGGTGCAAATTGCAGGAAGATGGTTTATAATAGTCCCGTTATCTTTGAAGCCAAGTTGTGCTTACCTAGCTGGGAAAAAAAAAGTCGTCACAAAGAAAGTTTAGAAAATAACAGCTCTTAAGCCAGCTTGACGTCTGCTGTCCTCCACTTGAGAAAACTATCTGAAAGGGACTTGGCCTTTATAGCTGTATGAAAACCGGCTATTAGAGTTACCGTGCAGATGAAATTGGTAACTGCTGGTCTTGTTAATGATACACAGCTGCTACCGCCACATGCACAGGGTAACAAAAAAGCCATCTTAACCAAGTGAAGAGACACTAAATTGACCCATTCTATAATCCTAGTCATTATACTGTTAAATACTTAGCAGTTTGGTTAGGTGTCATAAAAGGGGAGAATATTAGTCTGGGGAACTATAATGATGGTTTTGAGCTCTTCTTTAGTGCCCTGCAGTTCCAGCCCCAACAACTTAAATCGTTACAAATGTAAATGGGTTATTGTTAAAATTTAAATGTGTTGTTGATATTATGAACTAAAGGAATTCAAAGCAGGCTGAAAAACCCTTATTAATTCTATTTATATCCATTATTAGTATTACTAAATCCTACAAACAGCCATACTGACAGTCACTTCAGTGTTTGTGCTGCCATACCCGCTTCGTAAATCTTCCCCTAAATAAGCAAGGTAAAGCGCATGTACCTTTCCTGTCCTTGGAAGTTAACCGAATGCCAGCATGAAGCCTTGTAATGGATAATTCTTGCTCGCAGCGTGTCATTGCGTGACATTTGGTTAGAAAAGAGAGGGAAAGCGAGGTTTGCTGGAGAACAAGGAAAGCTGTCCTAGCAACACGGACCTATTCACCTTTCAAGTGTGTTTTGTCAGCACAATGTAAGCGGTGTAGGTTGATGATCTGTGGCATCCTTCGTTTACATGCTGATTAACATGAAGTGACTACTGCAGTACCAAGGTACCAGAAACCAGTGCGGTAGCCTAGTCTCTGCTGCGCAGTCGGAGCTGGTGTGCACTGGTCTCGCACTGGTGACCAGTACAAGCATTTAATTTCTTAGTGAAGAGAGGGAGAGGGGCTCACCTTGCAACTGCTCCTGCCTCCGTTTTGTCAGTCTGACAGCAGTTCCTGAACGAATAATTTTGAACTCAGATGGTTATTTAACAACAAATTTACTCCACTAATCGCAGAGACCCTGCATCTCTCACTATGTCTAATATCTGCCACCAGTGTAAAAAACAGATTGCGTGTACCTATGCTCTTCGTTTCCAGTTTGTTTTATTTGACCTTCTGTAGTCCAGAGCGTTGGCCCCTATTGCTGGCATGACACCAGCTGGTGTCCTTGGAAACAATCTGGTGTGAAAGTGCAAGATTACAGGGCAGTATTAATAAAAAAAGATTTTGCTTTGACAATGAACTACATTGGGATCTGGTATAAAGGTGTAAAAACAAATATTGGGGTATCCACACTTAGTCCGCACATAAATTTAGACCAATGGCTCAAGTTTTTTCTTATTATAATCTTTTTCTTTTCAATAATATTTTTCTCTTCAATAATAATGCAGCTTCCTTGATGTCAGAGACTTTCACACCCTGCTGTTGTAAATATTGTTACCTAAAAACTTTTCTCTTCATTTCTTAAACATTTATCAGTTATTTCAACATATGTAACTCAGTAAAGTTGGGCAAAGTGCTGAGGTTTTCCAACATCCACCTGATTTTGAAGGGAGGAGCAGGGGAGCCTGTAAAATTAATTCCAGTTCACAAATTTTTGCAAAAAACAAGAATGTTTTCCCTCATTTTCTTTCTCCCCAAAAGTGATTAATATTTCTTAAAATTCACTTACTTTTTAGGCAAAAAAAAATCTTTGTTTTAACTTATTAGCAATAAAAGAACTCATCAGGCATATTATTTTTTGAAAGCTCACTGAACTGTTTCTTTAGGACTATATTGAGAATATGAAAGAAAACAGCTTTTTGTTTGTAATAGGTGTGTGGGGTGAGTCTCTAGACTGAGATAAAGAGATCACACTTCTTTAACAAGAAGTGTCAGTGTGCATCATTATAACCCCAATTTGCAACTTTTTCTCCCCACAGGTATTACTCACATGTCTGAAAATACAACTGAAGTCAAAAAGCTCAATTTAGAGCCCTAGCGCACATCACAAGCCTACAGACCTCACTTTTTAAATGGTTTGAACGCGTTATGCTCTGTTTCTTTGGGCTTCGACTGTTAATGTCCCACTGTCTCCTTGATGACACGAGCAGTGCTAAGCAGTGTCCTGCGTTCAGAAAGGAGAGCCACAGTGCCAGAGGTTGCAGACTTTACAAAAGGCATTTCAAAGACTTAGATCTGCCCAGAGAAGTGACGTCAGCTCATGCTTGACTTTTAGGATCAGCTGAGTTCAGGGGCATTATTTTTAAAACCTTTACTTTTTTTTTTTTTTTTGTGGGATGGAGATGATGCAGAAGTAACCTCACGGCCCCGCACATCTGCAGTAGCAAAAGAAGAAAGACGTGCTTTTAAATTGGTACTGTGAGATCAAGAAATGCTCATGAGTAATTAGAGAAGGTGAGAAAGTAAGACTTGTTAGAAAACCTAACCTAATTTTTCAGATTCCTGGGTACACTTATTTCTAAGACTGTTTTTCTAAACAAAACGCGTCTTCAGATAGCGAAAATCTTTAGGTAATGCCTATTGTAGGATTTTTTTAATGTGTATTGTAGGATGATATTCTAGGATTTGAAGACCGGCTGAGAGAGTTGGGGTTGTTCAGCCTGGAGAAGAGAAGGCTCCAGGGAGACCTTATAGCCCCTTCCCGTACCTAATGGGCCTACAGGAAAGGTGGGTAGGGACTTCTTACCAGGGCATGTAGTGATAGGATGAAGGGTAATGGTTTTAAACTGAAAGAGGGTAGATTTAGATTAGATATTAGAAAGAAATTCTTTACTCTGAGCGTGGTAAGGCACTGGAAGAGGTTTCCCAGAGAAGTTGTGGATGCCCCATCCCTGGAAGTGTTCAAGGCCAGGCTGGATGGGGCTTGGAGAAACCTGGTCTGGTGGGAGGTGTCCCTGCCCATGGCAGGGGGGTTGGAACTCGATGATCTTTAAGGTCCCTTCCAACCTAAACCACTCGATGATTCTCCGATTCTATGTATTATAGTTTAGGATGAATCAGTAAACTGAAACAGATAAAGAGGCTGCACAAATTTCTTAAAGATACTGCCTACAATGTATGGGAAATGGTTTGCAGCTACAGAAGACTGTAGCTGGCAACATATCAAGGGTTCGTACATAGCCTGGAACATATCAAGGAATCCCAAAGAGAAGGCTCAAATGCTTGGGACTGCTGAAGAGGATGCTGCCAAAATAGGGGAAAAGGTAGGAATAAAAAAAAGTCTGAGTAAGGAACCTTTACTGTAAAGAATGAATGTATCATAAAATAGTATTTCTAGTTGTAGCTACTCTACCTTTTGCACGGGTATATCCCAAATATTGCAGTTGCTTTATGACAGTCATCTAAAAAAGGAAAAAAAGACTAAGAGTTTTGAGTTATCCACAGTATATGGATTTAAGCCCATCTGAGCATTCAGACTTTCTAAGTGTCCTTCAGCTACGAAAGGTTGTAAGTCTGTCTAAGAAGCACTTACAATTTTTCAGAACTTTACTCTGGAAATGTGCAATGTGATATAAATCAATTCAAAATGACTGGAGTGTGTCAGCTTCTGTGGAAGATAATATCCCAACGGCCACTTCTGAATCAAACTTAAAAAATATATAAAAAGTAGCACTTCAATCCCAAAACAGACCAAAAGATTAAGACTGACATTCATGAAATCATGCCCTCCGAAAGAGGAAAATTGCAAATGACAGTGATCAGTCGTTTTGCAGAAACAACCAGGGCGTATTAATCACTTAATGTTACCAGGAATTTCTCGTAAGTGCTGCCGGCCCTTCAAACCTACTTGGAAGCGGAAAAGAGAAGGGTCTGCTCTGCTTTCCCATGTAGGAGCCTCCTGACTCTGTACAGAGCCTCGTACCAGTGGAAGGTTTTCATCCCTTGTCTCTTTTTTGACTGCCTGTAATCTATAGCTAACTAACATAGAGTGTGCCTCACTGTTTGTGTCTTCTTTTTTTATCGGCTGGGGGAAGGGTATGTGCTTGCAAGTTTTGAAACAAGAACCAAGGAATTCAAACCTGACATGGCTGTCCTTGTTGGCCTTTGACTAATACTTTCTAGCTTTGGTCTCCATGTTTGAGAAAAGTAGGTAAAAGTACTCTGTTTACCTTTCTTCTTGAGAGAGGATAGCAATAATTAACCTTTTTAAGTATCTGTTGCTGTAAAAGTACTATTCTGTGTGTATGTATTTGTCCATGGGACCAGAAAACACACACAAAATTTCAGAAAAACATAGTCCAGAAAAGAAAGCAGGGCATGGCAGTGTGTCCTTCCTCTCTCCTTGAGTGTGATTGAGTTAAAACAGAACTGCTATTTAGAAAATACATTGTTAATAAAGCTTATAAACCCACCAAATGCATAACCATGTTTCCTTTAGAAATGCCTGCTCTTAGTTCTTCCCTCAAATGCACACCATCATCTTCAACCGAAGCTTGTTCCCCATGCTTGGCCATGGTGGAGTTTAACGAACTACATCTCCATTGGAAAGAAAGAAGGAATTAACCTGCAGCTTCCCACAAGGGCACGCCACCAGCTTGTAGAGTGGAGGAAAAGCAGAGCCTTGCCACTGCATTACGGGTGAGTAGTTACAGGTGAGAAGTTTGCAAATGTTGCTCCTTGACAAGAGGAAATGGCCTCAAGTTACACCAGGGAAGGTTTAGATTGGATATTAAGAGAAAATTCTTCACTGAAAGGGTTGTCAAGCATTGGAACAGGCTGCCCAGGGAAGCGGTGGAGTCGCCATCCCTGGAGGTATTTAGAAGACGTGTAGATGTGGTGCTTTGGGACATGGTTTGGTGGAGGCTTTGGCAGTGTTAGGTTGGACTTGATGATCTTAAAAGTCTTTTCCAACCTAGACAATTCCATGATTCTATGATTCTATGTTCGAGGCATATGGCCCCATACTGCACCAGCGCATGGGATGAGTGCACAGGAGATGGGAGACCAGTTGACTTTCTGCTGTGCATCCTCCTTTGGGGCCTGAACACCAGCCTATGGGTAGACAGCCCTGTAAATATCACTGGAGCTGCTTCAGCCAGTGCATTAATATTATTTGAGTCTTAACTGTATTTGTAATCTTTTAATTAAAAGATTGGATTTACAAATGAACAAGAAATTAATGACAACAGATAGTTGTCTGGGCAATTAGACTAGGGAATATTTCCATGCAGCCTCTGCGGCATTTCACTGATACTTTTGTAGGTGAAAAATAACAATTTAAATTTCAGCTTCAGGGTTATTATACAGGGTTATTATCCTGTCCTATCATTCTCTACACAGTGATGACTGCGTAACTGAAGGCTGCCTTCATAACACAGGGCAGTTCACCCTGTAGCTGTCCTTGCCCTCAGCTATCTGCCCAACACCTTGGTCAGCTTTGGGTCACCTGCTGCAAATTCCAGCCTGAGACATCAGAGCTGGTGCTGGCCACTATGGAAAGTCAGCGCTGGTGCTCCTTCGCTTCACTCCACCCGGCTGTACCCAGCTGACAAACCCGCCAGTTCGTGAGAACCTGAACGATTCCTATAGTGGAGTGTAAAGCTTCAAAAGGCTGCTGAGCATGGAGACCACTAGTCCTGGTTTCAGCTGGGACAGAGTTAATTTTATTCCTAGTAGCTGCTGTGTTTTGGATTTGGTATGAGAATAATGTTGATAACACATATTGGTTTAGTTGTTGCTAGGTAATGTTTATATTAATCAAGGAGTTTATCAGCTTCCCATAGAGGCTGAGAGGGAACATAGACAGGACAAGCTGGCCAGGGGGATATTCCATACCATAGACATCATGCGTAGTATATAAATGGAGGGCAGGAGTCCGTGATCACCGCTTGGGATGGGCTGGCCAACAGATCATTGGGTGGTGAAAACGACACGTGTTGTATCACTTTGTTTTGTATATTCTTTTACCATTACTATTATTGTTGCTTTCCTCTTACCATACTGTTCTATTAAACTGTCTTTATCTCAAATCACTAGGGGTTTTTTCCCTTTCCCCTCCTTTTCTCCCTTTTCTCCCTACCCTACTGGGGGTAGCAGCGGGCAGGGAGTGAACAAGGGGCTGCGTGATCCTAGCTGCTGGCTGCGCTTAAACCATGACACCACTGTAATAACCCTGTTTGGCAATCAGGGAGAAAGGGAATTCAGCTCAAAGATTCTTGCAGCTATTTGGGAGGAAGATGGAGAAAAACTCTATATGCAGCATAGAGTATTCTATGTGGAATATTCTGTGTACAAAATTCTACAAAACCTCTATTGTACAAAAAGAATTGCACAACACCTCTATATGCAGCATAAAGTATTGTATATACATAGAGAGAAAAACTCTAATATTGTATAAGTATATAGAGGAAAACTCTATATAGATTATTGTAGATAGAGCTCAGCGCTGAGCCACTAAGCATTAAGATTGTCTGGAGCAAAACTTCAGCTGGTGTAAATTCAGATAACTCCCCTGATACCTCTCCTTAGCGTAACTGTGTGGTTCATGCCAACAGAGCACCTGAACAATTTTTCTCATTTAAATATTTTCAAAAGTCAGAAGCTGTCTCTAGCTTCAGAGCGTTCATCACAAGGGACTAACGTCAGGAGCTGTCAGGTCATATATGTCTAGCGAAATGTTAGCTCTCCAACCCCGACATACGCTGAAGTGGTAGCTTTAAAATAAAAATTACCAGAACAGAATATGTTAACGACTGATTGTGCCTCATCATCTGTTATATCGGTTTAAAGTTAGCGTAGCTCCATTATTTCATTGTTTCACCTGTGTCAAACCGGAGTAACAGAGCAGCAGATGCTCTTTCACCAGGGACTGACTGACTGATAAACTGGTGCACATATTCTATGTCTGTCTTCTTAAAAAATCAACTATTCAGGTGGAAATTGCATTTCCATTAAAATGCCTGCTACTATATTATAGTGAAATAAACATATTTCCATTAATTGCGATCCTCAGTCTCTTTCTCTCGCTCCTATTCCCTTTCCTTTGGTGACATTTTTTCTTGTCATGGAAAGGTCATGACATTTCAAGGTGTTCACTTCCTGAAGCATGACTCCTCAAAGTAATGAGATTCAGCTGATCTGTCAGTAAAAATCTGCCACGAGTGAAAACAAGGCCAGAAAAAGCAAAGCTCTGAAACGTCGACTCGTGGCCACTCCCGATGGGGCCGATGGCTGCCCATGTTCTCCGTGTTATTAAAGATTGCCCAGAAAGGACAAAAGAAACATGATTATATGTCACTGAGTACTGTTACTATTTGACCCTCTGTTTTCAAGCATCCTCTTAATTTACATAGTGATTCAAACTCAGACAAACTTTGCTTTGTTTTAACCTTAAACAATGTTGCATCAAAAATTGTTGTAAAAACATCTTTGGTACCTTAGTGAGTATAAATAGATTTCAGACAGCATATGTTAGGTTCAACTTTCCTGACCAAATTTTTTAGGCCTTTTTATAGGTAGTTGTTACTCAGGAGAGCAGCATTGAGGACTTTCATCTCAAAGGCAGGTACTTTTTAATGCTGGTATCTGCAGAATGTAAAGCCATAGCACAGTAATTGAACCGTAGATTTGAGACTGATTCAAAAAGCCAGTGGTTTTCTGTCCCAATTTTCTTACTGAAGCAAAATTACACAGAGTTTCCATTTTGATTTAGTGGTGCTTTGCATTCACTTTTCACCTGGGAAAGGCTGCATCATGTTATTCTCCAAAACTGTGCTCAGCCCAGGGCAAGTTTGAAACTAACCTTTGCAACTCCCCTTTGTGCCAATGGACGCAGAAGTGGTAAACCTGGAGAGAGAGGTGAGCTCTAGCCCTTTTAACCCCTACACAGCCTGCTATCTAATAATATTTGTTAAATAATCCTTGCCAAGAATTTCACTGTGTCTTCTCAAGAAGAGATACAATTTGACCTAATATATATCATAGCCTACTGTATAGAATATTATATAGCATTGTAGCTTGCTTCCCTTTCAGCTGTTGCACTTTAGGCTAGCAGTCTTTCTTTTGATAAGTTCATGTCAGTTTGCAGCCCATTTAAAAATAAATACATTTGTATTTTTCAGCATGTACTGCTGGAATTAATTTGTTATTTTGTCTTGGAGTTCCCAATGTCATAGTTTGATTGGAGTCATTCTGGCATCCTTGTTTTCTGCAGTCTTCATTTCTGATATTCACCAGCACAAATAATAAGTTTTTACAAATCTCATGTCACCACTGAAACTGTTTTTTTACATAGTTTTCATGTATTTGAGGAGTTCTTTTGCCTGAGAAGACAGCAATATAAAATCAAAAGACAAAGAATTTAGGGAGGAAGATCTCATTAATGTAGATTGGATTGATTTTTCCCTGAAGGGCATGACACCTTCATGCTCTTTCTGACAGCTAAAACTTTTTTGTCCTAAATTTCTAAGTGCACTTAAAGAAAACAGAAAAAAGCAAGCCTTTCTCCTGACTGTCATTTTTGTAATTTTTAACCTATTAAAATATATTTATCTGCTTTATGCTGCTTCATTCCTTAGCTTTGCCAGATAGCAGGTCTTGATTTTTAGGTGGTAGCACGGTGCTCTTTATAACCTCAAATCCAGTCCGCTACTTGGGCAGAGCTGTAGTGGAAGACCACTGCCTGCAGCCTTGATTAACCTGCCGTGAGTGTCTCCTACTGCTTCTCCCCATCCTGGGTTCAGTCGCCAAAAACTAACCAGCAGCACCTTCTCCCATTTATTTAAATAGCAATGAGGGTGACTTAAGTACAGAATGTGTGCAACAGCCATCGGTGGAGCACAGACGGGTGTGATTTTCATGAAGCGGTTATGCATCTGAGAAGTAAAGCTGGTGGCAGACAGCATCTTGCTAAATTTGACTCAGCCTGACAAACTAACAGAGCTGACTGAAAAAGCTGGAACCTGAGTGATGCTCCTCAGGGGTCAGTACTGGGACCTGCGCTGTTCAACATCTTTGTTGGTAACATGGACTGTGGGATTGAGTGCACCCTCAGCAAGTTTCCTGACACACCAAGCTGTGTGGTGTGGTCAGTATACTGGAGGGGAGGGATGGCATCCAGAGGGAGCTGGACAGGCTGGAGAGGTGGGCCCATGTCAACCTCATGCAGTTCAACAAGGCCAAGTGCAAGGTCCTGCACGTGGGTCGGGGCAATCCCAAGCACAAACACAGGCTGGGTAGAGAATAGATTGAGAGCAGCCCTGAGGAGAAGGACTTGGGGGTGTTGGTGGATGAGAAGCTCAACATGAGCCAGCAATGTGCGCTCGCAGCCCAGAAGGCCAACCGTATCCTGGGCTGCATCAAAAGCAGCGTGGCCAGCAGGGCGAGGGAGGGGATTCTGCCCCTCTACTCCGCTCTGGTGAGACCCCACCTGGAGTACTGCATCCAGCTCTGGAGCCCCCAGCATAAGAAGGACATGGACCTCCTGGAGCGGGTCCAGAGGAGGACCACAAAGATGATCCGAGGGCTGGAGCGCCTCTGCTGTGAGGACAGGCTGAGAGAGCTGGGGTTGTTCAGCCTGGAGAAGAGAAGGCTCCGGGGAGACCTTATAGCAGCCTTCCCATACCTAAAAGGGGCCTACAGGAGAGCTGGGGAGGGACTCTTTATCAGGGAATGTAGCGATAGGACAAGGGCTAACGGGTTTAGACTGGAAGAGGGCAGATTTAGATTAGATATCAGGAAGTAATTCTTCGCTGTGAGGGTGGTCAGGCACTGGAACACATTGCCCAGAGAAGTTGTTTTTGATGTGCTGAAAAGGAAACAATGAGATAATATTATTTTTTTCTGCTGTCTTTATAGAATATATTTAAACTGGGTAAGCTTCTGTTAACCTTCTTAAATTAAAAGAAAATAATGGAAGATATGAGAGTATGAAACATCAATTAAAGGATTTCTTTGTGTGTGTGTCTGTGTATTACATAGACATGCATACAGATGTATTATGTTTGCATAAAACAAACCAGTAAGCCATTTTTCTACTTTTTCTCTCAGTTGTTCATATAAAATATCTCTAAAAGGCTGAAAATAAAAATTCCCTCCAAATAGTTTTGTCTTTTTCCATCTGCCTATTATTGATTTTATTTCTTTTTGGCAAGGTATGAAGTTAACAATACCCGCTTTTCTTTGATTTTCTCAGCACTTGTGTCAAAATGCTATTTTTTCTGTACCGGAATAATCAATTTTGCCATAGCTTTAACAACAGAAAGTTTTAACTTTTATTCCAAATCCAGCCAACAGTCTTCAGTGCAAGTATGTTCCACTAATATATCACTATTTAAAGTAGTGATCTCAAGAAAACATTTTATTTAAAAGAACACTACGTCATCTAACTACACATTCCTGCAAAAACACAGTTCTGTACTCCCTACTCAAACCGCTTGTAAAATCTTCTAGGCAAGAACTAATTTTTTTAAACTGAGTATTTTTATGAAAACTGATCCCTTTAAGTTTGTGTCCTTTTTATAGCCCTTATGGGCTCATTTCCATAATAAGAATAACAAATAATAATCCAGGGCTGTCACTTGAGATGTAAAGTGCAACAGTGGTGCAGACAGTTTGGGTTTATTTGCTGTTATGGGCAGAACTGTAACTCGTGGTGGTAGTAAGAGCCTGTATTATTCAGCATTTGGAAATGTTTCTCCTGCTAAGTAGCACTTTTTATAAGTAAAGTCACCTTCTGTTCTTCCAGGAGGAACATGTGTGACCCACCACACACTACAAGCAGATGGATTTTTAACGAGAGGATTTTTAACATGCGGTTCACGTCGCTTTCATTTGGACATTTGCTCTGCAGAGTCATTCTTACTACTCATACACTGTGAGTAGTTATGTATATATTTGCGTGTATATTCATGCAGATGCCAAAGTATCCACTAATTATACAGAGAAAGTCTCACTTGTTTCTTCCAAAATGTGAGAACTTCTGTAAGGAGTCAATCTAGCAGCTCTGCTAGTCCGGCCGGTCACAGTGGTCAGATCAATTGAGCGCCAGAAATATGGCTACAGCTTCTCGGTGTCAACATGCGTGGGGTGTCTCATGTTGGTTGGGGTTTTGTTCTCCTGAATGAAAGAAAAATGAATCGATTTAAAGTTTGTTACTACATCTTCCCAATCTGTGCCATGTGTGATACATAACCTAAAGAAATACTAAAAACTAGTAGTGTGGTACAGCAAAGAAAGCAGTAATTAAGGATGGGGTTGCTACTATGTAGTACTTGACAGACATATTTATATAATGAAAGAATGATACCTGACCCAACAATCTTCCCATGCATTAAAGTAGTTTCGAACTCAAATAAAGTAGTTTTACCTCAAATGGCAAGGCCAGGGCACACGGTTGCTGAACAAACCAGCTCGGAGGGCTGCCTCAAACTCTTCCAGGTCAATCTTGCTCTACTCCATGTAGCTTCTCTTTCTATTCAAAGACTACTCCTAAATTTTGGACTCCCTGTAAATTCACAAGGCATTCAGCATGGCATCAGGGTCACAAGTCTTGAGTCTTTACAGACGAGTGTATGTTCCTGGTGGGTGGATGCCAGAAGTATGCAGGACTGGAAGGAATTGTGGTGATCAGCGTGTTCAATTTCCAAGCAATCATAAATACACAGCATTTTGCAGAATTTAAGTGGATATGAAATGAAGTTAGTGACAGCCTGAAGGTCAAAATCTGGCAAAGGGTGGGCAAGGGATGGTGAGCTGTCTCTATAGCTCTACAGCTGTCTCTACAGAAAGAGATCATTTAAGATTAAAATAATAAAAAGATTGGTGTGTAGAAAAACTAGTCATTTCTAAGTTGCTGGTTGTCATTATAAAATCATTGAAAAGTTCATGTGGCAGATCATGCTGTCTGGGCTTAGATAAGTTGGACACATTACAAAACTCTGCTTATGATCCTTAATTTGCAAGACATTGCCATGTAGGCTTATGACTGCAGTGCAGTTGATCTCAAGAGCAGTCAATAAAAGTGCCTTCTGAAGTCCAATTTTGCAGAGAAAATTGTGTTACCTAATAAATTTCAGAGTTAGTGCTAGCAATCTCATAGACTCCAAAACTCTTAAAACTAAGCAAAGAGACATTTCTTGAGTTTTGAGATTTGGAGGGCAGGGCTAAGGGTAAGCTGCATCCCTGGTTAACACACAGTAAGAGCAGCTTTGTGGCGGTGGGAGGAAAAAGAAGGGATTGCTAGAACTGATTTTTGTTTATCATTATTTTGTCATGAGAAAATCTATTAATAATTCATCTGTTGCCTGCTCTATTAATAAATATGATTTCTAAGTCAAATTGACGCGTACTGAGAGCACTGGTCTTAGGAGGACAGCGAACAGATGAGCAGGCCAACACTTTAGACACAGAATCTCTGAATGATTCAGGCTGGAAGAGACTCAGGGCATTTTGGTCCATTTTTCCAAATTATTTCCTTACAGTCTTTCCCTTCAGACTATCAAGCGAATGCTTACATGTTGCATCTATGCGAAGAAATTTCCTGCAGTCAGCATTAGTTGTACCTCACTAGCAAGCTGGGAGGAAACCTACGGTGATTTTAAGAGTGTTCTCAGTTAAGGTTGAAAAATAAAGGGAAACATTCAAAAGTGTTTACATCCCTTCATCTTCTTTTTTTTATGTTTTCAGAGAAATATCAGAATTTAGACAATCTATCAAATTTAGCCCCGGATTGTAATTTTTACTGAAGCTAATGGTATTTCAAAACTTTTGGCAAAACATGCTGGAATTTTATAAGCAAAATTTCCAGGATGCCTTCCTTCCTGCTGGATTTGTGTACATGTTGCGAATAAATTAAACTAAACCATTGCTAGGTCATGGCATTGGTTTGTCTCTTTTTAAGAGAGAAATGATTCCATTGTAAAATCAAGGCCGCTCACAGCCATGTGGAAGGCAGGATGACATTTTCTAACTGTCAGTAATCACCCACCTTCACTTCTTTTCTTTCTTGCTTAAGGTCTTTTTAGTTATAAAACCTGTAGACCCTGAAAGCAAGATTGAGTTTTTATTAGTTTGTTAATTACATGTCAACAATCAACAGGGTGCTCAAAATCCTGCTTCCCCAGGTATATCTAATCATGCCGGTTTTGAAAAAATCATCACAGCTGTTGACATGCTTTGGTGTGTATCAGAGAAAAGTGAGATGGAAGTACCATGAAAATGAGCCTTTTTACAAATAATTTATGTGAACGTGCCCCTTACACAGTAATGACAGTAGACGATTAATGCTTTTCTTTTAATTATTATTCAATTGAATAATACTGAGGTGAACTGTATAATATTGAATTATTATTATGGATTATTGCTTTTCTTTAGCTTTTTTTGTACAATCATTAGGACTTCATAAAACAATTAAACCATTTTGTTTCAAGTCCCATGTTTTTTATAGAATTAGTGAGGAATGCCAGTGGAAAAATTGTAAAATGGCGTAAATGGGGTGGGAAATATTTATTGTCTGTGACTGGTTCCACCACTAAAACAAACGCAAGTCCATGAAAATTACACACTTCTGCTGAGTGCATTTCTTACGAAATCTGCTTACTCCAGAGATGGAGATTAAATATCAAGGATTAGGCAAGGGATGTCTGATGGAACACAGAGCTTTTTATTTCTGTGGGACCAATTCAGAAACACCTCAGGACATAATAAATCAAATATGGAGTCATGGCTTCCAGGTCTTATTCTAAGAATTAGTTAAAAGTAATTCTTCAACTCTTTTCACATTGTTCTTATCTACATATATGTTTATAGACCTATATTGTATCCTTCTCTAAGTTTTAGCTTTCCACACTGAAGGGTTCCACTCTTGTCAAACTTACCTTGCACTGAACTCACTGCAATCCCCTGCAGTTTCATCTGGAAGGAGTGATGGGATCATAATTGCAGTAATCCACATGTGGAAGCACTAGGGGCTTGTGCAAAGGCTGTGTAATGTTTTTTGTCTTGAGGTTTTTCTCTTTTTTCTTTTTCTTTTTTTTTTTGCCATGTCTTTATAATTACAATTGTAGTAGTAGTACTTCTTTCCTACTGATTCATAACATCCTATTTCACTTTTTTTAACTGCACTGGGAAGGGAGCTGGTGTCCGTGTAGAAACATCCATGGTGATTCTGGTATCTCTTTTCTACATGACGGTAGCTAGTACGCTGCCTGTTGCCACATGGGTACGACAAGGGTTATTTTTCTCCACATGCATTGCTTTTCACATAGGAACATTGATCTTTCTGCTGAGGTGACAAACAATGCAGAGATGAAGTTCGGAGATCTCCTATTCTACCTCTAAGTATTCCTTGCAAACTAAAGGAATGAGGAATGACGCAGTTTGCGCCCATGCTGTGTGTCTGTGAACAGGAGCCTTCAGCCTCACTGTACACAGTGAGCCAAATTCAGCCCTAATTTAAACAGGTACCCACTACTTCGGAAAGATTATTGTGGTTTTGGAAAGATTATGGTTTTGCTGAATTTGGTCACTGTCGTCTGTTGAGCAAATCTTTTTTAGTCATTAAAAAGCTCAGCCATCTCTCTTTTACGCCAGGAACTTTTATACAAAACATTCTGGGACTTTTGAAGAGAGCCCTGAGCATTTGCTGCCGTCAGTCCCGTCACTGGTCCCTGGTGGAGGCTCAGCCCAGGGGCTGGCGTTTCTGTGCTCATTTCCAGTAGTTCAGCCAAGTTCCCTTCGCTCATTCCTTAGAGGCTCCTAAGGTCATTTAAATTTTACTTATTCATGAAGGAAGAGCTGAGGCATTATCCTGGATAAAATAAGAAAAGAATATTCTGAGAAAATACAAGGCCTATCATGCCTTATATGGCTTGGGTTTTGTTGTTGTTTGTTTCCTATTTATAGGGAGACGTCCCTAAAGACTGCTGCTAAGTGAATCTCTATTTGGGTTAAGTCAACACTAATAAAAGCCCATTTGGAGATGCTGATTCTTGAATTGAGTCTCCAGTGACTTTTCTTCATGGATCTTTTCCTGTTCTGATACAAGCTTCCCGTGCGTTATTGGTCAGTAACATACAGAGAGAGTACCTTGAAGAAGCGCAATATCTGAACAAGCATTAATCGACTATTGAAACTTGCCTCCCCAAGGTTTAATTCTCTAGAACACAGACAAATAAGAAGAAAATCCATGCAGGCAACTTGTTCATTCCACAGAAGGAGGAACGATATTAACAGACCCATCTGAAGCTGTGAGAGACACCGGTACACTTGCCAACACTGACCCATCTCCATCGCTCTGCAGCAAGTTTGGAATATTTTGGTGAAGAAAGTGCAGTACGGATAAAAACTCTCTTGGTGCTTAAGTTCAGATGTAGGTGGAATAATTTCTCATAGTTTTTATCAAAGTCATAGAAAAAAACAGGGTGCGTTGACCTCCTCACAGCTGCGTGTGCGTGTACGCAGCGAGTGAGGGGATTCAGTGACGTACCTCCCGACCTTGCCTTCTCTGACGACGGAGGACATGATGCTTTCACATACTCAGCTGTTTGATTTCCTTTCCACTAGCCATAATTAACATTTATTCAAGCTGCATTAGGAAGAACATAAATATTTCAAAGCAGCTAATTACAGCATCCAAAACATCCTCCAAGCTATTCGTTTAATGAGGATGTGCTTTGTTCCTGCAATAGCGTAACATTAATTTCATCAAGCAATTAAAAAAAACAAAACCAGACACAATACAGAAAGACGTATTTTTTTTCTCCAGCTTACAAGAATGCTCGCTTGCATTTCAGTGAGTTCCTTGCATAAAGGTGACCATCATAAGCTATGTAAACCTCCTATAAACTGAGATTCAAGCTTGGAGAACTTGCTTTGTCAAAATTTGCAGAGATTTCAGGAGAAATATTGTCTTTGTATAAACTCGAGTTTGGGCTTGATGCAAACGTGCATTTTTGCTAGAAGTTGTATTGTTTTTTCTAGGATACGATTAGGAGCATTGCAGTTACGCCCAAATCAGTTTCCCTTACCTATTATTTCAGGAAACGCAAAACTATATTGCTGCTCTTAGTAAAAAGGTGTAGTCTAAAATGCAACGTGCTTCACAGCATGTTGGAAGTACTGGAAGACTGTACCCTGCTAGGATTCAGATAATGTAACTCAGGGGACAGACAGGATTGCGTGTGTAATGGTTACCGCTTTTGCAGATGAAAGATTATGGAGCAATTCAAATTCAAGCATAGAAAAAAGCACTAAATGTTGGTTTTTTTTCTGGTAAATTGAAGATCAGAATTCTTCCATCTGGAAATTTTTCTCACCATCTTCAACATCTCTTTTAACATGTTTTTGTGCAAGTGGACTCAGCAAAATTTTTCAGTCTGCAGTATTAAAACAGATATTGCAAAAAAAAGCCATTTCTGGGCTAATCAGAGCTCTTTCAACTGAAAACAAAGTTTATTTAAAGATGTATCTTTTTTTCACTGTTCTGAAAACACTCTGTGCCATTCAATGGGTGTAGAATGTTTACAGGTATTTAACTCTAATTATAAAATACTATATTTTATGTCACAATCTATTAAATACTTAACAAGAATGTATTCATTAAAATGCATAACAAATTAAATCCTTCCTCAGGCCAAGGCTCAGGACACTGATTCATGTATTTGAATCAAGATAGATTAGGAAGATACCTTTCAGCACTGATGACTTCCCGTTTATGATAATGTCTTCTGAATAAATGTCTTCTGGTTTTATTAACAGAAGCCAGAACCAAATGTAATTCCTCCATTTGGATTGTTTTAAAATAACTCTTTTAATTAAGTAGATATAAATACAATAACACGTACAAAACACAGGCTCCTTTAATTTATGCACTGACTTTCTATTGACATAAGGTTTAATTGTGTCCCCAGTCCTATGAAGAGAAGCTTTGCTGACACATCCGATAGAGAAGATACTTCTATTACTGTGAGAATTTTATAGCATCTTAGCATGCTGCTTGGCAAAGCTTTCAAAACGGTGATGGCTTGTCAAAGAGTTCACGGTGGCAGAGCACAATTTATAGCACGTGACCGATACAGGTAAGGGAAAAGAGCAGACAGCAATGCTATGATTATAAATGAAAGTTATCTTTCGTTTCACAGTAACACCCACCGCTCTTGTCAAGCACCTGTACTCCGCCACCCACCATTCACCTCCCAGTCAAAACCCACTGAAATGGTCAAAAAGAACCGAATGTTGGTTTGGAAACGAAAAATCTCCAGTATTATTGGAGACAGCCAGGCCCTGGTGCCGGGCTGGGCACCGGGAGCAGCTCAGCACCGGCCCCAGCATCCTGCCGGGACTGGCCACGACCTGGTGGTTCGGGCTCCCGTAGACTTGGGGAGCGGGTCTGCTAAACCGGGGCTTGCGGTGTTTCAGGGGTGGCTGGACTAAGCTGCTTAGTTGTCTTTACAGATTTGGGCTCTGTGTGTTTTTCAATATCTTATAATGCAGTTGCTTTGGCTAGCTACAGGCAGAAACAACACCCGGGAACAAGGTCTGCAGCTGTATTTTAAGCAAAATGTTTTGCGCAGCACAGTATCAGGATTTTAATCCCCAAATATCACCACATTACTGAGTTCTGTTCCACGGTGTGGCATTTTTAAGTCTCTATCACTCGGGAGGTGATTTTACCCCTGTACTCGGAACTGGTGGGGCCACACCTCGAATACTGTGTTCAGTTTTGGGCCCCTCACCACAAGAAGGACATTGAGGCGCTGGAACGTGTCCAGAGAAGGGCAATGAAGCTGGTGAGGGGTCTGGAGCACATGGCTTATGAGGAGCGGCTGAGGGAACTGGGGGTGTTCAGCCTGGAGAAAAGGAGGCTGAGGGGAGACCTTATTGCTCTCTACAGCTACCCGAAAGGAGGTTGCAGAGAGGTGGGAACTGACCTGTTCTGTCAAGTAACAGGTGATAGAACAAGAGGAAATGGCCTCAAGTTGTGCCAAGGGAAGTTTAGACTGGATATTAGGAAGAATTTCTTCACTGAAAGGGTCACCAGGCATTGGAACGCGTTCCCCAAGGCAGTGGTGGAGTCCCCATCCCTGGAGGTATTTAAGGGTCATGTAGATATAGCGCTCAGGGACATGGTTTAGTGGTGGCTTGTCGGTGTTAGGGTAGTGATTGAACTAGATGATCTTACAGGTCTTTTCCAATCTAGGAGATTCTGTGATTTTGTGTGTGTTTAAGGCACGGGGAAAGGCAGGTCACAGCCCTGCAGCGGGGGGGGGGTCCTCCAGAAAACCCAGCGGTTGGCGGGTCCGGGGGCAGATGGGTCCGGGGGCAGATGGGTCGGAGCCCCGCACCCCAGCCACCGAGGAGCCCTGTCCCGCAGGGCAGCCGGCTGGGCTCGGCCTCCCGGGGCCGGGCTCTGCCTCCCGGGGCCGGGCTCTGCCCCCCGGGTCGGGCTCGGCCTCCCGGGCCGGGCTCTGCCCCCCGGGCCGGGCTCTGCCCCCCGGGGCCGGGCTCTGCCCCCCGGGCCGGGCTCTGCCCCCCGGGCCGGGCTCGGCCTCCCGGGGCCGGGCTCTGCCTCCCGGGGCCGGGCTCGGCCTCCCGGGCTGGGCTCGGCCTCCCGGGGCCGGGCTCTGCCCCCCGGGCCGGGCTCGGCCTCCCGGGGCCGGGCTCTGCCCCCCCGGGCCGGGCTCTGCCCCCCGGGGCCGGGCTCTGCCCCCCGGGCCGGGCTCTGCCCCCCGGGCCGGGCTCGGCCTCCCGGGCTGGGGGCGCAGCGGGGCAGGGTGGGCAGGGCGACCGAGCGCCCTCCCCGAGCCGGCCCCGCTGCTCGTCCACGTGTCAGGGAGATTTAAAAAGTTTGGGGAGGGCGGGAGGGAGGGCATGGCCACAAGAGCGGCTGGCAGGGAGGCAGCGCCGGGGACACGGCGGCCATGGGACACCTCTGCCACCAGCAGCCCCCCGCAGCCGCCCCCCAGCGCTGCCGGAGGAAGGCGGCGGACGGCGCGGCGCCGCCGGGGTCGTCCCTCTTCCTCCTCCTCCTCCTCCTCCTCGCCTCCTCGATGTCTGCTTGCAAAGGTGAGGAGCATCCCTCTGGCAACCTCTGCGATATTTTAATTCTTTTATTTATTTATTTTTTTGGGGGGGGTAGGGGGAAGGGGAGGTGGCCCCAGCAGCTTGCCAGCCTGGCCAGGGGGCTGCAAAGGGAGCGGCCGGGCTGGGGTGGGATGCGGGGCCGGGAGAGATGCAGGGATGCGCAGGAGGTGGGATGCTGCTGGGCAGGGTTTCGGGGGTTGTTTTTTTTTGGGGGGGGACGGGGGAACACTTCCTCGCGTATCCCGGCAGGGTGACTGTGTCCCGGCAAAACTACGCTCCAGCAACTTGGGGAAGCGGCTTTTGTTAAACGCTGTTTCGTTTTAAAGACAATTTACTCTGATTCAAAAGCTAGGAAAAGAGGAATGAGGTGTATGATGGAATTGCAGGAAAAATTAGGACCCTCTGGAAGTCACTTAGCCCAACCTGAAGCGATATTTATTGCATGAGGAATCTCTGGGGTTGGGGTTAAGCGGGAAAGGATAGAACTGCTTTAAGCATAGAGCTTGATTACCGTGATTTAATTTGAAATGCTGTCTTACATCTGAAAGTTGCTATTTTTCATAACAGGGAGTGCTTGTCAAACAAGCACAGCTGATGGGCTTTTTAACAAAGCATCCTTTCTATTCTATTTTCCCACTCCAGATAGATTAACTACTTATACCTTGTGGAGTAACATTACAAAATTAGTTGCTGTGCAAGGAATAGTTCTGTTTTGTTTGTATTATATGTGAGTTACTTGCACCAGGGAAGTTCTGATTTGATGCATTTTTTTAATATCAAGACTCAAAGGAAGCTGAGTACAGTATAGTGAATATTCTGTTAAAAATAAATTCTGGAGACATCGAAGAGGGGAGGGAAGGAAAAGGAAGGGCATTGGCACACAGTATTTAATCATTGTTCTTATAGAAATGATTGCCAGGAGCTTGTGTAGGGAGAGCAGTGGAGGGAAGAGAAGATGTAAGAAGTGAATCCCAGGTTGAAAAGTGGCTGAAACTCTGCGGCTGGCATTCTGCTGCCTTGGAAGAAGCTGAGTTTTTAGAAGTTGGCAGAATTGAAGGATGCGAGAACAAATATATTATGGACAGCATCAATTTTGTGGGATTTTCTCCTGTAGGTTCCTTTTGAATAGGATGGCTTTTCTCAATAGCACTCTTTTTTTTTTCCCCGCCCTATGGTTATTTCGTGTTTATTACAAAATAACTCATTGTTTCCCTCTGTGTGCCATTGTGTACGTGTGTAAATGAATGAAGTCCTATAGGGACTGCAGCACTGTTCCGGGTGGGGTGATGGAGGGACACTGCTTGGCACTGGGGGCACATAGTCCTAGGTGTGAGCACCAAACAGACGGGACTGCATGTGACATAAGAGTTTTTTGAATAAGTGGAGAAGGGTTAAGGAAACTTAGGAGCTGGTGAAATAATTGCATCTCCTCTGTCTGAAAGTTTATGTTCCAGGCAAAACAAAACCCCAAAACAACAACCAACAGCAAAAGAAAAACCAACCAAAAAACCCCACAAGCTGTAATATTCAGGTTTTCTTGCCTGCTGCCTTAAGCTTTACAGGCTATTGGATTTCTTCTGCTCTCCCTGGAAAGCTTTGGGAACCAGGCAATGGTAGAAACAGCGTTCAGTGACAGGCAGGCGAAGGTTTAATGGGGAAAGTGTGTTGATTTGAGGTGTTGCCCAGTTCCACCCTTTGCAACCAGGATACCAGTCCCAGGCAATACTCCATTTGGAATATACTGATTTAAGAACAGAATACAAAGTAAGAGAATTGTAGCATCTTTCATTTATTTTGAGTTTTTCCTTGAACTGAAACAAACATCAAAAAAAGAAGAAAATTTTAATTGGAAAGCAGTTTTCTTATTATGTGAACCTCCTAGAGATTTCAGAAACATCCCATTTCTAAGTAGGGTGAAATTAAGACCTCTTCTAATTATTTTTTTTTTTCTCCTGGAAAACAAGTATCGAGAATAATTAGCCACGTTAAGTCCATACCAGTACCGAATTATGGGTTTGAAATGTACCCCTTAATGCCTGGAACTAACCACTGTTGTAATTATTGTTACCAGTGGTACTTGTAAAACAAATGGAGGTGATGAGCATTCATACCCTGCTCACCTGGATATTCTAGCTAAGTCTACCATCACCTCTTTTTTGTTTGATTTGGTTCAATTATTTAAAAAAAAAAAAAGTGACCACAGTTAATGATAGACTGTTTGGGAGGCTATAAAATCTCTGTTAATCTGAAGCCTTTAAGAACAGTGTATAAACTGCTCAGGCATGGCTCATGGGCAGCAGCTTTGGGCAGGGGGATAAATTAGATGTCTTCGTAGGGTTTCCTGCAGTCCTAGGACTGTACAGATAAAGCACCATCCTCTCCAGCACCAATCTCCCTTCCAGGTGAGCATCCCCACGTTGATATGCTTGCGTGGTCTTTAGTGTGCTCACAATTCAGTGATGCTCATTTCTATTATTTACAGAGACTCTGAAAATACATTATTATCAGGAATATACTGCCAGATAAAGTAACAGTGTGGAAAGGTGGATATTCTGGGTGCTGGGTCAGGAAGGACCCAGAGACAGTGAATTCCAGGTTTGTAGCCTGGAGGGGCAGAGATGGAGAAAGGAGCTGCCCCCAAGCCAAGCACAGCTCCGCTGCGGCATTATGCAATTAATAACACATTCAGTCTTCCAAGGGGCTGAGCTTTTCCACATCACAAACACGCCAAATAGCGGAAACAAAGCTAGTTACACATGTACTGGCTATCGCCTCAAAAATGCCACGGTCATGTCACGGGCATTATTCATATGCAATTGTACATGACATAGCACGTGTTTAGTTGTTTAACATACAATAAAGCAAGAGGTAGGATCCAGATTCTCAACTTGGCGGTGCGTGCGCTGGCGGTGAGCCGAGTTCTCGGAAAGCTTGAGGTTGTAGGTGCTGGAATGTGTTTCGCTGAGCAGGTCCTAGCATTCGAGAGCTGCCATGAAAATTGTCTTGCCTGCTGCCCCGCTACTTATCGCTGAGAGCAGAGTAATGCTGGCCTGACCCCTGGTGAAAGCTGAGTGACTTCCACACTGTTTATTGCTAAGAGATGTGAGTGCCCGTGTCTTCTTGGAACTTGTGAAGAAGCCTCCTGCTGTGTTGCTGACATAGAGCAGGCAGAAACTACTGGGCTATAACTGTGCTAGGTACCATATTGTGTTCGGAGTTTTTATTTGAATCGCTGACATGGGATACTTATGCAAATGACCTTTGCTGTACAGCATTGCTGAGCACGGTTTGTGCTTCCAGGTGCACCGATGCCCTCCCAAGCACTGGAGGTGGATGAGGATTTGCAGCTGTGGAAAGAGGTAAGCATCACCTGCGCGCTGCCGTGTGGTGTACTCCATTTCTTCTGTGCCCATCCTTGCTACGGTCACACCTCACTCTCCAGTATTTCTCTCGCATGGGGTTCAGGTGCTTCTTCCAGTCCTGCTTCTCCTGTACATCTCCCACCCTGACATCAGCGAGGAGGCGAAACATCTTATTTTCCAGATTTTCTGAACAGTTGCTCCAGGAGAACGTTGAGGCTGGGTGTTGAGACGTCATTTGGGGAAAAGACCGTCTTGGCTCAATGGGGAGCTACGTTCGATAACAGTTGTCATTTAACTGTCAATGACCAGGCAGTCACTGTCCCTGGAAGAAACACAGTGTCCTGTGTTTCCTCTTCTTTTGTTCCGCGCACAGGGCTGGGGCACTGTTTAATCCTATCCTAGCCTCTCAGTTCACTAGGTAAAGGATAACGTACTGTGTCAATTAGCGCTTCTAACGTTCTCCTACTGATCGCTATCATAACTTCCACTCTCATCTTTGAAATGAGCATGTGTTTTGGCGCTAGGATGTGACACATGTGTTAACACGGGCTCTTTTCTTCCCTTTTGGAACAGATGGAGTGGCAGGGCATAACACGCAGAGAGGATTTAGCCTGCAACTCACATGCCCTGGCGGTGCTGTAACCTTCAAGTATTCCGCTGACATTTAATTTTGTAGCTTCTGATAACATTAGAAAGCAAATGACTCACCAGGGGTGCAGATGCAGGGAGTAAATTTCTTCCTACTGCAGGCATTACAGGAGACACTTCCCTTACTGCCAGCTCCCCTTAGATCATTTCGGAAGCATTGACCCAAACACCAACACACTCCTAGACTGGCACTTGAACAAGCCCTGGTGGTATTTATCTCCGGGGAAAAAGTGGTCTCTTGGGAAGTAAGGTCCTGATAACTACAAGGAGTTTATGAAAACGAGACATTCTGGATTAAAACCGCTGCTTTATACATTTCTGCATTTATTGCTAAGATTTGCTGTCTGTAACAGAGTGTTTGTCCCTACACCGACTGGAGGCAAAGGCAAATTTTCCATTGATTTCAGCAGACAAAAAAGTATGCGTAAGATACCCAATTCTGGGTGACATTATGTAACGTAATCAATATAAAACTTACTATTACAGCAAGAATAATGCAGGACTGCAGAGGGTTTGAGGAAAGAATTAAATGCATAGGTATATACCCTGAATCAACATGATTACAGAATCATACTAGTTCACCAGAGTTCCTTGAAGTGAAAAGTATCAGTTCTTCCCTGTTTGTTGCTTTATTAGTGGATCAGCCAGGAGAAGCCCTGCCTCTAAATTAACTTAGTGTTTTCCAGAAATGACTCCAGGTTTATGAATATGGGAACTTTGTCACTAAGTATTGTGTTCCTTTACTCTTCTCTCACATCCTTTCGGTTTAACCAACCCCAATACATCAATGATGATAGCAATTATTAATTTTTTTTTTTTTTAAGGAATTAATAGAAATTGCGGCATTTCCTCAGCATTTGCTTTGTCCATGCAGGTTTTTGGCTGAGACATCCTGCTTTGTATTTGACACAGTGCAAGGCAAGGTATCTTGTCCTGCTATGGAATTATGGTAGTTCTCTAATAGTCACGCCCAGCTACAAAACAAGTAAATAAACCAATAAAAAGCAACAACAAAATCCCTCACCAAGAAGAAACAGCAAATTTTTAACGTAGGCTTCCAAAATTACTTCAGTTTAGTTTATCTCATTCGCTGCTGATTTCTCCCTCTACGTTTTCTGATTCTGAAAGTAGTGAAGCTGAACTACTACACCCAGAGACAAACAAATGCCAGATGAAGGGAAAAGAGAATGGGGAGGATGTGTTACCAACAAGAACTATTTGGAAGGGGAATTCTGTGAGCTATTAGCTTTCCCACTACCTCTGCTAATGCTTTCTCGTAGATCGTCTCTAGAGAAATGAATCATCTCTTGTCTTGAAGTACTCAGATATGCATTATTTGTTTATTGCTTTTTTCATTTAATGTTTTCCTTGCTAAAGAGTGTTGTTTAGGGCTCTTTACCTATAATAAAATCATAAGACCAATTGCATTATCTACTCTTTGTTTAAAAAAAAGATAATTTTAATGCCGTCTATGAACTAGATGACGGGCAAAGCTTTTTGGCATCTAGACAGTGTATTATCAAATATTCAATGCAAGGAATGGTGCATACCAATGCAGCTTGCTATTGATGCAATTTTGAAGTTATATACTGAAAAGTTAAGCCTCTTTTTTTTCATTATTATTAAACTATACAACTTCAGTTGGAGTACCCGAGAATTTTTCTTTTCCTTTCAGAAGACTTTGAGCTTTCAGCACTGGTAATATTATTTTCATGAATTCCAATGTCCTTTATTCCATTTCTTCTCCCTCCCTGATTGGTAACTCCACCAAAATTGATTCAGTAGTATGGTATCCTTTTGTCTTGGAAAAGAGACAACAGAAAGAGGATGTGATTAATTGTCTACACAAGGCCGTGAACAGTAGGGAGACGATGGGTGGGCATCACTTACTCATTCCTTCTTCCAAGACAAGATTGTGAGAGCACTGAATGAAGCTAGCTTTGAGAAGACTGATCAAGACAAACCGAAGTGTGGTGTTTAGGAAACCCTTACCACAGGACATTGGGGATGCTGAAAGTTTACAATGGTTCAGAGAGAGATTGGTCAAATTCACAGCACAGAAATTGGCTGTGGTTGGAGAGCATGGGTTTTACTGGACCACTGGTCTCTTCTTAGGCTCTTCCCTGGGTGCCAATGTATGGCCATTTTGGGACATGAGATGCAGAGCTAAATAGACATTTATTTTGATCCAGACAAAATGGCTGATGGGGTTGGGGGTTCTTGGTTTGGTTTGTGGATTTATTTTTGGGGTTTTTTGGGTTTTTTTTTTGTCTCTGTGTGTGTAACATTCCATTCTGTGCTGATGTGTCTGAGTTCAACAGCAATGACTTCTTCCACAGTGGTCTTTGAGTTTAGATCACTTGAAATATATTGAATATATCTCTTACTAGCACGGTGATTTGAGAAACACCTGCTTTATACAAAATCTTGTAAGACTCCTCATTTAACGAAGACATTAGTGCAAACCTTGGACATTGGCTACTTGGCGACTCACACAAATTGACTGGCATGCACAGGATGTGCTGGCATATATAATCACTCAAGAGATGATGTGTGTGTCATGTACCTTCAGGGATGCTGGAATCCAACTGGAAGAGTGGTGTTTGAGGACTGCTCTTTGAATCATTTGCTTTGTCATTGTCTTTGCAGTTTTGTATAATCCAAAGATATCACAGAAGACATGTAAATTCATAGTCCATACCCCAGATGCTTAAAATCATAATTTAAAATATGACTCAGTCTGAGAAGGCTACAAATAGGAGGGATGTGAGTGGAGTAAGAGAATGAAGGACCCAGATATGTTTGTTTGTTTGTTGTGATCAAACAAGTATAAATTTGTTTATTTGGCCAAGGGTTTTTTTTTTCCCTTGAATACAAAATATTTCATGAATGTACCTATAAGAATTCCTTATGGTGGACAAGCTTGCCATACCTTCAGCTGCACTGAACCGTTTTTGAAAATATATGTATTTCACTTGTTTTATTAATCTGACTTCTAAAAAAAAGGATGGTGTGAACTTTTACAGATAGACGATGCATGTTCTGCCTACCTGTCCAGAGATTCTCAGCCTCAGGTGAGTCAGATAGAGGTTACTTTATTATTACTGTTTGTTATATGCAGTAAGATTGAAAGTCTATTACCTGAGTTCATGTTTTCTTTACATTAGGCGTCCAGTGCACTGGAAGAACTTTGTTTTCTGGTCGTGGGTTTTCTCCAGAAACCACAGGTAACACACATGAAAGACTACTTAGCATTTCTGAAGCTTGATCTCTCAGTGTGCCAAGTGTCTACAATGAATTCTGAGGACCCGATATCTGAAGTGTCACTCAGTGCTGGAAGTAATACTGTAATCAGTTCTTACTCTGATGTGTGTCCTAACTCAACACCTATTAAACACTACAGGGAGACTCCAGTGTTTGGAAAATAATCTCCAGCTTGAATACAAGGTTTCTGATGTTTTTATTGCTCTAGATTAGAAAAACAATGAGCTCCCAATGGAGAAAGAAATTTACTTATGAGAGTCTAGGGATATACAAAGGAGCATCCACTAAACCCATCTACTCTTCTACTGGAGAGTAATCGACACTCACTGCAGAGTTTGAAAAGAGTAGTGACATTGATACGCAAAGACATGTAATACATCTGTCAAGGAAGGACGATATTCCAATCCGGTACTGAAAAGTTTATAATGTAATCAAAATTGCCCGTTGTACTTTTTTATTTTAACAAATAAAAGCTTCTCTACCAATTATTATTCCTACAGGGTTTAGATGAAAAAGACAACACCAAAAGGGTAAGATTTCTATGTATGTTTTATGATCACACTAAAATTGTCAAGAAAATCATAACACCCTTGCCCTGTTTTGTAGTAAAACCCCACTTTTAATTTTTTTGAACAGTTCTTATTTCATTATTCTAAGACTCATGACTCAGGCAACTCAGACATCACGGTAAGTGGCATAGCACCTCCTTGTGAGTACATGCGTGCTTGTACGTAAAAACAAGGTAATGTTCCTTTTTGCAGTAGTCTCTCCCACTGTATAGCAAGCTCAGAACTGGGAGCTTTGTGTTTAAGATATAGAATGTGTTTTAATAACACGGAAGAGGAGCATCGATATAGTCCAAGTGTGCAAAAAACTAACCAAACCCTCACCGAATCCCAACTGCATCTTAATCTTGTAGTTACAACATTTTAGAAGAAGATCAAATGCTTGTTTCTGGTACTGGAACACAACATATGCAGTGAAATAATGTGGATTTATAGAAGCTGACAACATGACCATAAATATCAAGAACTCTTAATGAATTTGTATTAATTATTAATTAAATTGTACGTATTTATTTGTGCATATCATAAATATGTATCAGGCAAAATAGTATTTAAACCACACTCAGACTTTGGATTACATTTTAAATGAACGATGTGATTTTAAAAATAACCTAGTATTGGTGATACAAAAATGTTCTCATAAGCCAACAATATAAGCCAAACCACACGTGATCCATTCTTGCTTTTAAGGTGCAAACATAATCTGTTATTTCTGTGCATCTGTGTGTTTTTTCTGTGCATGATAGGATTTTGAGAAAGTTAAACATTCATTTTTTCTCACTTTTAAACAATCATCTTGTACGTTAATGTCCATTTTTGCCTTGTTCTTTACATTTCTGCAGAAATATGTGGTGTTCTTCCTAGAAAGTGATATTGCTGACATTGGGGCCAGTGTTTTCATGATAGAACCGCTCTGGAGGTTTTAAAAGTAATCAGGGTAGAGTGAAAAGAGCTATTCCTGTGGCTGCTCCTGCTTAACAGGTTCCTTCATCCCCCTTTGTCCCCATGCTGAATACCTTTGGCCCTCTCTGCCCCCAGGGATTACTGCTTTCTCACTTTCTTCTGGTTTAGCTGTTCAGGTGATTCTTTTCTAGCCCAGTTCTCAGAGATACTAACTTAGGTGAGATCCATCAGTCTTTGGCGTTATTAATCTCTCTCCACTGACTGCGTGTGGCCAGCTGGGATGCCCTTTAACTCCGCTACACATCAGACCTCTACTATTTTAGCTATTATGATGTCACATTGCCTACCTGAGGCAGACAGTGCAAAATTGGCTCCAAGTAGGCAAGTTCATTTTACCTATTAAATACACTATCACTTTGGTAACACTAGTTACTCCAAAAGTTATATTTCTCTTTGGTGTATCATTTTTCTAAGAAGTATGCTATAAAAAATGCATTATTTTTTAAATCATGGTTACATGAGTTGAAGGTTGAAATTGGTTGACGGAACATGGGGTTTCTACTTTATTTCTCATGGTGCACCTCTCTCCGTAAGCCCACGTGGTTGTGTTTTGCCAGGGGGGCACTTACACTGCACACAGTGCCACTGTGCTTAACCAGGCTGTCTGCAAGCATAAAGTCTTCTTGAACACAAGGAATTTCACGGTTGAAGCTTGTCTCTTAGGTACAGTGACCAGTGCCATGGTTACAAATTTTTCTTGAGAAAGGATCCCTTCTGCACGCTGTTTTCTGGCAAAAAAAATATTTTTTCTTGCTGCAATTTAAGTTACTTTGAAGTAAAATGAACTTTTCAGTACAGTGGAGATTGAAGCTGCTAACTTCCATAGTAGATAATTATAGAAATGTTATTAGGTGTAGCATATGGAAATGTTCTCTGTAGCACTCACAGAGGCTGATCAAAGTCTGAATAATTGCAATTGCCTAGGCAAGAAGTCTGTAAATAGTTCTGAACTTTCAATGAGTAAAGGTGAGGATGCATAGCTTTTCCCTCCATCACTGTGAGTCACATTCCTACTGTAAATGTAGATGTTGATACCTGTGTGTTGTCAAGTCAGAATATTCAAAAAATACGTTTCTCAAATAACATCTTCAGTCCTTTTTTGGCGCATGTTTAGTCCATAAGCCAGTACTGCGGGAAGAGACTTTTTTTGCATCATAAGGTCTGAATTTCGTTGTTGCTCATGTGTCTGTGTTCGTGTCCTCTCAGTCGTCTGTCCTGCATCCTTTGCTGCAACTCGTTCCCCAGCTTAATGAGAGAAGACTGAAGAGATACAAAGTGGACGTATGTAATCTTAAACTCTGCATGTTTGCATTCTCACCCTTTGTGATTCATTAGCTCTTCTAAAAATGTCCTTGTGGACCTTTCTGCTCATAACATTTTTATTTTCATGATTTAATATTGCACTAGTATATTTTCATCAGAAATGTGAGGTTTTTCTATTCTTTAATTAGTGAAAAATAATCCTGCTCATATTTAACATATAAATCAAAAAACACTGAAGTAATATATGCTTAACACAGAACAGCGGTAGAACACAGAGCCTATGTATCAAAATGGATTGATAATTCTTTTATAAAAAGAAAAATACTTTCAAATTTATCTGTACCATTACATTGCAGTTGAGTTATATTTCTAGGGGGTCTTCTTTTTTTTTTTCCCTGTTTGGAATTCAAACCATATCTACTCCTTAAACATATGTTACTTATGACTTATAGCACTAAGAATTTCCAAGTGATTTATAGGTAATTTTACTGTTTAACTTAAGGTGCAGATAAGAAAGTTCCCTATGGAACTAATTTTCTGTAGAAAAGTAGTGTGTTTTGGAGCAAAAGTTCCACATAGAGAGAAATAGCCCCATTGTTTCCAAAATATCATAAAGTTTGGGTACATTTGATGCAAATGCAATTTCAGAAATCAAAAGGTAGATGGCTACTAATGTCCGTTTCTTTAATGTGGCTATGGAGAGAAGAGAAAAATGTAGGCTGAAATTTAAAAATCTTTGTTTATAAGAATACTGAAGATACCTGTATAATAAAGTATACCAAAATCTAAAACCCAGATTCTTCCTGGTTTACATTGACTTCAGCTTGATTATTCCTTAGATTCACTGATACGATTCCTTATATTCACTGATACACAAGTTAAATTAGGTGTGCGAATGTGGTATTTAAAACTCAGACAGTGGCATCGCCATAAATAGGACTTTTCCTTTATTAATCCAGATAAAGGCTGTGTTGCTAATTCCCAAATTTTCCATGAATTTTTAATCCTAAGATTATGCATATCAACTTTCATCTAGTCATGGCTGTGGTTTGCAATATTATCTACCCCTCTCTTTGGATCACTGCATAGTCCCAACTACATGTCCTGAATCACATGTTTCTTATGCAGAAACCATTCTATATTATTCTTAATAACCAATTCTTAAAACCAATTCTATATTATTCTTAATATAAAATTCTGTCTTCTTAGTCACATATAAGAACTCAGAGAGTTGGTACCTCTTCTCATGAACTAAAATTGTTATGAAAATTTTAACCCACTACACGCGTGAAAGGAAAATACAGGGTAAAATTTACCTTCTGTGAGTGATGACATTGACATGAACTGTATGTATGCTATTGGACGTATATACTGGCAAAGAATATTCTTGGAATTGCTCTTTGTGCTTTTAAATGAACATACATGTCAAATAAGACAGAGAATGGGAAAGAAAGCATAAATGCAAGCACACAAAATTGCTGTAAGTGAAAACAAACTGCCTTTTAAATCCAATAAAGTCCTTTGCTAGAAGACGTTAATATCCTGAATTTACTTTCATTGAAGTCAATGGCATAATTAATGGAAATAGAATACATTAATTAACAGACGATAACCTAAAATTTGTAGCATATTTGGCATATTCCAACATATTTCAGCCTCTTCATGGCAGTTTTATTTTTAGTAGGCTCAAAAAAGAAACTACAAGGATACTTTTCCAAGTAATAACAATACCAAACTCTATAGAGTATATCAGTGAGATCACGTGTCTTTATACATATTCAGTCACTATAGTTATAAAAACTCACAAATGAAATTTAATAGTTTCTGTTTAAGAGCTGTCAAGCCATCATGTGACAATTTGAAGACTTATTGTTCACATCAAAGAATCAGTCCATACTCTACAAGTCACAGAATCATAGAATCCTTAGAAAAAAATTTAAAAGTATACGAGCTATGTGATATAAAGTTTAAACATGTACTGATATAAAAATTCCTCTTTTTAGGATAGTGTTTGGAAATAGTTCTTCCAAAGGAAATAAAAAAAAAAACAGACCAAAAAAAAGCTATAGTGTTGGAGGATGAGCCCATGGCAGGCAGATATAACTTTGTGGCAAAAGGCAAATATTTTATCAAGCTTCTTTTTGTAACATACCTTATTTTCATCAAATGTTTAAAGTAGAAATGAATGAACGATGATGACTATTATGTTTCATTAGTCATCGTTTCAAGTGGCTGATTTTTAAAAGACCTGTCTCCTACTATTTGTATTATTGTACTCATAACTAGTGGTACATTGAAATAGCAACAGTTAGAATTCCAACCGTTCTGCACTGTGATAACTAGCAGTCTTTAATTTGCAATCGTGATGTTACGCTTCTGTTTACACGTTAACCCAGCTAAATACATATGCAGATACATAACTAAGGTCATTGTTGCAGTGGGACTGTATACATGCTCAGCGCTATGCTCTTTGCTACATAAAAATTGTGGTTCCAGCTAAAAGTTTGAACACAGAATTTGTGGGACTTTCAAATCCCATGTTGAGTAACAGTAACTCGTTTTTTCTGAACTACAGGTACAGGAATCTTCTAGATTAGTCAGTACTATCATGGATAATTGGATTAGATTAAAGTAGATGGTGCAATAACTTCATCAATGCTTCAGCAGAATAAGGGTGGCAGTCTAACTAGGATTTGTTTGAAGAGGAATGGAATATAGAACTGTCACAGTCACAGCATAGTAATAATTTTTAAGAAAGAAGGCGTAATAACAAAAGCCACACTAGTTCAGACTGTATTTTCGCCAGTCCAGTATCATGTGTCTAACAGTGTCATGCTGTGCATAGACAGGATAACGGTGGAAGGACCAGGGAAAGCGTGGAGCAATCAGTTCTCTGGTATACTCTCTAGCTTCTGGCAGGCATATCCTGGAGACCTTCTGAGCTGAAGGCTTCAGCTGGAACATTATGTAAAATAGTCATTAACGGATTTAACCACCTTTGATTCTTCCCTATCTGTTTTCAATGATTATTTATTTTGGAATATTTTATCATTTGGCATTTAGGCCTACAAAGGGAAGACCTCATTAAATCCCAAGGAAAATGTGTAACATTAAATATGCACCTGCATATGTTTTCTTCTGTAAGGTTGAGGCCAAGAGAAGGAATGACATGGCCAACTCTTACAGAATATAGCCATTTACATGTATTCATAAACCCAATACAAAATCTAAGGAAGTAATTAAAACAGCTCTAAATCAAATTGCATTTTATAGGAAGTGACTTTTTTGATTTCCTCTTGTCAGTGCCTGCTGTGAGTACCAGTCCGCTTGTTAAAGGTGTTATTTGCTGGTGTACAGTGCATAAACACCAGAGGTTTACAAAATGCTGTCATCTTCTGGAATCAATTTTGTCTGCAAACTCTTTTGGTCTTGGTATTTTTGTATGCACCTTATCTATTTTAGTATCATAATAAATCTTTGAAATTCATGCATATTATGCATATCATACTTGTTTATATGGCAGATTTCGGTGTATTTTTGTAAAAGAGTTTAAAATCCTCTCTAAATGTTATTGCTGAGGGTCAGAGCAGTTTATAAGAAAACTAAGAAAATACTGAAATAATCTGCCATCAATAATAAAAGTAGTGCAAGTATTCCCTGACTATGAGAAATCTATAAGTCTGTCTTTCCCAGAGACTCTACCAGATGGGCCGATGGGGAAATGGCATCAGTAAACTTTAAAGCCAGTAGAGGATCAGAGCAACTCTGCCGAAGACGTGCAGAGGAACTGCGGTCCCCTGCGGAGAAGGAAGCCCCCATGTTCCTGTGGGGTGCCCGCCTTTGGTTGCACTACGTGACTCTGGTGTCACAGGCTGTGCTCAGGAAAGGTTAGCTTGCTGCTGGGGTTTTTTTTCTCCTCATTCTGAGACGAAAACCAGAACCTGCTGTCCATAAACACACCCACCTCTTTTCCCGACCAGGCAAGGAATTGAAAAGGTGGATAGGTGAAGGAGAAAACACACTTCGTTAAATTTATTCTTCCTTCCCAGTTTGGATTTACACCAGATTTTGTCATGAATTTGATTCCTCTTGAGCTCCATCTTGACTGACATAATGTGATCTAAGACAGAAGATAGAAGAGCATTTTGTTCACAAGTCAATCTATGAGATTGAACAAGACAACTTTCGGAGGGCAGGCATTAAACTTTAAATAAACGTACTTCTTCATGAATACATATGTTTCTGTATACATATATACATGCAGGTTTGTGAATATACATGCATGTACACTACAGATCGTATTAGGACTTTTTTTTACATCTCCAAACCCTTGGTAGCTACAAGGCATGTGTGACAATGAAGACAGATTCAGTTGTTTTCTAATACCAGCCTCCCGACATGAAATCAAACCAGGAAATTATGTAATCCTGTTTAAGAAGTGTCTGATTCTAAGTAGAAAATGTCATCTTAATACATTAAATGTCCATAAAATAAATCCTAATTCCGTATTAGCAATTGTACTCTTGACTCTTCAATTCCCTTAACTTGCAACAGCTGCCTAATTTATTTCTGGTTTTATGTTTGTTCACACCTTGAATAGAAAAAGTAGAAAAATAATGAAATATAAATACCCTTATACTCTCCAATGGCAATGTACAAAACTCTACTAACAGGAAAATTTTTAGCCTTTTCAAATTAAAACACCTATAGTATTGAATGGATGACAGATCTGAGATGGATATTTCAAATCCCGGTAATGCGCGAATGCAACAGACAATAGGAATAAAAATCATACATGTTTTACCTACAGTAAAGAAACTGAGTATCATGGTATACCTGATAAACTGAAGCCAAAATTGAAAGCAAGATTCAAAAAGTAATGTATAGCTTAAACCCTGCATCATTTGAAATCTTCCTTGGATTGAAGCTACTCCTGTGTTAGGAAATGATGGGGGCCATCCTGGTTTACACCATTCTTACCACATCAGAATAGAGCATGGAATGACTGCTTTCTGTGACAACTCTGGTTATGACCATAGCCCAAGAGATCACATGACCTCAGTTTTTAATTGAAAAATACCATCATTGCTAAATAAATTCAATCTAAATTTTACATTCTGCTAAGCACAATATTTGAACTATTTTGGTTCTGAATTGGCCTGCCTCTCCGCCTGCACAGGACAGACACCTCACTCATGTATCTGGTATTAACACAAGCAATAAAAACATTGTCATTAAGCTTATGTGTTCCCTAATCGTGAAGGTCTCATTAAAATAGCTGGGCACTTCATGCTTTGTACTTGCTACATTTAAATGGAACTTTGATTTTCTTCATTGTTTGTTTCCCTTCCCTTGCTGTATGGATTAGTAGACAGCTGTTTCTCAATGTGTGTAGCATGGACAGGGTAGAATATCGCAAACACTGGTCTTTTGGTCTTTTCTTTGGGAGTTAATCTGAGAAGGGTGATCATGAGACACCACTGTAAACACTCTGGGATGTCATTCCTGGGCTGGAGCCCAAGTATTTGTGGTTTTTAAGCTCTGCATTGTTGCCCTTCTGCGAGGTGCGAGGTGCAAAGACCAACTCCATTTTGCCCATAGAGACTCCGCTACCATGAAGACACTGGTTGTGTCTGGAAAGGCGAAGGCAAATGATGCTCAAAATTACTACTGCCATTCTAAAGCAAACTGAACTGAGCCAAAACTTGAGGTGGAATTTGGCCCTCATTCGTGCGTTTTCTGCTATTTCTACATGACAACATGAACTTCTTGTTACTGACATGGAGAAATATATATAAAGCATGCCTTAAGGGGCAAGACTGTATAGTAGCACTGAAGAAATACTTGTAATACGTACATAAAAAACCTCTCTATATGGATTCACTTACAAGAGCAGATATGATTTAAATTACTTTTTTTTCAGGAAGAACTTCAAAGACCTGGAGGGATTCAAAGTAGAGGCTACTTTTTCTACAGGGTATGGTTTGTTTGACTTTTTTTTATTTTCATTCTATGATGTACAGAAACAGATACTGGGCCTGACCTTCCCATTTTCCTTGTGTTTTGACAAGTAAGATTAGAAACTAGATACAGAAATTCTCATGACAATGAAACTATTCTGTTCATCTTTGATGCCATAGAGAGTTTTGACTCCATTTTTGCAAAATTGAGCAACTGAAACATGGCAAGTCAAACTTAATAATAATTCTCTTGACTTTGGTTAACCTTTTTTTCTGTTTAAATAAGAAAGTGGCTAATGAAAAGAAGGCAAGTTTGTATAGTTGTATTTCTCTTTTATCAGGATTGGGTCTTTAGAGTTATGGGTAATATTAACATCAATGCACTCATGATGCCAGAGTGAAAAGCAAATTTTTATTAAGCTCAGCAAGATATTTTTTATCAGCTTTAGTAGACATTGCATCAAGTTCCTTCGTAGTGCAAAATATTTCAGAAATGACCGTGGTGAAAAGGGAGAAACTCTTTGCCTATGTTAAAGAACACAGTCTAAAAATAAAATCACTGAGTGACATATATTTCCTTGTTAATGACAACAAACATTTATAATGCAATAATAACAACAATCTGGAAGCACATCTTAAGAAAATGCAAAAAGAATTAGGGATCATGGTCTCTTAGAGTGACTTCTTGTGGCTTTCTCCCCCTTATAAAATCATACAAGATGGGTACAATTCGTTCTTCACTCTGTGTAAAGTAATTTTTACTGTATAATTCTCCTCCAGCAGTGGATACACATTAAACAATAACTGGTCTCAGGTTTAACTTTAATGATGATCATGTTGACAGAACTGAAAAATTTCCCAGTTTCTATACATAGCAAATTGGGTGGGGCTGTGTTCCTGAAACCAGTCAGTTTTATAAAGCGTTTATTGGATATTTGTCTTTCAGCCACGCAACGGAAGGAGATCAGTGGATTTTCGCTAAGGAGGTATTTATTTAATGCTTTTAATCACAATCTATATTTAGATTAGTTTATTTTTATACAAATAGGGCACAATAATTGTGCGGAGGAGTAGTCTCGGAAAGCCTTTAATTGTTATGTCAACTGAAATTCCTGCAGACAAGCTTCTCCCAGATGTGCTAAATTCAAGTATCTTCAGGTGAAGTGAATAGAAGCTGTAGGTACTGAGTTGCTAGTACTGAAAATGCAGACCTGTTTCAGACAGCAAGAAATGGAAAATATCCCAGATCTGTAAAGAGTTTGGAAAGTTAACGGTGATGATAAGTGTATGTCAGGAAGAACTGATTCAACTACTGATCAAACACATACTGACATCCTGGGGGTAACCCCCCTGTTCTTACACAGCAAAAGAACTCGCACTGAAACTAAGTATAGGCTTCAGAATTTAATTTCAGATATATAAAAAGTTTCCCTATGCTAATATTATAAAGCTCTGTTTTCTAGTATATCTTACATCTCTATCATATTTTAAGTATTTAGTGTTATATCATAACAACAGCTAAAGCTTTTCCTTATTTTTCAGGATTTTAGATTCCTGACCTAGAACTAATGCTGCAGGAATGCTGAGTACATGGACATACTGTTTTCCTTACAAAAATTATTCGTTACTAATGTACAATTAAAAATCACTAGAATGTAAATGTTCTTAAATTAGATTCTGTTAGGATTCAAATGTTTCTTTACTTTGTTGATCATATTAAAAGCATATTCAAATTATTTGTTTCCTAGTGTTATGATGTTTACAGCTGTGTGTAATGCAACTGTAAAAAGTCACAGTGTATGCATGCAACAGACATTGCCTCTAACAACATTGTTATGTACATTTATTTTCCCTTATTAATAAAAGCACTCAGCTAGTGAGTTGTTTTAATGAGAATGTTTGCGATGTAGACTGCTGCATTTTTTCAGAAGATATTGTGAGTGATTTGTGCAGTCTTTGAAATCACAGCTTATCTAGGCAGGCCAAAAAAAACCCGTGTGTTTTGTTTTTCAAAACAATGCTCTCTACCCCTGTACTCGCTTTGCTGTAGGCTGTGGACTTCTGGCATCCTGCAGGGTCAGGACAAGTGCTCTGCAGGTGGTCTACAGAACTATATTGATGGTAAGGGAGTTGGCAGTCCTCAATGAACCTTAAGGTTAATAGTGTTTCATTAGCTGAAAAAAATTAGAATCTCTATTCCCTTAACTAAAGGAATTTGAATAAGTTACATGTTTTGAAGAAATATCTTTACTTAATTCAACTAATATACGACGACATCATTTTTTTAGCTACGTCTTTTTTTAGCTATTAAGAACACAGATGCAGTATGATTCTTATTTAGAAGACGACTTAATTGCTTTATTTACATTATTGCAGCATTAGGACCCATCTTAAAACTGTTTTTGTTTTGTGGTTTTGACGTAGAATTAAAGAAATTCCACTCAAAAGAACAGGTTAGCCTCACAATCTTCCTAGCTTCTCGCTCTGACACCAGGGTTGTGTTAAAATGTGATGTTGAGGCTGTAATTATGTTGAAAGTGACTAATCATTCAGTGTAGAAGCAGATTATTGCTCTTAACATTGTGTTGACTGGTCACGGTTTGAACTGGCCGCAGCGTTACTACTCCTGCTTCTGCAAGCGTGGATGTGCCGCTGAACTTCAGAAGGTGGCTGGGAAAACGCATGGCCTCGGAGGTGGAAACCGGCTTAAGAAGTCCTTTCCCTCTTCTTACCCACTTGTTTTCACTCTGCGGTTTGCTGCGTCTCCAGTCAAACTGGCGCCATTATTTGTGAACTGAGGATCCTGTTTTATACAACCCCTGGTCGGAACGAATGTGTGGCCTCCTGCCACAAAACGCTTATTATATTGTATTGTATGAAACTGGGCTATTTGTTGGAGTTTTTCCCCCCACTGCCTTACACCGCATGACCAGCAGCTTCCGCCCGAGCGGGCCGTGGGATGAGCGGGCCTTGGCCGGAGGGCAGGCAGGGAAGCAGGGCTGCCTCCTCATCACACCCATGGCCTAAAGCAGCCCAGACTGAAAGTGCCCCCTCATTTGATGCTTTGTTTGTTTGTATTCCATTTTTTTTTGCTTGTTTTCAGCTTCTTTTTTTTTTTTTTTCCTGCTGAAAGTCTTTTAAAAAGGATCGGTTTTGTCAGCAGTACCCAATGGCTGACAGGCCAAATGTCCGGGGCCCCGCCGCCATCTTGCCGCCCGCCCGCCCGCCTGACGCTGCCACCGTTAGAACCGGTGAGGGCAGGGCTCCCTGCCCCAACAGCCACTGCCGTCCTGCCACCATCACGTCAGTGACCTCCCTGAGGGGAGCCAGTGCCCCGGGAGGGGAGCCATGCAGGTGGGCACAGAGTGTGACCCCAGCGCCGAGCTGTGCTGGTGGGGCGGCTGCTGAGATGGAGGGCCATGAGGGAGTTGGGGCCGGGACGTCAAGGACATGGGGGAGGCCGGAGATGGGCAGCGGTTGGGGCTGAAGGATCGAAGTTGCTCAGCCTTTGGGTTCCCAGACTTGATACATGCACCACCCCTTGCGAAGCTGGTGGTAATTAACACATCATTGGCAGCAGTGGGAAGTGTTATGAGAAGATTTTCACTTGGGATTGTGGCCTGCTAGTAGAGTAATGCTGCTTCAGTAGTCTAGCTTCATACTCCAAAACCAATTTATGTTGGATCACTTTTGCCATGCTTGGCTCCTTTGTACTCCTACCATCAAATGTCAAGTTTTTGACACACACTTTCATTTATTTAATCTGTGCATATTACTGCAACCTTGAACTAACCACTTAACGCTAACTTTTTAAACGTTGATTTAACTCAATTTGTTTAAAAATTGTTAAAGGTCTGCTAGCTTCTGATCTTCTCTTCCTTGAGACTGGAGTTCAGATTGATAAGACACCTGTTTCTGTCACGTTTACTGTGATCTAGGATTCTTGATCCGTTTTTGGGGGGTTTTTTTTTTGCTTTTACATTTTGTAGATGTACCACCATCTAGAAAATGTCCAATGTACAACTGGTTACTCAAACATATTTAATGTTACAAACATTAAATAGAAATAGTATAAAATACACCATTTAAGTAAAATACAATGCAAAAAATTCATGTAGGACCTCCATTTATAGAAAAACATAAAATGTCAAAAACTTTCCTGGCAAAAACTGGCCAGAGCTTATTTTCTAAGTTACCTACATTCCAATTCCGTTTCAATAGTCCTTTTTGTTGTGTGCTTTTGAAATTATTTGTCCAGTTATGATGATGATTTTTATTATTGTTTTTAAAGCCTCATGATTCTTCATAAGCCTTCTGCTATGGAGAAGGATTTGCATTCTATGAAGGGGGGAAACCTGATCCTGACCAAAGTCAGGAAATCAGTCACCAAAGCACTTATGTGGAGGCCCAAGTGCATGAGCATCACGCGTGTTTCTTCAGTTGCTCCCTTGGAGGAGTAGTCCTCCTAGTTCTGTGGATTTTTTGATACCCTAGCTGTACCCAAGTCAAAATTCTGCTTTGGTAAAGGGTTAAAAACTTGCAGCAAGACTGACTGTAAGATTTTTTTTATGTAAGTAAACCCTGGGGAATTACACTGCCGCAAAATCTTCATTTGGGTTTTTCCTATTCCAGACCCACTAGCGACCGTCTAATTCATTAGATTGTATATGGAGCTTCTGTCTTATTTTTTCCAATGGATTATAATAATTATTTTTCAGTCAAAAAATGAGAAAATATCACTTATCCTTAATTCTTTATCTATGTTTTCATATGTGGATAAAGTTAAAGTAAGTTTGCTAGTATATTTGAAAGACGTGGTGATGGAACAACCATGTTCGTAGTGGTAGAATATTACAGAAAATAACTTTCCAAATATTATAACTAACTACAACGGAGTTGCCATTTCTAGTCCAAAATCTGGATATAGGAGCTTTGCAGAAGGAATCGATTAAAGTATTCAGGTACGAAGTCTCCTCTTTATCTTAGCAAAAAGGCACTAGATGTTTGCAAAGCCAGAATGCCCCGCTAGTAGCAAATATCAGTAGCAGTACCCTTGCCTGCAGCCTGCTGAGCCCATGCAATAGGAGCGCTGGAGGAACTGTCATGAACTGCTGCCACTTTCTTTCCACTCCAAACCCTCCAAGGTCTCGCTTCCTCACTCATGCCAGAAGAAACTGGCAGAGGTAAGAGCCTTCTTGCAAACCCACTGTACTTACCTTCCTTGTGAGCAATAGCATGATTGTGTTTACTCTCTTTGCGGATTTCTCAAGTATGTCTTCATCTAAAATGCAAAGCGATTCTTTTACCTTTAGGAAATTCCTTGAGGCTTGTGTAGCATTTGATCTTCATCAGAATTTATTTCGTTATACTCATGCTAAATTCTGTAGGAGAGACTTGTTGAATAACAATGGGGCAGCTGTCAGCCGGAAAGGCCAATGTAGGGCATGGTAGCAATACAATGGAAATCCTGGATGTTTCCTCAGGTAAAATTTTTGTAATGTACTTTTTGTTCATTTGATGCTCCATTATTAATGAATTGTGAATATCACTAAATATTTCTGATATACACATATTTATACAGTGATTCCTTTATGGAGGTTTTCAAACAAGTTGTTATTTCAGGGCCAAAGATACCACACTTTTTGACTAACAACCTGTTTTAAAATCTGCTTTACTACTTCTTATCCACATTCAAGGTCTCCTAATGTGTTGCTGTTCTACCGTTCCATCAGCAGCCCAGTTACAAGAAACAGATTCTTTTAATGTGATAATGTCAGTAGAAATGTAGTCTTATAGTGTACAGTTCCTTTATCTTAACCATTTAATTAAACTTACCACAAGTCCTGTGTTATTAACATGGTCTATGAAGTAGCTTATGTTGACACATTAATATTAATCATTCACTTAAAATAAAAAGGTATTTTTCTTCTGATTCTAGGCATGCTTTTACATGTTTATTCACAATGTCAATACCTTATTCTTAGTAGTAACATAAAAATACTGATACAAAAATCTTGCCTGTATAAAGCTGTTTCTTTAAGCATGTTTAAGTGAGTAAGCTGTGTATAGATTTGCGTGTGTGTATGTATATGCTTTCCTTTTGTTACATCCTTAATACATGCCAAAGTGAAAAAGGGCTGGTCTTGGTTTAAAAAAAAAGGCACACAAGACTGATTTGTTGATTTAGTTTTGTTTCATAATGTTAAAACAGGATCCAAATGAAGATACTCAATGGAATGACATACTGAGAGATTTTGGAATTCTTCGTCCAAAAGAAAAACCAAAAGATGAAATTGAAGAAATGGTTTTGCATGTGCAGAAAGAAGCAGAAGGCAAGTAAAATTAAAAATACATGCCATTAGTATAACAACATTTGAAAAGTGGAGGTAGATTCAATAATGTTTTTTGTAACTTAAAAATTGTACAATAATTATATTTTTGTTTTAATTACTTTCACTTGATTATTTTAAAAAGGAACCTGATTTAAACATACCACACAGCTAGTGACAAACATTATGGCCTGTAACATGTATGGATAACTAATTTTCATAATTTCATAAAGGAACCAGTCCATATAAGCAAGATTCATATTCTGAGAAATTAGTAGTAATACACTCCTGTGTTTCTGTATTTTCCTCTACAGTTACAGTTAAATACATTTTTTTTCTTTCTCTTACCCAGAGTTATGCCAAAGTTGACTAATTTCTGAAACAGTACATCTTTTTCTTTCATTAATTCCATGTCTGTGTAATACTTTTCATACATTTAAAAGGTTTGCAGACACTTTGGAGAACAAAAGGAGACTAATTTCTTGTTTGCTGTTTCTAGTGAAACCATACGAAAGAATGAATCTTGAAGAATTGAAGGAAGCTGAAGATGACTTTGATGAGGCTGACAGGAAAGCTATAGAAATGTACAGGTAAAGTAAGGTATTTCTATCCAGATTAATAGTGTATGTGTCACTATTGTATATGTACATGCTCCTGAAAAATAAACTCCGAATCTTTTGAACAGTAATGTCTGCTGACTGACACAACTGCCCTTTTTCACCTCCTGCTCCTTTGCCAGCAGATAGACGGCACTCACATTACTGTCCTACTTCTTCCTAATTGCCAGTGGCAAAAAGAAGCAGTTTACACCATATTTTACTTCCACATTTGGTTAGAACAAAATTATTCCCTTTTTAATACACTTAATTTAGTTGCAAAGCTGGATAGTTAAAAAAAACGAATAGAAGGGGCCACAGTGGAAACCACTGTTATACATCCCTAGTTCAGCTGAAGAAATATTGTGCTGCTATATGTAGAGAGGCGTTGTATGTTTTATACATAAGTATATATTATTTATATATTTATTTATTTATATAAAGTACACATACTTGTTATATATGTGTTGTATACTCGATGTTTATCTAAGTTACACAAGTAGGGCTCCTTCTTTGTTTGCCTGATTGAGCTGTACCCCTCACCCTGCCACTCTGAAGATACTTTCTGCCAGTCTTTAGGAGTTACAGCAATGGTGATAAATATTCAAAGAAAAGAGAAGTTCTGTATCCCATTTTATCTCTTCTCTTCTGGATAGCAATTTCTGTGGATTTCAAGCCGGAAGGAAATGGACAGACAGTAGGTCGTGTGTATCCCTTTTCTAGCGTGTTGCACAAGGACATTAGGAAAAACAAGGTCCCAACATACGTGGCTCCAACTTTGTGAAAGATAATGAGTTTGTGCATACAGACCACGTGCCACCTATATCAGGATGGCATGCCATTAAAGAAGAAAACTGTATTTCAGTGCTAAAATAAAACTGTCCAGTATTTTAAATTGATAATTAAATAGTTAACCTGAGTATTATGAACAAAATACACCTCTGCCTTTTGGATAGCACTCATTTCTGGTACAGCATGCTTTCTAAATATACTGTAGAAATAAAAATGCAATGTAAAATTTATTATAAACTACAGTTTCACTGTATCGTACACTGCAGTTTCTACGCTGGAATGGTGGTAGCTGATAAACTTGTGTGTTTTTGAAAGATGTTTGTCGGGTCAGTTGTGGACCCCTAGTACACAACTATTGGTTTTATTTTGCTTCTTATCCAAGATTAATTTTAACGGCTTTTCTACTTCTTATTTCATGAAAAAAATCATTTGAAGTTTATATTGAAGAAAGGCTCAGAAGAGATCTAATCCATGTCTATAAATATCTGGAGGGAGGGTATAAAGCAGACAGAGCCAGAAGGTTTCCAGTGGTGCCCAGTGACAGGACCAGAGACAGTGGGCAAAACTGAAACACGGGAGATTCCCTCTGAACATCAGGAAACCCTTTTTTACTGTGAGGGTGACCGAGCACTGGCACAGGTTGCCCAGGGAGGTTGTGGAGTGTCCATCCTTGGAAATATTCAAAAGCCATCTGGACAACCTGCTCGAGGCTGACCCTCCCTGAGCAGGGGGGTTCGACCCAATGCTCCCTTCCCATCTCAGCCTCTCTGTGACTGTGTAATTCTGTGATACACCATCTTCTCAGTTCTTCAGCATAACTGTGCCACAACCCAGGACCTTATTCAACTATTTAATAGGAGTACACCAATCATTTTACTCACAATATCACGCAGAGTCAATATGTTTTATGAATTCGGGTTCAGAAAACTTTGGCACCTTGTATGGTGACTTAGCAATTTTAGCTATACTGGACATTGACATGTATGTTTTTGTAGGTATTTTACAAAGTACTCTGCTGAGTTCTGCAGAGCTTTGTACACAGAGCTTTTACACAGAATAAAAATGCTACCATGATCAAAACACTTCCTCTGCCTACATTCTACCTGTACTTACTGCTTTTGCATTGTTAAAATGACTAAAATAATTCTAGTGCTAACGCTGTGTATCTAGTGCTGTATTCTCATAGGAAGATAATAATTCACATAATTATGTGGAAGTTGTGAACCTAAATTTTCATGCATTGTCGCTAGAGTATAATAACACTGCACATATATTATTTAATCTTTTTTGAAAAAGCCCCTTCTATAGTGGCCTTCAGTTAGTAAAATGAATTGCTGCTTTTACTTCAACAAATCTCAGTGAGGCATTTTCCTTTTCCAACTTGTCAGTATTTTTATAGATGAAGATATTTTTATAGATGAAGACTGCCATCTACTGTTTTTACATTCCAATTTTCATGAACTATTTTAAAATTGTATTGTATATATTAGTATAAGTACTGGTAGCTCTTCCCCAAACTAATCTCATTTTCAGAATCATAAAAACAATTAGTACCTGCTTTAATATTTTCTTGCTTTGTCTCAAACGATAAACCCTTGTGCAACATGTTTGTTACTCGTTTTCCAAATCCGATACTGATGAACTAAGAAAATGTAATTGAATATTATCTTATTGAATAAAGAGTAGCATAAAACCTTTCTATCTCTGAAATTACGTTAGAAGATCTTGTGCTAAAGGGTTACTCAAAGCGTTTTTACAAGTAATTGAGAGAAATGCAATAGATATTATTTTTAAATGCATTTAAAATGTTCCAAAGATGCTTATTGTTATTATTGCTTTTTAATCAGGCAACAACGCTTGCAGGAATGGAAATGTCTTCAGAGGAGGCAAAAGTATGGGGAGCTAAGAGAAATTTGTGGAGAGCAGTATGTAAAGGAAGTTACAAATGCTCCAGAGGATGTTTGGGTTATAATTCATCTTTATCGGTCAAGGTAATTACAGTCTTATTTAAGATGTTAAATACTTCAATACAAAGAATTGAACTGATAATTAAAAAGCAATACCAAGAAAAATGAAATGCAATAGACTAATGAAATAGCAATCGTTTGGAGGCAATGGAATTGTAGATCATGCAACCTCCTTGATTTGCTAATGCACTTTGTGAGAGTTAATCACTTTTGTTTAATTATATGAACGATTTCTTTTGCTACCTGTGCTTACCACCATCTACTGAACCTCACTGAGATTTCTGAATTTCACTGAGAAAGCGGTGTCCACCGTCTGTGTTAAGGGAAGTTCATTTGCAGGAGTGCTCTAACAGGATTATTTTACCTTTATTTCCCCCTTAACTTGAACAAACCAAAAACCCAATAGGAAAAGTCTGTTATCAAAATTGAGGAATGCTAGGGAATTTGTTAGTTTATCGGTTCCCCAATAAATTCTGTAATGGTAGCAGAAGTCGTGACAGGATCCAGCAGAAATGCCAAAGGGCTGCCATGATTAGTTCAGCATGTGTTAGCAACTCCACTAGATGTTTTTCAAAAGCACTGAGAATTAGTATAGAATGTTTAATGCATTTTTTTATATCCAGACTAGTTTTCTCTTTTCCTTCTTTTTAAAACTGCTGGGAGGGAGCTTCTTTGATTCTTCTCAGTTTTCAGGAATTGAGTATTATTTCCAGGAGCAATAGGAATATGTCAACCAAATGAAATTGCTCAAATTACAGTAATTTAAATTTACAGATCTGAAGAAAGAAAATAGCAGCTTTTCTTGCCTTTCATTGCTTTTGTTTACTGGAAAACCAATTCTATACTTCACCATTGCATAAAAATGAGTCCGTGGGGCAACTCAGAATTCCTTAGAACGAATACGAGACCTCCAAAGCCTCCCATGGCTGGTAACAAACGCGCCCCACCGGCCCTTGGCCACCAGAGGGTGCTGCTGCAACTCGGCGAGGGTCCATAGCCTAAATCAGCTTCTGGAACTTCAGTCAGTTACAACAAAGATCCTAACTGCCAAAAGGTTAACGGGCTGGAGGGGAACCTCACCTAGATTTTACTAAAACAATGAAGTAGTAATTAAATGTCAAACTGAAAGCCAGTTCAAATTTAATTAAACTACAACGTATATTACAGATTAAAAAATCTCAGTTAAACTCTACAATAAATGGACAAAATGAGCTTTAAAATCTTAGTGGAGAACAAAATCGAGGCACAATGCCTGAAGCATCTGGTGGCTTTACTGACATATTGTATAGACTGTGCCTATTATGCGTTTTTACTTGGACAGCTCTTTAAATCCCAATGACCTTAGGAGAAGCTAAATAAAATTTGTGGTGCAATTCTAACAACAAATTAAAGTAGAAGCAGCCTATAGAAAAAGCTATGTTTATTCTTCACAGGCTTTATTTTTAATAACTTCAGTTATTTCACAAATCATTTATACTGGAAGCGTCATCATACTTTCTTATTCTTTTCTAGCATCCCAATGTGCTTACTGGTTAACGAACATCTCAGCCTGCTAGCCAGGAAGTTTCCACAAGTCAAGTTTCTCAAAGCCATTGTAAACAGCTGCATTCAGAATTACCATGACAGATGTTTACCCTCAATACTTATATATAAAACCGGTGAAATAAAAGGCAGGTTCATTGGAGTAGCCGAATGCGGGGGAATAGATCTTAAAGTGGAAGGTATAAGAAATGTTTTTAAATAATTCACCTTATACAAAATTTTATGTTGTTTGTAACCATTAGATCTAAAGATCACTGCTTAAAGGCGCAAAAGGTTGGGATTATTCTTGTAGGAAAAAAGCCTACAAAAAGCATAGAATTAATTTATGTAATCCTGTGGTAAGAATATTGGATAAGCATGGATATTTTGCAATTTCACAGTTAGATATTTCACTGAGATAAAGTTGGATTGTCACAGGGATGGTTCTGTTTCTTGTCATTGAGATGGAGCTTGGTCTTTACTAAAAGTCCTTTTCCTCTTAAGTGAGAATTTATTGCAATTATCAGAATAAATTGCAACTTGTTTTTACAGAGCTCGAATGGAAACTAGCAGAAGTTGGAGCAATAGAAACCGACTTAGAAGAAAACCCCCACAAGGACATTATGAATATGATGACACTGTCAGCGCAAAATATTTATGCTTATGAAAGCACCGATACAAAAAGCAGTGATGTGATGAAACCAGACATTACTTGAGAAACTTTTTATGCAGATCATCTGTTCTGACCTAAGTTAACTCAAATGCAGTTTTTTACTCCTTTGGTAAGCCTGAAACAATAAAGAAAAAAATAGAAAAAGGTTTTTTGGTTTTGATTTGTGTAAGAAAATTGATGTAGTAAACGAAAGCCATACTTACCTCTGGATACATATAGATGGCTGTCATGGCATGGAGAGCCTGGATTCTCCATTTCATACAAACTCTGCTTACATGGAACGGGAAAGGGAGGGTAGCAGCTGGTGGGCTCTAATCCATACTTTCTTCCTCCTTTTATCCAGCATGGGTGCCAGATACTCCTCTGATTCTCAGTGAAATGACTGTAGTGGAACTCTGCTCTGCTAAGTACCTTCTCAGTGTCATATACTCCCCACCACCACCCCCAAAAAGGTGACCCAAAGAGAATTATGTGTATAGCAGTATAAAATCAAAATATGGCCCCGAATCCACTGACTAGGTCCCATTTGTTTGACAGATGCTAAAGAATTTTTTCTGGTGTCAAGGACAATCTTCCCACTATTTTAGAATACAAACAGATGGACCAGTTGTTCCTTCCTAATAAATATAAGTATATCCTTAACAAAATAACTGTAGATAAGCAAAACTACATGGGGGAATGAAAAGACCATGCTCCTGATTCAGCATTTATATTTATTATGAGTAGTGAATCAAATTGTACAGTATTAATGTTATTTTTCCAGTCACTTATCATAAAAATAATGATTTCAATGTGCTAATGAAGATATAGTTATATACAGTTGTCATGGTTTATAGCATCAGGATGCAGACAGAAAAATGAAACAGAAACAGTTCATTTAACAGTTGGCACATAGATACCGAAGAAGAACAAGAAAATGAATGTTAGAAAATTAACATTTTTTTTAACCCGGTAGGATACAGCTGCTCTATTAGTAGATTTCTACTAGCAGATACCACTTCCAGAAACTTTTATTTTGCAGATTTAAAGAGATAAGTAGTAGACGCATTTCAGAGGCAATGGCTTATCTGCCACTTCAAACTAAAGCTAACTGGTAGTTTTAAATGTAAATAGGTCATCAGTGACTTTCAGATATGATTCCACAGTCACGTCAGGTGAATATCAGCGTTGGCTGCTATAAAAGGAGTACTACCGCCCGCTTCCTCTTAGCAGTGAGCCTCCCTCCCGCCACTGTGGCTGCCATGAGGTACACAAGCACGACACACAGCAGTGCGAGTGCTCATGTTGTCACATTGGAAGGAATAGGAATGTGTCGCTAGCTATGACGGGAAAGGGCCAAACCTCCCCTTTGGCGACCCTTACTTCATCCAAGTGAAGTGTCCCTACGATCACGATTACAGCCATCAGAGGTGACAACGCAGCAGCAAAATCCAAGAGAATCTGCAGGTTAAAAGGAGATGTTTCTGGTCCTTAGCCAGTTTCACCATTTGTAGGAAAAGTGTCTAGGAGTGAATGTTATAGTAAACCTTGCTTTACAAGGATTATGTAGATTGTGACAGGCTTTAAAGTCTGCATCTTTGTCAAATCCCGATTTTAGTATTCTGGAGTGATGTGAAATTTAGTTTCAAAAATCGGCTTCCTCAAACAGATCCTGTTCTGAATATGCCAGTGAGGATCAAAAAGGAATATTCTGAGCAGATGATTGTTTTATGGCTCTGAAGTATATCATGCACAAGATGGTGATGACAGTTCTGTAGGAAACACGGCTATAGTTAATGGAAGTGCACTGGAAATCTCTGCATTTCTGGCCCAGTCCAGTCCCATCATTCAATAATTCACAAAAGATTCACTGCTCATAATTTGGCAATGTCTGAAAATTATGTTGGCTCTCATGTAACCTTTGTGAGTGAAACAAAACTATCACTGCGCACCAGAGCAAACTCACATTGATGGCAAGAGCCAGAAAAAACAGTACTTCTAGGTGGAGAATAGTTTCATAAAACCACCACCCCATTTCTAAGCTTTCTGTCCTGCTCCTTCAGGGGCCTTTAAAATACTTTCAAAAGAGAAGCAGCATTAAAAAAATGACCTTGGTTAGGCCATAACCTTGGCAGAATATGCAAACGCACGTGATTTCCACAGCTATGTAGCCTGTTTTGATCTTGTCAAATGCCAAAGAGTAATTTGCTACTGCGACATTGCAGTAGGTAGGTGTTACGCTCCCATACGTGCAAGGTGTGAAGACAGACAGTGCAGTATCTCTACTTTGTTTTTCTGAAGAATCACTACTAGTCACTAAAGATCTCATGGCAAATTTGATACATACAGCTTGATGCTATTTTTAATGTCCTGGTGTCCTGGCCATAGTATAGTTCTGGTAATTATGTATTTTTGTTGAAAATATTCCCACATTTTCTCCCGGATTGTCCACTCCTGCTGCATCCTATTATCTTTACTATGTTTCATCACAAGATCATTAGCTTTTGCATGAGTAATGAAATGATTAGTTTTGTTTATATCACATTTTCCTCAACTGAAAGCTAGAAACAGAATATTACGAATCAGTAAGTAACAAAAATAAGTGGTTTTACTAATGCTTTTTAAAATTCTTCCAGCAGAAAAACTGAGCTCAGGGTTAGCTCTTTAGCAGCATTACTACTAAAGAGGGTTCTGTCCCTACAATACCTTTGCATAAGACTTTGGTCACAAGGTGGTAAATCAAATGGGAAAACCGATCTACCTGAAAAGTAATCCAGAAAGAAAAATCCATGAGATTTTGCAGCCAAGACAAGTTCCTTACTTCATTCCAGGCACAAACACTAATTAAGCTTTTATAGATACACATTTTTAATTACGCTTTTAGGTATTGCTGTTTAGGACATCAAATGAAAAATAAACGACCTTGTAACTGAGACAGAAAACTGGGAATATTTACAAACTATTACCACTGAGCAATGTTTTATTTTACAGGAAACAGGTCCCTGCTCTGTTCTGCTGCATGCAGAACAGGTTTATGCTAACATAATCACTGCACATTTAAGCATATTCCCATCCTGCGGTAGGCAGCATGGCTGGAACCCGTTACAGTTGTGCATAAAGACTGCGCAGTATCAATTAGTCATCTCTCTGATTAAGTCTGACACCTGATGCTGTCTGTATTTATTAGCTGGGCAGTTTCACAACTTTCTCTCCAAAGCCAATAGCACAGGCACATCTTACAGCTTTTGTAAGCTTTACCAACAACACCAAACCCAAGAACGCTGACTTTTATTATCAGAGATAGTCTTCCCGTGCTGAACAAACCTACACCTCGCCGCTGTGCAGTCTGCCTAACAAAACCACTTCAGCTCCACGCAGGGCACTTCACTTTATCGAGTTCACAACTACTTTTTTACAGGGAAAAAAAAAACCAAAACAAAACAAACAAAACAAAACCCAAACTGTAAGGACTGTCAAATGAGAAAAACGGACGTAAAACTGCTGCTCTTCCAGTCAGAAAGCAGGAGACTTACTCGCTGTGAGCCTTCCGACGGTCTGGCGCTCCAGAGACCCCTCGCCCCTCAGCCGGCACCACCAGCGCCCTACGGCACTGACGGCACAAACCGCGCAACATCAGCGCGGCGTTATCAAAGCTATACGATTTTATCAGGTGCTGAAATTTTACACCCAGCTAGGATAATTTCTTATTTTTCACGTTAGGTAAGGCTATTTTATAAAACTGCTACTAGAAGCATTGTAGGCACACAAAAGGACTGAGGCGGTCGAGCTGCTCCGTCAAGTTTTACCCGTTTACGCACACCGATAAAAAAAACACCGCCGGGACGGGGCGCTTATACCCCCCCTCTCCCCAAATAACTTGCGGTAGCACCGTCCCCGCTCCCCGGCCCCCCAACCTCGCAGCCCGGTTACCGCCAGCCCAGCCAGCGGGGCCGCCATTTCCTCCTCAGCGGAGCGGGGTGAGGTGAGGCGAGGTGAGCCCAGGTCAGGGAGGCGCGGCGCCCACTGCGCATGCGCACCCCACTCCCCCTCCCCTCCGTCCCCCGGCGGGCGGGGGGGGCGCGCAGGCGTGGAACGGCGGGGTGGCCAGCTGCGCATGCGCGGCTGCGGCCCCCGGCGCGAAGCGCTGCGGCTTGCAGTGCGCCCGGGCGCACGCGCGGTGGCGCGAGGCGCCGCGGCTGCCGGCGGTGGGCTCGGCGGCGCAGGCGCGGTGGGCTCGGCGGCGGGGCGGGGCGGGCGGGGGGGGGGGGACGGGGGACGGGACTCCCGGGCCCGGCTGCTGGAGCTGCCGCTGGAGGAGGCTCTGTGCCGGCGGCGGGCTCGGGGCTGCGCGCAGGGAGCGGCTCTCGCCGGGAGAGGTTGGGCGGGCAGCGGTGTGTTGGGCCCGGTAAGGAGCGCGCTGCGGGGCGGGCGGCTCTGGCGGGCCCGGGCTGCGGCGGCGGCGGGGTAAAGGCGGGGGGACACGGCGGAGGGGAGCCGTTAAAGTTTGACAGCGCCAGCGGGTCTCCCCGCCGCCGGGGTAGTGGCGGCGGTCGGGGAGGGCAGCGGCTGCCCTTGGGCAGGGCGCGGGCGGGGGCAGCCGCCGGTGGGGGGGGGGGGGCGCTGGCGGGGCAGCCGCTAGGCCCGGTGACCCACTTTGCTCCTGTCACAACTCCCGGGCACGTTTGGAGCCCTGCCCGCCTGGCCCAACGCCCGCCCGGGGCCGCTCCCGCCCCCGCCGACCCGGGCTGAGCGCAAGGCGAAGCGGCCGCGGGGACTCCCCGGCATCCCCCGCCGCCGTGCCGAACCGAGCCGCCGCCGTGCCGAACCGCGGTGAGCGGGAGAGGCGGGGGGGCGGGTGGTGGTGGTGGTGGTGGTGTTTACACAGCGGTAGGTTCCCGCCCGGTGGCTGGGCCGTGAGGAGGCGGCGGGGCCCTGGCGGGCCCCCGGGCCCTCCCCGCGGCGGGACGGCTCTGCGGGGCCGCGGGCGGTTGGAGGGGGCCCGGCGGCTGCCTGCGGTGGGTGGGCTGGAGCGGCGGGGCGCAGGGCTGAGTGCGCGCTTCGTGGGCTTATCTGTTTTCCGCCTCTGATAACTTTATTGCGGTGCGGACGACGCGGTCGTGTTTTTAAACGTGAGGGTTTCTCGGTAGCCCTCTCCCGACTCAGGTGCGTCCTTTAAAATCGGTGTGTCAGAGAGTCTGTGCCTGTGTGAAGTGTGACCAACGAGGGACTGGAAATCCGTGGTAGTTCAATTTTTGTGTTTCTTTTTAAGGTAGATTTGGATTTTTGGTTGACTTCACTTTGAAATTCCTGGTACTTTAGGCGTGGATACAAATTCGAATTTATTTATTTATTTTTTTTTTATGAGCAGGAGTGCTTATAAACCAATCAAATGTATTTGTAGTGAGATTTTTGTAAGGCCGTTGTTTTCGTGTACATATTAAAAGTTGACCTACTAAGAGGCAGAGGAAAAGCCAGGTATAGCTCTAGCTGGGAAATGAAGTGGCATGTATAGGCGGAGTGGCTGATCATAGATCCTGATCCTCTAAATCCTTCAAGTAAGTATATTTTTTTGATGACATAGTTTGACAAGCAGTGCTTGTGGTGGCAGTGTTGACTTTAACGGGCCTGCCCGTGCCTTGGTCCCAGCCCTCACCTCTTTGCTGCCCCCCTCAGCTGTACCAGCACAACGGTTCGTGGAACCCTGTCCCGTAACTGGGTTGGGGAAATGATCCAAGTTAAAATTAACTACCTTTTTTTTTTTTTTTTAATGTGGTTATATTTAACCTAGCTCATTTCTCTGGGTGACAGGTGTGCCAGAAGGCAAGAGGATTGTTTAAGCAAATACTCTGGTGAAAGAAGGACTTGAGAAAAATACACCTCAACTGTGGTAGTACTGGCAAACTTCAGTATGAGCAGTTGCAGTTGTTTCACGCTGTTCCGTCTTACAGGAATAAAATTGATTTTGTCTATGAATATTAGTGGGTAGACAGTATTTGACTGTTATAATAGAGGAATTCTGCTTGACAGGACAAGTAACTCTGCAATTATTATTTTTTTTATAAACTGTTGATTTTCATATATATCCATTTAAGATACTTTGTCAAAAGTGTTACAGACACTGCTTTCAGATTACCAAACATCACATGATTGGGTTAGAGTTTTTTGCTTGAATGTGGGTGCTAGCATTTTTAAGGTCTGAGAATTTTGTTGGTAAGGCAAGAGTTACCTCTTGTTAAGAAACAGTCCAAACAGGAAAAAAAAAATAACTCCCGGGTTGATATTTAATAGTTTAAGATGTCATTCAGCCATGTCTTGGTTTTTATTTCTTCCGCTTCATGTTCTTACATAGAAAAGTTTGACATGTATACGTAAAATTAAAGGATGTGAGGAAAGCAGATAATGTTTTCTTTATTAATGCTCTAAGGACCCCATAAACTGTCCATTGTAGCTGATTTTACGTTTTCTGTACTCGGCAATTTAAAGTCTGAGTGGTAATTACTTTAAATTTAATTTGTAGTGTTGGTTAATTATCTTGTTAGTATAGAATTTCACTGAAGTCATGAATCTTCATGGATGGATTGGTCTCGCCAAGAAAATCGCTGCTTTCAAGAGCTTTGGCCTTTTGCTATTTTTTTTTTACACTACTCTAAATTTGTGCAAAAAGTTGAAGGTATAAATTAGTAATAGAGATATTGACCCCCACGCTCCTCACATGTTCTTTGTATGAAATGTTTTTATTGAGTTGAAAAGTTGTGATTTTTTTTTTTTTTTTTTTTTACTAAAAATAACAGACTTTTGTTGAAAATAGCTGTGAATCAAAAACGCAATTTTCTTCTTGAGGTAATTTCATTATTCGAAAACAGCTCCTTTTTTAGCTATGCACTCCTTCAGGAGAGATGTATAATTTGCTGTCTAAAGCCTCACAGCTTCAGCCTAATTTTGTAGATTGAAGAATATGGATGGTTCTCCCCTTAGAATAGAAAATTAGTACCCTAATGCAGTTTTTACTACAAAACACACAATATAATTAGGAAGAAGTGGAATTGCAGCTAAGGTGCCTTCCTTTTCATCACATTGTAATGAGTTCATTTTTCTTGAGGAAAAGTCTTTGGTAGTATTTGAAGTAAAGAAAAATGCATTTTAGTATTTCAGCCTTTTTAAAGTACTCATTTCCATATGAACGCTAGAAATTATAAAGGCCACATGATAAAGCAGATCCAGAAATGTTTGCGAGGATAGATGGTATTAGTAGATAGTTGCGTAGCAAAGACATTAGTAGTTGTTCCTGCCATTCTTGCCTTCTATTTATTTATTTTGCAATGTATTTTTAACGTTTCTATGTTAATTGAGCTGGTTCATTCTGTAGAAAGCTATACTGGCACTACTGAAGGGGTGGCACAAGAACAGGAGAGAGTCGCCAGGCTGCTGGGAAAGCAGTAGCTGTTTTAAGGTAGCTTTGTCTCTGGAGAGGAAAAAAAATGCCTGTCTGTAGTCTCACAGATATGTGGCCAAACCATTCAACTGGCTTTCTCATTTTCTACTAATACTGAATTATTTTGAATTTAGTGATCTTGCAGAGCAGAAAGCTGTAGGAAGCACACCTTCAGTCCCATAGCAGAGTCTGACGTGATTCCAGTGTCTCAGTGTAACTCTGGCACAAGCAAATTCGGCTGTATCCATTGGGAAGATATCTCATTCACTGCTGTGGGTGGTCCACCTGGGGAAAACAGCTTACTATTGCAGTTGGTTATTTTGTTAATTCAGTTGATGGCAGCCTGTATTAATTTGAAACTGTTGATTGGGCACTCCCCTGTTCATTTGTTGCAGGAGTTAAAGGTGTGAAATGCAAAGTCACGGAAGAGGAAGGAGACTCATGGTTAATGCAGCTGTGTGCTGCCCTGAAGGATTGAATTCTCAGCCCCTACTGCTGCCACAAAATTCCTTTGTAATGCAAAAGCCACTTTAATTTTGGCATACCTCATGCCTGAGTGTTTAATTTTATAGTCTTAATATTCTCTTACCATACTTTTTGTGTATAATATAAATTCTTAATTATAGCCGCTTTCAGAATATATAATCATATATGTAAAAAGTTTCGGTGCGCTGTGGTTGTCATATATTTAGTATTATGTGGAAGCAACAAAGGCTTCTCAGATTCTTTCAGCAGTTTAGTGTTGCATACTTTGGACTCTTTCCAGCTGTTACATTTTGTCATTAAAATCACTGAATTAGTTTTCTTATTCAGCACAGATGTTCTGAGGAGCATTGCTGAGTATATTATAAAATCGTTATTAGTAGTATTAATATTTTATTAAATATAGATCCTTAAAATTTAGATACACTCATGAGATTCAAGACTGATAAAATCTTCTATTTAGAGGGTGAATCTTATGAAGCTTAGTAGATACTATGGGCATTCCTCATCTTCATGATAAAAATGTAGCTACATTAAGCATAAATGTAGCTACTTAAATGCTTTGTCCTTATAACCATGTGTTTAATAATATCAGAGTAAGTCAGAAACTAATACTATGTTACCCATAATGGCAGCCTGGTGCCGGAAGATAAATGGTGCTAGAATATTATTCTTATGTTAAAATAAAAGAAAACAATTCCTGGAGTAAGACAGATCCATTTAAAATGGATTTTAAAAATAAATATGTGTGGCCTTGTTCTTCTGTAGAGGTCCTTTTAGAGTTCAATTAAAAAGGATATTTGCAGGTATCTCTGAGAAGGTTTCTGATGTATGTTATTTTGCTATATGGCCAGATCCATAAAATAACATAGAGGAATCAAAACTGTGGTTTAGATGGATTTTGGGTGTCTAGCCCCAAATAAAATTGTAGCCATGTGTTGGCTGAACTTTACAGGTCTCTAGGTTTTCACTAGTAAAGTTTTCCAAACACCTTGAAATTTTGCTCTCACTCAGATCTTCCATAATCTTGTCACAACCGAGCATCTTGGCATCTAAATCTGTTTACTATTCATAAATTAGGCAATCTGTAAATTAGGCATTCACTTGTCCAAAGGCATGTTCAAACCACACCTCAGGCACACCTATGGGATTGGACTCAGACCAAAACCCTGTGGTGACTCTCCCTTTTGTTCAGAAACACAAAGGGGGAAGGAGGAAGAGGTTTTGTTGATGTCTCCTTAAAAACCAATAAACAGACAACAAACTGACCAAAACCCAAACCCTAAAAAACCACATTTCCTTGTATATGAGATGATTAAAGTCTAATTGAGCCAAAGAGAGATACTAGGCCACTTATTTTCTTGGAGAAAAAGGAGGGGAGTACTTGTGCTCTGGCCTGTGTTCCAAAAGCAGTTTTGTATTTTCTTCCATTTAAAATTTTAAATGCCATTAGGAACTGGAAACCAGGACTCGTCTCTCTCAATTGGTTGGCCCTTGCCCTAGAGAGGCATGCACACTGCTGGTTCTGCCCTGTCCAGCAAGGCTTGACTTTTTATTTTTTCTTCCATGTTCTGAACATTGTTGCTGAAATGAGAAGTTATGAGTTGATCCATCTTCTGAGTGCAATGTGGAGCCTGCTGAGAGATTACGGTTTGAACCCCTTCTGACAGAGTCGAGATTGGTTTTCAGACTTCTCTGTTCTAGGCTGCTGTGCTGTAACCCCGTGCTGCTGGACAAAATGAGAGCACATCTTTTTCCTCCTGCTGGCATGTTACAAGAATGTATTACTCCTGTTTTGATGGGAAAAGCTTAGCTATGTACATCAAGGGCAGGGACCAGGATTGTGAGTACTAACCCTACCTGTGCCCTCGGCCCTCAGAACAGGTGAAGGTGAAGGCATAATATTGTGTTCACTGGTTACCTTTATGGTTCGCATCTCTACTAACTTTTTCAGAAGTCTTGCTGAGTGATGCAACACTCCTTGGGCTTTGGTACTGCAGAATTGTGGATCCTGTTGTGTGAAATCCCCTTTTTGTGCCCTGTTAATAATCTCTTTTAGTGAAGGGTATGGTTTAGGGTAGTATTGCCTATTACAGCCAGAGCAGGCAGCAGAACTTAATTACCAACTCATTACGTGTTTAATGTAATGTAGAGACTGGTGTTGCCTTTTCAGTTGTGGCTGTTACGGACATGCACCCTGACAGAATAATACCCCATCAGTTTGGTGGCTGCTGGCAAGAAGGTGGTTGTGAATTCAGAGAGGGTAAACTCCTGCTGGTGTGGTAAGGTAGAAGGTTTGTAATTTTTTGGATGGATCTTTTCAGAGGAGTGCCAAAGGTTTGCGTTATCAGAGTTTTCATCAATCATCAAAAGCTTCAAGATATATTAGGGGAAAAACTGTCTTGTTACTTGGAGTAACTTTCCCAGTCCTTATTTCGCTACAGGTATATTTGAAACCTAAACATGAAGTTGTGAAAAGCAAGAGAAATCGGGAAATGTTTTGCCAAAATCTGTTCATTTCCCTTGGCTCAGTAAACAGTCAAGAAATTTTCTCCATTAAAAGCTGTAGGGAGTTGCCTTTTTTTTAAGCCCTATTTCCTAAGGAAATGTGATTTATGCTTTTTCCTGGTTTTCACTCATTCTTTCCTTACATATTCACCAATAGCTTTTGAAATCATTGGCCAATTGCAACCGTGTTTGTAGGAGAGAGAGAAATCTCAGAGACTGTCATGTTCCTACAGGTTTGGGGAAAATAGGCAAACTGAGTAGAGAGAAACGTGTGTCACTGCCCTCTCTTGAGAGAGAGATAATGCAATGCGGGTTTGGCTCTGACCTGCTTTTTTCAGCATGCGCTGGGTCTGTGTTGGATAGGGGAACCGGAGATGGTCGTATGTGCCAGCGGGGCTTGAGGAGGCAGGCAGAACATTGGGCTGTTTTGGAAGGGGATGGGGACTGAGAATCTGGTGGCGTGTCAGAGGGACGATGAGAGGGGAAGCTGGCTTCTCATGGTGGGCCATGAGAGCTACCAGAACTCTGCTTTACTGCCTGCTGAAGAACTCGCTTAATGATAAGCTGGTAAAAGATATTTTTACCATTAACCAGAGCGTTATTATTGTCCTGATCAGAATTAGATGATGCTGTGTTTCACTGATTGCAGGGTTTGGTTTAGTATGTAAAATAAATGCTTCTCAAATTAACAGGACAGCTTTAAGCTGTGATTAAATTCATATTTTCCCATTGTTTCAGGGGAAAAAATGGTTTTGGTGTATTTCTTTGAAAAGACTGGAACTGAGACCTTGTTTTCAGTATTAGAGAGGAAAAGAACATGTAACTTGAGCTTAAGAAATAGGACTTCTACATTTAAAGGCCATAGGGAATAAGTGCCTTTAATAGTGGAGAGATAAAACTGATAGGGTGCCATCTAAAGATTTCTGTTTATACCAGTTACTAGATGGAATATGTCCATTAGTAGCCAAAGAATAAGATTTTTCTCTCAGCATAGGAACAAAAGATAGTACCTCCCAAATGGGATTTCCTGTAAGCCCATTCCTCTGTCTTTTAACACGGAGTTTTTAGTTGAAAAGCAGAAGGAGCTGGACTTCTGTCTAGAGTGACATTTCTGGTTCTTTCCTGTCTTGCCTATGTTTGCATTACATATTAACCATGATAAACAGCTTACTGAAATTTACCTCATTATGTTCAACTTCTAAGATTTTATCAAGTCTCAGTGGAGAACTGTAGTCTGTCCTACTGACAGGTTTAGAGAAACTTCTTCTGATAGACTTAGTAATGGTGAAAGTGAAGAAAACTTTATTAGGTTGCTACTTTCATTTCCCTGTTCGATAACGTCAAATATACTTTTCAAGCCTTCAGTAACCAGTATAGTCTTCACAAATTTTAATTTATTATTTTCAAGTATTAAAATACTTCAGTTTTAAGATATAATGGAATGCAAAATAATTAGGTGACTTTGACTTCTGCTTATTTTAAAGTAGTTTTTATAGTAACAACAAATATTCTAAAGGAAACCGGATTTTCCTCTGACTGTGAGTAGAAAAGCAAGTAGCAGCATGAATCACAGCTTCCAAGAACTGTCAGAATAGGAATGCAAATTCTCCCCACACACACGCACTTTTCTCACTGTCAATTTTAATGTAGTAATGTGATTTAATAAAGTTTTTCTTGCCATCTACAGCAGCAACATTCATTATATGTAATCAAGCTACTACTAGCAGTTGTGTGGTTGAGGATGAAACTAGCACAGTAGTTCCAACCGTAACTCTCTAATATGTCAGCTTTTTTTTTTTTGCTTAAAATTTGCTTAAAATATGTTTTCTGAAAATATTTTTTTTTTGTTAAAATGCTGTATATCAGGGTGGTTTTTCTTTTCAAATTGGTTTTTGTTTTCCAGCTCAGAAGCGTTAGTTAAACATTTTGTGCTGCGCTACAGCTTTGCGTGATGTTTCATAGATAGTAAGATACAGTTCCAGCCTTGAAGAGCTTGTGATCTTAATGCACTGACATAGAAAATGAGGAGAATGACCTCAGAAATGGGGACAAGGATTGAAATGAATAAGTGAGTCACAGTGAGTGAATTAAACAAGTTGTCATTTCTAAGAACAGAGTAAGGTAGATCAGCAAGGAGGAAGATGAGAATATAGAAGCAAAAGACAGCATAAAGCAAGTCCAAATATTACAGGGATGTGAAAGAAAAGAGAGAATAGTGTTTTTTTGCAGGATCTGGAAAGCGTAATAAAATCAGAAGAGCAGTCTGAATCAAGATGAAGAGTAACTAGAAGGTGTTAGGAAATGGGGCAGGAAAAAGATATGTAGAAACTTATAAGTTATGTTGATGGGTTTGGATTTTTATGAAGAAAAAAAGAAGATGAGACAGGAAAAAGATTTGAGAATGTGCTGGTTTGATTGGTTTGGCAGGGAAGTCGGGACACAAATTCTAGTACTAAGAATTTTTTTAACCACTTAAGAAAATCAGCTGTCAATTTAACTTGCTTTTAAAGTGAGTGGCAAAACAACAGGTAAATGTGCCTGAAAATTCAATTTCAGGCATTCGTGTTGCTCTGTCACTATCTCCTATTACACCCAGTTTTTGTATAAGCTGGAGGACTTTTTATGAGTTTCAGCGCAATTGAGGTGAGGCTGTAAAAGCCTCTAACATCAAAAGTAATTGAGGCACTACCTACCGCTTTATCAAAGTCAAAAGGATCGCAAACTTTTTTTCATTAAAATAACTGAAATTGCTTTTCAAAATTATTTTAGTTAAACTGGTACTACCTTTATGTGGACAATTAAATTTACAGTTGGTTTATATTATGTTAATCTTTGTATTGCTGACATAAGAAACAAAAAATGATGTCTTGAACTTCTGTATAGATTGGTTTTTAAAATGGCACTTAGACACTTTTCCTGCCCCATAGGATGTAGTTTGCCATTTCTTATCTATACTGGTATTTGATTCAAAATGATGATTTCTGACAGAATATTTCATTTTACTGTATAGAAAAGTAGATAAGTAAATTATAATGGTCTACCTTTCTTATCCTGTTAGACTTGTCCAGTAGACATTCTTCAAACATTGGCGTTCTTCCTTCCCAGCTTGGCAGCTGCTTCTTCCTATGTTGTATGTACTGGCGGACGAGGTGGTAAAGTACAGGGGGTTTGATGTTCCTTTTTTGTTACGTCAAAGGAAATCTGCCTACCCTTGCATATGATGGAAGGAAATAGATTTATGTGTACCTTAAAGGATGTACTTTGCCACGTGGGAGAGCTGAATAGAAAGTATCAATAGTGATCACTAGCAAGTTTTCCCAGGAGGATTGTCAGCAGTGAGATTATATTACCAAATTGGTGCACGTGTATTTAAAACACAGCACTGTTTGTAGGAATACAGAATTTGGGATCTGTGGTAGACGGTGAGCTGTTTCTTTGTGGAATAAGTAGAGTGTTTGTGCATAGAAATATCTATTGTGTAGTTAGCTCCTGCTCAGTACAGCTTACTGAAATTACTTTTCATTAGTGAGGGGAAGATGTTTGAGTTTTTGTTATGCTGTTGTGTGCCATGTTCTCTGAGAGTTTTAAACTGTGTTCTGAGGTAGATCACGTCCTGTTTGAGCCGTCACACACACACAGAGTTATGATTGTATTGATGTATTTTCTTTCCAGAAATTTGCCTGGTGTATTGTTAGTGTTCTGCAAGGTCATAATATACCCCAAAGCAATCGTAATATTAATGTTTTGTAGGCAGTGTCTGAACCGTAACTTTAATATTATTATTAGGTTGTTGCATTTGTCTCATGTTTGGATTTTGGGCAGTGCCAGAGCTACGTAAAAGGTGGTATGCAATTTTGAAGTTGTCCTTCATGTGTATTTGCTTCATTATGTTGAATAGAGGAATTGGAAAGTGAATTTGTGGACAGTTTAGGGATGGAAATAAAGTGACTGAAATGGCAGGAGAGAAAACAGAGAGCAGCAATCAAGGGCTCACCTCTAAAAGTTGTTTTGAATGTATTCATCTTTATGGAACTGTGGGGTTTTTTGTTGTTGTTTTTCAGAAGACTGTGCCAAAGACGACTTTTGCTCAGATGACATCACGTTTGGACTACTAATGCTATCCACCCACTCTACAAGGCACAATGCATTTCTAGGTAATTTAAGTAAGTATGTAGATTTTATTGCTACTAGAACAGTAATGCTTTAAACAGAAGCATCTCTTTTTCAACCTCGGGCAAGGTAGACATTCCCCTTCAATTTAAGATTGAAATTAATGTTGTGTGGGGGCAAGAATAAACTTCAAATAAGCTTTTAATAAGCTTTCATCCTGTACACTGGAACATGAAATTAAACAATTGAACTAACTGTGCCTGACCTGCCTGGGAAACTAGGAGGAAAAACCCCAAAACCTCATGATGGCACTGTCCCCAGCAATGCAGTGTGCCACTGTGGCCCTGTGGCTTCTGGAGACATTCGTAATGTCTGTCCCAGGGATGCGTTGCAGTGAATGAGCGTATGTATTGCCATGCTCACAGCTTTTTTGGGTGTTGTTTTTTTTCCTTTTGTAGATGCTCTTGTTAAAGTGGAGATGAGCTTAATACCCTATTAATATAACAATATATAGAAGGTGAAATAAGGCATCTATTAAGGTTCAAGTAGCAATATCTCTGTTTGCGTCATCTTATTTGTGAAAGGGTTGCATCTTCTCACTTCGTTGATTGGTCACTATGTACTATCCAGCTGAAGACGGGCCAGGAAGCGCAGATTTTCATCTTTGCAAGATTTGTCTTATCTTGCAATAAGGTTACTAACTGCTTTGTACATCCATGGTCACGCAAAGAGAAACACAAGACAGACAGCATAGTTTGTTTAAAGTTTCGTCTTACGAGTGACAAAGGGGGGGTTGATTCAATTATCATGATGATCACGGCTGTGGCCCCCTGTAGCCTTCATGTACTTGTTTACATGCTTCTTCTTTGTAAGTGTATATCATTGTTAAACTTTTTCAGATCTTCCTTTGTTTTTCTGACTGGGTTCAAGAAATGGATCTATTTAGATAGATCAGACATTGTGCCAATCTTGCTGAGACTGGATGATTTTGTCTTGCTGGCAGAAACCCTTCCTATATTCCTAATACCTTATCCTGCATTGGAGATGTTCAGTCGTGCATGAAGGAAAGTGAATGGAGTTACAGGTAGCAGTGCTTGTAGTTAATGATGCTTGACACTTTCTATTCTAAGACCCTGGTTTTAGTTGCTTATAATTTAGCAAGACTTAAATCATGGAGCAGTAATTCTTTGTGTTGTATATCTGCTTCAGCTAAAACTTTACCAAAAAGTCAGCCTGTGTCTGACAATGAGATGAGGGGGAGGAATGTACTGTTTTCTTAATTCAAAATGTAATGAAAATCTTACCACGGGAAAGATAAAACACCTGCATATGTTAGCAAGCACTGGAGGTTTTAGGAGAGAACTTAAACTGCTATGCTGCAGTCCCAGGATTTTGTGTGTGTGTGTGTGTGCTGTCCCAAACTCTTATATCAGGCAGCGTGATAGATTTCTGAAAATACGGTTTGTACCAGTTCAATGATTTACCTAAATCCATTTCATCTGTCCAAATCAGATGGGGTTGATATATTCCAAATCCTTTTAGTCATAACCGGACGGAGCTACTGAACGTGTTCTAGCTGGGCTGTGAGAAGTAAACAGGCCTAATCTCTTCCACTCCATTGTAATGTCAGGTACAAACACTGAATAAGGAGAGTTTCTCCTGCACTCCTTGTGCTTTTCCTTAACCACACCCCCCGTCTACTGTTGATTCTGCCCTTCAAATGCTGCTTCAGTAGTATATATCCATAACTGTTGTGTATTTTTGTTTCAACTTTTCTATAATCTTTGGGTTTTTTCTTCTTTATTGTTGTTCTTGTGTTCGGGACAGCTCATAATATAATAGATTGTTTTGAGCAATGCATACTGTGTGTGGTTAAAAGTTACAAAGAACTTCTTTTTGAGCATCCTAAAAACTTACGTGTGCTGTGCATCTTTGGTGTTGCTTTTCAAGTAACCTTTTTAGACCATGAAGACCTGCTTTGTTTTTTTTAAGAATTTTTGTTTTCCAGGGTGTGCTTCAGGTTTATTTCCTGCTTGTCTCTCCATGGGCTGTTTTCCTTTACCTTTATGTTTTCATTAGTCCTTTTACTTATGTTTCTTCCTCAGAGCTTTTTTTTTTCTAAACTTGTGCTGAAAATGCTCAGTTTAAAACTGTTCTTAAGTAACAGAGCTTTTGTATTTACTTATAAAAAAAAATATTTTTATACATTTTTTTCTTAATGTTTTTCATAAAAGTGTGAAAAGCAAATACTTAAATGTAGAGAAATTACTTTTGACACTGATTTGTAGAAATGGAAAAGAAGAGAGATTTGAAAGTTGTTGTACTCTTTCTCGCTGACTTGCGTGCAGGTGTGAGTGCTTGCAGTAGTGCCTCTGTGCCTCTCTGGAAACGTGCCCATGTCACTACTTGTGCAAAACCACGTTTACTCAGGAGAACAGTGAAGTCAAACCCCTGTCTTATTCTGATTTCTTTTTATACACCTGCTGTAAAAGTGCAATGAATAAGGAGTAGCAGCATCACAATCAGAGCTCATCCACAAGGAGTGGGAAATGTAGTGTCATAGGGTAGTTGGTTATGTTGGTCATAATTATTGGGGCTGCTCTGCCTGCCACAGTGAAGAAAAATTGCAACTCATTACATCAAAACTTGTTTAATAGTGTATAGAGAGCGAATGATCTGAAAACGGTCTCTTGGTTCTTAACTGAGATTTAAGGGAAAAAAGAGGTTGTTTCTGAGCAAGCTAAGAGATTATCCTAGGTTTTACTTTTGGATCAGAGGAGTTGACTTAAATTAATGAAATAAAGTAGTGGAGTTGCTGACCAAAGCAAAGGTGTGCCCTGGGCCAGGCAGAGAGGAGGGAGAGGTGCTGTGTGGGAGAAATCACCACCCCGTTTGTCGAAAGATTCAAATTATGGAAGAAATGAAGGCAGACTTACAAGACAGGCTGGAGACTCCTAGTTCCACTTTCTTTTGCTGAAACTGGAATTTATAATGTGGAGGATGATCTTAATCTTTCCACCCCTCCCTTTTGCTTACTATAGGACTGCACTGAACTTCCTTTTCAAATATTTTGGGGTTTTTTGTGTTGTAGTGACCCAAGAGTGTCTGGTGTTCATGAGTTACGGGAAAATGGAATTTGTGTTCAGTATAGAAGTAAATGGAATGATGTATTGCTTCTTAGAATTTTGTGGATTAAAAATGTAGTATTGAATTAATTTTAAAATTCTGTAATTGCTTAATAGGGTTTAAAAAAAAAAAATCAACGATGTAAGTTTTACTTAATGTTGATGAAAATTGCTGCTAACTGATTTTTTTGTTATTAAAACCAGAATTACAAGCTCTGTGTTTTACTTTGAAGCCCAGGTCCACACAGAAAGAAGCTTTGAGATTAAAAGGATTGTCATTATACTTAAAATTTTCAATTTATGTACATGTGAAAGTTTGTTTAGTGTTGTTTTGTGGTTTGGTTTTTGTTTGTTTGGTGTTTTTTTTTTTAAAAAAAAAAAAGGAATTACTTTAAAGAGATCTGATTTTCTTTTCATCTAAATTTTAGCAAATGCAGAGTGAAGCCCGTTCTTTCATTTGCAAAAATCTTCTGGAAAATTACTTGGATGTTGTATATTGAATGTCAGTGAAACTAGGTGAGTCTCTGAGTATTTAGATTATTCTCAGCAACTAATGAGTTAATTGTGTGTGACAAAGTCCTGTTTATACCTTACAATGTTAAGAGAAACTCTGGCATTTAACCTAAAATCTAGAAGATTAAATTATTATATAAACAAATGGCATAGCTCAGAAAGGGGAAAAAAAAGGGCAAAGATTAAGCAATATATTCCTGGCTTTACTCCTAAGGCAGAAAGCTGTGTATATGCCAAATATATTTTTATCTAGTGTTGTTGTAATGAAGTTCTTCCATAACATAAGTTGCTTGATTAGTTTCTCTTAGCATTTCTGTCATGGTGTTCCTGTGGCTGTTTTCTGAGATGATGTTCAGAACCAGGCTAATTTCGGTCTTACAGTAGACTAATATTCCTGTGTCATTAATCTGATTTTTCTCAATTCACATAGTTGCTTAGCACTGGATTTAGAGATCAATTTGAATGATTGAAGCAAACACATGTTCGTCTTTAGCCCTTTTAAATTTTGAGTTAGGGCAAGTTAAATCACAGTGTTAGTGCTTACATGCCTGTCTCGGTCTACACCATCTGAATTTCCAAATAAAAACCAGCACTGACAGCTCTATTGAAAAGTTCTGAGTTGCCAGAAGCTTCACTTTTCTCTCACTGTATTTAATAGCACAGGTAATAGGAGGAAGTAAATAAATAAATGAGAGAAAAATCTGAAAGAAATAAGAGGGGAAACAAGAAATGAAGTAAAATATTTGAAGGGAAAAGAAATGACATAAAAGATGGAGTGAAGAAACAAAGAAAAGAAAAATGAAACCAAAGTGATAGGGATATCCAGCTTTATGTCTTCTTTTGAATTCTGGAATAGGGGAAATGAATTCTTTTTGTGGCAGCCAGTGTATTGCTATGGTACAGTCTTTCAGTGCCCTCAAGTTTTCTGTTTTATGAGATGACACCTACTTTGGTTAGTCTGGTTTGGAAAGGTAGGACATGATTCCAGTGTATGCATTACTATTTTGATTTGGATCATTAATACTGTTTTGGAGGAAATCTTTCAATTATCTCCCCTTACCACATGCTTGCTCAGTGTGTCTGAACAACATTCCTTTCCCAGAAAACTAGTTTGTAAGTTCTGCTGCAGGTGCAGAGTACTTTTCTGTCTCTACTGGGGACATACAGGTCTGAAACAATTATTAAATCCCAGGAAAACTTTGAATGGCCTCTGTGATGGTGATGTTTGCTTCTGGAGACCAGATGAAATCTAATCTAAAATAAACTCTCTTGAACAGCTAGCATAGGAGTGTCAGCACCAGCTGCTTTGATCTACTGCTCCATTTCTACTGCTCCAGATTACTTGCTAATGGAGACATAGCCAAAATTGTTCACTTTGGTTATAGGTCAGTAGATGAAGGCAATGAACATCTGTTATCTGTATCTATTCTACAAATCCAGTTATAAGTTTCAGTGCTAATATTTAAAGCTTTCAAAGTGCCACTAATGTTTTTTGCAACTTTTGTTAATACAAACTGTCAAGGAAACAGACAAATACTACAAGTGACAGTGAATCAAATGACTAAACCATAACTGCCTTTTGAAATTTTGATCGTTTAGTCTGTTTTTCATCCCTGCTTATATTCTTAAATTTTTAAAAATAGGAATCTTCTGATTTCTTTCATTACATAATTTTTATGTAGAATTCTAAAATTTGTCTACTTCTCATCCGAAGTGTTTGGCTTGAGCTGCTCATCTTCATTGAAAAAAAAATCAAGTCCAGTGTTTTATTGCAGTCATTAAATAGGAGCAAGACAGAAAATGAGAGAGATGGTTTTCACAGGTGTTTGCAGTTATTACTGTCTTCCTGTGCATTGAGCTGTCATGAATCAAGACAGATTTTTTTTTTTTTTTCCCTGGACTGAGTTCCTTAATTTGAGGTTGTAGATGGCAGTTGTTAAGGTTTTGAATATTTAAGTAATATTAGTTGCCAGTGTTAAATAATTTTATCTTGAAGTAATAGTTGTAAGAGTTCTCCCCATCTGCCCTGTGTAATTTTAAGTTCAGAGATTCTGGAAGAATTTTGCACACTGACTGCTAGTGGAATATCTCACATGTCTAAGCCTATGATTAGGACTAAACTCAGTCATATTTCTTGTTTATTAGATATTTGCTGGATCTAGGCCTTAGCTTTCAGCATTTTCCAGAAAATTTCCAAGATTCAAGTAAGATTTCTATTGATAGGGACATTTAAAAGAACAGCCTTTTAATATAATCATTAAGAAAAAAATATCTAAGGTTGTAGCAGCACAACTATCAGCGTTTTTTTGTTAAAGCCGGTTAGTTTTTTCAAACCATGCTATTTGCAGTGTATATTAAATTGTTTTTATTCAGTCTATTCCCTCATGTTGTAACTAGCATAAACATATAAAAGTATATTTTATTCTCCTAGGCTTAAGCATCTCTTCATTCAGTTTGTATAATCCTTTCTAATAGAGCATTTGTTACTGCCACGTGTGTATGTAGCACTTTACCTAGCAAAAAAACAATGCATTAAGTAAAAATCAAAATTTAGTACTTAGCTGCTTCTATATAGCAGCTTCCAGAGGAAGCCTCATTGAGGCAGGTACAAGCCTCTATTTAAAATGAAAAAAAAAATGTTGAGAGTCAAAACATCACAATTGCAAGCCAGCAAGTTATGAAGAGTCCTTGTTATTTTAAGTAATCTTGTCTTACAAATATTGCAGTTATGTTGAAGTGTATATTTCATTCTTTTTCTATTTGCATATTTGTTAATGTGTTAGGCACATAAACAGTTTCAAGCCTTAATATATGCTTAAACACAATACAGCTGTTTTCAATAGCCTGTTAGCATGTGGCCTCAACATATAATTTATATTTGTTTCAGGATTTCCTGTGAGTGTTGATAGCTTTTGGAATCCCATTCCTCGATACCAGTGTTAAATAGGCCACTAGCAAGATCCTAGGTCATTGAAACCAACGTTCTGAGCAGAAGAGAATTGCCATTTAAAATAAAATCTGATTATGGTTTGACTTTTTGATAACTGATATATTAATTGGAAATTGGAATAGCTATAGTGTCTTTATAAATACTTACTTAATGTTACTTTTCAGGACTTAAGTGCTGGATGATCTAAGTCAGGTTCCGTTAATAAAGTGGGAAAAGAGCCTGTAAGGGGTGGATTACCACATTTGCTTTGATTTAAAATATTAATTGTAAAGTACATGTAGTGCAACTTGATTTTTTTTTAACTAGTGCAACATGATTTTTAACTAGGTCCTACTTGCTAGTTGAGATGGCAGTCTTTTAAGCAGTGCTAATTTCAGCATCTTCAGTAGTGACCTGGAAGGGAAGGTTCTAAATGTTTGCAAATAAATTATGGTGATACTAATTTGGGAGGTGTTGAGAACTTGAGAGTGCAGAGAAGGCTTTGAGGAGCGAGGAGTAAGCATACCAAGACATACATTTTGGTATATAGAAAGAGTGTAGTCTGATCATTCTGTGAAAGAAAAGCTTGAGAAGTGGTAAAAGAGAAGAAGAAAAAAGCTGAGGAAAAGATATTAAAGTCATGCAAATGTAGTGAGCATGGTCTCAAGCAGTTGATATGATTTTGTGTTGAGTATTGTAGATGGTAAAAAGGGACTAATAGTTCTCACACAAATAACTTTGAGGACTTATTTGAAACTTTTTAAAGTACAGGTGGAAGTATCAGGACAGAACCTGAATTTCCAAAAATACAAAAATGAGATGAATTTGTGACCTTTTCTTTTTCTCCGTACCTAATCTTGGAAATTCTTCTCAAATGTGGTAGCAGCAAAGCTTAAAAAAGCTTGGCTTAGAAATTCCTCAGTTATATTATGGTTTATGTCTTTCAATCAATATTGGCATCTTATAAAATATTTTTGAAAGAGCTAGGGGAATGGGAAATAATTGACAGAATTTTTGCTATGAGTGTTGAATTAGTCTGCAAAGTCCAGAAAGCCTTCATTTAAAAAACTCCCAATGCTTGAAGAGTAGAAGTGTCATCATAATTAATCAACTTAATTTATAATTATATTGTCTGGGCCCAACATTTTGAAGATCGTACTGATCTATGGGGAAAAAGGAATTTGTTGGTTTGCTTTCACTGCTTCTCTGGTGACCCTCAGAAGGTGAACTCAGTGGATTTTCTGGACTCGCTTAGTTAGCACAAACTGTGAAAGTTTCTGCTCGTGTCAGTAGCAAGCCGCAAAGGAGGATTGCATGCTGCTGCTGCTCAGGAGAATGAAGAAAGAATTTGAGCAAATTTGATATCTACATAAATTGATAATGTTTTAGAAACACAGAAGGCTAAAAACCAGTTTGTTAATTGCTTTAGTGCTACTTCAAACTGTAATTTTCCTTTGAACAGTGTTTACTGAACACTTAGAAATTCAGTTGTGTTCAGTGCTCTAATATTTGAATACTTAAGATGTTCTTTCTTTCCTATTTCCATATATATAAGAATTTGTATGCAGAATGATTACAGTAAAATTACATTAAATTCGGAGTTCACTTTATATGCATTTTTCAGTTCCTGCGTTGCTGTTTTTGCTTAGTTCATGCAGTGCTATCCTTTTTCTTTTTTTTTTTTTAAAATAATGCAGTGTCTTTTCTGCCTGAGCAACTCCAATTATTGACCAAATGTTGGCTGATGTTCGACTTCCTTTTGATTCTTGCTTAGAGCAGGGTGACAAAAGGATATCTAACATCTATCTCCAAAGTGATTACAAAGTGTTTTGCAAAGAGTAAGATAAGAAAAGTCTTTCTGCTTTGGTTTTATCTATTCTTTACTCAAGACAACAGTTAAGACATTTCTTCTCTGCACCTTTTTATTTTGTTTTATTTTTTTCCCATTATTGTTAAGGCACTTCATGCCTCTGTAATATGAAGGGCACAGGAATGTGTCCTGTATCTCAGGTTTTGCAATCGTTGTAATTCCAGCTGAGCCTGGATTGTTACATTGAAAGTTCTGACAACAGAATAACTCTAGTGTTTTGGTTAACAAAATTAAGGAGTAGCGCAATGCAGGGGTTTGGAATTCTGTAACTATAATATTGAGGTTTTATTTAATGTATAATCTTCATCTTTCTGTAACAGGTAGTTGTACTGGGGGATAAAACTGAAGGATCCACTGGCAGACACCAGAATTTTAGAAAAGTAAGTATTTACTTTTGTTGAATCTTGTTAATCTTATGAATATAACAGTAAGCATGTTAATACAGGAGTGTATTTTGCCGCATCTTTTTTGAATACACTGAAGTTAGCATCCCCTAGTGTTTCCCTTGTTTTGTTTTGTTCTGTTTTACTACTGCCTCGTTCTTTTTTCTTTTGTTATCACTTTCTGGTCTCCAGGATGATGTGGAGGACTTCTAGGGGAAAGAGGTGGGGGGAAACAGGGAGGAGAGGTGGGGGGAAACAGGGAGGAGGAGCTTCTTGTTTGGTAATTTTTGACTTGGACTGTGCTTCAGTGTTGGAACCTAAGATGTTCCTACTCTCTCGTTTTGTGGAAACGTGAATGTGAAGTCTCACTTCTTTCTTTTTGAAGACACTTTCCAATGAAGCGCGCTGCCTACTCCATTCTTCAGGCAGTCAAACAGTCCACTCTTCACAAAAGCTTCACAGAATAATTTAGCTGTGCATGAGTCACCCGCGCTGGGAAATCTAGGCATCAGAAGCACTGCCGCAGCTGCACAAATCGACGATTGTGCAATCAACTTGGAAAAAAAAAATTAGGCCCATCACTAAATATTTTTAAAATGTTTTATTTACGTTTGCATTTCTGCATGAGATAGTTAATTAAGTTTCAGATTAAATATTAACTTTCTGAAACACCTGTCATTTGTTCTTGGGTGTTGCTGTTAGCTGTCCCAGTCTTTTTTTATATATGTCCATTTGGTACACCTATACAACTCTGAGTTACAAACAGCTGCCATTGGTACAAATCGTTCTTTCATTAAATTTTCTTCGTTTCATATTGGTGAACACCCTTGTATAATTGTCAGTACTGAGGACCATCTTAAAACAGTCACAGTTCATACTAACTAACATGTTATTTGGTAGACGGATTGATAACTACTTAGCAACGTGTCAGGTATATAAACTCCTGTGCTTTACGGTTTGCTTGAGTTTCCCATTGACTCTAAGGCTGAGTTCTGGATTTGTTTTTCTCTCCAGAAGCTGATCCATCAGTCTGGATCAGTGTATATAAACCAGCGTCATTCTGTCCAGAAATGTCATGTGTCACAGGTTGCCACGTGAGAAGCAGCAATGCATGGGAGAGTACAGGTGTTTCATTTAAATGTGAAGCAGACTTCTGCAGCAGTAGCTACAACACTTGTTTCTTTGAGCACAAATTTGAAACTCATTTTTCCTAATTTTGTTCTCCGGTTGTAATTTAACACATGGTGTAGGTAGGTCAGCATGAAATGGCATTGTTTCCAAAAGCTGTCTGACCTGGTGATTCACTGCTTCCCCTTCCCCTGTGCCAACACAGCTTTTGAGCAGCCATATGGTGAAACAAATTTAGTTGATTTAGCTGAATGAAACAATATTGGGTTAGTTTTAGGCTGGACCAGTTTTCGGCTGTGTTGGCTTTGTGGTCACAGATACTAATGCTCGCAGAAGAGAGGGAATTTAATATGGGTGTGGAAATGAGTGGTCAAAGTAACAATCAAAGGCTAGCGTTATGAAAAGTTGCAGCTTGACCAAGGAGTTTGGTAAAAGTGCTTACAAATATAAGTAACTGTTAGGCTGTGAAGTGCCTCGTATCTGTAGCCATGTAGTTACCTTCGTGGTCTATGTATATATTGGTCTTGCTATCTTACGTATGATAATTCTTCACCTACAGACTGATTCAGAGGAAGTGCTTAGCCTGTTTCTCCCACATCCTAGGTGAGTACCTTGTGCATGAGTTAGGAAGAACTCTCCTGTTTAAAAAAAAATATTAAATAATACTACTTGCGTTCCTTTCATTGGGTTGTCTGGCATGGCATGCCACTTTCCCTCTGCCTCCTCCACCCCTTTTTAATGTGTGCATAACTGAGAAGCGATAAGATGTTTCTGGGTATCTGGATGTGCTAGATAATGGTATCTTAAAGGAATAAGTTGTTGATATGAAATAGTTGTACTTTAAAAGGTAAAGTGGATTATAAATCAAGCAAAACTGATTTAAGAATCCTGGCTTTATCCTTAAACTTTCTTCTAAATAGACTGTAAAAGCATTGAGTGCAGAAATAACGTGCATAATTTCTTACAGACCCTCTTGGCCATCTGTTGACTTCTTGGATTTTTGAAGATTTTAGAATGCAATAGTGAGATATGTAAAAAGTATGTGTCTTCATTTGGATGTAAAAGCTAATAAATCTTCATTGGGTAGATTTTTCTGGTGTAGGATAGAATTTTGGAAAGATTCATTAGGGTGAATTTCAAAAACTGCTTTTTAGCTACCTTTCCCACCGCGCAATGCACGCATGCGTACTAAAAGTCTGGCAGCTAAAGTGCTGACCTAGCATGTAGGCTCATGTTTTTCAGCAAGGTTAATTGTAGTGGATAGCTGAGTGCTTATTTTTGTTGCAGTAATAAAAATTGTAAAGTCTCATTTTCTAAATTTAAACGTGAGTTTGTGTCAACACCAAGCAGAAATTTTACATGGAATGGAAGAAGAATTTACTTGATGTTATCTTGCTTTGAATGTGTAATAATTATGTCTGTTGAATTTGGTAATGAATTTTCTCCAGGACAGTTTTCAAAAATTAAACTGCTTTCTATATCTAGACATTTTTCCCTCTTGTTATTGGGGTAGACGAAGAACACCGTTTAACTCTTTGATCTGTCTCATTTCTCGGTGAAATTTCATGTATTTTTTTTAGTGTAGGAATAAAGTATTTAATAGATCTTTCCGTTTTGGTTAGATTTATTAGTATTCTTGATATTACTTATGCTTTGAGGAAAACGTGACAAACCATTTTAGACAAATTGTTGTTTAAACTAACATCTGTATCTGATGCAGAACATTTAAAATTGCTAATGCTCTGTTTCATAAATATGCACATTTGTAATTGGATGAATCATTTCAAAGTGTCATTAACTCTAGGATAGATATTTTGATACCATACTTTAAAGTCTTTCTTAAATTTCTATTAATATTGAGAAATCAAGTGAAGAACTTTTTTTTTATCTGGAACTTTATTCTGTAGAAAATCATTGTTTTATATGTAGCAGATAATTTTCTGGGATAATCAGTAATATTAAGTGGGAATTGAAACTTTCGAGCGTGTGTGTGTGGTACTTTTTCCCCTTTTGAACTTCTGAAAAAATCCTGCCACTTGCCTACCTTCTGAGTTCCATTTAAGAGGCTGGAAGAAGGAAGATGGGATTTTCTGTGTTTGTTGTGAAATATACCAAGTTTAGATGCCACTTGTGAGAGAGAACAGCAGAATCTCCAAATCTTACACCATATACAGCACTTTCTCTGCAGCACGGGGAATGTTAATTTGGAATCTGTTCTTGAGCTATCTGGCTGCAGGTTGTTTCTGCCCAGAATCCCAGTAAAGGAAATGGAGATTTACAGAGACGTGAAGATTTTCAGTTTTGAATTGTAATGCTAATGTGTTAGCTTCTCTTGATTAAAACTCATGTTGTGAAGTACTGGGTTGGTTTGTTGGGTTTTTTTGTTAAGCACCGTTTAAGGAGGCAGTAGGTGGATTTTTCAGCCAGGCTTGATGATGAGCTAAATTGTATTTTAGATGTGCAAACACAATGCATACTCTTAAGTCTAACCCCTGGTTCCCTGTTACAGATCCAGCAGTGGCAGACGTAGTTAAGAGGTTCCTGTTCCCCTTTGTAGAGTGGTACTGGTCCTCAGCTGTGCCAATTTTCAAAGGTACATGAAGCCACGCTTTTTAATAAGAACAAGATAATAAAGATTATATTTAAAACTGTGTGATATGTGGGTTGTTTTAGCCACATCATTTCTCAAATCTGCTTCAGTGTGTGTCCAGAGCTGAGGAGGTGCGCTCCTCCAGTAAAAGCCACGGAAGGGTGACAAGAAGCAGGGTGAAGCCTCATAAATAAAAGCGAGTGCAAAGTGGAATTGTAACATGTAGCCACAGTCCTTCTCTCGCACAGACTAGTTGCACAGGATTTACAAGCATTATTTCTGCCGCACTTACGGCTTTGTTATTGGAGGAAGGGGATCTCTATTAAGGAAGTACGAATGCAAAGGACTGAGAAAATATTTTAAATGAGAATAAAGAAGAACAGCAATTGTTTCTGATGGCCAGGTCATTAAACACTGTCTTTCAAATTTGTCGTATAAACTTAGTGAGGTTTGTTCATGGTTAGAGAAAACACTCCTGCTCACCATTCCTCTGTCCACTCACAAATTTTCCTATTAAAAGGCTATCTGGGATCAGGTTGCGTGGATGCCTGTGCTGGAAGCAGCCCTCTCTCGCTCTGGCTTCCTTTATCTACAGAAAATGACATTTCTGGGATGTGTCATCTCTTCTGCACAAGTGCAGACCAAGATTACTGTTGGTTTGTTGATGTGGTAGAGAAAAGATTGCCCTATATGACTATTCCTAGCTGCTAGAGTAACCTTTCCAGCTGCAAAGCTTTGACAACAATTCTTGAAATTTCTTTCAGCCATATCTTCTGATATTTTTGTTTGTTGGTTTGTTCTGCTTTTTTTTTTTCTCTATTGTTATTTTGAGGTAGGAAATGAGAGAGACATATGGCAGCTTTAAAAACATAGTATTTTAACAGAGCCTTTGATAGCCTGTGAGAAGGGATCAATCAGTCATTACCCTAATTTGCTTTCAGTTGGTGTGTATACTGTTGCAAGCAAAGGAGCAAGTATCTCAAAACCTGCTAGCTTGTTCTCTTAGGCCAAACTATATCTGATTAGAGAGCAGGTTACGGGTTACCTGTCTAAAGATCTCTTACTCTCTCTAAAAGTTTATGGTTACTAGAAAAGAACTAAACCAAAGCAAATTCTTCCCCTTTTCCCCTCTACATTACCTCCAAACCAGAAAGAGCTAAAGAGAAAGATGGTTGGGCTGGGGAGGGGGAAATCTATGAAGCAAAGAGCGCAATGGCAAACATGAATGATGGTGATGTGCTAGTCTGGGCATGAGATAATGGGTGGATCTCTGCTTGCCCATTATGGTGGAATGTCCCAGTAGAATAAACCCCCAGAAGTTCATAATCCAAGTTATCAGAAGCAAATGTTTCTTTGCTCCTAAAAAGGGGTATCAAGAAGGTTTATAATTATCCTCAGGATCTGTATAATGAATAGGGCTTTTGGTATTGTGCTTACGTTGGGAGTCAGGTTCTGGCTCAGCTGTCTGCTCACAGTGTGTTTTTTCTGCTCCTTGGCTTGCTTGCCCTGGTACGGAATTGGTGTTGGAGCTCTGCTGGGGCATCAGGTAGTGCGGACTAGCGTGCTGTGATTTTGATTCTTTAAACAAGATCTTCTCTCGAGCTAATCCTCAGTGATTATAATAACTAGTTTGCTCCCCTGGCAAAATAGGATTATGGCACAGAGATCAGGTTGTATTAAAGAAGTTAATCTGTTTCTGTTTGCAGAAACTGTAGTGTTGGAAAACTTGTTTCCTATATTTTTCCTGTGATCTTTCCTGGGTGAAAGCATTTGTCTTAACAATACATGTCACCTCGCATTACGTCTGTCTGAGGACTGTCATCTGTAAAGTCACAACAATATTACTTATAAAATCAAGATGTTTATATAATTTTTCTTTTTTACAATATAAGGGCAATAGTGATTTTTTCCTCAAAAACATTTAGCAATGTTACTGCTATGGTGCAGTGCTGGAGACTTAAGGGTTTCAGTCACTGACTGTATACAATATTAAGTACAGGCAACACATTGACTGTTGTCCTATCCATTTTTCAGTTCAGTCCTGACAGAACATCTGTCGTGAGCAAGACTGTCGTTTAATTTCACAGTTTGTTCAATCTTTGAATTTGTTTCTAAGATTTAATATCACCAACATGCGTACCAGTATTGATGATAAAGTTGAAGTTACTGAAATTCTTTCAGTCTAAAACACGGAATGTTTTATCAGATGGTGTGAACTTTTCACTATTGCCTTGGGTTGGTTTGTGGCTTTTTACTCTATGACTTATTCAGATCCTTGTTTCTTTGGCCAAGCAATAACTTGGCACCCAATAACTTACTGCCTCTCCATGAGCGATCAGTCAGCATAGTGCAGAAGTTGCAGGGTTGCTAGTTTTTGTGATTTTGCTACAGATTGAGCAATGTTGTGTATTAATAGTTCGTATATCCATGGCAGCAGCTAAGGCTTTTGACTGAGGATCTCAGCCTTCTTAAAGATAGTAAGTTTCTAGCCTTCTGGGTTGCAGAAAAGTTTGAAAACATGCACTGAATGTGTACAAAAGACATAGTATCTAGAGACAACTGCACATAATTCATTGTGTTTAAAAAAACCCTCATGAATTGTGGAGGCAGACCCATGACCTTTGAACACTTGTGGCTGACCATGCTGGTGTGTAGGCGTCTTAACCTTTCTGCTGGCTTTCACACGCATGCCATTTCTACTGAGTTAGAGATCTATGTGGTTTTGGTTACAAAAGCTTTTCCACTGTGATGAGCTTTCCTTTTGGTCTGGTTTAAGCTTGCTTGTGTTCATGTACGACATAAACATTTTCCTTTCCTCCTCATCTTAAAATTCCTTTTGGAAATATCCTTAAAAACTTCCTTTTTTTTTTATTCTGTTTTAGGCATTATCAAATACAGTTCTGTGCTTAAGTCTGGTGGTATTTGCGTTCAGTTGTGATATTTTGAAAAATGCACCTCCGCATACTGCAGAGATGAGGTCTAAAATTTTCCTCGTCAGAACTCTGTTAGGAGCAGGGTGAGAGTTGGCAGAGTTGTTCGACTCCAAGCAGTTTAAAAACACGGGTTTCATGTTGCAGTCTCTGTAACCTAGACTTCCATGGGACTCTTTGTCACTATTAATGTTTGCACTTGTCAAAGGGAACAAAACAGAATAGGAGAGGAGGCTGTAAGCACCTAAAAAAGTAGGTCAATGGGCCAGCAGGTTATTTGGCCAGAAAAGAACGAGTGGCTTCGTTGAATCATGCTGTAATTGTTTTTCTCCTGTTGGCAGATTGTTCTGCTGTGCTTTAACTGCCTATGTTAATATTTGCATCTGTATTTTAACCGCTTAAGAGCCTCTGTTAGGTGCAGGGAAGGCGAAACTTAACTTTTCTAGTCAAATAAGAGCTAATTCTGGTGTTTTCCATAAAATCCATTAATGAATTTAGGAGTAGCATAAGCTTAGTTTTTAGATCCCAGACTGCTTTTTAGAATTTAATATGCTTTAAAATAAAATTTTTGGAAGTGGTAACATGTACATTGTATAGTGAATACACTTTATTTTAAGAACAGTAAGCAAGGCAGAGAGAAACAGGATAAAGACGGGAGAAAAAACAGATTTCATATAACTTAAAAATGTAGAAAATAGCGTGGTTCAAGGGAAGAAACTGTATAACTGAAACATAATGGTATAAAGAGACTGGAAGTCGGTGATCACATACTGGTGCTGAGTTATGGAAAAAGTGCATTTGTGATGTAGGTTTGGAATACGTTCTGGAAAGTGTTTTTGAAGTGTGTTTTGAAAGAAGGGGTTAATGACTGTATCTGAGGGAGTAGCAATAATGTAGCTGGGCAACTTTGCTAGTTGCCAGCAGCAGCATTCTAGGCATTCTGGAGTCCCAAAAGCAGCAATTTTGGAGACAGGGAGGGGAAAAGACGTAACTGAAAAAGGCAGTGGAGGCCCAAGGAAGAGTTTCAGTAGAAAAGGTGTTGAAATAATGGTATAGAGATATACTTTGAAGGTACAAGTGCAAGTGAAGATGTAGATGGTGTGGGAGATACCGAATTCAAAAGTAAAAATGACATCAAGATTAAAGATTGGCATAAAGTGATAGCTTAAAGTAGAATGAAATTGTTTCAGAATATCCATTTTATAAAGAAGAGCTTTAAAGCAAGGTAAATTTGGATAGTGAAATACTTGGGATATTTTTAGTAAGCAGAATATTGCATTTATAAATTACTTTTGTTGGAATGATTTCTTCTCTTTTATTTAAAAATGATCTTTTTAAAACTCCTTGATTATAAAATTCTCCTTTTTTATATTTTTACAGTTCAGAATTTAATGCTTTTCTGCAGAAGACGATACATCTAACTCCACGTTGTTCTTCAAAGGAACCAGGTTTTATCACTAAACCTCACACTTTAACAAGTCCCAAAGTGTAAAAGGTAAAATTGTACTCTTATAATTAATAAGATTCCTGTGGCTTTCAGTCATCAACGCTGAAGGGCTGAGCAATGTTAAGTAGTGTCTTTTGGTTCTCCAGAACAAGACTGAATTTGATTCTTAGAAATAGACATTGTCCTTCTTTTCTTGTAGTGTTTGCTTTAAACTTGAGCGGTCTCATTGGAATCCTCTCTGCAATCTTGCCCATTGGCATGTATAAGTGCTGAAAATGCTTAGCGTATTGCAGATTTGGATGCAAAGACAGAAGGGTCAAACCTTGAAGAGAGAGAAACAAATGCACTACAGGTGCATTTCCTGTAGTCTTTAAGTTCTTTTAACTGTTTGTCTTGGATACCGTATCCAGGTTGCTAGTCCTGACGTAGGACCTGTATACTGTAACAGGTGATTGGTTTTGTTGAATTCTAGAAATTGAGTGCTTTGATTCTTAAATTCTGATTTTGCATAATGAAGATGTCAGTTGTGTCACAGGTTTTTGTATTTATCTTTACATGTATTTTTCTTTTGCAGATAAATGGAACGATATATCATTTGTCCTACAGAATTTCATATTACTCTTGATCCCTATAGTGTTAGGTACCAAATTAAATTAAACTCAGTTAAAAATTTAAAAAGGGCTGTAAATGTAGTTAGTATATCCCTCTATTAGTGCATACTATGTAAGCTAAATGAAACCAAGTTTCTAATTGGTGTCTTGATTTAAAACCTAATTCCATGCCAGTGATGGTAGTTTGCTTTTACTGCTGAGCAACCTGTCTGTTGTTGCTTGCTTTTGATAAAAATTTGAACAAACGCTTCTTCTTAATTTACTTTCCACCTGCCATTTCTGGCTGATTTTTGAATAGCACAACTCTGTTACTTTTTAAAACCTGGCCAACTAATGTGGGGAATTTCATTTGTCAGTATGGACAATGCAATTGTTATTTTGAAGAACTGGAGTGAAGGAACGGTTTGTTTCTGGTGTTTCTTCAGGGCACTAGATTTGGAGAATAAAAGCAGGACGAAGTTGGGCCTTATTAGTTGAAGAAGTGGGTAAGAGGGCTCATGGGGAACTTGGGCAAAATTGCCCGTGCACCTTGTGATGCACCTTGAAAGAGATTGTGCTGCAGCACAGCTCTCCCAACTTCTTTCCTGCTGCGCTCAAGTTATGAAACATTGTGGAGAAAAATCCCAGCCTTGTGAAGCAAACCTGCATAGTATGTGGCTGTTGTAGATCCTGAGACAATTTGGGGGAAATATAAGCTTTCTTCCTCAGTTTCCCCATATATTAAAAAAAAGGGGATACAGTTTTCCTGGAACGTTTTGCAGACTGTCTGGATCATGGAGTTGCAGCTGCCATATTTCTTGTGGTATTAACACTGCCAGTTCCACTGAGTTTGGCACTTTCAGAAACAAACAAATCCTTCCTTCTCAGAAATGATGAATCACTAAAGTGACTAAACCTGGAGCTCCTTTGAAATAAGTGCAATGACTTTTTGCTATTAAGTTTATAACATAGTAAAAATTCCCAAAGATCTGCAAGTTTAACTCATGTAAAACTCCTTGCTGCGTGCAGTTGTTCCTTAATCACTGAAAAAGTTACAGTCCTGCTCCTCCCTTTTAGCAGCTTCTGACATCTGACTTTTCTATATCAAGGAGGAAGGTTTAATTGCATTGGTTTATGTGTTCATAAACATATCGGCCTTTCCATACAGTCATGTAATTTTTGGGTAGACTAAAAGTAGGTACTTGTTAAATTAAATACTTTAATTTCATATTACTTCTCTCTCTATTAATATTTCATTCACATTCTTTATTCAAAATCATATGTACACATGAAAAAACAAAAACTTCTACTGAATGTTTGTAACAAATAAGTGACTGCTTTAAGAAATAGCCAGACTAACTATAACTTTCTCACAGTATGGAGATCACATTCTAATAGGTATCTATTGTCAGCATTTCACATGTCTATTACAACAATGTGCTCAAGAAAAAATATAGTAAGAAATAAATAATAGCTGTAAAATACTATATCCCAAATCCTTTTTCTTTGCACAATTTCTAAACAGAAGGTATTACTACTGAAGAGTGTATTTTACATCTGTTCAACCCTCAAAATTATGAGATTCTTTTAGGTAAAAGTTAAAATAAAAAAGCTATATCTGAACTCAGAGTCAGAAAAGGTTTGTATTGGTTTAGTCCAGACTTATTTATCATGACATTTAATAAAACAATGTTGTTCTCTTGAACTCTCTGTCATGTAAAATGAGATATTAAAGTCCAAGTTACATTGGTAATGGAGATTGCATTAGAGAAGGTAGGAGGGCAGAGCAGAAGGTTGGAAGAGAGGGGAAGATTAAGAGCAGCTTATAGAGCAAATGAAAACTTCAGTATGCTCTAATGAAGAACATGCTTGTTCCTCCAGAGTCATATTTGGATGTTTTTTCTTCTCTTATAGGCAAACGTACAAATGTCTACCACAAGACTAAAGTGTGATATGTTATGTTTTTTACCATAAGCACCCATAAAATGAGCTCCATTGCAGACAGGTATGTTAATAGACACTGAGTTTGGGGGGAATTACTGTTCCATGCTTTCTTTAGTAATCTTTTCTTATGATTAATACATAGAGAATATAGAATTATGCAGAAAATAAGAGGAGTGAGTTTGGGGCTTTTTGGTTTTTTTTCTGAAGTTATTATGTTGGTTGTTCAATGTGTTGTTTTGTAGTCATTGCAAATAGTGAGTTTTATTGTCTGAGATGAGTCTTAAAATGTATCGCTTGTTTTCAGCCATGGAACAGCATCTGTGCAATTTGAGTTGCTTTTTAATGTTTACTTCATTTATTTTTTTTTTAGTACTTCAATATTTGATTAAGGAAAACAAAAACATTATAACAATTAGTGATGCTGCAGATGATAGTCAAGTGACCTGCTAACCTATTTCAAGGGAAAAGTAATAGCTGAGACATGGTTTCTGCTTGATTCCTTGAGCTGGACTTTCTTAGCAGCTTAGGTGAACATCTGTCCTTAATATGCTGTGTATTGCCATTTTTGAGACTTCAGCAAATGAAACTTGCATCAAATTTACAGAAATTTAAACCTGTTCTAAATAAATAACAATAAAAGCAAAGGATAAAACTTGTCTGAGTTCTCAGTTCATTTAGTGTGGTTTTTTGGCATCTCATTGAAGCTTCAGTCTTTTGAATATACAAATTCCTTTTAATTGCTTTATGTTTATAGTAGTGTACAAAATAATTACTTCCTAACAGCACTGCTTATCATAATGTATGATTGCTTGATGCCCATTACTTGCATTAAGAGAAAAAAACATTAGGATAAAAAAAAATTAAGGGTGGACACACATAGGTCAGTGTGGACAGCACAAACAGACTGAGAGCAGACAAGAGAAATTACAGAAATAAAATGTGAAAATCTGTTTTGTGGCAGTTTTGGAAAACAGAACAGTTTTGACTTGACTTTTAAAACAAAAGGAAATGAAACAGAGGTGTTGTATGAAGTACACTGTGGTATCTTCAGAGGAAAACATGTTCTCATTTTGGTATTTTAGCACCTCCTTAGCAATACATGGACAGTTGTGAATTGAGGAAAATTTATGTGATACTTGGCTAGGAAACAAATATAATGAATAGTTATCATTACTGTTTAATGTTGATATTGTATGATTATCAAATTACATATATGGATGAAGTATAGCATATTCCTCAGACCTCTTCCATCAATGATACTTCAGTATTTAAGAAAAATGTGCTTTCTTACTATAAATATTCCCAGTAATTGTAATAAAAGTTGCCAATAAGTAAAAATAAATTGTATTTGTCCTCTCTTATGTTTTCAAAAGGTGAGGTAATCCAAATAATCAAGAAGACAGAAAAATAAAATTAAGTAGTGTTCAGTTAAGTGTTTGCATAGGGTTGTAAGTTCTCATTAGACATAGTCTGAAAATCCTTTGAGTTGTGTCAGAAATATAAGGTTTTTTGCTTTCTGTTTGATAAATGCCCTGCAAGAAGAACATACAGCAGACTTAGCTTCAGATAATTGATAATGATCTTTGCGAGACATCACAGTAAAACAGTGCTTTGTTTTTTTGATGTAATGGAGATGGTGAATAACTTTTTTTCCTTTGTTGTGGTCGGACTCCATAAGAGAGAAATTTTACACTCTAACATCTGTTTGTTTCAGAAATGATGGAAGCATTTTTGATGGGCTGGTGGAAGAAGATGACAAAGATAAAGCAAAGAGGTAAGTTTTTTAAAGTTATTTAAAGCTCAGAAATGTCCTATACTTGTATACTTGGGCTTACCAGGGTGATTTCGAAACAATAAAAATGTGATTCTTTTATAAATAACAGTATTATTCAACAGCATTTCTTTTACTGTCATTATTCAGATATGTTGTTGTGTAACTGTGGTTCAATTATTTGTATTTTTGTCAAAATATGCTTTATTCCAAAGGCTTAGCTGCACCCCTCCATGGGAAGGAGGAAGCCCTTCTTCAAAAATGGTGTCTGAGATCTGGAGTACGTGTTTTTGTGACAGTTCCCACAGCAGAGATTCTTAAGGGTGTATTTGCATAAGGAACCTGGCAGTAGTATGCAGCTTCTTGTAAAAAGGTGTCATAGTTGTTATAAAACATTTTCTGTTTTGTTTTTCAGAGTGTCTAGAAACAAGTCTGAAAAGAAACGTCGCGATCAGTTTAATGTACTTATCAAAGAGCTGGGTTCCATGCTTCCAGGTAACGCTCGGAAGATGGATAAATCCACTGTACTGCAGAAGAGCATTGACTTTTTACGGAAGCACAAAGGTAATTCTTTGCAATAACTAAAAAAAAAATTGTAAATTCTTAATTATTTTAATTATATTCACTTAGTACATAAAACATTAACAATTTTGCAACTCCTTTAAGGAAATTGTCAAAAAATATAAAGAGTTCCCAAAGAAAGATACCCTTAAGATCATAATTTAGGTAGCAGAGATATAACTATATTTTTGCTAATATTTTGCAAAAGCCAGTACTAATATATTTTTGTCCCATAGTTGTTAAAGAAGGCCATTTCATAAAGAGAAGCATTTATTTTTGAAGTAACCTTCAAGTTCTTTGTTGTGGACAGGTGGAGACCTTTAGAATATAGTTGCTTCATAAGATGCAAGTTGTCAAAGTTTTGGTTCACAGGAAAACTCTGCTGATCCGTTTCAGCAGAAGTACTTACTGGAAGTACTTATTTTGATATTTAGATAAGATTGGTTTGAATAGTTGGTTTATCTTTCCAAGCTCCACAGAGAGCAAGATAAATCATTGAAAAAAGTAGTCTGAGGGAACAAAGATGATAAGGCAATAGGGCATTGTGATCTCCAGCAAGCATTATTGGGCTAGGTTGTCTGATGAGAGAGGGTGGCATGCAGTGGACGTACAGATGGGGAGCATGGACGTTTTGCTTTTTCCTTGTAGCTGGAAAAAAAACCCAGAATATCTAGAAATACTTTTAGCTGAACTTTCTGATTTTCAAGACATATCAACTGATGTGTAAGCTGATGAGAGTGTGTTTGTTGTTTTGTAAACCGTCATGTGAAATGTCAAAACGATGAATGTCTTTGAACATCCTTGCTATACTTTGTTTCTCTGGTTATTTGCATCAGGTGATGGTGGGATATGCCCAGATACATTGTACTAAAGTTCATTACAGATCGTTATTTCTGTCACGAAAAAATTCTTCCACCAAGCCTACAATTATTTACGGTGTTTGATATTTCTGTATATAAAAAAAATCCCTGTTCCTGCTTCTACTCTTGTTCTTAATATGGCACCTTGTGGGTCACACTGCCAAAAACAAGATTAAAAATTCAAGAAAATGAGCTCTTTCACTAGTTAACCTATTTCCCTGAGTAATTTCTGACCATGCATAATAACTAGACAGCAGTACGGACAAAAGAAGCAGCTATTAAGTTATAGAATAAAATAAGTAAATCTATTAAGTGGATGGATAGGTATGTATTTATCAACAGTGTGTGTGCCAATTGAAGGTATGTTAAGGTATGATAAATACTTTTCCGTGCCCTTAGCACACCTCTTCCGTTAGCGTTATGGTTCAAGTAGCACCAGATGTGTACTGAATAGTGCCGTTAAAAGGTAAACATAACAATTAAAATAGAAAGGGAGGGGAAATAATTTGTGCAGGAGTTCATAGGTTTGGGGTTTTTTTTGCCAGTTAAAATTTTTTGCCAATTATGCTGTTTTAATTCTCTGAGACATGTTTGTCTCGTAACCAAAAGAAAAGCAGGATGAAGGCTCCTTTTCTGTACAAGTCAGTTCCGTAGATTCTAAGGCCTTTGGGAAAATTAGTCTGTTTCAAAATCACTTTATCTTGTATTGATGACTCCTATCATAAAACATGAAGTGTAGAATGAACATGTGTCAGCTGACCAGCAGCGCCAGTCATACTTTTTTTCTTCACAGTGCTTTCTGAGATTATTTTTTTTAATTATTTTTATTTTTTTAGGATAAAGGGGGAAAAAAAGCAGCTCTGGAAATGGGTGCCTTTTAGGGCATGGTGCTTTTGTCCTTCACCTGGTGGGACAGAATGAAGCTTTGTGTGACCACACATATCATATCAAGGTCTCTAAAGCCCTGGCTGCCAGTGCTTAGTAGCATTGCTCTGCACTGGTTTACATTAAAATGTTTTGGACAAAACGTTGGCAAAGGTCAGAAGCGTGCTTTGCCTCCTGAGGTGCTTGGATCTGTTTGTTACAATAAAACAGAGTGACCCTAGCAATAAATGAATTGTTCAGCGCTGATTAGCTGCTTTATTGTTGAAAATCCTACTGTGTTCAGCCACCAGGTTTTGATTAACTGCGTTGCTTCTGGTTCTTTCTGGACCATTTCCACATTGGCCAGGCTTGGTACTCTGGCGGCAGCTCCAGATGAACTATCTGAGCTGGTTATTGGCCAGTGTGGATTCTGTTTCTCATTGGGGAAAAAACAGCAGGCTAAGCACGCTGGAATTATATTACGGAGAGCTTCTCCTTGGCTAGTACTGCCTATCATCTTCCTTTGAATTTGTAAACACAAAATTTTGGAAAATTATGAAATACTGAAGAATTTCGCTGCTTATAATTACAACTAGTAGCCTGATATTCATACAGCGCACTGATAAATGCCACAGATCTTGGCTGAGCTGGCAATTTCTTTTAAGGATGCTCAGTGCTGAATCAGATCCAGGATTAGAAGGCTGGATGAGTTTAATGTGCAAGCTTGGTTACGCTTCTTTGTCTGGTATCTAGCTCAGGAACATGACCTCAGTGGCATTTATCTTTGAATGCAACCTTCTGCCATAATTTTTAAGTATTTCTCTAAAGTTACCAAATGAAACAAGTATTTTCCCTGTTGCTTTGGCTCTGTTTTCCAACATCATACTTTTTCTAATTACGGGAAATGTAAAAGAACACCTGTACTTGTGGTAAGATAATTCAGAATGGTTCATTAAAGGCATAAACTTCAGTTTTTCTTTAGTATAAATCCTTTCTACTGTAGAAGCCAGGCTGACCTTTTCTTTTTTTTTTATTTCTTTCTGGAGTAGCATGGTTGTATGGACCAGAATGAGACAATGGATTGGACTTTTCCAGTTCTAAAACGGAGATTATCTGTGTCCTGAATGCATTAAGTTCCTTGTATTTTGCCTCTAGTTTGGTGGCAGAGCTTTTCGTTTCCATGTCCTTTGACTTCTCCCTCAGCACTTAATATGTTTGTTCTGACAGAAAAAGTAGGCTTGGGCTTATACTTAGGTTATCCTTATTCTCCAGCCTACTCTTACTGCTTTGTGATACCATTTCAAAAGAGATGGCAAAAGCCTGATCAATTTATGTCTTTTGTGAGATCTGATCATTGGAAATTCTGGTCTGTCTTGTTTGTTGGTATTTTTTTCCACTCTCCTTGCAGCTCTCCGCTTCTTGCCAGTTTCTTGCATGACATTGCTGCTGTTTACTGTTCTTTTGGTTAAGTCTAAAGCTCTTTCGTAAAGTTTTCCCCCTTCAGTCCGGGAAACAAAGTTCTGAACTGTTCCAGCCCTTTGCATATTTAACTGAATTCCAGGTTTTCTCTTCTCTTTGAGCCATCTGAACTAACAAACTAGCTTACGGCCTTTGTACGGACTTGTCCTTTAGAAATCAAAAAGCCTTAAAGACATGGTTTGGTTCTTTTGGTTTGTCCAAATTCTTCATTCACGATTACTTGGTCAAGGTTGCTCTTACGACCAGTACTTCTGTAATGCCCTTGTTACTCATCAAAACTGAAGTACTACGTGGTCTTGCTTCTTGCTGTTTCGGTTATCAGTTGATAAGGGAGCGTCAGCTTTCACAACCTGGAGTCTGGTTTTCCTTCGCAGCCATTCTTTCTCTGACCTATGTATGGGAAGTTAATCTATGTATTTCTCATAAGTCTTACAGGAATCTCTGTTCAAAATTCATCTCTGTGTACAAATCGGACAGCATTTCTGCAGTGGAATCTGTCATACAGCTCTTAACAGTCTTTATTGCAAACCTATTCTTTTTTTAATGTAATCTTGTTGCTTTACAGAAAAGAGTGGAAAGCAGAGAAAGGACAGTGACAATTTTTAGTGCAAAGGTTAGAATGAGCGGGATTGGCCAAGATACTTGAGAACTAGATCTTTTAATGACCTAAACTGATCAGGAATTTTGGCTTTCTGAATCTTTGAAAAGCAACAGTCTCAATAAAACATTTTATTATAGTCTCAGAGGAAAGAATATTTTTCTGTTGTCAAAATCCATTACTTACTGTCATTAACTTCAGCATTACCATGAGGTCTGGCAGGATTGTAGCACAAACTGGTGGAAGGAAAGAGAAGACAAATCTCATTATGACATAGGGAAGAAGGCATTTCTTTTCTTTTTAAGGAACAACTTCTATATGTAATGAATGAACAACTCGGAAGACTGGAGAACCTTCTGCAATTTCCTATTGTGTATATGTAACTTAGTGGGAAAATAATACCTTTTGGTTGCGTGAATCCTTATATTGTCTATATGTTTGATTGTAGAAATTACTGCACAATCAGATGCCAGTGAGATTCGACAAGACTGGAAACCGACATTCCTTAGTAATGAAGAATTCACACAGTTAATGTTAGAGGTATATTATTTCTGTTTTTCTGGGAGTAGAATATTTCCTCATAGGGAGTCATTCCGTGGTGAAATTTTCCAGTTTGATGGCATAACTTTTTATTTTCATATTTTAATTGTAACTATATGTTTCCATGAAGATAAACAGTCAAAATTCCTATGTATGCAGTGCAATGCAAAACAGATTTTATTTTAACTGCATTTTCAATTACATAAAACGTTATAACAGCAAGTTCACAAATGAACATCTTTACTGTCAAAGTGGTTATTTTAAATTATCAGCATAAGGATACCAGTCAAATAAAGAGTTGTTATGCATAACTTAAAATCTTAATTATCAAAAAGGCTCAATACATACATGTAGCTTGAGCTTGTGAGCAATAAAGTGTTTAATTTCTTTGCTTGTTATGCTTTCCAAAAATGGTGTGTGAACATTATTTTGCTAAAAAAGGTTACATGAATAGTTGGATTACTACTAGAAATAAACTTTCAGTATAAACTATCATTTCATTGGAAGTGAAGAAAAGTGATTTGTTTCTTGTTAGTGAAGCAATTTCTAATAATAGTTGAATGAAAAATATTAAAGTAAATGAACAAGCACTTTGTATTTTCATTCCATAGTTAAACCTCTTCTTTAAGGCATAGATTTAAAAAGTAAAAGGTTCTGATTTTCTGTACATAAAAAATTTTCAAATAATCCTGTGTGGTGATTTTGCATATTTTTTACAAGTTAGTGAAGTAGTTGCTTCTGGTTTTTAAGATTTTTTTGCAGCTGCTTCTGCTGTTTCTCAAGTCCTCTTACAAAATATGTGTCCACAACTAGTGGCAGTAAAGCTGGAACAATGTGATTTACAAATGTTTTTCAAAGGTGTGAGCTTTAAAATTCCCTATTTAGAAATACAGTTCTGTCATGCCTTTATGTTTAGTAGTGTTCAATTAAAAGATACTCGTGTTATGTTCAGTGGCAATAAGTTTGAGTTAAGTAGAAGATAAAGCAGTCGGAACTGTATCTCACGGTCTTCAAGTCTCAATAAAATATTGCTACAAGTTTCTTTTATTGAGATTGGGAATATTGAGATTTTAAATACTGAAATTCATTGATGTTACCACCTTTTTTACTTGTTCTTCTCTTAGTTTTTCCACATCTTGCTTTTTGTCTCCAGCTCATTTTTCTGAGTTTTCTGATGTTTAAAATAACAGTCAGGCAGAGTGGGACATAGGGAAACAGGGGCTAGCTGTATATGGACTGAAGTATGCTTGTGGAACCACAGATTATTTACGAACAGAGCAGTATGGGAATTGTAATGCTTGTAGTGTAAAAGCAGGACTAATAAGTTTTAGCAGAGAAAAGGTATTCTCACTTTTATAGTAAATGAAACTAAAATTGGTCTAAATTATTTTCCATGTTGAATATAGCTTAACATTTTTAATATGCGCTCTTCCTTTTTGTTTAACTGCCCGTTATGTTTAATTTCAGGCTCTTGATGGTTTTTTTTTAGCAATTATGACAGATGGAAATATAATATATGTGTCTGAAAGTATAACTCCCTTACTTGAACATTTGCCAGTAAGTACAAATTGCTTTTAGTAACATACCAGTTTATCTATGGATGGTGTTCTGCTATGAGTTCTAATTAATCGTTAGCCTTTTTGGCGTTATAAAATAGATGTATGCTTTGTTCTAATGCTTCTGCTTTTTCTTCAGCACAGTTCCTTCCTACTGGTCTGTCTCCTATATTAAACATTTCCTTTGGAAACACAGAACGCTGTTGGCACTCTGTTAGGCAGAATTATGAAGTGCCAGACTAGCATCAGTTTCTCTTCAACATAACTGAAATAACAAAGTTGACTGCAGGAGACCCTTTAGAGCTCACACCTATCACAGTCTCTACATGAGTCAGAAGAGTATTGCTAAAGAGCTATATCCTTGGAATTTTCTTAAACTACTTCTTTACCTCCTTTCTTGTCATAGAACTCTTATTAGTAATACATTGCTGCTGCTTCTGCTTTTTAAGCTAGGTGTATACTTTGGGTTTTATCATATTCACTCATCTTTAATCTTGGTGGCAACTGTAAGCATAACATTCTGCTTTTTTTAAAGTTACCTTTGAATAATGTTTTTCTGAAATAAGGGAAATTAGTACTCAAAAATGCTAACAACCAATGAGTGAAACAATGAGTTATTTTTTAGAAGAGAAGGACAAGTTATTGTTACAGGCTAGTTGTCTTACTGTGATAAGAGTATTTTGTAAAACTTGGAGTGGCATATTTAAAAAATGATTCTGCAAAACACAAATTCCACTGAGGTATGCATGATATCGGCTCAGGAATTTTGAAAAATGTACAGTTAATTGTGATTTTTTTTTTTTAAAGTAGAATTTACCAAGTTCATAGAGGCACATTTTCCTTTGTTTTTAGGTGTGATTTGTATGTTCTAAATGTACGTTCTACGATCCCTCTTTTCTAAATACTTAATCAAATGCATTTATGCATATAATCACTTGTTTAATTTTATTGCATGCATCTCTATTGTTCCCAGTTGTGTACATAGTTGGGGAACTGATTATAAAATTTATTCATAAAATCAATTGCAATTAGAGGTAATTATTGGCAACATAATAATCTCTATGATGTAGGGAGAAACTGTCTTTTGTTCCAAGATATTGTTTCAATGCCACTGACAGGTTACAGTGCCTTAGAAAAACACCCTATAATTTCTAATTAAAATGCTCCTTTACTTGTTGCATCCCAGGGAGGTTAATACCAGCTCCACTGTACTTTAATGTATATGTGTATTTGCTGTGTTCATGGTGTTTTTCATTAAATGGTTCGCAGTGTCAAAATTAAGACAGATCAAAGTGAGATATTTTTTTTTCTTGTGAAATATTCGTGTGTGTTCCAGCAGGTGGCTTTGTTGAGTCAGTAATGTTTTTCTGATCTGTGGAATCGTTTTGCTTTAAAATAGTAGGCTTTGTGACATTGCACATCTTGCATTATTTTAATGCCTGTTAAATCTTTTTCTTTCAGTCTGATCTTGTGGATCAGAGTGTATTTAATTTTATCCCGGAGGGGGAACATTCAGAAATTTATAAAATATTGTCTTCTCATCTGCTGGAAAGTGATTCATTGACACCTGAATACTTAAAATGTAAGTAGTTATTGCGAGTTAACCCCGGTAGGCAGCTCAGCCCCATGCAGCTGCTCACTCGCTTCCCCCAGGGGGATGGGGAAAGAATCAGAAGGGTAGAAGTGAAAAAACTTGTCAGTTGAGATAAAGACAATTTAATAGGTAAAGCAAAAGCCATGTGCACGAGCAGAGTGAAATAAGGAATTAATTTGCTTCTTCCTATCGGCAGGCAGGTGTTTAGCTGTCTCCAGGAAAGCGGGGCTTCATCACGTGCAATGGTTACTTGGGAAGACAAACCCTCTTCTCCCCCTTCCTCCTCCTTTCCCCGTTTTTTATTGCTGAGCACGATGTTACACGGTAGGGGATAGCCCTTAGGCCAGCTGTCCCGGCTGTGTCCCCTCCCAGCGTCTCCTGCACCCCAGCCTGCTCGCTGGCGGGGCGGTGTGAGAAACAGAAAAGGCTTTTGCACTGTGCAAGTACTGCTCAGCGATAGCTAGAACATCCCTGTGTTAGCGGTGCTGGTTTTGTCAAAATCCAAAGCACAGCACCATACGAGCTGCTGTGAAGAAAACTAACTCTGTCCTAGACAAAACCAGTACGGTAATTGTGTTAAAATTAATCGGCTTTGTATCACAATGTGATCAGTTCTTTTCTTCCAGTGTTATTTAAGGAGAAACATACAGGTGAACCCTGAAGAACAGAAGTGCTTTTTTGTGGTTTTTTTCGCCCTGCCAAAGACTTAAAATTTTCAGTGTTGCATTGCTTTTCACTCTATGACTTTCCCATGTATTAGAAACGTTTGTCTTGTTTATATAGCTTCTATTTAGACAGTTGTAGCAGTTGGCGAGAATAAAAACATAGCAGCCTAATGGGTTCGGGAAGCGCATGCTTTAGTACACCGAAGTTTAGGGCAGCTGCTTCTTTAAAATAGCTCTGGGTTTCAGGGGTTTTCTATGTCATTAGCATTCAGGCCCTCCAAGCACAAATTTCCTTTTCTTTAGGTTAGTTAATATCACACTGGTTAAAAGCAGAGGCTATAGCCATTTGTAATCACATTTACAGTAATTCAATAAGTGTGCAGCTTAATTATTCTTCTTTTACATTTCATGTTGCCTTTGAGCTTCATCAGGCATGTAGCCTTTTAATTTGTTTATTCTTTTCTCAGCAAAAAATCAACTAGAATTCTGTTGCCATATGCTGCGAGGAACAATAGATCCAAAAGAGCAACCTACTTACGAATATGTAAAATTTATAGGAAATTTCAAGTGTTTGAATAATGGTAAGTAATTTCAGCGATGTTAGAGTGGAATACTTAGGCGGCTTTGCAGCTAAACGGGCTTGGGACCAACATTGTGCAAAACTTAATGATGAACTAAAATCAGTCTTTCAAAAGAAGAGCTTGAAGCAGAATTATAGCACTTGTATACTGTTTTGATGAAAAAGAAGAAAAACTGTCTGTCAACTATTACATGTCTGTGTGCTTGAATGCAAAATGTTGTAATTATGCTTAATGCTTTGAATTAAAGAAAACTGGTTTCTTGTAAAACATTTTTAAAAGAATGTAAGAGAAATTTAAGCAAACGCTTTAAAATAAATAGCCTGAATTCAGTAATTCTGCATAATCCATAGTTAAGCTGGTGAGTAAGGAATTGGAAGATCAGTGATACTGAGTACCTGCAGTTCTCATGCAGTGCGCTGGGAAGGAAAATGTAGGGTTCCCCCCCCCCATTTCAATTCTCTGCTTTCACTGACGAGAATTACCACTCGGATGAGTAGATGGGACAGTACAGTTTTCCGCACTGAGTTCCTTCTCCCTTCCATTGAAGTTATTTTTATTAGTTATGTACTAATATTAGTCCTCTGTACTACATCTCTAATCTGTTTGGCCAGCCCCTGCTGTTTACTTGAGAGGCGTGTTTATTTGGTCAGCCAGACATACGGGTCAGTAGTAGATCTTCATAAAGATCACCCCCAAAAATATTATCAGAAACCATATCTTGTAAATAAACCTGTGTTTTTTATGTGATACCAGTATTTTTCTCACTAAACGGGGATGTGTTGAGTCTCAGTGCCGAATGCAGTATGTAATATTACAGCAAAGACAAGAAACAGGCCTGAAAAGGCCAAATGCAGTGCTGGTCTTGGAAAGAGGAGGAGTTGGCAAACTGCAGACCTATTGGTTGCAATTCAGTATTGGGAAATACTCCAGAACAAACAATTAAACTATATGTGAGCTTCAGGAAGCTAGCAAGGAATTGAATAGCAACCATTGTGGATTTTTCAGGTCGAAATAGCATGGAATCAATTCAATTTCCTCTACCAAAGAGTAACACACTGTGTGAATAAGAGGACAAAGCGCAAATAAGTGATGGACTTTTTTAATATGATTTTGACAATTATCATATTCTGTTCTCACAAACGTGTAAGGGAAGCACATGTTAATTGAAAATGCTGGAGAGTAGCTGCAGAAACTGGTTGGAAAAGTTACCAGTGGTCATCGTCAAAATGGAGTTTTAATGGACTACTGGATTTGAGCAGTATTTTCATTAATGTTATGAATAATGGAAAGTAGTTTTCAGTCATGAAATGATGCAATAGCACTGAAACCAGGATAAGAACTCAGCCCCAAATTGAGAAAATAATTTTTTTGGGGAAATTGACTGAGAACAAATGCAAGTTACTACATTTAGGAGTAACAAACAATTTGAACAGGGGAAAAGGTTACAGTCAGCCAGACAGCAGTCCTTCAGGAAAAGGAGTTACTGTGGAATGTAAGCTGAACACCATGACCAATCACTAAATTGTGAAAGTGGAAGAGTCTTTCTAAAATACAGCCTAAACCACGTGACATAATCCCTCTACACTTCTTAGTACCCATATGTCCTCATGCTGTTTTTGACACCATTTGACAGAAGTAAAGCAGTTGGAAAGAGTTCAGAGTAGAGCAATGATAGCAATCAGAAATTTAAATATCTAACTTACAAGGCAAGATCAGCTCTGAAGAACAAAGGAGAAGGGATAAGATAAAGACTTTGAAGATATTTTTGAAGAAGATGTATTCCAGTCATTTTTAGCAGTTACCAAGAAGGATTAGAATTGTTATTAGTTTCTTAAAACTGCTTTGTCACCGATGATATAATGTTAACTGTAATTTTAGTTCTTTGAGAAAGTTACTTGATGGTTGTGTTCCCATTACTACTGTATGGCTACTGTTCCTGTGTGCGCATATGTGTGTATATATATAGAGAGAGAGTATGTGGCATTTTTCTTAATGCATGTTAAGTTACAAGCAAACCACATTAGGTAAATATTGAGCCATTTGTCTTGTGATATAACTGCCATTTTCCTCCATGTTTATATTGTAATCTGTGTTGACCTCATCTGTCTTCCCTCAGTTCCCAACTCGGCGCACAACGGTTTTGAAGGAACTATTCAGCGGTCACACCGGCCTTCGTATGAAGACAAAGTTTGCTTTGTAGCCACAGTTAGATTAGCTACACCTCAATTTATCAAGGTATGTATGAATCAAATCACTTTAATATCCTGTTTTAATGTACTCTGAACAGGAAAACTTCAGAGAGAGTGCACACAACATTTCAAATGCTATTAATGAAAAACATAAGGCATTTTATTGTATGAAACTGAAAGTGCCTGTGTTTCTTACTTCACATGCAAATAGGTTAAATGTTATGCAAATTATCAAATGAAGTTGCTATGGTGAGTGCCATTTCTGAATAGCCATAAAAAATAGTAATATGCAATAAATAAATTTAAAGTCCATAGGAATACAATTTACCAGGTTTAATTTAAACACAATGAAAGATAACTGAGATTCCACTTTCACTGGAAAAATGAATAATTTAGTTGACACTTGGATATGAATTTTATGCTGATGACGATCTTGCTGCAGTTTGACACAGAAGCAAATCTTTTAGGGCTTAATGAAAGCTTGAATTATTTGTCAGCAACTGGGAGTCAGGTTTGAGGTACTAAAGATCTTTCATTTTGTTTCAGTACTGTTTGTTATTCAACAACTCAGTTGTTTCAAGGGAACGTTTTCCTTAACTGCTAATGCACAGGGAAGACGTCTTTACAAGTTTTGAATTAGATGTGTGTGAAATTTATAGACTTTACTAAGTATAAGCCTGTTCCTCATCAAAATGAATCAAAATAAATACTCAGGATATAGTATAAGATAGTGTGAGATTGTGATTCAGTTTATATGTTTTCTACAAATATATTAATCAAGGTACAGAATAATCTATTATAATCGAACATTTGTTATTACAATTCAGTTGTAAACAAATGCCGTGAAATGTATGTGGCACATGGTTAAGCTGCTGTCTGTCATGCAGAACTCTTTGAATATTTAAATATTCTGCATTTAAGTTGAATGCACTCTAGTGTCTTAAGCTGAAGATTGTTGTTGGTATACTCTGAAGACACGGTTTACACACTTTGGACTTTGAAAGTGTACTGGAGAAATCATATTAACTTCTTCAGTTCTGTCAGGCTGAATAGCAATTGAGTCTCTCCAGACTGCATGCCAGAGAGTTTGTTGTTTATTTTTCCTGAAACCATGGAAATCTTTCATCTGATGCGTTTCTTCCTGCACTGGTCTAAATAATATTCTTCCTGTTATGCCTACGATTGGTAGAGATGTTAAATGTGTGATTTTTGCTTCATGAAATACTGGGGGAAAAAAAGACCAACCCAGCGGTATTTGCAAACCTTTTTATCTTTTAAAGTCTTGACAGTTTAGAATGTACTATAGTAAAACTTTTGTGTTTCCTACTTCTGAAACAGGACGTTTGGAAGATGAGGAACATCCATTTATGATCTTTCAGGTCTCAGTTTCCTGAGGGCGAAAGCCTCACAGAGTGTACTCTAGCCAAATTTTCATTCCTCTTTACCTAAACTTCTGAGCACAGAGCGCCTAAGGAAGCTTTTAGGTTACAGAGGTTTTAAGATCCTCTCAAGGGTTTGGACTAGTGCTGTTCATCTGAGAAATATTCTTGTGAAGAAGACTAACGTTAGCGTGAAGACTTTTAATCTGACAATACTTGTGTATAGTCTTTTGATACCTTCTGTTATTATTGAGGCCAGCATTGACTAGACTCTAGCAATAAGTGTTATGTCAGGATCTTTACCATCCCAGTAACTTTACTAACAGGTGCGTGACGCAGCCAGTAATGAGATGTGTATTTTAGTACCAGATTGCAATATTAAAGGTAGACCCTGCCTGCTCATCTGCCACTTTTTCTCTTTATTTCAGATGGTATACAATTCTGGGTTGTTTTCTTTGTTTGTTTGTTTTTACCTAGAATATAATACACACATAATATATACAGCAAAGGGCTACAAAGATGATGAGGGGATTGGAACATCTTTCTTATGAGGAAAGGCTGAGGCACTTGGGTCTTTTTAGTCTGGAGAAGAGAAGACTGAGGGGGGATCAATGCTTATAAATCAATGCTTATAAATACTTAAAGGGAGGGTGCCAGGTAGATGAGAACAGTCTTTTTTCAGTTGTGCCCAGTGACAGGACAAGAGGTAACGGGCACAAACTGGAGCACAGGAAGTTCCATCTTAACATGAGGGGGAACTTCTTTCCTGTGTGGGTGGCAGAGCAGTGGCACAGCTGCCCAGAGAGGTGGGGGAGTCTCCCACACTGGAGCCATCCCAAACCCGCCAGGACGCCGTCCTGTGCCACTGCTGTAGGTGTCCCTGCTGTGGCAGAGGGGTTGGACTGGACGATCTCCAGAGGTCCCTTCCAACCCTGACCATTCTGCGATTCTGTGATAATTTCTCAAGGATATACAGTGCTTTCACAGAAGGACATTGTATTCATGAGAATAATCTCTGAAAGTTCCCATTTTTATTTTCTGCATATGACGCCACCACTTTTGTAACAAAATGTGCCACAAATTTTGCTCCCCAGTGAAGAGATTTGTCTCTGTGCATCCTTTAAAACATTTGCCTTGCATTTTGGCTGGTAAATGATTGAATCCTATCAAGAAAGCAGGATTAATCCAGCCAAAAGTATTCTACCAGAATACTTTTTGTTACAAACGAAAGTCCTTTCTTTTCTAGATGCCTTGTTGACAACTTCAACAAGATGCCTTGTTGAACAAGATAGCTTCTACCCAGGGGTATTTTACAGTGGAATATCTGTAAATCATTAATATAAATGCATTGAGTAATCAGATACTAACCTGCTGCCAGCTCCTCTCTAGCAATGGTGTTTTTACTGTGATTTTACTACCTGCACTTATGGGTTTTTTTAATTTCATTTTGACTTCTGCCAAAATAAATCTATTAAAAGAAACAACAAATCAAAACTATATCTCAAGGATATACACTCTGTCATTTCTTTTACTTTGCTATGAGTGGTGCTTTATTAAATGCTGTAATCTTAGGAAAGTAGATGACCTTTGGGTTTTAGGGGTAGTTTCAGTTTTGAAGGTTAAGTTTTGCTAACTGGAAGTCAGAGCAAGAGTCACAAATTTTGTTTGTTACCTCCATCGTATAAGTCACTTTCTGGTCATTGTCTTTAGATTTTACACTGATGAGGGTGAGGAAAAAACATTGACTAGATATATTAACTTTTTTCTTTCATAGAAAGAAAACTTAGAAATATCTATTTAAAGAACTGTAAAATATCCACTTAAACTCTTTGTATTGTAACCTGAAAGAATGAAAACAAAGGTGGTCCTTTTGTAGAAACAAGAATTAGGCTTCTACTTTATTTTTCCACAGGACTGTTTTAATTATAGATGTTTGCAGAGCGGCAGTGTGCTCATCTGTCCACATCTGTCGGGAGTATTATGTCAGCGCAGCAGCGGGCTCCATACGGTAGCCTTTAGGAAACTGTTGTGGTATCTGATCAACAATAGATTCTACTGCGTTCCTGGCAATGGGGATACCATTGCAAGCTCTACAAGTGTGACAAACGTGCGGGTGTCCAAAAAAGAAAGATTTCCTGATCTCTGATTTTATTGTAATTCTTCGAGGGGTGTATTTGTAGGCGTGCATGCATTCCATCATCCCTCTTTCCTCTTGTAAGGCAGTACTAGAGGTGTTTGCAAAAGAACCAACTGGCTCGGGGTACTCATCTCCGGTACTGTCTCAGCGTGAGGCACGGTCCGTGGGGGGGCACCTTTACCTCTTTGGAAGGGGACAATAGAAATTGGCTGACATGCAGCGATTGCACATATGTCTGAGCGGAATACATTTCAAACGATGTACAGAATACCTTGAGGATTTGTTATAATAGTGGAAATACAATCGTTCTCTTACTGTTCATGAGTTCTAAATAGCACAATAGTGTGTTACTTGTAGTAGCTGCCTGTGCCCTCGAGACAGTGTTTTAGAGTACTCTGTATTCACTAAAAGGAAGAATCCTACTCCTAAAGTCAAAGTAATGTGACCATCTTGCTAATGTTGTTTTTTACCTGTTATAAGCATATACTGTAATCAGAGTGTCTGGTGAGAGTGTTTCATCTCTTCTTTTGCTTGTTGCAAGTTAAAAGCATAACTGCAGGAACTATTGATTTCTGCTTGTACTACTGTGTTTGTAGATACTGAGTTTGAGTTTAATCTCACGCCGGGGTTGTTCCATTTAAATCAACTGAGTGTCAGCCTGGCACAGCTGAGATTAGATTCCGCCTTAGCACGGTGCGTCTAAACAATGAAACTGTCTAAAAATAACATTATAACTATTGTGGAGTTATCTACTAACTTTAGGTAAGTCTGAATTTCGAAAGAGCTTATGAATTAGAATAGAGCAGTTTTGAGAGAGATTTTTATTTTTTTACTTTTTAGGAAATGTGCACTGTTGAAGAACCCAATGAAGAGTTCACATCTAGACATAGCTTAGAATGGAAGTTCCTATTCTTGGATCACAGGTGCAATTCCTTCTATGTATAGCAGCAATAGTAGCTGAATCAGTGATGGCTGTAATATTTAGAGTTCACTAATCAGCATTAAATACGCATAGCTTGTGTTGGGTTTAATTTTTAATTTTTTTCAGAGCACATATTGTAAACAAGAAAAGTTATATAATGAAATAATTTTGGGGTTTTTTTTGTGTGTGAAAATAAAATGACATTAATTTTTGTATTAATTAGGGCACCTCCGATAATAGGTTATCTTCCATTTGAAGTTTTGGGAACATCAGGCTATGATTATTATCATGTGGATGATCTAGATAACCTGGCAAAATGTCACGAGCATTGTGAGTATGACTAAGTTGCTACAATGAATGGATTTGCTTCATAGATGTCAGTTTAAAGTTTGTTGAAATGTACAAATGTAGTGAAATTTATTGGTATGTTTGAGTGAAGTGTCTTTACTCCCATTCACTTGACATTATTGCACTGCTGATCTTCATCTTTTTTTTCTTTTGATACAGAACTACAAAGCAGATTTAACTTTATCTTATAATTTTGAGTTTTCACTGTGGTACACTGGAATGTACAGCACTGTGATTAATATTTCTTCAGTTCTCCCAACAGCATTTAAAAGGCTCTATGATGTTTAATAAATGCAAAAAGTGGTTAAACATGTAATAGAATAAGCTTTCTGTTTAGCTATGGTTATCTTTATAAAGCTGTATTTAATTTTTTTGCACATAAATTTTTCACAATATGTAAAAAACCCCAGAAAAATGGAAGTTTGAATTTTGCAGTTCTCTGAAAAATGCAGTGCAATTTTGTTTGGAAAAAAGCTACAGTTTTAAACCTGTTCTTAGTCATTGTCATAATACTGGATTTGGACATGGTTTTGGGCTGTATGAAGCTAAGAAATAATGTTTATTAAGTAATTGCAATATTTACAGACTGAAAAGTCAGTAAACTTCATTCTTCACTTTTATAGTAATGCAGTATGGGAAAGGGAAGTCATGTTACTATAGATTCCTTACAAAGGGACAACAATGGATTTGGCTGCAAACACATTACTATATCACGTATCACCAATGGAATTCCAGGCCAGAGTTTATTGTCTGTACGCACACCGTTGTAAGGTAAGTTATCTTTTAAAAATCTGTATTAGAGAACTTCTAATGGCATGGGAGCTATATTGCTGGTGGTTTTGGAGGCAGAGAAATCATAGCAGTTTAAAGAAACATTGGAAAACTTCCTGGGATACTTTGTAAGCAAGGTACCTCTCAGGAGTTTATTTTTTGAGGTATGCTTTCTAAGTCATCCAAGAATATAGTAGTCATCTTTTGTTTGTTCTTCTAGTTATGCAGAAGTTAGAGCAGAAAGACGACGAGAACTTGGTATTGAGGAGTCTCTCCCAGAGATAACAGCAGATAAAGTGAGTGTCTTATATAATTTTATTTTACTCATCTTTCTTTCGTACTAAAAAGAATACGCAAGCAAATACACAGCAGCAAGAAGTGTTTTGTCCTGTTACAGATAAATAAATTATTTTGATCTCTAAATAATGTGACTATTTAAAATGATCAAAGAAGTCTAGGAAGGGTGTGTGTTTAACTGTATTCTGCCCTGAACACTTACCTTCCTCTTTTCATGAGTTCATGTGCATGTAGTTAGAACACAGCAACATCCTTAAGTCCTTATTACTATCGGATTCCTGCAGAGTTTGATTCATAAATAAATGTTCTTCCTTAATCTGAAAAACTAAGGTCAACCCGCAAAGATGGCTTAAAGGAATTCACAAGAGGAAAGCAGGAGCTGTTCCACTGTGTGACTCTGTCCCACTTCATAGAAGTGTACAAAATCCATTCTGAATTCATGTCCTTGGAAGCTCAGTGAGTCTTAGATAAGCCAGCTCGTGCAGATGCTCTGTCATGTTTTCCCCTGGCAGTTCAGAAATGTTTTCCCTTGGCAGTTCAGCCAGTTTCATTTGTCAGTGCTCCTTCTTGTGGAATTAACTCATCCTTCCTCAAAAGAATAAGCAGTTCACCTGTTACACAGGTGTTCAGAGTGAACTGAGACGCTAGAGGAGGAGGTCAACTCAGCAGTCAGTTTGTGGCCTATGTCTGCATGCATCTTAGTTTCTAAGCTTATATGGCTTTGGTTTGATTCCATTTCCAAGGATAAAAGCCGCAAATGGAAACTCAGCTCACAGACATCAACCAGGCCACTGCTTCTGCACAGTCACCTGTGTAAGGGGGTTGATTAGACACACCATGGTTTTAGATATTTGCTAACAGAGATGTGCGTTGTGTGCTGAATCAGATAAAATAATTGTTGTTTGTGTGTCTCTCTTCAGAGTCAGGACTCTGGGTCTGACAACCACATAAACACAGTGAGTCTCAAAGAAGCACTGGAAAGGTTTGATACCAGCCCCACACCTTCTGCTTCCTCCAGGAGTTCAAGAAAATCTTCACATACTGCAGTATCAGATCATTCATGTAAGCACCAACTATTGAAAATAGAATTGCCTTCCTAGTGAAGGCTTTTTCTACCTTACTTACTTTAATTAAATGCATAACTAGCAGTTAATCATCATTTTGTGAAAAGCGTGCAAATGAAAATGTTCTTTTTGAGGGTTCAGAGATCTGCTGACCACTCAGATTTTCACAGCTTGTGTAGTGACTTCTACTTCTAAAAGTACAATAGCAGCCTATTTCAGCCCATCAAATTGCATTATTGTTGGGTAGTCTGGGTAAAAACAGAGTCCAAGCCTTAAGCTTTTTTTTCATAAATAAAATTATGAAAAGCTTCTTGTGATTTGGTTATTGTATTGCAGAATTGAGATTGCTATTAACATATCTCTTTCTGTTGTAACTCTGTACGTTGTCAGCAACGCCAACTAAAATGACGGTGGACACTAGCACTCCTCCGAGGCAAAGCTTATCTGGTCATGAAAAGACTGCGCAAAGAAGATCATCTCTGAGTAGTCAGGTAACTCTTCAGAGAAAAATTTTGTACTTAACCAGTGTAATTCACCTTTAAAAGGTATTATTAAATCCATATAACCTTTGTATTATTTCTTCTGAAAACACATAATTTAAACTGTAACTTGGAATATGTGACTATCAGAATTGTATCACCAATATGCAACTTGGGTATACTGCATTTTAAGGGAATACAGTAATTAAGCATATAAGTATGTATTTTTTTGGCATTAGTGTTTGCAAGATTGTGTATGAATGTCACTCACACATAACTTCTTTCTACAGTTCTGCATTTTTAATATATACACGTATATAAGCAATTACATACATATATATACAAAGTTGCTAATGTCATACCGTGTATCCCTATAGAGGATTCATGTAGATTTATGACTCTAAGAATATTAGTGAATACTTTCATATAGTTTCTGAAATCTTGTTAACATGAGAAGATGTCATGCTTCATGAACTTGGTGCTCATGTTCCAGTTGAACTAATACATTCACTTCAAAAATATAATGCTTATTAAAATATGCATTTTTAAAAATTATTTCTTTAAGAATAAATCAAAGGAGTTAACTTCCAAGCTTGTTGAAAAGTTTTTTCCTTACTACAAATAAGACTTTTAAAACACTTGTAATTGTAATTGTAATTTCTGTTTTCCCTGTTTTATACCTACTGCTTTTACATATTTTTAGCAGCCGAAAAATTATATATATATTATTTATATAATCAGTTGCTCTTGTGTTTCTAATTCTCTAATATTTAAGGTTAGATATTTTGGGAAACGTTTACTTGTTTTTATCATATGTTCGTATGATGCTATTTTGGAATTGACACTTTATGTAAAGAAATATTTCTTGTCAAGTATGAAGTTCATTCTCTTCCAGTTACGGAACAATTTTTTTAAATCCTAGTCTTTAAGCTCCCAGTCTCTTGGACAACCAGTAGCTCAGCCAACGATGTCTCAGCCTGCAACTTTACAGCTCCAGTCTGGCATGTCCCAGGTATGGGTTAAGTTGGTTTATTGTTTATTATTTTTTAAACAGTCTTGTTCTGAATATAAGGTTAATTTCTCTTTCAGAAATTGAGTTCTTTGGTACCAAAGTCACCTTTAACATTATTCTCTTAAAATGAGTGAATTCCCCAATTTGACGCTCCTTCTTTATTTTTTATTTCTCATTATTTGTGTGGATATAGTTTTCAGCCTTGGCCATTAGAAACATAGATACAAACATAGTTTAAGATAAAATATTTTAGGATATGAATTTAAAAATCCATCAACTATGCTGGTAATTTTCTACACATATGCTTGTAACACAAGGCAACTTAGTCTATGAAACACTTTTGTGAAATAAGAGCTGTGGTGTGAGATCCAACTGTATGTCCTGTAGATAGGATATAAGTATCAGAAGGTTATGTTGACTTGTGGCCTGTAGCAGATGTCTAGGGAAGAGCAGAAGTGGCAAACGTAAGTTTCTGTGTGGGCTCAGCCTTCAACAGTTTGTGACTGAGGGCATTCCCAAGTTATTTGCATATGTTTTAGCTCTGGGTTAATTTTTTTGGTAAACTGGTACAATTCTAGTTTTTAACCTGAAAGAGCTTTAACATCCACAGTACCTTGTAAATTACAAAGGCATTTTATAGAGTCTTGGTGATTTGGACACCAGTCAATTTCTGTTGCTATGGATTTGTTTGGTTTCTTTTAGTTCACCAATTCTGATGCATCAATTGAATGTGAGTTCTGTGACATTTTCGTACTAATGAATTTGTCCTCAGATTACGGTTATTAGCAGTTTAAAAAGCAGTGCTTGATTTCATTGCTACTGTGGAGGAGTGTATTTACTGCTTGTAAATAGAATGTCATTATTTTTCCTCAGCTTTTAATTTATTCATTACACTACAGCCTGTGTTTCAGTTTTCAGCTCAATTAGGAGCTATGCAGCATCTAAAGGACCAGCTAGAGCAAAGAACACGCATGATAGAGGCAAATATTCATCGACAACAGGAAGAGTTGCGTAAGATTCAAGAGCAGCTTCAAATTGTCCACGGTCAAGGGCTCCAGGTGAGTTAGTGTAACTCTTACAGGTTTGATCTGTAGAGAATTCAGGTATCTAAAATGAGACTTGGGCACTTAATTACACAAGTTGATCTTCCCTACCCACTGTCAGCTGCCGTCTGGGCGTAATGTGCCCAAAATCCATAGCATCTGAAGCTGCTGTTCCTAAGGTACCTGCCACTTTGCTTCTGAGCGAATCTGGAAGTGCCCCAGCGTATCTTTGCAATGCTGAGCAGCTCAAGCCTAGCTTATCCCTAAACCGAAATGTAAAAGGATGCAGTGATTGTTACTTCTTGCAAAGTCCTAACTATCAGGCTGTGGTCCTCCCACGCACCCTCCTGGTGAATTGGTTCTGCTTTGCGTGGCGTACTGAAGTAGTTACTGAACTAGACAAGAAGCCTAGAGGATGCATTACTCAGTCTAGCAGCCAACTACCTGATTTCTGTATTTTAACCAGTATATTTTTTTCTGATTTTTGTCCTTCTCTTTTCAGCAGCTATCTTTGGAAGAAAAGAATGACCCTGTTGGGTTTTTCTAGTTTAAAAAAGAAACCAAACCAACAGACAAAACCCCACCCAAAACTAAAATACACCTTAAGGAAATAATCTAAATATTTTCAGTGTGGATTGTGAATGAAAAGTAGAAAAAAAATACTTCCTGGAAGTATTGACTATGTTGCTTAAATTCTGTTGCAGAGTAGGAGTTTCTGGCATGTGCCATTTTCAGTGTTTTCTCGTGTCTAGCGTAAGCCTGCCAGCAGTAGACTGCCTTACAGATGCCTCAGAAGGAGAGATTCACAGCTCTCTTCCCATGCGCTGGGGGAGGGACCTTATTCAGGGCGGTGGAAACGAGGGAAAATACCCAAGTGCTGCATGCTGTACCTTATTACCCTGCCTCCTTGTAGATTTGGGCCTAACTTTTTGTAGAGACTCAAATATTTTCATGCTGAATTCAGTTTATTACAATGATGTTGGAAAGTTCACTATAATCATTATGATTTCGTGATTGCCAAGGAAGATTACATTCTTGGTGCTATGCCTGGATCCATTGATGCTGAGATTTTCTTCATTTGAATTAATTTCACTGCTGGAGATCCTACAAATAGAAATGTGACCTCAAATACATTTTGTCTTTAGCCAGTTGTAGACTACATTACAAATTAGTCTCTAAATAGTACTTTTTTCAGAACAAATATTAAACCTTAATGTTTAGGGCTCTGTAAATCAGGATTCTGATTCGTATCTTACCAGTTACAGTAGAGTCTCGGAATACTGACCCTATATGGGAGTTGGGCCTTTTGCTGTTCATGGATGCAGTGCTGTTTCAACACTCCTAATAACTAAGACGAAACTTTATTTTATATTGATTTTAAATAATTAAGTTTAGTTTCTCTAAAGCATCTTAAACAATGGATTTTTCTTAAAAGCTAACTTGTGGATTTGTTTTTTAAGATGTTCTTGCAGCAGTCAACTTCTGGACTCAACTTTGGTTCTGTGCAGCTTACTTCTGGAAATTCTTCAAATGTTCAGCAGCTTACGCCAATAAACATGCAAGGTCAAGTTGTTCAGACTAATCAGACTCAAAGTGGGATGAACACAGGCCATATAAGTACTCCACACATGATACAGCAACAGCCTTTGCAGAGTACTGCAACACAGGTGAAATTGTCATTCTTGATTTTGGTTGATAAAATATATTCTGAAAACCATAGCTGAAACACAACAATAGCTTCCCTGATATCCCCCTCCCACATTTTTTTTGACCGATGTACTTTGAGTCATATTAATTTCTTCGGGTTCCAAGTTTTACAATTAAAATGCATTTATGTTCTTGATAATACAATTTCAGATCTTGTTTTTATTTTAAGACTTAGGCATGTAAGTAATTAATAACAAGTAGCTTTTTGGAAAGGCTAGTATCAAGAAAACTTTTAGCTTGCCTTTCTTTGAATATCCTATGAATTTTCTGTTGACAGAACGCACAACGTGAGATTTTTACTAGGTGAGCTTGAAACCTGGTGTCCAGAGAGCAAATAACTAGAAAAGCATAGGAACAGGACGACCGTATATTGGTGCTTCTGCAGCTGACTTTTCTACTTTTCAGCAATTTCAGATGCAATAGCTGTATGACATCTGTAATGTAACAGCCTTTTTCTTCTATGAGTTTATTTAGTTTCTTTCAATTCCATGTAAACTTTTGAAACCCACAGTATCCCGTAGTGCATTCTACAGCTTTACTTTCTGTGAAATATGATTAGGTTTGATTTTTAAACCTGCCACCCAGTTCATATACTGGAAAACACATTGAGCAGCTATTCACTTTTCATTTTCAGTCATACATGATTTTAAAGTCACATGTATCTCCATAGAAGCCTGTTCTTCAAGCTGAATACTTCTACAGGGTTTGACTATTTTGTGTGTGGAGGCTCTTGATGCCTCCAACTCTGTGGTCACCCTCCTCTGTTCCTTTATCCAAATTCCGTACTTTCTTTTTGAGGTTTGTGAAGAGGCAGACTGCTGGTGCACAGTGTTACCATCTCAGCAGTAAGCTAGTTCTAAAGTTTCAAGTAAGAAATCAATTGACGTGATGTGTACATTTTAGTCTAAGTCTGGCACAGAGATGCTAAAGGAGCAGAAAATAGGCTCTTGAACAAACAGTCCGCAAGTAGCTGAAAAATTCAGGGAAAAAATAACCTGAACAGGAGAAGAGGTTAATCCAAGAGATTTTCAGATGTCTGAGGGCCAGTCCCACCTCCAAATCCTCAGTCAGTAGAAATACCTGTATAGTTTAAATCAAGAATTCATTTGTAACAGAAAAACATTGGCAGTTGTGAATAATGGGCAATGACGATGAGCAGGGCAGCTGTAGTACCTGGCTATTTGCAAATTACTATCTCATAAAATATTCTTCCTTTTCAGCATAATCAGCAAAATGTAATTAGTGGACACAATCAACAGTCTTCTCTTGCCAGTCAGTCACAGAACACAGTCTCAGCACCTTTGTATAACACTATGGTGATTTCTCAGCCAACAACAGGAAATGTGGTGCAGGTTCCTTCCAGCGTACCACAGAACAATAACCAGAACGCTGCTGCGGTAACCGCTTTTACACAGGAAAGACAAATCAGGTAAATCTTCAAGACCAATATTCAGATGACCTGCTATAATGATATGCTTACATAGCTACATTGTATGCAAAAAGAACTAAAGTAGCATTAAAAAAAATCACGTGCTTGATTACTATAACTATATACGGATACAACTGTCAAGCTAAACTTTGCCTGAAATGACATGTTCGCAGGCCTATCAAAGCCAATGTTGTTATAGCAAAGTATGAAGCTGACAGATCCGCGTTTCTCAAGTGCATGTGATGCTTGACTTTTTTTTTTTTTCCTAAAGGGGACTCCAAATGTCTTTTTCCATTAACAGATTTTCTCAAGGTCAGCAACTCGTAACAAAACTTGTCACGGCCCCAGTAGCGTGCGGAGCGGTAATGGTACCAAGTACTATGTTTATGGGACAGGTGGTGACAGCTTATCCCACTTTTGCTGCCCAACAGCAGCAGCCACAGACTTTGTCAATAACGCAACAACAACAACAGCAGCAGCAGCAGCAGCAAAGTCAGCAAGACCAGCAGCAGCAGCAGCTCCCCACCGTTCAGCAACCAGCTCAGCCGCAGCTGACCCAGCACCCGCAACAGTTCCTGCAGGTAATGCAGCATTCTCCACACATTTTTCAAAGTCCTGATACCTTCAGCAGTGCTAGCTTATCCTAGGGGTGCTTTGTATGACAACAGAGCACTTAAAATAGTAACCTGTGAACAAGCCTGATGCTTGAGATAAGTTTATTTTGAAGCCATTCTTTAAAAATCTTACTACTTAAAGGAGAGGTGGTCTTTCCTGCAGTTTCACACTATGCTTTGTCCTGTTTTATGTCTTCTTCCCTTTGAATTGCTGCTCTTGATTGAGCATGGGATGAAGAAACAGATGTTTCCCTCTAAAGCGGCTTGCATTTTCTTTGCGCTCACATATTAATGCAAGAAGGTATGAGAGATGATCTCAAACAGAATTGGTTGGTCTGGAAAGCCGCGTGCAGCCCAAAGCAGGACGTGTCCCCATAACACGATGCATGAACGCTTGTCTAGGCTACAGGGGAGGCTGAGCAGCAAGGTGCCTTGTAAGCAAAGAGTAGAGGAGAATCTTGTTTTAGTGGACAAAGAAGAGAGATTGGCTCAAAAGAGAAGGAAGGCAAACCCCAAGGGGTTTAGAAATAGGAAATCTTGAAAAGAAAAGAAACAGAAGGTAGAAAGAAGTGATGGGGAAATCTGTTGACATTTGTTGATTCCAGTTAATCTCTGGCACATAGCTCACCCAGCAGGTGATGTTGGTGAGGGAGATGCAGTAGTAGCTAGAGAGAAAGTGCCTCCAAGAAGGCACGAGTTAAAAAAAAAATCTTAATTTGGCCTCTGATGTTGCCTTCTGCAAAGAAAGATTAAGTCTGTGTAACTATCACAATGCAGTTTGTGCACATTCTTAACATTCTTTAACTACTCTGGGATTGTCAAATTTTTTTTTTACTCTTTAAGAGTATACATAATTGAAAATCCTTATTTTGCAAGTATTTCTTACTATGCGTGGTCTCCCGTTTGCACTAAATTTGGGACCCTGTGGATAGGTGGGGTATATGCAAATGCAGTAAGTAACTGGAGGCTTAACCTACATTTATATGCACAAAGAATGGTGACGGTTCTGTTTAGGGCTGAGTAAAATTTTCTTTCACGAGGTCATTGGCAGAAAATACTGACTTGTTAAAAAAAAATCTTTCATGGGAACATACCAATTTCAGTCATGCATCAGCCAAAGGCTTTTCAGCTGCGGGTTGACTCTCAAAAAGAAAGCTGAAGAATACCTCGTGATTTGAGTTTCAGCACTCATTTATGTCGTGGGAGGCTCTTGAACTGAATCAAACCAGAGCACAGGTTTGAATGAGTTCTCTGACAAGTCAGGTAAATACTGTAACAACAATGCTGTTTAGCAGGTTGGTAGTCTGCATCTCTGCTTCTAAATTATAAGGTTTGTACAATTTTGACTTAGTTCTGGTGAAAAACAGAAGATCTGTGAAAGATGAAGGTCTCCAAAGGTCTGTTCCTGTCCTAGACTTTCTTTCTAGGGAAAAGTTCAGTATTTTTTATACAAACTATTAAAAGTGGTAGAATTTGAAGTGAAGCAAATGCCCTTTAAAAAGGGAGAAAAGTGCTTTTCCCGCCTCTGCTGACTGGGGCTCCTCACAGTCTGATTCGGTGGGGGCAGCAGTCGATGTAGTTTACTTTCTGCTGCAGACTGTGGTTCTGGATTGAGACATCCGAGTGCATTTGTACCCATCCTTTGTCGCTTTTCTTCAGTAACCATCATCTTTTGATTCCAAGAAGATTAATATTAAAACTAAGTACTGTTTCCAATAGTAATTAATTCCCTTCAAAGGGGATGTTTGGGGTCTGCAAATGTGGCAGTTTCTTTGTTCATTTTGGCTGGGGGAGGGGGGTGGGGGGGGACGTGAGCTGTGCCAAGTCGTGCACTGGTTTTCCATTTGACCGCAACGACAGCCACCTGCACTTGTTCGAGTAGATTCCTTAAGCCCTGTTAGGCTCTTGTGGTTTGAAATGGAGACAAATTGCCATGTGTTCCTAGCCATTGTCACAGGAAATTAGGAAGACCGGTTACAGCTGTTCACTTAATTGGTCAGATGCTCTAATTAACTTTATTAGTGTGAACTAATCTTTGCATTGTTTGCTCGGCTTAAATGACCAAATCAGAAGTTTATTTTGATTGAACCCTTGTGAAAAGTTAAAAACCAGCTAGAGCTGTGTTTCTCAGTGCAGCAGGAAAAATAACCTTTCGCTATTTGCCTGTTTTAGACATCCAGGTTACTTCATGGAAATCAGTCAGCTCAGCTTATCCTCTCTGCTGCTTTCCCACTACAACAAAGCACTTTTACTCAGTCCCACCACCAGCAGCATCAGTCGCAGCAGCAGCAGCAGCTTTCGCGACACAGAACTGACAAGATGACTGATCCTTCCAAAGTTCAGCCACAATAGTGTGGGGCTCTGCCTCTTTTGGAAGCAAACTACCAGGAGGGGGCTGCTCCACAAACAGTTGCACTGAGGCTACGGAGGTAGCGGTACAAAGGCTTTCTAACACCACGGTGTCGAGATCTACTTCTAACTTCTGGAATCTGTTAGGAAAAGCCAGAAGACGGTGATGGGGGACATGGCCAACTTTGATAGTTGCCCCGGTTTCTGTGTTCTAAAGGGTTTGCTGCCATGTGTTAATTTGTCCAGGTGAAATCTCAAAATGTGACTGAAATGAGAGGGATGCTGAAAATACTGGTATTTTTATCAATCCTGTACATTTTTAAAGTATTAAAATGGACACGGAGCAATTGTTTGAATTAGCAGAAAAAAAAATGCCAGGAATATAGTCCAAAAACCATCTAATTTTTTTCAGATGATTATGGGACAGTAAATATTTTGAAAATGTTGTGTGAAATCCAGTTCTCTGTTGTACAGATGCTGTAAAATATTGTGTATATGTCTGCATAAAAGGAGAAAGAGCAAAATATTTTATATGATGCATGAAAATGTAATCTGTTCTTTGTAGGTTTGAATATGTTTCCCTAAATTCTCACGCCATACTCAGACTAATGTTTTCCTCTGTTCTACCCTTTTGTTTACAACATGATGCATCGTTATTTTCACCCTTAATGTGGGCACAAGTCTCTTGTTTGTGCTTTGTCTGTGATGTCAGGGTTTGTTCGGTGAGGTATATAGTGTGTTGGTTAGTTGACTTCTCGAAGTTAAATTATTGCTGAAGCTGTTTGAACTGGTGATCATGCATCAGGGTTCAGGACATTCAGATTCGTGAATATCATCCATCATTTCATAATTAACTCATCGTTTTATTTGAAAAAATAGGAATTTGCACTGCTTTCTTGCCGATGGTTTGGAATTTTATTCCCCAAAGCTATCTTTTGATATAGTTCATAGTTGGAAATATTTATGTAAAAGGTTTAAAAAAAAAAAAAGAGAGTAATTTTCAAGAATGTTTCAGTTATAGGAGTAATTTGCACAAAAATATATTTACATTTAATAACCTTTTGGGCACTTTTTAACCACTTTCTCTGTGGTGAGAATTGTAACTTGTTAAAATATGTTGGAATCTTTTTATTCTCCTTCAAAAATTAGTCAGAACTAATTCAGGGTCATTTTAACAACAACAACAAAACCCATAGTGCCTTGATTTTAATTCAGGTGATAATGTTGAACATCTTGAATTACAACGTCTTGAATCTGTAACCATTTCCAATTTTGAAGTCTTAGTACATTGTCGGCCAAACTTGTGTATCCACTTCATAGCTATTTCTGTATCGTGTTGATTTTAATAATGGTCTGAGTTGAGAACATGAGCATTTTTGAGTGGTGCTCCCCCCTCAAACACTAGCCAGAAACAGAGGAGTCTCTAAAATCTCAGACCTTGAAGGTAATCATCTTAAAAGATCAAAAAAAAATCAAAGAGTATCGATTACTCCTTTTGGAATAGTAAGCTGATTTTTTTTGTTGTTGGGGTTTTTTTTAATCATTTTCGTAGCATTTCAAATGTGTGTTGGGGGAGATCGTGATTGCATTTAACACTACCAGGCTATCGATTTAAGAGATACCACTGAACTAAGACTTCAGAAGGCAACTTCACTTTATAAAGAAAATAAAAAGTTCCAACAGATACGATGTGCTATTTTAAGTAAATGTTCAGTAGGTTTTTATGGTACTAGTTTGTGGAAACCAGAACTTCAGAGGAAAACGAATAAATGCTGATAGATCTGATAATTAAAAACAAAACCAGTAAAAGCAGTTAAAATTAGCACTAGGGAGAGAAAGCTGGATTAATCTTGAATACTGAGGAGGAGTTGAATGAATGTAACCAAACGGTGATGGACTATTTTGTACTATGAAACAGTTTGATTGTATTGCTGGATGAACCAAACCCGCGGGAAGGTACTAGCAGTTTAGCCAAGCGTTTGATAGTCGGTTGCGTTTTGGGGCTAGCCTTTGCCTCTGCACGTGTCCCACCAGTAGACCTTTGTTATCCCCCAGTTACAAAGCAAGAGTTTGGCACCAAAAAGCACAGTAGTGAACAAGGAAGGAGAGTGCGAGGAACACAGTACCAAAGAGAATGGGATTGCTTTCTGCTCCAGGGAAGCCTCTTGCAACCTGGAGCAAGGAACAGATGCCAATACCAAACGTAGCAAAGAACACTTCCCCTTCTTCAAAGGGTTTTCTGGGCTGGAATAATTGTCAGAAACCTGTTTCTGTAAACTTCTATGTAAAGAAATCCTGCCTTGCTCTCCTGTCCCTACCACGCCATTCCACCTGTTTCTAAATTAAGCTGCGTTGTCTAGAAGTCTGTGCTATCAGTACTTTTGCTTAATGGAAGATAAGTTAGATTAAATTTTTTTAAGCAATTACAATAATAATATAGCACTAAAAAAGAAAACCGGGAGAGCTTTAATAGTGCTGTTAGAACTATTGAATAGTGGTAAAATAGGTTTATTAAGCTATTATACTGAGAATTACAGAAAATAGAGATACCAGCCAGACAGTTAATGATGCAGCTTTTTATATAAAGCTTCATTTAAACTTCTCTTCCCGTTTCCCCCTTCCCAGATACTCTGGTGTGCTGCTATAGGTCTGTCAGTAAAAAGGCTAAACTAGCTGAGAGAGAAAGTAGATGATCACAATAGCACGGCTGCTGAAAGAGATCTGTAGAAATGTACACTTTGATCAAGAAGCTTTTTGTAACCGCAGAGAGAGGTCCTTCAATCACAGAACTACCAGCTAGCGGAGAAAGCGTGGGAGATGGGGAGAGTCAAAGAAACTGGAAAAATATAGCACGCGTTTGAAAAATTCCTGCCACGAATCAGGCAAGCTTTTCAGAAAAGCGAGTACGTAGAACTTGCTCCAGATTCTGCGCAAGGATGCGGATGCTTTGTTTCACAGCTGATGGCTAAAAAGTGTATTTTGAAAGGGTCTGCAGCTTGCCCTGTTGCTGAATCAATTGCGGGACTGTCCTTGATCCGTAGCGGGGAGAGGACCCAGGCTATCGCCTCTTTCTTAATCAGCCTTTCGCTTCTGCCCGACTCATTTACTACAGGCATAGACTCATTTGCAACATCCCAATAAATAGCGCGATAACGAACGCTGTGATGCTGCAGGATCTGGAGCGTAAACGTTCCCGAATGGCTCTGACGGAAGGGAAGGAGTCTGTTAAGGAGAGGATGGTATTTGTGAAGAAATGGGCTGGTGATACCTGATGGAGTGAAAAAGACGGCATAGTTGCATGGAGTTTTAGGAGACAGACATTGTTTGCCTGCAATGGGTGAGGATTTGAAGAAAAGCTTCTAGGATAACTTCGGAGAAAAAAAAGAATATAGCTATTTTTATATTATATTTAATATATATTATATTTGTATATAAATATGAAAGGATTCTAGTAGGAGCTCTCCATATGCCTTCCATTTCACCTAGAAGGTTTACCTTCTGCACTACGGTTCCAGTGTGTCACCACCTTCTGTGGGCATCTCGCCTACTGCCAAACACCAAAATTAGTAACCCGGTATCCTTACAAGAGATAGGTTTCATTTCAGCTTTATGTAAAAATGAGTAAAATAAAGCTATATCAGACAGTTTTTCACAGAAAAAGAAATCCTCTTAAGACTCAAATAGCACTTTCTCTTTTTTTTGTTGTTTTTTTTGAGTAATAACAAGCACTTTACTGAAAAGACTATTTGAAAAACAGTTTATTTCTTTAGTCAGTGAAACTGTTAAAAGGGGGGGGGGGGAGCGTCGAGGAATAACATGCGTAAGACTGTCAAGAGAGACATTTCTGGAAAATGTTTCTTTACTGTGGTGATCCTTCGAGGCTCAACGTGCAAGATTAAAAAGGCTTCTAAAACCGGTTGGCTTTGTGTTTTATATGGCCAGGGGAAGGGCTTAGCGAGGACGGCTTCCTTGGAGGGAGGCTTTTTTAAGTTGCACGGTTGCCTATGAGAGAGAATCATCTGGAGGCTCGTTTGCCTGCTCAATAATTCTAAGTGTCCCTTAGGATTATAATTTGCGTGAAAACGTTCTGAAGGTGGAAAGATGTGGCCTTTTTCAAATGTTGAAGTCGATTCAAGAACCGTTTATATTTTCAGAGGTTTAACCCAGGTATTGTTCTGAGTGTTTTAAATGTTGTGGCATCAGGAGATGTCAAACGTGTCAGATTCATAAGTTTCTCTATTTGAAATCATTATTAAAATCAGATGTACAGTCAGAGGGCTGGAAAATGGTTATTTTGATTAAAAGGGAAAAGAGACTAGTTTTAATAATTAACCTTTTATTTTTTTACTTATCCCTGGTGGAAAACGTTGAAGAGAGTTAAGTGAATTTGGGTTTAAAAAGACATATTTAAACAAATCGTAGTAGATGAGACAACTGTGAGAGAACACTTGAAATTGTCTTGGTTGTCCATGAGACTGGATAGTTGCTTTTTCACTCTCATGATTTTAACACTACATTCCTTGTCTCTTTTTTTTGTTGTTGTTTTTTTTTTTTTTTTGTTCAACAGGTGATTTTAAGCTCTGCTCTGCTTCATGCTACGTCACGTGCATGAATTTTGCCAGCATGATATGCTATATTCAAAGAAAATTGTACCTAAATAAAAAGGAGGGGAGGGGGGGGAGAACACAAAACACTGTGTCTGAACAAAATACGGTATGGCCTAATATAGAGACCCTAGCTGAGACTGAGAGATGCTGCATTAATAGACAATCAATGGGTAATTATTTATGAAACACTTCTGGGAACGGTCTTAAAGATGTTACTGCTTTGAAAGCAGTTGGCGGGTTGTCTTTTTTTAAACCAGAAAGCTAAAAATTATTTATTTTCAAAATATATCAGATTGAATTTTGAGTTTTTAAGCAGTGTTGATTTCACAGTGTCTTGGGTTTCAGTTTTGTTTTGTATTTTTTTAACTGGCATTAGATTTGTATACGCAAAAGAAAACAAACAGAAAAACCCCGGTGCCGCTCATATTGACGTCAGGAAATGTAGATACAGTTCCCTGGTGTTCATGTGACCATTACTAACTGTCAATTTTTTAACTGAATAAATGTAACTCATTTAAAATTTTGCTTTTTGTAGCTTCTAAGGTTCTAGAAGTTGGTTGGTGGTTTTTTTCCCCCGCCCCCGAGTTGCTTGATGTCAGTTTTATCCAAGTTTCACCGCGAAGCGCTCTCTTACCCTTCCCATGACTGTAACAAAGGCGCTCTCTCTCTCTTCCCCCCCACCCCCAGAACCGACTCGTGTGAAGTTGATGTCGATTTTACCTCCTCTCCCCTACCCAGACAAATGACTTGTGAGATTTCAGCAAAAACGCATACTGTATTCTTTTTTTTATTTTTATTTTTTCCTTGTCTTCTCTCTGTATCTCTTTATAAACTGATGCCCCACTCTAAAGGCTAGAGACCTTTGATTTGTCTGCTTACATTACTGCCTTGGAATTCACTCACGCAGCGCTGGTTCGAATGTGCCCAACTCAAAACTACTGTCCCCTCTCCGCCCGTCCGACCCCGGTTCTCTCCCAGCGCCGGAGGAGTACCGCAGCGCCTCCGCGCTCGTCGGGCACAGCCCTTCCCGCGCTTTCTGGCACGGGCAAAACACCCTTCTGTAATTCATTCACCTCCCCTCCCCGGCCGGGCGGTTCTTCGTGCCGGTGAATTGTCAAAGAGTGATACTGTTCAAGGAGCGGAGGTGGTGTGAAAGGTGGGCAGCGGGAGAAGGAAGCAGAGACCCGCGCTGCCCTGAGCGCCCGACCCGTTGCCAGCAGGCGCGTCTTGCTTCCAGGGGCTGCGTGACAACGTGTGACCTGGCGGGGTGCTCTCGGCCTTTCTCCATCATCGCAGTGCGAACGTTTGCTAATTTGAAATTAATTAAGTGTTGAAGGAAAGGAAATCCCGTCATTGAAGCTGCCTGGAGAAAACGATAAACACGCTTAGCTCTTTTCAGAGTCTGCAGTTCTTTTCCTTCTGTGCTATCGCACTAGATGCCCATGTGAAAATACTGAGCTTTTGGCCTTTGGGGATTAAATAATCCCTGTGCCGGCCGTATACTGCTGCTACGTGCCGTAACCCCCTCTGCCCCAGCAGTCAAAACTAAACCACCTATAGAAGTGCGACGGTTAAACACTGTCACCGCCCACCAGCAGTGAGACCGATAGCGTGTAGCGAGCAAGACTATCAGTTTTCTTAAAACCGAACTTTGGAATTATCAATATCATTTTTCCATAAACTTATCAGGAGGAAGAGCTGCAATTAAAACTGCTGCCGCGCCTGGAGCCATGCTGTTCGCTGGCGTGTGGCTGTCGTTCCGAGTCGGAAGCGAAAACCGTGCTCGTACAAGAATGCAGCTGTTTGGTCCTTGTAAAAGATTAGCGATCCAAAGGTTAGTTACGCTCCCGAGCCTCGGGCAGTAGTGACAGACATTCCAGAAGATTTCAGCTGTTTGCGGGTAATATTATCAATAAGAACAAAAATTTCCCCGGTCTTCGTAGCATTCTTTGTAGCGGGCGGTCTCTGTCACCACCACCCCCCTTCGGCACCTGTATTTTCACTTGGGAGGTAAATTTAAATAATTCAGAAGAAATACACGTTTAGAGTGCCCGCCGCATACAGGCAGAAAATGTTACGGGTTAAATGTAACCCGTACCGCGGTTCGCAACAGCCCGTGGCTGTAACTCCTCGGGGGTGCGGGCTTCTGGGGCTGCACGAGGTCGTCTACGGAAAAACTGCCACGTCAGTACGGCACGTGCCGTTGCATCATTATTTCCACGTCTCGGGAGATGAGGGATAACTCGGGTTATATGAGCGGGAAACTGCCTGATCCTCTTCGCTCGAGAAAGAGCTGAGATTTTATTATTTTTTTTTTTAATATACAAAACCGTAGATGGGCTCCACCGCCGCCCCCTTTCTCGGAACGTGCTGCGGTGGCGGAGGCAGCCGGGGCCGGGGGGAACCCTCCATGGCGGCGCGCTGCCTCCTCCAGCGCCCGCCCCACACAGCCCCTCCTTCACTTTCATCTTCCCACAGTTGGTGTCCCACTGAAACACCCCGAAAGAGCGAGCCCAAGCACCGGCCCAGCGCAGACCTACCCCGGGAGCCGCTTGCGAACCCGACCTGCACTTTGGCTCTGTAGGTTTCCTTTGAAGAACTTTGTCCTGGCAGGACGGAAGATCACACCTTTACCTTAATCTTTGTGTACTGCACTTTGCCACACGCGGTGCAGTGCGACCGGGCTCTGCCTAAGGCGCCTTCAGAAGTAACGTGCACCAGCTGCTTCTCGTTTTAAACATCTCAGTCGATGTGAGATTATGTTTTTTTCATCCCGGTGGAGCTGACCCATCAGCAGCAGAGCTGCTCACCCCTGCTTCAGCCCCTGCTCTGGAGGTCCCTTTGGCAGCGGCCGGACGGGGCTGCGTCTCGCCCCAGCAGGGAGAGCTGCAGGACGGACGGGAAGCCTGGGCCGGAATGTTGCCTGTTTCCCGTGGCACGATCATCTTTCACGGCACAGCGATTTGCAGAGCCTCCCGCCGACACCTGACTGCTCACTCGCTGTGTGTCGCGTTCTCCAGCTACAGCAGAACAAGGAATTGCACAGGCCCGTGGCAATTCAAACTTCGGCTAGTTACCTTAAGCGCTTCTTTCATAGTCTAAACTGCCAGGCAACCCTCAAGCTTACCGCCATTCAACAGGGAAAGAGCACTGTTATTTAAACTTTTTCTGTATTTTCTTCCTGAAAAGCCAGGCCTTGCCTGGCTAATGCACCAGCCAGCTCCTGCCCTAAAAGTACCACAGAATCCCAGAATGGTCAGGGTTGGAAGGGCCCTCTGGAGATCATCCAGTCCACCCCCCTGCCACAGCAGGGACACCTACAGCAGTGGCACAGGACGGCGTCCAGGCGGGTTTTGAATGTCTCCAGAGTGGGAGACTCCACCACCTCTCTGGGCAGCTGTGCCACTGCTCTGCCACCCTCAAAGGAAAGAAGTTCCTCCTCATGTTAAGATGGAACTTCCTATGCTCAAGTTTGTGCCCGTTACCTCTTGTCCTGTCACTGGGCACCACTGAAAAAAGACTGTTCCCATCCCCCTGGCACCCTCCCCTTAAGTTGCCCTTAAGGGCAATGAAGCTGGTGAGGGGTCTGGAGCACGTGTCTTATGAGGAGCGGCTGAGGGAACTGGGGGTGTTCAGCCTGGAGAAAAGGAGGCTCAGGGGAGACCTTGTTGCTCTCTACAGCTCCCTGAAAGGAGTGTGTAGAGATGTGGGGGTCGGTCTCTTCTCCCAAGTAACAGGCGATAGGACAAGAAGAAACAGCCTCAAGTTGCACCAGGGGAAGTTTAGGTTGGATATTAGTAAAAATTTATCCACCTAAAGGGTTATCAAACATTGGAAAGGCTGCCCAGGGAAGTGGTGGAGTCGCCATCCCTGGAGGTATTTGAAAGACGGGCAGAGGTGGTGCTGAGGGACATGGCTTAGTGGTAATGCGGCAGTGCCAGGTTAACAGTTGGACTCAGTGATCTTAAAGGTCTCTTCCAACCATAACGATTCTCACACGCAGATTCTGCTCAGCCTCGGTGCTTTAACGCACAGTCCTAATGCTCCTGCCAGTCGGTAAATCCCTTGTCAGGACAGTACCTCAGAAGAGAGGAAGCCAGCGCTACAGCTAGCTGCGGAAAAGACAAAATACTCCGTTCCCATGTGCCCAGCTCCGCTGTTGAAATACCTTTCAGTTCGTTGAGGATGTTGAAGGAAGAAGTCAGATGAAGGTGCAACATGGGAGCCCTCTGGCCTGCACAGCTCATTCCATCCGGCAGACGTGCCCCATGGTTCCTATTTTATCTCCTGGCAGAAGGAGAAGTGGCGAGACAAGAGTTTCTTTTACTAAGAGATCAGTAACTTCCACGTTGGGCGCAGGGTGGGGAAAGGAGGGGCAGGGAATGAATTACTGCTCACATCCATCAGCATCTCAAGCGTCAAACCACCAGCTGTCAGCTCCCCACCCTCTCAATTCAGAGGGCATCCCGAGTCACCGCAGCATCGGTCCCGATCTTCTCACCTTCCATCCTCAACATCTCCAGGGTGTCTCAGCCCCGGGGCCAGCGGCCCAGCTCCCAGATGCTCCCAGAATGGGTTTTAGCTCTAAGGAACCAGACTGACTTCATCCTACCAACAACACACCCACCCCTTCAGCTTGGACCCGCTCATTTAAGGAGTATGTGCAAAGGGAAAGCTTTAACAAAACGTGGAAGCTTCTGATGCAAACTCACCCTAAAGGGTAAGCCACTTTTACTTTTATACATATAAATGCATGCACACGCGCACACACACACTCCTGAAGATATTACCAGTATCTGACGTACCCAGGTATTTCGAGACAGAACACTGCGACACACCTCTCTGATGGCAACGCGCTAGAAATACAAGAAAGAAGCGTGATGAAAGAAGCCAGCAGGTGGAAGGAGGGCATCCTCCCCCTCTACTCTGCCCTGGTGAGGCCGTGTCTGGAGTACTGTGTCCAGTTCTGGGCTCCCTGGGTCAGGAGGGACAGGGAACTGCTGGAGAGGGTCCAGCAAAGAGCTACAAAGATGATGAGGGGATTGGGGCGTCTTTCTTATGAGGAAAGGCTGAGGGACTTGGGGCTTTTTAGTCTGGAAAAAAGAAGACTGAGGGGGGATCTTATCAATACTTATAAATACTTAAGGGGAGGGTGCCAGGGGGATGGGAACAGTCTTTTTTCAGTGGTGCCCAGTGACAGGACAAGAGGTAACAGGCACAAACTGGAGCACAGGAAGTTCCATCTCAACATGAGGAGGGACTTCTTTCCTGTGCGGGTGGCAGAGCAGTGGCACAGCTGCCCAGAGAGGTTGTGGAGTCTCCCACACTGGAGACATCCCAAACCCGCCTGGACGCCGTCCTGTGCCACTGCTGTAGGTGTCCCTGCTGCGGCAGGGGGGGTGGACTGGATGATCTCCAGAGGGCCCTTCCAACCCTCACCATTCCGGGATTCTGTGAAAGCTGCTAAAATCCCAAGCCCTGGACCAGCCCGCAGGCCAGAGGCCCGGCCAGGGCGCGAGTGCTTTGCAAGGCCACAGGAGGACATGGGCTGCACGAGAGACGGCGCAGCGGGCACAGTGCTGCTAAAAATACGTCAGCGGAGGCCTCCATCACCTTGAACGGGCTCCGGTTACACCCCGACTGGATTCTTCTCATTGTGATAAATTCCAGCAGGCGCTTGCCATTAAATCACTGTAATTAGTAGCAGCTACTAAAGCACCTTTCAAAGCTTTCACTAAACTTTTGTGAGCTATCTAATTTTGTAATAGATTTCCAAGGATAAGTCAATGCTTGTGATTTAAGGAAAAAAAAATAATAAAAGACCACTGTTCAAACTAACACCTCCCTGCCTAAGTAACACCAGAGAGCGGCCAAATCGATTGCTGCGACGGGTCAAAAGCAGTGCTCCGCGTCACCTCTGAGTTTTTAACGGTAAAATATAAGTGCGGAAGGCGCAGAGATTTGTTCCGCAACTTCACACTTACCTCTACAAACGACGCGACAAACAGCTTCATTTTTCCGCCGATCCCAGTTGTCTGCGTATCAAACCAGCTTTAAGCTGTGCATACGATGTTTGGAAAGTGTCCACATCAGAGCACGGCCAGCTGGTTTGGCTTTTTGGACTGTGAGCACGAATTTTTCAGCAGGGTGAACTGCGGCACCGCCGTGGCTTCAGCCGGGACACACCTGTACAAACGCACTGCGGTCCTGCGGCACCGCTGTTGATTAATACGAGCAGCAGCTGTCCAGTAAAGTTAAAAATTTGGGCTGTTCCCCGTTTTGGGTTCCCCATTCCTGCCCTGTTTTAACATGACAAACCCCCTCCACACAGCAGTTTCAACACACCAGGGACAGAGCGTGTGCCTCCAGGCTGTGGGAAAGAAGAGGCTGCAGGTTTTGGCTACAATATTTGGTTCAAAAGAAAAAAAAAAAAAACCCACAACTTAATCAAAACAACCAAAAAACCCCCCCAAACCCCACCACCGGAGCAAAGCAGTGCCTCACCCTGTCGTTAGCAACGGTGCTGCCAGCAGCGCCCTTCCTTCAGGACAAGATACGAACATTTAGACGCCGAGTCCGAAATCGTAGCCCGTTTTTGTACCACTGCGCGCGACAGGCACCGAGCTGCTGCGGCTTTAGAGTTTGAGGAACGTGGCACGAAGGGGTTTTCTGTGCAGAGAAACCCGAGAGGAGGGTTAGCGACTGCTCGGTTCGTGAGCTACAAATGGAATGGCCAAATTTGTAACGCTCTCCATTACTTCAGCTTCAAGGCAAATTCATCATTTTAGAAACCCTGTCTTCTATTTCAGAAGACTGCTCCCGAGTAGATCTTAGTGGGTTATTTCAGCCGTTAGCTCAGAATCCGAATCATCACTGAGGAGCGGAGAAAACCATTATTTTCTGCAACCCCCATATCTTCAGCTGTCAACATTTTCAAAGCCTTCATCACACCGGCATTTACCAGTATCCAAAATAAATTTGGTAAGCTCTCCTCGCCTTAAGTACATGATCACGAGGTAAACCTTTGTGGCAGGAATTATAGGAACCATCAAAAACAATACTGAAAAAAACCTCAAGTGGAGACACTGTGTTTTATTAATACTCTTCCAGATTACATTTCTATTCCTAAAAAGAAAAACAGGAACACACCTAAATCTAAAAATTCCATTACTGTTCGATCCTGGGAATGGAATATTGTTTAGTTGGACCATTTTATTACTTTCCATATACTTTAATATTTCAAAATTAAAAAAAAAAAAAGGTCAAATAATACTAGCTCCAGACAGATTGCATATTGAACATGGTAGGTTGTTAATCACCACACATCGATTTCCTGATAAAAATCCCTGATTAAGAAGTTTTCCCTCTAAATTAAGTTTATGGAGTCCTCCGTCGGTGGCTCAGCCACTCGATGCTACAGGAACTGCTCCTGGGTTTCTTGTCGCTTTGATTATCCAACCTCGGGCGCACCCCGGAACCGACGGCCTTGGAGGTGGGAGCCCGTAGTTTTCTCCTCAACACCATCTGTTGAGCAACACGGAACGAGACACGGTCTGCTTCGAGCCTGAAGAGTCAGCTCTTGAAGAAAGAGGAAAGGTGGCCGTGTGTAACAGAGGAAGAAAAGAGGAAGCCTCAATACTCGTGAGAGCAGATCCTCAAAACTCAGCCAAGCCAGGTCCAGCAAGCAAGAAAACCACGCGAATCCCACCGAGGGAGCAGGCACCACAGCGTAAACAAACCAGACAATAAGCAGATCTCCACTGCAGAAGCTGTCCGCAAACGTGTCAGTCCCACGGATCATTCGCTATAAAAAGTTCAGTGTCTCATCTTCAGTGCTCGTTTAACTGTAATTCTGTACATTATATACAAAACAGCACAAGGACAGCTGCTCGATGCTTCCAATCCTTGTTCTTCTGCAGTGATGAAAAATTTTAAAAACCAGAGTCTGGACTTATAAATAGTGCAGAAAATGCAAATGCTAAGAAGACAATGCCTCCTATGATTGTCACTGAAAAGAAAAAAAACAAACAAAAAAGAAATTAGATACCAAAAGTTAAGTACGTTCCATGACACGTTACAGATTTTTTTTTTTCAAATACCGATTCCCAAATAATCTTACTACTAAATTTGTGCTGCAAACAGTGGACGCTGTTTCTAGCTCAGTGTCAGGGTGCCCACGTGCCATCCCACTGCCTACCCGCATTGGCAGCAATACGGTCTGGCCCTTAGAAAGAAGCTTCGTTTTACTCTTATTACTTTAGCCAGTACAAAACTGAGGCTGACACCTGCGGTTGGGTATTTGGCTGTATGGGGGAAAATACAATGTAATATTCTCACGCTGGAGTAAGCCATCGGTTAAGAGTGACATACCAGTTAGTATTTTTTTGCACAGTTTAGGTAACTATCTTGAAAGAGACAGTATCAAAGCCATTAACTGCTTGCTCTGGCCACAGTCTGCTGGAGCCTGGGACAGTATTCCGGGAAGGCACCCCTGTATTTGGACCGTTCTCCTCCTCTTCTCTAAACAAGTGAACAAGTTAGGTTAGACCAAAGATCCATCTAATAAGGCTATTCCTGCGGCCAAAGATCCACGTTGAGTTTATTAGGAGCATATAAAATCATTGCTAGATTAGCACCTCATTATCAATTTCCTTAGCAAGCACAACCGAATGAAGGTTTCACTTTTTGCAGTGAACTTGATTTTTTTTTTTTACAACCTCTGCAACTACAGAACAAATATTCTGAATGAACACTTCACAGCGCGAATCAGCTTCACAGAATCTGTCCCGGGAGCGAGAAACCTCACTACACCACACAGGACTGACAGCTGAAGCAAGCTGCAACCTAATCTGAGGAAAAACAAACAACCCGATGTAACCTTACTGGTCCTTCCTGTTACAGATAGCAGGTATGATAAAAAAAAAATAATTATACCACACAGAGAGTAGCTTTTAAAGCTTTTATATGGCTGGCATAACTTCCAAGTATGCAGTTCTCTTGCTCACCTGCAGGTCTGCAGTCAGAATTGCAACAGAATTTCTATTACCCACTGTCAAACAATACGTACTGACTATTCAAAATACTGTATTTCCTTCCTCTGCTCTCCTAAACACTAGCTAATAATGAAGCAAAACGTGCTTCACCTGTGTCCATCTTTAAACCCGGAGCTACAATACCCATTTTGACTCCTTGAATCAGAGCCAGTAAATCACCGAGTTCAATTAAGGCCGGACCCCTTCGAGGCACCCTGTGCAGGACGGTGGCACACGCTGGGACTCTTGCCTGGTAGGAGGGACAGGCGGCCCCGGGAACAGCGCAGGGTCACCCCCTGCAAGGGGAGCCGACTACAGGGCCAGGGGGAGGTGAACCAGAAGACACAGACTCAAAAAAATAAAGTTTTTGGGTTTTCCAAAAGTTTTGAGAAACACCGTTCCCAAGCATGTCGCCATTTACGCCACAAACATTACCAGCATTAATGCATTCTTTTGGTTGGAGTGAGTTTTCACTTACCAGTCCTAACAGAAATTTTTTGTGCTATCATTCTCCCTCCAATAACTGCTAAACCAGTGCAGAGGCAATGTCCCACTGTTCCTCCTACCGCCACGCCATAGGGGTCCTGAGGAAAAAAACACAGAAGGGAAACGTCAGCACAGTCGAAAACCTACTAGTCCTACAACCGCCTCCTGCTGTGAAGGAGCAATGCCTCGATTCCTCCGTTGTACGCTGTCAAGCATAGAAGATACTCTCTGGTATTTGCTCTGCTATCCGTCACTGCCTTAAAGACCAGAAACAGCGTACATCAGCCAGAGAGGCAGACTTAAATCTAAACCTGACTCATATAGGAGCATATGGCATGCTTCAACCAAGAAGCATCTTCAAGTCGTTAAATATAGATCCAGAAATCGCTCTGCTGTACTTAAACAATTAAGCAACCTCTAGAGGGAAGGTGGCAGCTGTTGAGAAACACAATATGCATCAGCTGGAAGAACACCAACCTAATTATAAAGAAAGAGAAAAATAAATCCATGAACCGCAAATGAACGGTTTCGGCAGCTAAAACCTTGCGACTCCTCTGTCCAGCTTCACAAGCTTGTCCTCAACACCCTGCCCCCCCCAATCATCCAAAGAGGGAAGTACGAAAGAATTTAAGCCCAGACGATAATAAACTCTTTTCAAAGTTTATTGTCAATGACAGCTTTCACATGGCTGGATAACAAGCAGCCACTCAATACATGAACAACTCTAACACATAAAGAGGTTTCTCAGCTCTCCTTACAAATTACACGGCTAAGGGCAGCATGTGTATTGAACACCTGATAAAATGGAAGAATTAGAAGCAGAAAACAACCTTTTAATGACAGATAACGAAGGCACATTAGGAGCACAACTTTCTGCTGCACAAAGATGAATGAGGGAAAGCGGAGTTGAGTCCCCCGCACATCTCCATGTGACTTTTAGCACCAGGAGGAAAAAAAAGCTGCTGCCATCACATGAGGAATGCATGAAATCTCTAACAGGCAAACAGCAAAACTGTCTAAGAAATGATACGGTATGAAGGAAAGACAACACTGACTGGCCAAAAGAACCAAAACCAGAAGCCAGTGAGGAAAGGTGGTGAGCACCAAGGAGAGGACAGGTAGGACAGCCCCAAAGAAGCACAGGCGAGAAGCACGGCTGTGCCAGCAGAACAGACTTGCCTCCAGGATCAGGACCCAAAGTTCCTGGAAATCCCCGTTTCCCTGCGGTCAGCAGTCACCTGTACAGCCTCAGCTGGCAGAGGGTGGTTCTCATGCCCCAACCCATTCCCTACTGCTGTCCCTGGAAGGTAAGAAGTGACGACAGCTTCCCTCAGCCCAGCGCCTCCAGGAGCAGAAGTGCTCAGACGCAGCAGCCAGGGCAAAGTCAGTCTAGTAGGACACTATGGAGCTGCCTTTTCTGTTTCCTCTAACAGATGAACAATTCTGAAGACACAGTAAACTACTAAGGTGTAAAATCAAGTTCTTAAGCACTGTTGTCAGGACTAGGTTCATGAAGAGAGACTTAACTCATTCCCCTGGTGTATGCACTCAGACAGCCAAACTATCGCCCCTTTTTTTCTCCAAAGGAGCCCTGTTTGTTTGTTGTGACAGGACGGACACTACTCGCTTAATGAACAGTCATGTAGCATTTCATTTTCTTTTCACTGAAGAATGTATGGTCCCAGCTGACTTACCACACTACTCAAATCTCTGTATAAAGGTAATTTCTTTCCTCACAAGCACTTCTGTAGTACTCCTGCTATATATCCTAGTACTTCACAAAGAAGGATTTATCTGAATATATTATGAAACAAAGGGGTATAAAAGAATCCCACAGATAAAATGAAAAAATATCCAGATCACAATCATTCACTGATTTTGAAAGCCAAGATCAAGGTATCTTCAATTCCCTTTTTGCAGTATTTATTTTTGTAGCACTTATACAAACACTTCATATGCTAAAGGCCCAGCATCCCACAGTCTCTAGTGGCAACGCTCAGCACTTCACGGACGAGACCGTAGAGTCTGATGGATGCTTCCTAACGGGACACTCAGAAAATACAAACCAGAAGTCAACCACCACCTGCGAAAAGATGGGCTTAAGGAACTTGCCTAGCACCGTACAAAAACTTGGGCAGAGGCAGGAATGATTCCTTGTTTTCCAAGCTGGCATGTACCTGCCTGGACAGTGAGATCACCCTCTCGTCCTGCTGCTCCCTGCCTCCTTAGCTCTACACCTTCCCTGCACCGTAACAGAGACAAGAGGTTCCCACAGACTACAGCCTCCTCATACACAGCCTGGATTCATCCCTAGGGAAGGTCTGAAAGTGCACTGAAAGAAGCAGGAGACCTAGGGAAAAAATCCAAATTATCTCAATGCATGAAAGAGTGTAGGCAAGCTACTTATGTTTATTAAAAGGTTGACTATAAGCCTTAATTTTCTGTTAAATATAATAGTTATATACATTCCAATCATCATGCTGAATATCATTTCATTTACAGTATTACTTACTGCATAGCTGTTCAGAGTTTATTTTAGTTCTATACACCGTACCATATCCACTTAGATTTTTAAAAAGTTATCTTTGTAACAGCTTTAAGTTTGCTGGGATGAAGGTGTCTTTTTAAAGCTACTGTGTTAAAACCATATGACCACACAGATCAAAGAGAAAGAGGTTCTGTAACACCCCTCAACACTGTAACAAAAAACAATTGTATTCAGCTGCATGATCTAAAACAACCGTTTCCAAAAATGCCTGTGCAGTCCAAATCGTGTAACAATAGTTTTCATAATACATGGAGCTTCAGTGCATTTATTTTTAGGTCTCGGCACAGCTGTAACGCTAAGGTACAGCAAGGCAGCAGGTGTGAATCTGATACCTCCTGCAAGAGTATTTTGTCTCTCCCGCTTCTCTGTGGGCAGCGCAAAGAGGGCAAAAGAACAGCAGGCGTTCCGCGACACTCACCTCTCTGGCGGCCAAGACTATGGTTGTTAATTGGGAACGATCACCCCATTCTGCTAAAAATGTTAAAGTAAAAGCTTGAACAAAGATTGGAGAAATAAAATGTAGCCACTTCTTCTGAGGTATAGTGGTGCCTGGCCCTGATTCCACATCTCCTGGCCCATTTAACAGTTTAGTTCTCTGAAGCTGTGGAGGACAAGGGAAAAAAAAAAACAAAAACTCAACCATAAGATTAGCAATGTCATCTAAACAACCCACATGAAATACTTAAACAGTAAAACTAGCCATTTAGTATCTGGAATGTTATTAGCCACTGACTGCTGCATTATCAATGTAATATTTATATTAGACACCATTTTACAAAACTAGCTACATATATGCGCACACATATGTGCGTGTACATATACGTGCATATATATACACTTGTAATCACCTCTAACCTCCAGTTATTGTTCATCTTGTACTGCTTGCACTTATGCAGCAGTTTCAGTCAGAAAGACACCTGGTTTCTAACCACGTTTTCTCCTATTTTTAAAGCAGGGATCCCCCTCTTCCCAAGTGGTGGCTCTCAAATTAGGATTTGCTAAAATTAATAAAAAAAAAAGAAATAAGATTAATACTCCACAATATTCCTTAGAAGTGGACCAGCATATTAAAAAAGTTATTATAACAGAGACCTTTGCTGCAACACTACAAACCTCAGCATACATACAAAGAAATAAGAAGTAGAGACAAGAGTAAACTGTTTCTGTCCTCTCTGCTAGCAATTCATTAAAAAAACCCCAAACCAAACAAAAAAATCAAAAGGACTCTATGGAGAAAGTCCCTTTTTTCCTGAGAAGGCAGGCTTGCCACAGAACTGGAATCACCTGTTGAAACAGCCTCCAGGGGCCACTTCTGCCCCATTTACCACACATTTTCTGTGTCAGATTATCAATCACAGACACAGCTGAACGCCCCAAACATGACAGTGCCCTTCTGCAGCTCCATAGCTGTAACTATTTCATCAGCCATAATTCACAGAAAGTTTAGGACTTACTTCCTCATCTTTTTTTTTAATTTCTGCTTGAACTTCCTCCAGTTCTTCCTGACCCTCATCTGGACTCATTTTCAAGCCTTCCCGAAGCATTCGGATGCCAAAAATTGCAAACAGTGCCGTTGACACATAGTATGTGTACACCCGAGGAATAACTGTGGTGGCATAGCCAAACAAAACTGAAACGAAAACAAATGCGTCATTTAAAAAAATAAGCCCGAGGATCATAATTGTTTTTCCCACATCTGAGAGATGCTTGCTAGCAAAGTCTGCTATTCAAATTCCACTGATAAATATCACTGCTTTTGTTAGTTTTATGTAAGTTTCTAATTTTTTTTGACAAGTTAATAACACTCTACAAACTCCAACCATTACTGGTCATACCAGAGGCTGAAGTCCATTAAATACGCAGACAAGGCACACCAGGCAAAGCTGATGCGCTGCTATCCCCAAGAGCCAGTCCAAGCAACATTATCTTTCCCATCAAGGGCTATGCAAATCCTGCCTTTCTCCAAGCACGCCATGAAACTATCATCTGTAATCATGCTAGGTTAATTCCATTTTTATGTATGACTACATAATGGATAGCATCTCTTCCCAGTAGTTTCATTTATCAGATAAAGTTAGAATAAGATTTTCTACAAGTTAAATCTCCTAGACATACCCACAAATCGTCCAGCTGCACTAATCCATGTCTGTCTTCTTTTGCCAAGTGCAAATACCTGCACATTACTACTCCCTTCTCTCCCACACTCCCCACAAACACACAACGTAACCAACTTTGATCTTCCTTTAATTTAAAAGCACTGATCCCACTCAAAGACCAAAAAGCTACCTTCACAGTGCATCTACTTTTACAGATACCAAAGGTGATCAAACTAAGCCAAAACTAGTTCTCAAAGAAGAGGAAATACGTATCCAGGACAAAGTGCTTGCTTCTTCACAAAGGAAGACTAGCTAGTATTTCTGGACAAAAAAGGCCTGTATAAATGAGAGGAAATGAAAACTCCACACCTAACGTTCAAGGCTGCTTGGACCATGCACTCACAACTGTTTCTGTTGTTTTAATCCACATGCAATTAGCTAAAAGGAAGCATATTACCATGTGCATTTTCTTGCACACACTTTCTTAGCTGAAAAATGCACTCAGAAGTTACTACATAATCTGGAAATTAATCCACACTGTCACTACCAAAAGTAAGACCAAAATTAATCAGGCTGTTCTATTAGAAAATGTGGCACATACATGTATGAATAACAGTATTAGCTGCACAGGTAAACAAAAAAAAAAAGGAGTTAAACAAAACTTCTTTTTAAAGACTGAAAATACTGAAGCAAAGCAATGCCAGAAACTATATAAAAAGATATTATTTTTCTTTTTTAGCATTACTTGCATAGTAAAATCAGAATGATAAGGCAGCTTGTTTTGTCATAAGGGTAGAGATGTCCCTATGCATAGCTTGAAAAAAAAAAAATCCCAAGTAGTGATCACTTGGAGCCAGTGAGTCTAAGTGAGCATGTTTTCATGAAATCGAGGTGGGCAAAACCCCCAGGAATTTCCAGACACAGATTGTATAAAACAAGGGCAGTGGAGAGAGCGGAGAAGAAAAAAAGCCAAAAAAAAAAAAAAAAAAAAAAAAAAAAGGCTCCTTTCTGAAGGAGAAGAAATTGTTGGGAACCTCTTAAACTGGGGGATAAAGCAGAAAAGAAAACTTTTCTAAAAAAAGCATCAAAATAGATTTGAAGAAAGACTTCGTATAGAAAACAGGAGAGTGGTGATGGGCAGGAGAAAAGAGCAAGATTTACAGAACAGTGCATCACCTGCAGTACTAAATAACATTAAATGAAGCAAACAGTGCAGAACTGGAAGAAGCAAAGACTGTTATACTAAGTGAGTAATCGAAGAAACTCATGCAATGCTATCATTACACACAGTGCAAATGGAAACTGCTCCAAAACTGCAATAATAATTGCAGCAATATATATAGCAGTAGCTACACATCCAAAAACCATTCATAGAAACACTTGGCGAGAAACCTGAAGCCAGCTAATCGTCTGTCCCCAGCATATATAAACCAATGAACACTACTTCAATTATTTCTGAAATGGGCATGGTTAGAAACAAGCACACCTACAACAAAACTTACGCTGCATCTGATATACCTGAAGGCTGCTCCATTTTACGATCACTGCTACGTAAGCACCCACAGCTACAGGTTCCTCAAGTGCCACCTGACACCTCACTCCCTCTCCAGCTCTTGGCTCTGTCAGTACCACCCATCCCAAAGGATCACAGCAGAACGTCATCTTCCACTTACGCAGCTCCTAGCACAAATCCAAACAGCTACACATAGAGGAATACAAGTCAGACGAGGGAAATTTGTCATCATATTAAGACTCTTTCGCCTTAGGAGGAAAAAGGGAAGTCACTCCCACATTCCCTTTAGGCACGTTAATTTAACAGGAGCTAAAAATAAAAAGGAAACTAGTGGCCCAAAAATCAAAGGAAGTGCTTAGGCTCCCAATCCCACGCCTCTTCCTTAAACTCATAGTGAGGTCTAGGGACCGCAAACACCTTGTTACAGGTAAGAGCCTAAATATTTAACCGGAGCCCAGGAAAATTCAACCTGTCCCCAGGAAAACCTTCACACTTTCCTCAAAACAGAAAACTGCATATACCTACTACCTTCATTTTAATTTCAATTAAGATTTATTGATACATATGTACCCAGTACATCTTAAGAGGTGAAACAAAAAGAAAAGAGTGCTAACCTGATAAACATGTCATCAGTCCCAAGGCAAGCATAGCACCAGCCAGTACAGTCAAACGGTTGTACCGCATTGCCATGATGGCTGCAATGAAGAAGGTCTTATCCCCCAGTTCTGACACAATGATGACTGATATAGCAGCCACAAATGCATGAATGAAGCCCAAATTAGTCTTGTCAGCTGTCTCTTCATTGACAACGTGAACTGGAGCAACTGGTGAGGACCCCTTCTGTAAGAGGAAGGGAAAGAAAACAACAACAAAAAACTCACTAGTTAATTATAGCTGAATAGTTAGCTCGCAGAAGTACTGAGCCTTGTATTTCTCCTGTCATATCATACCATGTAGCGTGACATTTTAAGTATACACCTCTCACGCAGCATTAATGATCATTAACTAGTTACTGGCTGCCACCTACCTCAAATTGCTAGTTAGGCACTTCGAAAGATCAGATCGCGCACTGATTATTAAAGTCGTACTTCACTGTGCACACTATTACCAGAACATGAGAACCACTATTAAAACAAAACATGGTGAAAGCTGCTTTAGTTCAGCTCAAATATTGCTGTCTTTACAAGCCCTAGCTATTTACTTTATGACCTTGACCAAATAAGCAATTTTCTGATATAAGTACTAAGAATTTAACTCTCCAAACTAAAATTGGGCAACTACAATAGCTTAGCAGAAATACAAATTCTTTGCAAAAAGAGTCAGAATCACTTCCTTCCCTTGCAGAATCTTTGCATCCCAGCTGCCTTACAACTTTTCGCAAGTTTTCATCAGCTTTTTTTGTACAGGCTCTACGTTCGTTGAAAACTAGCTTTAAGACTTTCCAGCGGTCAAACCAGACCAGCCGACTCCAGATCTCAGTTATCGAAGTGTTTACTTTCACAGAGATTACGATACATACAGTCAAAAGCTAAACTCAAAACAAGGAAGCTGGCATTCACATACTCGACCAGAGATGGCTAAGAAAGCTTGTTTCAGCACATCCACCAGCAGAGACAGACTGCAACGTGTTTTAACACGGCGACTTCCCAGCATTCCACTTTCAGCACTGCTCTTAAGTTTTTTGGGTTTGATATTTAAAAGTTTCCACGCTCTCTCTGATACACGGCGACCTCCCAGAGTTCCTTCACCTTTAGCAGCCCTGTAATTTTTTTGGCTTTTCGTATTTAAAAGCCAGCATGCTCTACGTGCTACATCAAGGCGTACGTTGATAGTTTTTTTTCATCCTTCTGAGTGCCCACCCGGCACTGGAATCGCCTAACCAAGAACACCATTTTAAAAAGTTTTAAGGCAAAGAAATTAACCTTAAATATTGAGGGGGGGGGAAAAAAAACAACCCCAAACAACTGGCAGGTTTTGAGCCTTAACAAAGCCTGCTTTCACCTGCTTCTGTGAGGAAGACCCGGAGAGGTCGGTTCTCCCCCTCAGCAAGCGGGGTGCATAGTTATCCGCTGCAAAAAAACCCCACATTAATCCATTTAAAACCATGCACCTAAATCCCCCTCTTTTAGCTGGAAAACGGACAGCTTCAGGGCTCTCCTTTGCTGCTGGCCCTGCAGCTGTCCCTTTTTTAGCTAAAAGAGGGGAATTTCGGGGTCGGGCGGCCCCTGGAAGGCGAGGCGCCCTGCAGGCCGGGCCCGGCCCCGCCTCGCCTCACCTCACCTCAGCCCGCGGTTCGGCTCCCTGCGCCGCCGGCGGTGGCGGCGGCTCCTTCTTCCTTCCGGGCTCTTCCTCGGGAGCGGCGCTCAGCCCCGCCGGGGCCGTCAACAGCAGCAAGAGCCAGGCCGCCATCAGCAACGCGGCGGCCCGCCGGAACGGCGGCGGCGAGGCCATGGCGGCCGAGCGCGGTGCTGAGGGGAGAGGAGGGCGGGGCGGCGCGGAGGCCCCCCTCGAGAGGGCGGGGCCGCGCCGCGCCGATTGGCTGCGGCCGCCGTTTGACGGCCGCCGCTGACAGATGCCCCGCCCTCCGCCCCGCCCCGCCCCGCCGGACCCGGGGACGGGGGACCGCCGCCGGCGCGGACCCCCGGCGAGTGCCCGGTGCGGCCCGGGCAGAGGCGAGGCCCCTTCTGCACATTTTGCGCTCCTGTTTTTGCGAACGGACAGCTCGGTTTTGAAGAATTAGACAGGACGGAAAGGGAGAGGCGTAACGAACCGCTTTAATTAGGTAATTCGTAAAATATAGTTCACAAAATAAAAATTCTTCTCATGTACAAAATAATACACGCGTGTATTAAGAAGACACGCTGAAACATCAGCACCCATATACGACGTCACGCGAACTGATCATTCACTCCGGTATCATGAAAAGGACCGCAATATGCAATGGCTCAGTGCAGCCCGGGGAAGGGAAGGCTCCGGGACACCTCACAGCCCCTTCCCGTACCCGAAGGCGCTACAGGAAAGGTGGGGAGGGACTCTTTACCAGGGACCGTAGTGACAGGACAAGGGGAAATGGTTTTAAACTGGAAGAACGTAGATTTAAATTAGATATTAGGAAGAAATTCTTCACTGTGAGGGTGGTGAGGCACTGGCCCAGGCTGCCCAGAGGAGCTGTGGCTGCCCCATCCCTGGAGGTGTCCAAGGCCAGGCTGGACGGGGCTTTGAGCAACCTGGGCTGGTGGGAGGTGTCCCTGCCCATGGCAGGGGGGTTGGAACTCAATGATCTCTAAGGTCCCTTCCAACCCAAACATTTATATGAAAAAAAACAACCCTGTGCTGAGTGACACCATCTCCCCAGTGAAGAATTTCTCTGCAACGCCTGTCAGGCCCTGGTTTCCATGTGTTCTCTGCCTCGGCAGTCCATTACACCCGCTCCCACCGGCTGTTTATAAACCAGCGTAGCCGTGGTTGTGGTCGTCCTGCATAACCGCCCCCTCTAACATACAAGGGATTCCAATAACCTGCAATAAGGATGACAGAACCGCAACCAAGAACATTAATTTTCTGCAAATTCTCTTCTACGGTCTCCCTAGACAGAGAACCTTCCGCGATTTTCCCCGTTTAGGGACAAACAAGGGGTTTTCATCAATGAATACTGACTGTGGTGCAGAAGGGAGAATGCAGAGAATGGGTCTGTTTATCTCCACTGCTGAGCATGAGTCATTCCTCCAACGCAGCTTTCTCCACCGGTTTTTGTGCTTGCAGTCACAAAGCAGCGGTTGGTTTTAATTATCAACAGGGAAGCACAGAAAGACAATACTCAATTTGCCTCCCTCTGAAGTGATTCAAAGAAAAGAGACTAGGAAAAAAATATGCTTAAATATGAGACAAGGCACGAAATACAGTATTTCAAATGATTCCCTGCACCCTCCTTTCACTACACAGTTTCCATGTATATGTATTTTGGCTTGCTGCACAACAGCAAGTGTTTTATGCATAAGATATAATTATCACACAGAAAAGAGCCAATTAGCATCTCTTCAGTTTGAATTAAGGTCTTCAGCAAACCTTTTTTTAGCTTGTACAATACGCGGAGACCTTACATTTCCTCTCATAAATTGGTCACATGGATGCGAACAGCATTAAAATTATGAGCTTTTAAGCTAGAATTAGAGAAAATGTGCAATTTTACCTTGGCTTTAATAAACTGTAACTCTCTTATTCCCTTATAGAAAACATTTTCCAGTTTGCACTAAAGATACTTTAGAAGAAATATGCTAAAAAACAAATGGTATAAATGCTTTTCGATGCTTTGGGTAGGAGCTAAAGTTTTTTTGATAGAACTCGTGACACAAAGCAGCAGCCAGTGCTTGGTTAAAAAGAACATACATCACTACACACCACCACGTCACGTTGAGAAATCCAAGCGTGATGGCCATAGATACGTATATCAGGAGTTCCGCAAAATAATGAGGGCAAGAAACTCTCTCAAACCAGTCTCCCAAAGGTACACTGTGGCTCAGAGTTACAACCTTTCCTGCAAACAAACAGAAATAAATTAGTTGAGAACAACGTGCGCTAAATAAACTTTTCTCTTCTACTCACAATTACAGAACAACAGGCTCATTAACGTTATCATCATCATCCACCTCCATCTGATCTGGCAGCTTTGCACTTCTTAATGAAATAAGATGCCACCTCTGGCTATATGCGCAAATACAGAGCAAGGAAACCTATTTTTAGTTCACATGGAGACAGGCGAGAGGTCCCCAAGGAGTGGCACAACTCCTAAGCATTAGGATGCGTTTGTCCTGAGGATACTAGAAGCCAGACCTTCGTTTTAAGTTCCATAAAACTTTATATACAGACACAGGGACACACACCCACCCCACTCAGCCATCCAATCTCTCTTCCAAACAGCCCCATTTAATCTACTGAAAGTCCTACAGAGATCACCCAACTACAGGAACTGAAAAATACTTGTGTTTTAAGGTATTAGAAGCTACAGGAGCCTATTGAAACAAGCAGGAAAAAAATATCTAAGTGAAAATGAAACGTCTTACCTGATTTACTTTTTCTAAGATTAGCTAGAATCACAAGACATCTGTGTTGGTGAAGAGAGGCCCAAATATACATCGTAACTCCTACAACGTGATACCAGCAGATCTGCACTGAAAGCTTTTTTCCTGAATGAAATATGTTTCATTAAAATACGGCCAGGAAATACCTTCCCAAGCACCATCCCAAAACATTGTATACATTTTTAAAGTGTTACTGTCTCACAAAATTCTAGGAGTGAGCCTCTAATTCCTTGAAAGATGCTTTTAAATCCTGCATCTTTAAGTTCTCAGCTGGTAGTTCATTTCCCTTAACCGCTCTATACTAAAAATCTCTAGTTCTTAATCCGGTAGCTTGAGGTACAGCATGATGTACAACCCACACACAATTAATAGTCCAAGACCTCAATATTCACCAGTGTTTGTAATTCTTATCATTCAAATGAAAGACGTTGGCATGGTTCAGGTCAACATGTAAGTTTGTTCAGGTCAACATGTTTGTCTCGTTCACAGTGAGTGAGATACACACACATACACTGACACATATATACACACATAGTGTGAACCACATAAGCCTTCAAAAAAATGTTAACTGTATTAAGGATGATTTCTAACGTACAAGCCAATACACCATCTCTAAGAATCTACAAGATGTGAAAAGTAGAAGACACACCCAGAAAGAATAAGGTTTTATCTAAACATAGGTGATTTGAAAGTTCTTTTAAAAAAATCGTTGGATTAAACTGGAGCTGATGTGGTTGGAAGCGGTTAAAAACTTCACTGAAGTTGCACACTCAATAATGACCACCTTACAAAAATTAGTCATGGGAGAAGCGCTACAACCAGCTCACGGTTCACCTGTGCAGAGGAACAGCAGCTCAGCCGTGAGACTCAGTTGAATGTGTTGGCAGAATATAACTCAAATTTCTGCTGTATTAACGGAGACATTACAGTACCGGGGGAAAGAAGAAACTGATTGATGCAAGGCAGAGCAGTGGTGAGTTCTCAATGGAAAGCAAAGGAGGTGGCCAAGACAGGCTTGCAGACTCACTTTACTGGAAAGCTTACAACAACAAAAAAAAACAAACTCCAGTTTGAGGACTGAAGTTGCATAGCGGAATTTGAGAACTGGTACCTATTACTGTCCTTCCTAAAGCATAGGTGTCTCAACGCCAAACTGATCGGTAATGATCCTGAAAGTACCTACGCGAGATGTCTTTCAGGAAATAACAGTGATGGTTAACATGAAAGCGTGGGTCAGTGTCTGTGTGTATGTATAATGCTGGTTGATTATGTGAAATACTGAAATGTAGTTACTTTGAACTATGCCTGTGAGTATTTTCACATCGCATCAGTTAACACACTTCTCACACAAGCAACCCTCTATGAAACCGAGTGAACAATTTGCCACGGTGGAAACAAGTGGGAGCAAAAATGCGTCTTTGGTAATAACTAAGCAGACACTTACCATCGCTGATGTTAGTAGGCACTTGACACAGCACAGTTGAGCCAACAGCAATGTAGTAAGCAAGCCCAAAGCAATACTGCACAATATGAATGACGCCGTTGGAAAACACGCTGGTCCAGAGGCATTCCGCAAGTCTTCGACAGCTATGCAGCCACAGCAGCAGGAGAACCAGGAGCACAGAGACGTGCTCACAATCTGCTTGCGGATAAAAAAATAGCAACTTTGAGACAGACAGGAACAATTTAATCCCAAGAGTGCTTCGAAAAGGCTACTTTTTCCCCTCCCCACAGCAAAATTTTACCCTCATTTTAAATTAACTGAGCACTGGGGAAAATATTTGTACATCTGAGGCACTGCTGACCACAGCAAGATTACTTCTAGAAGGTGCTAACAGCCCTTTCTACTAAAAGTACTGCTGAAAGCCATCATATCCATAAATTATAATGATTTCTACCTTAAATAATGACAAAGGGACTTGGTATTCCAGGAAAGTCACTTGGAGCCTAGTTTAAAAGCTGCTGATGAAGTAGCACTCGAAGAATACAAATTCAGCACAGGATGGTAGCACAGCTTTCTAATATTTATATGGCTGCAGCATAATAGCTGGAATACTTGCCCGTGTCCTCACTCTGAGAATCTCTGCCCAGAGCACGGTGCACGTGCTGAATCCATGATGGGAGCGACCCTCCGAGGAACTCAGCTCGGAAAAGCCAGGTCAGCAGAAAGCCGTTCCAGAGCACAGAAACCACATAAAAGTGAGTAAACCACCTGTGGGAACAAAAAGGGGCTTCATTAACGTTCTCACTGTTCCTTAGTTGGAAACGTAGCTGCAGGACATGTTTGTCTGATGGTGAGCACGTTCCCTTTTGGTTCCCAAATTAATAAGGAGACAACTTGGGACTCCAGTGGTATACAGCAGGAATAACCCTAATGCCTTCTTCACCCAGCGAAATGCTGCCTGGAATAACCTCTAACTTAGCTGCACTAAAGAGGAGAAAGCGTAAACCACAACACTGCAAAGGTATTTCTCAATGCTTACAACTAACCATGACGTGCACAACTTTTTCGTTATAATTTACAGTACTGAAAGCACATCCAAATTAATTTTCTGGCCATTTCCAGGCTGTTGCGCCTAGCAGCACTCCCACTTTCCTTAGTTCTAGTGGATGCATTACACGACTTGTTAAAGTTCACAAATGACAAACACAGATGGTAAAAGGCACCCAGAAGTAATTAGTCAGCTGTTCACTAAAATATCTTGTTCCTCTGCAAATTCAAGGTCTGCAACAATCATATAGAAAGAAAAGGAGAGACCACCAATACCACTGGATGACTACGAGGCAAGACCACATGGTTTTTTTAAGAAAACAAAGAATTCCCCCAACCCTATAATGCACATACAAAACCGCATTATACATTACTGAAACACAAGACTTTATGGTCAAGACAGGTAACTGGATGGAGTTCAACAGCCTATGATACCCAGCTCAAACCAGGTGATCCAGTATTTCCTTTTGTTTTTAAAACTAAAGTCTTTCTGGCTACGAATAAAAATGGGGACCTCTGGAAACACCGGCAAAGAGATGAAATACGTACCATGGGAAGATGCTAATGGCCTTCTCTTGGCAATGAAACTGTCAGTGCAAAACCAGGATATAACTGTATAGTCAGAGAAGACACTATTTCTTTGGTACACTCAAACTTTTCTTTTGGGGGACTGTAGGGGTACAACACCCTTGCTTAGTGAAACCACATAAAATGACCCCTTCCCAAAGCAGCTCAGGTGTCTTTCAAGAGCAAAAGAGAGGCCAAGTCAGAACCAGAGAGGCAGCGAGCACCCCTGCACACTCCAGAGCACCTTGCCCATTAGCAGTTGGTAGCCCCTTCAGATGATCATGTCTCCTCCTGGGTTTCTTCTCCTACCAAGCACAGACAGCAACATTCGCTCTGCTGATTTGCAACAGAAGTAAAATCTAGCTCCTCTCACCCATTTTCTGCTTGGAAGACAAATAGAACTTGTATACCGATAAAAACCCATTGCCACCTCCAAGTTTCAAGCTTTTCCCCCGCTGTCCTGTTACTCAGCAGACTTCTGTCTCATCACTCGCCAGAGAACTTTCTCCACATGCACTGCTTTTTGCTACCAGCACACAAACAAGTCCTGCCCGCTTAGCAGAGACGTGCCCTGCGAGGTTTCAGCAATCCTAATTACGCTGGGGACGTATCTGGCCTACAGAGCAATCCAGCACTGCAGTAAGCACATGTGTCATCCCTCAAGGACAGATACGTTCACTATTTGCCAAACCAACCCGGAATGAATCATAACATTTGACAAGATGGAACGGCAAAGTTAAAAACAAGCCTAGGCTAGTGAAAATGCAGTGCTTGTTTGGAAACAAGATGCAGATGAATGGAAACAGAAAATGCCTCAACGGCTACCTTCAGGATCTTCTCTGGTTTTTCAGCTAGCAGGGTTACGGGTTCACTACTCAAGTTAACAGAATTGCTTTGTAGATGTTGAGAGCTCGAGACCAATTCCCTGAAAAAGCCACGTTCTTCCCTAAGAAGAGGTGGTAGGAAACTTCTGTCGGTGAAAGGTCAACTCAAATGAGAACCTACCTTAAGGACGTGTCACTTTGCAGTATGCTGCAATTAAGACAAAGCCTTTACGAGCCCTTATTTTCCCTGAGGGTACCGCAGAGCTTGAACACAGCCCTGGGTATTTTCCGTAACCAGAAGCCGGATAACCAAGATGCTACATCACAACCTTGCCATGAATAATAACACGCTGTGCTATTTTTATTTTTTTGGGGTAACATTTGGTTTGAAAGCGATGTATATAAAAGGCGTCGGTGCTAACACGATGGCGACAGCCGGGGCGATGGGCTCTTTGGGTGACGCAGCCTCCCAGCCCCGTCCCGCTGGCCTTGCGAGAGCCCGTCCCGCCTGCCTTCAAGCCAAAGGCTACTTCTAGTCACCCATTGCGGCTGACCAGGAACGATGAAATCCCAGTATAGAAAGCTGTAAATGGGGTTTTTCCTACCCATTCTTTTCCCTCTTCCGTCCTGTTAAAGCATCGAGTAAGAGACGTGTTGGGGTAACGCCGCGCGGTTCTTTCGCCTTATTAGAGACTGTTCACGCCGCAGGGTCCAGGCGGTCATGTTAACGTGCTGCCATCGCTATGCCATTTTAAAAAGAAACCTTAAAGGAAAAAGACGACCGAGGCCGGGTTTAGGGCAGCAAACCCGCCGCACGCTTGCACAGCGGGCCGTATTGCCGGGTCCCCGGCCTCAGCCGCGCGGGAAGGCTGGTTTTGCAGAGCCTGCGTGAGGCTGGGATTCCAGCGATGAGGCTTTTGTTCCAATTTTGCTGTTCTGGGAGCTGCGGACGATGGCAGCCCGTACCCTCCTCGGTCGTGTCCCCGTGTCCCCGTCCCCCCCCCCCCCCCCGCCTGTCAGAACAGCGCGACGCTCCCTCAGCGCGCCAAACATGGCGGCCGCTGCCCGCCCGCAGCGCCGCCCTCCACACCGCCCCTTCCCTCACCTCTTGGGCACCTGGAGGAGGCGCAGCCAGGCCGGGGGCTGCCCGCAGCCGCCCTTCGTCTTCCCGTAGCGGATAAGATCCTGGAAGAAGCCGGAGACGAAACCGCCGGGCCGCCGGGCCGGAGCCCGCCATAGCAGCAGGGCCGCCAGGAAGGCGGCGGCCAGCAGGGCCCAGGCGGCGGCCAGCACCGCCGGCATGGCCCCGCCGCAGGCCCGCCCCGCTCCGCTCCGCCCACGGGGCCTGCCGGCGCCGCTGCCCCTTCCCCTTCCCCTTCCCCTTCCCCTTCCCCTTCCCCTTCCCCTTCCCCTTCCCTTCCCCTTCCCCTTCCCCTTCCCCTTCCCCTTCCCCTTCCCCTTCCCCTTCCCCTTCCCGCCCGGGGAAGCCCCGGGCACCGGGGGAGGCGAGGCTGCTGCGGCAGGCCCTGAGAAATCACGAAGCCAACCATGCTGGCCCCCAAGGGAGAGGGGTTCCCTCGGACACCCCCCCCCAGGGAATGACCCCCTCCCCCGGCTGCATCCCTCCTGCGTGGGCGCGGGGATGCCGGATGCAGGGATGCGGGATGCAGGGATGCGGGACATGGGGATGCGAGGATGTGGGGATGCGGGATGCAGGGATGCGGGACATGGGGATGCGAGGATGCGGGATGCAGGGATGCGGGACATGGGGATGCGAGGATGTGGGATGCGGGATGCAGGGATGCGGGACATGGGGATGCGAAGATGCGGGATGCGGGGATGCGGGATGCAGGGATGCGGGACATGGGGATGCGAGGATGTGGGATGTGGGGATGCGGGATGCAGGGATGCGGGACACGGGGATGCGAGGATGTGGGATGTGGGGATGCGAGGATGTGGGATGCGGGGATGCGGGATGCAGGGATGCGGGACATGGGGATGCGAGGATGTGGGATGCGGGATGCAGGGATGCGGGACACGGGGATGCGAGGGTGCGGGATGTGGGGATGCGGGATGCAGGGATGCGGGACACGAGGATGCGGGGATGCGGGATGCAGGGATGCGGGACATGGGGATGCGAGGATGCGGGATGCGGGGATGCGGGATGCAGGGATGCGGGACATGGGGATGCGAGGATGTGGGATGCGGGGATGCGGGATGCAGGGATGCGGGACACGGGGATGCGAGGGTGCGGGATGTGGGGATGCGGGACATGGGGATGCGAGGATGCGGGATGTGGGGATGCGGGATGCAGGGATGCGGGACATGGGGATGCGAGGGTGCGGGATGTGGGGATGCGGGATGCAGGGATGCGGGACATGGGGATGCGAGGATGTGGGATGTGGGGATGCGGGATGCAGGGATGCGGGACATGGGGATGCGAGGATGCGGGATGTGGGGATGCGGGATGCGCCGTGCTTCCCGACGAGAGACCCAGTTGCCCCTCGGCGGGGTTCAGGCGTTGGGTTATCTCACCCAGTCAGCTCCCTGACTCTCTCGCTGCCTCCGAGCGGGCACCGAAAGATGGTTTCAGACTTTCCACGAGGAAAGGAATGGTGTTGAGTGAGGGCGTAGTTGTGCTAGTACTTCTAAATGCTCTAGAGTAAGATTTTAAATCAGGATTCTCAGGAAAAAAAAAAAAAAAAAAGGCTGCGTTTCCAAGTCTTTAAATACAGAACAACCTGCTTTGGTTAGTCTTTAGTGCTACTTCAAACCGTCCTGAAATCAGTAGATTGAGAGAATAAAGCAGTGGCCCCTTCCTTGCAGCTCACTGAGGTTCAGGCCTGGAGCACACACGGGTTTTTGACTTCAGGAGGAACTTCTGTTGATACCGCTGTGCTTCCACAGCACCGGTGTGGCTGCCTTTATCCTGGTGCCTCCTAAGGTATCTTTAAAGGTGTTGATAACTTTTTTTCCCATATGGGACTGAATTATGTCATAAGCACTTTAATTGCATCCCAACCAGCTACCAAACCCATATCATATCTTTTTTTTTTTTTTTTTTTTGGTGTAGATCAGGCTTGATTGAAAGAAAATTTTTAAATTTTACCAATGTACTTTCCTAAACAGAGGTATGAACCCCTCCTAAATGATGACTGTATTAATCCGTCCCATCAGTGAATCCTGCAAAGCTGCGTGTGCTCAGCTGGAGCACTCATGACATCAATGACATCGCTTTGGGAAAAAATCCTCGGAGCTCAATCAGTGAGAAATATCCGGTGATTTTTAGGTAGGAGAGCTGAGCTTTCCTTACCTACCACATCTGTCACATGCATGGCGGCGCAGGATTAGCTCCTGAGACGGCGGCACAGAATTAAGCGGCAAATCTCTTAAAATGGCAGCAGCCAAACCAGGGGAGCTGGGGGTCGACACTGGCTTTAAAGCACTTTTTAAAATACACTGCAGATTCTCCTGCTGGAAATAGTCGGGCCCATAAAGAGGGTCCTTCCTTTGTCTGAACAGTACACTTTTAAAACTTGAAATAGTTTTGCTCGGCAATTTTGGCGGCCAGCGTGGATGCCGTTTTCAGGAAATCATGGTCTGAAGACTCCTGGCTGGGTGCGTGGCATGGCCCTGCGGCATACTGAGCAGGTCCTTGGCTTCCGCTGCGCCCAAGTTATATTTTTGTGTGCAGCTCGGGCTTCGGGGGTGTTTGTAAAGCGAAGGATAAGGAATGTGGCCGTTACGGTGCCCGTGAGGCAGTGGCAGCCAAGGGGCCTGCAGGCGTGCTGCTGGGGGATGGAGCTGGTGAACGACCCCGGCAGGACAGTCACACACACCCAGAGACATGCAGTGCCTCGTGCCGTGTTCCCCTTTGGGGTGACAGGTACCCAACTTTTTGGCACTTGGTTGAATTACTTAAATTTAATTTCACTAACCCAGAGGCATGGAAGTACAGCTCTCACGGAGGTCAGTGAACTAGCAAACGTTTAATATCAAATACTGTCCCATCAATTAACCTTTATATAAGGAACAGAGAGCAGAAGGGCTCTATGCGTGGGTCCGTAGCGCATGGTAAGATTGAGGCTTTATTTCTCCTTGGCTCCCTGTGTCACTGTCCGCGTTGCATTGACTGCAACGTTACTGGCAAAGCCAGGCAAAGAGGGAGTTAGGCGGCACGAGCCAAGTCTTGCTCTGCACTCTACCGGGATATACAGGCAGCAAGGGAGAGAAACGCGTGTCTGAGGAGAAGTACGGCTGTAACAGAGCAGATCCCTTTTAGTATCCATCTTATTCCTTGGCTCCAGCACTGCTGCCATGTGGTGTTGCCTGTGGGGCAAGTAAAAGCCACAGCATGAATGCCATGCCCGCAGACCAGCCCGTGGCAGGGACCGTGTGCAGCAGCTTAAAAGTGAAAAAAGCACTGTTTTGGTGAACACTTGCTCAAAATTTACTTCAATCTACTATGAAAGGGCTGCGGAGTCCACCCATCAGCAACTCCACACTCAGTCATAGAATCATAGAATGGTTTGGGTTGGAAGGGACCTTGAAGATCATCGAGTTCCAACCTCCCTGCCACAGGCAGGGACACCTCTCACTAGACCAGGTTGCCCAAGGCCACGTCCAGCCTGGCCTTGAACACCTCCAGGGATGGGGCAGCCACAACCTCTCTGGGCAGCCTGTTCCAGTGCCTCACCACCCTTAAAGTGAAAAACTTCTTCCTAATGTTTAATCTACACCTGCCCTCTTCCAGTTTAAAGCCATTCCCCCTCGTCCTATCACTACATGCCCTTGTAAAAAGTCCTTCCCCAGCTCTCCTGTAGGCCCCTTTAGGTACTGGAAGGCCGCAATAAGATCTCCCCGGAGCCTTCTCTTCTCCAGGCTGAACAGCCCCAACTCTCTCAGCCTCTCCTCCGGTGAGATATCACCACCGCTGCAGTTATCACAGTGAACCACAGGTTGCAAGTGACAGATTTAATGGTAGAAGAAAGATGGTGGCTTGTGTTTATGCACCAGTCCTTCCTTTGCACGCGGGTGCTGGTTCTGCTCCCGCTGTGGCGCAGGGCAGTGTTCGGTGACAGGGGCAGATGCCAGGCTTCAGGTGGGTCATTCGGCAAAGCTGGTGATCGGCAGAGGGCTGTGAAGTTGCATCTCCGAGGCTTTCTTGGCCGCAGAGTCGGTCCTTCCTGGACACCCAAGGCACCCCCAGCTGCCAGCTGGCTCCAGCCGCGGCCGGTGCTACAGTGGTGCAGGGAAGCAGGATCCGACCTCCAGATGCGGTCAGTTTGCCGGCTGTTTCGTCAGAGTTTAGATAATTGGAGGAAGAAGGGAAGGAATACAGCTGTGAGGCTGGGAAATGGTTTGAAGGAGAGAGGAATCGGCAGTTGGTCGTCTTAAATATGCCTTCTATATTTGCATTTGCAAGTTATGTTGAGGAGAAGATGTAAGTTGTACGCTGCTATTTCTCATAATTGCGTATATTTTTTTGCACAGCAGTAAAAGCCCTTCTCTCTGGGAATTTTTTCGCCAGTGCTGTACATCTGTGGCACATTATATCACCCGTGCGAGGTAATGATTTTCCCACTTTTCAGACGAATAGTTCCCTCTAGGTGGCACCAACACTCTTCGGTTCCCCCGAAGCCCGCCCGTCCTGCGCTGGGGTCCGGCTCCTGCTACCCGGGAGGGCCCGGGGGGGCCCCGAGCATCCTCCCAGCATCCTCCCAGCATCCTTCGAGCATCCTTCGAGCGTCCTTCAAGCATCCTTCCAGCATCCTTCTTCCAGCATCCTTAGAGCATCCTTCCAGCATCCTTCCAGCGTCCTTCAAGCATCCTTCCAGCATCCTTCTTCCAGCATCCTTAGAGCATCCTTCCAGCATCCTTCCAGCATCCTTCAAGCATCCTTCGAGCACTCGTCTTCCAGCATCCTTAGAGCATCCTTCCACCAGCAGCACTGCGGGGCTCTCACCTCGCAGCCCCTCCTGGCATTAGCGATTTGTGACGGTCAATGTACCGATAGCATTTGTAGGCTTTGTAATTTGACAATTGTGAACGTTTGTGGTTGCGCGTTAGCTTTTCGTGGCAAATATTTCTTCTCAGCTCTGTGATGCTTATGCCTTCATAATGGGTGGAGTTCAGCTTACCTAACTTTACCCATTTAAAAATTAACTAGCTGGAATTAGTTAGGTGGCTTCCTACTGTAAATGATAGAGACGGGTATCTGTTGAGCTGAATTGTCCTCCCTGGAGAACATCCTTCTGATGGAAAGAAAATTTTAAAGGCTCCAGAATAAAAATGGGTATAAATTACTTATCCTCCTGGATCTAGAGTTGGTTCAATGAGTGCCCATGCAAAAAAGCTTTCACCTCGATTACAAAAAGCACTTTTCCACAAAGGTCTGGGCCACACAGGACAGTTATCTGGGAATGTAACCGCTTCGTGTTTCCCGCCTGTTAAGGAGACCTGCCGGCATGGTTTAGAGGCTGCTGTGAGACATCACTTATAACAAAACTTGTTCCCAAGGAGAATGGAGAGAGAGCCTGAAAAGATGCTGTGCAAAAGGTGGGAAGAAGGGTCAAAGCTTGGCTGAACCATATAGAAAATGCTGGAGTGAACAGACTAGAGCTTAAATTTATGTAGCATGAGGTTAGACTCGTGTGGGCCACTGTGGACCATAACGTCTCATAGCGCTTCATGAAATGCCTGTGGGGGTGGGAGAGCAAAGGTCTGCTTTGGAGATTTCCAACTCAGACCATTGTATTATTCAAAAGGAATGTATCTGTTTGAGGGACAAAAATCAGCATCGCTTACTGGCCAAATAAGCATCATGGCTTACAGCCCAGAGCAGAATTCACAGCAAGTCTGGACTTAACAGACTTACTCCCTGATTTTGTGTCGTGTTTTTGGTTTATTTTTTTAATTTATAAGGAAGAATAGGGAAATTATTCAGTTACTCAGATACTTTTTTTGCTGGTTGATTTATTCAGATTTTTTTTTTCCAAGGAAGATTTTAATTTGCTAATCAAGCCCAAAAAGCTTTGTGAGTAAAAAAAACTACAGGTGGGTATTTTGGTAATCTCTGTGAGACAGGATTCAATGTAAATTTAGGATAAAACCTTGAAAGTACAAATCGAGGCCGCTGTCCTTCAGACCTTTAACGAACATGCTTAAAGCCAATACGGATGAGGACCCTAAAATCTAGATACACAGTTATGGGACAGGATAATCTGCATTAATTAAGTTGGTCGGTACCAGTGGGTCTAGGAACTCTAATTAGTAATGCATTCCTTGATTCAGCTAATTAGCATAATGAGGTAAAGTCACACACTTCTGTGATTTGTGGGAAAATAAACCAAGAAAGCCAACAGATTGCTACATTTCGCAGGTTAAAATACTACCCTGTGCTCTACTGGTTTTAGTCATTGCAAGATAATACCGAGATACTGGGGCCAAGAAAACATAAATCACAGAGCACAAAAAAAGAGTGCTTAGAGATGTGAGAAACTTGCACTGAAACGCACTTCCCACCATTCAAGGATCACTACGTGCCCTTGGCTTTCAAATTAGCGAATGCGAGTGTTCCCACTAGCTGACGGAAAGTAGGAATTGCTCTCTGATAAGAGGAGAGCTCCTGTGCAGGATCGGTGCCGTGCCCCCGGGATCAACGCTGTTACGTTTGCATAGCTCTTCATGCATAATTCATACTCGTGAATCCGTAGACGTCAAGGTGTGACTTCTACATCTCTTCGAGCCGTGATACTAAGATATGTGATTTATTCACTATTCAGCTATATTATTTGCTGAGTTTTCACTGATCGCAGCTAGCAAGTATCTTGCCAACATAGTCGACTTGGAATCTGAGGCAGTTTGGAGTTTCGCTCTGGGGATAAAAGCAGCTTTATTACAGCTTGTGTGATATGGTATCGGTCAAGGGCTGGTCACGTGCGGTGAAGGCTAAGTTTGGGCAAGTTGTTGTTTGCTCTATGAACCTGCATTTGGATTTGAAAAAAATTGTCATTATCGAAAGAAGTTACTAAGGGAAAAAGCTACCTAAAGCTCATAATTACCACCTGAATCATTTTGATTCGCAGAATAGCTTAATGAGAAATAAATACACCTTTAGTTAAGATTATAGTTAAGTTATGGTCAAAATGAGAGCAGGCAAGATGACCGAAAATTCCCAGGGATGCATCATTAATACTTTCTTTGTCAAAGGGCACTGGTCCATGATCCACCCCCAGGGCTTGGCAGGAGCAGAATTCAGACCCTTAATGGTAGCAAATAATTGTCTGACTCTGTACCAAAAATCCTCAAAGGGTTTATGGAAGACATACTCACCTGTTTCTGTCTTCTGTAGATTGTTTTATGTTCTTTTAGAAACATGCCAGAACCTATTTTCTTGCAAAAATGATTGGGGTTTCCCTGGAATAGAGACTGCATTCAGGCACGGGTTCAAAAGTAAAGGTTTTTCCCTGAGATTGCTGTTGAAACTTTCAGACTCAAATACAAGAGCTGAGAGTTCAGGGGCACCGACTGCCTGCCAGAGGAGAAAGACCAATGCTGATAAAAGCCGTGGAGGGCAGTTAGTTTTAACAGGGCTATCACCTGAAGAGGGAAAGCTCTAAGTAAATGAGAAAGATAATAGCAACATTTATAACTCACAGCTGGGAAGGGTCAAAATTTCCTCAAGGAAACATAGACCGTTTGTGTGCTGCTTATGCACTCCATGGAAATGGATGGTATTAGTGGCCCTTTCCTACACCCTCTGGGACTGTACGGAAATTATTTTAACGCTGGTACCTGTTTCATAAGAATCATCTCAGAAACAGAAGGGAGTTTGGGGCATAGCTGCTGTTCTCTGCGGCTGTAGAAGTTGTTCCGGGAGGATAAAAGTTGCTTCAAAACCATCTGACGAGAAAGACTTTGTCTACACCACAGCTTGTGGACCACTCTGTGGCTCCTTTCCATTTTGAGGTTTATTTTTATTCAGAGGGCCAGCCTGAAAGCATGGCCTATGTGTGGCCAAACTCCGGAGCAGCCAAGCTGTAATGTGCATGAGCATGACCGGCACCTTATTTGACTTACGCAGCTTGGAGAAACTCTACAGTGGCTGTCAAAAGGAGCCTGCATATAGTCTGTAGGGGTGATGGAGAGCGCAGTTTGGGCAGTCGCTGTTCTACTGTTCAGGTGAATCATTCACAGCAGCAAGGGCTGAAAACTACCTTTTTTTTTTGTTGTTCCTAAAATGTGTTGTAGAATAATCTTGGCTATGAATTTTCTCTTTATTATGTAGAAGCTGTGTTCTAACTCTGAGATTTCATCTGCCGTGGAGAAAAAAGAGGGGAAAAAAAAAAAAAGTCCTTATGCTTTGGTGTTCCTAGATAGAGTCAGGTTCAAGATGTGACCGTGGATCTGGTCACATCTCAAATATCCATATGGCCTCATTTGGAAAGAAGAGACTCCCCATTTTGTGTTGCAATGTTGTGAACACAGAGTATTATGAACGCAACTGAGTTTGTTTTAGATACCCAGTCTATACATGAAATCCCATACCAGGACATTTGAAGACCATCACCCACATTTATTGTGGGCTATGGGAATGCCATTACCGAGTAGCAGAAGCACCTTCCCAAACGAGCATCATCCAGAGCGGGTACCTCTTCCCTTGGTATGGGAGGCCTGCGTTCCAGAGATGATACAGCCTGCTTCATCAAGGCAAACGCTAGGCTGGAAAATGCCAGGCTAGTGCCCTGTTCTGGAATGCAGATGAGTATTTTTAACATGTGTTATCTGTGTTTTGCTGAGTTGTGCCATAACACGAAGACATAGGCTTCATTCACGTATCTGCTCACACTTACTGGTGATCCTGCCTTGGGAAAGGTACAGCAGCTCAGTGAACCCTTACTGTCCGTGACCTGTGACTAGAAATAAATTCAAGTTTTCAACTACTAAGTACAGTTAACAGCTGTAAAAACAGCTGTAGAAAATCATTTGTGTTGCTAAACTTAAACATGTCACAGGGGAATGAAAGCTGTTTATGAATATTCAATTTTTTTTCCATTTATCCTTACTGTATAAATATCATTCTGGCAAATTAACTCTTCCTGATTGACTCAGTGCAACATCAGAAAGATAATTTAACATCTTTGTTTTCTTATTAATACAAGTATTCACACATTGTTAGAAAGGGCAAAAAGGCGATAGCACAGATAGTGTGTAAGGTCTGTGCTAATAGTATACGGTTTGTGCTTCAAACCGCCGAGTTATCTGAGCAGGACTTGGTTCTAAATGCATCTGAGCTCGAGCTTTCAGCCTGATGTGCGGGTTGGAAATGAGACGAACTAGTGATGGCTTTGCAGTATTTCCAAATGAAGTTGTGTCTCTGCAAGAGAATGTGATTTTATTCAAAGGAAATTAATTTTACCTATAGCTTTTGGTTACAAATCCCAGTCTAGTTCTGAATGAAACCGGGAGTGAGAACAGAGTCGGCTCCACTGTAGCTCCCACATCTTGTTTCATTCTGGCAAACTCTTTGCTGTGTTCTTCTTCCCTTGCTGGCATATGCTTAATATTGTATACTCCTTTTTGCCAGCTGCTTGATGAATTTTTATCTTGGCTTGCTTTTCTAATTGATTTTTTGTAGTAACAGATTTTTAAAGGAAATTTTTTTTCCCCCGTGTGCTTCCTGACAGAAAATCTCTAGTAAATATTTATCAGGAAAGTGTTATATTAATAATTTTCTCCATAAATATTTATTAGAGGCTTAACACTACAAACCCCTGAAGAATTGTGATAAATATTGACTACAGCCGAGACAGAAACAGTGCCTGAAGAGCACTGCGTGCTGCAAAGCGTGTTCAGATACAGCTGATCAGTGAGAAATATCCGGTGATTTTTAGGTAGGAGAGCTGAGCTTTCCTTACCTACCACATCTGTCACGTGCGTGGCGGCGCAGGATTAGCTCCTGAGTCGGCGGCACAGAATCAAGAGGCAAATCTCTTAAAATGACAGCAGCCAAACCAGGGGAGCTGGGGGTCGACACTGGTTTTAAAGCACTTATTTTAAAACATACTGCAGATTCTCCTGGTGGAAATCGTCTTCTCGGCTTGGCAGACACGTGAGAAGTCGGAATAGTTTTTGCGATACAGCGAGGCAAGCACGCCGGTACCCGCCTCCTTCGCGTCTGTGTGCAGGGCTGGGCAAAATAATAACTAAAAAAAAAGAAGCCTGAAAATGGTAAAAGCAAATAAAAGGTCATCCGCAAGTTAATTACTTGTAGTGCCTTACCTACAGATTTCCACTGACATAGGCTGCTCTCTTGGTCTCTGAACTAGGGGCTAGGAAAATAAACGGTTACGAGCGGGTAGATATGATTGAGGCGTGTGGGGTCTCCAACGATAAATAATCTCGGCTCTTGTGTTCAGATACCGCAAGCAGCTTTGGCTAACGTCACGACTTACTTGCCAGATTCATTGTGTGCCGTTCAGCGATCGAGACAGCAGTTAATAAATATTCTTATTGTCCGGACTCAAAACAAAGCTGAGGTCACTCGGGGCTGGTAGTGTTACCTAGGAGGAGAAGCAGGCTGCGCTCTCCAGACTGCCGATTTCGGGGCTGTTTTAATGAAATCTTACCCTGACAGGCTTCAAAACCCTTGGAACGAGGGCAAGAAGACGATGTGTCAGAGCTATAGGGGTGTGTTGCTTGCCCGTGCCTCTGCCCTTCGTGCCGGGAGCACAGAGCAATGCGCTGGCTCTGCCATACCCGTAGCTCCGCTGCGCTTTATGTACTATTCCTACTGAAATCACTCCCAGTCCTTGGAGCGGTGAAGGGAAGAAAAAAAGGGGGAGGTGAAAACGGCAGCAATTTGGCCCAGCATGTAAACAATTTAGGTTTTTCTTTCCGACCACGTAGCCTGTAGGTGGGAGAAGAAATACAGCCAAGGTAGGATCACCAAACCTTCTGGGCTGGCTTGTCTGAGCCAGTGCTCAGGGTTGACAGGGCACGGGGCAATAAGTGATAAAGACCTCTCCTGCACTGCCAGTCGTTTAGACCATTTCAGAAGGGTATAAGTGGCCCTGTCTCCTGCTGTCGTTGACAGGGACGTAGGGACGGAAGCACTGGGCGTCCTGCCTGATGGCCCTGTGCCTGGTGGGCTGGCCTGGCCAAGGGCACGAACACTGCTGGCCAAGAGGACAGACCGAGGCACGGCACAGCTCTAACCGGGTGAGAGTGGCTCTCCCCGATCCTTCAAATTCAGTTATCTTGCAGCTAACTTAGGTCTTATTTCAGGAGCTTCTCCCTATTCAGCAAAGGATTAAACCCAAGCTTAACTGGCTTTGCTGAACAGGGATAGAGTTAAGCTCAGGAGCTTCCTCGTGTTTATTAGCACGATAGTCAGAGGTCTGGCTGTCACGAGCAGTGTATGCAAGGACTGTGAAGGCCCGCTGAACGGCCATCCTGCTGCTCATCACTCCTGCATTTTGATGGGACCATCTGCGCAACGCTCACGCTGGGTCCCTCTGCTTTGCCCCCAGCCCCAGCCTGAGCCGGTGCCTGGGGAACAGCGGCACTTGCTTCCTCCCTGTCTCTGCAAAAACCAGTTTTAACGGTATCTCCCTCTGCCTGCTGGTTCTCAGTGATCAGAGGGTCTGGTGGAAACCTTTGGATTTGGCATTTCCTACCAATGCCACCCCTTGGGTTAAATTCAACTCCCGACCTGCTCAATGAGCTCCTCTGAAAATCCACCCTGGCTGAGGAAATATGCATCTAACATCTAGTTTTTCATTTCACCCCGATCTGGCCTGTTTTAGCCCGCTGTCCTGCCTAATTCACCTCCTAATGGAATGAACAGCTTCCAGCTTGTTTGAGGACTTCGGGAAAAGCATAGTTTAATTCCCAGCGACCCGTGCTGGAGCGACGTCTGCGCTGGAGAGGCAGCTTCAGTGTTTGTCACACCTAAAAATGCAATGGCAGTGGATGTTTTTCTCTGCTCGGTTCCTTCCTTTTATCTGCATGCAGCATTTGTTTCCACTTACATCTAAAGAGACTTGGAAAGTGATCTGATGAATTAGAAGAGGCTACTTAGGAGGAAATGAAAATAACTCTACTCGGCTCTCCGTTACTTCCTCAAGTCTTTCTGTGACTAGTACTAAGCTGTTATGGCACAGGATTTTTGAGATGCCAGGGAGGGAAAAACAAAGGGGTTTCTGTGTAGCACTAAGTTTTCCACCCTGGGGTTTTGGATTCCTGTTCGTGGGACTGACACGGAGCCATCCCACCGCTGCCCACCAGCAGCGCCGAGCCCTTGCGTGGAGGGGGCTCACCTTGCAGGAGCTCCAGTCTGGTCTCTACCGAGACCTCTGTACGCTGCCAGAGAAAGAAAAGGGGATTCTTTCTTCATTTCTCGTTGGAAATAAAGAATGGGCATAAATCTTTGCAAGGAATACCACTGCTCCTTATTTGCCTCCATTCTTTCTGTTTTGGAAATCAAACTTGGTGGGTCCTGCAGCCAGCCTGGCCTGCACGGGAGGACAGTGGGGCTACTCTGAACATGCCACTGCTAACGGTCCAATAAATTCTGCTAGTATAGCTTTGTTATAAATATTAAACTGTTTTGTGTCTTTCCTGTGCAAAAAAAAATCTCCCTCTCTCTTTCTCTCCCTTTTTCTCTCTCTGTGTCTTTTTTTTTTTTTTTTTCTAAACCATGCAGGAAATGTTTTGGAAGGGAGAGTCAAGAGACTTAAGTCTGGAATTTTTATGTACACCAGAAACTTAAATGTGTGGTTCAAGCTGATAAACTTACCACACCTCTTTCTGTTTTCTTTATAGACTTATTACAAATATCTGGCTTGGAACCTAGATTTATGGTGTGAACAAAAGAAATATAGACCATAGAGACACGAAAAGATAAATCTCAGGAGGAGACATAAAAGGGTTTGTTCAAATTTTAAACTGTTTCTTAACGAAACAAAATAACAAAAAAAAAATAAATCAGAGCACTCATTTTTTAAAATGTTCATGTTTAAAGAAGCCGTTGAGCATTAGTGATGCCACATATAAAATATCACCTCTATTGTTTTATGCCTGAGTTGAAATTACATAGAGAGAGTCCAGTCCTGAGTTTCTCGTAGCATCACAGTTTGCTTTGCTCTCAACTGGAGGTTTGTGGAAAAAAAGGAACAGCAAGCACCGAGCGCTCGAGCTATATTTTGAAACTAGAGCTGCCCAAAATTTCCCAATGGTGCATTTAGGAGCGCTTTTTTGGATTCATTTCAGGTGGAATGTTTAGTGAAAATGTGTGCACTTCCATGATATTTAATTGAGAAAAGAATAAATAGAGAATTTCTGGTTTTATGTTATTCTTTTTGTGGCATTTTAAATATTTCTAATCAAAATGAGTCTTTGTGACTCCAGTTTTCACAGTGCCTTGGACTCTGAAGCCACTGTGAGCATACAGGCCCCTTTCTTCCCCAGCAAAGCTGTGAGATTTCTGTGAAAGGCTGACCGAGAACATCTTTTAAGAAAAAAAAGGGCATTTACTCTTGACTTACAAATTTTCAGTGGTGGAGAATTCCCACAGCCTTTGTGGGAATTAGTTATCCTCACAGGCAAAGAGCTTGCACTTTATTTTTAATCTGAATTTGTGTGGCTTTGGCTTCTCACTCTATGGACTTATTATAACTTGGTCTCCTATAGATTTAAAAATCCAACTTGCAGACTCAACACAAGTGCATGCACCTATGACCAAATCATCCTTGTTCTGATTTGTTAGTTTAGATGAGAACCACCACTTATGTCTGCCCATGAAAGACATAATTCCTTTATGGCTGTTAGTCAAATACCTTCCAGTCCGAGCAGAGTCGCTCTTTGATTGCAAGCACCAGAATGAATCCCGCTGTTCCGGTAGCAATTTCATCCATGCCAGACAGAGAAGAAATCTAACCTTCAGTGTGTTCATTTGGTTCACCTAATTGTTTGATAGTCGAATTGAAACCTCAGAAATTTTGCATGTGAACATCACATGTCACTAAAAATGTATGAGGATAATTTTGTGAAGTCAGTGGGTTTCTACTGTGTTCACAAATAATTGGATTATGTCCTAGGTCTGCTTCTAAGTTTTTATTGAGGGTGCCTTTGCCTTTGCCTAGAGTGGGGCTGTTTTGCCTTTGGAAACGGAGATTTTAGGAAGTAAATATTCATATATGGCATAGACTCAAGACAACATTGTTGAAAAAATGTGTGCTCTAAGTCTATGTAATTCAGTCATCTAATTGCCCAGACAAATAAGGATTTACTTTCCATGGGAAACTAGAAGGTCCTGGATGAGGAACTTAATTGTAGGTTTGGTCTGTCCCCACATCACTGGCAAGTGAGAGTTATTGACCTTTAATGGTTACTCAGAGTTCCCCTGAAAGGAATTCTTGAGTCTGATAACCACAAGTAGCCACACCAGGGTGCTGCCACCATGGCTGCTCTTAGCAGGCACCTTTCCCAAAGGCTAGGTAGATGTTCCAAGGCCAAAATGACTACAGAGACAGACCTACTCATTCAACCCCATCAGGATGCCTCTCAGAAAAAGAAATGAGGCACCTTGACTGGAACAGGTGGGCAATTTATGCTGCTCCTACCCGAGTTGTCATTTCCCTGTGGCTAAATAAGATATTTGCTCCTGACCCCTTCAAGAACACTAAATTAACTTAAAAGAAAATCAGGTCTGAATCCAAATGTAAACAGATTATCTCTGGGCCCTAACAAATGAGATTGCTGTGAAGAATTATGTAATTCTCAAATTTGACCTCCAGTCAGTGCAAACTTTTTAAGAGCAGCTTCATCTTTATGGGGATCTACTCCAAGCTTTAAAGCATCTATGGCTCTGTGGTTTTGTCATGAGCACGTAGTAAATGTGTCTAAACATAGCTACTGCGAATGTCTGGAACTTACCAGCGAAGAGAGAAGCAGCTAATTGAACACAGCACCAGCAGGCATAATAAACATGCATTTATTTTAATGTTATGTGGAAGATTTAATATTCAAGTGACTAGATTACTATTAATTGCATTGCTTATTCTAAAAATGCGAAAGAGATAAACAATTACTAAAATGTATATGTTAATTCAGCTCAAATGAAGTGATTAAAAGTAGAAGGAAAAAATGAAAACAAAGCGTTACCAAATTCTTTTACTCACTTTTTTTTGGTGAACAAGATATTTCTGTGACACAGCTGCTGTTCGACTAAAAAGAAACATTGATAATTGTAATGTATTATGAGCCAACCAAGTATTTTCCATTTTAACAATGATTTTCACTTAGCACGTTAATGTTGACAGAAAAAGACCAAAGGCACCCTTGTGACTTTACCAGCATGTCATAACAAAATGAAGGCTTAACCTGTTTCTGAAGGATTGACTTTCAAGCAGGAAACTGGGCTATTTTGGAAACTTAGCTAATGACACTGTTATTTTTTCTCCTGAGTGATAAGGTTGATGGATACATACCACTTGTATTTTGCTTAATCCTTTTTCTCCCATGCTCAGGACTATCACTTACACCATAGCGTTGATCAGTCAATGTATATTAGTATCCAGCTCTACTGAAAAATGCTCTTGCTCCGTCCTTTGCAGCTGTAAATTTATTTCGACAGAACTATCTGACACACGGTATCTTTTTTCCTTCAGACGACCGTAAAGACTAAAATTTTCAGAGGGACCTAGGAGAATTTGGTGGATTCACCTCTTAGTGAAATCCCAGGGGCACCAAGTGCCCGTGTGCCTCAGGAGTCCTGAAAAACCCAGCCAAAGGCTAATTAGGATCTTCCTTGTGCTCCGTGGTACGTCTCACACGATAGAGTAAGTTTCTATAAAATGTGGAGATGTAAAGAGCAATAAATACCCAGACTTAGGAGATTTAGAAAGGGCGCCAGTAACAGTGGCTACCACAGGTGTTCAAACTGTTAATTATTTTCACTGAACATTTCTAAGCCGGCTCCCCCAAATAAATTCTTATAACGAGCAGACAGTAAAGGATATAATTGGATTACAGAGCTCTGCAATATCAGCGCTTGACTTCCTTATAGAATTTAGAATATATTTTAACTGTTGGGGAAGAGTTGCCAGTTGAAGAGAAGAGATGTTCAATAAAAACATGATTTTACCATCGCCCGACACTTCTGCAAGGTCACGAGGGCAGATAAACAACTTCCTGCAGCTGTGGCTACATCTGGCACACGACTGAGGCAGAGAGCGTGCTTCGCAAAGATAAACATATCAGGTTGTATCTCCATAGTCTCCTATGCTTCTGGATAAAGCTTGGGGAACTGAACTTGGCCCTGCAGTGCCAGCGGTAATTAATATCTGAAACTGCTTTGGCACTAATGAATCAAAGCAGCCTTGCGGTGGGTTTAGAACCACCCGGCTCCAATAACGTATGGCGACTGTGGGTAGCTCGGTGCCACCATGCTGCCCCTGAAGCCCCCGGTGATGTTTCTCACCTGGAGGCTATAGCTACCATCAATCTGCTGGTGAGATGCTTCAGGGGCAGCCTGCTGCTGGAGACCTGCGCTGGGGAACGGGTTCCTCGTGGCCTGGGGTTAGAGGCTGCCTCTGTGTTCCTAAGACACATTTTTAGAAGACGATCTCTCTTCGCATAGCTCCGATGCAGCAGACTTGGTTGGCGGGCATTTCTGGCGTATTGTCACTCAAGTGGTTGGGTTTTTTCCCTCAAACAAAGGCTGTCACGGTGCTTTTAGGTGTAGAGCGGCGTGGGTTTTGTTTTTGCTAACTGAACAGCCTGAAATCAATAAATGATTTTCAGCTGACCCCAGGCTGAAACTTTTTGGCATATGCAATGAGATAAGCCAAGTTAGCTTTAACCTGAATGGCAACACCAAAAAGGAATTAATTACATTTTGCATCATTTTTGTATTTGTACAATAGAATACCGTTGCACAGCTGGAGAGGCATTTCCCTTGTAGCCCCCTGGGTGAATTGTATGTGCCTCAAGGTTTCTGGAGGGAGATCAGTCCTGAAAAGGTGTCTTCCTCTCTCCCTGGACTACCCCAGGAACCCAGTTGCCCCAGAGGGCAATCCAGACCCTCCTCTGAGGCTGGAGAGGAGCAGAGCACCCACTCCTCTGCTGAGGTTGGGCACCCTGCAGAGGAGGGAAGAGCATCTGAAAGGGATGGGCAGGCAGTGCCCAGCATTTGGATTATCTTATTTATTATTATTTTGGATATTGGTTCAATGGGGACTATATTGGTACAGTCAGAGCACTTGCCCACGACTGGGGGCCGCCACCCTCTGAGGTTGGTGGAGCACCTGAAAAGTGCCCCACAAGCTCTGTGCAAGAAGTCCTTGGAGAACCCGTGTCCCAGGCAGTGCCTGGACAAATCTATCCACAATGCACCGCAGAGACAGCCCTCGGTGGATGCAACACGACGGAGGCGCTGGGCAGACACAGCGCTCCCGCGGCAGCCTTTGGCCACCCTCTGTTCCATGGCCTGCTCAGATAGCAGCTGGTGATGGAAGAATGACATTTATACCTCTCATACCAGCCAGATCCCCATCACAAGGAGCTTTGCCCATCCAGAGGAGAAGCAAAATTCCTCTTCTGCCCTTAGCTTGGCTGTTTGCACTGAGGAATAGCTGTTTGGCTGCGTGGTTGTGTTGGTAGGAGCACTGATTCCTTGCCTGCTTACGTGCTGGGCAATTGCTGGCCCTATTGCCTGTAGATAGTTACGATATCCTCCACAAGAAAACTAAAGTTGCTAGGACCTTGGCCCCAAATTTACCCAATCTGGAAAAACCATAGGTTTCAGCTGCATTTAATTCAGTTTAGCAAACAAACAAAATTCATGAGTTATAAAACATGTCTTTTCTTTGCAAAAACCCCGGTTCTGTAACAAGGTAAGTATTTGTCCACACTTCGACACATCAGAGGGAGAACTGTGGGAGCTGACAATATACAAGCTATTTGATGTTGTGTTTCTACCCGGCTTCCTGGCAGACACCTCTCGGAGATGACAAGGGAGTATCATTTTTACATGACGGTGTTTCTACCAAACTGCTGATAGAGCCCTTCACAAGATCACAGAAGGGTCCGTATCATCTGATTAGCATTTAGAGAAGCTGGTCGGCCGGGAGGGAACCGCAGGAGACCAGAGACTGCCACCCTCGAGGGCTGAGAGAGGAAAGACTCAATCAGTGGTTGATAAGGCTTAGCAATGATAAATCACAAACAAAACTCCAGGCTTAGGAATTCACAGCACAATCTGTCATGAATTTCCTTCCCTTCCCTCCCTCCCCAATATCTGATGAGAATTTGCCTTTTAAAATGGTCTCTGGCAGGACAAGAAATCAAGTCAGTGAGAATCGCTGAGCTGCGCCTGGCTTTTGTTAGTTTTCTTACTGCTCTTTTTTTTTTTTAATAACTATATCTTTGTGTGTATGTGTGTCTCTAGGTATATTTATGCAAATTTCCCTGCTAGTAGGTGATAGCAGGAGGAATTTTAAAGTTCAGGTACTTTTTTGTAATGTTAAAATGCAAAAATCTTATGTGAGAAACACTCGGTACCGGCCTACCAACACTTTAAAAGAAGGAGATTTGAAACCTGCCTGGGAGTCCCAGTTCCCCACTGAAGCAGAATTGCAAAAACCCTTCAAACAATCATTTTAGAATTGACTTCAAATAAAAAAAGCCTTCTCTACAGGAGGTACTTCTGCTGGGGAGAGTGCTCTCCACATCAGGTTTCCCACCGGTTCCGAGAGGCTGCGACACCTTAGTGTGGTAGCTGCGTGCAGGTACAGTGTATAGGTATGACGGTGTTGGCCAACGCGTGGGCTGGAGAAACATCTTCCCACACTGTGGCTGTGGAGGAGAAGGAGCACTGTGGTGGCAGCGTAACAAGACGACACGTTTACTGAATGCACATCTCGGCGCTTGCTGCCATCAATGACGGTGTTGTTATAGGTCTGCTTCGTCCCCTCTTCTCCTTGTTAACCAGTTAATCGATGCCAAGGGAATCGTAGACTCGTTATGGCTGGAAAAGACCTTTAAGATCATCAAGTCCAACCGTTGGACCGATGCAGAGCTCTTGAGTTCTCCCTTTGCCTAAGGATGGTATAAATAGGACTTAGCAGAGTATTCCCCCTGACTATAGCACTTATAGTCGCACGTGTACGTCCTCTCTCTCACTTTGAGGGTACAGAGAGCAGCGGTGGAAGCAGGTCCTTGTTTCGTCTCTGTCTCTGGGCACAGGAGCTCCCTGCGGACTGTGAATCCCCTCCCCAGCACCTTTTCCACGCTGCTCTTTACATGAAGGCTGGAGGCAGACACCTGCTATTACCCATCTTTCATATAAACCAGTTCTCTTCATCTCCTCAGAGAGATGCCGGGTGAGCAAAGCACGCAGGAATGGCCTGCCTCGCGGCTGCGTGCCCGCTGCCCCTCGTTTCTCCAACACATGCACGCTTGGGTTTAGAAGTGGGGTCAAATAATCCACACCTACCCAGTTAAGAAGCAAAAAACAAGGAAGAAACGAGGTTGTTAGAACAGACCAAGCGTGGAGGAAAAAAAATAAGGATTTGAGGGGCGACAATGGCAAAAAAAAAAAATGCCAGAGAGCACAAAAAAAGCAGGAAAGAAGAAAAATTGGGGAAAAATCCTCTGCACTAATCATACAGAAATCACACATGCACTGCTGTCTAGTTCGAGGGATGGATGGTAGGAGCTGCGTTGAGCCTCTCACAGAACTGTGCTTTAAAAATACATTAAAACACTGGCTAGTGCGCTTGTGATGAAATCGGTGGGTTTTAACCTAAACACCACTGCGATCCTCCTCCTCCTCCTCTTCCATGATGCGGATATTTTGGGGCAGCGTTGCACTGGTTCGCTGTAGCAGCTGACAGGCTGAACTGAAGAAAGTATAAATGTTCTTTCCAAGCTGATGACAGAGAGAAAACTGTTACCGGAGGGATCAATAACGGATTTATAACTGTTGCTGAGGATCTAGTTTTAGTTTTTACCTTGGTAAAAATCATGTCTCACACAACTGTGATAGCCTGCTTTGCACATCTGTGGCAATTCCTGCCCTGTAAGAGCAGCAGGATTCCTCCAAGGGATGCCCGAGTATGCAGAAACGCTGACGCTAGCCTGATGCTGGTGCTAACAACGTGCGCTGCTTACACTTATTAGACAATAACATGTACCCTGGGGTGTCTTCTGGCTTTTGATTAAGCTCCCTGGGATTCCGGCTTTGTAGATTGGCCATTGTAAATGGAGAGGCAGAAGAAAGATGCGGTCGCCTCTGCTCCAAGGGTGGTACAACCACCTCTCCCGGCAGGAAGCGTTCAGATGCCCTTGATGACAATGGGCAAACAGACAGTGTTTTTGTTTATTTTCTCATAAAGTGCTGATGAACAAATGAGGCAGAGGCACTAAGAAGCTCACGCTGTGAGGAGAGATTTGAGTTTATCAGCTGCTTCTTGGCAAGGTGAATTTTACATACAGTGAGAATATAAAGTGATCCTTCCCTGAGGGGTGAGACTCTAGAGTTTTGTTGCATAAATAAAAGGGGAGGAGTGCTTTCCTTAGGGATTTGCTCTTTTCTTGAGTCAAGTTTGAATAATACCGTTTATTTTCTCTGACCTTCTTTGGTGTAACGTGATCGTGAAACCCATCACAGCTATCTAGTCTGTAGTTGAGGGGCAGTGGAGGATGAGATGAAGCATCTATGGATAAAGGACAGTCTGGGCAATACTTAATAATACTGCTATTAAACTTTGTTCGTTTGATGGTCTAAGCCTTATAATGAAAGGTGTTATTCAAAACTTGGGCTGGTATCTGCTGTCACTTGGCTTGAAATACTGTGTACAGAACCTTGCCCAGCCAAAAGAGGCAATAATGACCCCGAGCGATCACACATGTGGAGCTCCGTCCTGCCAAGTGGGGAGACCTGAAGATACTGAACCTCACAGCGAGCACACACAAGTCGTGTGTTTTCCTGGCACCCTTACCTAGGACATCTTATATATTTCAGCAGAGAACTCATACCACATGGCAGATTTGGAAAACATTTAGGAATTTACATCGTGAAGAGAAGTGGGGTCTTCCCTCCGAAGCATCTACAGGCCAGTGGCAATGTCCACAGGGTCTCTTGTAAAAAGGTGATGCCATATGGCAGGAAGCCATTTATCTGGCTTCATTGCTGTAGGGAGTGAAAATTGACAGGACAATGCTATCTGCAAGGCTCACGGGGCTGGGTCAAATCCTGCTTACCTTACTTATGTAAATAGTTCCCCGCATCTCAATAGCTCTGTGTTGTTACAAACTGTCCTGATTTGCACTTTGCAAAGGGAGAGCAGAAATTGCTTCCAAATCTTCCAAATGGAGCTTTTCCCTCGGAACAGAAAAAAGCTTTGTCCTGCCCGACAGAGCCGCCTGGGCTACTGCAGAAACCCAGTAGCGTTTCACAGGGAGTTTTCTTTTGAAGTTCGGTTGTGTAAGAAAGACAGGACGAGAACCTTCCCTCCCAAGCATAATCCTGGAGTGTAAAATCAGCTTTATATTTATTTATTTTGACATCCAAACCGCTCTTTTTAATGCATAAGTATAAGCTCTTAGGGATTTAGGTCTTCATCGCTTGGTGATTTGCCTAGTATTTCCCTCAGTCCCCTATACAAGGGAACTATTTTTAAGAAACTCCACAGTTTCGGCTTTGCTATTCCTTTACCACGGTTGGAAAGGGAAGGCTGGGAGTGGGGGGGGACGTTTAAACAAAATGTTCAAGGGTGGTTTTACAGACTCGGTGAACTCCACGACCAGGAACTCAAACCTCTTGAATTACTGCCAAGTCTTCCTCTCAGATATGTCTGAAATGACTTCGAGCCGGCACAGGTGAGGTCTGAGCTTCGGCAAGAGCCGCCCGGTGTTACTCCCAGGGAGACCCCGCTATGCTGCACCTGCCTTTGAGAAACAGAAGATCGGCATGGTGAAGAAGCACTAAAAAACAATAAAGGAAGGTGAAGCGGTTAGGAAATGATCCTTGAGCACAGGCTCTGCGTGTACAATAACCTTCTCCGCTGCAGTCTTCCTGCGCAGCTGCGGCCGAGCCCCCGGGACTGCAGTCCGTAAAGGATGGGGGGCTCCACAACGTAATGGGGTCACCTCCCCAGTGCCCAGGAGCGCGGTGCTCGGGCCCCCCTGGGCACCCCAGCTTTCGCCACCACGCTTCCACCACTGCCTATGGTGGTCCTTCTGTAAGTGGCTGGAAGGGTCCCAGCCCTGGCAGCGCCGTGATGCCCACGTCTCACCCATGAGTGACCTGCAATCCCTTTCTTCCACTGCCTGACGCTGTTGGAGCCCAGTTCCTTAATTCACCCTTCCACCAGACGACGCTGAGTGGGGAGAGAGGGGGAGAACTCGTGCATAGTCTTGGGTTCGGGAACAGAGATGTGAGCAATCAAATTGATTTTGAAATGTTTTGCTTAGTTGTTTAAGTATGCATGCATTTCTTCAGAATAAGATGCAAAATATTATCATAAGATGGAGCAATTCAGATGTGCTCATCTGGAATTAAATGCAATCTTGATTTGTTAATTTTGGCATTTGTGAGCGTGTGTGAAGCTGGAAGAAGAGGGATTCCTGCAGATCTGTGTATTGGCCTGGCAGGAGACTAAAGAAATCAAAATAGCATAAAACCTGGGATAGGATTTGGTCTGCCTAAATCCCACACTGATCCTACTTTCTTGGGCTGGTTAATCTCTCTACTGAAGCCAGAAATTACAAGCATATTGTTAGCAACCCACACCCACACTTTTAGGCCTGTCCCCCTTTCCACACTAATCAAATTGCTAGAGAACCCCCCCAAAATGAGGTCTGTGTCTTCCCCACTTTGAAGGAGCCCCTCTGCCTGCATCCAACTGGGATGTGCAGCCATCCATCCACTGGCCAAGCAGCCGGGGCGAGCGCAGCCCACAGCAGCCCTTCGAGGCCGGGTCTTCTTCCTCCGGGCAGGAGGATCCCCGGCTTGTGCTTCCCCTCTCAGGAGCGCCCCGGCAGAGAGATGGACACCAAACCTGGCCTGAGCAGATCACCCTTTGGGCAGGTGTGCTCACCCGTACCGTTGAGAGGTCCGGTTCTCTGCATGGGATCTGCTGCTGGGGGTTGTCAGAGACACCTTCCTGCTGCCTTCATAGTGAATTTAAGAGCTTACTTTCAGAGGACCCCTCTTTCCTCATACATACAATTTAAGTGAAGTAAATGTGTACGTTTGGAGGACCCACCATGTGGGTAAGTTAGGCACCTAAATTAGGCAATGAATAAGCTAAAACATGGCAATGACTCCATCTTTTCCACCAAGTGAAGATGTGCGACAGAGAGTCCTTTGATCTTGGTGGGTCTCCCCTTGGGCTTCCAGCAGGATCCCTGAGACACGGCACAGCTTTGAGGAAAGGACAGGAACAGGTTCGAGCAGCTACACCCCTCCATCTCCTATCTACCTAAATGAAGAACATTAGCACAAGTTTGTTGCACATGTTGATTTACCTGCACGGACAGGAGGATTTATATTTTGGAGGTCAGTCTGTTATTGATGTGTATTTCCAAGTACCCATAAATCCACGTTTACATGTAGGAGGAATACTACCCTTGCACTTTGGCACCAGTTTCCACATGAGTTTAATCTTCTGTATTCATAAAGGGGGTCTACAGGAAAGATGGGGACAAACTTTTTAGCAGGGCCTGTTGAGAGAGAACAGGGCATAATGGTTTTAAACGAAAAGAGGGAAGATTTAGACTAGATATAAGGAAGAAATTTTTTACACTGGGGGTGGTGAAACACTGGCCCAGGTTGCCCAGAGAGGTGGCAGATGCCCCATCCCTGGAAACATTCAAGATCAGGTTGGACGGGGCTCTGAGCAGCCTGATCTAGTAGAAGATGTCCCTGCTCATTGCAGGGGGGTTGGACCAGATGGCCTTTAAAGGTCTCTTCCAACCCAAACTATTTTATGATTCTGTGATTCTATAATGATAAAGTCTACCCTTTTTTAGGTCTTAAAAATTAGGCTCCAGATCAAAACATATTCCTTCTTTATGGCTCTGTCTGCATAGTATAATGCTTCTAATGTGGACACTAAGGGTTTGACTGAGTTTCCTATGCTCAGGTATAAGCTGCTATTTTAAATTCCCTGGGGTACCCAGGGCACACCCACGGGTGGGCAGCTATGGCAGATGGTCTTCAGGGGACTTTCACCTTCCTGGAGGAGACTAGAGGGATATCCCGGAGCATCTCCAGAGGTACTAAATGCAATTTAGGGACAGCTGAGTCAAGCCTGCACCAACTTAATCTGTCCCCTCTCTGATACAGTTTTAATTGGTTGCTGTAAAGACTTGGAAAGCTTTGGCTGAGCCACTCAGTTCCCTAACTGCTTGTTTTATAAAAAGTGATTTAAAATAGTAATACAGAATGGTAGTAATCAAGGGAGCCCACTTCTGCTGCTAATATTTTGGCTTAATTACCTTACTCTGCGGAAAGGTCTATCATGGTTTGTTTTTCTAGAAAAAATTACGATGAATAATGAAGGAAAAATGTATTCAAAGGGATAAAATTTCTAAATGATAATTTATGTCATTTTCATTACGCTCTGTAACTCTTTGAAAAAAGTTCCATTGTTTGGTGTTATCAGGAATTTCAGTGGGAACTCCCTAGAGAAAGGTGCAGTTGGCTCACTAAATCGCTTTTCATTTAAAACATTACTGTAGATGGGCCCGTACATGAGATAAGAAGGAGGGGGAGGTTAAAAGGAAACAATAAAATATGCCAAAATGTTCTGAAATGATGGTGCTGAGTTGATATTATTTTTTTCATTTCCCCTTTTTTTCCCTCCTGTATTGTCATATGAAGAACACGGCTCATATTTTCATCAAGTGGACAATACAGATTCAAAGCTCTGGGAGGAAGGGGAAGTCTTTCTTCCAAACTTTTCAAAACCTATGATCTGTCACTAAAAGCAAATACGTTTATAGTAGAGTAGTTAGTTGAAATTTTATTTACTGCAGAGACTTGCACTTTGGTTCCTTCTTTGGAATCCGTACCCTGCGGAGCAACAAGAGTTTTCAGACTGGCAGAGGATGTTCCTCATTTTGGGGAAAAAAAATATGTACAGTTAACGATGTCTCTTCTGACCCAAAATATTGGTCTGAGTTGTGGTGGTTTTGGTCGGTCTCTCCTTTCTGTCCCTTTTTATAGACACCCATTTAGACATAAGCAGCCCATCTCCGTTGCCCCAAACACAACAAAACAGACCCAAAAAAATCTCAGCATTTTCCTGCTCCATTTTCAGCTCTCAGTCAGACCCTGTAATCATGCAGCTCAATCCCAGTCCTTGCAGGTAACATATTTTAAGAGATGGTTTCTACTTTTAACCCATCCTGTTCCTTCAAGAGCCTAAATGTTTTGTGCGTTTACCCTGTGTAAAGGAGGGTGGATCTTATACCCCCCATCTTCAGTGTGATTTCACCCAAGTCTCAGCATATCAGTGTGTTACAGAGCTGAAGGGATAAAAAGACCTCGTGTTATAAATTCCCTGTTTAATGTATTCTTCAATGTATTAATCTTTTACATTGAAATTTTCAATTCTTGGTTTCTCATCAAGACGCTCTGCTCTTCCCCCTCGCTGCCTGAAAGATTGAAGCTTAAATGCAGTGATATTAAGGTCAATGTCACTCATGCTGATAACTCAGAGAAAAAAAAACTTGTGGAGTTTTCAAATTATGGCAGACTTTGTATAGGTTTACAGAACAAAAATGCAAGCAAACTACTAGCCTTTGTATTTCTGTGGTGAGAGAAGCATTTCAGGATTCTCCACCATACTCCACCATACTTTACAAGTCAGAGCAATGCAGTTTTATTTGCTTGGTACTACTAGCTATCATTGAAGTTACTTGCTATTTCTTGTTGCAGATGTCAGCCCCTTGCATTGATATTGCTCATGGTGGTTGTCTGCTTCTGGGTATTTTTTAAAAAATGGCGTGAAACAGTTTAGTTGTTTTCAAGGCTAAGAAATAAGAATATGCTTCTTTGCAATCTTAAAATGGTGGGGTTTGTTTGGAAAATTATTGCTCCTAACTTAATAAAGAATTACGTTTAGGATGTGTAGTAGTCCTGAAAAAATCTGCACGTATTTTTCAATTTATAAATCTTTTGAAGAGTAGCCATGATCTGAAAATCTGATCTAGGATTTTTTGCCAACATCCCAGAAGAGACTTTCCTTGCTGAACTCTCTCTGTTTCAGCCCTTGCCATACACCACCTCCACTCAGCACCCGCGTCACTTGACAGCAGGATGCCAGGGCAGAGATTGCGCCCGGTGTATTGACCGTCAGCTCCTGAGTTTTTAGGAAGCAAGACCGCAGTCTGAAGAAGTGGAAAACCGCTGTTCCCCATTAAGGCCAAGATTACCTCTCCTTGCTTGTGGACTCCATCCTTCCAAATAAGAAAAGGAATTTAACACTGACTTGGTGTCTCACTACTCACACGGACTGAGTAGTGCTTAGGGGTGTCACCAAATCAGTGAGAATTAATATATGTTCATCGCAAGATCCTCTGGTAGAGAAGAAAATTTCGTTCCTCGGCTTTGCATTAAGATGAATGTTCACTGTACAGGTTATGCTATTTCTGAGTAAAGCAAGTCTTCCCCCACAGAGGTTAATACTCTCAGGGCTTTCTTTGAAAAAAGCTTTACTTTTTCAGTATTGGTAGCACTGCTTCCTTCTTACACTCAAGAAGATAAATGTAAATGGGAAGGTTAAAGATCATTGGAAAATGCAAATTGAAAAAGCATGCCAAAATTGCCATTTTTGATCTGATTTCTCAGGGTTTCTTTTCCCCAGCTGTTTCTCGAAACAGCCCTCATCTGCATCAAAGACAGCTTCCTTGGGTGTTGCTCCCAAGAAAAGTCAAAATATTTCTTTTGCAGTTTCTTTCATTTAAAATCAGTTAGAGAGGTAGAAAATGCCGAATGCGAGGGAGAAAACTGGCGTTCACCCAGTGTACATGCCACCGTCTAACAACGGTCAAATAGTAGGGGTAAGTAGGAAAAACAGGAAGGGAAACAAATTCACTTTCATTAGGAGAACTGCAGGATTTCACCTGTAATACTATCTTCTCCCCCTGTGTTTGTGTAACTAACAGGCTCCATGTGAGCAAACAGCCCGGCTGATACCTCTCTTGTCGGGTGTTCGCAGCAAGGCTTTTTCTCCCTGAGCACACATCTTACATGCTAATTGATTCCACCTTCCAAGAACGGCAGGATTTCACGAGGCGGCGCGTCTTCGGCGCGTGCCTGTGGCACGCTGCGGGGACCCACAAATGGCAGGGAGGAATTTTTAGAGTGCGTCTAATGGCCTTTGCTTGTCATTAAGCTGGTAAGCGTAAAAATCACTCTCCAGGCCACTCGTGACACTTTGTGTTTTTTCACACGCTACTTCTGTAACATAATCATCCCCGCATCGTCCCCCTGCAGACGCGGCCTGAACGTCTAAGGGGCAAGGCAGATCCTCTGCTCGGTGCACCTTGGGGGCTTTATGTTAGCTGAAGGGTTTTGGGGTGCTAGAAGGTAACGCTCTGGCTGGCCGTGTTTGTGTGCCTGTATTCCGTAAAATGTTTTCTAAAAAATATTAAACAGTGACAGCTGGAACAGTGAATTTGACGTAGGACTAAAGGAATGAGCTAATCTACTGTTTATGATAAAGATGCGCCTCAAATGCCTTGATTTCATGGGCTGTTGAGTGTATTTTTTTACCGGGATTAAGGGACAGATCCCTCATGTCCTTCTTCTGATTGAACTTAAAAGCCAGTACACCAGCTCTCCTATACTGGAATCTGCTTTATGACTTGATTGCAGTAATGCAGTAAGACAGACTATCTCTGTCTCCATCCGGCAGTGAATGCCGTACCGAATACGGAGCGTGGAGCTGGGTGTTCAATGGCTAGGACAATCCGAGCAGCTTGTGGCGAGAGCACTGGAGATCCAAGCAACCTAAGTTGCACGGGTCCAAAGGAAAAATTAGTTTGGGGCTCAGCAGTATTGACCTTGGGGTCTGCCTGGTTGCCTCTTTAAAATGAGAAAGAGAAAAGTAGATGGAGCACAAGATCTGAACAGAAGTAGAAGGCTGACAGGAAAAGGGAGCAAATGTATTGCCATTTACTTGAAGTTTTGTTCTCCAGTTTTATTCCACCGCTGGGGCTTTTCACTCAAGACACGACATCACTTACAAGACCGGTGGAGTGGTACTGCCCATCCTTGCAGTGACTTTCCTCTGGGAGATGCCCCAAGCAGCTCTCGTTCAGGCAGAGGGACGTGCCAGCACGGGGATGTGACCTGAGGAGAGGGGCAGTGCCTGGGGTGCCAGCGGGGTGAGCAGTGAGCTAGGGCTGAGCAAGGAGCGAGCAAGGACTGAGCAAGGAGCAACCCTCCCACCACCCCACCATGCTCCTGGGCTTCTGCCTTCCTCACCCGCTGCACAGGCAGGTGTCTCCTGAGAGCAACTTTCGGATTATTCCTTCTCCTGTCACACCTTTCTGTAACAATATCTGACAGTTTAACAGAAGACAAAATTAAGTGTACTATCTTTGCTTTGAAATAAACCCCCTCTTTCCAGTCATTCTTTTTTTTTTTTTTTTAATTACTTAAATGACACGCTGTATGCCACTCCATGCTCTTTTTTGCAGTACCTGTTCTCCCTGGACTATCAGTTGGTCATACCATAACCTAACATGATTTTTGGTCCTTTTTAAGTGATGGCTGGATTCTAAATGATAAGCTGTTCCTTTACATTTTGCTTGCCAGTGCTTTTTTCTTAAGTGCCAGATTTCTTGCAAAATTCAGCTACTACGGAATACTGCTTCCCTGCTTATTAACCCAGAAAACGTGGCTGAGTCCCAGCTGTAAATGATACTGTTACTGGCAAGGCACTGCTCAAGGTGGTGAACTCGGGAGAGGGATTCTCTTTCTGTTATTTGTTTGCACAGTACCCAGCTGAAGGAGGATTTAATCCCTGCTTGGGCCCTTTCTACACTATCACATTAGAAGCAGTAGTTCAATTGCTTACTCAGCCTGAACTTGTTGTTATCTGTGCAAATTGTCAGACATTGTTCAGCGTCTTATTAACTGCGCCCATTAAGTCTGTATTTAATTAGCATGTGTGCTTTCTGACATAATTGCAGTAATGCTAAGATCAACTGTTTCTCCATCCTGCGGCGTATGCCACGCCGAGCACAAAGCATGGAGCTGGGCGTTCGCTTCTGATAGCTGTGGGCAACGGGCGATTGCCTGTGGTTGCCAGTGTCCCGTCCACCGCGTACATCTCTGTGCTGATCAGGCGTTTGCTTCTGAAATGCTGAACTTCAGAAACAAATCAAAACGGACCTTCTGTGAATGGTGCCACCGGTCCATCAGCAGTCTTCAACCTGTGTCCGCTCTGTAAGGATTTCTCTTGCCTCAGCAATAGGATAATTCAATTGCTTCTCACGGCGCTTTTCCTTCCTAAAGCATTATTTTTATATTTGTGAATTGGTAGGCTAGGGATCTGCTCTGCTTGCAGAACAGCTTATTTTCTTCGCAGCTAGTAACGACAGTTTATTTTGCCCCTAACAATGGAGATAAGATTCTGTGATCCTGTTCACCTGTACCATTCTCCACATCTTCTTGCAAAGGAAAGAGCTAATTCTTTTCCAGACACCGCCAAAACAGTGTAAGCTCCCTGAAGGTCAAACTTGTGGCTTTGTATATGAAAACGCAAGTGCTAGGATCATGCAAGTAAAAATAGTGATAGAGCACTAAATTACAAGATTGTGTGAAAGATGACATTTAGCATCTCAATGAGGTCACCTCAAAGTGGATGTGACCTCATCTTTTACATCATCTCCACTATGAGATCGCTTTAGTTTCTCGATGAGACTACTTATGCACCGTCTAAAGATCAGTTAGTGATTACGTTTTTGCCTCCAAATTTCACATATTCACATCTTTGATGCTGTTTGACCACCTTACTCTACGCTTGGCTGATTTTGAAGGGCTCATGGAAGTCTGAAATAAGTATGTCTAGAGATTAGACTTATTCCGCTGTGTCTTACTGTTTGTTGGACAAGCAAGTATAGTTTTTATTATTCATCACAGCACTGAGAAATAATGTACAATAAATGCAAAGAAAACTATAACCACAAAGACTAGAATAAAAATCAGAAGTTAAAATCAAACCGATTTCAGTTAAGCAAAAATGGAACTGTTATTTTGGTTTTGGTTTTTTTTGTGGAATATCACATCCTAAAGCTCTTTTCTGTTAAAGAGGAGAGGAAGATTTGTTAACGTGCTTTTGGTCTTTAAAATATTACCACTGGAGACTGTAAATTTCATTCTCTACAAATATTTGACTCGATCAAAAGAAAGCGCAGTCAAGAAGAGCAGAAACGTGAGTATGTGCTGAATTAACTTTTTTTTTTCATTATAAAAGTTATAGCTCTCTGCTGCTGACAAAGCTAAATTTCCCATTTGAGGCCTTTGGCATTGATACATTCTTGAAGAGGTTAAAACTTCTTATTATTCATATGGCACCAAGTGGTTTGTTTATATTTAAATCAGTCCTTCTTTGATATAGTTAGTTCAAGCAATTTTTCAATTTTTCAGTATGTGGCTAACCGGGCACTTGAACAAGTTGGCCAGGAAGGCCATATAATCTCTGTCCTCAAAGATATTAAAAACTGGACTAGACAAGGCCCTGAGCAACCTGATTTAACTTTAATGTTAGATCTAACTTGGGAGCTGACCATGCTTTGAGCATCTCCAGAGGTCCCTTCTAACTTAGATTATTCCAAGTTTCTGTATTTCTGTGGGCTAGTTTTAACACCCACAACAAAATATTGAAAGTAGATCAACAACTGTGCTGTCAAACAGGTATATTTGCATTTGGAGGAAGGAAGAGTTTTGTGATCGTTGGAGGCAATTATTCTTTTCTTGTCTTCCTTCTGCCTTTGGAATGACTTTCAAGGTGGGATGTGTTTTGTATTTGTCCACAGCATGACGGACACTCAATGGATCTGGAAATACACTCAGCTGCACACAAAAGGAAAATATTCTAAATATAGATTCTTCCATAGTTAAGCTCTTCCTGCTGGACTTAAACTAATCTTGTTTTAAAAAGAGAAGGATCCTGTACACTTCCCATCATCAGATCCAAGCATAAGTGGTTTACATGAAATGCAAAAGAGCAGAAATCCCAATGGAGATTGGAGCATTTTCTTGAGAAAACACTGCCAGTTTCTAATCCAAATTGAGTATGACACAGAGATGAAACTGTATTGTTAAGCAGCCAACGGCACTTAACAGCAACCTTGATGGTTGCCAACGTAAGCACCTGGGTAGAAAATAAATAGGCATTTCTGAACGTGGATTTGACATCAAACTATATGTTGGGGGGTGTGTTTTCCACCATAGGCAGCAAGCTGCAAAATGCTGGCAGGCAAACACCTTCTCCATGGAGCCTCAGGAGGCAGCAACCAGCACGTGGAGCAGGAAGAAGATGGGTTGCAGATACCAAGCGATATGAGACCTCTCCTTACCTTTTAACTCTCCTAATTTTAATTTTTTTTTTTTATCCCCCGTGTAGAACTATCTAAATCTCAATGTTTCCAGTCCCCGTGCTGAACTGAGGAGTCTGGCTCAGCCTCCGCTGCTGTGGTGGGCTCTGTGGTCCTCATGGGATAACCCCACATCACTGTGCTCTGACACCTAGTGGCCACGAAACAAAAAATATGGGGTTTTTTTTGAGCTCTACAGCATGTACTGAACCAGCCAGTTGTCAGTAAATTGTTCCCCTAAGAAAAGTAGCATAAAGCCTTCATTTAATGAGGTGCAGAGTGTAGCTGGCCAGACTTCAGACACATGAATGTTGCCCCTGAACAAGACATGTCATTAGGTATTTTTAAAGATAAATTCCCTGTTCAATGGGAAATATCGTCCCTGTGGAAAATGGTTAGGGAACATGAGGAAGCTACAGAAAAAGAAAAAAAAAAAAAATCCCTGAGTAAAGTATGTTCCATATTGTACTGTGGCACTTGAGTTTTGGGACCAGTCACTGGCTGGGGCTGACGACAGAACAAAGCCATGTGAGAAAAGCCGGTTTCCTTTGCCCTTTCCAACAAAAAAAGTCTATATCTCTGCTGGGTAAACACAAAGTTTGAGTCATAGCTCTCTGCAGAATTGCTTGGTAAAAAACGAGTCACTCTACGCGGGCGCAAATGGAGAGCTTGAATTCCCAACCCTGGAAACCAATGCTCACCATCCACTACAGATTATCACAGTGAGCACTGACCTTTTTCATGTGCCAAAAAGACACTAAATTATATGCTATGGGCTCTTCATTTTGCCAGATCTGTGATGAATGAGTCCAACTGAGGGAAGACTCCTGCTAATTCTGTCTCCTCCGACTCGATGCCATGCTATGGCTTAAATGCCTACATCTGAAGCACACTCAACACACGCAGAGGCTTTGTGTTGTGAACATGTGAACTGAAAGAACCCTCTGCTACCGTCCCATCTCATTTTAGGAGGAGCTAGGTAAGAAAAGTCTCATTCTCAGCTGTCTTGTTGCATTCCCAGGCACTTTGCAAGTGAAGGCACTTTTTCAAGTCTAACCTGATATAAGTCAGTCTCTTCTACTCACTAGGTTAGAAAGGGATCCACCTCTGTATTATGAGGCTGATAAAATTTCATATTTAGTATACACGTGTGCTTTCTATGAAGAAGGCAAATAAATCAGGAATGTATCTCAAAGAACCATGAAGTCCTTTACTGGCCCTGTGCAGAATGAGGAGGTAACAAGGAACTTTGTTATTGGGCAGGAACCTGTTAAATGGAGGGCTGCTAAGGATGGTTTCATGGAATCACATACGTTTTCCTGATGGCTTTAGTCCAGCTGTCTTCCAGATGCTTTCTCCTGCTCCTCTCCCTTAGCAAGTGCTGAGTTGAGGAGTGATATAGGTTTTTCTGATTTTCTGAAAGTCCCCATTGTTGCTGTCGATCAAATCACCAGCCATTTCTTCAATCCATTGGGGGAAAAAAAAGAAACAGCAGATGCAGCTTAACTTAAATTCACATTGTATTGAATTTTTAAATTATTATGTTTTGAAACGGATGTATCTGATTTTTTTCCTTGTTGCGCTTTCTGTTTTGTATGTGAGAGAGGATAAAAAGGTAGCATTTGTCCTTTTCCATTCATTACGATTTGTGAGTCTCTGTTGGGCTGGATTTCAACTTCACCTCATGATCCTCACAGGTGATCCCTTCCCTGCAGTTCGTCCTTCCTCTTCTGACTTGATAAAATTAGGCTTTTATCCTTCTCTGGGCTGACACCTTTTAAGGATCCTTTGGAGATGCTTCTGTACCACCACCAACCTTTCCTCTGCCAAGTGGAAAGTGCCAGTTCTCATTTCAGGTGTTGTTGAAGGGATCATTGTGATTTCTCTCATCAGCCTCTGTACTTGCTCAGCAGCTATTTTCTTGAAAAATCTCATCTCATATCAAAGTAAGAAACGTTAAAATGATGAAACAGTTCACTGTTCTCCTGCTGCTGTTCAGAGGGATAGACCTGAAGGTCCTTTTTCACAGAGCTGGGAGAGCCCCGCTGCTCCTGTTTTGGAGCCAGGGAATGCGAGGCAGAGTTGTGCATCTGAGCACGCATGGAGGTGAGATCCCTGAGCTGCAGTCCTGTCCCCTGACTGCTCCTGGTGCCCCAGCCTGCCCCGAGCTAGCTTGCCCTGCTTCTGGGGTAATGAAAAGAAAAAACAAAAAAGAAGTCGAGAAAACTGTTTTCCTGGAACCTTCTCTCTCTGCTTTAAGAAATGAATGAGGGTCAACCACGTGCAGGTTATCGCAATGACAGCAGTGTACCAGCTGCTCTGCAGGGGCTGCTGATGCTCGTGCTATGCCTCTGCAGAAGAGGAGTAACTTGCTCCGTTTTGGAGTTGCCTCAGGGAGAGAGACCGATCCTGTGGTGAGGCAGGTCGATACCCTCTCTTGGCAGTGTTTTAGAGTTAAATTTGCTTTTCTCTGTGTCACAGCCCGCCTGGGAGAGCCCGCACCCCCTCAGTATGGTGCTGGCAATAGTCAGGACATCTAGAAAAATTTCTGCATCAGGAAAATCTGCTGGTAAAAATGATGTGCTTAAAAAAATACTGGACTTGTCCTTTATGAAAAATACCAATGGTAATTCAAGATCAGGGCCAGATGACAATGAATGAGAAGGGAGTGTCCAGTCCAGCTACCTGCCAGAGCTGCAGTATCTGCTACAGCTCTTCCTTGGGAAAACAGCTGAAACAGTTTATCTGGGACAACTTCTCTTCCTCACAACAGCTGATCGTATGGTCTGTGATTCCTTCCTGGATGTCTGAAAGGTTTGCGTGCCTGAGCAGTTCAAGGTCAGTGGATGTTAAAGCTCATTGAGAGGGGAAGGGAGAAGCTTTGTGCAATTTTATCTTTCCCACTATCTCGCTGCTCGTTTTTCATTTATCTCCGTTCTGCGAGGCAGCACCTCTCAGCACCTCCCAGGGAGCTGAAAGCTTGGGGAGCTGACCCAAAGTCTGCGCCCAAGCTGTGTCCTCTATAATCCCGGTGGCCCACTGGATTCAGCTGGATTATGGGAGTAATGTTAACTCACCTTCAGATGGGAGACCAATGCAATTCATTTTTGTGATCGTCTCAGCAAAGATGATACAGAAACATCTGAGTTGCACAATGCGCAGAGTTAACGCACACAGCATCATCACCATGGTTTTCCAAGGTTACCCCATTTACCTAGAATAAACATTTACATCTGAGAAAATAAATTGTACAACGACGCTAGTAATAAATAAATAAAAGGCACCAGGGTTCTGGGCTCTTTAGCTTCTATTACAAAGGCTCATTTGAAGTGTATCTCCAAATCAAGATCAATGCACCTAACAAAATCACATCCAGAATCTAAAAGCTGATTATCTGCCTGGTTTCAGTGAAGAAAAACTCCTCCTGCTAAGCCTTGGCAGAAGCCGCATCCTCAAAAGCAGAGCTGATTCGAGCACGCTTTGCATCGGCTCATACAGAGAGACATTTGCTGCAAGCTGCTCCCAGTTCGTCTTCAAGTCACTCCTTTCCATTGCTGAGGCATCCTCAGAAAGCTTTTTTAGGTAATAGTGCCATTTTCTTACTCATGTTTAATTGTGACAGTCCTTCTGTTACAGTGTTTATGGACTCCATACAGTCCGTACTCTGATGCTGAATATTATTTTCAAGTCTTTCAAAGATTTGTAGTGGTTAAAGCCAAAAGATCCTGATGACTTTTAAGCTCTGTCCTGCTTTACACAATGCAGCCGTGCATCTGGCTATAGTGACAGGGTTAGAAAACCCCCAAAACTCGAATTCTAGCACCTTGTGTCTTTATTGAGCACTCCCTCACCTGCTTCTACCTGACATTTAAGCAGAGTGAGGTATTGCCTTACTCAACAGCTAGGCATGTATTTTATCACCCAAAACCACAGGTGATGCTTTCATTTTAAAAGAATTAAAGCTGTATGTTACCTTACCAAGTCTCCATGAGCATGTGTAATAGAGCATTAGCAATTTGGAGGTGTAAGAAATTTACTGTCGTATCGCTGTTCTGCCATGCAAATTACACACGTAACGAGCAGTTGGTTCTTCCTGTCGCCACAAGTATATTTATCTGGTTGTGTCTTTACAGTTAGCTGGTTTTTAACAGGCATTTCTAATCGAATAACAATAAGATTATTCAAGGAAATCCTTTACAAATTCAAGGTGGCATAATTACTTTCCAGGAATGTAACATATTAAAAGCTAATTGTTTTTTAGTGCAGCAAAAGCTCTTTCCAACTTCGTTGACTCAAGGTCTCTTCAGGCCCGAAGCCCATGGCTCTGCACAGCTCCGGCACTGTCCTACAAACTTGTCTGGCATTTCTACCAACCTAGTCCAGGGGTGCTTTTTTTCGAAGCCAGCTGGTTCCATCCCGTCTGATTTAGCATCATCCTGCGTGCGAAGTCAGCAGTGACTCCCGGGGCCTGTGTAGGCTATTTTGTATTTGCATGCATGTTTGTGTGTGCATGTACGTATGCTATGCATGGGTTATCAGTTAAATATGCATTGACATACAGTGCAGGCAATAAAAACTAAGGCCAGAGCTTAAATCATGCCCCTGAATTTCCCTTTCCCCTCCTGTGTTCTGGTCCCTGCTGGTAGTTTACTGCAGGAAGCTATACACTAATCAGCCTGTAAAACGCTGCTCTGGGGGAGACGGTGATCCCAGCCGCAGGCTGGGGCAGATAATAGACTCGCCTCACTTGACAAAAAGATAAAAGAGTGTATTTTGTTCCTCATTATTTCACTGGTTTTGGGAGGTGGGTTCCCTCTCTCTTGTTTAAATGACATAAACAATGCCAAGTGTCATGACAGAAGTGGGAGCCTGTCAATGCAGCCCTATAATTAGCAAATTTCCATGCATGAGGCAAAAGGGGTGTCTTCAGGCCACTTCCTGACCCACTCATCCGTAGATCAAAAACCCGAGTAAGCTACAGATAAGAAAATGCCCAGGAAATGAAACGTGCTCCATATTGCTAATTCAGACAGCCGTATTTTCTGCTGCAGCCGCGGGCTGCCTGGTGTAGCTCTTCTGCCTAGGCTCCTCATTGCTTCGTCAGCGAATTTGAAAGGGCAGCAAGGCAAAAGGCTGCTGTCCTGTTGGGGCTGAGCATTTTGTCGTCCTTCCTTCGGTCTTCTTTCTCGACCAGAGTGGAACTCTATGGACACAGCATAACACTGTGGGAGACAACGGACTTGCGCTCCTATTGCAAAGTCCAGAGTGTGTATCTCCTCTCCTCTCCTCTCCTCTCCTCTCCTCTCCTCTCCTCTCCTCTCCTCTCCTCTCCTCTCCTCTCCTCTCCTCTCCTCTCCTCTCCTCTCCTCTCCTCTCCTCTCCTCTCCTCTCCTCTCCTCTCCTCTCCTCTCCTCTCCTCTCCTCTCCTCTCCTCTCCCTTATTTTCCCCCCTCTATCTCTAAAAATTATTCTTCCCAAATTAATAGCAGCAGAAAAATCTGCCGACCGAGCCCAATGGAGTATTACCCCTGCTTAACTTTTCTACTCAGCCCCTCGCTTGCGGGCACAGTCCCGCCAGGCAAGCACCTTGCTCTTTGCGAGCGCTCTGTGCTGTACCCTCCAACCTGTCTCCACACGCCACGAAAGCACAACACGCAAATTCGAATAGCAGCATTATCAATCATGTGGCCGCTTTTTTTTTTTTTTTGGTAGTAAAAGCCAAACTGTTTTAAACTCTGCTTGGTGCTGGGGGGAGGCAGAGTGGTTCCCTGCCGCTGTTTGTAGGTACCCGGGGAGGATAGGGCGGGAAGGTTTTACTCACATCGGCACCTGATTTGATCTGACTGATGAGCCTGACATCTTAATTCTCATGAAAAGCGCCACGGGCCCTTCAGCAGGAACGTGAGGCCAAGACCTTGGTGCTGCAGCTCGGCTGAGCGTGTGTACAAACTTCTCACAAGCGAGAGAGTTAAGATCGTCTGTCAACAGCTCCGTCCCATAATGTGCTGAGAAGCCTGGCCCAGCTCCAGGGCTAATTTTAAGCGTATGAGTAGCTTCTTTCAAGTTGGTGAGAGCGGCAGAGCGAGCCGCTGGCTCCGGGAGAAGGATGCTCGGGCACTGGTACGGCTGGAGCCCGAGGAGGCAGGGACAGTGCCGCCACCCCACAGTACGAGCTCAGGGGTTGGCAACCCGGGCTCAGCCGTCCCCTTCCCTACACACACCCACACGCTCCCCAGGCCCCTTCGCCCGTGCCAGGGGTGCCGGGCTGCTTATGGTGCATAAGGATTTCCTGTACTGCCCGGCCAAACCCCATGCGCCATATGACAAGCGCATGGGATATGTCCTTTCCTGTATTTTTGCAGTGACCGGCCACTCCTCCGGACGCTTGGCAGCCCAGGCTGGGGGGACAAACAGCTGTTGCACACCTACAGATAAATGGCACGGTGTGTTCCGGACTTGCCGTGCCTGCGCTGTGCTGTTAAACTGGGTGTGCACAGGGCTGTACGGATGCAAGTGTCCCTGCCCAAGAGGGAAATACCATCACCAGGGTCTCTAAAAGCCTTAACATAATGAACCTGGGCAACAGTAACATCTTCACTTCTGCTGGGAACTCCAAACTTTTACCCAGGGAAACACCCAAAGCAATGCCAAAATGTTCTACGACGTTATTGCCTCTTTTTGCTTGACATGAATGCATACGACTCTGTAATTTTATGTAGATGTCATGTAGATCACATTTTTAGCAGCCAAAGAGTCGAACGGCTTTCAGCTGTTACCGTTGCACTTATCTATTGAAACGTTCCTGGAGATGTGCAATTATTAGAAGAGTAATTTAGTTTCAGTTTGCAGAATTTTATAATGAAGATTGTATCTTCAAAGTCGATACAGTACGCCCGTCTTTTATCCAAATCACTCATTATCTCAGCAAAGGGCATGTCTATTAGACAGCAGCACTTACATGCAAAATGTTTGTTATCTGAGCACGCTTAACTAGTTAAATTCCATGTCTCCAATGTCAGCCAGATAAAGAAGGCTACTGTATATTTAGGGAACAGCCTGCAGAAAAATTCTTACCAAAATACCGTATCATAAAGGACTTTGCTTTATTAAAAACGACTCGTTCTTACCCAGCCTTTTCAGATTCCTCTCTAATTTAGTAACTTTTTTGAGTTTTAGAGTGATGCCTTGCCAGCTTTCTCTCTGTCATTTGTTTCTCTTCTTCCTAACTCATTTCCAGAAGATGTAGCCTCTTTCCCTTCCTAGCTGAACAGCAACATGAGCGTTATAAACCAGTCCAATGCACCAGGAGGGTATTGGCAAATGACGGAATGATTTGTGCACCATATTATGTTGAACCAGGCAACTATTGCACTTATCAACTCGTTTAATTGAAATGATCCATTTTTGCCCATGTTCCCTTTCCTGTGAACTAACCTGGCAAACGTCGGCTACGTTGAAAATACCTTTTGAGAAGCACCTTGCTCTCTTCTTCCACGCACTGATGCGGGGCTGAGCATCTTGCAAACCCGAAGGGCCCTCCGACAGTCGCAGGGGTTGTGCTGCTTTGCTTTTGGTTTGGTGTTTTTCTCCTTCTGAGGCGCACCGTAACCCTGCCCAAAGACGTTGGCTTAAATTCCTCTTGCTGCTTCAGAGGTTATGAGTTAAAAACTCAAACCGTTCCATACGGGTTATAGCCAGAAAACATTGACGGTTAAGAATCAGAACCAAATGCTTTGCCTTCAGAGGTGTTTTCTTTAATTTACAACAAGTAGAAATTCAGGAACTTCTGTTATCGACGAGGAAGCCCAGGAACAATAGCTCTTTCCTGTAAGTATCAGTAAAGTGATGACTAAACAGGCACTCAGTAGCCAGATAGTAAGGAAGGCTACCTCCAGTGGGCACGCACTGAAGTTAAGGATGGCCGCTGAGGAAGATGGTGAAATCGGACCCTATTTATTAAAATTTCCTGCCGTATTCCAAGAAGGGGAAAGTGGCTGCAAGGCCAACAAGACACAGTGACTGCTGGTAAAGTGCAGTGAGGTTATTTGGTAATAAATTATACCCCTTTGCATATGTCCAAGCCTCTCATGCAACTGTATCACAGCTGCATTTCAAATTATGGTCAGGAAAAACAACTGACGCCTTCTGTACTGGTCTTGTGGACTGCTGGAGACACTGGTTTTCTGGTTCACCCGGACCCTTCCTTGGCCAACCAGTTCACCCCCTCGTATCCCATCAGCCATCCCCTCATCCCAGGCTTCAGGGACCCGGTGCCGGTCCCCCTACCAGAGGTGACCCGCACCACGAGTGTGAAAGTTGCTTTCACTTAGTAAAATGAAGGCAAGATTACGAGGACTACGCCTGGAGAATATCATCTTGCTAAGTGCTTAATGGGCCCACGCCGACACTTGAAGGCCCCTTTCTCTGCAGGCGGGAGCAGATATGGGCTGTTACCGTGGGATGGAGGCAGCACCATCCCGTCTCTTTAGAGGAAAGCAAGTCTCAAGGCCATGGGAGCTGCTCAGCGGGGTTCCAGCTACTGCAAGAAGGAAAGCAGGACCGCCGGGCTGTGGTGCGGGTGGTGTTTTTCAGAAGCGACAGGAGATGAATTTGGGCAAGCCTGTGCTCATGCATGACTGGGGAGTATTTTAATAGAATATGCATTAGGGGAAGAGCCTAATTAGCACAACTACAGTTAGTTCAGTCAAGGTCAGCAGAATAAAATACTCTTTTGGTGTCACAAAGGATGGGGTAGTTAACATAAGAAAACCCAAGTTTATTTCATCCCTCCAAGACTTACATTCTCATCATGACTTTTCTAAGTTTCTGGTGATTTCAGTGATGATTAAATCTTCTCTCAGATTCTGATGATGTCCTTTGGGCCCAGCCCATGCTTCTGGTTCTGCCCAATCCTGTGTGCCCACGCATGTGCCTGCTCTGGGCACTGCTCTGACGCTCCCAGCGTGACAGCAAGCAGCTTTTGCTCAGAAACAAAGCTAGATGATTTCCTTCGAAAGAATCGTTGAACTTGGCCTCTTATTTCCCAGAGAAATGACTGGTAAACAGATTTATTTGTCATAAATTTTTAGCTGAGCGATTTCTGCAGATAACTTTTGGCTGCAGACCATTTGCAAGTAGTTTGCAATTAATATTGGAGGATTGAGATGATTTGCTGTAGGTTGCATGAGAAATTTCTGCTCTCTTGGCTGGATGAATATAACTCCTAGAATCAGGTTTCTTGCAGAAATTCTTCTGTGTGTAAGATCCGTATTTACTTTCTGCAGATCCTTTGTAGTGTATGGCTGATCCTGCCAGGGGCTTAGCACACTGTCCCTGCTCCAAAAAACCACTTATACCTGTGCCTAACTTTAAGGAAAAGATTAGTTCCCCAGAAGTGGAGCCAAAGTTAATTTGAGCATGTGTAAGAGAAAAAACAGTAAAGTTGGTTTAGGGTTGTATGACCATGAAAAAATGTGTGTCCCTTCTTTGTCCTGAAAAATATGCCGCAGCGCTGTTCCTGCCCTGGCCCCGTGCTCGTGGCACCTTCACCCTTGCCCGGCCACCCCCTGCCCCACTATTCTGGTCAGCACCAAAACCACGGTGGCTCTGGGAGGGCTGTGCTCCCCAACTCCTGAGGCCTCTTCACCTTCTCCATCACTCCTAAAACACTGCGCCCCAACTCCACCCCCAGTCAGCACGGGACAAGCATCCTCCTGGTTGTGTCCAAGCGGAGCATTTTTGAGATGTTTGAGACACAACTTCATTCTCGTACCAAGTTAAAGGAAAGAGCACACCATAGTGACAAAAGCCCTGTATTTGTAATAGACTTTTCCAGGGTTTTTTCTTGTCTTGGTGCAGGATCACACCACACAGCAACTATTTTTTCATAGCATGAAACACGACTTTATTTTTTCTGGAGCTGGTAGAAAAAATTACCAAAGCAACAACCTGTTCTGAAAGGGTCTGTGGTTTGTCTTAAGGACAGTGACATTATGAAGATCCTAAGGTGTGAGGCACTCAAAGAGCCAAGGTTATCAATTTGAAATGTCAAATATTTACAGAACCTCAATGAGGGCTTCTGCAACTCTCTAGACTGAGCAAGCCATACCTATGAACAAGAAGAAGAAACACTTCTTGCTTTACAAAAGTAGCAGAAAGGAGCCTGTGTAGATGGCAGAGCTCTCCAGGGACTTGCTTCACACTGCAAACACCAGCCTTTGCTTCTCCTTCTTTTTGCGGTACAGCATAGCTAGGGTCAAGGATAATGTTTGCCAACACTGTTCCCTTATGATACGTTTCTCACTAATGTTTAAGAATTATTGGGAGAATTTCATACAGAAAAGGCCACCCCACAAACAGCTAAGTAACCTGCCTTCCACTTGTCTGCTCTTCTAACTGACCTGCCCACTGGCTAACCTCTTCTCTCATCCCTCAAAGGCCAAATCAGTTGGCATAAATGGAGATGATGTCAGTGACTCTGAAGAAATTACACCAGTTTATACCAGCTCCAGCTTTCTCCCGCAACACTTCTCTTCCTTCAGGATAAGAGAAAACTTGCCCTTTTCTAAAACTGGTTACGTCAGGAAGGCATCTGATGACGGACACTATGAAACCATACAGGAGCACGCTGTGCTCTGGAGCCCAGTAGAGAAATACCCAGACTAGGTGTGACCAACCTGGGGATGAGGATGCCTCTGCAATCCAGCTAGAAGCCCTCTCCTACGGCAGCACACACAGGCTTGCTCGTCGGGAGGTAGTCTGGAGCATTTTGCATCCTTCTTCATCCATTGCACGGCCCGAAAATGCTGAGTCCTCCCTAACTGCCACCTGCAGGTCCTAATTCCAGAGCCGTAGGCTGAACACCTGGACAAATTTCCAGAAATCTATCTTTCTACTCCTGGGCAAAACTCCCTGCTCCAGTGATCATTCAGCTATTCTGTGTGGGAATTATGGTCACCCATGGTGATGCCGTGCATTCATGGATCTGCTTCCTGTTCCAGCAGGATAGATGGCCACCAGTTCTGCTACGATGGTTGGTGTAGAAAGAGACCATGTCGGCCCATTTTGGGTGAGCCTGGGAGACCAGATGTCCTGTGGTGGTGTAGATAGTCCTGATGTGTAGGAACTGTCCCAACCCCTCAACAAAAGGCCTTGCACTCCTATCTTGTCTTCATGATTCACAGGGATGCAGGATTTTCCTGGTCTCTCCCTTTTGAGCCACAGCCCTGGGAACTCATCACTCATCACGCTGCCGCGGGGAGGTGGGAAACGGGGGCTGCCCTGCTCCTGCCTGGTGCGGTGGGGTGGAACAACCCAGCAGGGGCACCCCTTTCCTGTTTGTCCCCTTTTCAGAAGAAACCTCATCCAACAGCAAATAAAATCCCTGTTGCTGACATCTTTAGACTTAGGACTGTGTTAACCCTGAAGCAGAACTTAATCTTCCTTTTCCAAACGTGGTGACCCAGATGATGACTGAAAATGGTGGTGTTGCAATAGAGAAAGGCTGCCCTTGTCTTTTCTCTGTTAGCAGTCAGAGGGCTTTGGACTTCGAGCTTCAAGGGTCTCAGCCTATCGCCTTCTGGAAAAGCTATTTCTATTAATAAATATATAAAATTAATGATGGGGTCCTATCGTTCCACCTCAGCGTGCAACAACAGTTGTGGGTAAGCCCCATGTGAGAAATAAGTCCTCACAGCTGCTCTCCTGTTAACTTTAGCTATTTTGTTATTTTGGCTAAGTTGTCAAAACGTTCATTTCCTGATGTCTGGGAAACTGGCTGAGCAGCATCTACAGCGCTGGGCTCTGCTGCTTGCTGGTGAGATAGAGAGAGGCTGGATACCAGAGAAAGCCATAATGCAAAGAAAAGACTGCTCTTAGTTCCTCAGCAGCAATTTTATCTTATCTGTGCACATTGCTCTTTCCAAATCAAGACCAGCCTTTTCATTATTATAAACAACTGGAGAGTGGGAAAATATTCCCTGAGGCAAGAAGCGGCACTTGAAGTAAAGCGCTGTAATGGAAGCTGCAGCACGCAGCAAAATTAATCACTCCTTAAGACATTTTCCTGCTCTCGGTGCAAAAGTCACTTTTGCCCCAAATGATACACCGGCAAATGTCAACTCTGTGAGTCCCACAAGACCATATTAGAAGGACAATATGTTGAGTCGCGGGTTTTAATCATGTCAGGCTCAATCTCACGAGGTGCTGCAGCCAAGGGTCCCAGCTGCAGTCCCATGGTGCGTGTCAGCATATGCCTCAGCCCCTAAAAACTCTTCCCGTTTGTGGAAGGCACAGGAGACACATATATGCTTAAAATTGAGCGCACATGCTCAAACCTCTTCGGGAGTAGCAAGGGTAGGACCTTGCAAGGCCAACTGAAGCAAGCCATTAGTAGCTGGACCTACGTGGGCTCAGAGCACAGTTCTGGTTGTAGGTGATGTCCAAACTCATTTCCCACCTTTAGGGAATAAAGTTGCTTATTGAAAAACACAGAGTTTTTTTCAATGAACCCGATCAAATTGTATGACCTCATCCACATCTTCCTGCACTGTGGTGCTGCTGCTTTTATGAGTTGTTATGATCATCCCCATTAGTATTGCTCTTACTGTGGATCTGCTGGGTGCTAATCGCTGTACACGGAGCGCCTGGCTGTTTTGCAGGGCTGGTGTATCACTTCACCCAGTATTTTCTCCAGCGAAGGGACTAAGCCTGGCTGTAATCGGAAGACGGTGTTTGTGAGACTGTGGTCAAAGTGCAGCGCACAGCACAGGATGACGGCCTCAAAGTCAGCCCTGCAGCTGTTGTGCTTCTTTGAAAAAGGTCTCAGTCAGCTCTTACAAATTTGCTGATGTTATTTCATTTCCATCAAACAGGCCAGGAGCCCCAGAGCTGTCTTTTTCCCCATCTGCTCTTGCCTGCCCTGCGCACCTTGCTGAGAGCTTGCCGAAAAGTTTTCCTCTTCGTTTCGAAGTCTGCCACCACTCTCAACCAGGTCGCTGTGACGAGATGCTTGCAAGCAGCCAAAACTTGACGTGTTTTTGAAATGGGGTTGTTATCAGATCAGGACTTTGCTTTTTAGTGGTGTATGAACTTATTTTGATCGACAGCTTGCAAAAGGGAGAAAGAAAAGCAAAACTTCTTGTACGAAGTCAAGGTTGGTGAAAGCTATTTGCAGCGCAGTCCTCCAGACTCTGTGCCCTCAGGAAGGGAATGGAGAGTACAAAGAGGGAATCATGAAATGTGATTCAGTCTCCAAAGGCAAGTGACACTGCTACTTATGCCAGTCCTGGAGATGATATTTTGGAAAACGGGAAGCTTTGCAGGGAACACAAACCACTAGACTCAGTTGAGACAGCAGCATTACAGCGCAATTACACGATTTACCAAATCTGACCTAACTGCTCACTGCCAGCGAGGCGGTGATCTCTGCTTCCCAGTTTTTATCACGCATTCCCTGCCCTCTAGCAATTGCATGATTATAGGTTGCATTGGTCCAGTGAGCTGATCTGGTGGGAAACTGTTTCTTGGAAGTGGGTTTGTTCTCTGCCAGAGGAGCTCAATGGACCAACTCACTCCAACTGTGTGATTGTGGCTGTAAAGAGAAGCAATGACACCTTGTGCCTGGGGGTGGAGGAAGGGATTCACCCCTTTCATGCAGCCTGGATCATGCTGGAACAGGTGAAATATTCAGCTGCCTTTTCAAAGGCCATGTTTGAGCCATCTGCTGGGCCAGCGGTGGTCAGATTAGCCGTAAAACCAGGGCTGGGGATACCAGTGTCGAGGGTGGGAGGGATCTGTGTTTCCTCAAGGGCTGTGGCGCTAACACAGGCCCTAAGAAAGCCAAAGGGATGTGTAGCTGAGGCTGGGGAAGAGGCTGGGACCATCTTTCTCTGAAGCAGTCTCAGCTCGGCCCAGTTGTGAAGCTCCAACATCAGGGCTTGAACCTGCTGCTGTTTGTGTGTAATGTAGGTGAAAGCTTCTGTGTCCAGTTCAGACAAATACTATTAGTAAAACACAAGTCCTAAACCAATGTTTTTCCATTAATGTCAGTACATGTATGTCATGGTGAATGATTCAAGCACAAGATTTTGAAAGCTGACCATCTAGCAGATTTGGCTACTACTACAGCTACGTGGTCAAAAATCTGTTTAGCTGCCAATAGACATAATTTCATACTCATTTGCAGTTCCCTTTCCATGGCAGGGAGCACTATGGCACTTATTACATACAAGAAAGATGAGGCACCAAGCCATGGCATCAACAGCACACCTCTGAGTGAATGCACAGGTCTTGTGCCCGTGTTGGCAGTGACTGATTGTTGAGTATTTTTTGTTAGCAAATGATGAGCATGACCTGGTATCAGCAACACATAAGAAAGTGGAAGGGGGAGCTCCCACACCACTTCGGCATTCAGTGATGCTTCATCTTCCTCTAGACGTGTTTATCTGGATGTGACTATCACATGGCTGGAAGGTCTCTGGCTGAGTCCGTGTTGTGGAAGATCTCAGGAGAGGATATGCACCTGGTGACATGTGATGGATTTAGGTGTCCAGGTCCATATCTGTTCAGTCTTCTCCTTTCCCAAAGGCTCTTGCCCTTACCAAACCATTGCACTTTATAGTCTTTTCACAAAATAGGCACTCATTCTGAGACATTTTATTTTGCTGGGTTGTAAACCACAAGGATTCAAAAGCTGTCACAGGAGCCGGTGAGACGCCTTAGAGCAAAAGCAGCAGCTTCTGAGAAATGGATGACAGAAATCATGAGTTTTTCCACTTCTCTCAAAGAAAACCTTCTTTCAAAGAAAAACCACCATTTCCCTGTTTTCTTAACCATTCACATTTCTTTTAAAACAAGAGACTACGCAAAAAAATTCGGATACACGTGGACTTACTTCCCCCAAGTAAAGGTAGCGAAAGAAACTTGTCAAATTAGATGTTTAGACATATACAGCTTCCCCTCATGTTTTTTTCTCAGATAGTGAGTACTTGGGCAGTAGACAAAATGGAGGAAGGAATAACTTCAAAATGTGGGGGAAAAAAAAGCCAAAGCTTTGTGCATAATTTCTGTCCGGACTGAATATTAGGAATATACAGAACCATTGAAATCAAAGGCAAGATTTCAGCTTGTTTCACCACCAAAAGAATGGATCCCCAAATGAGTGTAACTGTTCCATGAAATTTAGCTGGTACAGTTGTGCAGTGTGCTGGGTTATCTGTGAAGAGCCTGATATTTTCTGTAAGTCTAGTTCCACTTCCGAGCCTTGAAATGCTTTAACTTACATTATGCCTTGCTAATTAATTGCTCGCTGATGACTAGAAATGCAATAGACTGGCAACTCTTAATGAAAAACCAGCTGCAGGAAAATTATATGAGTCTTCCCGGATTTTTCTTTCTTTACTCTTACGCGGAGTTGATAAGTTCAGAAATTTCCCCATAAATTATGTTTTCACTTTCCCCTTACTTAACCTTTAGTCTTGAAAGCGCAGTGTGCTTTAGATGATAATGGAGAAAGGTACTGTAATCTTCACTGGGCTGGGATATTGAGCAGCCCCTTCTTTAAAAAGCACTATAGGAAGCGGGAAGGGGTGGAAATCCCCATACAAAATAAGGGCTCTGCTTCCTGGCAGTTTATTTTCCGTCATTTTATTTTATCTAGGTGTGGGTGTGCTTGCCACTTTCACTGGAAATCCATGTTCGGCTCTGAGTTTTAAGAAAGGATTCGAGAAGTAAAAATCAAATGGAAATATCCCCCATAATGAAGGGGGCTATCAGAGCCTTTTGCTACAAGATCCCTTTTATGTGTGAAATATTTATTAGTCCTTGCCTGTACATTATTTGAAGGGGTATCTGAACTGGTGTATCCTTAGGGAATCATGAGGGGAGCAGAGGGAATGTTTACAGTGAAAATGGTGCTTAATCTCCACGAATGACAGGAAAAGATTAAGCAAACTACAGATAAACCATCTTATCATTCAAAAGTATACACGCTGAATGCGTTGTAAAATAAATACACAGCTGCTCTTTAAATCCTTTGTGCATCAAAGGACCAGAAGCACAAAAAAGGACTTATCCACCTCAACCAGGATTTACGTGGACTCTCCATCCAAAGCTGAGATTTAAAAGAACTTCCACTGAACAACCACCTTAGTCTAGCATCTGAGCTGGGGGTCCCTGTTGGACCTGGAAAGCAGACCTGCGATGCCGGCTTCGGCAGCTCCGTACCCGTCTCCTCCGCTGTGGTTCAGAAACTAGGCAAAGTGACCTTTCTTCCCATGCTGGCTTCACCAGGCTATTATATGACTATAGAGCCTTTGTTTTAGGGAAGGCTGCCCATGGTATCCCATTTTACATATAACACAGTAGTCAACTCACATATCTAAGAAGTAGGTGGCTTGGGTTTTATGCCCTTTCTGGTTAATGGTGGCTCAAAACTGTAGCTGCTAACATTGGATGATGACTGTCAGGCTCTAACTGAACCTATGAAAAACCTAAATATTTAGAGAATACGACTTCTTGACTGACAAATGGCATTTTGAGAAGAGTTTCACAGACGGAAAAATTTCTGTGCCTGTAAGACTTTTATCAACAAGGTGAGAGCTCATGAGATCCTTTTCTCACTAACATGTTCAGAAGATCATATAACTGTTCAAATACTGTGCCATTTTCCCACCATGACATCCTCTCTCACAACTAGAGCATTTTTCTACCAAAAAGTTAATGCATCAAACCCAGAGATTTCCAGCCTTCTTAAAAGTTCATTTTGCAGAGCCTTTCCTGGCATCTGACTCTGAGATGAAAGCTCTCCCTCCCACAGTCCATTACAGTTCCTCTGAGGCTTAAAAGCTGCATTTCCAAAGTGCCATATGGCTACCACTAAAGATGATCATGGTGACTGAGCTAAAGACAGAGGCGGTTTCATCTACCTCTGGAAGAGGACAACGTACAAAACCTTCAGTGGGATGGGTAAAGTGTGGATGTGCTGTTGTGCCATGTCATCTCCCAAAGTAAATCTCTTCCAGGTTAAGACTGTCCCCAAATATCATCTCCAAAATTCGAGACAAAGATTTTCCTGTATCAGAAACTCACCTGCCTATCGCTGGCTGTTGATGTTCACTTGGAGGAGAATGACCTCTCTGTTCCTACTGCTTAAAAAGGCCCACCACGCTCATGGTGGAGGATTAAATTGATAACAGTAATGAGCTCAGGTAGATACTTGATGAAAGGCAAACATCAAGTATGAAGTCTAACCCGTTCATACTGGAGAAATCTAGATAGCTCCACTGGTAGAAATAACCTCACCATGTATTCAAACCAATTGTAGCTGAATTCCTTCCCTGAGAACCCAACTTTCTAAGTTGTGGTTCTTCTTTTTATAAACACAACAGATTTCTACAGACTGTGCAAACACTTCATGACAGATGCAAGTCAGTGTCTTTCTTTGTGTGAGTCCTTTCTCACATGTAACACTGACCGTTGTTTGTTAAGAAAATAGGTCTGATATCAGCTCAAGGGTGAAGCTCTGTTTACTTGGTGGAAGTGTCCGTGTGAGGACTCTAGACACTGCAACCAGAAGATCATATCTCAGATGTAGAATTACTTGGCATGTCTTCTTTCATCACACTGAGCCAAATTCATTATCAACTTGAGAGAAATTAAGGGTTACTGATTTGGGTAACTGTCAAAAGGACTATATGGCAAAGTAAACCTATCAGAAATGTTGGGGATTTTTTCTGTGTCTTTTGGCACTCTCAGTAGGAATTAGTTTTAAGCATCATTTTAGACACGTTAACGTTAATCAGTGAAGGATGACAGCGCAGAGTTTCCCAGTCTGCATCAGTGCGAAGGAAAGCAGAACCAGACTGACAGAAGCCTAGCTCCTTTGGAAGCACCGTGGTTTCTTTTTGGAAGGCACCGGCCTTTCATTTGGCGATGACATGCGATAAATAAATCCAAGAAAGCTTGGCATTTGGCACCTGAGGTACATCTGAACAAAGTAATGCATTAACACGTCGGGGTTTTGAGCAGCAGCACGAGCAGAGCTCAGTTTCCCGTGGACTCTCAGCGGTCCCTGCGACGTGACCGCAGCTCCCATGCCTATCTCCATGCCCAGGGGGCTGGAGCTGTACCTGTGCTGCGGGCAGTCTGGAGCTAGGAACAAGTTGACTGGCAGGCTGATATGCGTATGCCCTTTTGCTATCTGGCTGCTGTCAAAGAGATTACCTCTTCCCTAGAGGGACAGTGAACTGAGTCTTTCTTCTCGTCTAGCTGTCAGTTTCCACAAACATAATTATCTGTGCTATTTCTGAACCCCCTTTCAACTTTAACAGCAATTGGCCAATGAATTCAAAAGCTCGTGGGGAGAGTGGGACTTACAGATGGACAAACAATGTGATGGCACTGTTTATTTCCTTAGGACAACAGGCTAACGCTCCGTAAGTATGGAAATCTCTCCCAAGAGGTTGAGCTATTCTGTCTGTTCCCTGGTTTGAACTGGGTATGGAAGAGACAGCAAGTCGGCACATATTAGACCACCTGCAGTTGTGCCTAGGGGAGAGATCCAGCTGTGAGCAGTAGTATTCCTCAGTCAGAGCAGTGAGGTTTGGTTAGATGTTCCCCGTTCCCACCTGGCCCAAAAGCGACACAGAATGATCTTTGATTTGAAAACTTTCTTGATGCTCAGTTTGGATTCCTTCTGAGTTCAGCTTCTTCATTTACAAAAGTAATTTTGTCCCCGTGTAGCCACAGGTACACAGAAGTTGCTCTCAAAATCAAGAGGGATGCAGTTCTAGTCCTAGTGCCTTGGTGACAGGGTTGGAGGGGCTGGAATTTGCACCTATTTTTAGACAAAGGAACATTTTGAGGTGAAGCCCTCAGTAATATGTTCTGGGCTCCCATGGCTTTCCAAAGTCACCGTGCAGCCAGAGGGTGTTGTGCTACTCCTTGGCCTTTCTGTCCTCTTGGGGAACACAGCACTGGGGACTCATCTGGGAGGACCCGTCTCCACTGCTCAGTCACTGTCCTTCAATGATACAGCTTGAATGACAGCAAACAGACAGAAACGTCATTTGTCGTAGCACTGGGATAGCAGCCATCCCATGAGTTGGTTCAATAAAGGTAAGAAAAATATCACGTTGAACTCTAATGGGACTGCAGAGACTTTTTTTCTTCCAAGCCTGAACGTTTGGGGACAGATACACTTCCCCTCCTGGCTCTGCCTTTTTAGGCTGGTTTATTTCTCTGTAGACCACCTCCATGATGATGGCTCCTGACCACCCTCCAGCTGCAGCTATTCCCTTCTGTTTTCTCAGAAGAAGTATCTCATAAGAGAGACGCTTATCCTCGAAAATTTACCAGGGGGAAAAAAGAAATGGGAAAAGAAAATGTAATTTGGAATATAGAATAAAGTGCAAATGACTTTTTTTTTCTTTTTTTTCTGGCACGTCCCTTGAAAGGAGGGGACAGAAGCACATTGCAGTGGAAACACTGCTTTGTTTTCCAGTTGCAAGGGTGGTTTGAACCCAAATACGTTTCCATCGCACAGCTATCATATGGGCCGATGAAAATAACGAACCCTGGACAGGGGGAAGGTACAGGATGTGGTTGTGCTAGCAGAGCCGGTGCGCAGGTGGCAAGCCCTCTCAGCCGAGGAGCCAAGGGTCAGGAAACATGTGGAGCTAAAGGGGCGGAAGAGAAAGTGGCGAGCCCGGACTCAGTTTTCCTGATGACATGCGTATCCAAGAGGAAGGCTGGAGGCTACAGAAAGTGACTTTCGCTGAGTGCACCAGGCAAGCATGGTAAACCTCCTTACTTATCTCCGCTCTCCTGGCTGGCTGGGGCCGTGCACAGTAGGTCAAATGGATTAAGGAAGGGAAGCAGAATGCAAAGTCCTTTAACAGCTTTTAATCAGGACCTGTCATTTTTTTCCCCCCCTACTAGCTAGAAATCATATACCTATATTTTCCCACTTGCTTCCTTTAATAACTGGATAATGTCATCATATATCAGTAGGCGTGTTATTCTCCTAGCGTATTTTGACATCCATACCTTGGGTTTGCCTGAAATATTTTTGCACCAGTTCAATCAAAATATTTTCACAGGTTCACATGAAAAAGAAAAAAAAAAAAATCTAGTGACTGAAATGATGACAAGAGGGTAGCAAACCCACAGTTAAACTGTGTGAATAAAGTAAATGGCATTATGGATGAGTCAGAGGGAAAAGAATGAGGAGACAGAGAGGATTATTCAACATAGTGAGTGTTCATATATCTGTAGATGTTAGAGAGATTCATTCTTCACTGACTCCAGTTGCTACATTTTCTGGGTTAAAAAAAGAATTATTGTGATTTTTAAAAATTTAGAAATGACAATTCTATGATTAGATTCTCACCTTCTATAAAATGAATATTTCTGTATTCCTAAGTCATCTAAAATAAAATAAGTCTTGTTGGCAGGTATCAGTGACCCTGAGCTCAATGTCTTCCTTCCTTGAAGTGCTCAGTTACCTTTTTCTTGGCACTCGACAGTCAGCAGATGTCAAAGAATAAGGAGGCGTGTGGTGCCAACGCTTTGGTGCTGGCACAGTATTTCCTGCAATAAAGAGTCTAATTTCAGGCTTACGGAGAATTCCTGCTGACTCTTGTCCTTGTGGCATTTTATGAACAAAAGTCCAAAACTAGATAATTTGAAGTCCCTGAGATTCCTACAAGGTTTTCACCCTAAAGAGTTGCTTGCACCACTCATTTCCGAGCGGCCATAGCTGTGACTTCAGGAGGAAGTCCTTTCTACCAATTTAAGCCTGAAGATTTGGCGCCCATCTCCTTTTGCAACTGTGTAGCTTGCACCCTCTGCACCTACACGTAGTTCTTGGGTTCACAATTCCCTGTCTCACCTCTTCGCCATTGCCCAGCACTACTCTTCTAGTCTCAGCTGGAACTGCTACCACTGAAGCATAACCTCTGTGGAGAAAGCAACACCCCAGAGGACAGCCTGGCAGCACTCCATCGCACAGCCTCCTGTGTATCAGCTTTCCTGGTCTGCGGTGTTTTGTATCCAGGGCTCGCCTGGAAAATGTGATCCCGAGGATGGAAAGGAACAGAGCTGGGCACTCTCCCAGGCTGCTCCCTTGGCTGCAGGATGGGTCTCTAGGAAACCCTCCAGCCCCTCCCAAGGGTCTGGGCTTTCCTTAGAGCTTCCTTGGCCTTGTTAGCCTTAACGAGCTCCCCCTGAGTCTGGGCAGGAGGAAAGGAGTGTTCTCATTTCTTGCCAGGGGTGTTGCAGGTGAGGGTCACCTCATTTACTCCCACAACCGAAAAGATGGGAATGGTGATGCATTTCTTGCAAGCATTGAATCAGCAATTCAGTGAAATGAAATAATTTCAAAATGCTTACCAGCTATGTTTGCTGTGTAGTTCATAAATGCTATACTAGTAGAATTCCAGAAATAGTCCTATCCTCCCACAAAGTACAGGTACATATGTATATATACATACATGTACATGTATATCTAATAGCCCCCATATATTTATGAGTGTACAATTATTGTTTGTCTTTTTAGAATAATCGCAACACAGTGCTAAGGTTGCTATTATATATAATCCTAAAATCGCCCTGGATAACACACAGGCTCTGAGTCCTTCACAAACTACTCACGGTCTGGCTCTAACTTATGTCAGGCTCAAGCTGCTACCAAATATTCCTCTTCTCTTCTAATAGCATTTGCACTTAAATAATGAAGAATGGCGCCTCAGTGCCCCCCCTGTGTTGCCTGCGGTTTTCAAAGGTCAGACTACACTTCCTAACATTTCCTTCTGGCCTTAATGATGATTCTATGAATTTTGTGCACAGCTTGTTCAGGCATCCCCCTCCAGAAACCAAAGTGGAATGTATTTTTTAACCTATAGTTGGTCACAACCTTTGGTGAGACAAACTCATCGAGTGTCTGGTCGCTTCCTTTTCTTCCCTGTTGATGCTCTTCTTCTGGGAGCCACGCCGCTGCACATCAGCTACTAAATGGTCAGAGGTTTCATTTAGCTACAGCCACAGCAGAAAACTGTGGGAAGGCGGCATGACATTTGCTATGACGTTTCTGCTTGGATGACACATGTGAGAAAAAAGTCAGGTGTTAAAAAAAAGTCTAATCAATCAGTCAACTTGTTTGCAAAGGCAAAACAGGTAGAAAACAGAGTTTTGGGTTAGGATTTCTGGTTTTGGGGTGAAGACTCTGGTTGAGAGAACTGAGGTAAGCTGCTTCCTCGGGCTGCAGAAAGGTGATTTGCGCCCCTCTAAATAGAGGAATTTGATCAGCAAATAAGTTGAAACATTCTCCCTCTTCCTTTGCAAACCTGATTAATTTGTGTCCTGGAAGGGGAGTCTGAACAGAGGCTGAACTTGCCACCAGTGGAAGAGTTCTTTTCTTGGCACAAATGATGGCCATTATCTCATAAAAGTAAAACGAGGAAAAAGATTAACAGGCAAATAGGCAATTGGTTGTGATGAACTTCTATACTTTGTAAGAAAAAGGCTTTGGGGACATAGGTGTTAAAAATCAACTCATGTATGACAACTTTAAAGTGATTAATCACATTTAAGATGTCGTATGTGCAAATAAATCTTGACTGTAGCGTACTCTAAACAAGGCTTCCTTGTTCCAAGAATAATTCTTCAGAGGGACTGTGAGAGCCAGGTGTGCTAGTACCCCAAAAAGGCTTTAGAGGAATGGTAGAGTGATGGAGATGCCTCCTGTGTCTGCAGAAGCCCTTGCTGTGCCCTTTTCTGCATCTTGTGGTTCCTTATGACCTTACATCCCTACATTGTGGGGACCCTACCTTATGTCCCACAAGAGTATTCAGTTACCATCCAGTTTTCCTGGCTGCGAAAATATTTGCAAAGAAAACTAATTACCTGGAAGGAGCCAGTTTGGAAATTTCCCCAAATGCTTTTTAAATGGACTGGCAAGCATTAGTTGAAAAAGAAGTCACAGGCTATGGACACATGCACTGTAAACTGCCATGGGCACTGATTTGGGAAAGTCGTTTGACATCATTTCAGTCACTATACAGTGCCTCCTGTACTTTGGCAATCATCGACGAATTCCAGAAGTCCCCATCAGCTTCTGCCTTGAGGTCTCTCCCAGGAGTTCCTAGGTGGAATTAGGGCTGTGTGAATAACGGTTTGGAGGCTGGTGGTTTTTTTCAGTTTAGTTGCTGAACACAAAAACATGACAACAAAAAGACTCACTCCAAGATATCTCCTAAAAAAAAAAGGAGTAGAAGAGGTATCAGCTCAGACTGACCATACTAGATTTTTCCTGCTGAAAAGAAATACTGAAATGTTGTAGGCTGGATGTTACACTTGACCCAGTAAAGAAATGCTTCATTTTGGGGTTGTTTTATTAAAGAACAGGAAACCACAAATTGTATTCCTATTAATCATGAATATGTGGGACTTAAATCAACTCGAGAAGACTATCTAATACCTACTTCTATTGTAAACCAGAATTAAATTTCATCGCTGACAGAGATCTGTCAGGCCCCGTCTTAAACACCTTGGTTGATGCCAGTCCCAGACTCCCCAGACAACCTTATTCAGTGCTTAACTGCCCCGAAAATCAGAAAATGTTCCACATTATCTGAGATAAATCTCCTGTCCAGAAAATTAGACTGATTATTTCCTCTCTTACCCTTGGTGGCTGTGAGGATAATTGATCAGGGATCTCCAGCCTTTCCCTACTGGAAGGCTGTTATCACACCCGTCTGTCTGATCTCCTCTTCTTCTAGATTGAACAGTCTCAAATCTTTCATCTTTTCCTCATATTCTGGGTTTTCACTATTGCTGACGATGCTTTGCTCTCCTTTGAGTTGCCTCCAGTTTCAACTTCTAATTCTGTCCTATGAAGTGCTGGCAGTTTTCTTCCAGTTGGTGTGACCTGTAAATTTTAGTCCGGTTTCCTAGGGAAATAGGGACTTACCTAATCACAGTTTAAGTCTGTCTGTTTATTTTTTCTATCTACTGACTCATAATTTTTTAACCCTTCTGCCAGTTTTGAGCAAACATGGCAAGTGGTCAAATATCTCGAAGATACTAGTCCATATATACTTCATTTAAAAAGTGGTAGGACATAGGAGAGACATCTCATCAGAGCCCTCACCACTGAAAGGCTGCAACATGATAAAATCCTTCACAGACACCGAGGCACCTCCATGGCAGAAAGGCGCTACAAACAACCCCAAAACCTTCAGTTGGAGATTGTTCCGTATGAGATACGGGGGACACAAACCCCCTGGGAGCTGGAGTGCATCGCTTCCGCTCCTAAGGCAATGACTTCTTGCAAGAATACATTGGGTAGGCTGACTCCCTGTCAGTCATGTTCATTATTTTTATTTATTTCATAATAGACCAGTAACATATATTGTTGGCGGACAGTTTCCCAAGCAGTTGGACTTCCACCCCAGAGCAAATTCACCCATGGGAAGCCTGGCTTCAGGCCAATAGAAAGCTTTAGGCACCATGCTACAGCGGATGGGCATTTCAGGTTTCTTGATGGCACCATTCCACATCGAACAAAACCCTTCAATATTTGCAGGGGCGAGGGCCAGTATCCAGGTCACTCCTCCAGGACCCTCTTTGTGAACAGTGTGACGCTCGCTCCCTTGTTCTCCTTCTCCTTCAGCGACTATTAAGGGAACCGGCATAAAAACGCAGCCATGTGGACAAAGAGACTGAGGATGCTGCCTTCCATTCCTGCAGCATGGAGCTGAGGGTACTCTTGTGAGAGATGCAAATCTCTTCATGGGAGGGGACTCAGTGAGAGGGTGCAGAGCCAGTGAAAAAGAGTGAAAAAAAAATAATAATTTTTGTCCTTCTCCAACAGTTTTGCCCACCTAGGCTTTGAGACCTTTTTCACAGACCTATCAACTTCGAGCCCCCCCCCTCCACAAAAAAGGAAAAAAAAAAAGAAAAAGAAAAACAGGAGGGGAAAAATAAAAGAAAACATATTGCATGTCCCTTAGTTTTGTGTAAGAATCTGTAGTTTGTCCCTGTCACCAGTTGCTCATCCATTAGCCTGACTGACCACACGTCCAGGGGCCCAGATGCTGAATTACCCTCTGCTTCCTGCTCAGAAAGGGATGCTTCAGAGCTGCTTCCTGCTGCAAGCGGGAGAGAAGTTTCCAGGGACTTCAGCCACATAAACAAGTAAAGGCATTTTTCCTTCCCCACAAACCCTTTAGCCCCCGAAAGGGTTTGGTGGGGAAAACCAGCTTGGTGGGGAAAAAAAAAAGATGAACAGGTCCTTGAATGAAGGGTGCGTAGGACTCTGTTGTCCTGGTGTGAGCAGTTATACAGAGTTTTCGCACGTGATGGGGGTAAGCGAATAAGCAGTGAAAGAAACTGAATTTTTCAAAGGTGTGTCCGGAAATTTCCACGTGCCTCCGACCATAATTAGGTGCCAAGGAGTGGGGAGACATACCCAAGGCAAGTTAGACTAGTCTGGGCCTTGACAGCAATGAACCTGCTCCTCCAGTTTTGTTACCGTCAGCATCCAGCCGAGCTAGGATAAAGCCGCTTTGGGGATGTCCACACATGCCAAACTCACACCTCCTTTTTATAGCTGGACATAGCCAAATACAAGTGATTTGTTCACAGATTCCAGCAAAGGTCTCAACGTTTTTGACATACTCTGAAAATAGGGTCATTCAAACCTCTACCTTTAGGCAACTCTGTCTGAAAATGAGTGGGTTTATGCTTTCTCATTCCTACTTCCATGCCTGTTCTCACCTGGGACAGTTGTTATTTCATTTCTAGCTGGAAGGATAGATTTTGTCCTTTGCAATGCCACTTGCAAAACAACCGATTTTCTGGGATCTACGCATGGAATATGCATCATGCTAAATGTATTTCTGCTTTTGCATGTGGTTTATATGAAGAGTGGTGGCATTCAATATTAAATGGATGCCTTCTCATTTTCTTCTTGTCGCGGCGTCTTGAACGTGCTTCCACGTCTGCCTTAGCAATGTTAATCAGCGGACCAGTGAAGCATGACTAATGAAAGCCACAGTAAAGCCATCCTGCCTGGCCGCAGTGGTTGTTGCGACAGTGTAATCTGCCATGTAGGCAGAGCTGAAGGTGGCTTCCACCCTTGCGTTAGATGCCGAGGCGCTTGCAGCCCCAGATGTGGCACGCAGCTGTGACCGCTAGCCGGTCCGGCCACTGGCTGCTGATTCCCAGATGTGTTCTGCAGGGGGTGTTGACCACTTGCAGACTTACTGAGCTACGTGAGCAAGGCAGCACACGATCGGTGTTCCCAGTGCCAGCCCTTATCTCCCCTCAGGTTGTTATTTGAATAATTAAGCCAAAAAAAAAAAAAGAAGAAAAAAGGCTGGCCGGGCTCCTCGGAGGCACTGAGGGAGCCCACGAGCCTGGGGGAATCGTGACAGGTCGGGGAGGAGAGGGGAGGGGGGGTGTTGTCCACTTCCTCTGCTGCTTCTTTGTGTCTTGTTTTTAATGAGCTTTTGGCGACCAGAGGAGCAGATGCATAAACAAAAGCTTGTTAGCCCTGTTTGGCCAAGGCGAGACTTGGTGCCCCATCCCCTCCCACAAACCGTTCCCAGGGACCGTCCGCGGCCACAGAGTGTCCCCGGCACAAGGGCTATGGCAGAAAGTGACTGTAGGGAAGGAGGAAAATAACCCCAGAGGCTGGAAACACACTGATTTCAGGAGAGGAGCTGCTCTCCCAGGGGCTCTGGGAGATGCTGTGCGAGCAGAGAATCGATCTGATGAAACAGGGAGTGATGGACGCGGTCTGATCGCATCCCATCCATCGGCTACCAGCTCTCCCGCAAATCTCCAGGTCCGGTCCCACACTGGGCTGGGGTCTGCTCAGCGTGGCAGGAGGGCTGAACATTCATGGGGCTCCTTCCAGCCCCACATTTCTTTACTGGTATTGTCTGGCCAAGGCAAGGGCAGACTTTTCTGAACTGAGCCAGATTTGAAATGTCTTGACGGGATTGCCTGTCATTTCAAGCAAGTGAGGGTGCTGCGATGGAGGGTGGGATAACCTTACAAGCCATTTCGTGTTATTTTCAGGATCCTGGGAAGTTTCCCAGGTCGAAACTGTCTCTGAGGAGGGAGGAAATCCCACCCTCTACTCGCTCAATAACGTGAGTATATTTGGCTTCTCTCGCTAGCTCACCGTGGTTCAGCACTGTGGTACAAGCTGGGCTATGCTGGGTACTCCACAAGGCTGAAAGATGACACAAAGGTGGTGCAGAGATTATAGCCTAAAAGGCTGGATAAGAAACATCACTTGAACCCCTGGGGTTTTGGTTTTGTAACCAGCCATCGGTTGCCCCATAGCTATCGCAGTAGCAGTGTATTTAGATGAATCTTTCACTGGAACTTTAGGGGACTGTCTCATGTGCTTAGGTCGATTTTTCTCTCAGAGGTTCTCCACAGCATCTTCCAGTGACAACCCACTTGAGAAAGCCCCATCAAAGCTCAAAATAGAAAACCAGTGCAGCAAAGCGCATATGATGCCATACACACCTCACATCTTTTCTCGCTCTCACCTTCCCTGGACACCCACCGTTTCCAGTGATCCTTGGTTATAGTTTTTACTTGATCTTACTAGAGGATTAGTCCCACAAACTCCATATAGATAAGTAATTTGATTCACATGAAAAGCCTTGCATCTGTAGAATGACTCTCCAGAGTAAAGTTATTCTTCTGCTTAAATGCTTCAGTTATCCGGAGTGTAAAGAAGTTATCTTCTCGTTTGCTCATTGGTATCACAAATGTCCCTGGTGCTATAGGGATGGCAATTCATACAGTGAAGCAGCAGTTCCTGCAGCATTATTCTAGTTAACAAGATTATACTGACAGACAGGCAGTGGACTGAAGGATCGTGTCCCATTTAGGAAGCACAGTATAAAACCGAGATCTCTATGGGATCGCTCAGGGACATAAAAACACTTTGTGCCTTTGAAATGTGCACTTCCCTGCGGATGCCCAACATTCACAATGTGCAAGCTCCTCACTGCCACCTGCTCAGTTCCCTGTGTGCACTGACCAGCCAGGAGGTTCGTGTGTCTGAGGGGTCAGCCCCCCCTCCTTCCCTTCCCTTCCCTTCCCTTCCCTTCCCTTCCCTTCCCTTCCCTTCCCTTCCCTTCCCTTCCCTTCCCTTCCCTTCCCTTCCCTTCCCTTCCCTTCCCTTCCCTTCCCTTCCCTTCCCTTCCCTTCCCTTCCCTTCCCTTCCCTTCCCTTCCCTTCCCTTCCCTTCCCTTCCCTTCCCTTCCCTTCCCTTCCCTTCCCTTCCCTTCCCTTCCCTTCCCTTCCCTTCCCTTCCCTTCCCTTCCCTTCCCTTCCCTTCCCTTCCCTTCCCTTCCCTTCCCTTCCCTTCCCTTCCCTTCCCTTCCCTTCCCTTCCCTTCCCTTCCCTTCCCTTCCCTTCCCTTCCCTTCCCTTCCCTTCCCTTCCCTTCCCTTCCCTTCCCTTCCCTTCCCTTCCCTTCCCTTCCCTTCCCTTCCCTTCCCTTCCCTTCCCTTCCCTTCCCTTCCCTCCTCCCTCCCCTCCCCTCCCCTCCCCTCCCCTCCCCTCCCCTCCCCTCCCCTCCCCTCCCCTCCCCTCCCCTCCCTTCCCCTTCCCCTTCCCCTTCCCCTTCCCCTTCCCCTTCCCCTTCCCCTTCCCCTTCCCCTTCCCCTTCCCCTTCCCCTTCCCCTTCCCCTTCCCCTTCCCCTTCCCCTTCCCCTTCCCCTTCCCCTTCCCCTTCCCCTTCCCCTTCCCCTTCCCCTTCCCCTTCCCCTTCCCCTTCCCCTTCCCCTTCCCCTTCCCCTTCCCCTTCCCCTTCCCCTTCCCTTCCCTTCCCTTCCCTTCCCTTCCCTTCCCTTCCCTTCCCTTCCCTTCCCTTCCCCTTCCCCTTCCCCTTCCCCTTCCCCTTCCCCTTCCCTTCCCCTTCCCCTTCCCTTCCCCTTCCCCTTCCCCTTCCCCTTCCCCTTCCCCTTCCCCTTCCCCTTCCCCTTCCCCTTCCCTTCCCTTCCCTTCCTCGGGACACTGCAGGGGAGAAGGAGGCAGGGACACGGCAAATGCCAAAGGGCCTGGGGAGGGCTAGCATTCATCTATCTTTTCTTAGATATGCTTAGGGCAAACAGTGGGTATTTGTTCCCCTAAAGCTCAGGCACCAAAATTATTTTCAACTACGAAACCAACCACCCCCCTCCAAACCGCTCAGTTAATAGCAATGACTGTGCGTGAAAGCAGAGCCTAAGTGGTACTGCAGTAAGCTCTAGTTGCACATCATCTGGCTAAATTGCAGAAAAGTCACTTGTTAAAATCAGTATAGGGGCATATTTTCTGCAGATTGCATTTTTGGAAGCTCATGTAGGAACGCAGAAAGCACTAAAGTGAGCTACCGGTGATTTTACTGTGTTCCACGGATCCTGTAATAATTTCACGTGAATATTTTTCAACTTAGCCCTCTAATTTCATTTGCTTTGTTGAATAGCTAAACCGCTTTGGAGGCAAACAGTTTGTGCAGGTCATCCATCCCCTGTCAAAATTTCTCTCTTTGTAGTCAAACCCGACAAAACCAGCATCGCCACATGTACAGTTATCCAAACTGGCTCTTTAGCGGTAGGTACCCCTGGTTCTCACTGGGCATTTGTCACTACCACATAAACCCTGTGTGCAGCCTCGTCCCAGCAAGGGTCAGTTGTTCAGTAATCCCTGCCAGAGCTCCCAAAATCACTTGGAAATACCGATGACCTGACCTGCAGTACGATGGAGGTGGGGATATTGATGAGGGCTACCAATTTTCTGGTTTAAGAGCTCGTCAGAGTAGCAAGAACGCGTTTTATTTGCACGGTGCCGACCTGCCGCCTCTTGAACCACATGAGCCGCCTTTGACTTTTCAGGGATTTTATTGCATCTCGGGGAAAAATCAGTACAGAAATTCAGCTTCTCCCACTCCCTGTATCTTTCTGCGAGCAACAGGGGTGTGATTTCAAAGGAAATTACACTCACACACACACACACCCCCCCCCGCCCCCAGTACAGTAAAACAGCTGGAAGTGCATGGCGTGCAAAAATAAAACCACTGCTTCATTAACTGAGTCGTTTGTGGACAAGCTCACGTGCAGGTTTGCAGGGAAAGAGAAGAATGCAGCGTGTAGGAGCACATATAGGTATATGTGCGTAGCTGTGTGTTTCCATCTACCCCATTATCGGCCTATTTACCTACGTCTCTACCGGCGCGGACCTATTTATTTCCCCCCCCCGGGGGCTTTATGGTCACGCGTGTGGGCGAACCATTCATACCCGCGGGTTTATTTTTCACACGGGACGACCTCACAAACTTCTCCTTCAACAGCCCCCGCTTAATAATGGTCATTAAAAGGCACATGGGGGTACCAGGGGAACCCCCTCCACCCCGCAGCATCCCCGCAAGGGCTCCGCCGCGGAGGCGGCGGCCCGGAGGGGGGGCGTGGCCTCGGCGGGGAGGGCGTGGTCTCGGCGGAGGTGGGCGTGGCCTCGCCCACAAGCCCCGCCCACGGGGACAAGAGGGGCGGCGCCGCTCGCCGGGGTCCCGCATCCCCGCCGTGCGGCGCGGCGCTGCTCGGCTCGGCTCGGCTCGGCTCGGCTCGGCTCGGCTCGGCTCGGCTCGGCTCGGCTCGGCTCGGCTCGGCTCGGCTCGGTTCGGCTCGGCTCGGCTCGGCTCGGCTCGGCTCGGCTCGGCTCGGTTCGGTTCGGCACGGCTCGGCTCGGCTGCCGTCCCGGCGGCGCCGTCGGGCAGAGGGTTCGCTTCGTGCCCCGCAGCGCCCGGCGGCGGCGGCGGCGGCGGGATGGAGCTCGGTGCGGCGCGGCTGCTGGCGGTCCTGCTGTGCCTGGCTCCCGGTAAGTCCCCCCCGGAGCTCTCCGGGAGTCCCGGGTCCGGCACGTTGGGGAACCGCCGGGGTTCCGGGTGCCGGGAACGGCGCGGGTGCGGGTTTCCCTTGCGGCTGTCGGGGCAGTGCGAGCCCCGGGGCGGGATGCTTCGGGATTGCGGTCCGCTCCGCTGCCGTCCCGTCCTCTCCCATGCTCTCCTCTCCCCTCCCATCCTCTCCTGTGCCATTCTCTCCGGTCCTCTCCTCTCCCATCCCATCCTCTCCCATCCCATCCTCTCCTCTCCCATCCCATCCTCTCCCATCCTCTCCTCTTCCATCGCACCCTCTCCTCTCCCGTCCTCTCGCCTTCCCTTCTTCTGCCTGGCCGGCCGGTGCTGACCCGCCGGAGAGGGCTGCCTGCCACCACATAGTGTCCTGCTCACTTGGCTCCAGCATCAGCCGTCGTTTCCGAGAGCAAAATGTCCCTGGAGCCAAGTGCGGGAAACCCGTCATCAGCGAAGAACCTGCCGGGGATGCCAGTGATTAAAGAGCGGGGAAATACTAGGGAAACAGGGAAGGTCCCGGTCTGGCAGCGCTTTCTTGTTGCCCATCGTAGCTGGCCGAGCTGTCGCGGTCGGAGCTGCTGGCTCGCCCCGCTGAGGTGGGATTCCTGACGGTGATGGGAGCAGCCAGGGCAGACCGAAAATCTCTCCCTGTGGTACTCACAAACGTTGTGCAAGCTGGGATAGTGCCTCCAAGCGAGCGCTGGCACTCAGATCATGGCCCTTGCGTGTGTCGGTGGCGCAAGTGGGTGCCGTGCAAGCCCTTGCACGACTAAGGTCTGGTAGTAATAGATTTTTGCCTAACTGTTTAGCAGGAAAGAGGTAACTTTAGAAAATCGTGGGATAAAATAAATTCATGGGGTCTCAAATGCGTGACAAGCTGTAAAACAGTTTCTTTACATGATTCGTTGATCGTCAGTCTCAAAGAACATCAGCATATGCAATTTATTATAAGAAAAGTTGGTAATCCCTTTCCCCAGGGAGTGAGATCATCAGATGAAGGTTCACTTCGTTTCAATGTCCCACATCCTCTTGTTAGACCTTGAAGTTGGCAACGCAAGAAAACAGGAACTCCACCCTGGCTGGCTGAATTGTAGTGCTCCGCAGCTAGCTCCTGACCATCTGCCTTTGCTTCCTGTTATGACAGAGTTTTTGAACTTTCTGGGATGTGTGAAAAGTCATTATTTACCCTTCACTGCTAAGTAGGTGATGTGAAAGTGTCCGCTTAAAACACGCTGCATATTCCCCTATAGAATGCTTTTCTGATTGAGTAGCAGTTACTTCGTTTATTGCATTGGATTGAGGGGTTTTTTACATGTTTTCGCAGGTTTATTTATTTCTCTGGATCAACCGACCCTTAGCATCCAAAAAGATGTCCTCACAATAACTGCAAACAACACTCTAAATATTACTTGCAGGTAAGGGCAAATCTGTCCGGCGTGATTTTGATGGGAGCAATTTCTGTCGTGAGTTTTTGTACAGAATCGCAGGTGATTCAGTCTCTCTCCCGGCATCGCTCCTGTTTCTCCCCACTCCTTTTGTGCCCCCCGAGCCTTGCTTTTTCTCGACAGACGTTAGAAACGATCTTAGAGGGTTGCAGCAAGGGAGAGGTGGGGAGCGCAGGGCGGATGGGAGGAGGAAGCGTCAGCCGTGTCCTCCTGGAGCCCGCTGGTGAGCCATGCTCCTGACGCTGCCTTTTGAGTGCTGTGTCGCTTGGATTCAGCAGAACGTGAATCTCAAGTAGCCTCCTTATGGGTGTTAACGATAGGTCGATTTACGTAAATTTACCTTACGCGGCTTGATGCCGCTTGTGACGGGATGAAGGCCGTTCCTCTCCATAGCCGTAGGGACGAGCGGGGCTGGGGTTCGCCACCTTGGCATCAGTGCTGGCGCTCATCACGTGCTCACGCTCCTCTGACGTTTGCTTTCCCAGCGGTCAGAGACCAGTGGAGTGGTCCTGGCCGAGCAACCAGAGCAGCGCCGAGAAGCGTATCTCCGTGACAGACTGCGGCGATGGCCCCTACTGCAAGACGCTTACGCTCCTCAAAGTCATCGGCAATGACACAGGGGACTACAGGTGCCTTTACAGTGACAACCAGGCAGCTACAACCATTTATGTCTACGTTCAAGGTAAGTGCTTACGCAGCTCTTAGGTGGCTCTTCCTCTACCCTCAAGAGAAAAAAACGGATATCAAGTATCTCAAAACGGTTTTGACATTAAAATTTATTAGTCCTAAAATTTTTTATCCAGTGAAACTTAGTTTTCTTGTTTTCATGTTGAAGAATGACACGCCAGTATGCTAGTTGCCGTCGATAGAAAAGCCTTTGTACCTGTAATTTTGAACTGACCTGCCCTATGCAGTGTTTGGTCTGCTGTTCTTCTCCACCCAGAACTCAGCACACATATCTCCGCTGCGCTCTGAGCCTGTCCTCATGAATGCAGAGATATTACTGACCTCAGCAGGAGTTTCATACGAGGGAGGATTACGGAGATTGGATATTTACTAAAAACGACAGATCCGATCCCTTTTACAATTTGTACCGTTTGATACCATTCAAAAAAAAGCCTCAGACCCAAACCATAAACTTCCATACGTTTGCTGACTGTCATGGTAAAATCTATTGAGGCTGCAAGAGCAAAGTTTTCAAACTCAGGCTGTCAGTTTTGTTGGTGGCAGCGCAGCTGAGCATCGCAGACGCTGCAAAGCCTCCGGTTATATGCTCAGCTTAAGTAAGCGCATCCGTTGAGGCATCTGCCTTTTTGCACTGATGGCTTCATACTCATTTTCTTATGCGCCCTGTTTCCTTTTTGTTAACTTATAGTTACCATTTTGAAAAATGGGATGGCATTACGTACATGGGCTACCTTGTTTTGCAAGATCATGGACTCACTTTTATTTTTTTTTGGTCTGACTTTGGAAAGGATGCTGCCATTGGGGGAGCCAATGTGGCGTGTCACTACTTTTAACTGATATTTCCTGTAATACTAATGCAAGGAAAGTCACGCTAGGGTAAATTGGATTTTTGTCGGCACAAAGACTGTGGTGGCAGGAAGCTATTCTCCAAAGTGCGCGCTGCTGCTGCTAACTGTTTTGAGAATAATGATATTGCAAAGCTGGGTGGGTGGGCGTGTCTGTCAAAATACGTACCCTCTATTTAGTGTCATCATTTTAAGTGTTTTACCACATAGAAGAGAATAAAACTGATTTCAGAAGAAAGACAGGGAAAGAACAAAATTGGAAGTTTCTTCCATAATCACGTGACAAATAACATCCATTTATCAACTGCCTGTTCTTCTAGATTACAGGTCGCCGTTTGTGACTTCAGTTAGTGATCAGCTCGGCATTGTATACATCACTAAGAATAAAACTGTGGTAGTGCCGTGCCTTGGAACCGTAGCAAATCTCAACGTATCTCTACATGCGGTAAGGAAAAAGCCCGTTATTATTTTAAGAGTCAGTTGAAATCACGGTGACATAAATGCATTGCTCGAAGTACAAATACGTTTCTTAACAACTTCTTTCGGTCCTTGGGAAATTTACAGCCTGTGATTACAAGGTGAGTGCTGTAACTGTTACTGGTCCGTGATCCTGCGCTCTCAAAGCGCAGAGTGATTGCCCGTGAAAGGGAGATTGCCTGAGCTAGGATGTCAAAACTGGGGCCCTGCGGTTATGGAAAATGTTGGACTTGAAAATTCGGGGCGGTTTCATTTTTGAAATCTGACTACATATTTTATCAATATTTCAAACAGAAATATCCAGAAAAGATATTTGTTCCTGATGGTAAATCAATTTCGTGGAATAATAAAAAAGGCTTCACTATACCCAGTCATTTAATCAACTACGCCGGCATGGTCTTCTGTGAAGCGAAAATAGACGATGAAAGCTACCAGTCTGTGATATACATAGTCGCAGTTGTAGGTAAGCCAAAGGTTTTGTTTTCTCTATAGCTGATGTTATTTTGCTCGCTACAACATACTGAACCAATTACATTTGGTTGGACTCTAGGTTATTCAATACTGACAGTGCAGCTAATGCAAAATGGATGTTGTGATATATATTACTTCTCTTTTAAATGCAGTGTATTGTGTTCTTTCTGGTTGATCATTGGGATAAGTGCTTCTATTTTTAGTGTTTTACATAGATGCCAGGGATTTTTTTTTTCTTTTTTTCCTAACAATGCAAGCCTTTTTCCTGAAATCACTCCATTCTGTACTTGATTCACTTATCCAGGATCCAAGTCATAGTCAAAGGGAAGTAGAGGCGGGCAGCCATCAGCAGCAGATGAGAGGGAGTCGCTCTGAGGGGGTACTGAGGGAATGGGGCACCTGAAGGTCGCTCCAGGAGCTAGGTTGACTTGTCTCCTTCAGGCCTGTGTCCCGACTCTCACAGGGGTTTATACTTTCCTGGTATGTTTTGTCAGTTATTCATCAAAACCCCATGAGGATTCTGTGGAGGCTCAAGCCTGAGCTGAAACTGCAGCTATTTCGCTTTTGGCTGAGGACACAGTGACCACTTCAAGTGGCCAGGTGGCACCAAGGCGGTCTCTCCTTGCTTGGCAGGAAGGCATAGCAGCCCTCCAGCCTTTACTCTGTGCGGCAGGCTCGTGCTTCTTCACCAAATTCATGAGTCCTCACTCTGGTTTGGAGCAAATTCAAAATTTCTGCAGAATTTCTGCCTTCAGAATATTCTGGTTTGGAATACTTTAAATATTTTATTGCACAAAGCAAACTTTGGATGATTTTCCCAATGCCAAACTGTTATTCTTAGTAAAGTCCCCACTTACTGCTGGGAGGGGGATGCATCTCCCTTAGTTTCAGGTCTCACCTGAAAGGGCGAGAAGAAGGAGTCTAAGGCAGAGGAGCTGTGCGGGTCACCGTCTCCTGCCTGCCCCCACCGCCGGGGGGGCTCTGATCGAGTGCATACGCTCTGCTGTGCCGTGTCTGACGCGGCTCTCGGATGGGAGATGCTCAGGGCAGGCGCATCCCTTCCCTCCGGGCTCCTTTGTACGCCCGTCATGATGCTGCGCTGCAGCATGGGGGGGCCTCGGTGGGAGTTTTGGGGAATTCGCGTGGGAAATTTGGTGCTGAGTGCTGTAAAGAAACCTCTTCTTACCCCCGTGTTTTGTGTGTGCCTTTTTCTTCCTCTAGGGTACCGCATTTATGACCTGACGATGAATCCGCACTACCAAGTAGAGCTGGCAGTGGGAGAAAAACTTGTTCTCAATTGCACCGTACGGACGGAGCTGAACGTAGGAATTGATTTTAAATGGGACTACCCTTCCATCAAGGTAATTCCGTAATAACTTAAAGGTGCCAACATCCCAATGAAATTTGATTTAGCCGTAATGTCACTACCCCCTTTGTAATATTGACAAAGCAGAGGATAATACACAAAGAAGTGGCTTGTATGTACAGGTGTGCAAAGGAGGAATAACAATAAAATTCCCCAACACCTCTGTCTTTTATCTATTACAGGAAAAACGCGCCACCATAAGGGATTTAAAAACCACTGCAGGAGAAGTAAAGAAGTTTGTAAGCACTCTTACCATTGACAGTGTGTCTTTAAGTGACAAAGGTCGATACACTTGCGCAGCATCCAGTGGTCGTATGAACATGAAAAACAGCAGTTACTTCATTATCCATGGTATGGCATCTTCCACTTCAGTTTTGTTGGTTGCTTCGGATTTGGGATTGATTACTGGGATGCAGAGGGCATCTCGGTGATGAGTCAAATGACAGAAACGAACCAAACTGCAGCTACAGTATTCCCCTTGCACCAACTATAGGATTATTCATGTACCACAAGCTTAGCTAACGATCAGATTTTAAAGGATGCTGTATGTTACTGAAAGCTGTAGAACAGGAAAATGGGCAGTAAAATAAGCTGAGGTAAGCCTCTGGTCCTCTTCTGTGTTGACCTCCTTGAGGTCCTGTAAGACTGAATTTGTGTCGGTGACTTGGTATAAGGGTTGCCTGTTCTCACTCCATGTGAACTTAGGCTAGATTCTGGTGGCTCTGCGGGACGAGGGTCTGGGTGGGCATGAATGAAGCTAGGAAAATAAAACTTTCAACTTTTGCATTATGAATAGATGAATTAAATGGAGTTTTGGTCGTACGGAAATGATGCAAAGGAAACAACTTTGGCTAAGTGCATAGATAAGTACGAGGCCACATCCTACAGCCTTTTCTCAAGCCCCTCTTGGGCACAGCCCCAGCAACTCCACTAGCTTACTTCTAGAAAAAAATTGCCAGCATGAGAATGGCTCATTTTTAATCACTGAGTCAGACAAAAGGGTTTATATTTTCAAGGAGACTGGTTTTCCTGAGGTCAGAATGTTCAGGGGCCAGAATATTAATGGCTCTCTTTTTTTTTTTTTTTTAACATTCAAACTTACTACGTGGCACAGTGATTCAAGATAGAATCAATTTTCTCCTGGGTTCTTTCTGTTTCTCTTCAGGAGCCAAAACCAGATCATGTGCTACAGTGAGTGTACCAGATATTAAGTCCATACCATCCTAAATCTTAGCCAAAAGGCTAGTGGCTGTCTTAGTCTGAATGCAAGTTTATAACTTCTAGAAAGTGTTCTGTGACTGCAGCAGTTCTAATGCATACTTGAGAAGAGGCTGAAAGTATCTTAACTTTATCACATTGTAGTTTTGAATACTGTTATTTCCTGGAATGAGTAGATCAAGCCAGTTTTATGATGTGTATTTATTTATATAAGTATATAGGCTTGGCAGTTGGCACACCATCCTGAGAGCTGAGTCTTGTCTCCGCTTTCCAGAGCTCCTCTGGGGGGGAACTGGTCCTCTCCTCTGTGCGAGGGGAAGGACTGGGTTTTCATGGTGGCTCCAGAGCCCACCAACTCTCTCCAGAGGCCAACTGTGCTTTACCAGTGGCATCCTGTCAGTGTCCTCTATTTGTCATCTGCTGTTAAGTGCTAACCCAAACGGAGACCACTTATGCTTTTGTCCACGTGGAAAGACAATTTAATTTAATTTTTTGCAGAAAGTCCTTTTATTCACCTGGAGAGAATGGAGAATGTGGTCGAGACAAGGCTAGGTGATACAGTCAAAATTCCCGTCAAGTTTAAAGGATATCCTCCGCCAGAGGCGAAATGGTAAGAACCGGGACACAACCTGTTTGAAAAACTGAGCTGTTCTTAGTCAAGGTAAATCTCTAAAGTATTCAGAGCGCTCTGTGTTTTCTTCAGGTATAAAAATGGAAAAGCCATCAATGCAAATCATACGGTTAAACTTGGCTACACATTAGTGATCACTGACGCAGCTGAAAAGGACGCTGGGAATTACACTGTTGTCCTTACAAACCCTACTAACAAGATGCAGAAGAGACATACATTTACCCTGCTCGTGAATGGTAAGTGGCATCCCAAAGGGGCACCTTTCTTTCACGTGGGGGTGTCGTGCGTTACCATTCTTACGATTAAATTCATCCCGGAGGTATGAAGGCTGGGCATGGCAACTGGGAGGAGAGCGCTTGAACCTCAGCCCAGGGACAGCAGAGGTGGCCCTTCCCTCCCGGCTCTAGGACGTGCCACTTGGGAGGCTGCAGGCTCCTGGTGGTGTTGTGATGATACTTTGTGTTGGGGTGTTTTTTTTTTGTTTTCTGTATATTATTTCTTTGCCTCTGCATCCTGCTCTTTTCCTGCCCTCCTTACTGGCCGTGCTGTCGGAGTCCTCCCCCACCCCGCTCCATCCTGGCCCTGTCCCGCCTCGCCCATCCTTCCTGCCCCACGCAGGCTGTCCCTCCTCTTCTGCCTGTCCTCTGCAACCTTCCTCCTCCTCCTCCTCTTCCTCCTCCTCTCTGCTCACCAGGAAACAGCCTAGCCCCTGCGCTTTGAAGACAGCGGGTCTTGGGAAGGGCAGAGAGGCTACACGCACTGGGATCAGGGCTGGGGAATAATACGCATTTAATGGTTGGGCACAGTGGTGGGAATCCGGAGGCTGCATTTTAAACCTGGAGGTAATGAAAGAAGATTTCATCGGAGGTCCTAAACATTGCGTCTTGAGGGCCTGATCCTCAAGGTGTTGGGCAGGTTCACCTCTTCCCAACATGTCCTTGGAGATAACTCTGCGTCGCGCTCGGACGTGGGGCACGGCGTGAGTTAGTCGCTGTGGGTCTAACGTCTGCCCGCAGTGCCATTGGGGAGCCCTTAGCGGGAGGTGTAACCTACTGCTCTCTCCTCCAGTCCCCCCCCCAGATCGGCGAGAACGCGCTGCTGGCCCCCGTCGACTCCTACAAGTACGGCTCGACGCAGGCGCTCACCTGCACCGTCTACGCCGTCCCGCCGCCCGCCACCATCCTCTGGCACTGGCAGCTGGAGGAGGAGTGCACTTTCAGCCCCCAGTGAGTGCTAAGCCCTTGCCATCTTCTGCGGCTTTACGTAGCTCTTGAGGGACGGTTGGGTTGCGTTGGGGTTTTGTTGGGTGCATCCCTTGTCCAGGCTCATTAGCGAGTGCAAACCCAACGGCCAATGAAGAAAAGATTGTTGTACTTAATAGGCAGATTGTTGCAGGCAACCTCCGCCGAGGTCATCGTTGTCAGCAGAGGCAAGGGCCACCCGCAGCGAGGAGCCGGCAGCGCCTGCGTGATGCCGTCATGCTTTCTTGAAGGGCACGCTGGCTTGTGCGGGGTTTTGGACGCAGCTATCTCCGTGCCCTCCCCTCAGGTCTCCCCGCGGGCTGCAGGCCCAAAACTCCATCCCAAACAGAGGAAATTTGCTGTTTATGCTAATTACAGATCCTTGTGGTGGTCTGGTTTTTTTTTTTTATTTTCTTACACTCAAGTGCTGAGTGTGACGGTGCTCTTTATCTGTGTGAAAGTGTATCTGGGAGGAAGTGCACTGATTGATGTTGGGGAATGATAGAGAGAGTGCCTGACTGAGATTCATGCAGCTTCCCTTATCTGGGACTGCCATAAGCCCAGATTTCCTTTAAAAAAAAAAAAAAAAGCCAGAAAAAAAAAGCATTCTTCTTTCCTGTTGTTGTTTTTAAAATGATTTCCACTAGTTTCTTCCTTTGGTGCCTGGTTGCTTCCTACACAATGGCTACTGTCCTCAAGAAATTCTTGTAGGGAGTTCAGTGATTTCTATGTCTCTCTGTCTTCCTTTGAACTAAATTAACTTGAATCATCCATTTATGAATGGAGGTTTGTTCCCAGAATAGCTGCTTCCCTCCAAGCATCCTGATTGAGCTGACATAGGCAGATTAATTAGGAAATTCACCTTTAGGCTTGAGGGTTCCTGATTTTACAGAGCGCAAAGGTCTCAGAAGGTTATAGGGTGCAATTTAATAGAAATATTTCCAGAAACATACTCTTCTCTCCCAGATGCAGGCTGTGGCCGGTGATGCATCTGATTCATAGATAAATATCTGCATATTATAAAGAGAACACAAAGCCACTCTCTTGAAGGGCGAATATTCGTCTTATCTAATGAATCTCTATCTCTACTTCTATCTCAGGAAAGTTCGCTCAGGAGCCAATCCGTATGCATGCAGAAAATGGAAAGTCATCTCGGAGAGAAAGGGTGGGAATCAGGTTGAGATTAAGCACCGAGTCGTTACTATTGCTGGGAAAACAAAGGTGAGCGCGTTTTCTTTTCTGTTGGTTGGGGACGATTAGCCCTGTTCGGCAGTCCACATATCTGGAAATACATCACTAGAGATGAGACTCTCTTCACCTACCGTTAAACTTGGGGATCTGCTCTCAGCTGGTCGTGCAAGCTGCTGCTGAAGCCAATAGGCAGAGATACACATTTTCAAGTCCTTTAGACACTGACCCGAAGTGAGTCTTCACTGATGAACATAACTTACTTAGATTTCAGCGCTTACCTTTTAGGGGTCTGAAGTTAGTCGAGTTCATCTTGCCAATTAACTGCAATAGGGAGAAGGTGGAGAGACTGAAGAGCGGAAAGAGTTTATTAACACACGTACCAAAGTCTGCCTTGTGGCAGGCTGCTTTTTCTTGTTTTCTTTTGCCTGCTTGTTGCACACTTAAGGACAAAAATGTAGATATTAGGAGGGGACTGTGCTCCTGCCCTGCCATGGGTTTGTGCTTTGGAGGGATTTTTGGTTGTACCGATACCTGCGGAGCACTTTGCTGAGGTGTTGGGGTGGTCAGGCTCACGGACGTACTTTAGCACTGATGGGCTATGAATGAAGTTGTTCGGTTGTTCTTTTGTAGACTGTGAGCACCCTCGTGATTCAGGCAGCAAATGTATCTGCTTTGTATAGATGTATGGCTACGAACAGAGCTGGGTCAAGTGAGAGAGTTATCTCCTTTCATGTGACCAGTAAGTATACCCTGTTGAGGACAGTCATGTTAAATTAATGTTATTTTGTCTGTTTCGCTAATGATAGGTGCTGCAACGTTGTTGTCTGATTCCTGTCCTTTATAAAATCCTTTCATTCTTCAGGAATTTAGGTTTTCCTGAGGTTTTCCTCATGCAGCCTTTAAAGTCAGCACTTAACTCCAGCCAAGTGATTAGTTCTGCTGGCATCCGTGGAGTGGCAGTCCCGTGCAAATGATGCAAAATGGGCACTGTTGTGCCGAGAGTGCTTGCTGTTGGGCTTTTGCAGTCACTTAAAAGAGCTACAGAGAAATTATGGCAGTGTCACGAAATGCGTAAAGATGTGCTGTAAAAGCTAAGACTAACATTTTCGAAACCAGCGGCAAAGAGCTTCTGGCTTCTTGAAAATCAGTCCTTGTGTTCACATGCTGAAATATTGTTTTAATCCAAATCTAAAAATGACCTATAAGATAATGCTAAGAATCATCTTAGGTTGCTTTAAGTTTCTACAGGAAGAGGAACTGTATTTATTACACAAGCCTTGCTTTGATCCATTTTAAATGTATTGCTTTTAATGAGATTGTACTCTTTAAATGATTGATTGATTGATTGATTGATTTTTTCAGTATTTTGTTTCCTTATTTACAGCTGGCTAAGATCAGGATAAGGCTATATTTGTACAAAGGCTTTTTCAAGTTAGTGTTGGCAACAAAATGTGCAACCTAATAGGAGTTTCTTTTCTTTTTTTTAACTTGCAGGGGGTCTTGAAATTAATCTCCAGCCTCGGAATCAACTCACAGAGAAGGATAACATGTCCTTGCAATGCACGGCAGACAAATTCACCTTTGAGAAGCTATCGTGGTACAAGCTCAGCGCTCACGCTTCGCAGGCTCCCTTTGGAGGGCTGCCCATGCCCGTTTGCAAGAACCTTAACGCTCTCCAGAAGCTGAACGCGACGGTTTCAAATACCAACGGTGAAAATGTCACCTTAGAGCTCATCCTCCGTAACATCTCCCTCCAGGATGGAGGAGACTATGTTTGCATTGCTCAGGACAAGAAGGCTAAGACACAGCACTGCCTGGTGAAGCACCTTACTGTCCAAGGTACGGATCTCTTACTGTGAACCAACACGGGTGGTTGCGTCTGGAAATAACTGTGGTAGTGTCAGGTTTTGGTATCTTCAGGTCTTGCATGCGTTGGCTTAATGGTGCACTCGGTTTGTTAAATAGATTTAGACCATTTGTTGTAACACGCAGGTGTGGGGCTTGTGCGGGCAGCAGGGACTTACTGTTTCATTGGTACCAGTGAGGAAACGCTGAGCGACCCATTGTGCTGTGCAAGCAGATGGGTTGGGCTTTTGCACAAATAATGGCATGTTTTTAGCTCAATAGCTTCTCAATTTTACTTTTCAAAATGTGTTTTTCCTTCTAGCTGTATATGCACGCGTGTATTCATAGCGTGAATGCTGCCGCTTTGTGTCGATGGCTCTTGAGTTTGAAGTAGTGTCTATAACTTAAAACCATCCCGAAGTGATGGTGGTATTCAGGCGCAAGCAATGCAAGCTGATAATCAGCTTTTCACACAAATAGGGGTGACTTTGCTTTGGGACTAGGCTGGTTAGGCAGATTCAGAAAAATTCCTGCTCATGTTCATGGGCTGTCCTGAATGGACGTTTGATGGACCGGTGGTATCAGACTTCTCGAAATGACCCTGGAAATAGAAATGTGAGGGAAGCAATTTCTCACCTACTCCCTCTTCCCTCAGCAGCCTGAGCAGTTACAAATTAAACCATCTAAAGCAGGTTACATCAATACTGTTAAAATTTTCTTGGCTGTTATCATTTTTTCATGTCATGTGGAAGTTTAACTATGGTCTTAACATGAACGCTGTGGCTGTTGGTGTTATAAAACGATTTGGGACTTTGCTGCTGGGCCAAGTCTGTAGAGTGTCATCAAGTGCTATTACTGCAAAAATGGATGTTTTCTTTAATGATCAGTAATTTTGCTGTGTTTTCAAATCAACAGAGCCCATGGCACCCACACTCGTAGGAAATCTGGAAAATCAAACAACAAACATTGGTGAAACCATAGAAGTGTCATGCACAGCGAATGGCATTCCTCCTCCAAACATCATGTGGTTTAAAAATAACGAAACCCTTGTTGAAGATTCAGGTGAGGATTGCTCCTTTGCTATGGATTTTCTATCACTTAAGGGCTTTCTTTCGTGGGACTCACTGCTGATTTTCACCACGAAGAGTCTCATTTTGAATTTGTAACACAAAGTGGCATAAAACTAGCAGGACTAAGAATCGTGATTTTTTCCAGGTATTGTTTTGAAAGATGGAAACAAAACACTAACCATACGTCGCGTGAGGAAAGAAGATGGAGGGCTATACACCTGCCTTGCCTGCAACGTCCTCGGATGCAGAAAAGCAGTGGCTTTTTTTTCAGTGGAAGGTTAGTGTTAGCTTCTTTCCTGATTGTGCGTGAAACCTTTATAATCGCTAAAAGGAAAATCTACTGGCTATCCTGATTGGAGATCTGAAAATACACCATGAGATTTGCAAAGACCTGACCCTTCCTGTCAGGCTCAAATTGGGTGCTGTCATAGCCATCGTCATCCCAGCTGTTGAGGCTGACACTTTCTTCTCCACAATGTTTTTTAGTGCTTTTCAACAAAAGCTGAATCTATCTTACTTGTGGTTGCAAAGAAAACTCTGCCAATCTATATTACACACAAACCTATGCAACAGAGGCTACCTGAACCTGCAGGTATCCTGGGGCATCTCTGTTGTAATGTAATTGTCATACTATGTTTTTTAACCGTTGCAACTTTTTAAGCTGTGTAATTGCTGTCACAGCATCTAAGAAGAACCGAGTGAAGACTTTGTGCAGTCTTTGTGCAATCACAACAGTGATTGCTGTCCCATTTCGGTGATAGGAATAGGTAGTGGTTTTGGGTTAGGGGACTCCAGCCTTAGTCCACCAAGCTCTGAAAGCAGCGTTTGTGAGACCCGTCTCATGTGTTCCAGTCCTATTGTGGCACACCAAAAGGCAATTTGCAATGATAAACAATAAAGCCTAACAAGAAGTTAGTTTGAAGTCTGAGTAGCTGGAACCATGATGGACTTGCCACCAAGAGTTGCAATGAGAAGCCCCGAACTAAACGCTCCTTGCCCTTGGTTTTAGTGCATTTGCAAAATTTAGTCACTGAATCCTTCACAAACCTCTGTCTTATAAGTTAGGGTGATTGTCTGATCTGTTCCGTTAAGGTAATTAAAGCAGTATCCTGTTATTCTTATAGGATGTTGGACAATATGTTTACGTGGGGTGGAAATTATCTACAGCTGACATCAATGTAGATTTCAGCTGATGTGGTAAATACGGCTGGGGCACGTCTGTAAAAGTTGGAAATCTGTGTAGGATGTGCTGTTTCACTACAAGAAATTTACAGTGCAGTTCATTGGGGTCGTGCAACGGAGTGTGCTACTGTGCAGGAGAATCTGTATGGTGCAGGGCGGAAATACAGGAGCATGATGTGGTGAAGAGAAGCTGGAAAAGAGAGCTACTCGTGTGCATTAGTAGATGTTCAAGTGGTATCTGCTGGAGACTATTTTACCAGAAAAGGGATGTTGTAAATAAGTCCATGTTTTCATGTGTTGTTGTAGAACCACATTTATTCATGCCCCAGCTGAAGCACGTAAAGAGACAAGAGAGAGGTGGTTCTCTCAGCACTTTATTTACTGTATGATGGGTTTTTTTCAATTTCTGGAGAAACAGTCATTCATTTTGAGTATTCCAAAACAATTATTTCTTTTTAAAATGCAAGATTTTACTTTTATTGTTTTCCGAAGGTCCAGATAATGCCCTTGGAACAAAGCTGATGGTAAGACATTGGGTGGTGTGTAAAACAGCATGAAACTAAGCGTAATATTCCAACATAAAACCCCAAGCTTTTTATTTTGCTTTTCTTTCGTTTCCTTGCTCCATGTTGCACTTTTAAAACGAACCTTCAGAACAAGGACCTCCATTCTCTACTTTAATGAATGAACAAAACCAATACGCTTCCAGCTATCGCTCAGATATTCATTTATTTCTTCCCAGGCGCTGAAGAGAAAACAAATCTGGAGCTCATTATCCTCGTTGGCACTGCAGTGATTGCCACGTTCTTCTGGTTGCTTCTTGTAATCATCCTCCGGACCGTTAAGCGGGTAATGAAAAAATTCTCGTACTGTCCTATCAGCACTGGTCTTGCATGACAAATGAGAGCTGACTTGAGGCCTTTTGTGTTGTTTCTTTCCATTGTTCTTAAATCAACAGACACATTTTTTCTCTCCATGCTGTAACATTCTTGACTGGAACCAGGGGCACAGAAATTTGTTTTTAATTGAACAGGCTCTTGCAAGAGAAAAAATGTTTCAGCTGGTTTTGTTTATTAAAAAAAAAAAAAAAAGTGCAAGTAATTAACGATGACCACACTGATGATGACATGGTGTAGGGAAATGGGAACCTGGCGTTTCTGGGAACTAGTGAAACACTGCAAAGTGAGAAAATGGCACTTTGCCTGCACATCGCCAGCAAAAAAATCTGTGCAACTGCAACTAATGCCATTTTCCAGGCCAACGGAGGGGACATGAAGACTGGCTACTTGTCAATCATCATGGATCCTGATGAAGTCCCTATAGACGAGCACTGCGAACGGCTCCCGTATGATGCCAGCAAGTGGGAATTTCCCAGAGACCGGCTAAAGCTAGGTGTGTTTTCATTGCACGAGCCATTTCGGGGTACTGCAGCCAGCCCTGTGCTGGCGGGGTTTGAGGTCCTGGCTTGCCACGGGGGCTGCCCTGATGCAGGAACCCCTGGGTGGACTCTGTTGTCCCGTAGGATATAATGCATCCTCTCCCTGGTATCAGCCCTCTGTTAATTTCTGATACGTAAACTCCATTTAGAGTTGCTGTTTATTCTGCATCTTTTGCCCACTGTGCCAGGCAAATAAATCGGAGTATGCTCATCTTCTCATTTTAAGGTAAACCTCTTGGGCGTGGAGCTTTTGGCCAGGTCATAGAAGCAGACGCATTTGGGATCGACAAAACTGCTACCTGCAAAACAGTGGCAGTCAAAATGCTTAAAGGTAAAAGTGATGACTAAAACTTCACCTTGACTACACAATATAGGGATAATTGCCAATACTATAGCCAGTAGATAGAAAAAAATCAAAATGTTTGTACCGGCGGTGTATGCAAGTTTAGCTTAACAGTTGGTGCCATGAAGCAATGATTAGGGAAAGTACATGCCTTTCCCTCATCGATAACTGGAGCAATGTGGCTGTGGTTTTTCAGCCATCGCTTTATGGATCTGCTCAGGTTCGGAATATAAACTTGCTCCTGCGAGCAATTTGCACATGTCGGTTTTTGCCTTATGCAGCCCGGTAGGGAGCTTTCTGCAAGCCTCAGACAATGGCTTTGGCACGCTCCAAACTGAGTCGTAGTTTTGAACAGCTTTCTCCGCACTTTAAATCGTATTATAGTGCCTTGCATTCGCCACAGAAGAGTTGAAAGCTGCGGTTCCCGGACACATTGTTCCTCAAGAGGACGGGGCTGGGGCAGCAAAACGGGGCTGTCAGCAGCCGGGGGCTGTATCCCACCCTGTGCTGTACCGGAGGAAGGGTGGGAGAGCTGGGGGGTCTCCAACAGTACAGTGTGAGCAGTGGCAAGCGCAGGCAAGACTTGTTGCAGACTCGTTGCAATGGGATGAGCGTGCGGTAATGACAATAAAAATGGGAAAGCCTTGTCCCTCCAGCTTCCGAATGCTCAGGCAGCCTACAGAGAGCTGCCTCCTCCTCCCCGCTCTCCCCACTGCTTCAGCTCTCTCCTCTTCCCCTTCTGTCCCTGTGGGATGAGGATACCAGCCACGTCGCCAGGCTTTTGGTGAGGCTGCAGGGTCAGGCATGTTTGGCCCTGGCCCTATCTCTCCCAGTCCGTGGACCCATTGGACACTTAGCTTGGACCCCAGCAATGCCTATGGGACAATGTTTGTAGCTCTTCTTGGCTGGGAGGGTCAAATGGCAGAGTACAAACTGCTCAAAAGGTCCGTAGGAATAAAGGTGTTTGCTAATCTGGGTTGTATGTATCCCTGTTCTGAAATACTGCCCTCAGCAAACTTTGGAAAATGTTTAAAAGCAGAGAAAAACCACCCCTATTAGGCACGGGCCTAGCTTTCATCAGTGGCCTGCAGCATAGCTGACCCAGGCAACCAACCAACAAGACTTCTCACTAGGTGGGCTGGAAAAATAACAGAAGAAAACACAGAGGAGGGGAAAACCTTTCTGTCTGTGACGCTCCTGATCTGTGTTGTTTTACCTCTGCAGAGGGTGCAACCCATAGTGAGCACAGAGCTCTTATGTCAGAGCTGAAGATCCTCATTCATATCGGCCATCATCTCAACGTCGTCAATTTACTCGGCGCCTGCACTAAGCCAGGAGGTGAGTAACTTCTCAGTGGGTGGGAAAGTGCTAATGAAAACCCTATTTCTGCCGTTTCTGCTGCATAGAAAAATCGAGTTTCAGAATTAAGGGTTGGAAAACAGTCTTTTTAAAAAAAAAAAAAAGAATTCTGATAAGAGTGAGCAGGTCGGGAGGTGGAGTAAGGGCTCAGAAGCCCTGAGTTCTCCATCCAGCTCCATCCCTTAGTTGTTCTATCACTTTGCTTTTCTGTACCTCAGATCCACTTTTATAGTGAACACCTCATGTGTAACAGACTTTGGGTCTGAGTGTAGTACCACATTTAACAAGTTGGTCTTATCCTTGTCAGTGCCTACAGCGCAACTACAAGTTGTGTCTTCCCTCCCTGGCTTTGGATGGGCTCCGTGTGCCTCTGTGTGTGTGTAGGAGGGGAGATTGCAATTTGGAGTCCAGCTCTGGGTGGATGAACCTATTTTACTTTATAATCGGGGACAGATGTTTTGTTTAACAAATCCAGCGCTGCACGCTAATTTGGAAGAAATTCAGTGTAAAGTAACTCAGTAATAATTTTTCAGGGAAGCTGACTTGTTGGCTTACTGTGGGATCAGAATTTAATTTGTAAAGTTCCATGACAGAAGTGCAGTAGTTGAGGGAAACGTAATCCATAAATATTTCTTTTCTTGTTTAGTCCATAATAAAATAGAGATGGCCAGTATCTGGACCCTAGGATGGAAATGTATCATTGTAGCATATGCCTATATGAAGCAATCTGAGCATGAAATACCACATTTGGACTGTACATTAAGGCATCTATGTCTGAAAGCAAGATTCCTGTTTTAACATTTTAGGACTTAAACTGCCTGCACAAAAAAAGCATGGATAATCATGTGTATACTTTATTGCAGATGAGTGGTTAATTGCACTGAAGTTCATTCAAATATGTATGTTGCATCCTTACATTTAGCATAGGCAGTTATTTGCACTTTAAGCATAAGCATACCACTATACATTTTCACACATGAAATTAGGCCTGTGATTTTCAAAAGCATGTGCTTTCTTTTCCTTCCTTATACAGCAGAAGAAGAACAATTTCCCTGCTTTGATTAGGGTTTTTTTTTTTTTTTATTATTACTGGTATTTTTAAAAACCTCTGGGTAGTAGAATGCATTTTTAAATGTATGCATGTCTAGCGACAAATTACACTGTGAGATAAGGTGGGATATAAATGGCCTTCCTAAGGAATCGCTTTACGTGTTGTACAGGCCCACTCATGGTGATCGTGGAATACTGCAAGTTCGGAAATCTCTCCGCTTACCTGCGGAGCAAGAGGAGTGAATTTGTCCCGTATAAGGTAAGGAGTCAAGGTTAAGAGCATAATGTTTGATTTGGTGGTTTTTTTCCACGCACGACGTTTCTGTTTCTAGTGTAGACCGAAGTGGCAATCCTTGGGGATGCTGAATATCTAGTACTTCTCATGGGAATGAGAGATGGCAGAGACATGAGAGGTCATCTAGTCTTTCCCCTGGCCCCTGCAATGTAGCTATTTTGTTATTGTTAGCTTAAAATGTGCAAAGGAACTGGGCTTCCACTATTTCCCTTGGCAGATTGTTCTACACTTGGCCGTATCTGTCAGGAAGTTTTTTCTGATTATCAGCCTGAATTTTTTCCTTTCTTAGTTAAGCTCCAAGACCACCTTAAATAACTGCACTCCCTGCTTAGTGTATGTATCCATCAGATATCTGTAGGTATCTTCCGTCACCTGATTATCCTTTCTCCTCTCCCCTTGGCTCATTGCAGCACCAGGCTATGCGTTTTTGGGGTGGTTTTTTTGCTGTTAATCATTTTGAATACTTGATGTATCCTATGAGTTTACGCTCAGCTTTTCAGCTCCTGAGTCCTTTGCAAAGGGGAGCTTCATCACAGCACCCGCTCTCTGCACCCCGGTTTGAAAGGAGGGGGAGGATGGCAGCTGGCCTTTTCAAACTCCTTTCTGGACGCCTCTGAGAGGGGAGGTCTGATTTCTGGAGAGGGTTGGGAGGATCCGTCCCTTCCGAGGGACAGCTTCATGTACCCAGCACTGAGCATGATGCTTGGGACTCTACCCTTTTTCACCCGTGGCCAAGAAGGAGGCCCCTGGGCTGCCCTCTGCCACGCTGGTGGACCTCAGTCTTCCTGCAGCTGCCGTGTTTAGATCAGAACTTCTTCAGACTGCTTGTCGGTTCTCCAGGGGGTTATTTTTCTTTATCCTTGGAGTCATTGTTTACTATTTTATGTTGGCAAAGGCCACTCGCTGCATCCTCTTGTGAGGTAAAAAGGATAAACAAATATCTGAGAGGCCTTGAAGGAAGAGGCAGGGTTTCACGAGGGTGCTGACCCTCGCTTACACAACCGGTGGGGATGGGAATTGGCAACGGAAAAAAACCAGCCCTGCCAGGGGAGAAAAGTCACCAAACTGACACAGGAGAAAATGGAAACGTGGTGGAGGAAGCCTGTGGGGCTGGCATCCTCCCTAGAGGCTTTCGTTGGCTTTGGGGAAGAAGGAAATAAATCAGATTTTGAGGGCTGCCAGGGTTTTGGCCAAGGTAGAGGTTTAGCAGAAGGGCCTTTGTGGCAACGGGAGGTAAAGCTGTAGTGGTACGAAGAGGCTCGAGTGTATGAGAGGGGGTTCGGCAGCATCCGTGCGTGCTTCACAAGCGGTGGGCACCAGGGGGCTGAGAGGGCCAGCTCCTCAGTGTGCATTTGTTCCCCCACATGTGGAGATGTTGCTGGGGGGTGGCTGGGAGGACACGGGAGCAGGCTAAAGCCGTGATGTGGAGTGGCAGAGGATGCTTGAGCTGGTGAGGTCGCGTGGCCATGGGTTGGGGTTTGCTGATGCTGTCACCACGCCAGCCTTGTGCCCCAACCAGAGCTGGCTTGGAGCAGAGCGGCTGGTCATGCCAGCACTGGGCTGCCCGCCCTCCCTTCTATGGAGCCCGTGACACACACCGTGAGGAACATCATTGCCTTTCCCAAGGAAGCTTCTGGCATGCTTTCTGCTTCTGATTTCTCCTGCTCTCCCCTCACATTTCTAGACCAAAAGTGCCAGGTTTCGGCAGGGGAAGGAGAACTATGTTGGTGACGTCTCCATGGACCTGAAGCGTCGGTTGGACAGCATCACGAGCAGTCAGAGCTCAGCAAGCTCTGGCTTTGTGGAGGAGCGGTCCCTGAGTGACGTGGAAGAGGAGGACGGTAGGAGATGTCTTCTGCTGTTGGAACAGCTGTCATTGGTGGGGCCTGACGAGGGACACTGGGGACCGTGTGATTTCCAAAGCTCCCTCAAAGCTATGTGTGGGGTATTTCCTGGATGACCAAAGTTCCCGAGGTGTGGATTATCTAGTTCAGCATCCCAAACCCCTCAGCCCAATCCCAGGTAACGTCCTGTCCAAAAAGGATGTGTTTTTAGTACTCTGCCTTTTGGAGATCCGTCTATTTAACATCCCAGTGTCTCCCGGGAAAATTGCAGAGCACAAACTCTGAAGGCAGTGCAGAGAGGGATGCGCCAGGATGATAACTGAATTTCCTCAATGTTTACCCAGAAGTTAAATATCGTGAAATACCATCTGCTTCACTGCTTATTAGTAGAGAGGTTGATTTGCCTTCCCTCTGAGCAGGTGGTCCGTCAGGAACAGGAAACCTGAATTATCCACTCATTCAAAGTCTCCCCTGGATATACATCCCCTCTGCATTTCACTGATGCATTTGGCATGTTCTCCTTTGGCAGAGACAGCCAAGTGCTCAGTGCTGCCAATGTGTTTCAGAGACCGCTAATTTCAGGAAGCGGTGGGATCAGACTGGTCAGGAGGGAGGCTGTAGCTCAGCTGCCTGTACCTCGACGTCTACTAAAAATCATTTAATGCAGGGAAAACCATCAGTATGTTAACAGGGAGGATGATCTTGTGGTTGCAATGCGATCCTAGTAGGTAACGTCAGGCGTGCACTTTATGCATTTCCACACCACTGTGGTCCTTTTCAGACCTCTCTGGTGTAACCACTGACCCTCTGAGCTGGAATGTTGTAAGAAGAACGTAGACCAAAAACAGGCCTTGAGATGAGGGTTTTAGCCACCGGTGCGGTAGTTCTTGGTGGATTTCTTCTTAAAATCGAGAGCTGAGCAAAGTCATTACGTTGTTTGTTTCAGCAGGAACTAAATGCCTAGGTATCTTTGTTGGATACTTGAGTACGTTATTCGTCCAGATCACTAGAGGATGAGGTTAGGCTTCTTCTACCCTAAATTAGCAGGGCTTTTTGCCAAATTGAAGTCTTTCTCCCCATGGCATATTCTTCCTCCGTAAGGACTAGGTGGGGCCTCCCTCTCATTGGTTTCCAACTTCATCTGCTGAAACCACAGCAAGCCTTTCCTGTCCTAGGAACTTGTGAACTGAGTTTCGGTTGTTTTTCTTTTGGGATTGTTTTGCAAATCTTTCCACTGGTGGGAACTCTGGAAATAAGCAAGGACGCCTGGGGTATAACCCGTCATATCAAAGTTTATTTTACATGGGATCAGTTTAGTGTAAAATGGGTTGTTAGTGATAATTATACAGCCAAAAAAGGGTTCAGTTTGCTCTTCCAGTTCAATGTGCCATAAGGTTAAGATGGACTCTTACCTAAGAAGCAGTTATGGGTGAAATCAGTGACAAAGGGCATGTTTGACTGTTGTCTGATTCTTTGCAGCTGGTCCTGAAGACCTTTGCAAGAACCCTTTGACCATGGAGGACCTCATCTGTTATAGCTTCCAGGTGGCGAGGGGAATGGAGTTCTTGGCTTCACGCAAAGTAAGGAACTTCTCAGGAAGAGTGGCATGTTATTTATTTGACTGTAGGAAATAGCGCTGTAGGTCTATAGAAGGAAACAGCATGTTCATCTTTGGACTAGCAGTCATCCGCAACATTTTGGTTTTGCCCTAAGACATCCCCGAATCATTAATACTACAGAGTGAAACAGCCCAGGCTTTTATTGACACAAATGTTAGTGATCTGTACGAGGTTTAGGGTTCACCGATTCATAGAAGAATGATTAAGTAGTTGGCGGAGGGGAGCTGACTTATGAGGATGATTAAAGGAATTAGGGGCAAATCCCTGGTAACCGGAGCTAAACTAGAGTAAAGGAGTTTGCTCTGAGGAGTTTGCCTGGAACTTGTGCAGTGGGATCGGAAGGCCAGCATGAGGAGAGACGATGCTTACCTACAAAACTTCATGGATGACTCCTTGGCGAGTCTCTTGCCGAAGACACCCTGGCAGTCAGTAGCACCTCACCTGCATTTTTGCCTTCTAGAAGTGCTTTTCTGTGGTTTGATCCTAAATATATATAGTACATGTTTCAAAGGATGTAAATTCCGTCAAAAGCGAGGAATCGGCTGCAGTTGTGTAGAAACAAAAAGTACTTAGAAATAGGAAATGGAAATAGAGATAGGGAATACAACACTGCTTTAGAGTGCAGGCTAGGTGTTCAAGAGCAGGCTTCAGGGTTTTTCCTAAAAATATGCATTTGTCTACATTTCATACATCCTGGTTGGTGTGTATATGTAAAAATATGTCTTTCCAGGATCTGCAGTTCTAGTCCGTGCTAGAAGCACATCTGCAGCCTCTTTCAGAGCCTGGCTTTTTCACTTCAAGCTATTGAGGCTTGAGTTTTGAAGTCTTTGGGTTGTTGCCTAAGCTGTTGTTCTGCATAGGTAAAGACATGGACTTTTGTCTCTGTGGTCAAGAGTAGTTTGTGTTGGAATCAAATCGGCGTTTTAGTGTGGTATGTTCTTCAGAGAGAGAGCGGAGTACACAGATTTGAGTGAACCTCAGTAAATCTAAAGGTAATCAGATCTGAACCTGTTTTGTGTCAGCTTCTTAGGATAATTAATTAGCTAACTTCAAAGGGCCTCTCTGCATAGTGGATAAACAGATGTATGTTTGGACTTGGGAACACAAGTCTCCCTGAGCCAAATCAGTTGTGACCATCAAAAAAGCACTTAAAATCGGTAACTGTTGATGCTGAGGTTTCTTTTTCTTAAAAGGTTTTAAGAATTATCTGGCCTTTGAGGGTAGGAGAGCACATATGTGAAAGAGATCAGCCCCGTGGACAGAGCTGTGATGACAGGCAGCGTATAAAGTTGTTTACTTCTCTTTGCAGTGTATCCACAGGGACCTGGCTGCTCGTAATATCCTCTTGTCAGACAATAACGTGGTCAAAATCTGTGATTTTGGCTTGGCTCGAGACATCTACAAAGACCCAGATTACGTCAGGAAAGGAGATGTAAGTTTCAGATCCTCTATTTGAGAGAGAATTAATATGAAGTCAGGACTCCGGTTTTTTTTTTCACCTTAAATGGGTTTGTAGAAACTCGATGTTTTGCTAAACTGTGATACCTTTTTGTTTACGGAAATGCTTTCAGGCCAGACTACCCCTAAAATGGATGGCACCAGAAACCATTTTTGATAGAGTATATACCATTCAGAGTGATGTATGGTCCTTTGGAGTTCTGCTATGGGAAATATTTTCATTAGGTGAGTCACTTTAATTTTGCTGAGCCATCTTAAATTTTAAACAACAGAGTCTTAAGAAAACAGTCAAAGTGTTCTTGGATTCTCTTTAGCGTTTTTTTTTTTATGTCTTGAAAATTTCCTGTTTATTTTCTCCATCAAAATAGAATACTCAAATTTCCTTAAAAATGCAAATGTAGGAACATGGACTTGAAATGCTTCTTCATACAATTTCAGTTTGTGATGATGTGCCTCATTTACTCAATCGGTTGCTGTTTCCATCATAAATATAAATTGTTTGCACATCCAAATATACTGAATTACCTTATTAGCTCAGGCCATAGCGCATTATTTGTTTGAAAATTAATTGCAAAATTTAAGAGTCTAATGCATTAGAATTACTGTTGCTCTCATTTTAGGCGCATCGCCGTACCCTGGAGTGAAAATTGATGAGGAATTTTGCAGAAGACTGAAAGAAGGAACAAGAATGAGAGCACCAGACTATACAACACCAGAAGTGTGAGAAACAGTTCTTCCAGCTGCCCACATTCACCCCACAATAATAGCGGGTGTTGGGGCAACCAATAGGTGCTCTTTTCTTTATGCTGATATTTTAATGGGCTTTGTCCTTGTAGGTACCAAACAATGCTGGATTGCTGGCACGGAGATCCTAAGCAGAGACCAACTTTTTCAGAGCTGGTGGAGCACCTGGGGAATTTACTGCAAGCCAACGTCCGTCAGGTACATGAAATATATTCTCTGGTTGCTAAAACCACCAGCTGAATCCTTCCCATCCTGCAAGCCACCACAAAATCCTGTAGTCAGATACCGTCTGGAGCTATGAGGGAGCATAGGCTTCTTCCACCGCTCCCGCTACTGACCAGCAGTCGGGGCAACTTGCGGAGAAGAATTATTTGTGGGTGGGAAAGATCGCAGAGGTCTGTTGTGGTAACCAAAAGCCACCTTGCCCCGCCAGCATGGGCCTCCCATGACGCCACCACTGTCGTTACTTAGCTGTCTCGCTGGGGAGTGGTGGACACAGGCTCAATTCCCTGCTCTGATGATGATTTCTCTGCATACTGCAGAGGCGTTTCGGCAGGTAGCTCCTGTTGGTCTTACTGGGCCAAAGATGGACATCTTTGCGTATGTGAGGGATGTGGGCTGCAATGCTTTTAATGACTTTTCTGGAAAAGGAACATACGGGCATTTTGCTGCCTGTCAGCAGCTCCATGCAGATAAGCATGTTAAGACTTGTCCTGTGTGCAGCCGTTGTGGTAAGAGAGCCCACTGCGTCTCCAGGTGGGCTATGTGGGCCTCCCTCCCAGGTTCTCCATCTTGTGGCTGCCTCTTCACGTACTGCAGAAGTGAACAAGGCCAGGGCAACAGATGTGATCACTTGATGAAGGAGGCTGGGTTTGGCCTCGTGCTCTCCTATTAGACGAGTTCTCCCTTTCTGACCTATTGGTAATGATGGGAATTACCTGCCCTTCCGAACTATTGTGTCTTCTGTGCATACTGAAACTCAGAAAGTACAAAATTTGTTCGCTTTCCTATAGAGCAGCTTGACTCTTACGTATCACAGAATCACAGACTGGCTGAGGTTGGAAGGCACCTCTGGAGGTCATCTGGTCCAACCCCACTGCTCAGGCAGGGCCACCTAGAGCCAGTTGCCCAGGACCATGCCCAGACCAGCTTTTTGCATATCTCCAAGGATGGAGACTCCACAACCTCTCTGGGCAACCTGTGCCCGTGCTCGGTCACCCTCACAGTAAAAAAAGGATTTCCTTCTATGTTCAGAACATACTTTGTGTATATTTGCCCATAACCTGATATGGTTGGACTGCTAATGATTTAGACCCTCTTGTCATGAGCAGTAGTGTACTGTAACTATAAGAGAGAGACATGATTTACTGTCTGATAACTAATAGCTAATTATGCATGTGTCATATTGTAATCCAAAAGGGATAGATGCAAATAAAATTAGAGAAAAGGTGGAATCTACTAAAGGATTTCTTATGGGACTATAAAGGATGTACCGAAGGATGCATAATCCATTTTTCTCTTTATACTTTAGAGCAGAAATGTAAACAAGTAGAAGAAAGCTTTAAAAATTGTGTCCTTGTTATTCACATCAAATTAGATGCCAAAGTATTGACAGAAATTTTCCTTTTTTGCTATCTCCATTTCATTCTTTTTTCATTTAATTCTTACACTTAGTTTAGTCTTTCTGATTTATACACTGTAGTCTAATTCAGCCTCAATTTCAGTTTAAAGTTATGTTTTTCCTCAGGTGTGTGTTCTTTGTGTCATTGGGTTTCAAACATTGCTAAAAACTCCATTTTTTAGTTCAAAGACATCGATAAAAAGTTCAGTTTATACATTATGTTACAGTATGTCATATAAAAATTTCAATTTTTTATCTAAAACTACTTGGCAGTGGTTCTTATTAAGTTTCCTTCTTTTAACGTAGCTGGTTGTGCAAATGTTCATAGTTTAATAAAACAACCAAGGTAGCACTGTTGGACTGATGCATTCTCCACGTACATGTGTGTAGCTGTTTATGTCTGTGTATCTCTGTAGCCCATTTAATTTTTGTATTTTTTCACTGCATTCTACAGGATGGTAAAGACTACGTTGTCCTTCCTTTGTCAGTATCGCTGAATATGGAAGAGGATTCGGGTCTCTCTCTCCCAACTTCACCTGCTTCCTGTAGGGAGGAAGAGGAAGTCTGTGATCCTAAATTCCATTATGACAACACAGCAGGAATTAGGTATTTTATATGGTGGACATCCTACTGGGGCCTCTGGGCAGGTTTTGTTCATGCTGGGGGCAGGGAAAATGAAAGGAAGAGACTTCAGCTGCCTGGTCCATATTTAACCTCCTCCATAGGGATAAGAAGGAATCTATAGAGTTTTTGTAGGCAAAAAGTAGTTTCTTACCTCCCTAAATGCTAGTGATTTCTTTTTTTTTTTTTTTTTTTTTTGCTACCCTTTCAATAGTTGATATTCTCATTCAAAAAAAACCTGCATGAGTATTTTTTATTTGGTTTTTAAGAACCAGAACAAATACAAAGTTTTACCAATCCAATTCAGTTGTGTTCATACTCTTGTATTGCAGCTCCCTAAGATATTAATGGTAATAGATCTGTCATTAATAACCCCTCTGGCATTTCCCCTCCTAAAGTGAAATCATAGAATCATAGAATAAGTGAGGTTGGAAGGGACCATTAAGATCATCAAGTCCAACCGTTAACCTACCCTGATTTAAAACACCCACTTCTAAACCATGTCCCTAAGCACCTCATCTACCCTTTTCTTAAACACCTCCAGGGATGGTGAATCCACCACCTCTCTGGGCAGCCCATTCCAATGTTTAATAACCCTTTGAGTGAAAAAATGCTTCCTAATATCCAATCTAAACCTGCCCTGACATAACTTGAACCCGTTTCCTCTTGTCCTATCACTTGCCACGTGGGAGAAGAGGTCAGCCCCCATCTCTCTAAAACCTCCCTTCAGGTAGTTGTAGAGGGTGATAAGGTCACCCCTCAGCCTCCTCCTCCCCAGGCTAAACAACCCCAGCTCCCTCAGTCGTTCCTCATAAGGCTTGTCCTCCAGACCCCTCACCAGCCTGGTAGCCCTTCTCTGGACACGCTCCAGCACCTCAATGTCCTTCTTGTAGTGAGGGGCCCAAAACTGAACACAGTACTCGAGGTGAGGCCTCACCAGTGCCGAGTACAGGGGGATGATTACTTCCCTACTCCGGCTCACTACACTATTCCTGATGCAGGCCAGGATGGTGTTGGCCCTCTTGGCTGCCTGGGCACACTGCTGGCTCATACTCAGCCGGCTGTCCCCCAACACCCCCAGATCCTTCTCTGCCAGGCAGCTTTCGAGCCACTCCGCCCCCAGTCTGTAGCACTGCATGGGGTTGTTGTGACCCAAGTGCAGGACCCGACACTTGGCCTTGTTGAACCTCATACCATTGGCCTCAGCCCATCTGTCCAGCCTGTCCAGATCTCTCTGCAGAGCCAATCTACCCTCAAGCAGATCAACACGCCCCCCCAGTTTAGTGTCGTCTGCGAACTTACTGAGGGTGCACTCAATCCCCTCATCCAGATCATTAATAAAGATATTAAAGAGAACCGGTCGAGAATGTTGGTAAATAGGTAGTGAATTGATAGTCAAGGGGAATGCCACCTAAATAGTGTTGTCAGTGGTTTTTGTCCACTGCTTGCTTTTGGTAGGCTGCTGGGGCACCCACAGTGGACGAGTAGTGGTAGATGCTGTTGGGTATTGTGGCAGAGGTGACTTTTCTGTAAGGAGTTTGTACTTGTTGCACTTCAGCAGGGCTCATGTTGGACCTTGTGAGGACCTCGGGCATGGGATGTCAGGGAGAAAGGTATTTTTTTGTCCAGCACTGCCTAAGATCAAATTCAGCCACTTTCATGCTGGGAGCCTGGGTTGCTTGCTGCAATCTCAGAAGAAGGAGGAGGATAGAAGGAGATGGATCCAACCATCAGGGCAGAGATGGACTCTGTTGGCAGGTTTCATGTGGTTTCCACAAAGGGGAGCCCTCTCCCTCACTGCTTGTATTATCCATTAAAGACAAAGCTCCCAATGGTTTTAGCTACTGCAGGATGACATTTTTATGTGGTCCTGGGAAAGACTAGGTATAGAATCATAGAATTGTCTAGGTTGGAAGGGACCTTTAAGTTCATCGAGCCCAACCATCCACCTAACACTGCCAAAACCACCACTAAACCATATCCCTAAGCACCACGTCTGCCCACTGTAGGCACGGTGCCTTTCACACTTCAGCTGAACTTGTGGTCCTAGAGCTGAACTCTCAACCCCATGTTTTAGTAGTCGGTTGGTCCAAAATACAAATATTTAAAAGACCCAAAAGCATGATTTAACACTGGAAACATCACACCTATTTTCCACTTCTGATACTTCCTATATGGCTTTTCCTGGTTCCCACTTCCTGTTATGAAGAGAATTAAAATCACTCCATCAACCTTTTAAAGAGACTTTGGACCTCTTTTCCCTTATCCTACAGTGTGACAGGGTTGTGAAAGCATTTGTGAAACCATGCTAGAAGAGGCAAAGTGAGGAGCTTAAGACATGCTTAGGGGCTTTATTTTTCTGTTCTGGTAGCTGAAAATGATTTTGTAGGCATGAATCTTGCTAGACACCTAATGGAAAAGATTGATCCGTTCAGTGATGTCTTTTTCAATCTTCACAAAAGTACTAACTATGAGGAGAGGCTGATAAATACAATCTCTAAATCAAAGCTGAAAGAGGAAAAGCAAGCACAGGGAAAACACAGAGAACATTAAAGAATTTTTAGGTTGCTGAGGTAAGTTAAAACCAGCAGGACCTCCTAACATCTGCCATAATTTGGCTTAGGAAATAGATATGCAATTTCTATACCTTGAAAGATTGTCATTAAGAACAGTCAGGTGAGGTAAAGAAGATTTAAGGAAGCGTAAAGATAATGGCTGTTTTTAGAAAGAACAGAAAAGGAGTAACCCTTCAATCAGATTAACTTGAATCCTAGGAATGATTCCAGAATAAATGATCAGATAAATAATCGTAAATGCCTACTGGAAAGTGAAGTAACTGAAAATGGCCAGCAATGGATTCGTCAAGAACAAATCAAGTCAAACCAATCTAAGTTTCATTTTTAGGGAGAATATTTGGTCTGGTGGCTAGCAGGGAAGATGGATTTTGATTTTATGTGGGGCGTTTTTAGGCCCTTTTTTTATGGGACAATCTATTACGCACACATGCCATGAAATACTGTCAGTACATCAACTGAGCCCTCACTGCCACCGGGCAGGAGTCAGACTCCACGTGTGGCCTCTCTGCCTGCACGCTATTTCTGGTCCTGCTTGCACAGTAGCTTGGCTTAACCAGGAGGATCTCATTCGTTGTAGCCCACGTGGAAAACATAGGCTGACTCTTCTCTAGGCTGAGCAGAAGCAGGACTGCCGTACCTGGGAGGTTGTTCAGATGATGAGGCTGGGGGTCCCGGTCCTCACCACCCTGGTAACTGTGGTCCTGGCCATGCAGTTCTGTGGCTGTGTGGACAGTTAAATGTAAGCACACAGGGAGCTTTCAGACTAAGGAGGCAATTTGTGGAATGAACTTCTCATCATTCAAGGTCAGATAGTCCAGGAGGGTGAGAGGACTGGATTGTCCATTAGATGCTTTTGGTCCTGGCAGGGTTGGGTGGGAAGTAAATTAGATACCATTGGAGAATAACAGAAACAGAAGATGTGGTCAGTGCAGAGGTCTTGAAAGAACTGGTTGTGTTAAGTCTAGGAGGAGAAAATGGAGAGGGAACATAGTAACAGTTTTCAGTATATGAAAGTTGCTCAAAAGAGGGTATTAATTAATTATTCTTCGTCCCCAACAATAGGACAAATTTTATTTGCAGCAAATACTTGGGTTCAATACTGGAAAAACATTCTAAAGTGTGATTGAGCACCTGAGCAGGCTACATAGGGAACTTGTAAAATCCCCCGCAGTTTAAATAGATGTCTGTTAGAGACAGGTGGGACTCAGCATAGCTAGACTCAATGCTGGGAAATGGGATGAACGATGCTCTTAATTGCCTCTAGCTTTGTGCTTCAGGTGGATGCAGGCTTCTCTTCTAACTCCATGGCTTTTTCTTCATTAGCTGTTAGGAACATAAATTCTTCCTGTTTAACTGGGACAACATCCATTTTACTCCATATCCACTTCGACAGAAAGCTGCGGGTAGCTGTTTTGTTTGCTGTATTAGTACCTCTGTGAAAGTCCATTTTGTGTTTTTTTGGCCCAGTGTTTTTTATGGATGTCATCCTGACCAGAGGGCTTCTTTTGGAGAAGAGCCTTCAAGAGGGATGCAGATCCCTGTCCCGATCCCCATGGTTTAAGGGCGGCAGTCTGCTGAGTCTGCTGTTGTTGTCCTAGGTCCAGCCAGGGGTCTCAGAAGTGCAGTCCAAAGGAAGAGACACACGTCTGTGCTCCAAGCTCCTCTGTTTATTATACTTCTAAGCAAAGCTTGCAGGAAGCGAAGCCCTCCAGTATAACTGAGGAAAGGAGCTGTTTTCTCAAAGCCATTTCTTAGAATTTGCTCAGAGATCAAGGTTGTCAGGAGCAGAAGGTCAGAGACATGCCACTTTGCGGGCGGTTCATCCTTTTCAATAAATGGATATTTTGAGGTTTGCATAATATGTTTTGACAAAAGGATTAACTTCTCTGTAGAGAGATAAAAGGATTCTGATATCATTGTGCTGTTTGCAGCCAAGTTGTGGATAGTGGACACACAACTTTTTTTGGTTTGTTTTCCTTTCAGTCAGTACCGACAAGGTAGCAAAAGAAAAAGCCGCCCCGTGAGTGTGAAAACATTTGAAGATGTCCCATTGGTAACCACTGTAAAAGTTGTTCAGGAGGTGAGTTTGTCTCTTGTTTGTATGTCTTTTCCTTCTGTTGGTGTCTTTTTTTTGTATTTTTTTTTTTATCCCTTTCCATTTAATGCTTTTCTAACACCTTTGCAGGAAAACCAGACAGATAGTGGGATGGTTCTTGCCTCTGAAGAGCTGAAGACATTGGAAGAGAGCGATAAACAAGTGAAAATACCTTTTAGGTAAGGCTCAGGCTGCACATAGGATTGAATATCACCTTTTGCTTGCAGTGTGTCAGAAGACTGATTGGTTTGTAAAATTTTTTAGAAGACAAAATATTTTCTTACTGTATTTTCAAAAACACAAATTAAAATTGTGCACTGTATGCCTGGTCATCTGCATTTGGTACCAGGAGAGGAGAGGTAATGCAGCTGTTGGAAGCGTTGGCTGAAGAACTTGTATTTCTCAGCTGCAAAAGCATCGATCGCCCCTCGAAGGAACTGAGCCGGTGCACACAATTGAGCGTATTTGTGAAGGCCAATCTGCAATGACAAAGAGCTCTTTTTTTTTTTTTTCTTTTTCTTTTTCTTTCTTTTTTTCTAAAGCTGACTCTTGAGTTTTCAGGATGTACCTGGGTGTATTTTCAGAGCATTGTACAGGGGTTTCATTGTGCAGTTCACAGGAAGCACAGTGGCCTTCATGGACCTGAAACCTCACGTATGCTTTCTGAAAGCTTCTCAGGAATATTTTTATTTTTCCAGAACAGCTTCAGTGCAAACAAAGGTATACTGCAGTTACGATTGCGCCACGGCCAAAATGTGTGAAGCCTCTCAAAGTTTTCTCTCCATTTCAACTGCGGTCGCAATCTAACTCCGTGTATCATCATAAAATCAAATATCTTTTTCATGCGTTAGTGAAGTTAGGGTGTATAAAAAGGTTTCTCCTTATAATCAAATGCACGTTTGAAAAAGCTTGAAGCCATTTTTGCGAAGTGCAGCATTTTGCTTTGGTTGCTGCTGCGGTGGAAAGCAGCTGCCAGCAGGAATCGCCCACCTGCCCTCCAGAAGACCGTCTCCCCCGCTCGCTCAGCCCTGTTTCTGCTTGTTTTCCACAGCACGCTGGTGCCCAGCAAGAGTAACGAGTCCGTCATGTCCGAAGCCTCCAACCAGACGAGCGGCTACCAGTCCGGCTACCACTCGGATGACATGGACACCACCATCTACTCCAGCGAGGAGACTGAACTCTTGTGTGCCCGGGAGGCTTCGCCCCAGCTCTGCCGCGCGCACGCGCTCGCCTACGACAGCACCGCGCCGCTCGCCTCCCCGCCGCTCTAGGGCGAAGCCGGCAGCTCCGGGTCCCCCCCGGGATGTGCCTTCCTTGCCTGGGCTGGTGGTATTCGGGTTTGACGCATAGAAAGACCACGTCCGCGAGACTAAGACAAGACGTTTATTTTTCCTCAAGAGGATGCAGAAGCATCTGGCAGCAAAACTGCACCGTGCCGGGCTGCTTTCCTCGAGAGATGCTGGTGGCTGCCGTGTGTGGGTGCTGTGCCAACCTGATGGCAGAGGCAGTGGTGGCCTTTGGGCCCTCGGTGACACGCCGAGCGTCTGCCCGGTGCAGGCAGCAGCGCAGCGTTCAACTTAACCTTTCCTAGTTGTACGAAATAACAGCACAGCCTTGCTCGTTGGTGGGTTTGTTGTTTTTTTTTGGTTTGGTTTTGTTTTTCCCCTTGCGGCTGGACTCCAGGAAGGAAACAGCACGGCACTGGCTTCTTGTTTCTCAGAGTTATCCCTTGCTTGCACCTCCACGAACAAAAAAAGGAACCTCCAGCTCAAGGCTGTGGCACTCACCGACCGCCTGAGACTAAACATAGGTTGGGCTAAATATAGGGGGGGGGCGATGGTCTCTGTCCTTGGGGGAGGGAAAAAAAAAAGCTGTTGTAGCAGATCTCCTGAGCTGCGTTGCCCGGGAAGACCTGGGCGGAGAGGTTGGTTGGTAGGGAGGAAGCAGAGCACTGAGCCAAGTGATGGGACGTGGGTGCCGGGGGCATGCATCCCCTCTGGGGTTGGCCTCAGGGCAGCTCTGCTCCCCGTCCTCCCTGGCACCCACGGCCCGTGCCAGGCACCTACCTGCTTCTGAGCTAGCCTGAAACGGCTGCAGAAATGCCCCCGGCTTTGAATCCCCACCGGGGCGGCCTCTACAACAGGTAGAAAGGGCAATGTAATCTACCTGGGGACTGTAGGGAGCTCTGTGGTCCCGATGGGGTGCGCTAAGGGCACCCTACCTTCTCATCTCATCCCCCCTCCCTCAGATGTAGGTCTGACTCCGTCACTTTGCAAACTCCGAGCCTGTTTGCACCGGCGGGGATCTCGGTTTATGTAGTCTCGGGAATTCGTGACTGGTTTCATGGCAGCTCCGCTCTCCTCCGAGTGGTGAGATTGTGACTAATTGTTGGACGACTTCTTACCTGTGCTCTTGTAGTCCCAGAGCTCTATTGATAGACACAGTGCAGGCTACAAGATTTTGAAATGTAAAGCTATTTCTACTGAGTCCTTTTTTGTATTTTTATAATGGTTTTTTTTTTTGTTTGTACTTACTATAATGTCAAATGCTGGGAACCACGAATATAAGGCATATACAGTATTTATAGCCTCTTTATGTAGAAATAAATGTAATATATTAAAATATAAATATATATATTATATAATGGATATTGTACTGTTCACATTTTGTATCAAGGTTCTGTAGCGTTACGAGGTTCACAAAATTTTTATTAGCTAAAACTTTTCACTTTATTGAAAGGGACTGGAAATTTAGAGGTGGGGGCTATGAGTAGATCTGTTTGTTTGCTTTTCTTGCATGTATTTTCTTATATCCTGTCTATTGACAGGGAAGTTTATCAAATTCTACTTATTTCAAGTGCCAATTAATGAATCTAGTTATTTATACCATTGTGTGGGTCTATGAGCATTTCTGTGAATACCTATAGTAATGAAACTTCAGTGACTTTTAGCAGTTGGCAGTAAGCGCCTTTAGAGAAATGTCCAGAGGAATAGACTGCTTGTACAGACTGAATCTGCTCTGAAGGAGTTTATTATGTTCAGTTAGGAAATGGTTGATCTAATTGTATTGCAGCTTTTGCCAGGGGAGTAGCAGTTGCCCTTGAAGCCTTATTCATCTTTTCCCACTCGTGTTTCTTCAGTCTCTCTTTGTATAGCTGAAATGTTGTTCCTGCTCTTGTGTAACAGCGTCTTCCTTTATTTTAAATTTGTACTTAAAGCTCCCACCTTTTCACTCCATTGTGCACTTTTTGACCTTCTCTTCTGCACTGTGTACGCCTTCGTTCTCAGTGCAAGACTGGCCACCGCTGGGCTATCAGGACTCAAAGAATCTTAACAGCTGATGCTAAAAAAAGTGCAAGGGAAGTTAAACCACAAGCTACAGGTTTTATTTCAACTTCTCTTTATTACAGTTGACAGAAATGACAGAAATGACACCTTTGTAGGCTACTGGATAATGAGAGCACTTGCCTAGAACGTGGGAGATCTCACTGCTAAACTCGTCTCAGGCTGAATATGGGACTAATAACTCCTGCAGACTATGTGCATGCCCCAGCTACAAGGCTGTGGGGTGTCAAGCTTCAAATGTTTCTCCATTCCTCTCCCTGAATCTAGAGCATTTTACAGCCAGGAGAGCAGGAGCTGGGAGGCCAGGTAGAAAAATAAGGGAGAGGCTTCCTAGATCTGCTGTAAGGGCTTCCAGGAAGGACTTGTATTTTCATGTATGTATTTGGCCTTTATCTTGTTTGCCAGGCAAGAGTCTAGCCAGTAGAGTATGCTCGACAGGCAATGCCACATTCTTTAACATCCCCTCTCCCCAAAATTCTTCAGCATCTTTGATGAAAGTGTTCTTCTATGTATTATTATACAATGGACATGAAATACTGACACTGGCAGAATCATTATGGGTACCCAACTGAGCCACATGTTGGGGAGTCTTGGCACAGAAGTGGAGATGGAGATCTGTCATTGATGTCCATCTGCCCTAGATCTGGACCTCCCCAAGGTTTGGGATGTTCAATTTAGACATCTAAATGTTGTAGTTTTGTTTTCTCTCTAGCTTCTTGTAACACACAATATGTGCCACATACACGTAGGCAGATGCCTCCCTGTGTGTTTGTAGTACCTCTAAAACACCCGTCCACCACTATGCAAACTGATGAAGTTGCAATATAGCCATTTCGGCTAATGGGTTTTCATTTATAATCCTTGTCAGCCAATGAAACTCTCTTGTGGGTACAAATCATTTTAAAGATGCCTGGAAAATGTGGGAACTAGTACACACCTGCTTTAGGAAAGGAAATTAGCTTCTTTTTAAAAAAAAATTACATATATTCAGTTTCAGGAGCAAGCAGTGTTTCTATAAATGTGTTCATATATTTAGCATCCAGTAACACAATTCTTTTCTTAGACCATGGCCGTTACATCCTTTAAAACACCTGGACTTCTTGTTGTATTCTGAATACAGCACGTTCAGCTAAATCCCAGTCAGGCCACATCTGTCTTGGTAGCTGTTTTAAATTCCAAAAAGGATATTTTCAGTGAAACGACAGACATACAGTCCACAGATTTGCAGACGTCTCGCAAACCAGTCCTGGCTTTATCTCCATTCTGCAGCCATGCAGCGAAGTGTCAGCATTTGGATCAGCATCCTTATCCGTGAAATGCATGGGAGATTCCAGCCTGGATTTGAGCCCAATGAGCTGCAAACAGAAGGGACGCTCGTGAGATTAGGGACCCAAACATATCATAGTGAGCAGCTGGGTAGGAGCGGGGAGGAGCAGTGATGGGGTTGACTCCTCTCGTTCAGAAGAACTGCCAGAAGGAACTGTAATTGCTGGTGGGTTTGGATGTGGGGAATCCAGCAGAGCCATGCCTGAAATAAGCAGTTTTGGGGCCTGAAGATGGCTCATGTTTGCTGTTATCAAGGTAAGCACAGCCCTTCTGAAGAATGCAGAGGCATTCAAGCATGGTAGCTAGGTCCTTCTCACTGCAAAAGATACTGTAAAAGTTATCTCATTCTTTGCATCTTGGCAAATCCAGTCCTTGCCTAAGCTTTTCTTATTAACGCGTCTCCAATCACAAGCAACTGTATTTCACACAAGCATAAAAAGTGGTATGATGATCCTCCATGTCCTCTTCTGATGGGATCGTCCCCAAGCACCATGCCTGGGGACTTTTGGGACGGAGTGCTTGTTAATTTTAAAAGCAGCGTGTGACTTAAAAAAAGACTACAATCCCAGAGCTGTTGAGACTGGGGACAAAAACTTCCTGCTAATTGCATCTCTTTCTGATGGTTCTAAGGCTGGAAAACATAGTTGGGGTAGCATGGATAGCCTCCAGATATAAAGCCGGAATTTGCTATTTTTATGTGAAACATTCCCAAACCATGAATCATCTGAGGTTTCCCCTCATCGCTGATACTTGAGTACACACCCTGTGTTACCTCGCAGTATGGGACCTCACAAAGCAACAGCAAGGGCAAGGAAAACAAAGTTAGCGTTTGTTCTTCCTAATTGACAAATTTATTAGGGACAGAAGTTAACCAACAAAGACCTTTTCTTTGGACTTCAGCCCTGGATTTTCATTCTGCCTGGCTGAGCGTTGCATTCTGTGTCATAATATATGTCCTCAGCTCCTCAACCCCTGACATTCGGGCTGATTAAGTCCCAGAAGGTCATTGGGAAACATAGCGGGAGCTCGTACCATATGGTGCTGATAAACATCACGGCATCAGAGATAAGGAGCTGGTCAATGTAATCTTAGGAAGCTCAGGTTTTGTTGCCATAAAACTATACGATGTAAAGCCTAATCCCTACACAGATTTAATTAGCTGTTAAACGTATCAGGTTCATGATGAAGGGTGTTCTGGTTACCTAGATGTTATTCACTGACTGCCACCAGTTAGTTCAAATGTGAAGTATCTCTGCCTTGCAGCTTGTTAGGATGACACGTTATGATGAATGATGGCTGCTCTGTAAGTTTGGGCGCAGAATAAATTAATTCAATTTCCAGGTCCAGCTCCAGCACCAGACACAATCTCTGGTGCCAAGAAAAATGGCAGCGCGATGTGATTTCCTGAGTCTTGGTCAAAAAAGACATTCTTAAAAGGTGGAATATACGAACTGAGGTTTAATTCTGTTTTCCAGGGGGAGCTGAAGCTGTTCAGCATCCCACATAGCTGTTTCCCTGAGCTCCACGCTGCTCTCTCTTTCTGTGTAGTCATGCTAAGTGGCGTGATTAGCAATGGTTTCACAAAAGCCAGTGGAAATGTAGCTACTTCTAGCTTTATTTCTCTTGGTCTGTTTTCACACCACAGCCACAAGCACGATTGCGTCACAATGTGGATAGACACAAGGTAGTTTAGATCCTGCCATGCTAGGCAGCAGTACCAGCGAGGGTTCAGCAGCCTGGGCTTCTGCTTGGCACAGCGTCACCCACGGACAGTGGGGCACAGAGCAAAGCCTGTGCTGCTGGCACCAAGCTCACCAGCAGAAAGCCGGCTGCAGGGTACACCCCTGTACGTGCCACAGTCACACCTTCAACTGTAGGGCATCCCCATTGAGGAATAACCGCAGGGATGCAAGTCGTGTTTGGTTACCGGAGTTTCTTCTGCTTCTCGGTGGACTGCACTAACCCATGGTTATACCCATGTCATGCACGGCGGCAGCAAAGATTATCTGTGATGTTTCATTTCTTTGGGTTCAGAATGTCATTCCCACAATCTCTTCCCAGACCCGGTTGAGGCCGGAGATGATTGCAGTTTGTTTTCCACCACTTGTTCCCTGTGTACACACCCCGGCTCTACAGACACTGTTTAACCCCGCAGCCGATGGGGACCTGCGGGTGACAGTGGCCTCAGGTTTGGGACTGACCCTCTGTCTGGACTTAGCAGTGCTGCGCTGGCACGGAGACAGGGAGAGGAGCAAAAGGCTGGAAGAAAGTTTTAATAGTTGCGTATGCCCTTTTCACATACGCATAGGTGCTTATGCTGGAGAGATGGACTTTAGCGCTGGGAACCCAGAAAGAGCAAAGGGGTTTTGCTCGTTGGAGACCATCAGGTTGCTCCGTAGGGCTGGAAGAGCAGCGTTGCTTGCTGCTGGTCATTGGGAGGCTGCTTTGCAGTGCGTAGTCCATGCAGGAGCAGGGCCCCTTGATCCCTAATATTTTCTAGGGCTTCACTTGCAGACTCACAGGGTGTGCTGGTTATTACTCTGTTCACCACGTTCGGGCTAGGTTTTAAGAGCTGATCAGGTGGGCAAGGAGTTTGAACCAGCAATGGGCCCTTACATTTAATATCTTTTGATGGATTTTCCGCTTGCTTTTTGAACCCCTGTAAAACGCTTAGCATCTGCGACATCCTGCAGCAAGGACTTCTGCGTGCAGGCCTTCACTTGATGGCCCCAGCTATATTCCAGTACACTGATCGAGTATTCCCTACTCATTTTCTCCGTGTTCTTTAGGATTTTATGGACGGCTATCCCCTCAGTCATTCCCTTTCGAGCCGGAATATCCCTAGCCCATAGCAAAATCCGTTTGCGTCTCCCCAAAGCCGTAAACAGGGCCCCTTGGTGAGAAGGTGACCTCTGCCTGGCGCGGTTCCCAAGCAGGTCTCCGCAAGATACCCGGCTTCCGTCGGGAGGAAGGAGGGTGTGGGACAGCCGGCGGAGGACGGCGTTGTGTCAACCCATTCGCGTGACGGATGTACCGCAGCATCGGCAAACATCAGTCCGTGTCAAGACCCGACTTCGCTGGCATCTTCTCAGCGCTGCTATTTTTGGCCGGTGAAATGTTTCCAAGGGCTGGGCTGGCCTTGTCTCCCGTGTGTGCCGCGGCGCCCCGTTCCCAGGCCGTTTGGGCTGGCTCCTGGCTGGCTGCGGGAAGCGGGGGGATAAGACGCAGAAAGCAGAGGCCGTACGGCTCAAAGGCGGCACGAACAGGGGCACCATTTACCACCCCAAACCAGCAGAACAGCGTGAAAGCGGGGCCTATCTTATCAGTTACTTACCGAGTTAAGGCTCGGGGGTATAAAAACTCTCTTTAAACTCTGGGTAATACCCATAAACGGAGCCCTTAGGAGATAACTTCACAAGCGGAACTTTTTTGGGTGCACTTATGCGTAGTTTTAAATTACAATCACAAAGACATCTTTATATTGTCTGATAAACTTCTTAAACTGGCAACAACTATTTAGCATTACAGTTTAGTTAAGTACTAAAACAGCAGGGAGCACGCAGCTAAAGCGATACAATTATTAACGTATGGCTTGGTAATGCTATCAAAACAATGGCTTTAGGCATTTCAAGCCTGCTTTCAGGCTAATGTCGCTAATTTTTCAGGAGCATTATTAAGTTTTATTAGCAATTTGCATCTCAATATAATTATATGGATATTAGAGAAATCAATATTGTATAATGTAGAGTCCCTTAATGGCTATACAGTTTGTTGAATCTGTTATGGGACCAGCTTTGAAGTCAATTTAAGGAGGGATCTTTATAATTCTGCTGGAATTGGGCTTTGCATGATGAGATAGATGCCTTAGACACTGAAGAGAGGATTACAAAATCTGTCCTCACTCTTGAATCTTTGCATGCAAGTGACAGTTTTACAAGTAGACTACAGGAAATCATTGCTGTATGTTTAAACATCTTCCTTCCATTCTGACTGCTAAACTTAATTAAAATTCCTGACCACTACATAGCTTTCAAGCAAATTGCTATATTCATATAAATATGTTTATTCAAATCACCATGCCATAAACATATTTGTCACCCATCACAAAAATTCACTGATCTAAGGTGGAGAACTGTCTGCCACAGAAGCGTCTGTGACAGATTTGTCATCTGAACTGATGAAGTGCTTTTTATTTTTCATTATATGGTGCTTTTTTTCTTTTTTAAGAGCATTTCCTTAAGTCTGGGCATATGTCAGTTGATCAGAGCTTAAATATCATGACTGACTTTTGTGTAAAAACCCCAAGGTGCATCTCAGGCAGCTTTTGTTTCAGGAGCTATACTTGCAGTATCTGTACTTCAAGTATAGCTCATCCTAGCGTTTCTCTGACACTTACTTTGACATAAGGTGGCAAAATCACCAGAAGAAACTGCCCTACCTTTGCTCAGGCTTATCCCTTATCCCATGCGGTATGGTTTTTTGTGCCGGCAAAGCAGCTGCCTGACCACAGGGTGAATCCAGTCAAAGGACAGAGCTGATTGAAAACAAATTGGTTTTTTTTTTTTGTGTGCGGTTGGTTGGTTTTCTCAAGTTACTTTGAACTCAGATTAAGTCCTAGGACACAGTTTGCCAAGCCCTACAGCTACAAAGGGACGTGGCAGCCGCTGGAGGGAAATCAGTGGGTGTTGGCAGCGGTAGAGAAGGACAGCTTCATTCCTTTCTCCAGCTAACACCGCTTGGGAAACTAAAGCCATTGTGGCCTTTTCCAGCGGCAGCACGATGCGTCTGTGCAGCTCTAAGCAGGTATCAGCACAGCATCAAAGGGGGAGAGCAACCCACTCCTCCGTCTGGAGTATTTTTCGAAATGGCAAGAAAAGCATCTTTCCCTGTCCACTATATACTGGTTTAGCTTCTTCACAAGCTGAAAGGACTTCAGGTGAACTTGGACATATTCCTGCAGTCCTCAGGAAAACAGTTCTCTGCGTTTCTTTTATTTGTGTTACAGAGAAGAGTGATAATACCTCGCTAGCTCCTCACATGAACTGTACGTATCGCACAGAAGGGGAAGAGTTGTCGGGAAAAGCTGTTTTCTGTCTCCTCCAGCACAAGAGCCAGTGAACATCAGCTGAGAGGAACAGGGGACAAGTTCAAAACAAACACAAGAACATAGTTTTAATCTGTGCTCATGTGAAATTCTCTTCCACAGGTTGCTAATGTTTACATCAGTGCAGAAAACTGCGGAGCAAATTACTGGAAGAAGAAGGCATTCTGGGGTCCTAAATATAAAGACGCCATCAGAAGTTCAAGAAATCTCTGAGCTGCAAATTTTGGGAAACTGAGATAGGATATTTGGGAGAAGTTTTCTGTGTTCTCATCCTGCACTTTTACTCTTCCTTAGGCTTCCACTCTCGACTGCTCAACTCCTAGAAGGGTGCTTTGGTATACTGTGGCATGACACCTCCCCGCCCCGAAGTTTTTATTAGCTAACTTGTAAGCTTTTACACTTAACTGAAACATTGGCCTGACACAGTAGTTCCCTGCAAGAGTTACAGTTTTCAGGCTGCACGTAAAAGATTGTCAGTGTGTGTTTTTCGAGCCACGCTTAAGCTGCTCTGCCCTGAGCACCGTGTAGCTTCGTAAAGGGAATTCTGCTAAAAGTGCTGTAAGCGGTCCCGAGCCCTTGGCAAATGTGTGGCTCCGAAGAGAGAAGGAAGGGGCAGTGGATGAGACACCGCAGCTCGTGTGAGCGACTGCAGCCTGCGGTCTGATTGCAACGATGCTTCAGCGCCGCCGTGTACCAGCTGCACGGCTCATACCTCGTGTCAGCAGCTTGTCGGAGAGCGGTGCAACCTCCGGGGGAGAGACTTTAGGCCCTGATTTTCAGCCCTTTGGCTGCAAATAAACAATGCATTCCTGGCGTTTCAAGTACACAGTCAGAATATCCTCAGCTCCAGCAGGCCGCTGACAAGTTGTGCAGAGGAAATCTACTACAGCCTCAGGAACTGATGGGTTTCCTACTCATTCTCAACAGATTGACTAGTGCTAAATATACATATCCTGTATTTCCACACAATCTTGGCAAAGAAGTCAACCTGTTTACTCTTTTTTTAAGACAGAGAAAAACATGGGGTAAATGTAAAGTGGTAATTAATAAAGGAAAAACTAAATTTCTCTTACCACTCCATGCTTCTAGCTCAAAGTTCACTGAACACTAAATCAGACCTTGCTCGGCAATGCGCAGAGAGGGGAGCTTCATTGACATCATTGGGAAGCTCGTGCAGTTAGTAATTTCATAAGGAAAAATTTCCTAGAGACTAAAGCGTGGAAGTGCTAAACAGCTGCTGAAAGTCCGTGAGATGTAAACATGGTTTGCTTTGGTGTCTTTGCACGTTGCCTTGCCTAACCTTTAAGAGATACTCAGATATTTTGTGTTTGGGAAAAATCTCCGGTGACAAAACATAGCTAGATACAGTGAGCTCAGTCCTGAAGCTGCTGGGACTCGCACATCCACAGCTTCTCTGCAGACAAATAACTGCCCAGCATATGAGCTTGAGGAAAAAAAGCCCTGTCAGATTTGAAGCTTGGTCTATGGTGCAGCTGAGCACCAAATACCTGGCGGTACTGCTACAGCTCTGTCAGCCCATGCACAGCACGTAGGTGAGAGATCTGGATCCCTGGGACTATATGAGCCACGTGCGATGCGTATGGGTAAGAGACCTTCACAAGACTGTAACACAGCAGTTAACCCGTCTGACTGCTTCCAAGCCTTTCCCATAAGGCTGAAGAAACCGAGCAGACAGCCTGATAAAGCTGCACTCTGGAATGTCCAGCTCCCTGTTTCAGCTTACGCCTCGCTATCCGTGTGCCTTTCCAGCAAGCCACCGTCTCGCTTTAAGCCTTCTCCCATGTGCAAGATGTGACACGAGCTTGTAAACAAGCTGCTTCTGCAAATATTGCTGTACGTCTGGGGTGGGCACCCGGGAAATTTCAGAAATAACTTACTCGGCTACCCCTTTAAAAAGACTCTACCTTAAAAGTTGAAGATTAGCCCTTAGGTGTTAAATATTCAAATAGGTTTTTTTTTTCTTGCTGTCTTATTTCACACGCACACTGACACCTTAACATTTCGGTCATCCTCCCCTCTATCTTTAGAGTAAGGCTGTATGAACTTGCTCTAGCTTTCCTTAGCTATTGCTGGGGATAGATGGAGATGCCAGTAAGGCTGCGATTGGCATTGTCAAAGCAGGCGCTAATCAGGCCCTGGGAACCAATGTTTACTGTTCTGCTAGGAAAGCAGTAGGGAAAACTCAAGTTACAGCTGGATTTCTCTAAACTCAGCCCTCTGCAGATAAGGGCAGTTTAAAATAAAATAAAACTCATTAGAGGAAGAATATGTTAATGTTACCCAATATTGGAATACAAGGGGAATGCAGACAGGTCTGCTTGCAGGAACACAGAGAGAAACTGAGTCAAGCACCCATTGACGCAGCCTCATCATTCCTCCTTAATGCACTCAGAGCCCAATCTGTTTTGCTGCAACTCCATGGTCTTTCCTGGGAATCTCGTCAACCTGTGCACAAAATTTGCTTTCCTCCATCCCAAGTTTGCTGGCTCAATGTTTTCCTTTAGCAAATGTGAAGGAAATTTGCTTTTCCTCCAAAAATTTGTGGTATGAGCCGGGAGCTGTGGGTCCTTGTGGGTGGATGGAGCCAGGGGCAGGCATGGGAAATCCCTCGGCAGGAACGGCTCCTCATCTGCCCTCTGAGCCTGGAACCAGCACAGCTGGACAAGCTGCAGCTCCCGGGCTCGTGGTCAGATTTCTTCGTGCTTGCTAAGTCACAAATTCCATCTGAAGGCTTTCCCCAGCACGGGAGTATATATAAAAGAATAAAATAGAAAACTAATGGATTAAAATGGTCGGTGGATTAAAAAGTCACTGCAGGGGGCAGGAAAGGAGGACAGACAGACAATGTGATTGCATTAGAGTGATTTCCTGCCTGAGGTCTGCAAGAACCATCAGAGTGATATTATGCAAAAAGTTAAATGCCATACACAACATGCCATAACCATTGAATACCTTTTTCTTTTTAGAGAATTTGGGGAAAACTTAAGTGTTTCATCTAAAGTTCACTGGATTTTTGCCCTTATACAAGCATTTTTCTTCTGAGGAACATCCTCCTGCAAAAGGAACTGGGTGAAACTCTGTCCTCATTGAAATTTGGGAGCGTTTCACCTTTGATTTTAATCCAGCCAAGATTTTACTTGTTGCTATAGCTCTGCAACATCTCACAAGCCTTGCACAGAAAAATCACCTTTCCCTGGTCTCACAGTTTCTGAAGCCCATGGGACAGTGTCTGTGGAAAAAAACAACAAGGCAAATTAGACAACAATAACCCAGGCTTCTCCCTACAAAACAGCAGTCCCCTCCCAGCACAGCTAAAGGAAGCAACAAGCCAGATGAGGAAGGTAAACTTGGGATCTGAAAGGAAAGAGTCTCTGGTATTTATAAAAGTCAGAGGTTCACACGGAAACTTAGTTACAGCACTGATCCTCTCCAGTCTATTTCAGGACACGCAGCCCTTTTTCAGCTATAGCATTTGACTCATTAGTGGCGGAATATTTCTCCTCTTTTTAACTCTTTGAGTGGAAAACCATGTACTGATTTGAAACCATATTGACAGCTGGAATATATAAAGTAAGAGCCGAACACTGAAATTCATTGCCTGAGTAAGAACAGAGAGAAAACTAAATCACAGCTTCAGCATGTGATCTGTGAGCAACAGAGCCGCTTGACCCATCGTGGTCTTCTGTGATTAACAAACCCATGGCATGGAAGAAGAAAAAGGGAAACTACCTGCAGCAGGCGCTGTGATGAAGTGCAAAGAATACTGATGCATACTGCATTTAAAATGCTAATACCCTCTGAAGGAACAGCATGGACTGTGTTTGATGACTTCTCACAGGATCATGGGGTAGCTCAGGTTAGAAGGGACTGCAGAAGGTCTCCGGCATCCCACTGAAGCAGGATCAGCTCTGAGATCAGATGAAAGCACGCTTCACCACTCCTTCGGGTCATTGATAAAGTTGTTAAACAAAGAGGTTCCGAGATAGACCCCTGTGGTACCCCACTTGCTACCAGCCTCTAGGTGGAGGATGACCCATTAAACCCCTAAGCTTGATTATCAAACCACTTTTTAGTCATCTTGTTATCCACCCACCCAGACTGTAATGTCCTAACTTGGAATACAAGAATGTTGTGAGTAGCAGTCTCAAAAGCCTCACTAAAGTCAAGGTAAGTGACATCCATGGCTCTCCTCTCATCCACAAATCCAGTTATGTTATCACAGAAGACAATCAAGTTGGTCAGACATGACTTAACATCGGTAAATCCATGCTGACTGTTTCCGATCACCTTCATTCCCTTATATACCCAGGAATATCTTCCAAGAGGACTTGCTTCAAGATTTTCCGAGGGATGAAAGTGAGACTGACTAGTCTGCCATTCCCTGGATTGTCCTTTTGGCCTTTTTTGAAGATATGTGTAGCATTTGCTTTTCTCCAGTCATTAGAGAGAGGCCTGTCCCAATTTCCATGACTTTTCAAAGATGATAGACCTTGCAATGGCAGCAGTCAGTTGTCTCAGGACGTTCAGATGCAGCCCATCTGGTCTCTCGGTGTTACCATCTTTTATTTGGCAGACATTCGGGTTCTCTATATATTGGTTGTTAGTACTAGCAACCTGCAGTAGCAGTGATAGTACCGAGAAACTGCTAAATAGGATGCTAGAATTGAAACAACATATACAAAAGGATTTTCATTGTGACAGTAGGTGAGTGATGATAGCTTTCTTTATCATCAGAGAAGTCAAACTAAAGCAAAGGTTGATCTCATCATCTGTTCCTTCAAATTAAGAATGAATACACTGCCAAGGCCTCTCAGTGGTGTAAATCTGTAGTGGCTCCACGTTTTAACCAAAAGCTTTTTCACATGTGGTATGGGTAACACTGAAATACTCTCTATTAAACATAGTCAAGGTTGTGAAATTGTCCCTCGATATTTCATAAAATCCATCTTCCTGACACCAGTTGAAGACATTGTCCATGCAGAATCTTTTAGACAAGTCAGCTGCTTTTGACATTCGTCTCAGTGGACTGTGGCTACAACTTCTGGAGGTCCCAGAGTCACTTTAATCCTTTAAGCACAGAAAGCCAAGAAAGTAGACATAGTCGGTCCTCAGCCTTAAGAGCTCCTCTGGGGGCTGCCACAAGGGTCTAATCTCTTACATTTTTCCATTTAATGTGTCCATATGATACTAGATTGGCAAATAAAGGCTCTAGCTGTGGTGACATGTAGATGTCAAACTGCAAGGTTTACAGGATCAAACTGTAGATGATAGTTAACTCTAAGTTTCTGTTGTTCCTGTCCAGGTTATATGACTCAAAGGAGTCGCTACATTTGTTTAGAAATTATTCAATATGAAAACCTGGAAATAAGCTAGATATCTCAGTCCCTAGAAAAGGAAATATGCTTTGGTCTACAGCAGGGATAATTGGGAAGCAAGTGAGATTCCCTAATGAAGGCGTATGGCCATTTATAACCCAAGTGTAAAATGTCTCTAGCTGCTGTATGATTCATAGAATCAGTACTGTCTAGGTTGGAAGGGACCTTTAAGATGGAGTCCAACCATCAGTGTAACACTGCCAAAACCAGATGACTGTCACAATTAATCGTGGCTTATTCATTACTCAATTGCACTAACCATGATTCATGCTTGGACTGGCTGTGCTGAAAGGTTGGACTCTGCAATGCTCTCGCTCTGGCTCTTGCAAGATTTCTGCTGCAGTTAGTGCAGAAAGCAGCAGCCAGTCCAGCCAGAGGCCACCACTACATCCTTACGGACGTTACACCATTACATAGATCTTACTGCCTTTCAGGTACTGAGAGGAGACCAGTATGTGGAATTTCATATTTAGATCCTTGGAAAGCTCAGACCAAGTGCCTGGATCCTCAGAAACACTGAGGGTCCCACATCCAGTTGAGATCCATAGGAGAGACACGTTTGGTTTTGATTTGGCACCAAACTATTTCTGAGAGCCTTTTCCCAACGTGTGTGATCCCATCCTGGGAAGGACAGGCACTCTAGCCAAAACTCTGCTGCGTGGAGGATACCCTCCCATGCAAATGCTGGTTAGGCATAAAAAAGATGCAGGCTCAAGTTTAATCTGTCAGAAGGTGGGCAAGTCTTTCACCACCCTGGAGAATATTTCTTGGCTTTTAGCCATTGTACCTGGGTAATTTCATGCAGGTGAGTATTCTTGTTTGTGTCGACCAACAGAAATTGTCTATAAAGCTATCTCTGCATTAGCATGAATGCAGCCCTGTAGAGTGAGTCAGCTGGTGCCGAGGACTCAACGACCGCATTGTATGTGGTTAGAGGAGGTTGCTTTGTACTGTTTCTAGTCTGGTCTCATAGTCTGAATGCCCATTAGTGGCTGGGACATGTCAGTTGTGTTTCTAGAGCTCACTTTTATGTCCAGTGTTGTCTGAAGAGACCTCAGTTTGTGCACTGCCATAGTGCCCCAACATGACCAAAGTATTCACTCGTGGGGAAAACGGGAGATTGGCTTCCAAAATGTTCCTTCAAAAAGGAACAAAAATGCTAACGTAGGTGCAGCCCGAGTTACCCACCATGAGTATTGCTCCTGACTGTAGGAATTTCCATATCACTGTTAGTCCAGGCCCCTCTCCTTGCCCGGACCCTTCCTGAGACTTGTTAATATAAGCCTTTAACTTTTCTCAACAAATTGGTTTGAACTTTCTAACCTCAAAGGTTAAGCCTGCTGCTCAGTGAGTATCTTATATTATCTGCCTTTATAAACTGGAAGAGGGCCTGTGTCATCCCGGCTGTAGATGTTTGCTCCACTCTTGGCAGGATTTTAAAATTGCAGGTTACACCTGTTTATCATCTGGAATGAGAAAAGCAATGTGACTCTCTCTGTAGCAGCACAGTGTTTATCTGAGAGCTCAAGCTCAGGATCGCAAGATCCTCAGGAGACCATGTTTCAACTTGGTATCCTGATTTGTGGCCTCTAATTGTTTGTTTTGAAAACAGAACTGTCACCAGCATCCCTTGAAAACAGAGCTCTGGGCTTTAACTATGTTGTACCAGTCACTTGATATTACTGCTAAAATGAGAGTGCATGTTGGTGTTAATTGAGGTCAGCATCAGATGTGTTTTATTGGCTTCTGATTGCTACCATTACAACCGTTATTACTACTGCTTACCTTTCTATAACCTCCTTGCTCATTCATTAGGTAGTATATCAGTTAAGTGGGTTTCTTCCCATCGTAATAAATGGCAAATGAAAGGTAATAAGAAAGTCGGCTTCTGCTCTTTGAGATTAATGGAAGTGGTAGTGCTGAAAAAGATATCATAGCATTTCCCTCATTAAAAAAAAAAAATAAAGGGAAAAAGAAAAAAGACAGGATTCTGCACTTAAATCAGTCACAGAATCCCAGAATGGTCAGGGTTGGAAGGGACCTCTGGAGATCATCCAGTCCAACCCCCCTGCCACAGCAGGGACACCTCCAGCAGTGGCACAGGACGGCGTCCAGGCGGGTTTTGAATGTCTCCAGTGTGGGAGACTCCCCCATCTCTCTGGGCAGCTGTGCCACTGCTCTGCCACCCACACAGGAAAGAAGTTCCTCCTCATGTTAAGATGGAACTTCCTATGTTCAAGTTTGTGCCCATTACCTCTTGTCCTAAAACTTAAAAGCCAGAGTTAAAAAAAAGAATAAGGGAGAGCGGAACACCTCTCAGCACCATCACCTTGAGCAGTTCTGGCTTCTGGGCTAATGGTCAGCACTTTTTCTGCTTTGACTTTGGGAAGACACCCTAGTTTCTGGATGCCTGAAAATAGTCACAGAGCACGTACATTCGCGAGTACATTCAGGCATGGTTGTGTTTCATGAGAAGGAAACAAAAAAGCATGATGCTCAATACATGATGCTCAATACATTTTCACAGACGAAGCACGCTGACAATCACTGGAAGTCAGTATGCCTCTCATAGTCACAGGGGATTTGATATCTGAGTAGCGTGATGTGTTGGACAGAAATGCTGGGGACTGTCATACCACTCCAGGCCATCTCAAGCAAGATCTTGAGATGGTGGAGGAATGGGCTAACATGGGCTAACAGGAACCTCACAAAGTTCAACAAGGACCTGCAAAGAAACAAGGCATCCTGGTGCAATAACCCCACAGCACAGCACGGGCTGGGACCAGTTTTGTGGAAAAAGGGCTACCTGCTGGACAAGAGGTTGAACACAACCCAACAATGAGGACATGCTGAGAGAGCTGGGTATGTTTATCCTGTGGAATCAAAGGCTCAGGGGGACACAATTGCTGTCTTCAGCTACCTGTTATGGCATAGAGAGAAGTTAGAGCCAGGTTCTTCTTGGAGGTACAGTGTGAAAGGACAAGAGGCAACGATCACAGGTAAGAGCAAGGAAAATTTCGGATGGGTATAAGGAAAAGCTCTTCACTATGAGCACTGGAGCAGGTTGCCCAGAGAGGTAACCTTGCAGACTTTACAAATTTGATGGAGTTGTTAAGGTCCTGAATAATCCAACCTAACTTGGAAGTTAGCCCTGGTTTGGGCAGAAGGATGGACTAGATGACCCCCAGAGCTCCTTCCAAACCTGAATTATTCTATGACTCAAAGTGCCAAGTTATACTGGGAAAATAGGTCAGCAGAAAGCTTTCCATAGAACAATTATGTTCTAGTAAAATGGAAACTATTTCATAGGACTGTATGTATTTTGACATAAAACTTTTCAAAAATCTCAAAAAAGCTTTTGAACATTTCCAAACTGAAATAGGACATGTTATTTCAGTTGTTACATTATACATTTTTTACAAATTTGTGCTATAAATATACATGTATATTTTCTATTGTAGCATTGAACTACTGTGAAAATAAACTAATTCTACATTATCAAATGACTGTGATAAGGTCTGGCTGATATTTCTAAATTCACAATGTTTGGTATACTTTCTGCAAAAATTTACATACTTTCAGATGTTTTCTGAGAAAAAAGTCAGACTTGCCTGAAAAGGGGCAGATGATAGGTAGAAATTCTATCATCTATAAATCATATACTAACTCACAGAAGTGATAAAATGCATCACGCCAAATACATCCTACTTGTATGTTGCCTCACACAGAAGCTACCCCTGGTTTTGTCCCAGAGAGAAAATGTGCTACTTTATCACTGGTTGCTTTCAATTCTGATCTCTGTATCATCTGAGTGACAAAAGGGATGTACCACCAGACTGAGACAGGAAATCTTTTTTTGCTTCATGATTCAGAAGCCACGCCACATCCCCTTTTTGAAGCATTTGGTGAATTTCTCTAAAGAAATAGGATCTTCTTTTACATCAGCTGTTGAAATCCCAGGAATCCATCCTTAAAGGGAAAGAGAAACTTGCCCCTCTGTAAGCTGGGCAGTTTCACCAGCCCTATATTTTGTGCGTGGTATTGGCACTCTTACAGTTGAAAGTGGTTCCCGATATTGTGTTCCTCATTCGGTAAAAGAGATGAATTTTTCTCTTTCTGCTCCTGCTAGCTTGCATTTATCTGATCATCTGGTTTTGCTTTCATTTTTCTAAGCCAAGTTCCTGTTGTGTTTTTACCCTTGGTGGTTATTTTGATTTATTTTGATTTAGTTTTCAAGATTTTCTATGCGAGCATAAGAGGAGACAAGTTTTGCAATAACCCAATTCACATTTACAGGGACATAACGGAGTTTGAAATCAGGCTGAACATTTGCTTCTCTCCCACTGGTAAGTAAGGCTGAGAAGTCACCAACTGTGGGCTCAGAAATGGAGACAACTGGCCTGAGAAAATTATGTCCTGGATGAAGTGAGGACAGGTAAAGATGAATAGGCACGGTAGCAGGTATGTTTCTGCCCAGCTGGACCTACTACCCAGAGAGGCTGGAGGAGTGCAGTGAAAAGGAACCAAAAGTAACAGTGGGGAGAAGGCTGTCTCATTGCGTTGGCCAAGCTGAACTTTATAGTTAGGACAATCTCCTCAAGAGGCTTGGGAAGAGAGAAAAAAGTGTAAGAGAGAGCCCTCTCACTTCCTTTCCTCCAGCCAGTTTGGCTAGTTGGAAACCTCATTTTCTTTTGCTTTTACTGCTTTTTCCCACACAGCACTAGCAGCAAATTAACTGAGAAGTGTGACCAGGAGCTCACTCCGGCTGGTCAGGGCTTTACATCTTAACCTGCAGGGACAAGTCCCAGGGGCTGAGGGGTGAGAAATGAGATGTGCTTGGAGGAACAAGGTTTTAACACCACGACATGTCCAAGCACTTAAACGATAAGAGTTCATAGACTTGCACGTGAACAAACTGATTTTACCATCGCCATTTGGTTGTCATTAGCACTTGATTCATCTATCCTGGAATTAATCTGCATACTCTTAAAATAAAATATTGTGTTTATCTAGTTAATAAAAATGACTGTCAGTGTCCTAATCTTGAGGTGTGATATTGAAAAAAAAAAAAAAAAAAGAAGTTTGACAAATAAAAATTGTAATTAACAGCAAGAAACAAGTGATTCATTCATAGAACAACTGGGCATAACTGAAGAATAGTACCTTAAGCTGATCTCTTGAAAGACCCTTGCAAGAAGAAAATCATCATTCATCTTTGCACATCTTTTGACTGAAGTTAGTTTAGGGATCATCTTCCAGAAGGAAAACAACCTTAGCATATAAACCACTTTGGCCAATGTTTATCCAAGCCAAAGCCCGAGGATGCAACTTAGGTGTGTATAAACAGTTAATTTCATGGGGAATTAGTCTGTATTTCAGGGATCAACAGGGCAGCAAGGTACAATGTGCTTCAAGCTGCCATTGAAACTCAGAAATGTCTATGGCAAGAGTTTTAGTAGAATATGTAATGTTATTTAGAATATTTAACTTTGTAGACATTTTTCTGCTGCAATATAAGTTTTTGTCTGCAATGACACCCAGCAAAAGCTGAGGGAACAGCAAAAATGAAAATAACTGAAAGAAGGTGTACTTGTGCAGGCTCCTGTGAAGCTGTTCATGTGAAAGTTTGGAAACGTCCTCTCCCCCTTTTACAGGCGGGAAAATGAAGTGCAGAGATTAGAAATGGCAGACTGAGGACACGGCTGTTCTGGCAGCCCAGCCCCGTGCCAGTGTTCCTGCCACTTCTGGAACCAGACGTATCTCAGTGACTGAGTGAAAAGACTCCCACATGCCAAAATTCACAGCATCTTTAGCAGCATTTGCAGACTGTTGGATTTCGTAGGCTGGAACGTACCAGGAACCACCATTGTCTTCATCAGTGAAAAAAATCTGCACTGCAGAAAAAGCTGCATGAGAATATCTTCCTGCTTCCTCACAGGTCTTTTGCACTGGGATCTTAGTGGGAGCAGCAGAACCCGCAACTGCCCAGTGGTCACAGGAAAACTCAGAAAACTCACTTTCCTTGCCTTGGAAAACCCGAGAGCAAGACTTGAGTAGAAACTGGAAGCAGGAAAAACGTTCAAGTAATACTAGAATTATTGTTTTAACGAAATTTAGGAAAAAAAAAACCGTATGTCTCTTTTAGGGAAAAAATATCCCCTATTGTAATCCTTCCAAAGTAGAAAACTACAACAGCAGAAATAACATGCACACTGATTTTGGGGGGAAAAAAGTGTATTTAAGATACAATCAATAGACAAGATTATGTCTGAAGGGGCATAAATTAAACAAAGGGTATTTTCTATCTCCACTTTTGCAGAGTAACAGACTAAGTTGATGAGAATCAAAATCAAAAGCCACCTCCAGGCATTGGCTCGAGCTGCACTTTTTTCACTTGTAAGTTTGAGAAGTTGGAACGGCAAAAATCAGAAGAAAGAGTATGCAATGCAATTGGGAACACGACTTGTCTCTGGTCTCTGCGTTTGGGTGACTGTTACTCACTGGGCATTTTACTTGTCAGTGTGTAAGTCCTCATATAATCCTGAGTGCCCCATTTTGTAATGGGTTTCCACTGCATTCGTTTGTTGTATCTACCCAATAGTAATGGACTACTGATGGGCTACTGGGACAAAGAAATGGACTTTTTAACTTCAGCCGATGCCAAGAGGTACACTTTGCCTGCTGGAATCCGCAGGTGACCTTCACAGCTGCAGAGAAAGAGCTGCCCTCCCCATCTCTGAAGGAGGCCTTTTCCTTCAAGAAGACTCTGCCAAGGGCTCACTATTACCCAGCGAGGGGGCTGTTGCTGGTATTCGAGCTGCAGGGCTTTGACATGAAACCGCACACGTAAACCTGCTTTTTACTGGCTGGGAAACTGGTAACGGTGGTGGAACGCGAGGTGGTTGTGGTCTCAACAACTTCTGGTAGCTGGGGTGCCACGCTGTAAAATCGTAACAACAAATGAGGTGGCCGCATGTATTTAGACACATAGTCCTGATGTGCGGTTTAGAATGGAGTGTAGCTTGTAGGTATATGAAACATTTTTTCCTTTTTGGAAATCTCTACCACTGCCAGCAATATTCCTTGTGGGGAATTCCCCTGGAAACGCCCGGCTTTTCAGAATGACACTTATTTTCCTGGACATTAATTATCCAGGGGAATAGTTATCTTGCTCCTACTTACTTATGACTTTTAAGTCTAAGATACTTCTCTGGAGGCTCTGAAGTCAGTCTTTCACATCACGGCCTATAACAGTATCTTTTACATAGAAATGCATTACATAAAAATAAATATAAAAGAATCAAAACAAAGTATAAAATATACCACATAAATTTTGTTTTTCAGGCAAACTTCAAATCAAATCGGGAGCTGGCTGGCTGTGTTTCTGTGTGCTATGGCATTTAGCATGAAAAAAACAAGTCAACAAGACCATCAGGGCTCTTACTTCCAGGAAGCAATCTATTTTTAATATTACAAATGCTTTCCTGTTTTCTTTTCTCCAAGATTTCTCCAGTGCATATGAAATTCAAGGGTTTAAGCATTTATTTTTTCCTTGGCCATGGTATGCAATCAGGGAGAGAGATCAACATTTGTTATTTATTTTAAGAAAGTCCCTGCACTGTATCAACCGAGCGGGATAACATTGATAGGCTTTATGGTTCACAAATGTCACCCTTGGTCTAGGTGAAAAGCTACTGCTGCTAGAAAGCTTGTGCGCTGCATGTGTGTCTAGTGTACGTGGGATACATGTTCTGAGACTGAGAGTGGCCAGGATATCTACTGATCTGCAATTAGATTATCTATGTTATTATTTTTAGTTCTTATTGAATTGGAAGCAACGTGAGCTCAGAAAGAAACCATCAAATGGCTCCAACTGAGATCAGTGATAAACAATTTTTTTTCCCCCCCACAAAGCAAAAAGCAGAGTAAACACAGCCGAGGTTTGCTCTGGTAGTGATGGCTGTCATACAGCAAGAACACCTTTTTCATATCCTTGTCCAGGCTGCTGCAACAGGCAGGGAGCAGGGTGCGCTTAGAGACTTCTCCAGGCTTTCGCAATCTCTGTGGCAGCTGCAGCACCGTCCGGGGGTGCCAGGGCATCAGAGAGAAGTGTGGATACACATGGTTGCATGTACAGCACATACTCTTCTCATACGGACAGTTGGCCAATGTGTGGGATCCTGCAGGTTAGGAGGAAAGTCCAGTGATGGAGCTGATTGCCTTTGGTGGATAGTGAATATCTACAAGAAAATCACATTCCTTGTTTCGGCTCCACAAGAGCTTTGGCAGCTAAAGCCAACCAAGATGCTGGTGTCAGGCTGCAGCTTGATCATGCCCTGATTATACTTTGCAAAGGTACTTTTCGCAGGAAGGGGATGTTATAGCAGTTTCTGAAAGCAGGTTAACTGTTTTTGCTGAAAATTGCCCAAACATTGCCCAAACCACTTTTTAAAAATAATCTACATGTTGGATTTGCCAGTGTGTTATACTACTCCAGTCTCTTATTACAAATTCAGAAGCTGTAATGCTGTCCAAATGGATTTTTGAGTTGACCTCTCCCCTGAGGAATGAAATGTCTGGTTTTCAACCCCAGTTTTTGCCAGAATCCCTCAGTCGCCAGACAATCTTGCATGTCTTGTCTTATGACCACAGTGTTTGCTGTTCTTGTGGATTGTATACTCGGCAGTGAAACATCTACAATTGCTCTTGACACATCCAGACTTAACCATAAAGCTGATTTTCATACCCTCAGATGTTTCCCCTTCTACTCCGTGTCCTTTCCCTTATTCAGTTCAGAGAGTGATTCGTACTTCTGATGCTCTGTCCTCTTCTGCCTTGTGACCATTTCTTTATACTTGAAACTGAATGGTTGCCCATTACAAACTGAATTTAATTGTTTTCTGGTTCTTCATGCTTTGTCATGAGTCATACCAGAACTGCTGATTCTCAGCAAGACGCAGAGCTGGAGTTACTGGGCTCATAACGACCTGCACCCATCTTCCTTGCTAGCACCTGCTTCCTTTTCTGGTGCGCTACTACAACAAAAAATGTAAGTAACATGGCAAATTCCAGAGCCATTCAGAGTCATTTGGCGTCCCTCCACTGACCTTGGTCCATAAGCTGAAGACCAGCTGAAAGCCTGTAAATTGGTTCATTGCCAGTTTATCCTGGAAATCCTTGGTAGCTTTCTTATCCGCTACGAATACGTGACTTTGGTGGTCCTCCAGCAGCTCAGGTAGAGTCATCCATTTCCCTCCCAACCCCAAGCCCCCATGCCTTTGTCTTCACTCTCAGCTGTTTCCCTGGGTTGCTCATGTTTCTGGCTGTCTCCAAGCCACACACTGGTGGTCTGTACACCATGCAGGTGACTCAGTCTCTCTTCCAGGCAACTGTTCTACAACGCTGTAAGAGATGCGCCGTTCACACCAAGGGCATTGACAGGCGCTCCCATCTTAGGAATGACCTGGATGATGGGACAGAGTGCACACTCAGCAAGTTTGCACAGCACAAAATCAGGAGTTAATACACCAGATCGTTGTGCCGCCATCCAGAGGGACAAGGACAGGCCAGAGAAATGTGCTGACAGGATGCTCATGAAGTTCAACAAGGGAAAATTTGAAGTCCTGCACTTGGGAAGGAATAACCTAGACACCAGCACAGGCTGGGGGCAAAAAAGCTGGAAAGCAGCTCTGTAGAGGTGGCCTTGAGGGTCCTGGTGGACACCAAGTTGAACACAAGCCAGGAATGTGCCCTTGCAGCCAAGAATGTCAGCAGCCTCCTAGACAGCACTGGGAAGAGTGTCCCCAGCAGGCTGAAGGGGGGATCCTTCTCCTTCACTCATTACTGGTGAGACAGATCTGGAGTGCTGGGTCCAGTTCTGGGCTCCCCAGTACAAGAAGGATATGGACATACTGGAGTGAGCGTGGCAAAGAGTCATAAAGGTGATTAAGAGACAGGAGCATCTCTCATATGAGGAAAGGCTGAGAGAGCTGAGACTCTTCATTCAGCCTGGAGAAGAGAAGGCTCAGGGGGGATCTTAGTGATGTGTATGGGAGGGAGTAAAGAAGATGGAGTCAGGCTTTTCTTGGTGGTGCCCAGTGGCAGGACAAGAGGCAATGGACACAAACTGAAAGAGAGGAGGTTCCCTCTGAACATCAGGAAACCTCTTTTTACTGTGACTGATCTCTGGCACAGGTTGTCGAGAGAGGCTGTGGAATCTCCATCCTCGGAGATGTTCAAAACCTGCCTGGCCATGGCTGTGAGCAACCCACACTGAGCTGGGGGGTTAGACTAGATGATGTCCAGAGGTCTCTGCCAGATGCACCCATTCTGTAAGGCTGTGATCTCTGTAGTATCTGAAGTGGGATGATTCAGTCTCTTCCCTTTCCATGGTTAGAAACAAATTGGAAAATAGTCGTAATAATCATAAGACCGACCTGATCCTTTATTCTTGTGGATGACTTCTACAACAGCCTGCAAAACTTCTGGTTTCTGTAGGCAAATATTTCTGTTTGTTTCTTAAGCCCTTGTAGGAGCTCATTTCTGCTAGCAAGAGCCAAGTTGGGCAGAGGTTTCCCAGTGCCTCCTGTCCTGGTTTGAGGACGTAGCAGCCAGGCTGCTACTTTTGCTTTTCCAAACGGGAGTGTTGCAGCTGGGCTTCCCAGTCCTCCAAGAATTTTTTGAATTTATCCACGCTTAAAAAAAGCATCCCAGGCAAAATACCTTTTCTGTGCTATTTTTGTGAAGCCATCAGATTCTGTTTGAAACTCTTCTGCTAAACATCCAGTATTTATTTGGGTGCTTCTTTAAATTCATACATCATGGACCAATTTTAAGGTATGGGAGAACCTCTACTATTTGTTCATTCTTGCTTTAAGAGGACCACAAAATCCTGTTATCTTTCCAAAAGAAATCAGTCACAGTCCTTGACACTAACTAATACTAGCTGAAGCTCAGGGCTCCCCCAGAAGAGAAAATCAGGGAATGGAGTCAAGTATCAGATATAAACTTGTAGATATAAACAGATATAAACTTCTCAAGAAGCATGTTGCCCCTTTTTCCTGAATTTCCCTGAATTCAGATAGGAAAGAGATTAGATCTTTTATCCAGAAGTCCAAACATTTGTCTCATCCCTTTAGCTTCGCTTCTGGGAGCAGCGATATGAAAGTTCAGTGTCTACTGCCCCTGCATCTTCATTATTAGTACCTCATGCCTTTCTGCTGCTTTTCTCCCAATATCAGTTCCAACAGCCAATGCCTGGCCCTTGGCATTGCTAAGTGACTTCCTAGGACATACAAACATACAAGGTGAGCCACGGAAATAGGTGAATGCTTTGGTTAAAGCTGTCTGTAGCCTCCTCTTTCACCAGTGGCTGCTTTGACCTGACTGCCTAGAAGAGCTTGATGGCTTCTTCATATTTTCTTCAGTAAAAATAGACCAAATATAGGGAAGCTGTCCAATACTTTGCTATCATGGACCTGAGTTTGACAAACTCTGGACTTGGTAAGAATCAGATGCCGCAAAGGAATGCTCTGTTCCCTAGACCTCCCCTGTGTGCGTAGCATCTGACAACCTGCAGAGGTACCGCACTTTCAAACAAGAAATCACTAATGACTAGATATACAAAGCATTATGGATTAGCACAGATTCACCCCAAACCAAAATACACTGAAATATCAATTATGAAACAATAATATGTTTTTTGTTCCTTTTGACTCTTCAGGAACTTACACTGGAGGAGTAACCCAAGGCTCTAGCTGATTCTAAATTCCTGACCCCCTAATTGCAAAGATTTAGGCACTGACCATGGCTATTTAATACAAAATCCTGCTCCGCACTGGCATTTGCAAGCAAATTTCTGTGGCTGACATTCTCTGCTGTATGCATTAATTTTTAATTCCTTCACTTTCGTTATCTGCAAGTAGTGATTTTGCCATTATACTTGTAAAGGTGCAGCCAAGAAAAAAAAAAAAAGTACAAAACAACAAATGGCCACTGGGCAGGAAATGAATCACTCTGGCTTTGAGTGTGCTAACTACAGATACTGCAAATATACAGAAACACTTTGAAAACTTTCCAAGGACAATGCTCTGTTAAAACTATAACATGTATTCCGGGGATCTGGATGTATTATTACACAACTCTTTGAAAACAAAAAACAAGCGAAGCACGCAGTAAAAAACCCGGGGATGTGTTTGGATGGGAAATTTTGTTTTAAGTGGGCTGACATCTACTGCTCTCAAGCAGCACTCTGTAGCCAGATCTCTGTTGTCCTTTCTAGGAAGGACTGAGCAGACTACTGAATGAGAGTCAGGTTAACTATTACCAGAGAATTGTCTTTTTTTCTGCACATCAGTGTCATCCCCAAAAGATGCTGCAGGAACGTGTTGCCAGACAGAGATCTGTTTTGACAGAGAATATGTGACTATTTTTTTCGAAAAGGAAAATTAAGGAGTTTCTCCATCTCCTGCTGTGACACTCGGAATTTTTCAGAGCGTGTCTCTGGGCATTTGCCATCACATTGACAGTTTACGTAATGTCCCCAGTTTGATTTGCTTGATGGGATCCCACTTGCTCAAGAGGGCTGCAAGATATGGAGTTAAAATTAAAGGTTGTTTCAGAAACATTTCAATGTCCTCTACTCCTACATTGTAACCGGAGCAGAATATTTAAAGAAAAGCTGCAAATTATGGGCACAATTCAATCCTGACTCATCCTCGTTGACTCAATTTAAGTGACGGGGAACACAAGCAGTTTGGATAGGATCCATTACTTCCCAACATTTTACACCATGTCACTACTAGAGATTATGTTTATTTCATGATCTTTGTAGGTATGTACAGAAGGTTATCTAAAAATCAAGTAAACTATTGACCTTCTTTTGGAGACTTCTTCATTGTGACTCCTGTTTGAGCTGCCCCAATCTGGCTGGGATAATAGGTGACTCAACCAGAGGGGAAAAAAAAAACCTAACAAAGTAAAACATCTGCGGCTCATTTTGAAAACATCATAACAAACAATATAAAGTGTGAAAGTTCATGCAGCTTTATTTGAACAGGCTAACTCATATCAAGCTTTCTGTGTTTCTTTTCCCTCAAATTGCAGCACAGAACGAGGTTGGTCATAGCCGTTTGGCCTTCAGTTGGGGCTGCAGCTGGGTCAGCTCTCAAATCCAGAGTTGCTGGAGAGTTTGTTATTTAAAAAAGGCCCAAGGGGAGAAAAAAAGAGTAAGTAACAGCTGTTACTTACTCCAAAGAAAATTTTTAACTAAGATATTTAAAATTAAACTAAGCTGGAGAGGGACTTCTTACAAGGGCATGTAGTGATAGGACAAGGGGGAATGGCTTTAAACTGGAAGAGGGGAGATTTAGATTAGATATCAGGAAGAAATTTTTCCCTATGAGGTTGGTGAGGCACTGGCACAGGTTGCCCAGAGAAGCTGTGGATGCCCCATCCCTGGAGGTGTCCAAGGCCAGGCTGGATGGGGCTTTGAGCAACCGGGGCTGGTGGGAGGTGTCCCTGCCCATGGCAGGGGGGTTGGAACTGGATGATCTTCAAGGTCCCTTCCAACCTAAACCATTCTATGAGTCTATGATTTTGGCCACATTTCAAACACAAGCATGGCAGCAAGAGTAACGAGCGTGCAGGTTTGGTTGCTAGTCCAGGATATGGCACAATCTCCCTTCCCCACTTGACTGCATGCTACTCCATCGCACAGAGTGAAGAGCACTGCGTGCTGCTCAGCCTGCATGGAGATGGCCAAGGAACCATGACACAAACTAGCTCAGGTTTTTGGGCGGATATGGCAACATTGGTAACTTTCTATCCAGCTGCCACTCCTGGCTACTCAGCAGGATGCAGTGGCTATGATGCCTCAACGACCTTCAATGACTCCTTTGTAGCCAGCCTGGCTCTACTAATGAGGTAGAGAGGATCATTACCTCAGTACCATGATTTGATATGAGAACCTCAGGTTTCACTGAGCAGTATTTGCATGGAGTCTGATAATTGGTGCATGGCCAACATCAGGACTGATACACCCATGCAGGTGGGATGGAGTGTGCCATCTACCTCTGGGCACTGTTGAGGTACTCCTCTCACCCACAGTGTATCTCAGCACAACCTGGGCAAGCAGGAAACTGCAATGCAGCACGTTCATCTCCACTCTTTACCCGAGAGTGCTCCTGCCTCAGCAGTTCCCAGAAGCAGTCCAGTGTTCATCTGAAGTCAGCAAGAGGTGGAGAACGTGTCGCTTCCCTGGCAGTCTGTTTCACTGATAATTGCCCTTGATCAAGCACTGTGATCAGATCACTACGGCTTTGGGTCCCAACTGCCAGTTCTCGCTATGCCTCTGGGCCCTAAGTTTTTCTACTTCTGAAGGTAAACTCACCATAATCAAAGCACCTTTCATTTTTCCATTTCCCTTCTTTTACTGCGACCTTCTTCTGCACTTTCTCCTGAACTGCAATGCCCTCACCCCAAATGTGGTCAAAGACCTGAACATGGTCTCCATTACTTCTGCTTTACTCAAAGAAAAATACTCGTCTGCTTCTTTTCCCTTCTATATGCCTTCAAAGTTCATACTGAATCTTTGCAGCTGCTACAGATCAGGACTCTTATTTTTTTATGCACAATAGTGTCTATGGTATTCCAGGGTATGAGCCATCTGAGTCGAAGAAAGTAAAGCAGAGTCTTTTGTTCATCTTATCTGTTAAGTTGTTTTCAGCACACGGAAAAAAAAGGCACTGGCTTCAACCCGATGATGCTGATAGGAAAACAGGCTGCTGGAAAGCTTTTGGATGTTGTGTTTGTGTCTCACTTCCCATTTTGCACAGTGCTTGCTTAGTGCTGTGGGATCCTATCCTGCTCCTGTGCTCCTCCATTAGCAGGAGCTGAGACTGTTTAATGGGACCGACAACTCTCCATCAGCTGCTTCGCCCTTTTTGTCCACGGCATCAAGAGACTGCGACCTGGTGCTATAATGACAACACTGCAGTCCCACAGGAGAGGACAAGAAGCTAACTAAAACACTCCAAGAAATTGCACAATTAAATATTATTTATTGAAATATAGAAATATTTCCTGGCCCAGGAAGAAGTAGTGAGTGCAGTATATAAGACTATAATTGGGATTTTTAGGAGGAAAACATTGGATATTTATTAATTGATGTAGCTTTTGAGTAACAACAAAGTGGAGGTTATTTGTTCAAATCTCATCTCCCAGCAGAGCATGCCCTATAGGCACGTCGGGGTCTGGTGCTCTCAGCAGGGATTTCCCTGCTTGTAATGCAAAAGGAGGAAATGGAAGGTGGATAGAAGGTGACAAATGTGAGCAAGGAGCTACTAAAGGCACATCATCTGACACGAAGAGGAGACTAAATGAAGCTATATCTCTGCCGTGCTTAAATCCATGTATAGATGATGAACACTCGTATACATGGATTTGAGTATGTATACTCAAATATACATACTCATTTACATGAAGGACACTCCGGAGGGTCGTAACAGTCTCATTCCGTCGCACACACTGATCTGCTGCCTAGCTTTGTGCAGCCTCCAGTGCCCTTTCAGAAGTCCCTTCTTCACTCAGATTGCTCCTGGACTTTTATTACACATTTCTTCCCTCTGATACACAGCATCAAAACTCTTTTTAATTAAGCCATCATGAACAGATTATTGCAGAATGCAACAGGCAGTAGGAACAAAACTAAGAGAGACTCTACCTGGATATGGTAATCATAGAGACTTCAAACTTCACAGTCTGAAGAAATGTTTCTCTTTCAACCAGATGTCTAAGGAGGGCAATGAGAAAACTTTTATTTGGAAATCACAATGTAAATAACAAATTCAGATATCACTCAAACATACTACTCAGGTTATTGGCAAATATTTGCATTAGGAGCTTTAATGAGCTTCTAAAAAATAAGCCATTTATGCAAGCTTGTGCAATTCCTCTTCATAAAATACAGAACCTGGTTACATACAGATAATAGTAGATAAGCCCCTGAAAATGAGAAAATAGAGATTTGATACGATGCACCAAGAGACAGGAAGCCAGTGACAGCTTTCAGAGTGAGGTGACAAAGGAAGAACAGTAGAAAAGGAAGGTGACCTTCCCTTGCAGCAGTGGTTTGGGTAGATTGATAAAGGTGTAGTTCCCTACGAGGAGACCAACAAAAATACACAAAGTTAACTGGAAAGTGACAAAAATCTGAGGAGGTTTTTAATGGCTTAATATAACAGGCTAAGACAAGGAGGGCAGTCTCTGTGCCAAGTGAATCTAGATTCTTCCCAAACCAAATTACCCTCATGCTAATGGTTTTCTGAGCATTGATGTTTTACAACAGAAACTAGAAAGCTCTGACTTCAGTGGATCTCCTTCTACTGCTCTGATATAAGCAAAAGCACTGAAAAAAATGAAAAAATAAAAAACATATAAATTTTTTGCAATGAACACATTTATTTATGGAGTTGCATTGCTTGTTCTTTAAAATTTTGGCATCATAGCCATGTTATTAAAGTTTCCCAAACCCAAAATGCATTGGGTTCTCCTGGTGTTCTTGTGCCACATCAGCTCACTGCTCCCTCACTGTCCTTCTGTAAAACGGGTCATACCTCATACTACATTACTGATTCTTACTAAAAAGCTTCATTCTGCCAGTACTGTATGGACTGTGCTACAAGATCCAAGTCATCAGTGCACCTCAACTCTGTTGAAACTAAGCAGGAGAAGTGGATCCCATGGGAAAAAAAGAAAAAAAGGGAAAAAAGAAAAAAGGAGAAAAAAAGAAAAAAGACAAGTTGACAATACTTAATATTCGAATTGCCTATGGCATATTGTCAGTAGTTAAAAACTTATTTTCGCTTGTATTTTAACTAGTTTAAGTTTATATTGCATATATGGTAATGCAATATATACTTTTATGCAATGCATCCAATAACCTTCAATAAAATATTTTAAAGGCTATTATGAAGCACGAAGCACATGCAATCAAAATACATTAGCGTAATTGAACTCCTTAATCCAGGAGAGAAGATCTGCGGTTGCAGTGCTGCTGCTGCTCTTTAATAAGGACAGACTGGAAGCGTTCCCACCACCGTTGCCTCCGGTTGCTACTTTATTTTCCCAAGAAAAAAGCAGCGTGTCCAGCGAGAGGAGCTTTCCCCGGGGCTGCAGAGCCATCTAGTGTCGGAAGGGCAGGGTTCCCGCGTACATCTTTTCTTTCCATTTATTTTTAATTACCCAAAGGTTTCCCCATTCCATGCTTCAAAGATTTTTATCACCGTTTCATAGAACCATCGAATGGTTAGAGTGGGAAGGAACCTTAAAGATCATCCAGTTCCAACCCTCCTGCCATGGTCAAGGACACCTCCCATCAGACCAAGTTGCTCAGGCTCCTTTTTGTTCTCTGCGTTATCTTCTTTTCTCTTCCTTTTCTTTTCAGTCTTTAGAAATCTTTGGGCATGAAAGGACTGCCTGACCACACTGACTGCCCCTTACCCATGCATGAATAACGGTAGGTCCAACTTTCTGTATTTGTTTCTTCCTTAGGATAGAAAATAGAGGGATGGAGCCGAGCAAAGATCCTTTTATTTATCCAACACTCTCCAACACTTAAAGGGTCAATTATACCTAGGCTAACCCTAGTAGATGTTGGCCTATCCTGTCCCTAAAAACATCCAGAACATCCCCATTCCAAAGGTAGGAATTCCATATTCTCTCTGGCCGGCCTTTCCCCTGTGGTTACTCATTTTCACTTGGGCAGTTTGCCCTCAAGTCTAGCTTCAGTCTGCTTCTTGCAAATTTAAGTGGCTTCTTTTAGTCCTGCCTTGGGAAAAACAGAGACATTTGACCAGTGCTGCCTTTGTTGTTACATTTGTCTACTGGTGGATGTGCCCCCTCTGCTGCTTTTTCTCCATACAAAGCAAGAGTAAACCTTACAGTCTTTCCTGGCCGGTGGGGCTTGCAGGACCTATTTACCATTTTTCTGCTCTCCCCTGAGCTGTCTCCTTGTCTACACCTTTCTTCAAAGGTCTATCCCTTGAGCCAGGGCTTTGCTAGTGCTGCATGAGGGCAGCAGAAGGGCTGCCCATGCCTCACAGGTGACATAGCTGGTGCTGAGCTTGGGTGGCCACCGCAGGCGGGGTAGAAACAGTCTGAAGGGCTGCAGGAATCCCAGAATACTGCAAGCAAAGAGAGGTCTGAGTGCGGGGTGCTCAGGAAAGCAGGACTACAGGGTCAAATGGGAAATATTATGGGCAGTTCCAGGTAGCTTGTGAACACTGGTGGCCCTGTGGGTCAGGAGGAGTAATGTATGTGACATATATATGCACACACACAATTCCTACATTCATGAACATTGAATGTTTCAGTTCACTCTGTGCAAGATAACGCTTAATTGTTCTAGAGATGGAATAAAACTGTGCCATTTGTAAGACTAGCTGGACAACTGGTTAGCGGAATGAAGGTACAGTTTTATTTTGTGAACAAAGTACTTGTTTCAGGCAACAGGAAGGTTTTATGTAGATGTCTGTTCTGGGTCTATTAATCAACAATTAAAAAGGAATTAAGAAGTTTGGAGCTAGAAAGCTTTCCGATTTCAAAACTTGGTTTAACTGCTTGACATTTGGCTACTGGTGATGTGTTTCATTTGTATGTATGGTGGCATAAGTTACCCAATATGACCTGAAAAAGATAAGCACCTCTATCCTAAACAAGAGAGGACCTCTAAGGGATGCCTTTTATACTCAAGTCTAGCTAGAGCAGGTTTCAGTGATCCACTTTAGAAGGGGGGATGAAAAAAAATTATATACACAAGCTGCTGTCCAAAAACAGGGGCAAACATAAATAGAGAGCTGAAAGGGGCCAGTGGTAGGAAGGATACGGTTATCTAAACACATGAATATCCATATTAGATAAAGAGAGGCATTTTTCACTCCTGCCTCTGGTTAAGTATCAGGAAATAGCAAGTCCAACAGCATTTTGAAAGCAATCTGGCAGAAAGTGGGTAACCTCAGATTTCCACTGAGATGGTTTATTTTAAGGCTGGTTTCCTAAGAAACAAAGTGTGTGTGATCACACTGTCTGTCTCCCACTAATAACTTCTGAACCTGCTGGCCACGTTTGATGGAAGGCTAGCAATTTCAAAGATACGAAGTTCCTGTGTGTTCTATGAAAATCAGCCACTGGGTGGAGGAAAGAGACCCAAATGAGTATCATCTCCACGGAGAGACAAGTCATGGAATGAAGTCAGCTGGTTTTGGTACGATTTGGTCTACCAGCTGGGCAATAACTAGGTACCAGGCAGACAATAAATAAATGCGTGCACGTTGCAGACTCAGGCACAGCACAGCACTGGCTGCTGCCTTTTGGGGCTGCGTCGTGTCCAGCTGCTGGGCAGAAACTGGGTGTCCCAGGGGGAAAGAGGGAATATGAAACCGATGGCGGCACTGGAAAGCGGAGCTCTTACTCAGAGGAGTATGAACTACCTTTAATATTGCTGGTGAGTGGGAAATGTTGGACCCTCTGCAGTGATGTAAATAAGACGTCTGCTTCCTCCTCTACTATTCTACCAAATAAAATATCTTAAATTTGTCTCAGCTCTTTTTTTATGTTTTATTAATTGGAGATTACTATTTTTGGGGAAAAAAAATCACTTCTTTGCCTCATCTTAAAAAAATTTAAAATAATAATAAAAAACCCCCCACATTTGTAAAAAATTTTGGCTCACAATAGCTTTTAGGACATTTTAGTACCATGGGAATGGATGCGCTTTCAGACAGACAACTGCCTCGCAGACGGAATACCTTAGCAGAGCACAAAAATGAGAAAAATAAGGTGGTCTGTTGTGCATCTGTCCACTGGAGGCTGAGCCACGTGGGCGGCCCAACTTCCACAGGTCACTCCTCAGGAGAAAGGAAGTACCACAGAGATGCCAGTGACTTTGGTAATATAAGGCTGTGCCAGTAACTGCCTGACAGCATCCACTGGTACCTGAAAGTACGCGTTTACTCCAGGCCTTTCTTTAGAGGCTGTAGCTTCACTGAGTTACTGCGACATAAAAAGTCTCTGCATTAAAGCTTTTTCTGTGAATTCCTGACGTTTCTGGCTAGGGTGAGGTAGAGAAGCTACTGCTATATCCTCCCATGTTTTTTCCTTCACCTGAGCTTCACCTGTTGCTGAAGAAAGATCAGAAACCAAAGTTTACGACCAGAAAACAAGGTTAAACCACAGACTATTACCTGTAAAACCCTGATGATAGAATCATTTAGGTTGGAAAAGACCTTTATGACAAGAGCTGCTTGCAATTCCTGGACAACAAGTGTATGGATTATTACAAGAATACAAGCAAAACCAATATGTTTTCTCCCTTATTCTTTCCTCTCCTTGCTGCTGTGATATACTTGCAATTTATCAACGTAAAAATCCACATTTCTGCACGCTGTATATAGTATACACACACGGAAACCCCTTGGACCTTCTTTGGGGGCCAGTTTTCTGCATTTATAATGTTACCATGTAATGCCAGATGTGTCACCTGAGCTCTCCCAGCCTTTAAAAAAGATGACTTTGGGTCCTGCTCCACCCTCTTAAACATACTTGCTGTGCAAGCCAGTGGCCAGGAGACCTCCTCGGCCAGCAGCACCATCAGCTCTTGGCTCGCTGCTATGCCCCCATGATGGTGAAGCTGGAAGCTCTTGTAGTATCCAAAGTGGAAGAGGTATTCAGATCAGCATATGAAACGTCTGCAATGGTTTGACAGTGTGGGTTATATGCACTCTATGCTCTGCCCAGCATGGGTGGTGCAGGAACCGGTGGCACAGAAGGCGCCTTGGTGAACCCATTGCTGACCAGTCCTAAATCCCTCTCTACTGCCCATCTCACCAAAGCTCAGTCCTGAGCTCTTGATGGCACTGGCAGTGGCCTTCTCACATTGCTTGAATGTGCAGCCACTAATTAAAACCCAATCCTTGATGAACCCTTCTAGTGATTGCCCTGCAGTCTCATGCTTCCCCCCCTCTCAGCAGCCTGTGTCTCATCTCCCCTTTAGCAAGCTTCTTAGGCAGGTCACAGTTCTCTCTTAATTGATATTTCTTGTATGGCACCATGTCAGATGCTTCACTGAAATCAAAACAAAGCAAATCTTCTGGGAAAATCAGCTGTCTTGTCAAAGGAGGATACTGGGTTGGTGTGGCACTACCTGCCTTTCAATGAACCCATGCTGCTTTTTTCCCCTGTTTGTAGCTTACCTTCATGTCTTGAATTACAGTTTCCTCCCTACCAGGTGACAGCTCTTGGGAGGGGAGAGCCCTGTACTCAGACCAGGCGGGCACCAGTTGTCATTCCTCTTGTAAAGAATAGGGGTCTTGAGCTGGAACAAATTGTGAGTGTTCCTCAGTAATTACTAGCACCTTTGGTCATAAACAGGGATTAATTCATCACAAAAAATCTACACGAGTATCATAGCCTAATATGCTAGCATTGTTTTTTCTATAAAATAGAGGCAGGTAGCACTAAGGGGTCTTACTGCCAAAGCTGGCTGGACTAACCCATCAACTTATAGAACCATAGAATGGTTTAGGTTGGAAGGGACCTTGAAGATCATCGAGTTCCAATCCCCGTGCCATGGGCAGGGACACCTCCCACCAGCCCAGGTTGCTCAAAGCCCCATCCAGCCTGGCCTTGAACACCTCCAGGGATGGGGCAGCCACAGCTTCTCTGGGCAACACGGGCCAGTGCCTCACCGCTCTCAGAGTGAAAAATTTCTTCCTAATGTTTAATCTAAACCTGCCCTCTTCCAGTTTGAAGCCATTCCCCCTCATCCTGTCACTGCATGCCCTTGTAAAAAGTCCTTCCCCAGCTCTCCTGTAGGCCCCCTTTAGGTACTGGAAGGGGCTATAAGGTCTCCTGAAGCCTTCTCTTCTCCAGGCTGAACAGCCCCAACTCTCTCAGCCTGTCCTCATAGGAGAGGTGCTCCAGCCCTCGGATCATCTTTGTGGCCCTCCTCTGGACACACTCCAACAGGTCCATGTCCTTCTTATGTTGGGGTCTCCAGAGCTGGATGCAGTACTGCAGGTAGGGACTCACCAGAGTGGAGTAGAGGGGCAGAATCACTTCCCTATGTGCTGAAAAGAAGTGTGTGTAAAATTTTCTCTTTCCAGCAACAGTGATTAGATGAAGAGATGAATGACATTTCTTTTATTCAGAAATGATTAGTGAAGATATCAGTCAAAACATAAGCAGTATCTGGAACAAGCCGTTGAGATGACAGTGGTAATATAACCACCATTCACGCTATCTGGTAGCAAATTCCTGCCTGTGCAAAGCGTTGGGGTGTGTTGGACCTGTCTGCTGTTACTACCAGGCACTGAGAGCCCAGTTTCACCGTGGTGGGTGCCAGAGTTTCCCGGGAATCACGTTCAGTTTGCAAGCAAAGTCTGTTTGGTCCATTTGGGATCCTTACAGACCCACCAGCTGCGGTGAGTCAGCTCTCTTCCCCTTTTCTCACCGAGGCACAGTTTTCATTCCCAGCATCACGCATCTCTGTGCAGAGACACGAGCGGGTGTAGCCAAGGATGGCAATTCGCTCCTCTGGATGTGTCCCCGAGGTAGGGGATTGGGATTGTTCTCTTTTCTCTGCACCTGAAGGTTGGGTCACTGCCATGTGACGCGGGGAAGTCTGGTTAGGTCATATGAGACGTTCAGATGCTGTTTGGCTGATGGACAAGTCTTGTTTCCCATGAAAAGGAAACAATGACAGGGCTATGCAGGCTATAGTCTCGTGCCCTTGTTCTCCGCGGGGTACGGGGTAGAGACCCCCAGAGAGGATATAGTAGCAGATCACTGCTCGTTTTTAGTAAAAAGCCCAGCGCATTGGAAACGACGTCTTTTGTCTTTCAGACAATGTCAACAGCTAATACAGGAGAATTACTGCAATCCTGCAGCCCCATGCAGCGGGTGCTCCCTTCTCCCAGTACACTGGAGAGAAGTGATTGTTTCCGAATAAGCATGTGTAACCAGAGCCCTGAGTCTCCCTGAATTAATAAAGAATTATCGGCAGCGAGTTTCACTGCCATTCTTCTGGAGCTTTTCAGCTGCCGCTTTGCAGCAAGGAGATAAACACGAGCCCTAGGAGTCTCTCACAACTTTCCCACATACCGTAACAAAATTTGGGGATCTAGAATAACACAATGGAGTCCAGTGGAACCGAGCAGCACCACAGAACCGCCGAAACTGGGGAACTGGTGTGAGGCACTGCACTTAAGTTTCTCGGTGAGTTTTGCAATGCCCTTCAGCATTTTTAAGCAAACAAACCATTCTCGGGCATTTAAACAAACTTCAGTAAATACAGCAGACCAGAGGCTCTGATTTTAAAATGTTTGGGTCGGCAATCAGGTGATTGTTATATACAGTAAGAGTTATAAGAGAGAGATGACTCTTGCCTGACTTTAGGTGCCTGTGAGGCACATTTACATTGCAGATTAGTGACTAAGCACCCTTGAGTCAGCAGAGTCAATGAAATACAGACAGCAGTTACTCTTCCCTAAAGTAGTCCACTAGTTTTGGCCAGATGGATTACGAGATCTCAGCTGATGACATCTCCTCAGGCAGGATGGGCACCCAGGCACCAAATTCAGATGCAGGCACCTACCACTGCAGTCAATGTCTAATCGATGAGGCAAGATGAACATGGTCCAGATATCTAGTCCCTCCTCAAGGTGACCAGGTACAACTGTTACAAGAATAATAAAGAAGATGCTATTAGCAACAACCAATACAGCACCAAAGCAAAACCTTCTCAGAAAGAGCTGATTTCTCCACTGCTTACTGACAGGAAAAGGAATTGGAGAGCCTGAGAACAACAAAACTTCCAGTGGGCTTAAGCAGAGGAAACTAAAGGGATTGCCTGAACATCAGAATTCAATTATTCATAACCCACTGAGAAAACATGTGTCTCCAGCAGCACTCGTGGCATGCCCTCACTTCAGAGAGAGCTCCCAGTGACGGAGAAGTTATCAGCATCTCCCCAAAGCAAAGCCCACCCTGAATTGTAGTGCCGTGCTGGTGAGGCCCATGTTGGGCTGGTCCCATATTTCCCACCTCCCTGGGCTTCTGCCGGTCTGTCTCTGCGGGAGGAGGTGAGCAGTAGCCGGGGAAGGAAGGGCAAGCCAGATGGCTCTTGGTCAGCAGCACCTGCAACCTCAGCGCAGGGATGAGGATCTGGGGATGAGATGAAGAAGATGCTGCCCACTGACCACCCCCAAACCCACGGAGGTCACCCAGCATTTAGGTGCTTCCCAAAACACCTGTGTGGTTCCCAGGAGCAGCTGTACTGATGTGCAGAATCCTCATTAACAGTAAAGACCAATTAGGTTTTTCTCTTCATAGGGCTGTACTTTTCTTAGTCGCTTACCAATTGAAGCTCACCTTTCCTTTGCTTGGATCTTCCTTTCACAGGGCTTTCAGGTGCAAGCAGGAATCCTTGCTGCCCTTTCTTTCTCTGTCTGTTGATGGCGGGACCTGCATGAGACCTGAAGTAGAGATGCTCCATGGTCACAGGCTGACAACAAAGTTTCTTCTTCGTAAAAGAACTGCATTTTTTATTTAGATATTTGTAATTTGTGCCCTACTTTAAAGAAAAAACAAAATAAAACAAAACAAAACAAAAAAACAGATGAAACCATTTATAGGTGAACTAAATTAACTGAGGACCACAAGTTACATATATATACGTGTGTGTGTGTATGTGTGTGCATATTCTAAACCCAGAAACATTCTTCCCCCGTTTTGTCTCCTGAATTATTTACATCCTCGCAGTGAATAATTTAAACATTATTAAACTGTCCATGATCAGGCAATTACAATGTAATCACTACTGGCCTGCACAGAATGCAGATATTTACATATATAACTTCTTTTTGTATATGACATACGTTAAGAAGTATACCTAAAGCAACCTTCAGTCCTCGCTGAATTTCGTTTTAAGAAACAAGTGGAATCAGACTGACAGCATTAGCATATTTAGGCTGCTGTGTTAAACAATATCAAGAGATTTAATTAAGGAAAATCACCCCATATTGTGAGTAACACTGCGTGACTGTAGCACCGACAAACCTAAGCAATTCTTTGATGAACGCTGCCTCGTAGATTACTAATGTCAGATGAATAAATAACGCTATCCCGTGCTCCTGAAGCCTCGTTTCTCAGCAAGGAGCCTCCCCGAGTGAAATGCTAAAGAGAGCAGTTCAAAGATTTGCATAGGTCAGGATGTAAATCTCGGGGGAAGTAACAGATTTCTCCAAGCAAAGAAACAGGAAAGGGAAAAACAGCAGCTTTCCTTCTTCCGAGAGGGGAAAACAGATAAAGGGTCCTGGTGGCTTCTGCCAAGTCCTCGCACCCGCTGTGCCCCAGACAGTCCTGCCTTTCATAGGCCACCCAGCAGCGGCCATTCATTATCAGCAGAGATTTAACTGCTTTTCCCATCTATTTTTTCCTTTTGAAATTATAAAAACTGGTTCATGGGAGAAGCTAAGACTTTGCTTTGCTGTATCCTGCCAAAAATTATCAACCAAGAGCATTAAAAAGTAGAAGCAGTGATATGATTTTCTGGCTGAGCCTTCTCTCCTACCCCCCACACCCCCCCCCTGATAATTATCAGTCTCTAGTTTGATAATTGAAGTCAGTGTGCTAGAAACAGAGAGCATCGCCTGCCTGGGAGCTGTGGGTCATGGCAGCCCGATGTCCCCAGAAGCCCGAGGTCAGTGGGCAAGAAGTGGTGTGGCACTGACAAAGTGAGATGTCAGAACGGACGCGTTTCCTGAGAAGCCCTTCCATCTTGATGTCCGGGCACTTTCCCACGCAAGGCACTTCAGTGGAAAGTTGATTCATATCTGTTTACAGCCAAACTCATCCCTGTAAGGCAGATGTACGTTAAAAGCCAAAAAAAAGCTCTGGTTGGCAGAAAGGGTTTCTATTGAAAGAACAAAATGTTGACCCTTCGGCTGGTCTGGTTGCTCTGAAATCTTCTGCTGGTGAAGTGTACTGCAGTGGGTGGAGAAAGGAGGCTTCATCCCTCTCCAGAGCATCGATGTTTTTTGCGATCTCAGGCTGCCAAAAAACTTTTCATCAGTTTTGTAGCCCCAGAGAGGTTCAGGACTACAGCCAAAAGAAGACTGAAGTGCTCAAAGCAAAGCTTGGTGGGATTTTGATTGCCAGAATGAAAGTTCATCTCGCAAATTTTGCTCCCCAATCTGTGTACGGTTGGGTTTGGGCTGCACTTCTAAGGCACCCTACTTTCCCCCTACACAAAATGGGAGGGTAGGTGCCTAGGTCTGGACTTTGCGTTTCCAGTCTGTAGGTCTGAGTCTGCAGACCAACATTTGCCCCACAGGGGAGCCTTCTGCTCCTTCGTTTCTCGACCAGGCTTGGCTGGTGGCCGTGCAGTGCTCTTGCCTCCCTCTGCGCCCTGCAGACAGACCGTAGCCATTCCTCTGCTCTCTCCCAAAACCAAGCAGAGCCTGAACGGTGACCTCCAGCTCACAGTTCTTCTGTTTGCTTTCAATGCCACGTGTGTCTCGGTCCCTCTTCATACTTGTGAAGCCCATGCATACTGTGTCTTTGCAGCAAACACAATGCGGGGCGGTCCTCCTCGCTTAATAACCAGGCGATGCGCAAGCCCTCAGCTCCTCAAAGCACAGCGAGGAGTTTTTTAGGTGCTTTCCAATGTTTTTTTGCAAGTTCCTGAAAACTGTCCCAAGAGCGTACTTCATGCCTTTGCACGCTTCGGAGGCTGCAGGCAGGGGGATTTTGCAGAACCTCCTTGCGTACAAGCTCTTGCCACAGAGAGGCAGCCTCCGCCAGTAAGACAGAAAAAGGGAAAAAAAAAAAAAAAAGGCAGTGAATGGGAAAGAAGAGCTTTGTAGGAAGCGTCAGTAAATGGAAAAATAGGGGGAGTGTAGTCGGGCTGTGAGGCTGTGCCTGACCTGCTCCCGAAGTACCCCTGCACTTTGTACTGTGGATGGAGGCAGCGCTCCAGTGAGGTGCTTTACATGCGGTACCAAGGGTAAGTTTGCCTAACCTGTGAAGGCAAAAAGAAGTTTCTACCTGGTGTGAAATGGCAGCGGCGTCTTTGCAGCGGCTGGTTGTCAGGAACGGGGCAGCAGTGGTACCTACCGTGATGGTTTCTATGCCCTCACTGAAGGGCTTGGGGAATTCCTGCGCCCACCTTCTGCAACCATGGGACCTTGCTGGTGGAGACCACTCCATTCTAGCACAGTGGCCAGTTTAAAGAGAGAATGAGCAATAATTTACAGCAGGTAGGGATTTACTAAAACCATGAAAACCATACATAAATTTTGTCTCTTATATTAAAAGACAAGGTCGAGGACTTGGGTTTTTTTCTGACTGAATATATGGACCTTTGTTCCTTTTTTTTTTCAACTGGGAACTCTGTGATATCAACATTCCTGAGGACAAAAGTCCTTAGCTTTCCACCTGCAAGTCAAGGATGTTTTTCTATTAAAATCCTAGTTGTATCAATGAGGTTTAGTCATTGTTTCAAAGCTACTAGTAACAATTAGCATGCTGATGTTCACTGATTAAGAGAAGAAGGAAAAAAAAAAAAAGTCTAAGGTAAATAAATCAACTTAAAAATTATCCCTTTCTGCAAACAACAGCTGCACAGGAAAAGGAAGACTGTTAGCCATCTTTCACTGATGTACTAGGCTGATCCAGTAGATGCGTTTCAAGTACTCTGCGGCTGCAAGTTAATATATCCTACACTCCACAGGAAAGGACCATGCAGGAAAACCAAAAAAAAAGGCAGAACAATTGTGTGAACCGAACGCCCCATCTTATTCTGAAAACATCTGGGCCTCTGAACACTTCATTCATTCATTTGGTTTATTTGGTGCAAAAGCTGCCCAAGCATTAGCAGCCCGTCTCAGTTAATAATAGAAAAAGCAAATGTTGGTGTAGAGGTCCTTTGCCTTTTATTCGGTAGGACATGGACTTGGAAAACAGGAACCACTCACGGCCTGAGGCTATACAGAGTATGAGGAGATTCAGTATGGAGGAGGACGTCCGGGACATCAACGCAGGGGTTACGGGAGGGGATAAGGAACACCAGAAGTTTTGGAAATACTGGTTTATGGAGAGCCTCAGTTCAGCACAAAGTACAGGAATTTTGGAGAAAAAGATTAGAGGGGTGAAAGAAATTAATGGAGGATGAAACGCAGACTCAAAAAAGTCTGGGATGAGCTTGGCACAAAGCTTCCAAAAAGCCAGGATTTTTTACCAGTCAGAATATCACAGTTTCCGACAACTTCTGCCAAGCTCAGCCACGGGACTCTGCTTCGGTGCTGAGGAGTGTCCTGTAAAGGGTTAAGTGGTGAAAGAGCAACTGCTTCATTTTTCGTAGATAACACAACAAAGCCTGGAAATGCAAATACGTTCAGAAAAAGCCTTTGAACAAGGTTTGTTGGTTGGGTTTTTTTTTCCCTTTCAAAGCTGTTACGTTTTAGAGGTTTAAGAAAAGTCCTCACTGTTTATTGTCGAGTGTTTATTACTGTGGACGTCAGGAGCGGCTGACAAGTTTACATAAAAAATTCCGGATCTTAACATTTTCCCAGTTGTTACTTTTCCTTTTCTACTGCTTCATCTTTACAGAAGAAAGGGATTAAAGTGATGTATTTTGTCGCACTTTTTCCTGTGGTGAATTAACCCTTGGCCAACAATGACAAGGAAGGCAGCACAGCCATATGGAAATTAACACAGCCCATAAACACGAGTGAACAACAGTTCACTGAATTTCATTTTAATAGGCATTAACAAAGCTTTTGGGTTAACTAAGCAAACAGAACTAGCCCTGAAACTATCATTTCATTTCATAGCCCTTGCCACAGGGATTAGCTATCAGTCTGAAAGGCCTATGAGGCTTCCTCTGGCTTTTTAATTCAAATTGTACTGAATCCATCGCAATTCCCTTGTTCTCCTAAAATGCTACAAACAAATAAACAATATCCATTGTGGATCCTTATATTTCTTGGTATGTGTCAGACTTTTAATGAGAAATCTGAGGTTGGAATGGTGTAAATCTGCACTGCTCTACCATGGGTAGACCCTGCCTATTCCCAGATCTTAAGTTAGTGGGAATCTTTATTCTACAATGGTGGTTTTGCTTAAAAAATGTCAAAGGTGCATCCAGGAGCTTAAGGAACAGCTAAGCCTGTTTCCCCTCCTCTTAAATTTTAGGCACAATTTGTGCCTGGGCTGAACTTGAATTGGCTCCAAGCTCCCTGGGTTAGGGCACCAAGCTTGTGTCGCTCTGCAAGTTCATCGAAATTAAAGTGACATGTCACTGCAGTCCTCAATGCTATCATTCTGCTCATCCTCCTTCTCAACTATCTTCCCCTCCCAGAAGTAATACAACAATTAACAGCTGGGCAAGAACAGGAGCATACTCTCCACGCTTTTTTGGGGGGTAAAAGCGCGCAGAGTAGCCACAGCGCGGAAGGATCAAGATGAGTGGTTTTAATAATCACTTCTGACTGAGAGCAGTGTATGGGAAATTAAAATAATGCTTTCATACATGCTTGGGCTGAGCAAGTCTTCCAGTCAAGAGAAACCACACAGCTTCCTAACAGGACAGTCAGGAGGTCTCTGTAGGTGTCCCCATCGGGCCCATGGATGATGATGGGGGTACCATGCTGGATGGTCCCAGCTCTGCACAGAGGCACCAAAGCTTGAACACTTTGGTGATCCTGAGCAGCTTAATGGAGTTGTACCACATGGTGCCTGGCATACCAAAGAGCAGGCCCCTATCTCAAGCCAGCCCTGTAAAGCTGAGGACCACACTGTCAGTGGCACAGTGACTACATTGTCCCATGACCAGGAAACTACCGAGACTGAACAGTTCTGGGCAGAAGTCAGTTGGTGCTGACACCTGGTGTAGGACCATAGCGGTGGTTGCTCACCACATGGTGCAGGGATATTGCTAAATCGGGGCTGACGAACGGGGGTCTGAGGGTGCTGATATTAGAGCATGTGACAGGAGAATCAGTTGTGCAGCGCTACCGTGCCCATTGGTACACGCTTCTCAAAGTACTGAGTATATGGAGTTGGGTGATTGATGTAAAACTGTTTTCCCAAGGATTCATGATTAAATCAGCCATGCTTGCATCCTTTTCACCTGCCTTCATGCAATTGTTTGTTTGTATAGATATTTGCAAAGAGTCTTTTATTTATGTGAGTACGTATTATTCACACAAAAGTGAATGTATTGACGCACGAACAAGTGTGTTCCCAGAAACACAAGCACACTCTCTCTGGAAGTGATCACCCTGCCACCCCATACATACACATTTACGTGATGAGAACGTGACTAGAGAAACCAAATGTAAAACATGCAGAACAGCCAATAAACATCGTTTATGTATCCCGGTCAGGAAGGAAACCAGCTATTTTTAAAACAGGGATTTATAAATATAGCCAAACGTAAGGCGTGCTCTAAAGAGGACAAGCAGGAATTGAAGATGCTCAGTAGATTTCCTGGAGCACATAGCTTATTCACCATCACTGTTACTGGCCCAGACCCAAGTAGAGCAGAGCCTTTCTAACACCCTGTTAACGTGAGTGTCTTCTGCTCTTTTAGCTAATAGCATCAGCGCGTCAAAAACAGTCTGTGGAAATATGCAGGACCAGGCTTAGCACTTCTGCGGCGCTCTGCTGCAGATTTCTGGCTCACGAGCAGCGGAGGGGTTGAGAGTGGAGTTTTCTGTGTGTCTGCCTCACGCTTTCATGCATAGACACTCACCCTCTCTTGTGGCACACATGAACCTGAGTGTGGTTCTTCACATGATGGGCCAAGACAGCACCTCTCCACCTTCTTTCCTCTTTTCAAGAATTCAAAAAGACACAAATGGGTTAAATTGTCCCAGCAAAAACCCAATGCAATCACCTGTGCCTTACGGCTCATTCAACACTCTCACGTCTCCATCAATACCTCCACTGGAGGATCCTACTGCGCAGCTCCTATAAGAAGGATGTCCTCCAGGCAGGTACATGAGCAAGGTCCTTGCATGGGGGTGTTGTCTGAAACTCAGAACACCGAGAAGCTCAGTGCCTGGAAAAGTCTGTATTTCTGTGCTAAAGAACAGGAATGTAAATATTGTATTAAGATCTTGTATGTAACATCTGTGATCTCAGCAAAGGGGAGGAGAAGGAGGACGAGGAGGCTGTCATGAAGAAAACAGCAATGTTTACTACACGAAGGTTTCCATTTCAAAGATTTTCAAAAATATTTCGTGTTATTTGCGAAGTTGTATACTAATTAAAACATGCACGGAAATATTTATTACGATACTGCATCTCGCTCTTGGCTCCCTCTCTCAAGCTGACTCGGAACTATTATATCAGCTTTGGGGGGTTTGTGTACAACAAACAGCCCAGAGGCTTAATTTTGTGCAGCACTTCTCGAAAAGCTACGACTGCAAGCTGTGCGTCGTCAGAGTGTGAGGTTGAAATGTAGCAAGATATTGCTGTTTTAATGTTCCTATCACATGGGTATATAAGGCAAGGGAGGTAATCAGTAGCTGGTTATTAAAAATCAATCTACTCCAGTGTTCTACAGTGCAGACATCCACCATCATAATTAATGTAAAAAAAATTTAATTTTATCATGAATCTCCTAACACATGGTTTAAATTTTCTGACTTTTTTTTCTTGGAGCTGCAATACCTGGCAAAAAAGAGGACTTGGAAAGGTGTTGTGCATTAAAACCTTTCTGGACTGATAAAAAAGACACAGATGTTGCCTTCTTAATTTCCTGCTTTGAAACCATTCTTATGATGTCACAGCTTTTATTAGTGAATTCACTTATCAGTGAAGTTTTGGGTTTCCCAGTCCTACCTGCATTGACTACATGCAATAATTAGCAATTAAAATGATACTTATGTTTTAAGGTGATTTTTTTCCATTCTTCCTAAATTTGAAGACTTGATTTTGTTCTCTAAATTACAGTTATTGTCCATAGCATGAGCTTTTACTGAGGCTGTTCAAGAATTGTATTTTTAATATGTGTTTTCAGTAGCTTAAAAGACTGTTGAAATTCAGTGAGTTTGGGGATGTTATTTTTCAGTGTGGGAGTCCGCCTTCTCTGAACAAATACTGTAAGAGTCTAGAGGAAGAGAAGGAATGTTTGCCCTCCTTACCAAAAACAGATGATATCCCTCAAGAAAACTTATTGCCTTCATGCTTTGAAATGATGGCTTACTTTCACGCACACAACCCCGCCATGTTTAAATGGCATTATTAAGATGGCAAACTCACCCATGCAAAAGGTCAGAAATGCCAGAATTATAACAATGTATTTTCTGGGGGGAGTTCTTTGTGCATTGTGGTGTCAATCCTATGGATAGGATCGTTTGATATTTCTCGGTAGACGCTACATCTTGCCTAGCAAGTTGCTTTCACATGACTCAAACATGTCTGGTTTAGTTATAAATGCTGGAATAGAGGAGACGAAGCTTCTCTCTTTTGTTGTTGACATCCCTTTTCATTACCATTACAAATATCCAATGGTATTAGACCTTCGCATCTCTTCTATGAGGCTGCACAGCACCGTGGAGAAACATTTATTATGAAACACCAAGAAGGACATTTGGTGTTCTGAGAGCTGGATTACACCAAGGTAAGAAATTTCTTCCAAAGCTGTTCTAGATTCAAATCAGTGATAGTCTGGGGAGAGGTAAACCTCCTACAGGCTCCTTCGAGGTATTTCTGCAGCCTCGGGGCTCCTTGGACTCATGTGCTCTCCAAAACTGTCTCCTTTAGACAAGGAGCAGGCACCATAGCCAGTGCCAAGACCTTCTCCCCCTTCCCCTGCGCTCCCCACACATCACCAACCCGGCAGCTGAGCAAGGACCGCTGCCGCACAGGAAGGGTTCAGTGCTCGCATAACTTTTTTTTCTATTTTTCCCCCAAAGCGGTGTCAGACTGATCTCCAGTCTGAATAGCAAAAACCCAAAGCAGGCAAATTAATGCAGGAATGGCAGGAATCTCATTCAGAGCCAGTTTGGAAAGCAGCAGACTGTACTGCTGCATGTGCGCGCTGGTTCTTAACTGTACTGCTTCGCAGAGGACTTTTTGCTTAGCTTAGTTAAATGGCAAACAAATGCCAAATAAAAGATCATTGCAAAAGGTGGCAAAATAAAACTACTTCCCAAATGCCTTGTGATTAGGACAAGAAATATCAGCAAAGGAAACTGAGGTTAAACTTTATTCCTTACTTTCCACCCATACAGTGAAGCACTGCGGTATGAAGGTGAGAGGCTGTGGAAACGCTGTCCTGGAGGGTTTTAAGGACAAGTTAGCAAATATCTCCCAGAAACGGATTAGGAATCGCAGAAACTGCATGGGGGTAGAAGAACAGACTGGATGAGCTCTCAGCATTTTTTTCTAGCGTTCATTTGTATAACCCATTGCACACCAGAAATGGGGCTGCTGTCCCAGTTTAAAAAGGGATTCCCAGAGAAATGCATGTTGTTCATTGGCACTGCCATGGGTCTCCCAAGTCCCACGTCGAGCAGCCTGCCTTGTGCGGTCCCCAGCAGAGAGAAGAGCCCGGCCACCCCCAGCGGGGAGAGCGGCTGGGCTGCAGTGCCACCGGCGGTCACTCCAGCAATGCCGTGGCAGGGGAAGGTGCATCCTCAGCCCTGGATGCAGACACCTCTCCCTGGTGGAACCACGTTAGGTTTCTGCTTCATTGTTTGTGCGCATGTGGCTGCCCCGTGGCACGCTGAAACAGCTTATAGCCAGCTACTGTTCCAGTGCATCCAGCATCTGCTGCCCTGCACTGGCTGGAGCGAGTCACCACTGTTGGAAACACACGCTTTGGAAGAGCGAGACAAGTCTCTCTCGCTTTGCCTGAGTGGACTGATTGTCTTCCCGCAAGGAGAACAAAAAGAACTCTCTTTCAGGGACTGAATTTCAACCCTTCCTCCATCACACTCCATCATCCCCATAGCCACTGGTGGTGTAAGGAGGTGTAAAAGCTTTAGTGTACCTAGTGCGCCTTGCTAGCAGTAGGCACTAGTGAAAAAGAATAGCTGGAAGTTTTTTTAACTCTTTTGAGATCTCATTTTAAGATTTTAAGTCTCGACAGAAAAAACAGTGCGAGTGTGGCTCACACCGTCTTGAGGGGACAAGTGAGCTTAGACAACTCGGCAGCCAACGAGCAGAAGATGGGGAGCTACCAAGCAGGACAGCTCGATGCCAAGAGCGAGCAGGGAGCTGATGTGCCACCAGCTTCATCTGAATATTCAGGAAAGTTAGTTAAACGGTGACACCTTGTCCTGGCACATGTCCCTATCCTCTCCTGTAAAACAAACCCTGGCACACAGCACATGTCGTGTCACTTGCCTTTTTTCTATCGGAGGAAGAGCGAAAAAATTCTGCACATTTGTGAGACATCTGCATTTAAAGCCACAATAGCAGGGAACGTAGACGACTGTGCCCTTCAAAAAAATAACTCCAGGGCATATTTTCATGGGGTGCTTTGTGCCCTGCCCTTGCTAGACTTGGGAGCCTTAAGACCACAGTCACATGGATTAAGGCAGAAGCATTGCATAGACTGAAGGTATCCGCCACGCTAGGCAAAGATTTCTGGATTAAGAGGCGTAAAAGCTAGCGGCAACTGAGATGGCGAAGATTTAATAATGCTCCTAAAATTGCCTATGTGAGTTTCCTGGCTGCTCATGGCCTGGAGGAAATGCTTTCTAGGACCAGGGTGAATCAGCAGTCCACACCTGCCAGAGAATTTGTGGGGGGGAGCCGTGTAAAAGAGGGATGCGTTTGGGGAAGCTGTGGGGTGAGGTGGCAGGCAGGGTAAGGGCAGCACGATCGGACGGAGGAGTGGGCTGTGCCAGGCTGGGCAGGACACAGGGAAGCTGGCAGAGGAGCCAGGCTCCTTTTTGGAAATAACTTTGAGGTGCAGGTCCAACCGTTTTGCCAGTGCAAAGCGAGGTCTGTGGGGAGGGTGGGAGCTTTAGGGGGTATCACCCAGAGCTGAGTCCCCTTTTCCCCTTTGTCTACGGCTTTTGCTTGCAGACCTGGAAAGTTCTTGGCAGGGCTGTGTTCCCCCTTGCCCAGCTCACCTGGGAGGATCCCAGGCAGCGGCCACCGAAGCACCTCCTGTAAATCCTCCTTAACCCCCTCCATGCCCATGCATGCCCTTCAGCACGGGTCAGGCTGCCCAGGTGGCTTGTATGGTGGCTGGACCCTGAGCGGGACAGTCGGTCATGGAGCAGTGACTGGATGGAGCCTGCCAACTCCGCAGCAGAGCCAGTGTGGCCACCGCTAGCAAAGAGGTCTGAACTCTGGAGCAAAGAGCGTGTTTTCCAAGGAGATTATTTGACACTTAGTGGTTCACCTCCCAGATGACGGTGTTGATCATCATAACAGGGACTATGCGTTAGCTGGCTTCAAACACAAGGTTCATCTTGCAAATTACAGATGAAACCAGAAAAGGTGATCAGAAAGAAAGACTTCAAAACTCAAAGGTCACGTCTCTGGCTTGATGGAGATGCAGGTTCTTCTCTAGTAGTAGGTAATTATTCTTCTGTGGAGTACAGATTTTGTGAAATATCATGAAACACTATCATAAATCAGAGAAAGCTAAACCCTAAAACCTCGCATCGGAGACACTGGGTTCAGGCTTCCCCTTGAAACTTATCCCTCTGGATCTGTATCCAAGCCAAATCCAGGCCGAGGAAGTGCTCATGTTAATCCATTTAAGAAGGAAGATCACCACAAACATCTCATGACAGCAGCTGACCTTACAAGAATGCCTCCCTCATGATGGCAGAGACTTGACATAGAAGCCTGAACTTGAAAAACATTTGTCATTTTGAAGTGTCACGTTGGGACAAGAGTTCCTACCATCCTTGGGATCCCCAGGCCTTGTTCTCTAATTGCTCTTCAACTTGAAATCCAGTCTGTTCAGAATGCAAGTTAGAGTTTTGCAGTGTTAATCTTCAAATATCTGAGCTGACTTGGAGAAAGTATGATCTTTTCATCTCCACGATAGCCATTTCTCAATGGAAATAGAAGGGACTTGCTTTTAAGGTAAAGAAATAATTCTTTTCAGCTGGTTAATAATGAAAAGAAATTGCATGAGAGAGTTTGTATTGTCAAATCCTCCTGTTAAATGTAGAGAGAGAGGAGTTGCAGAGCATGGCTCCAGGACAGGACAGTCATATAGCATTATCCCTATCTATTACACCTTTAAAAATGATCTGCAAACTGCTCCTCCAGACAGCTCAAGGCAAAGGGTCTCATGGAGCCAGAGATAAGCACCATGTTTTATCACTGCAAATTCCTTCCGTCTCCTGCCTGACTCAAATAGATGTAATCTAGACTGGAGGCCTAATGTTCATGTACCTTTTGATATCTTTCTGACTGTGTAAAGGGACCGCAAATGGGGCATAAGTATAATTTATATGTACTATAGCCTCACTTTTCACTCCACTGCCCAGTGGAGTCTTGCTAACTATGAGACTCAGACCCAGAAAACTTACATTAATTCAGGCATTTGTTGTTTCCTCAAAGTGTAAAATGGCAGTTGTACAGCTGAAAATCCCAGTGGCAGCACTGTAGCTTCACAAGAGGAGACAAATAATGCATTCAGTGTTCAGAAAATACCGCAAGGGCCGGTTTTGGTGAATCTGCTGATCTCCCCAGCATCCATCAAGCAAAGTCTTCTCAGAGAAAAAGCATCTGTGTTCGAGACTTCTCATACATCTGACAGCTCCGGAGGTGACTCACCCACTGGGGGGCTGGTGTAGAGTCAAGCTGGCCAACCTTGGTCAAAACCAGCTCTGAGAGCAGAGAGGGGAGCGGGAAGAAAGAGAAATGGTCCCGTTGTTACAGCCACGCTGCGTGACCCAAGCCCAGGCTGGGGCCAAGGCAGCGGGGAGGCTGCAGCTGCTTTCTTTGCCTCCTCCTAGAAAATCCAGACGTTTTGATTTCCTGGATCGCGGAGCAGCCAGTGCCATTGGGCTGCACGAACATCTGAGTCTGCACAACCAAAGGATCGGTGGTGGGCAAAGGCAGGCGGTGACTGCTTACACCCCGCTACGGCTCTGCCAGGCGATGCCCCCAAGATCACGGCACTTGGTGAATTTATGTCAGTAGAGCTAGGATCCTGTTTGCATTCGCTGTACCCCAACCTGCGCTACCTGAAGCGGGGAGGAGAAGGTCCGTGAGGAAGGGAGACCCAAGCGGTCAGCACAGAATGAGGGAGCCTTCTGGCACCTGAAACCGCTCCCGTTAGAGCACCCATCTCACCCTCCTTAGTCCTCTGCACCAAAAATGTTGTTCACAATTAAAAGCGGTTCTTAAAGGCATGCAGGCTAACTCTGCTGTTTAACAATAGATAGTAGCAATGCATAGATAACTTCTATTTATTTTCTTAATCTTACATTAAGCCAGGAATGTGTGTTTACATTTACGATTTCTAAGTATCATGCTTCTCATGTGTGCCTGATTTTTAATGATCTCCTGAATAATTCATTCTAAAAGCCTCTTTATTTTCTTCTCTCCAGTTTAATTAACCTCTTGGTGCAGTCGGTGGGATTTTAGCATAAAAGCATAATGCATTTTGCATTAGTGTGTAACTCATGCTGGAAGAATCTGAGTACAGCCACTAAAGTGTTAATAGCAGGCTCTGACTTAATGCCATTTTATTACGGATGATGAATAATAACAGAACACCTTCTTTATATGCCTGAGCGCTACCTCAGGATACCCAGGGAAGGAGTACTCATCCTGCCCAGTGCCACTGGCCAGACCTCGGCGCACAGCTCCCTCCTCACACGGAGGCAAGGGCAGCATCCTGTGGTAGTTTCTTATGGAGTTCTCCCTACCCTTCCCAAAAGGCCGAAGAAGCCTCCCAAATGTGTGCTGGTCCTCTGCCAGAGCCTCAGGTGACAAAAATTATGGGGGATGCAATTGCGATGTCAGGAGGCTCTTGACTGATACGTGCTTTTGGGTTCCCAAGTAGAGTCTTTTTGGGTTCCTACCAATGGACCCATTGACGATCCCATCCAAAGACTTGGACTTCTTCAGCAGCGTTGCTCTTTTGTGCTGCAAGTTGGCAGTGATTATCGATAACTGTGCGAGCTAAAGCTCCTTGTTCAAGGAGTTAGGCTGCTTTCTGCAATGAGAAATATTTTTAGATTTGCAAATGGAAGTTGCTGTAACATAGTAGTCTTTATGAATGACCATGTATGAGATATCTTCTTACTTCCAACATGTCTTCTGTCCCAGGGTTTCTAACTGCCCTATGAGTGCCTGCAAACTCACCTGCCTAATTTCATAAAGTTTGGGGACATTATTTTTTCTCTTACAGAGGTTAGGAAATGGTGATACGGAGAAATTAGTGTAATTACCCCCAGTTCTGTCACCTGGGTGGGGACACCAAAGGGAACCTTTGCTTGCTGACCCCACTGTGGTGTTGTAACTGCAAAGCCAGCTTTGCTGCAAAATGTCCCCTGTGGGCATACACACTCTCATCAGGTACAGAGGCAGCTCATCTCTACAGCTACTTCAGAGGCAGAAGACCCTCATGATGCCTTCTGCCATTTATCTCATCTCTGGGCAAGTTTCTGCATCTCTTACTTGGTACAGAGTCATACTTAGAATCATAGAAGCATAGAATGGTTTAGGTTGGAAGGGACCTTGAAGATCACCTAAATTCCAACCCCCTTGCCCTGGGCAGGGACACCTCCCACCAGCCCAGGTTGCTCAAAGCCCCATCCAGCCTGGCCTTGAACACCTCCAGGGATGGGGCAGCCACAGCTTCTCTGAGCAACCTGGGCCAGTGTCTCACCACCCTCACAGTAAAGAATTTCTTCCTAATATCTAATCTAAATCTGCCCTCTTTCAGTTTAAAACCGTTACCCCTCGTCCTATCACTACGCTCCCTGATAGAGAGTCCCTCCCCAGCTTTCCTGTAGGCCCCTTGACCAAGTCATGCTTGGGTCCTGTTAGCGCAATATATTCGCAGCAGACCAGCCGAGCATCACTTTGGTCCTTTGGTGAGGGCTGGCATGGGGCCATGTCAGGCTGCTCTGGGGAGGACCCAGAAGATGTGCAAGAGTTTGCAATAGCAAGGAGCCACGTTTTTCCCTGGGCTTGTGAAAGATAACCCAACACTAGAAAAAAAGACCATTCCTGAAGATTAGAGAACAACTCCTAAAATAGGCAAATGATTAAGCCCCAGCTGGTTTAGTCTGGACTAATTGAGGTCGAGCCTTCGGCTGGGAAAAATTATGTGGGATTTAAATCAGCCCTGCACTGTTTCAGGAAACAGATTCTCTTGTGCTGTTTTGTTTTGTTTTTTTTTTTTCCCCCATAACTATTGTCCGGGTTCAGATTGTCAAAACACGCCGTGGCGGTTCATCGTTGTTAATTATTTGCTCCTTTCTTAAGATCCTCTTACGCAACGGCTTCATTATGCAATTAAACAGCAGCAGGTTGCCACACGCCCGGCGGGGTACGAGGAAGCCGGCCCTACCTTAGATAAGCGTCGGGGGCCGGGGGCCGGGGCGAGGGGGGATGCGGGGAGGGCAGCGTTTCCTATGCACAAGCCGCACCAGCGTCTCGGCTTCCTGAGCATCTGCGGCTCACGGGCCGGGCAGTCCTCCCAGCTTTCCCAGTAAAGGCTTTTTTGCTTCCTTTCCCCCCAGCCGAAAATATAATAAACCACCTACGTTTTGCAACGGGGCTAAACTGAAACCGCCCGGGTCAGGGGGTTTTCTCTTCTCCCTCTCTCCTCACGCACACAAATGCACCCTAAAGAATGCAGTATATAGTTCTGAGAAGAGACAGCCCAGTTCCTTCGTTGTTTTCCACAGGATTCTCAGTTTGAAATCTTTTGGAATTCTGTTTATCGGACCTTATAGACATTTATTCTTTCCTCAGTGCACAACACAGCTCAAGCTTTAATCTCAGACGCAACCACTGCCTTCATGAGAGAAGGGATGACTCTAAATTATTTTGCTCCCTATGGTTTCTGAAGACATTTGAGTGGTTTGCATCCTGGCTTTTTCCGAGTGGGGATGAAGAGCCAACACTTTCCGAGTCTTTGATATTGCAAAGTGTCCCCCGCATGTCCACAGGGGCTCAGAAAGGGACAGAGATGGCACTCGAGCAACTCCATTCCCCGTGATTTGAGGGACCTCAGAGAGGGGATCTCAGAAGCCAGAGCCAGACTGCTTTTTGCTGCTCAGGGTCTCGACACGGGGGTCTTTCACCTCACCCTGGGCAGCAGCTGGCAGTGGTACCCCAGCTGGAGATGGGGAAAGCCGCACTGCTTTCCCTCAGGTGCTCTCTCCAGGCATGTAAAGCCCGGTTTGCACTTATTTAAGGAGAAATTTAAGGGACGGGTCTTATCTGTGAAACCTTAAGAGATGTGGTCCCTGGGCACCAGTACCTGCCTCGCTCCTCGAAGGACACAGCAGCCAGCTGGCAGCCACGTGTTTCACAGGCAAAGTGCTGGCAAGTGACATCTCCAATTGTTCCTGGCATTTGCCCGTCACGCTGATCGGCCCCAGCCGGAATTTGTGGCTCTCAGCCCCTGCCCTGCTGGGGAGAGAGGAGAGCCCAGTGGGCAGGGGGGTTGTTTTTAGGCATGGGCATTTGTCCAAGTGTAGAACCATAGAAACAGAATTGTCTAGGTTGGAAGGGACCTTTAAGATCATCGAGTCCAACCATCAACCTAACACTGCCAAAACTACCACTAAACCATGTCCCTCAGCACCACATCTACCCATCTTTTAAATACCTCCAGGGATGGCAATGCCAGGGTTTAGTGTATTAGGATACCTACATGTATAAAAAGGCATTTTATTTTGATGTATTTTAATACATACTTAAATGCTTCCGGCTCCAAAGATTTCTCTGAAGACTAATTTAAAACTTTTTTCGTGTTGTACATGAAGACCATCATACTGTTCCACAGAAGGGAATGTACTCACGAGGACGTTATGATAAGCTCTCTTTTGGTGTGACTCTTTATTGATTTTTTGTAAAACCTTTTCTAATAATACACGTTATTTCAAAAAACTAGTATCCTGTATCTGGAGCTTCAAAATTAAGAAAGCAGCCAAAGACTATTTGCCTCTGAGGTCTTCAGAATGGTCCCAAGCAACAGTTCTCAGACTAAAGAAGCCAGCAGTTTGTATGTTTTACATTTTAAGTAATTCTGAAATTTAAATGTCTAAAATCTAAAGAATTTTAAAATCTAAGGGACAAACTCTTTGACTCAGAGCCATTAAAAGATGAACTGTGCATAGAAAATGTATTTTTTAATTTCTTTTTTTCCTGTGTATTCAAGTAAAAATTTTGCAGTCATAATTCAAGCTGTTTGTGTTTTCATCTTGTAATAAGATGCCATTTTTTCCACAACATCTTAGCATCAGAAACATATACCAAAACTATTGCTTAAATTCCAGCCAATTTAGATTGTTTGGTCTTGTTTGTTCCCAAGCTTGTTTCTCAGCCAAGAAAGTTAGATTTCTGTGTCCTAGCAGATTATTATTATTGTCTAAAATTATTTGCACTGAACGAAAACATATAGGAAATGCAGATATCTTGTGGGCTTTACGGATCGCTAAGGCAGAAATTCCCTCAACATACAGTCTGTCCGTCCAGCTGTAACTTGCTATGTGTTGAAACCTTTATATGACAAACATATGGTATAGGGTTTGAGCCCCCTCATGCTACGGGTAGCACATCTTTGATGGCATGACTTTAAGTTGTTCCTTCGCTCGGGAGACCTACCAACGCACAGCAGCACACTCTCGTTGAGCACTGAGTCTCGGTCTTTACCGTCAAATTAACTGGGGAGGGGGACGGGCTCAAGCCCTGCATTAGTGTGGTTTACATGCTGCAGGGAAAGCCCTATAGCCCCAGCAGGGACAGTTTTATAGGAAACCTCAAACGCTGAGCAGAGGTGGTGTTTATGTACCAAAAGTGTGACCTCTCGAAGGAAAAAAGACACTCAGAAAGTTTCCTTTGCTGCATAGCAAATTTTCCTTACCGAGGCGCTTGTGCCAGCACATGCACTGCCGTGTTGTGTGTTTAAAGGTTTTCCAGATCACCCCAACATGAACCTGATTGCTGGGTTTTCTAGCTGGGGATCTGCTTTCCAAAATCTCTACCTACCCTGTGCATCTTTTTAAGGGATAGCGTTGCGATGTTACAAGAAATGTCATCTAAGGAGCATAGCGTAATCCTCCACCATAAATTATGTCAGTCTTCTGGAAAGCTGAATTGCCAAGGGCAAAACACCAGCCCTCTGTGTCTGTCAAACTGGGGTAATAATAATACTTACCTGTGTCACAAGGGTGCATTTACGATTAATTACCCCTCCTCATGCCAAGGATGAATTTATCCCATGGCATTTGGTACTGCCACACATTAGTGGTAATTTGTATAACGAATTATTGTGAGGCCCGACTGCCAACGTTTTCAAACACACACACACACACATACAGGCACACACTCTACATTTAACTTATTTCTAGTAGATTTTCTGACACTAGCAGAACTTTTGGGCAGACCTTTCCCGGCTAGGTCTTGCTCATGTTTTCTTTTAAAGAAGTTTATCTCTAAAGCAATCTTGACTGATGAGTCCCCAGGCAGTCTGGGCTATTTGTCCATAAGGCGCAAGTATTTCCTGCTGACATTTTAAGATACGCTTTCAAGCATCTTTTAGAAAAGGAAGTAGAGTAGGACCCAGAGAGATCCTGCACCAAAATCGGGCCGCGAATCTCTCTTCCAGCTGGTGGCATTAGATTACGGCATGCAGCTCGGCGAGAAGACCGTCCAGCTCGGTAACGTCAGGGCTGAGGTAACGCTCGTTTCCCAAAATTAATTGGAAACCTAGTTTCCATTTCCAGAAGTCATTTACAAACTGTCTGAAACTTTTAATGATTAAAGGATTCACCTCCCGTAGCTTCAGCAGCGTAAACGCCGGCTTTGCAGGCTTGAGTGATTCATCCCGTCACAGGGTAAAGCATCCAAGACAGGTGAAACGGCCTCGCCGACGGCCGCAGAAACCAACCAGGGTGGGGGCAGCTTGGCCAGAATGCCCAACTTTCAGACGGCCAAACTTAACCGAAATTAATCCCACTTCAAGATGCTTTTTTGAAGACGGGAATTAGTTTGTAAAGTCACAGCAGCCCTCAACGTCGAAGGTCAGTGAGCACCTCACTCGGGCTCTTTACCCAGTTCTGAAAATGCTCTCTCTGCATCACATGAAACTCTGGCGCTCGGTGAAAAATGCCTGCCCGGTTGTGTCTCTGAACTTGTGAATACACTGTCCTGTACATAGCACAGTGCACTATACTGTTTGCATTCATTAAATCCTTTTCCACTGGAAAATTGGCTCTCTGGCTTGGGATATGCGTGACACATAGGAAGGATGTCTGTAATCACACAAATGTCCATATCCTTCTGTTCTTCCTGCTTCTTCCTTACTGTCTCTCATGCCCAACCAAACTGTATCTGAAACTGGGAAATGACAAGCCGTGAAGTATTTTCCATCAGTTAGAATTACATTTGGGTCTCAAGTATCATAAAAGCCAGAAAAAACTGCGTTTACTAAAGCCTTTTTCTCTGAAAATGTATTAATAATGTATGATCGTACTTTGCAGATAATGCAATAATTGCTTGCTTGATTATGTAGCCAAAATAATAATTTTCAGAGATGTTTGATTTTTGCCTGGTGACTACATTTTGTATCATTTTCAAGGCAACAGATGCTCGTCTATTTGTTCTGGTTCAAAAAACAGCTCTAAATTGAAAGTGAATTACTGTAAACCTTCCGCAGGCATCTAATTTTACTTTAAAAATACATGCAGCCTAAATGGTCTTATACTCAGGAGGGGAAAATCCACACACAAAGTCCATGTTCAGAGGACTCAGCGCACTGCAATTAGCATCATCCCGTGCCAAAACGGACAAATTACGCACCCAGAGAATACACACTTGCACACACACACACACACACAAATATGTGCGCTGTCTTTCAAAGCTGTTTCTTTAATGTGGATTCTGCCCCTTTGCCCTGACATGACAGTATTTTATGCGTGCTTTCTAAGTATGTGCCTATTTCACTAAACAAATTTAAGTAAATAAGTAAATAAATATGTTATAAATGTAAGTAAATTAATATGTTATAAATGTAAGTAAGTAAATAAATAGATATAAGTAAATAAATATAGGATATATTAAAGATAATAATAATGGACATTTTTAAGATAATAATATTGGACGCTTTTAAAATTCAGCTGGACAAGGTGCTGGGCCATCTTGTCTAGATGGTGCTTTTGCCAGGAAAGGTTGGACCAGATGATACTTGAGGTCCCTTCTATGATTTTATTATTCTGTGAAATATAAGTTGTGATCTTGGCCAAGCTGAAATGTATTTGAAAACCTGTTTGGGTAAAAATTTGAAAAGTAATGGACTATGCAAAACCTGACGTGCAAAATGGGAACAATCTAAACGTGTTTCTAGGGATAAACAAGTACTAAAGAAACAAAAAAAACAAAAAAGAGAAAAAGTTGTCTTTTGTGATTTTTTTTTCCCTAAAGAAAAGGGAAAAATCCAACAGTAGAAAGCACTGCAAGGCTGCAGCTGGTTAGCTTATCTGCATCACTTTTAGGGTTGTTATAAAAATACTCTGCCTAAGGTATTCAAAATTCAACACCTTTGAGCTGACTGTTGCCACCTGCTTCAATACCAACAAGACCAAGGCTTGGCAAAGACCCCAGTTTTCAGCCTTGTCCAGACCAGCTTTCTTTTTAAGTGCTTCAGTGTGTTTTCACCGCTCTAATCCAAGGGCGAAGCTCTCCGCAGAAGAGGCCTTCCCACCCCTGGGCTGATGCTGTGCAGCAAGAGCATCAAGGAGAGCAAGATACCAGTGGGCAAAACCCACCCGGAGAGGACATCCACCATCACGCTGAGGGCCAGTGCGGCCTGTACATCACCTGGTGAAGCTGAGCCTCCTGCTATGGGCATCGCTGCCCCAAGGAGGAGCCTGTCTGGAAACCAGATTGCACCACAGATCGTTGATTTTTATTGAATTCTGACAACTCCTGCTTGGTTTTGCCAGCTACTTTTTTTTTTTAAACAACAGACAAAGTGCTTTTCTTTTTTTTTGTAGCTATGAGTACATTATTTTCTAGTTGTCTTCTCCCTTATTCAAGTGTATTTTCACCATGGCCAGGCCTGAGGTAGGAGGCAATTTAGGGCTTGAAAAGAGAGTTGTGACCAGATGTAGCCGGCAGTGTAAATGGGCTCCCTTCTACTCAACCCCACTTATTAGATCCTCATTCAGGGTGTTGCAATTAGATGAAGTAATGTCTGAGACGAAAAGAGGGAGAATGACTTTGTTAAGGACTTTTTTGTTGTTGTTTTTTTGTAAATAAGGCATTGAAATTAAAGCAAAGTGATATTGCGCTGGAGAGGAAAACAGGAGGAAGAAGTGGCCAATCTGGTCGAGAGAGGCTACTTAAAATCTGTGTCTAAATGGGAACTTGGGGTGGAAAAGGAGAAGGAAACACCCCAAGAATGGCTGGTCATGGCATGCAGGCTAAAGATAAGAGCATCAGAAAGAGAATCTGTGTGTGGCAGGTGGAAGAGGTTGGTGCTCAGGGATGACATTTCGGGTGGGAGGTGAGGAGGAGCAGCTCTCACCTCTGTTCCTGCAGCCATCTCTCTTAGCCTGGCTGCCCCGTGGTGCCTCCTCCTTCTGCTGCCTCTGCCCGGTCCACTGAGACCATGGGAAAGATTTCAATAAAAATGCTAAATCCTGGGAGACAAGCTTAAAAAAATAAATTAGGAAAAAATAGAGGCAATCTATACAGTTATTAACCACCCAATTTAAGAGGTGATTTTTGCAGTCGTTATCCACCGGATTTCAAATCTTAGAGTATAATGACATGCGGTTAAAAAAAATTCCTTAAATGATCTGCCTCCAGTCACAGCCACTGGTTGCTGTTCCTTGAATGGGCAAATGTTGGTTAGGAAAAAAGTGGGAGCCAAGAGCAATAATAATTCTTGACTTCAGCTGGTTCTTCGTACCATGCAGCACAAAATCCTACCTGCTAAAGGACCAGATGATCGTTTGTGCTGTGTCTAAGCATGAACCGAAACCTTCTTTAAACAAAATGCAATGGGAACTACCTCTGTTTCCACAGCGCCCTTAATGGAACGGTGCAGCCATCAGTATTAGGCCTGGTTTTATTTAATATATTTCATTATTCATGATCTAGAATTTTACAAAGGAATCAATTAATTACAGTTGCAGAAAAAACAAAACTGGAAGGTACGTCACTATGCTGCTGCCAGTTGTTAAAGTCAACTATTTCTTTGAAGATTTTTTTCCTTCCAGCCAAAATTAACAGTGCAATTACCCCAAATTGCTCTGTCTTCCTTGTCCCCAGAGCTACTCCTTCAGGTGGTGGAGCTGGGTGCCACCAACCCCACGGGGTGCCTCCCGAGGGGATTATACGTCTGATGGCCAGGCTGCCTCAGGAGCTCTGTGACCATGCTTCGAGCTTGCTTGTTCAGACTGTGCAGACAAATTAGGACAGAATCCGTGCCTTCCGAGCCCTCAGCGCATCTAGTCTACCTACTTTTATCCTTTCTATATACTTCTTCCCACATACTTCTGGGGCAGGCACGGAGGAGAAGGGGAGCAGATGCACAAGGGCTACAGGTGGGTGCTGGAAAGCACTGGTGGGGACATAATGAAGAAGATGCTTTGGCAGGAGCCATCCTAGTAACAGTGAGCATCCTCAGGGGACACAGTTAGTTTGGCAAGTTGCATCTGCGGCCAGTTGATAAAAGAGTTGTCTTGACGAACTTCTCAAAAATAATCACATCTTTTTTCATGACAAGAGGCCTCTGGATGGCAGGATGAAAAATGCCGCACAAAAGCTACGTGGAAGAATAATGCGAATTCTGAAGTATTTCTTGTAAAGTCTCCACGGTAAGTCTGTCATGCATAGTCATGTCATAATATGCATAATATGCATAAGCCATAATGCATAGACTTATAGCTGGCTGTCATAGCAGCCCTGTACAGCCCACTTACTGCACTCGGGGTAAAATGCTAAAATCTATTGCAAAAGAATTATATTGAGTGTGTCTGCTTGGAAGTGATAGACTTTCTGAAGCTGTACTGATGTTCAGGAATGGTCTTTTCAAGTTCAGCATATACTTAGCCAGGAGAGAGGATTTGGACATTATTAGACAAAATGAACCGTATTCATATGGTGTTTATAAAATACATTTGGTTGTTATTTCCCACTGCAGCAGATGGTACCCAAAATAAGAAATGACCTGGAACCTCATTACCAACTGCATCAAGTCTGCACAAAACTGCTCAGGGAAGCAGGAAAATATTTGACTCGTTTTCTTTCGAAGAAGGCTTTGCTTACTTTGGGTCTCTTAGAAAACAAATTTTGTGGAAGATATTCATCACAAATACCACCGTGACACTGGGCAGGATGGAAAGTTAGAAGAAATATCAAGCCTCGTGCCGCAGGGTACCAACCGCCAGTCACTGCCTTGGGTTAGGAAGACACATCCACGCCATGAGGCAGCTGTTCCTGAGGTGTGTGTGATGGGCGACTTGTTTCCAACCTCCCCTGAAGCAGCTGATGGGGCCGTTGCCCAGGACTGCAACGCTAAACGCCAGCATTTGTCTGCCAGAGAAATGGCTGGCATCTCAGATGTCGCTAGATAAGTGTCCCGATGTCATACGATGTGACCATCCTTCCTGCCCAGCCATGGGGATGCAGATAAGGGCAATTATCCAAAGATCCAACAGTTGAAAGGGTACCCATCTCTAACGCTTCCTTATTTTTGGTATCGTGCGCCGTAGATTGCTGGAGTTAGCAGCCAAATGCGCAATCTCCCATTTCCATTAGTTTCTGCCGCTGTCATGAGTTACGGAGGACAAGGGCAAACACGAAGCACAGGACTGGTGGGTAAGGTGCCAAGCCCAGTGCGGAGAGCAGTAGGATGCAGCCAGGGAAGGAGCCTGAGCCCTTGCAGGAGCTCTTGAATCTGAAACTCCTAGTGATCATCTGCATCTGTGTTTGCCCGCATAAATGTCAAACGCAGCCGTGCCTGGTTTTGCTTCATTTGCTTTTGCTGGTTGAACCTTCATGGTGACCACCGTGAAGGACGGTGGCTGCTGTCGGAAGGGGCTGAGCCAGCAGCGCCCAGGGCGTGGGAGCCCCGACTTTCTCCCAGATGCTGGGAAAGCCTTTTCCTTTCCCTCCGAGTTTCTTCCCCCTCTTGGGATCGCTGTAACCTGTCTGTATAGATGATAAGCTCTGAGGCTGGATCTCCCCGTGTTTTGGGTCTTTGTTGAGCATCTGACCCCACAGACCCCATTCTCAGCATGGCTCTTACAACTCAGCCTTATTGCAGGGCTCCTCCACTCCTGCAAACCCCTGCTGTGTTGGCTTCCCCTTCCACGCGAGGTTACGAAAAGCCTGCCCTCTCCTTCCCACCGACTGGGAATGACCTTCGGTGGCGTTTCGCAGCAGGCGCAACGGGTTGCCCCCGTACTGGCTGCCTGTCTGGCCAGCCGCCCACCCCTGGCAGGGCATCCCCGCTGCTCTCTCCGGGAGGCTCAGCCCAGCCGGTCGGCTCCGCCGTCGCAAAGCTCGGCTTTCCTCCCTCCTCTTCTTCCCACCACTCGATGCATCGCGCGATTCCATACGTTGACACGAACTTGAGCCTAGGCAAAGGGGTGTCGGTGTGTAATTCAAGTTTAATCTGCCACCAGAAAAATTACTCTTTTTAATTTAAAATAACCATCTATCTGATGACTGAGCTCTTTAGTAGTTATAACTGGAGAAAGAGCCATCCCAGAGAATAATAACGTTTCAGTGTAGGAAAGCTGTTTTTAGCCTGTTTTCTAAAACTTCCACTGAGCCCCGAGGCTGTTTTTTTGTCACGGAACAGAAACAAAACAGTTTTTGTTCAAGTTCCTTGTGCAAAGGAGCAGAGACATTTCCTTCTCCAGCTGATATGTTGTAGATCAGCTTTAACCATATTTGCAGGTATCGCTGCGGTTAGGCTTGTACCTAACCACAGATTACAATTCGGGTGCCAAACAATCTAGATAGCTCGTCATATGACTGTAACGATCTCATGGCGCAGCGCAAGTGGGGTCCACGGTTTTCTGTTTTCTGTGCCGGCTTCTTTGCTTTCGCACTGGCCACACGCAAGTGTAAAACTGCAACCTTTGTCGTAGCTGGGCTTCCTTTGGAAGGAGAAGGCTTGGGTGGGTGGGCAAGCAAGGTGCACTGATGCTCCTCCACAGACCTAATTTGTGCGTATCCGTGGGCTCGGGTGAAAATTAGGCTCTGCTCCAGAGAGGTCTGCGGTATCAGAAGAAGAAATCTTGAAAAGGCGTCGAATCTGCAGGCACTCTCTGGGCTGGCGTCACCGGCCGCGTGTTGTGCTACAAGACTTGCAGGCATCAGGCCAGAAAATATCCTTGGCGATACTGTGGTGTTGTTTCTGAAGATATTTCTCTTGCAGTATTAGCAGCTTAAGATATTCCTCATGTAATAGAAGTGGCTCCTTGGACTGTCCAGATACTAGACGGTAGATGAAGGGGTTGAAAGTCTTTCCAACTAGTTAACAGATATTTTCTTCACCATTTGTCATTACATTATTAACGTCCCTGCACTATACAATGCAAAATACTTTGAACTTCTATCAGGACTTTATTTTTCTCTCCCCAGCTCTGAACTAAGGGTAGAGCATGAGAAAGCAGGTGTGATGTATTTAGTCCTAAATAATTACCTGCCTTGAAAAACCTGACAAAACATGGTTCTCCTTCCAGCCTTCTCCCTCCCTCCCCTTCAGGAACCACTACTTTAAATGTTCTTTGCTTTGAATAAATAATAAGAGCAGGTCCAGACCATGGACATACGGTGATTCACACAGGCGTTGCTTGGGGCAGAGCCGACAGCGCCGGTCTGATCCCGAGGAGGTAAATCCATCTATTTCTTGTGATGAGAAAAGTGCCGGGGTGGTGATCAGCACACATGACCATCACACGGCCGGGGGAGCCTACGTAATTGTGACAATAGTTCACGAAGATGATTAAAGAGAGATTTGTTCCTAAAGCCGTTTAAAGAGGGGGCCAGAGGGGCTTGTGTTGAACCACGCCGCCCGCCTCAGCAGCGCGTTTGCCTGCGGGACAGTGCTTTCTGCAGCTGCCCTACACTTACACACTTACACACACACACACATGCACACACAGAGCCCAAGGAGGGAGCCGGAGTCTCGGCGCTGCCGGGGAGAGGCCTTGAGCACCCTGCCTAAAACCAGGATATTCCCCAATCTTGTTCTGCTAGGCGTATCAAAAATATATGAAGATGGCAAGATCTGAGGCTGGCGGGGCAACTTGGTTTAGCAGCAATAAAAAAAATAAATTACAAAAAGCAAAGAAGCCTTAAAGATCATAAAATATTAAGTTTTTTCTTTTTTTTTCTTCCCAGCTCTTTGGGACAGAGGCTGTAAGGAAGCAGGTAATATGCTTCCTGCTGGGATTAAGGGGCAGAATAACAGCAGCCACCTGGGAGGCGAATCCTCTGGTTTAACCCCTACCACTCTCAGAGAAATTCCTGTCCCCTGCCGAGTGCTGGTGGCTTCTCTGCAAGAGACCGGTGAGATACAGTGTGGACGTCCCCCCTGACCCTGGAAGTGCCGTGCGTGGCCCCAGAGAAAAGCTGGCGGGTCAGCCCAGGGCCAGCGCTGCTGAGGATGCTCGTCCCCACGCCGGGGTCCCAGCGGTCCCACTGCCCTGGGTCCTGCCGAGGCATCCCTGCAGGGGCCGCGCAGCGGAGGGCAGGCAGTGCAGCAGCACATGCTGTCGCTGGAGGGATCTTGCAACAACATTTTTATGATAAAAACTACTGTTTTGTTTTGTTTTTCCATTTCAGTGGCCAAAATCAGCTTGGCTCTTTTTGCTGCAGCTTTGCAAGGGAAAGCCAAACAACTGCTGCCATTCAAAGGAGCCGAGAAATCCTAGGAAGCCTCTAACGAGCTGACAGTGGGTGGCCGGAGGGGATGGAGAAAGGCGCCGGTCAGCCGTGTCCTCTGGGCTGCTGCTGGAGCTACCTCCCTGGGCTTCTGCGCGGTGGCTCCCCATCGCCAGGCTCAGGCACTCTGGGACAGTGCCCACCGGCCTTGGAAATCTCCAGTGGCTTAACCACGAGCTTTTGAAAAGTAATTTATAATCCTGGGATTCTATTAAGTTTCTTGGGAGGGTTTTACCAATGCTGCTCATATCGGTATACTTTCTCCATGCCCCGAAATGCCAGAGGCTGTAAAAGGAAAGAATAAAACTTCCAAAATGAGTTTATATATGTTATAACTAATCGTAGTGAAGCAATTTGATTTTTATCCTAGTTAGTTAGTTAGTTTCATCAAGATAGTTCAAAGGATGCTGACAAACATGCTCTACAACACATTTATTTCTATTATTAAAAGAGAAGGTACTCTAAAACATACTTAATTCCCCCCTCTTCTTTAAATGTCTTAGTTCTCTCAGATTGAATAACTAAAATGTATTACACCAGTAATTTCCCTCCCTTCCCTCAAAACGAATCCACTTGCAAACACCAGGATGAGTGAGGACACCTTTGCGGGCCTGAGTTACAAAGGGATAAAGCCCATGTTTTCTTTCCCCGCTGCTGGTACCCAGCACGAGAGGCTCCTCACGCTTCTGCTGCCCTCAGCGATGCAGCAGCCCAAGGCTGCCCTCAGGCAGGCAGGGGGCTGTGCGACGACTTACTGGTTTTGGTGGAGCAATTGCCATTTTTGATCTGTTGTTTCTAGTCCAAGGAGAAGTCTTTCCTTTGGTGCTTTAGTTCAGAGACGTCCTGTCTACCAGAGAGAGTTGAACCCCAAAACATGTTGCACAAGACCTCTGGAAATTTCCAAATAACACTAATTTCTGGAACACCGTGACTAGCTAATGTTTGGTCACAGCAAAAGAAGAAAAAAATGCAAAACAGCTTTTGAATGAAAAATGACTGAAGGGGAAAATACAGAAATGTTTTCATCTCATAAACGAGTTTGAATTGTTTTGCTATTTTAACTCAAAAGAGAAAAATGCCAAAAACAGCATTTGTGAGGTTTCTATTGCCCTTTTTAAATTTTCTTTTAATGCATTGCATGGGCCGGAGGCATGAGGAATGTCTTTTACTCCTTTCATCTCCAGCCCACCAGGGTGAGACCTGGGTCAGCTGCCCTCCTCCCACCTTGAGCAGGCAAGTCAGAAGTCACATGTTATTTCAGTCACCAGAAGTGAGTGCTCAGATGTGCCACTAAGCCAACTTTTTTTTTTTTTTTTGATGACTGCACCAACACACACCCCCTCCCCGACCACATATCAAGAGCAAGGACCCCTGCCCGGTAATGATGCTTAGACCACCCAAAAGCACGTGCAGTGTAACTCACAAAAGAAGAGCAGCCAGCCACTGGTGCTGGTACTTCTCAAAATGCACATATTTGGGGGAAGCCAAAGATTATTTTGCACTTTCTGCAGCTAGAGAAAGCACGGGGGTAGCTTGCGCTACACACTGATGTGTACTGACCTATAGAGGAAGCCACACACTGCGCCTTCCCGCGAGGTGACCTGATGGTTAGGTAGCGTTAAACCTGCCACGCCAACCCCGGACCTGACGGTGCTGACATTGCTTCGCGAGGAGCGCAGAGCACAGCCTCAAAGCCCAACGGGCCCTTCAGGGTGAGCTGGTTTCGACTGCCTGTCACAGCCTGGCTAAAATGATTTCCAGGGCATGGACAGAAACACAGTATCACAGTATCACAGTATCATCAGGGTTGGAAGGGACCTCTGGAGATCATCTAAGTCCAACCCCCCTGCCACAGCAGCAGGGACACCTACAGCACATTGCACAGGACGGCATCCAGGCGGGTTTTGAACGTCTCCAGTGTGGGAGACTCCACAACCTCTCTGGGCAGCTGTGCCACTGCTCTGCCACCCTCAGAGTAAAGAAGTTCCTCCTCATGTTAAGATGGAACTTCCTGTGCTCCAGTTTGTGCCCGTTACCTCTTGTCCTATCACTGGGCACCACTGAAAAAAGGCTATTCTCGTCTACCTGGCACCCTCCCCTTAAGTACTTATAAGTATTGATAAGATCCCCCCTCAGTCTTCTTTTTTCTAGACTAAAAAGCCCCAAGTCCCTGAGCCTTTCTTCATAAGAAAGATGCTCCAGTCCCCTAATCATCTTTGTAGCTCTTTGCTGGACCCTCTCCAGCAGTTCCCTGTCCTTCTTGAACCGGGGAGCCCAGAACTGGACACCAAGTCACTGGAGCTATTGCTGCTAGCAAAGCATCTCTGCTGCCTGGTTGGAAGCTGACAGATAATAGTTCTCACCAAAAAGAGTGACCGATAATCAATTTATGAAATATGGACAATCTTTCAGAAAAAAATAGCCTCAGAGCAATTTTTGGACATAAACTTACTAGTTAGACTGCAATCTTTCACGAAATTATTGCTCAGGAAACATGACAATTGAAGGTTGTCTGTAACCATTATTCATAGTTACAGAAGTTTCTGGAAACCACAACAGAACTGCAGAGTAGGTTTTCATATTTTTGTTACAGCTTCAGTTCTAAACCAGGGGCTAAAAAGTCTATGCAACTGCTCCTTGTTCTCTGTTGAGACTCAGACGTCCCCACAGGACAAGAAGGAAGTTTCCTAACCCACGTACAGGAAGGGGGAAACGTTTCACTCTCTCGGTTTCAGCCTAAAGCCAGCAGAATTAAGGATGCTGTTATCCAGCCTCTCCAGTGATCACTGTGAATGTTTAGGTCCAGGTTGTGACTGGTTGTTCCCTGGTGACTTGGCCAGCCGCATCGTGTCCCCATTTACAGACAACCTCCACAAAGATTTATACAGCGTACAGATGTGAAGGAGAACCAGAAACAAAAAATCTGGTGGCGGTGATGCATATCATACTGGTCACTAGCTCCATGTATGCTGTAGTGTGTCTACAATCTTTCTCCTTCTCTCCCACAGAGCCTCCAAGTATTTTCTTCTCTAGCTACTAAAGAGAACAGAGGAAGAATCATTCTATAGTGTTCAGCACAAGGGTGGGATTTTCTTTTCTACTTCTGGCCAAGTGGATGTTACAGCTGAGATGCTCCGAAGCACCCTTGCTGACTGCAGAATCACAGAGGGTTGAGGTTGGAAGGCACCTCTGGAAGTCATCTGGTCCAACCCCCCTGCTCACGCAGGGCCATCTAGAGCCAATTGTCCAGCACCATGTCCAGATGGTTGAGTATCTTCAAGGATGGAGACTCCCCAACCTCTCTGGCCAACCTGTGTTCAGTCACCCTCACAGTAAAAAAAGTGTTTCCTGATGTTCAGAGGGAACCTTCTGTGTTTCAGTTTGCGCCCGCTCTCTCTGGTTCTGTCACTGGGCACCACTGGAAATAGCCTGGCTCTGTCCTCTTTGCACCCTCCCTTCAGATATTTGGTTCATGATGGCCCATGGTCCTGATAGTCCACGCTGGTAACATGGTGCTGATTTCTCTTTATATCTGGGTACAATAATGCTTTGAAGGACAGATAAAATACACATTAAATGCCTTCCTGATGCGCTTTTCCACGTAAGCTATTGCTTAGAACTGGCACAAGAAAATTATTCAGGGGGAAATGGTCCGTGTGACCATGAACAGGAACTGAGGCAGTAATCATTGCGTGCCTTGTAACAAGAAAATAGGAGAAAGATTTTTTCAGAAAGCAGAGATGCTGTATTCTAGCTTGCTTCAGGAGGGGAAACATTTCAGGAAAATAAAGTTAATGACGTGCAAACCGAATAAATACATAAAATAGCTCCTTTGGCTATGCTAAATGAGAATTCGTGAATTATTTGTACCACATCAGCTACTGTGATGCCTCAGTATGAAGTCTACTTTGCTTGAATGGGGGGGGTGGTCAAGACAGGAGGAAAAAATGGTTCAAAATCAGCCACAATCTTGGCATCATCTGAAACATTATTAGAAAACTATGACAATGCTAATTGTGGCAAAGCTCGCAACTCCTAGCTCCTGACAAAATTGGTTTTTAATTTCATAGAATCATAGAATGGTTTAGGTTGGAAGGGACCTTGAAGATCATCGAGTTCCAACCCCCCTGCCATGGGCAGGGACACCTCCCACCAGCCCAGGTTGCTCCAAGCCCCATCCAGCCTGACCGTGAACACCTCCAGGGATGGGGCACCCACAGCTTCTCTGGGCAACCTGTGCCAGTGCCTCACCAACCTCAAAGTGAAAAATTTCTTCCTAATATCTAATCTAAATCTACCTGCTTCCAGCTTGAAGCCGGAAGAATTTCCTTAATTAGTTTTAATAAACAGACCCAAGACCTGGGTAGAAGCAAAAAAGAAAAAAAAAAAAGAAAAAAAAAAAAAGGAAGCTGTTTTAGAAAGGAAACCCTGAAGGAGGGGAACTCTTCAAGGAGGGCTGCTAACAGAACCGAAGTGTTTACGGATGAAAACAGTCAAGGTTTGCCTCTCATATGAGGGGGTTTCGGTAAGACAGTTCTAGAAACTTTTGCTTATATGCTCTGTACCTACGATCAAACCACGCACCGACCATGCCGACGCACCGCGTTATGCGGCAGGGGAACAAGTGTGAGCGGGTGAGTCACAGATTTCACACATGGAGTAATTAAAGCAGAGGGTCTCCCACTAAGATGCGGGGCACCTGCTCAGCAAGGGAAGCATCACGTTTTCTCTTTACGACCGGCCCCAGCCCAAGCAGCGCTGGGTATCTCATGCTGCCTCCCCTGCCAGCGTGCCGGAGGGGACAAGAGTGTGCGTGTGCGCATGTGTTTGAGCGAACGGGGAATCCTCAGCATCACTGCAGCCTTTGAGTGGCTCCAACTGCCTCCGCAACCAAACCCTTAGTAACGCTGAGATATTTTTGTTCCGTTTTAAACGCTGTTCGTGACATACAGACTGCATCAACAGTCTACAGGATCGATCTTGTAGTTGCAACTTTTTCCAGAATAAAGCTGCACCCAAGTTTCTGAGTATTTGCCCCATACATTCACAGGTAAAGAACTTTCATAACAAATAAACACTAAGGTTTTCTGGCACACATTTGCAAAAATGTTTCAGCATGCCAGACTTGACCTCTGTGTGGCCAGACACTGAGATTTTGCTTAAACCCAAGAATTTATTAAGACTTACATGAAAATATTCCTTCTTAACATAGTACACATCAGTAGCATTTGAATACATATTTACAGATTTATTTGAACTTTTCTGAACAGCAATTCTACAACCGAGCAACATATCCATAAGTGTTTCATAAACTTTCAAACACTTACATATTTATACATATAGTTTTTGCATATATATATATAAAAAAATATTTTTGAGACTCAAGGACTGAGAATAGTCAAAAGGACATTATTGCTATATTTCCATATTTACAAAAACAATGCATAAACCCATTCAAAACACCAAGCCATTGCAAAATAAGTTTCAAAAATCCCCAAATTATAAAAATATAAATTTCAAGAACAAAAAAAAAAAAACCCCAAACCTCTTTCAGCTAAGTGTCCGTAAAGTACCGAGACATCTATAATTATAACAACTAGTTTGTCTACAGTTGCTCTGAAAGCCAACACGTTACGAAAGAGCTTTTATAGCATTAAACTGAAAATGCTCAACAACAAGTATGCATAAGAGTGCCTCCAAACAACTGGCTAACTTTGGAAAGGTGCAACAGCCTAAGTAAGTTCAGTGCAAATGGCTAATTTTTGACTTAACTCTGAAAGACGGATTCCTGTAACAATAAACCAAATGCACAGTCACAGAAGGAGCGCGGTGTTCAACATAACCCAAAATATACTACCAGTGTGTGTATTTACAATTACCTTGTATTCGGGCAGTTAGTTACACATTTAAATTGCATGTAAACTCAACCAAAATCCTGGTAAAGTATAAGTTACAGAGTGCTTAAGTGCATTGTAAATAAATAGGTACTCAACTAGTACTCTGCCTCTGACAAATGCTCCTCTCAATGCCTTTACTAATTTCTAGGGGACAGAAACAAAGGAAGAAAAGAACTAGCAGTGTTTCCGACGGGAAGAAAAGGGGTTAGAAGATACTCGAGCACAACCCCGGGCTCAACAGATACTGACCCCAAAAGCCTCACGTCTGGCAAACAGGACTGAAGGGATTCTTTCTTTTATCCCATTCATAAATTCAGCGCTCCCCAGTTAGGCTCTTCTTCATTATGATCTCTGCACTACTACAGAAAGATGAAACGATTCGGGGCGGGGGAAAATAACCCTTTCCAGTTAGCACTATCCAAGCCTGCCTGTGGGAAAGATTCACCTGGGTAGGACAAGATAAAGAAAGGGTCCCCAGGAGAGAATTTTGTGCCTCTGCTCTTGCTTAGATAAGGTGACTCGTTAAACGGCTTCTCCTCCCGACACACAGCTTACTGGAAGCAGCCTTCCTCCTCTTATTTTGACCAACTTGGCAGCGCCCACCTATCTTTGGTGAACACTTTTGGATGTTAACTATTAGCAAAACAAGCACCGAAGCCCTGGGGTTCCCGAGGCAGGGGGGCACGGGAGCGCTTCAGGCTCCGTGGTGGGGTGAGACCCAGCGACGGGCAGCTCCGTCCCTGGCGGGGAACGGGCCAGTGGGAAGGAGTGCACGTACCCAGGGAAACCTCGCGACCGGTCTGCAAGGCTGACAGCGTGGGTGGGAAGAAGACCAACGCTCTCTTCTCCCCTCCTCAAGTTCAAACCCCGGCGCTCCCGGGAGGGTTTGCTGCTGTGCAGACCAACTTTGGAAGGGTCTTGGTCCCTTCACCTCTCTTGCCCAGGTACATACAGCACCCTCGCTGGCCTCCAACCTACAACACCTGCCTGGGAAAGCTCCTCAGGCTTGGATGGATGCGGAAAGGGGTTTGCAAAGCCATTAGCTTCATATTCATTTATTTCTTCAATTCAGCAAAACAAGATTAACTAGAAAATGACTGTACGCTTTCCAGGCACGGATCCAGAGAAGGATCACTGCAGATTTGGTTTGATCTGTAGTCATCTCGTTCCACACCCTGGCTCAGGATTTCTTTTGTTGGTTGTTTTTTTTTTTTCCTTCAGATCTGGCTCTCTACTGCAAATACACACAATATAGCAAAATATATACAGCTTCAGTTAACGTTGCAATGACGCCTGTAACCGTGCTCAGCAGATTAAGTTTATATGTAACAGTGTGTGGTAAAGGACAGCATTACAACAACGTTTCAGCTACACAGTGGTAGTAGTGAATAAAAGTAACAGAAATTATTGAAGTCGTCCCTCTCTCACCCCCTGCACAATACAAACAGCTAATACATCTGGGCTCCTCTTCTTCCAGATGTCACTCAAACATCTTCACGTACCAGGAGAGGCTGAGTAGATGAAGCACTGCTACCCACGGAATTAATCCTCACCGAGTGATCAGGAGCGTTTCCTTGACTGGAAGGTGGAGTTGAAAAATTCGCATAAACCTGCAGAAGCCAAAGCCCAGTGTCAGTGCTGTGCTCCCTTCATGCGTAGTCGGAGCTCTCTCCTTTCCCAGCCTTTCCCCACCGTATGCTACACACCAGCATGGAAGGCATCCAACTCAGGTGTTTCTTTCGAAATCCTAAGACAGTTTCAAAGGGTCTTGGGCTTAACTCCTCTTTTAAAGAGTCAAGTATCTCAATCTCAGTTATTAAAACCACCGCACCTTCCAACTGCACACCAAATTTCAACTGAGCTTGAAAACACACAGCTCAGGTTATTACTAAAACTCCCCCAGAAACCTCACTAATATTTCCTTCGCATTCTTGCTTTTGTTTTAGTAATGCCTGCACCTGCCAAAAATATGCTACAGGATGCAATTGAACACCAGCAGCTTTCAGTTTCCTCTCTTCTCAAATTGTCAGGAAGCCATGTACTCGGTGCCCAAACAAGACATCCAGAAGGCAAAAGGAAGCTTTATTTTTAAACCAGGTTTTAAACTTATTTTTTTAAACCCCAGTAGCACATAATGCTATTGCGAGAGAAAATCCAAGTCTCTGATGTGCCTCCCCTTTTTCTTTGGACTGTTTTGTCCAGTTACCCTCTCAGAAAAAGCTTTTTCTAGGGAATGGTCGAAAGAGCTGTGAATACAGTTTGTTGTGACATACCTCCAAGTTTATACAAATAGAGGTAAGGGGAAGGAAGGGAGAAGAGGCAGAAGAGCACCAGAAGTTCAATCCCTTCATCCAGAAAGCTTTTCTAATAAAAGCTGAGTGTACTTCACTTCTGAGATTTTTCCCATTGGAACAGAATTTTTCATAGTTTAAGATAAGATGAATTTATGCAGTACTGTTGCATTTTATAACACCAAAATTGTTGTGCCAGGTCGATTTTGAGTGAGAAACATCAACCAGACAAAGAGTCTTCTCCAGCTGGTACCTGTTTCAGGCATGGGCTTAGACGGCTACTCTCATGGTGCAACAGAGCCGAAGTGAGTAGCCCAGGCATCATTCCTACCACTCAAACTTATAGTGCAAAGCTACATAAATAATACTGGAAAATTAATGAAGCACCCAGAATCTTTGCTCCTCGCGGCTCTAGTCTAATGTCTTGCTTGAAACTGCTTTGACTCCAAAAAACTGATGATCCATAACTTACCCGGGGGGCATTATCTGAAAGCTGCTGCTCTATCAGCTGTACGATTTGTTTAAACGTGGGTCTCTGTAAAGGATCAGCATCCCAGCAGCTCTTCATTATGTCATACCTGCAAAGATACTGAAATTAAGTACTGATAATGAGGAAATCCTGAGTCCTTATCTTGCTTCCTTTACTATTTGACAGAAAAGTGTGACCCAGTATCACAGCTTACCTTCTTCAAATGACTTTTAAGAATAGAAATAGCGCTGCTAACACCTGTGCTTGTGACAACAAAGGACTGGGTACTAATGAGAGTCTCTGAATGTAGTTTTCTTTGACAGCTTGCTAAGTGCCGATCCATTTACAAAACAGTGAAGTAGGGATGGCGCATAAAAAAGATCAGAAGCCAGTCCTCTCGCTGTCAGGAAGTACAGCACAAATGCAGATGCTGTACAGTCTGGTGATACATCTCACTGACTGCTTTATCTGAATTAAAAATGTTTAATTATGTTCTGTGATCTGTCAATAATTTATTGACACGGAGCAGATGCCATGACAAAGCGATCAGATGGTACAAGGCACGAGTGTATTTCATTGCTTGTAACAACACAAGCATGTATTCCCGTAGTTAGATCACATGAACTATTTAAAGTGGGAAAAGAACTTAAAAAAAAGACAATGGGGCAGTGCAACGATCCTTAATGCAAGTCTGGAAGCTTCTCTTCCTTTGCACCATTGCTGATGTTGGGTGATTAGAGGTGCCGGTGGCTCACTTACATTTCAGGCGGTGCACACTCAGGGCTGAACATCCTGTAACCCTCCTTGATCATTTTGTAGAACTTGGAGTCCACGGGCATCCCTGGATATGGGCTGCTTCCTGTTGAGAGAGCACGTGAGCAACGTGATTCCTGCATCTGCAGTAAACCCAAGATGAAACAGAAATCCCCTCCAGTACAAATCTTGAAGGAGCTTACCTAAAGAAAAGAGCTCCCAAAGCAATATCCCGTAAGACCAGACGTCACTCTCAAAGGTGTAGACGCAATTGAAAATACTTTCAGGTGCCATCCACTTCACAGGAAGTCGAGCCTTTCCAGGGAAAAGGGAATAAAGACAGTGGACATGTAGCATCAAAATTTACAAGATGAAATTAACCTTTTCTACTCGTTATGTGCTTTAAATGCTCGTTAAATCAAGAAATAGAAGTATCCAACCAAAAATGGAAATGTCAGTATTTTAGAGTCTCCCAAGTGCTACATGGTAATCGATCCATCCTTCTGTGGGTCTACCAAACTACCGCAGTTCCTTGCACTCTGATTTTCTGTATACTGTGTGATTCCTTCTGTCTAGTTTATAAGGGATGGCAGTAAGTCAGAGCAAAATAATATAAATGACCATGGCATGGCTCCTTATGCAAACACGCAAGTCTGCTTCCGTGGACTGGCTACCATAGGCACACAGATGAGATTCACATAGTCAAGATGATTCAAGGCTTTAATCAACAGTGAAGACATCTGCTTTAGCTCCTCAGTGTATCAGAAAAAAAAAAAAAAAAGAAAATTCACATTAAAGAAATATATATTGACATTTTTCCTAGTTTGCGTGGGGGCAGACATCCCTCAGGAATGCTAACTGGAGCAGAGGAAAGGGCACACAAAGCTTTTGGATTTGCTTCCACCTTCCTCTCCCTGCTTCGGCCTTTCCTTCTCTGACTGCAGAAGCCGGTCAGGCTTCTGTCCTAGGCATTTGTCCCGCTGTGGGAGAAACCAGACCTCTTCCTTTTTTAGTGGTCTTGCAATGATGTGTCCAAAGATATATTTCCACCATACTATAGAGAAGAGCCTTGATGTCTTGTAAGGAAAGGGGACCTAACAGAGAAAGCAAGTAAACGGAAAGGAAAAGACATGAGGTGGAGGAGAGGCAGCATTTGCCATGGGCTGGCTCACCAGAGAGGCAACCAGAGTTGTTTATTTCCTGAGCAACACAGACAGCAAACACTCTTCCTGGCCAAGCCCCCAGGCGGTGTGAGCAGCGCTGCCTCCCGGCAGCGGCAGCGTCCACGGCTAGGGATGCCCCAGCACTCCTGATCCTCTTTAAGATCAGGCCAGATGCAACTAGACGCCTCCTGCAGCCGCTTCTTCCTCTCTCCCCAGGCGGCTGCAGCCTATCCTCCTCTGACCCTTGCAGGCTACGTAAAATCCTGTTGTCAGGCAACTCAGAAAACTTAAATGGTAGCCCAGACATGTAAAAAGTTCATTACTTACTGCCCACTTTCCTCCCAAGCTGCTGGTCTGCACTTCCCACCCCCAGGAGCCTTGACTGATCGAGCAACTCCTGACCCTGACCCTGAGCCTGAAAGCAGCTTTCTTGCACTAAATGCCACTCGATATTTTGCCAGGACAGCCATTCCTGAATTATTTCTGCTCCTGTTGTTCCCTAACCTCAACTTCTAGGCACCCAGTGGCTGGTACCAACATTGTTTTTGAAGACAACCACTAAACCTGTCTCTCCTGTAGCCTAAACCAGGGATGCTGTAGGTACCTGGGACATCGGGGACCGCTGGGTGACAGCAAAGCAGCAGAGATATCTCAGATACCTGAGGTGCCACAGGCTTACTGCAGTTAACCAAGCACGGCAAACCACTTCGGTGAGAGATGCTCAGGTGTGGGTCAGCTTGCCCAAAGCCTGGATGGACAACCTTCGGTTTGTGTGTTGTCAAGTCCCTAATGACCAGCCCCTGACCGTGGAGCACTCAGAGGGGCTGGGGAGGAGGGCTGCCTTGCTGAACATGGAACTTCTCTCCTTTTTGAAAAACAGTGCGAGTGAAAACAAGTGTCCTCTGAAGGCAGAGGATGGCTGCATGTATCTGATGCAGCCTTACAACATTAATCCAAGCAGTGCAAATCAGTTTGAGAAGCCTATGCCTACATTTCATAGCACACTTCTCCAGCTTAACCACAGACAGACTCGACTTTCTTTTGTAGTAGGGCTCCTTTTACAGCACTAGCACTTTAAAGGGGACTTCGAGTGCTGCCAAGGTAATCTGCACCACTTCAAAGTGTCTTCGTACCCCTGCAGAGGTCTACTACGCACCAGTGTAATCGGTACTCTTCTACGTGGGAGGTTTTAAACTTTTCTCATCAAAACGTAGTGTCTTGTTCCAATCCTCTTACAGAGTTTGAATTACAGCTGCAAGTTAAAGCTGTATGTCACACATAGGAGGTTAAAATCTGTATAAGGAATCAGATAAAACCAAGGATTTTTGCCTCCCACTCAGCCCTAATCAATAAATTCACACTTCAGAATCCAGTTTCTATTGTCTGAGCGATGCTTTACAGCAAAGAACAGGATGCAAACCCCTGATTATTTAGGTATTTTTAAAATAAACTATTTCAGTAATGGACAAATATAGCAACGCCCAGAGAAAAAGTTTCAAAATCATTATATTTAGGATTGGGCTACCAGAATATTCCAACGGCAAAACTTGCAGTTATTCACAGAGCTGTAACTTTTAGTATATAAAATAGAATATACCATCAGATATAACAGAAAGATTGGGCATTATGTTGGTGCAGCAAAAACATCTCCTCCACTACAAGTTCAACAAGGCCAAGTACAAGGTCCTACATCTGGGTTGCGACAATCTCAAACACAAATACAGGCTGGGGGGGGTGGATCAAGAGCAGCCCTGAAGAGAAGGACCTGGGTGTGCTGATTGACGAGAAGCTCGACATGAGCCAGCAATGTGCGATCGCAGCCCAGAAGGCCAACCGTATCCTGGGCTGCATCAAAAGAAGTGTGGCCAGCAGGTCAAGGGAGGTGATTCTGCCCCTCTACTCCGCTCTGGTGAGACCCCACCTGGAGTACTGCATCCAGCTCTGGAGCCCCCAACATAAGAAGGACATGGACCTGTTGAAGCGGGTCCAGAGGAGAGCCACAAAGATGATCCGAGGGCTGGAGCACCTCTCCTATGAGGACAGGCTGAGAGAGTTGGGGTTGTTCAGCCTGGAGAAGCGAAGGCTTCAGGAGACCTTATAGCCCCTTCCAGTACCTAAAGGGGGCCTACACGAGAGCTGGGGAAGGACTTTTTACAAGGGCATGGAGTGACAGGATGAGGGGGAATGGCTCCAAACTGGAAGAGGGCAGGTTTAGATTAAACATTAGGAAGAAATTTTTCACTGTGAGGGTGGTGAGGCACTGGCACAGGTTGCCCAGAGAAGCTGTGGATGCTCCATCCCTGGAGGTGTTCAAGGCCAGGCTGGATGGGGCTTTGAGCAACCTGGGCGGGTGGGAGATGTCCCTGCCCATGGCAGGGGGGTTGGAACTCGATGATCTTCAGGGTCCTTTCCAACCTAAACCATTCTGTGATTCTATGACTACAACATACATTCAGATACCAACACGTTTCTTCCAGTATAACAACATGTACACACTAAGGAGTTTGTCAGTACACGCATTTACATCAAGAATTGCCCCTCCTAAAGTTCCTGACCAGTACGGATATGTACCAGAATTAGGAAATCTAGACTACTGTCTAAGAAAGTCCTTTCTTTGCACGTCAAGACAACAGGAACTCCCCTAACTTAAAACATGTGGATAAAGTATCATATATACTTACATTTCCTTTGACCACATAATTTGAGTCATTCCTTATATCTCTTGCCAGGCCAAAGTCACAGATTTTTGTTATTCGACCGTGAGTTAGAAGAATATTTCTTGCGGCCAGATCCCTATGAATGCACTAAATAACAAACAGACAAACAAAGTTTTTTTATAATATCCTTAACAGGCTGTTGCTTGGTTACATGTTTACTTAGGTATATAACTTATTGCATTATGCATTTTATGGCAAGCTGAAAGTCATAATGAAGCCATGTGTTAATAAGCTTACTCAGATGATTAAACATTCTGGTGTAGTATCTTTACTATCATGACATTGATCCACATGGTTGAAGTTGTCTATGCACTTATTTTAGAAAGGACCACTTGCAGTCACTTTGAATTTTCTAGTGTTTCCCGTTTGCAGCTAAAGTTAAATGTACTTTTTCTCTGACTTTGTATCAAAAAAAAATCACTGGCTTGTTTCCTAACACAGGACAAATAAGGGGAAAATGTGCTTTGTTTCTAAAATAATACCAATCTTCTATTAAATAACTATTGTGGTTGAGGGAAAAGTGCTGAAAAGCTGAAAACACAGAAAATTATGGTAACAACTTCAAAGCACACTAGTCCAGAAACTGAATCCAATTTCAGAAATACTCCTCCAGAAGACCTGAATTATTAAGTACCTAGGAGAGATTTATAAGCATTTGAAAATACTGGAAATTTTCCCATGCCAGTATCTTTCAATGAACAGTCAGGCATTCAGCGACTTAGCTAGCCTATATTCTGGTTTTCACTTGAGAATTGTGTGCACGTGTTTGTAACCGCAGCTCCAGAAGGGTGCCTGAGTTTCCCAGCAGCCGTCTGTCTTTGCATGCAACTGTGGAGCCCACGTGAGCTTATTAGAGGTAGTTCTCTAACAAAATAATCTCGTTTTCTGTCTGGAAAGGAGAGTGTTAAGCTCCCGTGTTACTGATGGCATGTAGTACGCGGGCCACAGCTGTCTAAAAAATAGCTGAAGATGGTTCAATTTTTCGTTTTTCCTTGAAATACAAAACTTTTGGAATTCCCTACAACAAAAAAAAAAAGGCTTAAAATATCAAGAGTTATGCAAATCAAACTCAAGAAAATAACTGCAGGTTGCATCAGCAACTTAATCTCTGTCCCTTCTGCGTGCTTACATGAGGAACTATTTTTAATGACAATTACTGTCTCAGGGGACTCTCATTCACCTCCCAATCCAATATATTATGCACTTTGCATATGTAAAGCTGAGCGCATAACTGCACTAAAGCATTAGGTGAAGGAATGGCCAAGCATCCAGCACATCTCTGCCTTGTTCCTCCTAAATCAGTGCGGTTTGCACTGAATAAAGACTTTGTCCACTGGAGGAAGCCCTGTCTTGTGATGAAGGCACTGTGTGCTTAACAAGGGAATAATATCCCCAGGACAGGCTCCTATCGCGACTCCTGCACAGAGGCACTTTTATGTCTCTGAGCCTTGACACGCAAGCAAGTTGCAGAAGAGCTGCTGATCTGCGTGGACCCTCCTTTCCCGAGGGCGTGAGGCAATCTGGAGCATCTTATCCATCAGCCCACACGACTCTGCATCTACTAGCTGGAGCTAAGAGTGTGTATATACACAATGACCAAAGAGGACCAAGCAGAGTCATGCGTTAGCGCACTGCAGCTTAATTTTGTCATAAAGCTGTTAATTCTGCACTGCCAAAGCGATAATGCACGTCACTTCCCAGCCTCACGGTGAGGTGGTGTTACATTCATTATTGCCTTTGCTACTCAATGCCACTGTGTGTGTTTGTATTAACGGAAAGACTACAAAGAAAACGGTCACTGGGAGTGACGCACAGTGAATCCTGGGGCTATTCTATAGGAAAATAAAAAGAAATAAAGAACATGTGTGCTAAGCACTGGGCATACGAAATAGTGAAGAATGCAAGAGCCTAGTGAAAACTATCATAGTCTGTAATATGATGTGTTTGCCTGTCAGGCCTGGTTTGAAGCTGTTGACAGATGAAAAATAAACTAAAGGGTTTGGATGGAGGAGCAGTGGGGGGAAAAGACAAGTGCAAGAGCAAATATTAACGTGGACTTCCCCCGGAGCAGAGTTAGAACCACATTTCCCACTATTAACACAAGATCCCAGGACTACCTTATTTTCCTTAAATTGCCTAAGTTTGGCTTTGTGCTTTATCCAAGGTGCACCTGTACAACCTGTCTCTCTATTAGTTACAATGTTTACACGTTAAATGGCATTTTTCCCATAAAATGTGAGAACAACCATAGAAGATCATAATTATGCTGTGCTTAAGACTTCTATTCGTTATAATGCCCTTTCTGTTATGCAATACCTCTCCTATGAAACCTGGAGAAATAGTCTATTATGCTCAGGGTAGCCAACAAAGATCATTTGTGGGTCTCCAGGCTGATTTTATCTTTCCAGAAAATTAAAAAACAAGACACATCCTGGGCATTAAGCCATAATGCTAAAACAAAAAGAAGCACACGATGTGATAGCTCCCCTGTTTAAGGCAGTATTCTGTATGAGAGAAGTAGCAAGTGTTTAAAACTCATGCAAACAGATAGCTTTGCAGCTGTCTTCATACTGTTACTTAGTTTGTAAACTCTCCGGCAGTGCACAAAGAATACATCTTAAACTCTTGAGATATAATTGTTTTTGAAGGTGCCCACATGTTGGGTTTCTGGTTCTTTCCTGAATTCCATTTAATTCCCATACACCGGAGAAAACTGAAGAAATAACTCCTCAGGGTTCCTATGGGTTTCACTGCCTCCAAAGCCATCAGGAGTTCTCATGAAACTGCCTGGATGCTCTAGGAAACGAAGGAAGGGCTGAAGATCAAACCCGAAAGCAGCACCACCCAAGCTCAGGCAGGGTTCAGCTGCCCTTGCCATCTCCCAACACATGACATTATTCATCAGTGGAGCCTCAGGGGTGCAGCAAACACACTTCACTGCAATTCCTCTCCTCTGCCTCTTCTCTTGAGGTTTCTATGACTACTTTCTGTTCATGACCGTTAGGCCACTGATTCTACTAGCCTGAACTGTAGATACACAGTAGCACTGCTTCACATTGACTACTGTGCACCCTATATTCTGTTTTATGGGATATAAACCATGACTTTTGGCCAATGAGGACAGTACAGAACTCCAACATTAGCCAAAGCTTCACACACAAGAAGGAGCATATCAGTTTGCAGTGCTTGTTGAAAAGAACATGGAAATATTTCAGCACGTAAACGTGTGGATGAGATTAAAACACTGAAAGTGATGCCAAAGGAAATTAGAAACCTACTGATTCTGTCCAGCTCTGACAAGTTCTTAACTTACGTTTTTGGAGGCAAGGAAGCTCATGCCCTTTGCCACCTGGTAAGAAAAGCTTAGTAGATCTTCAACATCTAGAGCGAGCTCATCATCTTCCAACATAGAAAGGGTAACGTCCTGATCGGTGTAGGATCCTATGCAATATAAACAGCAGCTTTTGAGTGGACGAGGTATAATCATTTAGAAACAGATTCGTTTTACATTAAACAAAATAGTTACTTAATAAGTATCAGACTAGAGACACATAAATAGCCAACCACCAAAAAGCCAAAAGTAATCCTGATACTCCATTTAAGTGAGAAGAAAAAACAAGACACTGTAATTTATCGTATCAGTCTTTCTTAAGCCTTCTCGTATCAATTAACAGGTTTTAATTGTCCCCATCCATGACAGAAAAGTATGATAAAACTGAAAAAAATCCATGAAGCCCTCCTCTCTGCACTCCTGCCAGCAAACAGAATTCATTGTCAGTCTACTCACCAGACTTCACTGGTCTTTTTTTATCAGCTTTTGGTGGGACTGCGTATGACACTCCTGGTTTCATGTCCATGTACTCATTGGCAACATCACTGTAAAGGCAGCGGATGAAAAGAAACACAGTTTAGTGAAAACGGTCTCAAAAGCCAGCCAAACAAAAAGCCAAGGTTATGCCAATCTTCTGAATATCATGCTTTGCAAACGATCAGTAGATTGGAAACTCATGGGTGCGTAAAAAAGACGAGGAAAGGCCTGTACAGAAAGAGAGGTTTGTCAGTACAGCTAATGAAAGGTCTCAAAGTTTGGAGTTTGGCTTAGGTGAGCAAACAAAACCTTTCATACGTATACTGTTTATACAGACTTCATTCTCTATAAATTAACACCCAGATGTTTCACAGGACCTGCTAGTGCTTCCTCCTTCTGCTCAGGGCAACTTCTACCAGAATATTTCAGCAGCTCAAATGGTAATTGAAATGCAGAAGACAAATGGTAAAAGATGTTAAATGTAGAGATTCCCAAGTTCCAAAGGGGATTTGTATATATTTCAAAGAATCAGCCGAGGCTTGGGACAGCCATCTGCTACATTTTTTAAGTTTAAGTTCTCTTATTGCTATATATAATTCAAATGTACAGATTTTCATACTATATGGGTTATAAATATACAGTTAGGCACCTTTAGAAATGATGGATGTACTTTGGCATTTTTCACTTCATTGCCATTAGAACTCATACCCATAACCCTTCCTTAGCCTGAAATATCTGTTTCGTTTATGAACAATAAATGCAGCCACAGAGCTAACGCGGAAAGGAGTAATGAGATCACCAATAGCTTTAGTCACCACCACAAACACATCCGACACATTCAGCAGCTGCCACTTTACAGTGAATACTAACACGAGAATTTGGTAAATACTCCGCTGTTAATACCTCAGTTTACAGTATGTGCTCAAGCGGTGAGATTCCCGCACTGAGCAGTGGGCACACCTCCAATGGCAAACCACAGCTTTGTGTTCATCACCTCAGTGGCCCCAACCACCCTGGGGCATCACCAGCTATCCATATATTACCGTGGCACAAACAGCTCCACCAGCGCTACCTCTTGCTGGGACAAAGGACTTCACCACTTCCTAAGGGTCTGCCTGGTTCTTTTGTGTCTGCCAACAAAAAGTAATGGGCCCACTGGGGCAATAAAACAGGCCTAAAATAAAAATGGGCAGGTATTGTAACAGCCCCTCTGTTTTGGCAAGTTATGTTTCCCTCGCTTTGCAAAGGGAAGGAGCGAGCAGGAAATCTGCTTGGAAACATATCTGGAAAGAGCTCTGGGCTGGTATCTAACACAGAGCGGTTAAAAATATACAGATGAAGTAACTGAAAAAAGCCCAAAGTACGAGAGCAGTCTCAGAATCGTGACACGGGTCGTGTCATCACAAAATCTAGCGAGCTATCGGTGGCAGCCTGCCTCTGATACTGTAAGGCACTGGTCTGATTTTGTAAGAAGTCATTTCTGAAGGCAGGAACTTAAGAGAACTCAGAGTATTAACACCCCAACACCGGGGGGGATTGTCATTCAAGCTGCTAAATGAGCACTGCCAACGTTTAACAGGAACGATAAACACAAATACTTGTGAAAATTGGAGCCAAGAAGTTGAATGAAATAACTACAGGAAATTTGATAAAGAAGTAAAACAGAGAGTGTATGTATACACTCAATTGCACTCTGTTAGAATAAACCACCCACTGTACAAATCATCTCTTTAATTAAATTGTTTCCTTGCACAGCAAAGAATCTTCAAAGCCTGCTGCATGAAAGGTTTCTCCACGTCTCTTATCCCTAATAAACTTTGATATCTCCTCCTCCCCAATCTTCTAAAAACACAAGTACGTTTCGGCAGGTCATACTTACGCTGCAGGCTCTGCCTGATGCAAAAGGTTCTCGTAAACCACCGTTTCTGCATGTTCTTCATGTTTGGGACAAATAAATGAATCTCGTTTCCGTCTCAGAAAATTTAAAAGATCACCATAGCAGCAATATTCTGTAATGACCAGCGTGGGACCTGTAGATGTACGTGAGGTTAAGAAAGCAGGTGAGTATTGTTTTTAAAGCAGAAAACCTTACATAAAGATAGCATTCAGCCAAGCACACAGGCTGGGTTATTAAAAATCACACTGCCTAGTGCTGTCTAGACTTGAAAAGTTATAGAAAAGTAACCCGGCATCTTCCCTTTCACAGATCAGCAACTATGGTCCAGCTAAAGCTGTGTCGCTCCCAATTAATTTCCCCCCTGTCAATAGCATTGCATTGTACAAAAATTAAACAAATAAGTCTTTTTCTCTTTCTTCATGTGATAATGTTTCTGGCCAGACACATCTGTTTGATTTTGCTCACTTCCTGAAGGAAGTTATTTGTTCCAAACGTTAGAGTAATTCAAGCTTCAAACATTAATCCTTTTGATTCACTTCTGTTTACAGTAGAGCTTCACACTCCTCCAGTAATGTTTTGGAAATGATGTAGAGTGTTATATTCTGCAGTATAATAGGAAAAATCATTCAAACAGAACAGCCTGCTGCGACAGAAAACTACATTGCACAAGGTCTTAGAATATTAAAATGAAATCGGAAAGGAGAATCAAGTCATCTCCAGCACGGATGTTTATAGATCAAATATATGTTTTCTGAGTGAATGACTCCAGCTATGGCCCTTGAATATGTAATTGCACTGCCTGTTATTTCATCTGTAAGGTTATTCTGTACCGCCGTTCCCTAACCTCACTAGCGTATTTCCATTTTTCTGCAGTTAAAAATTATAGCTTTCCTAATAGCAAAAGCAGTGTTTGTGGCGGGATTTTCTTAGAGACGCCACATTTTTTCAGCTGAGACAGACATGCACTCAGGCCCGCGAGTCTGCTTTGTTGACTGCTTAAGCAAAATTGTTTCATCCTATTTTTAAATCGTTAAATGTGAAAGTGAGAAATGTTTTGCCTCCATCTAACACTATGAATTTTTACAAGCTCCTTTTCTTTGAAAAATGAAGCAAAAACTTAAAGAGCAAATATTTGTGTAAGAAGCAACACCATCTTTCATATTAAAATGCACATAAATTAAAAATACAGGACTGTATCACTCTGTATTGACACTTCAGCTGTTTTGTGGCTTTTACTATGTATGAAAGCAAACTTATTAAGTGAATATTAAAAGTGAAACATTTGGGTTGTACGGTAATTTATTTGGAAAATTCTTTTCCTCAACTTTCTGCTGCTTAAAATTTGTAACTTCAGTGGTGCCTTAACAGATACATTTACAGTTTAAACAGAAGGCTGGAAGACTATACAAGACCGGCCTGTTGACTTCACCTTGGATACCAACAAGGAACCAGTTCACATCTCTTTTCTCATTCACGAGAAACAGTGTGGTTGAGGGAAAAACTTTGTTCATCTCTCAGGAAGAAAGCGCACAATGGCTCACATAAAAGAGAGTAACAGCAACCTTCCTTTATAGCTGCAGCTACAGCAGTCTCATTACTGCTTTTAGGATGAGCCTAAAAATCTCGATTCAGGGATTCGCCGGTGATAGTCATGATGAACTGCAACCTGCCTAAGCAAGAAATGTATTTAAGGTTTCTGCATTTGGCGGCACTGGATTCTTCTTCTCAAGGTTCCTCCTTCTGGCAATAAAAAAGGAACAGAAGTAATCGATAATCTGTTGATAACCCCACCTCCGATAGTGCAAGCTCCAAGCAGATTCACGATATTAATGTGGTTTCCAAGGTAACTCAGCACTTTAAGCTCTGACATCAAGGCTTCTCTTTCTGTTAAATGGGCGCTTGCTGCAAGGCAAAGCACAATGTTCAGTACGTAACACGCCAGCCAGAAGAAAGTGAGAAAAAATTGTACAGTACATTACAGCAACTTACGTTTTAACATCTTTACTGCTACTGTCATAGCAGCATCAGATTTAAATAGACCATAAGCAGTGGCTTCGACAACTTTTCCAAAAGCTCCAGCACCAAGGGTTTTACCTAATAAAGCAAAACAAAATACTCTGTAACAACTTGGATCACTTCTCCCTGAAGGGTTCAACATTTTATTTTATGATATCAAGGAAGCTATTGTAGATACATCTGCTTGCTTTTTGTCCCAAGGTAAGTATGAGCAATTATCACTATTTGCATTATTGCACAAAGCCTTTTTGACGAAACCCTGCTGTGTTTGACCAAAGTCTCATATGAGACCTGAAGGTTTCACCTTGCAGCTGAAATTAAATAAATCTAAACTAACCAAAACTCAACCGGTTTCTAGGAAATTCCCATTTGTGATCATAAGGAAGTTGCGTTGGGTCTATGTAAACATAGTTGTTTCCATTTATTTCTTCAACAACTTTCCACTGAACTTCATATTTGGGTTTCTGGAAAAGAGAGAGAACGGCTGTCACTACTGAAGCCTCCGGAGGCAGCTCACACACTTTCCTAACTCGGGCAGAGGGGCTTCTGATTTTACCTGCAAATATATGTACACCAGGATCATGACTATGATGCACATCAGTCCTGCAGCGACTCCAAACGCGATTAGTAAAGGGGTGAAAAGGGTATGGGTACGGATTTGTTCTGGAAAGGAACAGAGAAAAATTCTGCTTAAACACCGAACAAGAAAAACTATATTAAAGAGTTGCAGGTGAAAATATTTCCTTGGTTCTTCCTTGTGAAACATGGTTCGGGGTTTTGACTTTCCCAGATGTGTTCCAGGTCTACCAGAACGGCTTTCCTGAATGAGCTGTGGGGGACAGAGCTGGCACAGAAACCATCCAGTTCGCTGCCTCGGGAGTCTCTGCTTCTTCAGTTCAGGAGGGGTGACACTCAGTCAAGTTAGGTTAAAGAAAGAAGCTTTTTTTCTGAAGTCCTAATTTCTTGTCTTTTTCCCCCTCCAAGTATGATCTCTACAGCACAGTCTTTACAAGTAGAGGTTGCGCCGAGTTGCGAAGGAATACCATCCCAGTAAAAACCACCCGCCCCAAATCTGGCTTATTTGTTTATATGTTGTATCTGGGTGTAACAGAGAAAAAAAGAAGCAGCAGAACATTTGATTTTGCAAAGAAGAGCGGAGATTTACAAACACACTTCAAGTCATCTATGTTCTAGTGCTGTTTTTTCCCCCACAAACCCACAACTACTGCTATAAAACTCTTAAGCCCTTTTGCAGTACGTTGTTGTTACTTCTCTTACAACAGCAGGGCCCTTAGGCTCCAGTCAAGTTCGGGACCGCATTTTCCTGAGACATTGTAAAAACATTAAAAAAAATGCAGTTTTTCCTCAAAAAATAAAACGATGGCCTAAATAGTTAAAACAGACAAAGACAGGAAAAGAAAAAGGGGAGAGAGTGAAGGAAAGCCAGCGTAATGCTGTAGGTGGTTTGCCCCTGTGCTGCACAGACAGAAGAAAACCAGCTACCTACTGCGCTGCAGATCTGGTGCCGTAAAAAGATGGTACCAAAGTATTCCTTGAAAAATTAAAGCAATGCTTTGACAGGCACAACACGTAGCATAGTACGTTATATGCTCAGCCACAGCACCACAAACTTTCTTATGGCAAAGGTAAACGACTTAAAATCCTCCTGCAGAAAGAGCTGAATGTCACCCACGTTTTATGGTCTCATCCACTCCCGCCATTACCTTTAATAGCAAAGTTGAAGAAAACAGAGCTCCTGTCCCCATTGCTGGAGGCCTCGCAGCACACGGTGCCGGTGCTCCTGAACATGCTGGCATTAATGGTGCTTTCAACCAGGATTCGTTCAAACGACGGCACCGATGAATTTGTGTAACTGATTTTGACATCCATGGGGGATATTGTCGGTGAATCAAAACACCTGGGAGAAACAACACTGACAGTTACCTGCCATGGATTGCTACCTGGAATGGATGACAGGTCCTGCTGCTGAGGCAGACAGTTACTGCCAGACCATCAGATAAAAAAACGACACTGCTCTACAAAGGGGTTCAGCTGAAGCTCTTATCCTTGAAACTCAGCCTACTCATGATGTCTCATTGTCTTGTGGGTGAAATGGATACATACACCAAGACTGGCCCAACCAGGCACCATGAGGCCTTTGCGTTTGCTTTTGGCTAGAGATACCTACAGGTCTGTAAGTCCGCTGTGGGTTTTGTACCATTCAACCTGCATCTCCAACTTCAGCTTCGAGCAGTTGTGGAGTTGTGGTCTATTACCTACTCTTGAAAACTTTCCCCAAGCATCGTTTTATCACAGCACAAAAAAACCACATGGTGTACATACACCACCTTCAAGCTTATATGCAGCCAGAAAATAGCCAGTTCTCTTCTCTCAAGATGCTGCCTCTCCTTCATATGTCACATACTTGCTACATGAGCACGCAGTTAAGACAAAAAAAAAGTGCTATTTAAAAAAAATTAGGGAAATAACAATTATTTTAGGCATAAAAAAAATTACGCGGGTGGGAGACCTATGACTTCCTAGTACGAGATCTACAACCATGGTGGAAGTCAACCAAAACCTTAAAACATGCTTCACAAATGCTCACTTCACAGTGAAATTCTGCAATCTTTTCAGAAATGTGGTAACCAGACACCAGGTTTTATTCATAAATTGTTTACTTGTCATATGCTTCATGTGAATAGAAATCTAATTACTTTATGTGAATAGAAATCTAATTACTTTATGTCTTGAAAAGTTATATCATCGCACAATAAAACAAAAGATAACAGCCATATTCACAAGTGATTCTGTGATTGTCATTCTGTGAAATTGCATAGAGAACGCGTGTCATCAGGGGCCAAACTGATACAAACCTTAGCTAGCTTGCAGCAGGGCGAAACTTTGGCTTTTACTTTTCTGCAGCAGAAAATGTTGGTTATTCCCCTTTCAAGGACGGAATGCAAAGGGGAATAATGAAACGTACCCCTGCCTTCGCCTCAAACCACTGCAAATAATGCAATGCCAAAAATGATGAAAATGGTGATGCAACGTTTGAATGTAACTGTTACCGAGTCATTTTATGTTCTTAATTTTTAATTATAAGTTGGGTGTGTTGCATTTAGAATAACCTTTGGAGACTCTGGTTTACTTAACTCACCTCTGCTCGGTGCCTGGGCAAAAATACCAGTATATGGTAGGGGCTGGGAATCCAGCTGCAACGCACTGCAGAATACCATTGCTCAGTATATCCAGGGTGAGAATCTCCGGTTTTGCTGCAATAAACAAAAACGAGAGTCACAGATTAGGGGAACGCAGATTTTGCGTTGCTATTTGCACTTCACCCCAGCAACTTGTGTGCATCATCGTCCGTAGAATTACTCAGGTGCACAGAGCTTTGGATGTTCAAGGGTGTCCGGGTCTGAACTGGTATCCCGCAAGCACTGGCCATCTGCGAAAACACCAGTTCTACACTGAATGCTCAGGCTGGATTTCAGAAAAATGCCTTACTTCCACTCAGTATTTGGTTTGACGAAAGATCCCAAACCAGCAAAGCCCACAGCTTAAACAACCCAGAGAAGAAGTGTGTGCTTGGAATGACAGCGCAGTTCCCGTTCCTGCACAGCATGACTTTTACCCGCCTGTAAAAAGGACAGTTTCTTCACAGTTAGAAGTGTACTAAATCTGTCAAACCACATCTCTCTTACATCTACCCTCTGTATTAAATATTACCACCGCAGCCAGAACAGGAACTACGGTGCAAGGCAACCAGTGCAGAGAGAGTTCCCGCAGAGGACATGCGTCCCTCTAACATATCGCTACTGAAATGCCCTACTGCCTACCTCTCTGAAACACTGCACACCGAGGAAGCTAATATTTCGCTGAACGTATTAGCTTTCCTAACAGTAATTCGTGATTCCTGTGGTAGTGTAGCAAGCCATCTGGCCAGCCAATGCCTCCTGCCGCGTCCTGCACCGGAGCCGGTCCTGCGCTCGGTTCAGGAGCTGCTGTTTTGAGTATGGTGGGAAACCAGAGCCATCAGATGGACTTCACAGTCATTAGTTCAATGTCACAGGCTTCAGCCAAGGGCACCGCCAACGCAGTTCTGGCAAATATTAGCAAGATGTTTTTCTTGGAGAAACTTGAATTAGAGGCCTCATTTCCCATAACTACCTTGGCTTCCTTGCAAAATCACCCAAAAATAAAAGATAATGGAAAAAACCCAGACTGTATTGCAGTGATGCTGCTCACCTGACAGCTACAAGTTAAGACTCCATTATCAGTTAACACAACTTTACAGCAGTGTGAGATGAACTTCTAATACTCTAGAAAGTTGTGAATCTGTATAGAGTACACTGGGAAAATGCCAATTTATTTCAGATAAAATCCACGTACAAAGACTGCACGGTGTTAGTTTTTAATGAATATTCTACTTGCTGATTAAATTAGAGGCAATAAAGCACACGTATATTCTCAATCACATAGCATCTCCTCATGACTCATGTTACAGGAACAGAACGTTCTTTCATTTCTAAATCCGCATGTTGTGCTCTATGCAAGCCACCAAGGACCAAACATTGTGGCAAAACGTTGGGACGAATTTTCAGCATTACTCATTTGGTGAGGAACTTTTTGAGAGCGCACAGCATCTCACTCACCCATCTCATTCCCTTGGTGCTCACGGAATACACGTAACCCGCATTTCCCAAACTCCTATCAAAATGGTTGGATTGTGAAATTGTAATTAGCTAATCTACTACCCATGTGCGAGCAATTTGTTTAGGTATATGCTGTGTTCTAGGCAACATTACAATGCAATGTAATTCAAGAAATGAGAGAAATGAAAAGTCAAATGTAAGAGGAAAATGAACATTAAGCCCCGGAAAACAAATATTGTGCCAGATTTGGGCTGCATCTAACACTTTTGAGTGAGGGAAACGAAAATGCCCATATTAGTCAGGATTTTTCCATGGTAAAAACCTAACGCAATAAAAGCACGTCCCCGTGGACTCACCCTGCAGCAGCAGGGGGTGACGAGAAGCCACACAGGGCTGAACGCCTCCGGCAGCCCGGGCAAAAGTGGTCCGGCCCCGGTGCCACGGGGAGCTGAGCTGCAGCAGGCGGCCGAGAAGAGCCCACCTGAGAGCAGCTCTACCCTTGACATCCCTGGCGACGCGCTTTGATGTGGTGATTCGCGTGCTCAGCCTCTCCCCACCAGCCCAGAGCCCTCCCGAGCCCCTCCGGCTCAGAGAAATTAAGGGATGCGTTTCACTCGCGGCAGTCGAGAGCCCCCACCCCACAAAGCTCCGTACCCGAGGGGACAGAGGGGGCGGCTGCCAGCGTCACCCCGGGCTGCGCATCTCAGCACCTGCACCCCTTTCCGGCAGCCGGAGCATCTTCCTCACCCACCAGTGTAGGTGCTCCAGGGGATGCTGGAGCAAAGATGGACTGGCTTTGGCAAACAGATGCCACGCTGTCACTGAGCATCTTCTTTTTAAAAGAGATTTAATCGTGCTAGATTTTACGACTTTCACTGCCTAATTACCCCTGGTATCAGACAGGCTCCTAATGACTAGACTTTGCTTACTGTTTCAGCTTTAACCCTTTAAATATTTAATGTTTCATTGCATTACTTGGCATATATACATATTGCCTTCCATACTCAGACATTAGATGTCTTAAACTTCTAATTTCACTAAGTTTATTAACTGCTTTTCAGCTTTTATTAATGTTGATTCTGAATGCAGCAAAGAGGATTTCTAAAAGGTCACTCCATTTTTAACTCAATGCTCTTGTGCATTTAATTGCTTTCTAATGCTGATTTCCTTTTCTTCATCATTAACAAAGTAAATGTCTAAAAAGTAACATTTAATAGGTATTGTCTGTCATCGCAGTCAAAGAGAGAGCTTTCCTCCTGGAGCCACATTTTCTGGATTGGAACAAATCTTTTTATAATATCACGGTGACTCCTCATTTGTTCACTGCATATTCCAAGGACAGGGAAATCGCCGCGCTTGGCTTCATGTGATCCGTAATACCATGACCAGTTTTCTCTTTGCAGCATGAGCCCCAACTGCACAGGTAATATTTTGTTGATTATAATTAAGCCCAGATATTATTTTGCACTAAACTCAGATACTAGTTGGAAGATTCCTCCACTAATTGCTAGACACACCGTACCTTGACACTCTGGAGATTTCTACAATTTCTTAATTGTAACTCAGTTCAGCATGCTGCTTGTCAAGTTGTAATTTTCTTTTTGGCTCCTAATTTCAGAGCTCCTTCCTTACTTTATGTCACATTTACTATGACTGACTACATTACTTTTTTTTTTTAAGCAATTTAGTATTGTTTCAGATTAGCATATGCAATTGCTAAATGTGTTTAAATCCAAGGCAAGCGTTTCTGCACAGGGTTTTTCATGTCTTTCAGCAAGTGCTTCGGCATTGATTCTTGTTTATGTGAAGACACTCTCCTGATTATGAATCCTGTTTTACCTGTTTGATTACTTTCTGCTGATTACTCGACCAAGCCAGAAGTGTAAACATCACGAGCTACATCCCAGGAATTTATGTGAAAACCCCAATGACAACAATGCCAGGTCAGGACACACCATTAGATCGGGATCTGACCCACCCACACATGACTCACAGTGACAAATAATATGTTGTACAGTTTGTGTTTCACACCTAAATGATGACCATCTTACAAACCACTGAAAATGTGAGGTTATTTTTCTTAAAAACAACTCCCTAGAAGGATCAATCCATTTCACCTCTTCCTTTCAAACTGAAATGAAAACCCATTTGCAGGAGCTTAGTCAAAATGCCAAAAGAAACTCTTTTTGAGTCAGGTGTGTCCAATCCATCTGCTTCAGCAATATCTGCAGTCCACCCAGGGCCACAGCGCACGATAACCTGGGCTCTACTGCGACACCTTAAATGTCCTCATTGCATCCCAAGGCTGATCTTACTATTTACAAGACCAGGAGTTGAATCAAGAGGGGAGAAGACTTGCATGCTGCTGAGGGCACAGACAAGCCATTCAGAAGAACTAAGCCATTCACGTTCCCTCCTGCCTCGGCCATACTGCTCCACCATACCATGACCCCAGGGGTTCTCAGCTTTTATCAAGCAGCAGATTCCTCAAAAGCAGCAACATGGAAGCTCTGCACTGAGAACCAACACTTTATGATGACAAAACTACGGTCGTTTTTTTTTAAGTTATTGTGCCCGGATTGCTCCCAGCAGAGGCCGGGAGAGCTGGGAGGCCCACGAACAGCCCCTTGCTCCAAGCGCACGTACGGTGCTGCAAGTCAGAAAACACCATCCAGCCTCATCTGAACTGACAGCTCCACGGACAACCTGCAATTTCTCCCATTCCTTCCCAGTAATTACACTTCTGGCTCAACAATTTGCTCTGCTAATCTGTAAAATAGTAGAATTATCCCTCATGACTGTAACCCACACTTATCCATGGTGGCAAATGACATCTGAGGTCGCCAGTGCCCTCATCTCAGAAATCACAGCCAGGAAATGGAAAAGGCACAAGAATACCAATGATAACATTCACAGATGAAGGAAGAACTGCTACGTTCTGAAAGGAGCCCAAGTGACATTTCTAGAACCAAACCACAGCATTGCTAACAGTGACGCTACAAATGTTGACCTTCAGTGACAAACGAGAATAATTCAGAAGTTAATATGTAGGATTTTGTGCATTTGTGGAAGTCTCAACAGTGCTCTGCATTAGCCTATGCCCAGAGAAGGACACATTGCTGCTGAAGCACAGCAGCAACACAGAACTGCACTTGCTGCACGTTCACTCACTTTCTATACAGTTCCTCCTGCTGGGCTTGAAGGCATCATTGTCTACTTCACCTCAGTTTCTCCATTCTGCCTGCAGTTCCCTCCCGGTTTAATTTTCCTTAAGCTTGGCCTTTAGCATCTGCCAATATTTGTCTGCTGACAGCATTAAATTCTCTAACAGGATGGCTCTACTAAGAAGGACAGGGCTTCCTGAAGGTTTCATTGAATTAATTTTGAAGTTTAGCTTTTGCCTTGAAAAAGGCTATTTGGATCCGAGACCGATGCTCTTTTTTAACAAGCACATCCCAGAGATGACAGCACACGCGTTTGTAAAGCTATGCAGATTTCTCTAAAACAATGGTGATCTATATTATTATACAGAAGTATTTATATGCCAAAGGGCACAAGTGAATAATTCTCCTGACAAGCTTTCAAACTCTGCATCCAACTCAAATAAATGAACGACAATTAATAGCTTAACTTAGCTGCCAAAAATGCAAATCATAATCCCTGTATATCCTGCTCCGCCTTAAATTATCAAAGGTTTATGGTACATGCTTATTTTTGCGATCATGTTTCCAGGTGCTGCAGTTTTTTTCCTGCATAAACTATCTAGCTGCTCTCTGGTAACCTCTGGAATACGTTTGCTAGAATGTAAGGTCACGCTGGATAGTAGGTGGATTTGTGTAAGTACTCCGCACTTTTATATCTTGACATTTGAATAGTCTTCCAGCATGTGCTTCTCTTCAGAAAGCCTCTCATATGCTGAACCACACTGTGACATCTTGTGCATACATTATGTTGTATAAAATACAATGACTGTGATAATGAAATATTTCAGACTGTTCACTTTACTTACTTTTCACATAGACATTAAATGTTACGGAGGAGCTGGCATCAGAATTGGACACAAAAAATGTGTAAATGCCTCCTTCTGTTCCTTTTAATCGGGTAAGGTGAAGTTCACTTGTATAACTGTAAAGAAAAAAATTAAGCATTACTGACGCTCACAACTTGCGGTGAACAGACAATTGTACAAAAGCTAAGGAGGGAATTATCAGCATGGTGTCTTCTTCTGCAGACACCGTCCCTGCCAACACTCTTATCTTGCATTATGACTGCCTTTGCACTACAGCATCCAGAAGCTGTGCCGCTTCTACCACCCAGGTGCGTGCCCGCATGACAGCCCAGCGCCAGGCTCGGACCCTGGGCATGTACCACCACCTGCCCCTTTTCTCCATGAGGGGGGAACCCAGGTAACACAACCACACGTGCTAGATGCTACACTGGATTTTTGGAGGACCAGGGCTCAGGAGAGAACAGTGCTCGGTAGAAATAAAAGTGTAAGCTTTTGTCCAGAGCACTGGGCTCTGCTGTGGTGGTGGAGGGAACCTCTGCACACAAACAGCTTTACATTCTTATTTTCGCTTATTGGGCAGGACTGGCATCTTGTAGGTGAGTAGTGAGTTTGTGGTCCGCTGGTCCTCAGATGGTTTGATGAGCTCAATGCTGTTCCACAGAATAGCATCAGCAGACTTTGCACCAGTTAATGTGGTAAGCCATGTGGACTACAAGATCTTTTATAATCACAGTTTTCTCACCATCTCTCCACTTTCATCCTTCCAGAGCAGACTCTAGTTTGCTGTTTCAAAGTGCAATCGATAGCACTTACAATCATTCATATTACCTGTTATTGCCCACAGTCTTGAACTTGACATAATGGTCTGATGAATTCTGTAATGTTTCGTTCATGTACATCCAGACTTCTTCCCTCGGTTTCGGATATGCCTCATATTCAACTGTTAAATTTCCATTTTGTCCTGCGTTTATATCTATTGTGGTATTCATTGTTGCAAACAAACGGACAAATCCTTTAGCTGATGGCCATAAGAGGAGAAGAAAAACAATTTCAGGGCCATTTAGAAGATTGCCAGTACTCTAACCACACTTAGACTACTTCAAGATCTAGTGATCAAACACCCAACTGCGAAACAGGAAACCTTATCTACAAAGCAGAACTTGAACCCTCACCTGCCAAAACCAAGGCCACTGGCTATATATAGCCATGAGGCACAGGACTCAAAACAGCATTGAGTGCCTTAACAGAAATAATTCCATCTTCTGGCAATAAATAGCCTCTATTTGCTTTTGGAAAAATGCAAGCACGTGCTTCCTTTGACTCAAGTATTCACATTTTTCCAAAAAATCCAAAAAATGTATGGTACAAAAGAAACGCTAAGAAAAAAGCAAGATAAATTGATCATTTATGACAATATACTAGAGTATTTAAGGTTTCTTTGTCAAGTGTAATTAAGAACGACATTACAAATGAAGCTATTAAAAACTGTAATTAGAGAAAAATGTGCTAAGTCCACAGGCCTGGATACCAATTGTCTTAAACTAAGGCATTTCTGTTCATCTACTGCTGGGTCTTAATCTTTTATTTGGCAGATACCATTTATCACTGTGCAGTTCCGTTCCAAAATACCATGTGGAGCGGCATCCTTACTGCAATGGTTTTAATTTCATTAATAAACTCATCAGCTTCAGGATTATTCACTTTGAAAAGACAAATTTTTCAGTCCTATTACGAAAAACTCATATGGGAATTATCAGTTTGACAGGCAGACTGCAATTACAATGAAACACATTTACTGAGAGAGCTTGAATTTAGACCAAAAGTCAATCTCGGATCCCTGCTTCTTCCCGCTTCCTAGTAATCAAACTGCTGTGGCCAGCTGGGCACCTGAGCTCGGGAAAACCGAAGCCAGCGGGGCTTGCTGAAAGCATATGGAGCTGCCAGAGCACTTGACAGCTGCTTCAGAGAAGAAAGGATGAAGTAAACTCACAGCAGGCAGGTACTCTCTAAAATGCTCTCCATCATTAGAAATGAGAAGAAAGGTTTTAAATCTGGAAACTGAAGATTTTTAGTTCCCTCGCAGAGCTTTTTTTTTCTATTTTCTGTATAAACACAGGATCCCCTATGCACCCTAGATTCAAAATCAGACCCAAGAGCCTGCAAATAAAATTTTATGATTGTGCTATCAGTCCCCAAAACAGTTCTAGAAATTGTTTATGATTAAATAAATCAACTGTTAAAAAAAGTAATTAGGAAATTTACCAAAAATACCCATTATTTGCTGTAAATCTTTTGGTTAATGTTAAAGCCACAGCTATTTAGAAACTGATACAACCCCAGGATCTTTCCAGTACACACCATATACCCCTTCCCAGGACTCTGGACACTGGCACAGTTCAGATAAATATAATCAGTTTGAAAATGAATCGTGAAAGGAATCCAGGAGATAGATTATTTTTTTTATTTTAAGTCATATTTGAGAGGGTCGGGAGAGAAAAGTATCTCAAAAAGGAAAGATTCCAGCTTTTCTCTGGTATTTTTTATTACGTACAAACTTTGCATTTTACTAAACACAAACTTGTTACTTTATTTTCTACTTTTTATAATGCCATGCTTTATTTTAGTCCCCAGACCTTCCAGAGTCAATCCTTTTTAAAGCCACATTTGCATACATAGTAGTCCTAAGAATTTCTTTAGTTAAGAACTTCCCTCCTCTTTCAATAAAAGCTTTCATATTGTTCCCCTTGGGTAAAAGATTTTCTTTCCTACTTCACACTGTTTCACTCTTTTACATACGAATTTAGTCTCTCCAGTAAAAAAATGAGGAAAACATCCCCATCGTTATGAGCCCTACCCCCTCGAATGGCCGAGCAAGGTCAAGGGCACTCAAACCTCTGCTACTCTGCTGAAGATCTGACCCATATAGGTCACACACTTCTGCTTTCTAAGTTACGGAGAAAGCAAAACACGCAATGTTGCAGGAGTAGCTGTGCAACAGAAAAACAGATTTGAAAAGGAAAAAGGATCCAAGGCTACACTTCCCGCAGTTACTACACCCTTGAATGGTGAGGAACTGAAACGGTTGTAGCCAACTACGCAGACGTCTTCAGAATGATCTTATTATCTATACCAACATGTCCTTAATTTATCAAATTAGCAGGTTTCAGCCGCTTTAAAATTCAAAAGGCACTGTGTGTCACCCAAGTTAATACATAGCAGATTCTAAACGAGTCTGTTATTAAACAAGAGGAGGGAGGGAGTTCGCTGACTGTTAAGGGACACGATCCAAAACCTGGGGAAGTGATGGATAGTGGATTTATCACGGGGGCAAACTCCGGAACAATTTCATGCTGCCTATGCACACTGCAATGCTCCTTACGGCATTATTTTAAATAGAGGTACATATATAGCGTCTATGTAAAAAACATTGACATGCCGATGTCAGCGAAATTTCCCGTGCTTGGAAGGCAGGTATTAAAGATACGCTTTGTGCTTGCGCTGCCAAATTACTTAAGCGTAGGGATAGCACCAGGCCAAGGTAAATTACTTGCTTCATTAAGACTGGATTAAATTTAAAATTAAACCAGGAAGGATGAGACAAACCAGAGAGATGGAAACACCGTTGGATGGTTGTTCTAACATCACATTCCAGTAACATGCAAAGGCTTATAGAAATTAAAGTAGTCATACACACCACAACACTTCCTCAGCCATCCCATATGGTACCAGTCAGCAATAACCTTTTAATAAAGCAACTTTACTCACTGAGGTTTGAGGGAAAGGAGAGAGGTGGAAGGGATGGCTCCCCAGTGTTCTCACTTTCCACCTCCCGCTCTTGGAAATGTTAAGGTTTCTACAAGAACTATTTACCTAGTGCCTTCAAGGTTACTGTGGCATTGGTTTTTCCGAAAGGGTTTTCTGCTTGGCATGTGAATTCTCCAGAATCATTAACTCCCACTGAACGGATGTTCAATGTTAATTTCCTTTCGTATCCATAATCACCCAAATTTCTGCTTTTGCTTGTAACAATCTGTCGGTAAAAAACAATTAACATCTAAAACACTGTGTATGCAGCATCTTTCCTAGATAAATTAAAAATAGAAGTAATTATAACTTTGCTATATTAATATTCATAACTTTAAACCGGAATAATAAGCCAGCACGACAAACCTGTCACTAGACTCTCTCCATGCAAAACAAGTGTGTGATCAGCTGTCTTTGGGAGATAATGTCCTCTCTTCAGTCCTATCCCCTCCCCTTATTCCTCGTCTTTTTCCTCCCCGAGCTCCACTGTAAGGCAAGAATACGTGTGTTTGTGTGTGTGTGTGTGTGTGTGTGTGTGTGTGTGTGTGTTTACCTGCCCTGAGAGAGCCAAATGGGAGAGACCAGCCCAAGCCACAAAGCTGAAACTCTAATTTCTTCAAACATCTCAATCATATGGAGAAAGGGGTGTTGTGCCCATCAGACCCAGTTCGCTCTGGCTAAATTTCTAATGCTGCTGAAGGTGAGGAACTGACGGAAGGTTTTATTTGCGCTAACAACGCTTCTAGCTGTAGGGCTTGACGCAAAATGAACACTGGGTCTTGACTCCCCTCATGCTCAGAAGCTGCAGCTATTGTAAAAAGCCATTGCAGCTCTGAAGTGTGGTTCACAACTCAAGTGGTGCCTAAAAATCACTGAACTCTCTAATGGTTGCAATGCTTCTCAGTGAATGACAAGAGAGAATTTAAGGTACTGAAGCCTCATTTTAAACCGGGTCGCTCTATGCCCCGAGGCCACAGCGTCTCTTCATCGCAGACATCCTGCAGAGAGACGTGGTCATGGCACGCTTTACACGGCATCCTTGCTCTGGAACCCACACTCTGCTGCTCAGTCCATAGCAATCCAGATTTATTAATCTTACAGGCAACTGGAAACCTCATTTTCTTTCCAAAGCATTGAGTATATCATGACTCTATGCCTATGTATGCGTGCTGGAACTAAGTGAAAAATAAATGCTTTGAGGTGTTGACTTTAGTTTCTGTGAGAATGCTCCATGTGGCTGGAAAGACTGATAAATTTACACTGATTAATCCAAATGCAGACCTGGACTTGTTGTGATTTTCTGGTAGAATGATTTCAATTCTTGGAGGTGCCAAGAGGTTCTAGATGCATTTTGGTTCCTCCTGAACTATAATAATGACAAATAGCAGTTTGGTTTTATGGATGTGCTTGCTTGTAAGAAGTCTCCTAATTTTCAAAAGTGGTGATAACTTCAGTCATACAACCGAAGTGTTTTGTTTGGGTTTTTTTTCCTTTGACCTATTCAGGACACAATGCAATTCTGCATCTATACAAACATAAATTTTATGTCTTCTGTTTCAGTACAAAATTTAATTTGATAGTCAATAGTTAAAAGATAGCATCCCATGCTATTTACCAGAAAGGACAGAAAGGTCAAACTTATTTGGTGAAAAATATTTTCCTTGTGGCTTTTACTCATAAAATGGAAAATGATAAAGCACAAAAACTTAAGGGAAGACCCTGATTTCATCACACTGAAACAAAGAAAAGGAGGGGGGAACGATAGAAGAAATTAAGTTCCCAGATGAAGGACTTGTAGTTGACCTTGGCACAGGACCAAAAGCCCCATCTGCACGTCCCATGCCGCCTTCATGTCATTTAGACCTCCTCAACCCTCGGAGCTGCGAGGTGGGGTCTCCGGAGCGGTGAGCACTTAGTAGGAGCCGCTCTGCCAGAGCCAGCGGATTAGCTAAGCACGGCATACCCAGCCCCAGGGAACGGGCCTCCCGTTCGCTATTCTGCCGGAGGAGATGTGATTTATCCAAACATCACAGCATCACAGAAGCCTTTTTTCCATAAACACGCGCACTGCGAATTACGTATTCCCGTCACTACTATTAGCAGTAAAAGACCAGCCAATTAGCATGGGAGCGTACACAGCAGGAGTTACTAACAGGTCGTCACAAGGGCTTTTAATTCCTTTAAATTTCAGTGTATACCCAGAAAACCAAGACGCATCCTTAAAAACAACCCAGTACCTGCTGCTCGTTTCAAAGGCAGAGCTGGCCGCACGCTGGCTGACCAGGGGAGGGCATCTCTCTGCCCCTCGTCTGCAGAATAGCTGCGCTGCTGGTAACGAACTCTCCTGGAGCACTTAGCCAGTAATTTAATTCGGTGATGCCAGGCAGTAACTTCATCTATCACTACAGACAGAAGCCAGTTGACTGGTTCATTTTTCAGAACTTTCCCAGTTAGTGAGGCACACCATGTAATTTAAATGAATTAATCATTCCTGTGAATGCTTACTACTATTCCTGTCACATACAATCCCATGCTAATTAGCAGGTATTTTACTGTTAATGATAACGACTAGAATATGTAATTTGCAGTCCATGTGTTGATATTTGCAGCTCCCATTGATTGCAATGTGATGTGTAGGCACTCTGTGCTTCCGTATTTAGGCAGCCCAACAGAGGTCACCTAAACTTCACATTGAAGAGCCTAACTTTAATTTCTGTTCGGGAAGAGAAGCCCGTGCAGATTCTTTTCCTCCCAGCCATCGGCATGGGCACGGGACAGTTGTTCCTGGCCCCTCACCAGCCTGTGGGATGCGGAACATTTGGAAACGCAGCAAATCCAAACCGATCCAGTGTCAGGTATCCAAGACAAGCATGAGAATATCTACAGAGAGTTTGTGTACTACGCATATATGATACAATTAAAGCGACTCACCCCACTTTTGTGATAAATCCAACGAGCTTTTACGCTGCTATCCACATCCGTGATTACGCACGTAACTTCAAACTCTTCCCCTTCTTTGAGAAGCTCGTAGCTTTTGGATAAGGTGATGACGGGAAGAGTTTTATGAACTGGAAAACAATTTAAAAGTGCATTACTTTTCATTAGCTTCAGAGCTTCCAAGGGGGGATAAAAATCAACAGTCATTAACTTTCCAATAAAATTTCAAGCCTCTGAGAGGTATTCAAATTTCTTTAAGATATTACAGTTGTTCCTTTACAACAAGCACATTTCTGCTTCAATCTCCCTCAAATTACACTTAAAGTTAGATAGTACTTGTTAGAGCGTAGCAACTTGCACGAAGAAACTTGAACGATGTTGAACCGTCAATCAGACGATTCGTTCCATGATGGCGATTAAAAAGTTGCACTCTGGAACCAAAAACACTGTGAGGATTGGCCACTGAAGAACCGCAGCCTAGCATTAACTGCAACTTTTAATTACAAATTACGACAGCTGACATGAGGTACTGTCTGACGGGTCCCTCGAAAGCCCCTGATGGACAACCTAGGAAGGACAGGTACAGCTCAAGGACTTCAGCACACCCGCTCCCGAAAGCACCACAACCTCTGTGCACGGTTAGGGTTCACAGAGGTGGCTGGAGCCAAGACCATGGACAAGTTCGTCACCCAAGAGGTAGGTGGTTGCAAGCAGCCATGGGCTGGGCTAGCTGTACCGCTGTACTGCTTTGGGGTGTCTTTTGTCAACAGTTAAGTATATTTGAGCATTATGTGTCTCTTATCTCCGCAAAGCTCTTCAGCTCTTCCTCTGTTCCCTCTACAGTTAGTTTTTCTGTTTTCTTCATCCTTTCTTTGAATTTTCCTCATTTATGAGATTCCACTGAACTTCCCACCAGGGCTTTTATGCAGGAAGACTCACTTTCAATCCGTGAACACAACATATATCAGATACGGCCTTCCAGACTCTCTTCCTGCCTCTGACACAGGCTTTGTAGTTGTCTTAGGTAAATTATACGAAACTTAGGAAAACTCCACGCTTTTCAGCCATTCATACTTGAACAATAATGTTTTCCTCATGTTCTACAGACGAGAACAAAGGAACACGTTTGCTCTCTTCAGATATAAAGGCTCACATAAAAATCCCCCCCGGCATTCAGCAGTACCCAAGAGACAGGAGGAAGCCGGTGCAGAAGGCGTGCTGTGTTCTCACCCGCCAGCAACGTCTACAGACAACCGAAAAAAAAAAAAAAAGCCGTAAGGCCATAAAGCCCCTCATTGTTTGGCGAAGGGCTGGACATAAACACTCCCTGTGCTATCGTAGCAGAGCTGGTGCACATCTGAGTAACGCCTCCACAGCTCCCCATTTCATGGATGCCTCTTCTGTCTTTCTGCACCAGAAGCTCAAGCCTGGGTGTCTGAGCGCCATGGTTATGATTACAAAAACAATACCCACCAAAGGGTCTCTTAACACACAAGCCTTCAGCCGAGGAGAAAGGGGGAGCTTTACCTGGTGAACCTGACAAGGATTGAACACTACAGCACAGTAATCACAACACCGAGGGTGACAACGCTGCTTTGCTGCTGATGGCCTCCACCAGATGCTTCCACTTACTGCACGCTTTTCCACAGATGGAGACATGGGCTGAGCACCCAGGTCTCGCCGGCCACCTACAGCTGCCCACCATAAGTGGGCCACTGGAGATGGATGCCAGGTCAGGACCCTCCCATCTGAAGTCACCGCTCTATCAAGCAAGTCCAGTACTCTTATCCCGTAAAAAAATGCAATAGTCCAACACCACAACTTGCATTCTCCTATGTCAGAGATATGTCAGTTATGTCAATGAGCTGCTTGCTTTCTTTGGCCATCACTGAAAAAAGCAGTGGAAAAAAAAAACCCTTGTTACAGAACAAACACCAGAGACAGCAAGAATGGACTTGATTTTTGTCATCATAGCAGAATGCCAGAGATGCCTGTACTGATTAAACTTTTGCACTCATCTCATTAATTGAAATTTATTGTTCATTAAAATTCACTATATCAGAGTTTCCAAAGCGCCAGGAAAAAGACTTCTTCAATTTGCCACAGCAAACTGCAGACTTGAGACATACCCCGCTGCCCACCCCCTGCCCCACCACCGAGGAGCACGGTACCGGGCAGGTCACACCACAGAAGCCGCTGGTGCACAACTCAGGGATGTGCACAGGGACAGGGGGTGCTCCCTCCCTCCCTGCCCAGGCCGACCGGCAGCCTCTGCGTGGCACACACGCCATGGCAGAGACACACTCCCAGCCGCAGCGAGGGGTGACTGCGTTTGAAAGACCCCAGAGCTGCGCGGAGACCAAACCTTGTTTACTCGCCCCTGAGGAAACGCCGAGCCACACCAGGCGTGCTCAGCCGCTCCCTCCACTTCTCTCCTGGGGATTTACACAGCTGATTAACGACACACGGGGTAACCACAGCCTCCAAAATGCCCAGCCTGTAGCGCACTGCGCAGCCAGGCGTTGGGCTTCTCCTCCTTCCCAAACCCACTCAACAAGGGTACATGATGGTCAACGGTAGGGCATCATCAACAAGGTTGCAGAGCTAAGTGACACATCTGTCCGCTCAGCCACAACACACTCCTCATCATGATCTGGGCACACGGTTGCTGTTGTCACCATCCTCACTCGTGGAGATGGAGACAAACAAGGGCCCTCTGCTGCCCCAAGCTCTGCCTCTCCGCTGAATACCTCTTCTTCAATGCCATCAATCAGTTCCTCCTGCTGTCACTTGTGGGCAACAGGCATGTGAGTCAGGCACCCAAATCTCCACGTTGCCTGCACAAACCTGTCCAAACCTCAGGGCACTGGTTTATCCTCAAAATTTAACAGCACAGCCTGCATTTCTTAGAATGGTGAAAAAAACACCTGGAAATCACCAGGAACAGAAAATAAAAGCAATCATGGCCAAACCTGCTCAGCACTGCCACAAGCCAAATGTCATGAGATCAACTTGTGACCCCACACAACTTGCCCAGAACAAGCTTTCCAAGCCCACCACCTTCCACTGGACCGCCTGCAGTGGTCACAGGCGCCCCAGAGCAATCCTCTGGTGCACAAGCACATCTGGCTTTGAGTAGAAGACTCCAAAAGCCTCCAGAGGAGACTCCAGAAGCCTCCAGCTTCCCCATGACAAGGTCAGGATACAAGGTGAGGCTTCACAGCACTTTCCATCAGTTCCTGGGAGATAAAGAGAAAAAAACAGGTGCTCTACGAGAAAGTGAAAATCCTGTGTTACCTGGCCTCACATTCAGGAAAATGTGCTCCGATATTTTCTCAACTCCGTTGTGCTTGGCCAAGCACTGGTAGCAGCCCTTAAACGACCTCTGTACATTCTTTATAATGATGCCTTTCTGGGGATTGGGAATGAACGTCATATTTTTGGGGAGAGGTTTGCCATCGCATTTTCTCAGTGTGAAATTTGAAACATCTGGATCTGTTAGCGGGCACACTAGCAGGATGTCACTGTCTTCTTTTCCATAGATCAGAGAATCAACAAGGAAGAGCACGTTTGGATCTGTGAAGAAACACAAAGACCTGTCAGAGAAGCTGACACTGCACAGGGAACTTCTGATGACCCTAATTCTGCAACTGGGCACTCACATCAAAGAAAGTTTTACATTCAGCCAGTAAAACTGAGTATTACCCAATTCATGTTTACCAAGAGATATTAAAGTTTCTCTTAAAAGAGCAGCACAACAGGAGATGTGCAGTAGCATTCAATACCAGACACGCTAAAGAATCATGTGCACTAAAAATAATCCTACTGCTTTTTTATTTTGAGATGGAGATTTTTTTTTTTGCCTTGTTTAGCTCCAAAAACTCCACCCTCCACCCCCAACAACAGTAAACAGATTTTCACAGACCATTAAACGTAATTTGCTTTTAGCTCGTGGCAGGGCTGTAAGGTTTCATGCCCACAGGAGGATTTTGAAGAAATTTATGAGCAAATGGAAGTTGAAAAGCACCTAAATTATGGTTTTCACTTCTGTAAAATACATAATCTAAATGAACACACATTGCTACCAGAGGAAGCACCAAACAACTTCTCTCTCATGCGCGCCTCCCTGAAAGCAGGGGTTATTTTTATCCTCCTTAGAAAAAACTGGGCATACAAACGGCATATCTGATTGAAAAATTGTCATGTGATCTTTCACAAGGTAACTTTTCTAAAGCATTTCATCTCAGCCAACCACAGCACACAAACATATGGTACTTTAAACATTTTTAAAACCAAAGTTGAAGCCCATGATAGCTGATGACCTTGAAATGCTAAGAATCTCAACATTAATAGCAAACTCAAAAATAAAGGACAATGTGGTGAAAAACTCTGTAAAAGCTTATTTCACTTCCCACCTGCCCTCCCTACAGAGTAGCTTGTATTAGAAATGTAGAAACAGAGGGAAAAGTTTTCTTTCTTTTTTTCCAAACTGGCTTCGTACAACTTGAATTATTAGAGATAAACAAACCATGACTTAACACGAAAGACTTAGCGAATTTGGTTAAGAAGATGGACAATGTGCATGTGAGTTAAGAAGTACCAGGCTGAAAATGAAGCATGGGACATTTATGTAAGCAATTAGGAAATGTTAAGTTGAAGGTTGCTCATCACTGAACAGAGAAGTTACGGGCTGGTTTCTAGCTGAGAGTGAGGGTGTAGTTTTAACCTCACTCGATACTGCTGCCCATGAAGCCTGAACAAACTAAAAGGTCTGAAGCATCAGTCTAGAACTAGAGGATGGAGACTACTAACAAATGAAAAAGTAAAGCATGTCTCAACAGAACCAAAATGTGAGGTTTTGCACACGGAGATACTTAGACAAATGCTATGTGCTACGAATACCTGTCACTCCTGAGCTGGAAGAGCATGGACTAGAAGAGCTCACCTAAAATGTCTCTGCTGACAGAGACTTAACTGATTGGTTTCCTGTCAGTCCACTTTTTCTCCAATATGGACAGAGCCAAGAATCCTTCACTATACAGAAATTACGGTTCCCCAGAAAAAAATAAAGACACTCTTGAAAGCAGAAGAAAGGAACAAAGACCTGTTTCACCAACTGATGAAACTGCAGGGAAGGCCTTGCTGGGGTAAGTAGAATTGCTAAGATGCTGCCCTTCCCATCTTCCATCCCCCTCTGGAAGGAAGATGTCATGGAGAGAAGACATGAAAGGATTTGCCATAGGGAATCCAGGCACAAAAGGTGACATATTCTTCCCTTCACAGCTTTCCACCCCAGGCGCAACTCAGGTAGCACTTGCTTTCTGGGCATACCTCAGGTTTCCAACACAAGATGTGGTGGTGCTTATCATTGCTTGTGTCCGAAAAGACCTGAGATCAAAATCAACAGATTTTCCTCTCTTATGTAGGTGCCTGAACCAGCTTGATCTTCACTTAGCTTACTTGTACAGGACTTGTACACAACTGGCTTCTATAGACAAAACACAGGCACTTTCTGCCAAAGCAGAAAGGTGAGAGGTAAGCACCTACAGTCTGTCAACACTGTGTCATCCTTGGTCACAGAAGCATAGAAAATTCATCGTTAGCAGATCCAGATGGACGTAAGAGATAAACAGCTGCTGCCAGTGCCAGTTGGGACTGCACAGGATCAAGGTTCTCCTTCCAGTGAGGTACTCTTGGTCCTGTTCTCTCTTCATTCCCAGCTTTACAGGCAGAAAGCATATAGGGTGCTTGTGGTGACCCCACAAACAGCTGAGCTCATGGTAGCATCTTCAGGCTCTTGTAAGACGTCATTGAGCCACAGCCACAAAGGTTACCCTATTGCAAAATTGTAGCCAACCTCACAAACGTACTTCTTTTACTGCCAAGAGCTTCTCAAAGCAAAGCTTGCACATTTTTCACACAATTAATACAAAGAAATTAACAATATGTTGCATGAGGGCCACACAACTTCTCTGATGCTTTGGTAATCATGTTCAGCGGGAGGTTTGCATGCTATCCTGAGATGAAGGAGTCACTCACTAAATGGAAGGCACAAACATCTCTCTCTATGATCGCAGCTGTCTGGGATAGTTACCATGACCTTCAGGAAAAGTCATGGTAGATAAAGTCAACAATGTTTTTCACATATAGGTAAAATACATGACAGATTTCCTTTAGTCATAGCCTCAGAGAAACACAGAAGGTCAAGAAAACTCATCCACGGTAGCTGCATGGCTATTCGGACAATTTGGGAGCAGTTAAAGGAGCACTCTTTAAATTGCGTGGCCACTATGTCATATATCTTCCCTTGGGAAAACATTCTTCGCTGTGCTGTGCTGGTATCTCGCTGTCTTGGAAAACAACCTTGCAGTAATTCTCAAAGGACTGGCAGGGTTCAGAGGAGGCTCTTTGAGGCAACCCCTGTTGGACAAGGAATGCTGTTCCCAAGAAAGTGGGTGCTGTAGGACGTTTTTCCATCAACAGGGAAAAAAGACCACCAGAGCTATGTGAAGGAGAAGCAAAACAACTGTCTAGCTTGGAAGGGAAAGGGAATGCCAGGCATGGTAACCTGTCAGCTTGAGCCACAGACCAGGAGCCAACAAAAGAAGAGAAGAATCTGAAGAAAACACTGGACAAAGAAGAAGGGTAATAAAGGATCGGGAAAACGTGTCAGAGCAGAGGCACTTCTTTCCCATCTAAGACATTTCTGGTCAGTCACAAGGTAGATCAGGAGCTGGAGGCAGAGGAATCATTGCTGCCTGCTGGCTTAAGCCTGAGAGTGCGGCCTCGAAAAGCCAAATCCTTTAGCTAACTGCCTCAATAAATCAAGAGCTTGGGGCCAAACCTTACATGACTCCATATTGATGGATGGCATGGAATTAAAAAGGCATTTCTACATACTGCTTGCTTCCTCACAGTACAACTGACTCATACAACTGATTCAGGTCACTTGGTGAGCTTCTAGGAAGACAGCTCAAGTATATTTCACCACAGAATAACAGAGATGTAAAGAGAAACTCATCCAGAACTTTGCTTTGGTGACAAAGGCCATTGCAAGCAAAGCTGGGAGTGAGTTTTCTTTCTACTGGACGGGGAAGAAGGTTTCTACTTTCAGACTGTCTTCTCCCTCTGTACCTCAAAATCATTCCCTCCTCCAGCATTGACCGTCCTATTCTTTTGGGAGTGGGAAGGGGAAGGGAAAGCAAAAATAATGCCTTCATTGATATTTACCTTTTACAAAAACATAAAAAGAGGTGACAATACTCCCTTTGCTTTTGCATGTGTATCTGCCTGTGTCTCTGACTGTTGCATTTTTGGTGTACCACTCTTTCTCACTGGAAGTCCTTGCTTTTGCCGATGGGTCTGAGTTCTGGAAATTCCAAGTCACGGGTCCATCCTCGTTGCACCTCAGCCTTAATTCCTCCCCTTTATTCACAACCAGTGAAGATTCTTCATGGGGCAGTGAAACACCTGGGAAAAAAAGCAGCACAAAATACAATGTCTGTCAATACAAGACTCTTCTTTTTTTTCTGCAGCAAAAGTGTTATTTATAGCTGTATATGTGCAGTTAATATTTTGGGAGTTATTTCTTAAAAATACTAAGTTACAACGGCACTGTGCAATTCTACAGACACCTTGTGGCTTGTAAGACCTTCGGCACACAGCAAATAACCACTGCAGATGGAAACTGGCCTTTAAAAAACCTTTTGAAACTAGTTTCAGATGCACCAGTTTCTGCAATGGTTTGGCTTTTGAATGGGAACAGACCCAAGCTATTTAAAAATTAAATTCAAGAACATATGAGCCTGATTCTACATGGCAGCACTTTTAATCATTCTTTGTCATTTACTCAGTATGTTGCCAAGAACTAAAGTTTCCTTGCTCAACAGTTATCTTTTTTTAACTGCTCTCTCATGTATTCAGAAGCTCCGCTCACAGGCTTAGATTAGAAGTGTCCAGTTTAATGAAGGCATCAGTACATGCTTTCCATACTTGCTTATTTCTTTAGTTGAAGAACAAATCCATCACCTCTTACTTCCAAAAAAATTTCACGCAAAATATTCTTCAAGCTTCCATCCCAACACTACCAAATTATTTTCACTGAGGTACCAATCTCCTAGTCACCAAAGCTGCACTACGTGACCACTTAGATTCTCTTTCACTGAACACGCACGCCATAACACAACTATTAAAAAGTTGTCAGAAAATAAAACTGTGCAAAATCAGCAGCCGCAATTCACAATTCCCAGCTACTTCCCAACTTACACCGCATACTTGGAGAAAGGAGCACATTCAGGCTTCTCTGGCTCCACTAAGATAAGCCAAGCAGGGGGTTGCTGAGTTACCGTACCCCCGATGTGAAAGTCTTAGTGAACCTACAAAATGGCAATCACAGCCAAAAACACAGATAAATTCTTACTGATATGGACCTACTTGAACATGAGAAGAACATAAGCAAATATGAAGGTGGTCTTGCAGGAACAAACCCTTCCCCTTTCAGAGTAGCTCTTTGGTCCTACAAGTAATCCTTAGCTTACAGTAACCGTGCTGTTAGCTAACGTCCCTCTCGCGTGAAGCGCAGTTGTACAAGATTGTACAACATCCATATGTAGCAGCAGAGTCATGCCACTGAAAATACTACTTGCATTCAAAAAAAACACACTCTGCGGCTCCTCTCAGAGGCTGAATTTCCCTGCCCACACCAATAACAACAGACGTTCAAGCAAAACAATCGGATAATTAGTTGGGGTGAGGTTGTACACTCCAGACTTAATTCACTCATCTCACAGCTTTAGCTGTTCTTAAGGCATATACCGGATTAAGACCAGGTCAGGTAACTGCTCCTCTTCCTGACAAACCCACCACGGAGCAGGAAGCAAAGGAGGGTCAGACCACCTGCAGGGTCTAATTACTTGGTTTGTGCCCCAGGTTTTGCAGGGAGCACTCGTTCTCCCCCCATCTCCTTCGGATTCAAATTTATTTATCAGTGCTAAACTCAACAGGCAGTCATTTTTCCAGCGCCACCACAAATTTTCCACATGAGGTCCACTAACCCTGCATATACGCTTCTGTGACTGAACACATAAACAACCATCCTAGAAATATTAATTGCCAGAAAAGGGCAGGGGGAAAAAAAAAAAAAACAGGCACTTTTAATTTCAAATCTGCTACCTCAAAGTGCTCAAAGTGCAGGTGTGAGCCTGAGCCGTGACACAGCAGCTCGACTGAGGAGTGCGAAAGCCCAGGGTCTCAGGAGCCCAGGTCCCAGCCAGCAGCAGCTCTGCGGGCAGGAGAGCTGGAAAAGCCTTTTGCCCGGGACAGAGGGTGCCTGACAGCAGGGTAAGGAGAGGCAAGGAGACCTCTGATTTGCAAACCCCTCAGATCAGAGCAAGCAACCTTCAGCACCTGAGAAGACAGAGGGCAAAGACCTTTGAGAAGGTCTCAAGAAAGACCATGCAGGTCCTTCATGGGGATGTCTTTGGAGGACTTCTCTGCTGCTTCCCACAGGCCATGGGATGCTTCAAGCAACAAATGACACGAGCTGCACGAAAGAGTAGACATGCAATGCCGTATACCCACGGCGGTCCTCAGAGGACTCAGGGAAGGCTGGGAAAGCAGAAGATGGGGACATCCTTCCCTGGAAACACTCCCTACTTGCAGCCAGCACGGTCTCAGCCTGGGCCCTGACAGGGATGATGCACGTATGGCCAGGCTGGGATGTCCCCCGCTGCCCACCCCCTGCCCCACCACCGAGGAGCACGGCACCGGGCAGGTCACACCACAGAAGCCGCTGGTGCACAACTCAGCGATGTGCATGGACGGGGGTGCTCCCTCCCTCCCTCCCTCCCTCCCTGCCCAGGCCGACCGGCAGCCTCTGCGTGGCACACACACCATGGCAGAGACACGCTCCCAGCCGCAGCGAGGGGTGACTGCGTTCGAAACACCCCAGAGCTGCGCGGAGACCAAACCTCGTTTACTCGCCCCTGAGGAAACGCCGAGCCACACCAGGCGTGCTCAACCGCTCCCTCCACTTCTCTCCTGGGGATTTACACAGCCGATTAACGACACACGGGGTAACCGCAGCCTCCAAAATGCCCAGCCTGTAGCGCACTGCGCAGCCAGGCGTTGGGCTTCTCCTCCTTCCCAAACCCACTCAACCACCCAACCCCAGGGCACAAGGGCACATGAAGGTCAAAGGCAGGGCATCATCAACAGGGACGGATCAGTGGTAGCGGCCCATAGATTAATGTCATAACCAACCTACGCGATGGGCCCGGCTCTGCTCAAGTGTACAATGTGGCTGCCTCGCGCGCCACTGCTGACCGGGGGCTACAGCAAGGAACCCTTCCCCTGCTGAAGGCTGGATCGGTATTCCCACACAGAACCGTCGCCCCACGGCCCGCCGATGCACAGCACGGCATCCCACAGCCAGGCGGGATGTGTTAGAGCCATGCCTGAGCCGGCGGGGGGGACACTTCTGAAAACCCAACACCACTTGCATGCAAAACCACACTCTGCGGCTCCTTTCAGAGGCTGTGTTTCCCTGCCCACACCAATAACAACAGACGTTCAAGCAAAACAATCGGATAATTAGTTGGGGTGAGGTTGTACACTCCAGACTTAATTCACTCATCTCACAGATTTAGTTGTTCTTAAGGTATATACCGGATTAAGACCAGGTCAGGTAATGGCTCCTCTTCCTGACAAACCCACCACGGAGCAGGAAGCAAAGGAGGGTCAGACCACCTGCAGGGTCTAATTACTTGGTTTGTAGCCCGGGTTTTGCAGGGAGCCCTCGTTCTCTCCCCATCTCCCTGGGATGAAGATTTATTTGTCAGCGCTAAACCCAACAGGCAGTCCAACAGCACCTGTCTTCCCAGCGCCACCACAAATTTTCCACATGAGGTCAACTAATCCTCTACACAGACTCACATGACTGAACATATAAACAAGCATCCTAGAAATAATAATTGCCAGAAAGATTAAGGAAGACATAATTTCATATTTTTATGCCACTTCTGTGACTTTGACCTACTCTTTCCCCTAGCACTCATCATACCCATCCAGCTTAGGAGTTCAAAATTTTGCAACACCTATTACCAGAACTACCTAGCAAGTTGGTGGAAAGTTTTAAAAAACGGTAAACAACACAGCAGAACATGACTCCATCCAGAGGCACAAGACATACGTTACGTACCGGAGGTGAGGAAAGAAAGGCATAGAGGGAACAAGTACGCTGTGTCACTCCACAACAAAAGCCACGATATTCCAGTGGAAACCATCATTCATATTTCGAGACAATCTTGTTATGGTGCCTTGACACAGCCTACAAATTCTCAGCAAAATGAGTTTACAAATTGAGTTAATGCCTTGTGCAAAGGATTCCCAGAATCTGAAGGGTTTTTTTTTCTGTTGCCTTTTGAAAACAACACATCTTGAAGAAAAGTATGGCAGTGTAAGAACAGGTTGTAAATGCAAGAACTATCAGATATGTTTAGTATTAAGCACTTAAATATTGCCTGCCTTTAAAAGATAAGAATTTAAATGGTGCTTAGAAAGATGGGAATGACTTTGCACCTCCTTTTTGGAGAAATAATTAAATAACAGAAATCTGAGAGTTTAACCAACAACTTCTAATCCAGTGTACTAATCCCCACAGCATGTGTCCATCTGCTATTTCTTGATCTTTTCTCAGACTGCTAAGACCTCACATCTGAGACTGCTCCATTTGTACCACACCTGAGCTGTAGTACATCTTGCCCTCCAATCTTACGCACTGCAGTAACACACACCATGAGCATAACCGTGACAGTAACACTAATAATCTGTGAATCAGGTTGTGTTGGCAGCATGTATGCCAGGGATGGTAAGAGATCTACAAGTGCCAAACCCCAAGGGATATGGAATCTGCTCTCTCCTCCCAGGGCTCCATGTCCGCCCCAGGCAGGACCATGACTTTACCAGTCACCAGTGGGATTGTAAACTGTCTGAGCAACAATCCATGGCTATGTCTCCACTGAAGATTTCCAGGTGTAGGTGCACATCCTTACTCTGTTATCTGACCCACACCTGCGCATGCCTCCACCCTCTCTCTACGTCCTTATACCTTGGAAAAGGAGGTGGACCACTACCTCATTATTCAGCTGAGTGTCACCACCTGATCACAGGGACCCCACAGGACAAGGAGAAGAGACGAAACTCATCCTCTGCCCCTACAGCTCCTGCAGGACAGTGGGGGCAGATGATCCCACTGTTGGTCAAGAGCTGTGGATCCCACTGTGAAACATCCAACACTCTCCATACACTGCATAGCCAGAGTACCACACTGGGGTTCTGGATGACCCTCTAGAGGTTGCTATCAAGGGCAACTAGCAGATAATTATTTATGCTAACAAAATATGTTGATAATGGCAAATATTTAATAATTAGCAATAAATTTAAACAAATAAATTTATATAGAGAGACAATAAATTGGAAAGCTCGGAGTTCGACAGCCCAAGACCCATTTTTGATGTTCTAAATTTGCGTTCCACATCTGAAAAGAGTCACTTCCACTATCCCAGCTTCTCCTTGTAATACAACAAATCTAAGTTAAAAACTACAGCTCTGGGATTGCTTGTGAACAAGGCTGTGTAACTGAAAAAAAGAAGCAGAATACATGAATATATTACAAGCAGCTTCCTAAGCCCTAAAAATGAAGGGAGGTGGAGGAAAGAGGGGGAGTACAGCAGTTGTGACTTCTGCATGCAGAAGGAACATCTGGAAAACCAGGCTGGAGGAATTAGAAAACGCAACAGCTCTAGATAATACTGATAGGAAATGCAGGTCAAATTGCAGGGATATGATTAAGGACAGCAGAATGTTCCTGTAACAATTAAGGGATGTGCAAACAAAAAAAAAAGCTTTGGCTAAGGAGCGCACCATCCTGGAGAAAAAAAAAAAATATGTTTTATGTGGGAGCTTTTTCAGCCCCAGCCACAACACTGCCGTAGCACGGGAAAGCACGTCAGGTGCAAGTCCACATCCCGCTCACAAGCAACTGGAGACCATCTCCAGCTGCCAAGCAAACAAAGGATGTGGGACTGCCGTGGAATAAGATGAAGAGTCGAGCGGCGTGGATTTTATTCCCAGCTCTGCCACAGATTTCCTGCACAACCTGAGGCCAACAGGTTAGTCCCTCTGTGGCCGTTTCCTCTTTCAACTCTTATCTAAACATTAAAAGGAACAAGAAGTTTGTGGCAGCTCTATAGCACAACAGATTGCTTTCAGAGAAAAAAACAAAACAAAACAAAACAAAACAAAAAAAAAACACCAAACCTGTGCCTTGTCTCACCCCCTTTCACATTAAACTTATCTGAAACATCTCCCAAGACACAGCATGGCCACAACCTGCGCACACCCAGTACCAGCCTTTCTACCAAGCCCAAGGGACTGGCAGTGCCCTGCCAGCGGGTTCGCTGCCACCCAGCAAGAGCAAATCCTTCTCCCTGCCTCTCCCAGGGCTGGGACACGCTGTAAGGGCACGGCAGGCTCTTCTGACCTTCTGCCTCTTCCCTTTGTGGTTGTCCATAACCTTCAGCAGCAGCAGCAGTCCCCATGTAAGCTGTACAAACACCACGCAACGAAAACAATGACCTGACCATGACCTGATCCTGACCATGATTTCTAAACCAGCTAACAGTTTTCCTATGACAAACGCACCGCAGAGCTAAACTTCAAGGGACAAAACGTCCGTGACTCGCGTGTAAGATTGTGGTGATTGGATACCATGAGAGAGACTACTTTCTTCTCAGTGCTTATTCATTCTGGGCACTGGGCTGATTTCAAGGGCTATCACACAGACCTTACCGCATTTTTCAGTTTCTCCTCTACAACAACATAAGAGAGCAGAAACAAGAGATACGCCTTATCAGTTAAAGTAATGGCACTGTTGGAGATGCAGTGGTCTGGGGATATCAGCAAGACATGGCTTGCAGGGAGGTAATATCCTCTCTCAGCATACCCAGCACTGCTGGAAAAATGAACATGTTTTGAGACACACAAGTCTCCTGCAGGTCTGAAAGAAAAGCAGAAGCAAAACCGTCTCTTTTACACAAGCGCAGAAGTCCTAGCCAGATGCCTGCAGTATTAGTTGGTCTTATGGAAGAGTACCGCCTTTCCAACTCTGTCTCTCATTTGTTAAAGCCACTGTGCCACTTGACATACGCTATGACGGGGATGAACGTAAGACCTTTTCAATTGTATTCCCTTTGCCCTGCCATGTCGTGCCCCAGGGAAACAAATAAAAGTGTCAAGCTCACATGTTAATCACACTGAAACAACTTTAATTTACTCTGATGCATAAAATCTCCCAGATTTTTCAAAGGAGAGGTGCTATCATATGCTTACTTGTTTTGTTCCACTTCACTAAACAGACAATCTCCCTTATGCTAGATGAAAAGTTTAGCAATGGCAAATGTCAATTTTAAATGATTTGATCTGAAAGCTACATCAGCTCCCGTTTTGGCGAGGCTGCGGGGGAAGAGAAGGCTAGCAATGTAGCCTCTTACTTCGCAAAAGAAACCATCCACGCCAACACCCATGCTAGCGTCTTCCTCAAAGACACAGACCAAAAAAGACCAAAGACCTGACTGTCCCCTGCAAGCATCACGGACTCTCGGCATATACGAATGCCACGAATCCTTGCTGACAGACACGCTGACCGGCTCCTCTGCCCCAGCTTCATCTCAGAGACTGAAAAATAACTTAACTGTCACCAGGCACGTATTACAGGGTCTGGACTGATTAGGCTTCCCTGCAGAACCAAGCAGTTTGTTTCTAACCCATCTAACAGAGTCAGTGTCATCTGCTGACCAACAGGCTCTTCAACACCATGCGTCTCCCAAGCAGAAACGCGGAGCTCCTGCGCTTGGCTCTGAAGTTTCGGATCCTCAGAGGCTGTATGTTATTGAGCAGAACACCAGGGGAAAGGATTAGTGGCGGGGCTGACATTTACCCAGCTGCATGAGGGCAACCACTGTCTTCTCACACCACCACCCCCCTGCTGTAGACCCTTCGCCCTGACGGGGAAGGGGGTAGAGGAAGGGCACTGTGGAGGGCAGGAGGCAGGAGCTCGCCGGCCCGGCACGGGTATCCCCCAACACAAAGAGGGAGTGTGGAGCCAGCCAGCCCATTCCCACCCATGGCAAACCCCAGGGAGGAAGTGGAAGGCGGCTGGAACAAAGGTTGTCTTTATCATCTTGGGCAGGCAAGAGCGTGGGGAGCCACAGAGGCAGCTGGACCTCGGCCGCGGCTGTGAGACAACCCCCCTTCTGCTGTGACACCCCACGGGAAGCTTTCAGCTCCACAGTTTGGGATTCCTCCAACAGGGACCTGCCTCACTAAACCCCTCACGCCCTGGGAGGAGGACACTCCACAGGACAAGTACGAGGCACTTGGTGCTTGCCCCTTGCAGGGAAAACAGCTCAGGCGACTGAGGAGACACCCAGCTACCCCCGAAGTGAGGTTGTGCACCCCTCCGAAGGAGATGTGGTTAATCAGAAGCAGCCAGCATCAGAGGTGGGTGGCAAGAGGACAAATCCATCCAGCTCTCCAGCCCCCGCGCTTCCCGCTCTCTGAGCGACGTTCACGGGATCTTCAGGCAAGGACAAGCCTGAGCACCCAGGCTGATCCCCTGCTTGTGGGTGGAAGCCAGCAGGTCCTCCTGCAGAGGGTCTTGCCACAGCAATTAGCAACGCAGCTAATCGTACTTTGCTCCCTCATTTCGGAAGCAGGCTTAGCAGAGCAGATTCTGCACATGACCTCCAAAAGAAACGTGAGGGAGCTGCCCTACACGCGTGAGTGCCATGTTCCCTGAAGGCAGGGGGCTGGGGGAAGGAACCCCACCTCCCAGAGACAGAGACCCACGTTCCTCTGCCCCCCACCGCCGTGTTTTCCCTTGCCAGGGTGGGGAAGAAACTCCAGCCACGCAAAGTGGGCAAAGTGGCCACTTGTCCTGCCCACTGAGCAGCTTGCCCGTGCTGGCTGGCATGCCCGACTCAGCTAACAGAGGCGTTTGTCAGAGGTGGCCATGTAGCTGGTCAAACGCCATGCTTCTTTCCGTAGCTGGGCACGAAACCTGAATCCTCTTTTTTCTGGGAAGTCATGGCTTTGGGGCTTTTTCTGTCATTTTGGGGTTTGTTTTTTGAAGGAGCACCATGTGCACTACAGCAGTCCAGTCACTCATCTTGAAGCACTATGAGCAACAACCTAGTCTAGGTGATTAATTCATTTTATTACAGCCCGTTGACGCACTATGGTTGGTCTCTTATACCTTAACTTCCCACTGCAGAAGGAATCTACAGGCAATGTGCCAGCGAATAAAATCAAACCCAAAGCATGATTGACCTATCAGGGTCTTTTTTTTTTAAAACTAGAATGGTCTAAGCTTAAAATAACTACTAATTCTTATTCAAAGAAAAACCCAGAGGACAGATAAATATATATGTATGTACACACACACAAGTAGGATTTGCAAAACAAAAGCAACTGTTTGCCACAACACTTGTCACTGCTGAGATTTACACAATTATTTAGACTGATCCTTACTCCTACTGAATTATTGCCGCCTTCCCTCTAATTTCCAAAATGACTTATTAACCAGCTGCTAGTCTTATCAGCTGTTACGACATATAAACAAACAAATTATAAAGTATGGAGAACGATTAAAAGGAATGAAAAAGCGCACTTATGCATAGTGTATTCAAATTCAGCTGTCATTCATCCAGTCTATTCCTTTAATGGCTTTCTCTTCTCACTTCTCTTTGCTGACATTTACATTAAAAGGTGCAGTATCTTTCAACTTCCATTTTGAACGAACGTTCCTTGTAATGAGCAACACGCGCTTGAAAGCGTGTTTTCTGAAATGCAGTGAAAAGGTAGTTTTAACGAAGAGAAATGACAAAACTGGAGAGAAGTGAATCGTTTTGCAATCTGAATTAATGCCTATTTGGAAAAGGCTCAACTGAGGAAGGAGATGTAAGACTTTTGGCAATGCAAATTCTAATTATTTCAAGTCTTGGCAGTAATTTTATCAAATAGTAGCAATTTCATTAAAAGGTGCACTGGTAATCATCTACATAAGGCCTCCAGAGGGGAAAATATACCAATAATTGCATAATTATGTTATCATTGCTCTTATGATGGACCACATTAAATACCACAAAGAGGAGCACTGCTTTTTACTTTCTCTAGATATTTAGTTCAGTACTTTTTCCTAGAAGATTACAGCAATAAACAAGACTTCCAGATTAATAAACACGTTCACCAAATTTTGCAGAAAAGACACAGCTATCTTTTACGTCCATGTTACTTTGTATTCTCTTTTCCCTCACTGAAAGAACTGACAGATTCATGAGAAAAATGCTGGTTTTAGTATAAGATAGCTAAAGTATTTATATAGCTCTTTTACTGAAATACAAGTCATTGCATCGGATGTCATGCATCCACATGGCAGCACACAGATCCATTTAAGAAGCAGGTTTTGGAATATTTCCATATTTGTCCATATAAATTAACTTTACCTATTCAGTGATGTTTTATAAGCCTGCAATAAGTTAGATTTCCTTTGTCTAACTAGTGCCCAAATTTTGCTGCTAATTAGGATGCTGTTAAAAAATTCTTGTAAAAGAATGTCTTATAAACAATATCAAATCTAATAAGCACATTTTTAATTTTAATTAGAGCAGTATCTTTGCACACGCCTTCTGAAACCGTGACTAGGACAACTTGTGGAGGATTCATTGGCAGGTCCTTCAGAACCTCCTAGGGTGAACAAATCTCACCTCAGGTAATCACGCTAACACCCAACAAGATCTGTCACTGCTGCTGTCTTGGAAGTACCTTGAACACAAGAGACTCAGATATTTTTCTGACAATCCAGTTTCATTTCCCCAGTTGTCTTCTGGCAAGGAGATACATAACTCCGCCATTTAACTTAAATCTCCAATGTCAGCAGAAGCCCCACTTACATATTTTGCTTGCAAATAGTTTACTAATAAGCCCTACCATAAATTGCATATACATGGCATATATATAGGTAGCTGCTGATTGGAAAAGTGGTCTTCTTTCCCACCCCAGGAGCGATACGCAAAGGGTACCGCGCCGTGAGCGCCACCTGAGTACCCGCCTAAGCAGGGAATCCCATTTCAGCATCGCTTCTGATGGCACCTAGTTCTATGAGAGGAGACCAGAAATACAGGGTTTACTTCAGCTCCTTCCATTTGACCTCTTTTATTGTGCTGCATACCTCAAATCCTAGGTATGATGATATTAGCATTACTGCAAAGTCAGCAACTATATGTATAATACCTGGAAGTCAGACGTGCTATGGAATAGGAAACTTCAACAGCTTGTGCTACAATGAACGTTTCTGGGAGGAAGCTTTTATTTTGTTGAAGATAACGTAATTTCTTTTCAAAGTTAAATAGTTATGCTCATCCAGGCCTAGAAAGCACTTCCATGCCGTATAAAATAGCAAACAAAGAGTTAGGCAGCAAAAATAAAGAGAAGAATCTGGCAGTCACTGAGCAGCAAATAACGAATGCCTCCGTACTGGGTCCTAGTGCAGAAGAAGAGCATTTAAGGCAGACGAACAGAACCACTTCAGGTAAAAATACCCTATTAAACTGCACATTTAATTTAATGCTACATTAAAAGTAAAAACATAGCATTTTTATAATGCAATTTTCCTTTTAAAAAGCAAAAACATTCAACAGTAATTTTGAAAACACAACCACCTGAATTTAAACTTCCAACTCCTCTAACCGTTAAAAAAAAAATGAAAGGCAAAAGAATTATTCAAGCTGTAAATTTGCTGCCAACATTTTAAAGATCATCAAACTACTGAAGTCATGGAAGTCAGCCGCTGAGCACCTCTAGGCAGGTTGCGCTTCAGCAGTAAATCAGCCTTTGGCATCTGGAGTTTCCGAGCAGGTGCACCGAAAATACTTTCTTTACTTCAGTTCATTCAGTACAACTCAATTAAGCAACCAGTCCATTCAAAGAGGAGCTACTGATCAGGAGTTGAAAAAAAAAACCCACCATGAATGTTTCCTTCCATGGCCATTCTAAGAATAAAAAAAGAGGATAAGATGGACTAGTTCTAAAATTTTTACAGCACAGTGATTAGAAACCACCGGTTTTGACTACAGATAGGCCTTTCAGACATTAATTCTTTATTTCAAAACATTTCTCAATGAGTTCTTCTTCTGAATTGGCTGCCTTCTATGTGGTGCTATTTATCTAACGGAAGAACATTTCAGAATTCTCGTTTCCTTCATTGTAATCGATGCAAATCATCAGTAAAAAATCAATTATCTAATACAAGAAATGTCAACACTTTCTATTTTCATACTAAAACATAGACATGAAGAATCAGAATAAGTGTATATATAACAAGCTACATAATTGCTTAAATACAGGCACAGTGATTAATCAAAGTAAGTATAACATTAAGTGCAAAGGCTATATTTAATTAAAACTCTATCTCAACGGTAATAAAGGAGGTTAAACCTTTCTTTACAAAATGATTAAGTACAAATGCAAAACAGTTAAAATGAGGCTTACTGTTAGCTGATTTAAATCGTGATTAAAATCAGATTTACAATGCTTTGAATCAAACTGAAGCACACACTACACGGGGAGGTAACTATTTTGTTAAACCTGGGAGCGCTACATTTCTTATCTGGAGTCAGACCTCAATTTTACACATGGTTATCTGGAGGAAACGCAAACAAGTTGGAGAAAGCTGAGAAGAACAAGAGGAGGGGGAGCTACGAAAGATGCGCCAAAAGAAAAAGCTGAAAAAGGTTTACCGTAGAGAACAGAAGTCAAAGGTGTTATATTAATTCCCAATGTGTAAAATGCTATGAGAAAGAGGGTGGTTATCAGCAGTTCACTATATCCACGAGAGCAGGGGAGAAAAAAAAAAAGGATGGAATTAAGCGACCAGCACGGGAGATTAGGTTAGGAATCAGGAGCAGCTTTTGACCTTTAACAACCAGTTATGTGCTAGAAAAAACGGGTGGTAGACCCTGCCCCACGAGTCTGCCCGTACAGCAGCTTAGCCAAAAGTCCACCTGGGGAGATCTGCTCCATCCGACCCCAGGGGAGAGCAGGGGACAGACCAGGTGACCTCTGCAGGTCTCCTCCAGCCTTACTCTTAAGAGTTCTCTGGCAGCTTCCTACAGCTTGCCGTGCCTCCGAGAAACCCAGCCGCGGGAGGGCAGGTGGACGCGTGAGAAAGCCAGATTTCATTCAGCAAAGAATGAAGTTTCCAGTCCTGAGGGTTGCAGACAAAACCTTCAACACGTGACATCGGTGCAGCCATTAACTCCTGAACAAAAAACAGATTAGGAGAGCCAAGTGCATGTTTTCACTCTCATGGTACCCTTCAGCAGGAACCTGGTTAGTTCTGAACGGCTTAGGTATGTGAATACCCAAAACACTTCTCTCACACAGCTCATTGGGACCTTTCTCCTCTGAAACGTGCAGGCTCTCAGTGACAGGTTATAACCAGTAAGTTCGATTTCTTTTCCCACTGTGACTTTTGCACAAAACTTTTCTTTAAAAGGAGTCCACTCCATGCCATGAGGAGCACGTTCACCCAGCACGAGCAGAGGAGCACTACTCAGCTTAAGACAATTACTGATGGGAAAAGAAAGAAGGTAGGACTAACCTGGCATTTGCCAGGCTTCCAAAGAACCTGGAAGAGATGCATCTCTCTGACTTTCAAATTTCCCTGCCACGGTTTTCATCTCTTACTAACTTAAACCAACCCATGCATCCTCTTTATCACTTAGATTTACAACCGTCAGCGCCTAGTAGACCAGCAAATTCTTCTCCGTATCAGATATTTAATGATTATGTTACATGATTACAGACTCAGCTGTCAGATGACATTTAAAATCATAGACATTTAACGCTGTCAGCCCCCCCAGTGGCAAAACCCCCTACAGCTGATAATTTTACTGAACGACACCTCTTTTTAGTCACAATTTTGAGGAATGATCCGTATGGAGCAGAGCAGGAGTTGCATAGCATGGTAGCAACACTAGAAACTTTTCTGTTATTTATGTGCCTCTAAGAGATAATATAAAGATCGTATAACCAAGAGCCTTACGTGGTGCACAACAAAAAAATTCTGTTGCGACACCAAAAAAAAGATCATTAAAAATCCATTTAAAGAAATACCTGAAAACCCGTGTTTTCAGAATAAATCAATATAGTCCCCAAGTGTAAATCTGCTGAGAAATTAACATTTACTGTGCTTTCTAATTGGCATACCCTAGAAAATAGGCATCACGTTCTCCCTTCACACACAGATGTTTACACTCCCCTTACGCTTTTATCACTAACGGCAGCAATCTTGGCCGCTAGACAAACAATACAATTCGGTTGCCATTAGGTTTGGCAACCAGCCAAGGAGGCTACTCACACGCGTAAAATTACGTTCACTTACTGACTGTTTGCAGGGCTAAAGAGGGTCCTTTTCGGAAAAAGCCCTTCTAATTTCCTAAGAGTCACTGAAAAAAAAAAGCCGAGCGCAATCCTTCTGCAGAAAAATAATACAGAAGAGTAATAACAATTTGAAAATCTCTTTAATGTCAAGTCCTAGTAATTTGTATGTACGTTCTCTTTAGATTTCTTATAGCAAACGTGCAAAAGATGTAACACACTGAAACCTGGATCATCACTTTCATTAGATATCTTCAGCATCAGCTCTCCCCTTTTGCCTAAGGTTACAACGAACACCTTAAGCTCTATTAAGACTGAAGAGACTCATCATCTGAAGGGCAGAAACAACTGCAAGTTGTTTCTTGTGCAGGGGAATATTCAGAAATTACAAAAAGGCAAAGTTTTATACTTAAAGTGAGAGGGTACTTACAGTAAATGCAATGCATTAGGATATTAGACCTCATTTCCTCCAGCCATTCTCTCAACAGCTGAAAGAGACTTAAGGAAATGAGTCAAAATCCTGGAAGATGTTTGTACTAGATGAAAAAGAAAACAACATCTGTAAAATCATGTGCCACATACATAGAGCAGGACAATGTGCAACGCTTCACCTCTGCAATGGCATTCATTTTCAGGGGCAGAGAGAAAAAGCTGAGAAGTGGCTTAACCTTGAGCAATTACTGCCGCTTTTCTACAAGATTGATATGAGATTACATCGGTTGTCATGTATTGTAGATAAACATATATGTTGTTGAAACTCTTTGATGCTGCACGGTTCTTGTTTCAGCCAGAATTTGTTATTCCTTACCTTCAGATGACACCAGAGTGTTTACTGAAGGTTCAGGCTGGAAAGCAGCTTTCCTTCAAACTACAAATGCGTAATATTTGGTATTTAGTTTGACAGCTCCAGATATGCCTTAAAAACCTTTCGAATAGCTTGCACTAACAACGAATTATAGTTCAGACGGAAACCCAAAGAATATAGATGTATCATTAGTCTCTCACAACAGACCAGAGAGAGAAAAGGACAAGTTTCACTACGAGAAACTCCTACCAGACTGGAACATGACTCAGATGTTCCTCCTAAGATCTGTCTTAGCTCGTGTTCACATGTGCTAAAGACATATCCTTTCTCATTCCACCTGTGTCCTGGTGCAACACGTCCCTTCTGGAGGTGACTCAGGATCCTTTGATCAATCCAAGCACCTGCAAAGCCACGTTACTGTTTGGACAATCAACGATGGGTTTTTGGGAGGGCTGAGGCGAGGCGGAAAGCCCACGGAGAGCCAACATAACCCAGCGGTCCTACCGCCGCAGTCATCTGTCGACGAGAGGCTTTCCCTTGCAAAAATGAGCACGTGGAAATGCCTCCAGCATCGGTGAACGGTACTTAAACGGGATGCAAAATGGGAGTCTCACTTCTTGCCAAATTTGTCACATTCTTTATTATAAAGCCTGAAGAAAAATCACTTACGCACTTGCTGGGAGAGGGTTCCCAGTTGTAACGGAAGGAAAAAGAGTCGAGGATTGAGCAATCTTTGACATTTCCATTCTGCTCCTGGCAGCGGCCTTGGGCCACGTTTCTGGGCAGGAGGAGCTGCACGGCCGCAGGGGAGGGAGGCAAAGGAGAAGAAGAGAACAGAGAGGGGAACGGGGGAGTAGGGAGGGCAGGACACTCAGATGGTTTGAGGGGGTCAAAGCAGCGACTGAGTGACAGCAATCAGAATCCTCATCGAGTTCAATCTGCCTCCTTCCAGCCTCCTCCCTCCCGGCTGACAGGTAGCGGGAAACATCACGAAAACAGACATTCTCCCCTCTGGGCACAGGGAGAGCTTCCTATTACTCTGCAGCTGACTAGGGGGGGAAAAAAAAATAAAAGGCTATATTGATGGATGCTGAAAGGAACCATGTCCAGTCTTCCATGACCGCAGGATGGAAATGCCACAGAGTACTGGGGGGTGGGGGACAGGGTGAGCCTTGGGGGGGGGGGGGGGGGGGGGGGGGGGGGGGGACAGGGGACAGGAGAGGCACAGAGAAAAGATCGTTCGAGAATATTGCATAAAAGGAGGACTAAGCAATCCCCCAAACGGAGGGAAAAGTGGTAGCATACGTTAGGATGTAAGAAAAACAAAACATAGGAAGGCACTGTGGACAGAGGAGATGAATGGTTTACGCTCCGAGAAGCTACATCAGGCTCTGTTTTCTACATCTTCCTTCCCTATTTGCAACCAAAGGAAGAAGCTCTTGACTAAAGGCCAAAGCAAAATACTTAATATAAATTTGTATACCGATAAACAACAACAGGATAGGGCTGAATAGGGGCTGTGGGAGATCATCCGGCCCAAGCGTCCGCACTGAGGCAAACCCAAAAGTACCACAGGGTCACGCGAGCTCCACAGCAGCCCTGCACAGCAGATCAGCTCTGTCCTGCCTGTCACTTGTGATGGCCCCTGCCAGGACACGAGCCATCGCTCTGATACCTCCTCCAGCCCAAAACTAGCCCTGAATATTCCTGCACCTGTGCGACACACAGATGATGCGCGTACCTGCCCAAAGACTGTTGTCTTCTCCGACAGCAAGTCACTTATGCCTACCACGCTGGGTATTTTTGCCTACACCAGTTCGTCTCCTGTGCCCCTAAGGTGAAATATCTCCAACAAGTAAGCATCTGAACCCAGAACCGGAGGAAGGATCACGAGAGAGGTTCCCTCCCTAATCTCCAGGACGCTGGAGCCTGCATCTCGTGACCTCCAGAAGATGCTGCCAGTCTGACCTGTTTCTCAAGCTTTCCTTAAGGACAGTCTAACTGTACCACGAAGGAGAACCTTCAGGTTCAGGCAAGAAATAATTGAAGTAAAGAAAGTTGGGGGGTATTAATCACTTCAACTTTTTTTTTTTTGTTTTAAATTTATTTTGAGGAATAACCCAGTGGTAGGAGTTTCCCACCCTTGTGGCCACAGCATCAGCATTTTGCAGACCTCCGCGGGCATTCTAAACAGGAAAGTCCAAATTGTCAGACACCACTCGAGTTCAGACCATCAATAAACAAAGGCAGCAAACCAAACACCTTTACCCAAACGAAAATGTTAACGAAAAATGTTTGTAAATCAACTACAGCCCTCTCTCACATCCCAAAGTAAAGTGCTTACAGTCAAGAACCGCACATTGCCACTACCGTTAGCTCCTGGAATTTTAGTTTTACTCGCTCCCAGCAGCGTGGGCAGAGACTTGCTCCGGCACAGGCTGCTCTGCGAGGCTCCTCTCTGTTGGTGGCAGCAGATGTTAAACACCTAGCCCCGTGCATCGCTTCCCTGGATCCTCGCCTCGCTCTTAGTTAAGTAGCGAAATAACCTTTTCGCGTTATCCGCTCGCCGATTTCCGTGCGCGGGGCCAGATTCCTGCCCGGGTGCAACTCCTCGAACACCAGCAGCAGAGCGACCTCCTTAGGGGCACCTTCCCTCTGCCCACCTCCAAATGCCTCTGAAGCATTACGAACTGTGCAACCCACCGCACGGCCCCTCCGAAAGCCATGTGCAGAGTCGCCCAGTATTTAAAATCACTCGCCCTGCGCGCCGGGGCTGTGAGGTTAAGCGAGGAAACCCCCCTTTTTTAGCAAAGGAAGTGGAAGGGAAACTTCCCAAGTTTTTGGGCAAGCGGTCCCACTCAGGCCTTCGGGAGATCTATCGATCTCCCGAAGGCCTGAGCGGGACCGCTTGCCCTCCTCTTCATCCCGGAGGATGGGAGCGCACCGGCTCTGATGTCTTGTCCCGGGGTGAGCCGCCTGCCCGGCTCCTCTGGACCGTGGGGACCCCACTGGTGGCATACGACCCATAGGGGACCCCACCGGGACACCGACACCAAGGGGGGACCACCAGCGGGGACACCGAACCCCATCAGCATCCCCCACCACCACCACCACCATCACCCCCCGGGCACCCTGACGGCGGGGGGGGGGTTCGTTGCCCTCCCTATTGTTCAACGCGCACTTTCACCACCGCGGGGACATTTTTGTACCCAGTGCCGCGACAGTTTATTGTCAAAACAGCCCGGCCCGGGGAGATGAGATGGGGAGGGGGGGGGGAGATGGTGGAGGGGGGGGGGGGGTGTCCCCCTCTCCAGCCCCCGGCTCCCCGCGCACTGCCAAACAAAGGACTTTATTTCCCCCCCCCCCGGCGGGGCGTCCCGCGAAGGCGACACCGGGGCAAACACCCCCCCAATTCCCCACCGCACCACCACCACGGCGCTGCCCCCGAAGTTTTCCCCGCAGCCTCCCTCACCCCCCACCCCCCCACCACCCACCACCCACCACCCAACCCCCACCCCCGCGGAGGCTCCGCTCCCTCCCGCGCCCCCGCGGTTCCTTCCCACCTGCGGGAAAGAAGAGGCTGAGCAGCAGCAGCGCGGCGTGGGCCAGCTCCCAGGCGAGGGACCGCGCCCTCCATGCCGCCCCCCGAGCTCCGAGCCCCGAGCCCGGCGCGGCTGCCGTTCCTCCGCACCGCTCCGCTCCGCACCGCACCGCACCGCCCAGAGATGCCCGAGCCCCCGCGGGAGGGCTAACGGGAGTACAGCCGCCCCCGCCGCCGCGCACACACACCACACACACACACGCACACACACACACACACACACACACACACGCCGCCGGCTCCGGCTCCGCCTCCGCCCGCCCCGCGCCGCGCCGCGCCGGGCTGCGCGGCTCCCCCCCGCCCCGCCGCCACGGGGCTGGGCGCAGGTGATGGGGTTTGCTGTTGTCGTGTCATCCCCCCGGGGAGGGGGAGCGTCCTTGTGTGCCTGGGTGGGGTTAACCATCAAGAGCCCAAACACCGCCCCAAATAAAATAGTTAAAAAAGGGGGGGGAAAAAACAACAAAAAAAAAAAAAACCAAAAACCAAACAAACAAAACCAACCCCAACCCCCCCCCCCCCCCCCCAAAAAAAAAACAAAAAACCCAAAAAAACACCACAGCACAGTGCTGCTACTGGGGATGGGGATGGGGATGGGGATGGAGGGGGGATCGGATCACCCTCCTCACCAGGCAGCGCTTCTGCCGCGCTGGGCACCGGCACAGCCCTGAGGATGACTTGGGGGTGTTGGTGGATGAGGAGCTGGACGTGAGCCGGCGATGTGTGCTTGCAGCCCAGAAGGCCAACCGTATCCTGGGCTGCATCAGAAGCAGTGTGGCCAGCAGGGCAAGGGAGGGGATTCTGCCCCTCTGCTCTGCTCTGCTCTGGGGAGACCCCCACCTCGAGTACTGTGTCCAGCTCTGGGGCCCTCAACATAGGAAGGACATGGACCTGTTGGAGCAGGTCCAGAGGAGAGACACAAAGATGATCAGAGGGCTGGAGCACCTCTGCTATGAAGACAGGCTGAGAGAGTTGGGGTTGCTCAGCCTGGAGAAGAGAAGGCTCCGGGGAGACCTTATTGCGGCCTTCCAGTACTGAAAGGGGACCTACAAGAAAGCTGGAGAGGGACTTTTTACAAGGGAATGTAGTGATAGGATGAGGGGGAATGGCTTTAAACTGGAAGAAGGTAGATTTAGATTAGATATGAGGTAGAAATTTTTCCCTACGAGGGTGGTGAGACACCAGAACAAGTTGCCCAGAGAAGTTGTAGAAGCTCCATCCTTGGAGGTGTTCAAGGCCAGGCTGGATGAGGCTTTGAACAACCTGGTGTGGTCGGAGGTGTCCCTGCCTATGGCAGGGGGGTTGGAACTCGATGATCTTTAAGGTCCCTTCCAACTTAAACCATTCTGTGATTCTATGATGCTATGATAAGTGCTGCGAGGAGGGATTGGGGCGGTGGGGCTGGGTACGCCCAGGGGGCAGCGTGGGCGGGGAGGGGTGGCCAGGCTTGGCATGTGGCCTGGAAGCAGAGGGAGAATCCCTCAAAGTCCAGGTACAGAGCCATTTGTTGAGCTCTAAAATCCTCGCTTGCAGCTCCTGGAGGTGTCACAGCAGGTTGTACGTGCACCAAAGGTAACGCTTCTGCCCTGGCTCGGCCGCTGAGATCTCAAACTGTGCCCGCTCTGGGCTGTCACCTATTAAGGGTCAGTCAGAGCAAATGAAGTGAGACTTAAAAGTATGTCCTGTGACACAAAAGGAAGGCTTGAAAGAACTGGCTGGTTTGGTATGGAAAAGAGAAAGCTGACAGGGAGCTTAAACATGGAAAAGGTTCTTACAAAGAGGATTGTGAGCAATTGTTTTTCATGTCCCTCAAGGGCAAGATAAAAAGTAATCCATTTAGTTCTCAGCAAAAAAAGAAATAGCTTAAATGTTAGGAAAGCACTTGCAAAGAATAAGGAGAATTTAGTCTACAAATGCATTGCGGAGTAGAGGTTGTGGAATCCCACAGAGGGAGATTTTTAAGCACCGATGAGACGATTGACAAGGAGGATCTGGGAGCACTTGCTTCTGTAGCTACAGAGCCGGAGTGGAGCTGCTCTTCAGGCAGAAATGATGCAAACTACAGAAATGTCTGTCTTTGACGCTGCTTTGTCAGTCAGTGCCACATGCTGCTGAGGTGACAGGAAGGTATATAGGTGACCCAGGCAGAGGAGACATCCATGCGTTCGCCCGCTGCAGCTCTGCCCAGGTACCCACAGGCAGCACCCTAGCAGGCAGCTGGGGGAAGGACACACAGACTGTCAGAAAACCCCTACCAACGCTTCTGGGTGTACAGAAGGATGTAGGGGACGCATGGCAAAACCTTAACCCATGGAAAAGCATAAATGTAGACATCTTGAAACGTGTCGGTACAGATCAGAAAAGTTATTGAAGGTAAATTATTCCTTTTTTTTTTTTTTTCCTTCATCTTCTTTTCTTTTGCAGTACTGTCAGATTTTTTTCCAAGGTTAATAGCACTGTCCCATATGGTCCAGCATGAGATGAAAGTCTTGTCTTATATGTTTAAAATGGCTCTTTCCATTTCTTTACTCTCTTTCATCTCTGACAGCCAGTCTCTTTTGATGGGTGAATCCTTCCTCTGCTGCAAAACCGAATACATTTTTGTTAGCACACCAACAATTTCAAAATCAAACATCGTTTTTAAATCGTATTTCTCACTAGGTGCTAGCCTCATCAAATTAATTCTAGGTAGGGGAAAAATGTAGCTGAAATGCTCAAATTTTTAGTGCACTCCAGATTTTCCAGGTGTCTTTGGGTATCGTTTTTGCAGGGGAAAAAAAAAAGAGAGTTGGAAATCTTCTATATAAATGCTTGGAGCATTCACAGTTTAATTTCTTCAAGATGCAAAGGCAGCGCACAATATGCTATGAGAGGTTTCCACTGAAACATTATCAAGGAACATGTGATGTTGTTATTGTGACAGGTTTCTCCCTGTTCTTCTTGATTAGTGCTCTTTCAGTTAGTGGCCTGCCTTGATGTCCTGCACATCCCTGATCACATGAAGCCAAACTCCGCATGGCCCCGCATCATGTGCCTCATTTCCACGAGCATTAGCTGAATGTTAGACAGCTCAAAATCGGAGCGGCAACAATATTCTCCGTGTACTTTGCCTGGCTATAAATAGCTACAGTAAGTGGGAAACAAAGGTGAATTGGTTTTAACCTTGCCACTTCATTTATTTTTAATAATCATAATGATAAATGCAGTTGCCTTTCCCACCTCTGTCCGGTGTATTGCAGCGAGCGTGAGAAGTTCTCTCATCCATGTGCATTGTAGAAGAAAAAGAAAGTTTCTGGAGCAGTGGAGGATTCTCTTCAGTCTTTTTTCTACCTTTGCCCAAAATAGGTGAGCTTAAGCCAAAAAGGGTCTTCTCTGCGTTTGCAGCCAGCCTCACATGTTCCTCTCTTCAGTCGTCACTGTGGTAGTGTGGCAGTATGTTAGGACAGGTCATGCCACCTCTCCTCACCGTCTGCTGGAACCAACTTGCAGGAGGTTGACATTTGGTGGGGGTGGGGGGCGAGGAACGGGACAACACACAAAGAGAGAGACATCTACAGACTTTGGGGGCCCATTAATACAGATTTGGAGATAAGAATGATAAGCTTGGAGAAACGTGTAAAGCTCTGTGTTTGGAAAGCTCACTCCAGTTTGAAATCCTTGAAGCGATTTAACATTTATGGACCAGCTCCTTTGAGTAGTCAATTCAAAAGATTGCTTTTACACATCCATGGGACTGCTTACTGGAGCAAACATTGAATAGATCGATAATATTGGTAAGATTAAGCTAATGTCATTGAACAACTGGTGCCCTAATGAAGGACTTGAGTTATTTCTGGATCTGAAATTAACTAGTTTGATGGCTTCAAGCAGTTTATTTGTCAGGGCTATGAAAACCTTTTTATTCTAAATCTTTACAGCCTAAGTAATCCAAGGGATCTATTTTATCTATGGCACGACATATCTAACGAGAAGAGGGGAAAATACCCTTCTGATACAGCTAATCAATACCAGCTAGAATCCCTGCTGATAAACCCTGTGATAACGATTTCTTCTATAACGTTATACTTTCCTTTTTCTAAATTGCAGATTGATAGATCTTAGTCTGGGGCATCGCTGTTCCATATAAACTGGCAGCCCCAGCCGGCCAGCCAGCTCCAGAATTAACTCCTCTGTGATTCCTGAAGGCTCTGAGAAATTATGAGAGCTTGAAACGGGTATCGATTTACCAATGTTGTTGTAAAAGCAATCTAATCATTGGCATAAAAGTTTGTTGAGCTTTTTAAAAGTGAAAAGTGGTTAAATTTCTGCTTTGTGCGTTCATCTAAACCAGCATTTCTGAAGCGTGGCTGTCAGGAATGTCATATGACCACTGTGCAAAAATACGTAGTCAGCACTCTGCTGTATCTTAATTTTAATCGACAAAACCGTAGCTGTGAATTTTCAAAGCCTCTTGTTTATGAGTAAAAAAAAAAAATGTGTGAAATCTGCTGGTCTAAACTGTTGGTACAGGAGAGTATAATCCAGCTGGACCTGTTTTCTAGAAACCTTGAGATTTCGGGGCACCCCATTACATTTAGTTTTATTAATTTCCAGCCTTCTACATCCTCACACTGACATGTGAGGGTGGGTGAGTGGACAAAACTGGTAGTGTTTGATAGGCAGATGTCTTAAGGCTTCATCTGTAGATGGTAGGATTGTGATGTTTTCCATGCAGTTTAACTGCAGAGACTTCCACTGTTTTTAGCAGGGACGACACTAAAAGTAATGCAGATGAAGTGGACACCTTTATCTCATTCCCCCCTGGAATATGAGCCTTCAAATTGAATCCATGCAGTCTTGCTAAAGTGGGAGGTATCTCTTATTCCCTTTTAATCCAATTTTGTGAAATACTCACTAAATCCCATTGTGCCCGTGATCTTAAATCAGCATTGCTATCCTACTTAATTAAAGAGTTTTCCAGCATCGAATGTCAAGAGCTGAGATATAATCATTATTGAAGCTTGAAATATATGCTGTTTTTAAAGACATCTCTTATTATCACATGCATAGCACATTATTGTAAAAACTGTCTTATCAGTATAGGCTTAAGTGGAAAATAAAGGCTCTAATCTTCTCGATAGCATTTTTTGTTAGTTTATAGCCTGCAATCTTACTAAGAAAAGAGATTTGTCTTTATGAACTGCCAAGTACGGTTCTTGCCTTTATCACTTGCTGCTTTTCTCGCAAAGGCCACCGTTGAGAGCTGACTCCATGCAGCAACTTAGGTCTTTTCAAGTGTTGTTTTTCCTTATTTTGTTTTGTTGCTGGGGTTTTTTTTTTGTTTTTTTTTTTTTTTTTAAATGAGTTTGACCTATCAACATAATTGTGGAGAAACAGCTGATTCGGCTTCCTCAAAAGCCAAATGAAAGCCTCCTTTCCTAGCTCGCTGCCCTTCCCATCCTTCCCTGGCCTTCCCACGCGTGGCAGCTTTGGGCTGCGACCTGGAGAGCCTCGTCCTTGCCCTTTCTGCCTGCTCCCAACAGGATATTAATGCCTCAGTTGCTGGAAACGTATCCAGGCTCTGCATCTCGTGACAAGAACTAACTTTGCTTTGCTGTTCATAAAGAGCCCTTCTGTGTTTTCTCACGGCGCTTTGCCGTATCTGAAATCTAAATAAATGGCCAGAGAGGGGTTTTGTCAGGCGCTTTTCTTCTGAGGTGATTAAAGCCACATGAGATCCAGTTGACTCCTTTGGCATTTTTGTTAAACTGCACTATTTTGCGTATGAATTTGGGGGTCAAATAAGAACAAAACTAAAAGAAAAGCAAAAGGCCTCCGCTCGACTGAGATAGTTTGTGTCCAAAGTGTGATGTGGAGAACAGGGTGCTTGTGGTGTCTGTGTTCCCCGAGTCGATAATTTGAAAAGCTTGCTTGTTTTATCCCTTCTGTTTGTCGCATCGCCTCTCAAAGTATCTTTCTTCAACCTATTTTCATTTCTCATTATTTAGCTGCATCAGAATTTGCTTGGGTCCTTTTTAGCCTTGCAAGGCATCTTCACAGCTCCTTAGGTCCCATTTTGTTTACATCTTTGTGTAGTTTGCAGAAATGTGTTGGTTCCCCTTTATTCAGCTTTAAAACTCGTTACTAACCTGGGTTGTACTTTTTGGGTGCGTGGCCTCTCTTGACTCCTCCTGCCAGCGCTTCTCTCACATGTCTGGCCCGGAGCACTCAGCCTTTGTCAGGGGAGCATCATATGAGCCTCCCGCTCTCTCCCGGTCCCGTCCTCAGTGCCCGCTCTGCCCGTTTCCTTGTACAGAGCGAGGCAGATTTGTCACAACCCTGCCACCTCGTCTGGAACAAGGATATCAGTGTCTGGCCTTAAAACCAACTGTTATTTATTAGACTCAAAGCATTTCAGAGAAGACGGTTCTTAAAATAGTAAACAGGCTGCACATGTGACCCATTTACTATTTTTCATAGAAAAACCAAGAAGTCTGGTTTCCCTAGCTGCTGCTCCGCAAAGCTTGTCTCAATTTCTGCTCCGTTTTGTTCAATTCCCAGGACGGCCATGGGCAGCAGCGCTTCTTAGGGACCAAGGCACTTTTTAAGCAGGTAACTCCCAGCTTTGGTAAAGCAAAGCTTGCAGTTTACTGCAGACAGACGGGGTATCCACAGAGCTGACAGCTTCTCCGTCGCCTCTCAGCTTCTGCCCCTGCAGCTTTTTGAGCCACCCCTACTAAATTAAAATGCTGTAGATGTTGTTGCCCTTCTGTATGGGGTAGGTAACCCTTACCAAGGCAATGCTGCAGTGTCTTAGGGGACCGCGCAGCAGGTATGTACGTATTTACGTTTTCATTACAATCTGTCTCCAGAGTTCTTGGTAACCAAAAGTCTCTAAGAGATTATTTTCCTATCAGTCTTATTCCATTTTCATACAGCTATCTTGTACTGCCAGAGGCCTTTGGGGCTTTTTTTTTTCCAGCTATGTATATTTGTGAATGCAGTGTATATTATAATCCCCAAACCCACGGTGCTGATAGACGGCAGGAAAAACACACACACCACTGGGGGAGTAAAGGGCAGTCAAAGGCGCCTCCCCATTAGGAAGGTCAAGCCCATCCCATTTATCATCCAATCCTCTATTTCATTCACCTGTAGATGTTCTTTTCAGTCTTTTTGATAAGAGTTTTCAAACTGAGATGGTGCAGTCACCTTTGGAAATTTCCGTATGTTGCCTGTTACATAGCGTAAGTGAGCTTTTGCAGACACTTCCAACCACCTCCCCGACGGATGCTGGCTGCCCGGCATTCTGGGAAGGCCTGGAATTGCCCCTTGATGAATTTGCATTTTGATGACTTAGTTTGTCCAGGCTGGATAACCAGAAAGAAAAAATCAGTTCATGAAGATGCCCGGGAATTAAAATAGTATTTGTCCCTGTGAGACCAGTGTTGGAAAGCCCACTGATATTAATGAAATCATCTAGCTTTAGAAGGCTTGTGAGTTTGAACCTTAAGAGGCAATATTCTGTTAAATGAGATGGGTGCTTCTCCTTTTTTCTCCTCCTGTTTTGAGTTTAAGCAGATTTAGTGGAGCTGTATCAGTGTAGTATGCTCAAATTCAGTCAAATGAGTTTTAGGATATGTTTTCTGGGATCCTTTTCCTATTTTATCTCCAATGTCTTAAGGAGTTGATATTGAAATGATGCATTACGCAGGTGTGCAATGGTTATCTAGATGTTTCTGCCCATTTTTCTGTACATATCTGGCTGATACGCGGTATGAACAACTGCAGTGGTGTAAAAAATATATTCTAAAGACCATATCTGGTTTCGCCCTGATATATTCAGCTGAATCCTTCTTGTGGGTTGTTTCTCCTCCCGAATTCAGTAGCACTGCTGGCCAACCCCTAATCCCAGCCGCCGACCATGCATAAGGCCAGGCTGCGGCTCGTGTACGGCTTCCCGCGCTCAGAGGACTCTGCGGTTAGGCGGTGACCCCCGGCAGATGCACCAAGGCGCGTTCTCAGAGCTCGCCGGCTCTTTGCACCCGCAGTGGAAAAGCCCTGCCTTCCATTCTGCCTGGCGTAAACCTTACAGATGTTTATATCCTCCCTTCCCTGCCCCAGGTTCCTTAATTAACTGCCTATAGAGCCGTCGGCTGCTGATGGGCAGCCGCCTTTGGGCAGGGAGCTGTTGCCACCCGGCAGCACGCAGGACCCGTTTGGGAGGGGAGAGCGTCCAGCTAGAAATGAGATTTGGGATTCTTTGGGGTTCACGTAAGAGACACGGCGCGCCCCTTCGCCATCTGCTCCTTGTTGGAAATAATGCACATGTAAATGTCAGGTTTGCAGCTTACGAGCCCGTCACCCCTCCAGGCACAGGGCTGCTCTTGCCGAGGGGACGGCGCGTCCACCGGGACTCGGCTTTCACAGCTGAGAGCGTGGTTTCTCCGTCTGCCCCCAGCCCGAACTGCTCCTGTGTCATTCAGGCCTGCGTTTGTCACATCGGTGGTGCTGTGAAATAGGCTTAGGGAAGGTCCCGACCCTCCTCTCCTTAATTCTGTCCCCTGCTGTGGCACTTTAACTTGCCAGCTCTTTGTTTTGCTGCCACAGCTGTTTTGAGGAACCTCAGCGAAGGTTATTTTTCAGCCCTAATCTAGTCCGAGATCTGGTTTACCCTGTGGCTTCGCAAACGGGTCTACTGCCAAACCGAGGGAGGAAAAGCGATGAGAACGAGCAGCGAGAGGGAACTTGCGCTGACTTGCTGCCAAAGCTGGCACCTCGCAAAAGCAAAGCCTTTTAGTCCACAGGAGCCGGCCAAAGTAAACGCCATGATGCTTCTGCCCAAAGCCAGGTGTGAAGGCATACTTACAGGTGATTTCCCCACTGGAGACGGACACCTAAATAGCCAGGGTGGTTTAAACAACGCAAAGCGGCAGCCGGCTCCTTCTAGGAGTGGCTATGTGGGTTATGGCAGGGCTGTTTCCCCTGCCTCACCTCAGCTGGCCCGGCCTGGGCTGCCGCCACCGCTGCCGCCTTTATTTATCTGTCTATTAAATGTTATACAAGGTGTGGGTTATGGGTACAATCTGTTAAATGCATGATCTCGGCGGTGTCACCAGCCCTCTCCGTGCCGCCCGCATATGGCCCATTGTTGGCACAGATGTCGGCCCAGGGGCAGCTTGCTTATCTCGTTACACCTCAGAGGGCCGCCGGCTCTGCCCTCCCGGCTTTTGCTCCAGTTCACGTGTCAGAAGCGGATCATTTGTTTGGGGCCTCGGGGATGAAATTAGTGTAGCGATTAGGATGTGGCTGTGGCAAACGTCCGCTCATTAGTCTGCGACACCGTGCGCTGGATTTATGACAGTGACAAGGAGTCAAGCGAACACGGTAGGGTAGCTCCTTTCAAAGGCAAATTTAACAGGTGCTGTTTGCGGAATCTGAGTCACAGCCTCAACCTGGGGTTAAATCTTGGGTCAATATTATCTGTAGAGCCTCGATGACATGTTAATAATTCTCACTGCAGGGCCACTGTACAGCCGATAAGCAGAAATATGCAGAAAATGTCGTAAATGGTGTTTAGAATTCTTCTTTCATCTTCTTTCACAGATGATTTCTCAGTTTCTCTAACACAATCATATGATGAAGCATGTGTCGTATTGACCCTTGAAAGCCTGGAAGAACGTTAGCAACTCATGTCCCTTTCCAAACACTTCAGAAATCCTTCTGCAAACAAACACTGGAGATATCCAGAACCAGCAACACGTCACAGCCCGTGGGTTAATGTTTGGCTGAGACTATTGGCCACTGATAAAACAGAACACTGCAGCCTACGTTCAAAGTGGTAACGGGGTCCTGGATCAGCACATCAAATGTCCATTCCTTTTGTATTCATGTCGTAGCGTCGTGTGGTCAGCTACAGTGGGTAAAAAAGTTATTGATTGACAGCTCATTGAGTTTTGTTTCTCTTCGTTCTTTAATGAAGTGAGCCAGCTGAGGCTGAGATTCACCTGGCTCTCAGCCAGACGACTAGGTGCTGTCTGTATCCAGTGCAGAAATGCAGACACCTCTGGAGTCATAGTCACCCAACCTGAGGCAGGTGGGGCGAATCATCCTCTGGAGATGTCTTTCTCCTCCTCAGGGGGAATCTAAGACAATTATGTGAAAGCTGCATATGCTGGTTAATCTCAAAGGTTAACAGTCATTTCCTTTAGATGCCTAAAAAACAATAAGGTGAACAAATATAATCATGAGGAGTTTCCTCTGTAAATAAATCCAAAGGAGTACTAACAAAATATTTAGACATGGAGACTTGGTCACAAGCACAGATCTGTCTAGATCTTGCATCGCTACCAGCTACATCGTGTGTTGCTTCACCCTTTTCAGCTGTGAATGGCACAGTCTTAAACACGTCTGCAGGTCTCCATGCTCAGTGGGGAAAAAAAGGACCCTGCAGCTGCCATATGGCGCCGGGATTTGGGATCCCCCTTGCATTGCCCCGCTGGAGAACTTCAGTGAAGTTTCTCTGTGCCACAGTGTCTCCAGCTATGAAGCGCGCGGACCTCCTTTGCAAAATGCTCTGTGCTCTGTGGCTAATGAGGGCACCGTAAGAGCTAGGCATTAGCCTCCCAAAGCAGTTACTGAGCATCTCCAGTGTGTGCCACATTCATTTCCAGTGTGCCTCTGGGCCTCGTTAGCTGACTGGTATGTATTCCTCCCTGAAGCTCCACTCCTTTCTTTGCATCAAAACCAACGTAGCACAGAGGCTGTGGGTTGCAGACACCCTCCCACTCAGTTTCCTACTGATACCTTGCCTCAACGGTCATCCTTCCATTAATGGTGATGTGGAGTGAAGAGTAATTCCTGATGGAGTCAGCAAGCCCAGCAACTGTATTGGTGGGTGAATTCCTCTACTGGTGCGCACTGCCATGCTTAACCCTCCAGCAGCAGTAGTAGGTACCAGAGCCTTCTGCGTCCCTGCGTTACTGTGGTGCCCCAACACCACGTATGGTCAAACCGGTTGAGCTGCTGTGACTTGTGCTCGGCCCTCTCCCCTCCGTTGCGCGAGGCAAAGATGTGAGTGGCCACGTGGTGGATCCAGGCGGGGAGCTAGCCTAGCTGAAGTATTGCTAGCCACAATGCAAAAAAGGGAGGTGGAGAACAGAGTTGCTTAAATTAACACCCCTGTCAACAAGGTGCATGGCGGACTGCAGCCCACGCAGTTGTTTTCTAGGTCTTCGTCGTTTCCTGGAGCTGACAACTTCTGGCCGCTGCCTCTGATGAAGTTTTCAGTTCCTTCAGCCAGATGATGGTTCCACATAGATTTTTTTAATTTCCTTCTACCAAAGATGTTTCAGATAAATTGCAGCTCCTCTTTCACAGGCACAGCAAAGGAGACACAGGGAATGCTCTTCTCAGCTCACCTGCACTGAATCTCCGACCGCCGGCAGGTGCAGAGCATCCCCCAAGCAGGATGCACTTTGAGGCAGGAGAAGGGGTGAGATGGCTCCCCAGGCAGTCAAAAAATGTAGGGGATTACCTTTCCTGCAGCTGCAGCAAGGCTCTGGCCTCAGGAAGCTCTGCACAACGGACAGGCAGCATTACACGTTTCAAAAAAAAAAAAAGGGATTTCCTCCTGGCACTGGCTCTTGAGTGCACTCCAACGTACGCCCAGAGCTCTCGCATCCGTGTCGGCTCACCGGCGGGCTGGGAGCAGAACCGTGGGGCTGCTTGTGCCGTGTCGGCATGATCCCCTTTGCAGGGGGTATTACCGGGAAGCTGTTACCCCGGGCTGTATGGCTTATTTATGCTGATGTCACGACATTAAATAGCATCATGGGAAGTAAACCTGTCTTGGAAGGACCGTGGAAACGAGCCGTTTGTGCGCAGATTGCTGGTAGACATTAGTACGTTCTCAGGTATGATGCTGGTGAAAAGGCTCGAGCTGTATCTTACGTTTTCCACAGACAACTTTAATTCATATTCATTCATAGCCTTCTTGCGCTGTTTGATTGACTGCAGCTGGATAAAAAGGAAAATGTTTGCTAACTCCTTTTTAGCCAAGTGCGCAACGGTATCTCGATTTTAACAGCAAGCGTATCTTTAGAGGGCATCTTTTTGTTAAGCAAATTATTATAGATTTTGCCCAATCTACAAAAGAGCAGTTTCACTGTTCTTCTGATTCTCTTTTACTTTTATGATAATCTCAACATTTATAAGACGAGATATCGTTTAGATGTTCAAAATAGAATCATATTTTTGGACCGTGACATCAGTTTTTATGCCATTTCACTCTATTTTGAGCTACAATTAAAAGTTCCTTTTTAAACAAACTGTGTCTAATTTCTGTGCTAAATCAAACCAGGCGGCAGGGAATGTTTTTACTTTTAACTAGAATGTCATTAGAGTCAAGACACGCAAGTACAATGCGGAATTGTAAGACATCTCTGCAAAAAAAAAAAAGAAAAAAAAAGAGAATCTGCAAAGTCTTTGTCTACAGTAGAAGTGGGGGGTTTTTGATAGAGAAATGCCAGCAAACCCTCATGAAGAACGACTGCTTGCACCAAAATGAAGTGATTTCCCACTAGAGCTTGTTCCAGTTTTCTGTACAGAAGCAGCAATACCAAGAACAATTTTGCCAGCCCGGCAGCATTCGCGAGCACGACTGTGCTGCCGAGAGCTGTGTATTATTGACTCCTCCTTGACATAATTATTCCAGCAAAAAGTTTGGACCCAGCTTATGCTGCGATTAGGAGCTTAAACCAAAAGAAGTAACACAAAAGTGACGTTCAATTCGACACGTGGAAACAGCCTGCAGAAAATGTGCAACAAGTATTATTTCCCTGTAGAATATTAAGTTTGTAAATAGACCAGCGTTTCAGTTATTTTTACAAAACTACATGCTGGGCCTAAATTGCTTTCCAGCGTGCCTTTAAAGCACGACACGTTGCATATATGTGTGCTATATATATGTTATGTATAATTTTGCTACTTCTTCAAACGAATCATTGTTCTCTGAGAATACAGCCCATGGCAAAATACAAAGTTTTGAAAAGCAACTTGCTTTTGGGGTTTGCTAGGCAAAGAAACAGCGTGTGACCCGTGTCTCCTGCTGTAACCGGCGCTGCAGTTTTTACACTCAGCCAGGACAGAAAGGTTAAATCGCGTTTAGCTAAAACCCTCCAAAAAGTTGTGCGGATTTCTCGGCCGTAGATGAGCCAGGTCAAAAATTCATCCCTTGGGGAAGTATTGTCTTCAGGGTGATGCTTAGACCTCAGGGCCCCCCAAAGAAGTTCAGAGTTGAATTCCTCCCCCCGATGGTATTAGAGACCTGGAGCATTCGTCACCTGTGAGCCAGGGGAAGGCCGTAGTCTCTGGGACTTTGGTGTCTCCGGCACTAGTCAGTGTTGATTAAAACCTGGGTATGAGCTACGTGAGAGGCACATGACTGCGCTCGGTTAGCTGTAGAAAGAGTCAAATACTCAAAGCCTAAAATTGTAGTCTTAGATCTCAGCCTTTAATAGTAGCCATGCCTCACGGGGAGGCTCACAGGGTCGTTCATCTCTCTCTTGTGTTACTCTGGGTCTCCGCAGCTCCTGCTGCAGGACGGTGTCTCTTCCCGGGCCGTGCTCCATGGTGGGGTGAGACCCAAGCTCAGTCTTTCACGTTACTGATGGCCAGGACCTACTCATTCCTCTCCTCCGCCCGCTGCCTCACTTTATTGTGATTTTTCTCCTTTCCAGCCTCTCCTTTCTCATCCCTCGCCTCCCACCCGCCTCTCCAGCCCCTTCTCCTGTCACTGCCTCGCTGGCAATTAAAACCTTCACAGGCTAAAAGCGGTGAGGACTTTCCCCAGGTTATTTCGTCTCCTGGTAAATACGAACAAGTCTGCAGGCATTCGGGGCGGGATGCTGCTGTGAGCTGAGTGTGAGAGACCGCACTGCGTCCTCACTGGAGTGTACATCCAAGTAAGAGAAAGTAAATCCCTCTATTCCTGTCTGCCTGGCAAATCTGCATCTCTGCTGACCCTAGGAAATGTCTCCCAGACACACATGAATTGCCTTCTTTGTTTGACCTGTTTCCTATCTGTTAAGCAGAGGGGACTTCCCCCAGTTTCTTTTTGGTCTCTTTCATCTTTTCTTTTTTTTTTTTTTTTTTGGCTTCTATACTCCATTATAAATAAGAATTTCCTAATTATTTCTGTTCTAACCCTTTAAAAGTTTCATGTGATGGTGACACGGTAAGGAAATGAAAGAAGGAAGATATATTTGTGAATTGATCTGGTCACCCTCAGGCTTTGAAGTGGGAAAATTTTAGGTCTAGGCAATCCATTTCTGATGTAAATGTTTCAGTCGTATATCTGGAGCCCCCATTAGCGAAGGAGCGATCTGTCATAGGCTCTCCCTATACGAGATGCTTTGTGCCCTCGTTCTGTGAAGAAAGAGTTGTAAAGGCAGGAGGTGACTATTAAATTGAGGGACTGAAAACACTACTAATAATGTTCATTAACAGCAAGAGAATTACTTTTTTCGTTTGTTTGTTGAATGTAAAAGGGAAACAGAGAGATTTGGTTTTATTGATATCTGCAAGATAAAAAAACCCCAGCTATTAAGTCTTCAGATAAATATGTTTCCTTGCAACACGAGATGTGTAATTCCATGGAAACAAACACACAGACATAAACTGCAAGATGCTTGGGGGCATTTTTAACTTATCAGCATAGGAAAAAGGGAAAGTAAGTATAAATGTCACAGAAGCTATAACCAAAATTAAGAGAGCATGCATTATGTTTAAATCTTACGGATAATGCGCTGAAGATTAAGTTGCACACAAATAGCACCCAGCATGCATTTTAAAGCAGTAACACACAAATCGGATGAAAGGAACAAAAAATAATTTAGTAACATAATATGTATTATGGTCATATTAATATAGATTGGTATCTGGTGCAATTCCTGCTCGCGTTTTTAGGAGGCTGTTAATTAAGAAACTGTGATACTAGTGCCGTTTTTCTAAATTGCAAACAAAACCCAAGGCCGCAGTTGTGTGTGAGAAGGATTTAACCTCTGCGAAATCCCACTGGGCACATTAGGCAGGCAAAGTTTACTAAAACTGATGTCAGACTATAGAAATAACGATTCGAGCAGATACTCTGCTCGCTGATGCACTTTGGCAGCGTTGTTGCATTGTTAATATCACAGGACAGGGTTTGCGGGAGCTTCCCCATGGGAATCCCGCTGCAACCTCAAATATTAGCATAAACAGCTGAGTTTCTGCCAGGTTTGGTGCCCCTGCAAAGAGCTGCTGCAAGCTCGCTCCAGCTGGGAAAGCAGCGCGGTCCTGTAAGTGGCTTGCTGATGGTTTGTCCTGGCCTTTCATACCCCTGGTGCAAGGTTGGAATAAAGGAAGCTAATAATTACATCTATTCCTTCAGATGCGATAGTGGAGCCTGTGGGCAGGCGTATTGCTTGGATCTCATTTGCTCCAATTGATTTAAATTTTATGGGGTCTTTTTAATGAGTAGGAGCGGTGGCTGCTGCTGTGCATACATGGAAAGGTGGCAGCAACTGTGCGTGAGGGTCTTTCCTCACTTTTTTTTTTAACCTCTGCACCAGAAGGGTCACATTTTGAATGACTTTCCGTAATTCCTAGATAGAAACTAGTGAGGAGAGACTCTTTCCAAAAGCCCTTCTCAGAGCACAGGTAGATCCGTGTGATGCTCTGGCCCTCTGAGTCTTTACAGTAAGGCAGCAAGCCCCGCGTCCAGCATTTGTTCCCACAGAGGACCTGAGAAAAGCTTGGTTAGCTTCCAGATTCCTACATTTTCCTGCCCGTTAAGCTGTCGTACCTCTGGGGCAGCTTGATTCTGCAGCGTGTGTTTCCTGCAGAAATTTTTGTGAAGAAACTTGAAGTTCCCTTTCTCCTCCGCTTGTCTGGAAAAGGCACTGAACTTGATTCAGACATGTCCGGCATCATAACGTGCTGGGGAAGATCCCCTGGGCACTCGCAGCTTCTTCAGGCGCTGTCTGTCGTATTTGGATTTGGCTATACTTTAATTTATCGACTTTCCCTCTGCATATGTTTGTGTGTCTCCAGCAGACCTAGTTCTGGAGGAAAACTTTATAACAGGGTTTTGCAGAACGCTTTTTGCAGGCATGGCTAAGATAGTAAAGAGTTTCAATCAAAGGGAAGCGATTACGAAGGAAAAGGTGGGAGAAAAGTGAAATTGCTGTAAAGTTCAAAATGTTTCCGGCAATTACTAGCAGTTTTCCAATGCATCTAAAAGTGGTGCAGTATGAATTATGTCTTCAAGCAGTTCTTGAGCCTTCACAATACAGATTTTCAGATATATTTGTTTATGACTGAGGCTTACTGCATAATGCAAATAATGTAGCAATACAGCAAGCGTGAAGCATGACATAAAAAATACGATTAATGTTAAGCTCACAGATCCAGTGTCTGCGTGATGCGTCCTCAAAGCGCCCTTCGCCTCTGAGTTATACATTTGAAATCAGGAAGACGCAGCCTAATTTTCATTATCTTTGGATGCTCAGCAGTGTTTAATAAGAATGAAACTTGCGCATGCATTTTCTCATAAAGATCAAATCTCGCTTGGGAAACTCGATAGCTTTTCTTCGGTGGCTCTTAATTCTTTTGGTAAATTAGCAACTGAAGAAAACATGCTAGTGGTAATTTGAATTAAAAACAGCAACAGCGTTTGATACAGTGCCTTACAAAGTCTTACTCTCAAAATTAATTCAGAATAGTTTGGGCATAAAAATTGCTATGCAAATTGAAAGCTGCAAGCCTTAAGCATAACAAAACTGGACATCTAGAATGTTTTCACAACCAAAAAGCCTTTCCTCCTCCATGGGAAAAACTTTCCAAAACACAGTAATTCTTTGTTTGTAGAGATGTGGTCCTGACATGAGAACTCAAGACTTTTTAGAAAAGTTTATAGGCTCTGTAACTGTTCTAGACACGCAAACACAGTATGATTTCCTATGCTGATGAATTCAACCAAATCAATATTGCCTGACCGCGTGGGAGTCCTAGATTTGCCAGGATTCTGTTGTATGGTACACCTTCAGGTTTCTGACAGACACACAGCTTATTCTCAGTCATTTTTCTTTGCAGTTTCAAATTTCCCTACATCAGATTCCTCTACTTGACCCTGTGTAAATTGAATAGAATTATTGTTGATACCGTTTATGATTAGTATAACTAACTAAATACATTTTATGCACAGGGTGCCAAGTTTTCAGACGTGTTCTTCTCTGTTCCTGTCTGGATGTCTGAAGAGGAGCCCCAGTTTTGAAACGAAGAGCCTTCCCAGCAACCTCCTTTGGAGTATGTCAAAGATACTTTAGACTTGCAGGTATTACTCATCAGTATTATGTCACTGGACTGCTGAGCATTTTCTGCATCTCCAGAGCCTGTGGCAATAAGGCTCAGATGTTCTTCCAGTAGCAATTATACCTTCAGACATATATATCTTCGCAGTTAAATACACTTTATTATGAACATATATCAGATATGTATTGTCAGGTGTAGTTGTTTTGGACACAGACCTATTGCAGTGCAGTAATCATGACTTAAGCAAATAAAAGAGATATTCCTCACCTTTGAAATGTTTGCAGAATTACTCAGTCCCTTCTGTAATGTAAATAAACAAGGTGAGGGGTTATATGGACAGTTCGAGACTCCAACCTGGTACAGGGTACAACGGGACAGATCTTCCCAATGCCAGGTAAAGGGCAGGTTACTTCTAACAGAGTTGCAATGATTGATGTTAACTGCTGGCAATTAAAGGGGCTTTACTTAGAGGAAAAGGCTGACTGCTTTGTATGGAGAGGCGAGAAAACAAACATTGTGTTCCTTAACAAGTATCCTTCCAGAAAGAAGAGAGGAAGGGAAGCTGTCAAGAGGGCCATACTTTTGCCCTTGCATTGTAAGGCTCAAAGACCAAAGGGGTCAACTCTGCCTGAAACTGGGGACTGACTTTTTGACCTCCAGAAGCAGTTCAGTGTTTTAAGCTCCTCCAAGAGCCTGTCGTTTAGATACAGGACAAGTTTGGTGGGGGTGGGCATGGAACTGCATCTGTCCCTCTGCCCACCTGGAGACCTCACTGCGAGCCAACTCATACTGCTCAGATTAGGGATGATGCTCAGGAATGTCTCAGGGATTAGAGATGTCTCGGGAAATGGGAGTTTGCTGTGACTGAGGGATTTTTGAATGTGGACTGACATTTATTAGTACCCCTGTATGAAGTTTGTTCAGCAATGAGTTCTCACATGGATAAGAGCCAACTGTGAGAAAAGTTACCATTAAGCTTTATCTCTGTTTTTATGGAGTTTGAGACTTGTTCGAATCAAGACCCCATGAACGTGCAGCCTTGGGTGCTTCCTGTTCCAACTACCTTTGATACAAGGGTTGGAGGAAAGCTTTGAAGATGGATTTTTCCATGGCTCTAGCACTTATCAGAAGGGACTCATTACACAGACGCCCTTTGATGAAGATCTGTGGGCTTGGCAGCTTGGTGAGGGCACAGTCACGCATTAGCTGTGTCTGCACCCAGAGCTGGCAGGACAGAACCAAGCTCAGCTAGAGAGGTCATTCAGCCATCTGCTAGACTCTCAGATGGACTGATTTGCTCTGGTGAAGTCCTGGCTATGCCTCTGGGGCTCAGCTACCTCCGTGGCTACAAGTGGGCGGCTCATGGACGGAACCAGTGTGCGTGGGGGGAGCCTGGCTGGAGGAGTAGCTTGCTTCGATGAGACACGGTAAGGCAAAATCATAAGATGCTTCTTCCCACCCCTCTTTCCCATCTTTGGTGATGTTAATTTTTAGGTCTCTCCACGAACACCTTCAGTCACGCTCCACTGATTCCAGTTGGTGGTCTTCAGCTCCATAATATACGTCCTCTTTGATGTGATGTGTGGTTGAATGACTTGCAAATGTGGACAAGGAGTGGATTACTGCTTTGTTGCAGGTGGCAAGTATAATTTGACAGGGTAAATTTCCCTAGCCAGGATAGGGCCAGCAACTTATTCACGGGAAATGCTCAGTAATACTCTCTGTCACCAGAATTCAGTTGTCAGACCCAGAAATTTACCCACTGGTGATCAGCAACACCTAAAACCAGCTCTGTGCTGAAAACCTTTCCATCTAATACTTTAACTGTCATCTTCAAGCCCTGAATGAGCACTTGACTGTGCTGGCTCTGCCTGAGTGTATTTCATTGCCCAGGATACACTTGAGGATACTGCCTGAAAGAGACTCATCTCTCCCATCCCAGCCAACATTTCAGCCATTGTGGGGGTCTCCCTCTGACCCAGAATTTCTATCCTGGCCCTGAACTATCTTCTTGCACCATGTGTTTCCATGAAAATTTTCCACATTTATGAATCTGCATTTTCTCATGAGAAACTGCTCCATCAAAACATTCCCTATCAGCTGCAGTTTTGTTTCACTTCAAAGACAAATGCTATGGCAAGACCTGCATGCTGGGAAATTTTTGAGTCAGATGTCTTGTCTTGAATGTTAAAAGGAGCCCTTTTTTCCATTTGGTACACAACACATAATGTCCAGCGTTAAGTATTTGAGGTAAACCACATTAAACTAGAATAGCATCGACAGTATGTAACATTTAGCGCTGCCTGAACTGTGACCTAGAGCCATCAATTTTTTTTCTCATCATAGACTGTGGTGTCTCCAAAGTGTTGACTGTCTAGGATAGTGTTTAAACCCATATGCTTACTAAACTCCGCTTATTTGCTTGCAAATAAAGCAGTGTGTGTGTGTTGGCTGTCCACATGCTGGATTGCTAGTGTGTCTGTCTGAGTAGGGGCAGTGCAGAAGATTTTTGGCTCAGTCTAGAAACCTGGATATGGTTCTTGTTCTGGACATGTGCATGTTGCAAATAGGGACTTGGCCACTCTGACTGGAGAGGCAAAGACAGCCATATGCAAGGTTACCCACATCCCCACCATGATCAGGAGGAAAATATACCTGCCAAGGCACGTGGGAAGAGAAGGTGGAAGCACAACACCATCAAAAAGGGAATATGACAGTGAGGTACTCTCTCCAGATCAAAATTCGAAATTTTTCAGCTATGTCTGCTTGAAGTCACAGCTTTGCTGGTAGGTGGCTGGAGACTCTCCCAGAGGAGACAGTCTTTGGGTCACAGACCTTTGTGTCAGGTACATTGGGGACATAACTCTTATATGGCTTATCTTCATGGAAAGTACTACCAGGATAGTTATATTAACACTCTGACAAAAGTCAAGTGGGCTCTCCTCTTCCAGAGCAAGTTCATTACCCGTGCTGAGGTAAGGATTAGTGTCCCTCACCATCACAGTTCACATCTTACTGCCACAGATAAAAATACCTCTGGCTCTCCAAGCAGTTGTCGAAGGATCCCTTCAGCTTCAGGCACATGTCCATTCCACATTCACAGGATTTTCTTTCAGCTCTCATAACAGAAGGCTTATTTATTTACGAAAATGAAAGACAAGCTAGATTTGGAGATGTATGTATACATTGTAGATCAGTATACCAGCCTGGTCTAAGCTCTCAGAAATAGTGCTCAGCCTTTTATCTCGAAACCAGGCTACCTCTGATAAAGCATTTTGGTCCAGTGTGTGTGCAAATTTGTGCTACTTTAAATCTGGTGATATCACAGCTCTCTGGGCGGACTGTCATTCCAAGCATGGAGATAGAAGATGTTAAACAGCAGCTACAAAGATTAAACATTTTAAATCAGCGGGTCTGGATAACCTGCACCTGTGATTTTTAAGACAGCTAACTGAAGAGAACCGAGGAGCAGAAATGGTGATTTTCAACATACTGGAAAACTTCCAGCAGTTCCCAGAAGACTGGAAGAAAGTCAATGGCATGTCAGTATTTTAAAAACCTGTAGCAGGAAGCTCAGGTATTACAAGTGTATCAGAACTATTTGGAAGCAAAACAAAATGTTGAATTGTGAATATGGAACTTGATTTTAAGGGTAGAAATAAAACTGTTTCAAATCAAAAATGGTTTATGGAAAAAAAATCTTGTGAAACTAAAATAGTATCTTTTTGTAATGAGACTGACCGTTGCTGGAGACAAGTTATTAAAGTAAAGGGAGAAGACACGGTACTACTATTTTTTGCAGAAACTCTAAAGCATCGGAAATTTCATGTTTAGACTGAGACAGAAAAAGATAAAGAAATATTTAAATTCCTAAGCCAAAAACTTCTAGAAATAGCTCTTGGGTTCCAAAATGACTAAACGCTTCTGACAAAACCTTCTCTCCTTTGCTATCAGTTTTGAAACACAGGAAAAGGTAAGATCCATATTGCTTACCCATGTAAATGGATTTTTGCATAAATGAGGCAAAAACTAATGATAGCAGGATAGCAATGGCTTTGATTGCTGCTGAGCGGCTCAAGTTATGCAAATGTACAAATACTGTTTCAACAAATGAGTAAAGGGCAGTGGTAGGTAAGTTCACCAATAAGCCTTTGTTTGGGATGTTCTTTCTCATATATTCTCTCTTAAATAGTCAGGCTGTGGCATTATGCACCAAAATAAATAAAAGTTAGTCGCCTGCTGCACATCAGCAGTATGCACCAGATGTTTGAAAGCTGTGGATACATTTAAAATGCCATTTTACAGTGTCTGATTATTAAATAGGCTGAAAATTTTGGGCTCCGTGCAGGAAGCTGCAATGACTGTCTTATCTATGAAGGATTCATTCAATTTGTGGCAGAATGGCTGCACTTCCCTGCTGCCAGAGAAAACGGTGGAAATTAGAAGAGTCGCACTCTTACTGAAGAGGATGGGCGCAAGCCTGTGTGGGTACATTCATAGAGATGGCGGGTTTACGTTGGTCCAAACTCAGCAGGCCTATAAATTGAGAAAAGTGGATGAATCCTTGTTAAAACCCTGTGTAGACATTCCCATGTGGAATGAAATTGGTCTTACTGCATTTTGATTTAATTCACTGGTGGGTGTAGCAATCTCCCCTCAGTCTCGGCTGAGAGTTTTCACTAGCTGATACCAGTGTTTTCCATTGTGGATGAAATGCAGCCACAGTCTAATGAACACAAAGGATCAGGTAATCACAACGTAAAAAGTTCCTTGGCTGAGAGTTGCCACCATGAAGGTGGAAGATGTGGAGTTTATTTCACTTTTCACGGGTCTGGAAAGCCCGGGTTTAGGGTGGTCGCATCTCCAATTCTCCAACCGCTGCCTGCCACCACCTAACACCAGCCAAAGGGTCCGCGTCTGAGATCTGCAAAGGTACTTGGGCACCCACCTCATATTGACTTCCCATGGGTGTCGCTGGAGACTGGAGGTGGAGCCAAACCACTCACCACCGAGGATCGCTCCTTGCCTGTGTTAAGAGGTCACTAACATAGCTGTACGATAACAGCCAGGACAGAGGTGCTAGTGAACACTAGTAACAGAGTCACAGCTTGTTTTGGGAGAATGAGAACTTTTGCCAGGATGGCTTAAATTAATAAAATGGCCTATACTTGCCACCAGACTCTTCTGGTGGTCCCATCACTCCCGCGTTGAGGTGTACCCCAAGGCGGCTCGGGGTGCAGCGGCACTAGTGTTTCCACCCAGATCCAGAGGGTGCTTTTGAACTGCACGTCCCGGTTTAGCATGCTTTGTGAAGCAGTGTTGAAAAGCACAGTCTGGGTTCTTCTGGGATCAACCTAAACAGGATAGTGAAAATCAGGAGCACGCCCATGAGGTCCTACCATACAAAAGGGGGAATGGACCAGACTAGAGTTAGTCTGAAGTAAAAAATCCATGAAATTGTATATCATGAACATCAGGTCCTCTGCACCAGAACTGATTTGCTTTGCAGTTTGCCCTTAGTGCGCTGCACTGCTGCTGCTGCAGATATTGTCCATGGTTCGTCCTGTCTAAATGGCTCTGTGTAAAACAAAATTGCCTTTTCTGTCTTCCAACTGTAACTGAGAGCTGCATATCCACGCAAACTATTCTGTACAAAAAAACCCCCTTCTGTTTGGGACAAAAAGAACAGTCTTCAAATAAATCTTGAAATAGAATGAAGGAGATACAGAGATACAGAAGAGAGCAACAAAACACCATAAAGCGTTCCTCAGAGAGATGTCTTGAGTCCTAGCCCATGGAGTGTTTTCTGCAATGGGCTCGCCTATTCCTCTCCAAAACCCTCAGTGTCTCTGAATAAAGGGAAAGATTTTCTAATGTGCCTGAAGAACAGGGTAAGCAAATGACAAGCATAACATCCAAATCTTTTCCATCAGGAAAATGGAGTTTTACATAGGACTTTTGTTGCAAAAGTGGCTTCTTCAAAAAATGCCAACATTTTTTGGAAGGCTTTAAGTTGGATAGAACTCACGAGATTTTCATTTTTCAGAAGTTTTCAGGCTATGATCAGCTTAGGGCTTAAAATCCGGGGGAAATTTTAACCAAAAAAAACCTAGCGTGATTTTCTTTTTTGCTTATGCATAAATCTTACTGGGAACAGGATCCATGTTAAAAGAAAACACAGAAGGTCTTCTCTAAAGTGCTACAGTTTACTACAACTGCCACAAAGTAAATTTATGGAAATTTTTTAAGAGCAAAAGAGGAATGTGTGAATTTAGATCCAGAGGTGAAACAGAAATGGAGGAGGATGTTGGCAATTTTTATTCCACTTGTAAAGTAAAAAAGAAGTGATTTTTAATTCAAATTTTTAACGTACCTAGTTTTTAAATAAAATATCCATTGAAAAACAGAGAGAAAATGTGATGTGCTTCCAGTGTGGTAGAGGTAACTGAAATCTAGATGCATAAATGCAGAAGCAAATGTAGAAATACAGTACTGTTTAGAAAAAGCTAATTGGTGGAAACCTGTAAAAATATTACAGTGACGTTTGCTTTCACCTATGTGTTATTAGTTAATAGATACGTAATGAAAATTCAGATAAGAAGGCAGCACTAAAAAGCCAAAGCTGTCGTTTCTGACACTGCTGTCTACCTTTTTAGCAGCCAGGATTTTGCACATGGACTGTTCCCTTGGCAGACGCAGAAATCCTTTTTGTTATATTTTCTCTCTCGCCTGCTCGCTGCTTCCTGTCTGCATGTGATGACGAGATGTCATTTCAACACACAGCGTTGAGGCGTCTGACAACAGCCACTACACCGTCCCAGCTTGAGCTGCTTTCACTGCCAGGACCGGGACACCGTGAATACGAAAACATCCAACCCACGGTCTCACACAGAAAAATATTAGTCCAGATGCTGCAGGTGAGGGAAAGCGCATAGGAGCAGGAGCCCGGCTGCCAGCTGACGTTGTCCATGAAGCTGCGCCGATGCCACCAAGCATGTATGTCCCGAGGTCCTCCCAGCTGTGATGTGGAGTGAAAAATTCAGAGAGGGTTCTGGTGCCGCGCGTAGTGCCTCAGAGGGCTGGGATGGTCTGGCGTGGAAAGCAAGGTTTCTCTTGTCGTTCAGACCACAAAGGGAATGGCTTCCCCTAGATTCCGTGTCCTGTGTCCATGCAAGCCGATGGCAAAATGCCACACGGTAGGATGCTCTTTAGACTCTCATATTGCGGGCGAAAAGCCTCCTTTTGCAAAAAGTTGTGCTGACTAGTACTGCTTGATCAATTTTTATTGCTTCATTAACCCGGGGTATTTATTTGGAGTACACTGAATTGTCTATCGGTGTTCCTTTTTTCTTAACCTGTAATATTGACAGGTGCCTGCTACTGCAGCATCCATAGTGCTTGTACCTCAAAACGTCTGCAGCCCCCAGCAGGGAGGGTCCGTGGCAGGAGGCGTACATGAGGGGCTGTGAGACAGTGCCCGCTGCGATGGGAAGCCTTTGTCTAAAGGCCTTACACAGAATCCCAGAATGGTCAGGGTTGAAAGGGACCTCTGGAGATCATCCAGTCCAACCCCCCTGCCACAGCAGGGACACCTACAGCAGTGGCACAGGACGGCGTCCAGGCGGGTTTTGAATGTCTCCAGAGTGGGAGACTCCCCCACCTCTCTGGGCAGCCTGTGCCACTGCTCTGCCACCCTCAAAGTAAACAAGTCCCTCCTCATGTTTAGATGGAACTTCCTGTGTTCAAGTTGCAGCTCCAGAGGGGTGGCAGGGGCCACGAACTTGGGTTTGGGTTTGTGGGAGGTAGAGTGTGCAGTGAAAGGATGGGGGGCTGTGGAAGGAGCTGGTTGTCCCCAGGAAGGGAAAAGAGGGGTTAGAAATTCTTGCAGCCACCTCCTTGCCTGCATGCCGTGCTGCCTGACTGCCACCAGCGCTGCGGCTTGCTGTAGCCACCAGTGGTGACACCTCAGCAAAATAAATCTGGCCAAAGGTGATGAAAGCAAGCTACCTCCATTTTGACATTAACTTGTAGTGGAACCTCAGGAGAGTCCAAGGATGGAGCCTGTCTCCCACTGGACACCAGGGCTTGGAAAGAAACCTGAGAGGTCATTTACACCACCCCACTGTCCTGAGGCACTTTCAGCTTTCCCCGGACAATTCATCAGAGAAGTTTGTCCACTCACATTGCTGGGGACCTGTTGCGTCCTTTAGCAATGTCTTCCAATTGAAGAACAGTTTTCCTAATGCCTAATGTAAATCACTCTAAAGCCCCTAAACTTCTTGCCCTGTCCACCCGGCATGAGAGGAAGAGTTTTCTCTGTCTTCCTTCTAGCTACTTCTTACATATCTGAAGACTGTTATTATGCCTCCCTTCCATCTTCGCTTATTGAGGCAACCATGACAATAGCAATGTTCTTTAAGGTTTGTAATCAATGGACACGGAAAGAAAAATCAATCCGATTGACTGATTCTTGAGGGAAGCGAATTCTTCGGCCTGGTTTGCAGCAATGAGATTTCCTGACTGACCAGAGTATTGCTCTGTGTGCGGGGGACGGGGAGGTGGGAATAGCTCTGCGCTGTGGAAATTGGGAGGGCAAGTGGACACTGGTGCAAAAATATCTATTTACCTGTGGGTGATTTTTTATGGTTCTTTTCTGTGGCAACTGAAGAAACAATTTTCAGAGGGACTTAGCCATTAGGTTTAAAAACAAAGACAAACCCAACCTCAGGAAGGACTTAAAAGTGCTCCATTGTCTTCAAAAGTCTTTCCCTGCACGCAGTTATCAGGGACTCTGGCGTGGAGCTGTGAGTCCTGCTCATGCAGGACAGTGCGTGAAGGAAAGATATGGCAATGGCATGTTTTGAAAGATCAAATTCACCTGAACGAAGGCAGCAAAGCAGACTCAGTGTCGCTCGGGCCAAGCTTCTGGCGGAGTGGAGGTCCTCTGCGTTTCACACATCGTGTCCTGCCTGCACAAGCTCTTACATGGTCACCCCAAACTCTCAGAGGCAATTTTTCAATGTGAACAAAGAAAAAAGAGCACAAAGTAATTATTACATAGTTTTAGTTCACACACTCATCATCTGATGCTTAAAATAAAAGTTTAAACGGAAGAGGGTCAGACAGTAACAAAAGCCACAGTGATAAGTGCCATGAAGGGCTACAGTATAATTAGCATTAGGTTGTGTTTGATTCAATAGTCTTATTGTAATGTCATTGATCAGTAAGACATTTGAAGATTTTATACAAATTAAAAGCTTCAAAATCTCACTTCAGTACTGGTTTTATTTTTTAAGTCAGTCAGTCATTGATGAAGACGGCATATGCTGCCATGCTAATCAATTCATTATTCCATGCAAATACCAGCAAATAAATTTAAATATGATTAATTGAATTATGTTAATACTAACACAGATGCATGCACTCCCATTAACTTGAAACAGGGTATAATCAAGTAATTAAAAACTAGCCTCTGGATACTGGGAGATTTTTAGAGAACACAAAGACAGGAAAATTCTGGGGACTGAGTGATGACTGTACAGCTCACAAGTGCAACAGATCCATTAACAAAACAACCAGCTTTTCAACTTACTGTTGGCTATAACCAATGTGTTTCTCAACTGCAATGCAAGATAAGAACACGACAGTTATTAATTTCAATGACTCATTAAATAATAGAGAACAAGTACATATAGCTTTATCTCATCTCTATAACCACCATAATCAATGTTCCCACAACTTGAAGGAACACTCTGTTGTCATTGACTGTCAAAATAAGCTACAGCTGAGAACTGGCTAGGTTTCTGATTAAAATAATCTGGCAAACCGAAGCAAATTAACCCTGCAGTGAAAATGAGGCAGCCACTTCAATGGGTAAAAGTGGCTTATTATGTGCAGTGCTCTAGTCAGTGCTTAGATGATACTCTGCAGAGCAGTGCAAGGAGAAGGGTCGCAGTCTGGCACCTTCCTGATGCTCTGAGGAATTGCAGGGCATGGGCTTTTGTTAGGTTTTGCACACATACATACACCCACACAAATAATCCGAGAAATGCTCACTGAATCGGTTTCAAAATTACTTTCGCTGGGTGCTATAACAGTGTTTTCATTGGTTTCGCTGAAAAATACTGATATCCTGTAACGCAACAAATTCTATTTGTGAACCTTATGGCCCACTGAAGCGACGTGTTCATACGACTTGTCACAACAATAGCCTAATTTACCTCTTTTAGGAAGGAAAACATAATCCTCTGGCAACATGCAAAATATTTTATTTTCCCTAGGACAATTAAGGCTGCATAATGAAGAAGAAATGTATCCCTATAGCTAGGGCTCTAAGCAGCTGGGGCAGATTTGTGCTTGGCTTCACCTTTGACAAGTTTTTCCTTAATCTTGCTGTATGTGTAAAATTTTGGTAATGCTACTTTCTACCACTCTTTGTCTTGTGTTTGGACTGTAGCTCTTCAAGGCAAGAGCTGTCTCTTTTTATGTGCAGTACTGCCAACTTAAGATGTTTTTCACATGTCTCATGATATTTGATGTTTTCCCCAGCTCTTGTCATTATGTGAGAATTTCAGCCTTCATTTAAAAAAGAAAAGTTCCAGTCCTAATGGATGTAGATAAAAGCTCAAATATGGGCCATGCATATACTGTAAGCCTCAAAGAGTAGAAAAAAAAAAAAAATAGAGGATAACAAATAACAGGACCCCTATGCTTTTATAGCTACTGGTAGATCAGTGTGTGTTTGTCCAATTTTAGTTGATTATTTGTGAACCCTCAGCTTTGGGGTTGCTTCCTCAGTACGTACAGCACAGAAAACAAGGCTGTTGTCACCTTCTGGGGCTGATGGAGCAGTCGGAGAAGTCCCCATGGTGGGACTTCAGTCCTACCTTTGGACACGCGAGTATGGACCACTCCTCCTGGGGCGAAGGCTGCTGGAGTCAGTTTGGCTCCTCACACCTCCGCAGCACTTGGGAAAAGGCAATGTTTGCCCTGTATAACTTATTAGTTATAGACCTATAACACCATTAGTAAAAAGCTCATGCCACGGCTTTGCTGGTACAGGGGACTCAGCCCCAGCATCCCCTCAACACCTCTTCTTTTTCCTTAAAGCAATTCTTTTTCTTTCTGGGTGCGGATTACTTTTTGGGGGGTAAGATTTGGCACGATGCGCATTGTCTGCAAGCACCTACTTCTGCTGCTGGTCCACCCCTGACAACAACGTGGTGTTCAGCTGGCAGGAGAGCTGTTCGCTCACCACGTCTCCTCTGAGGTGCAGCGGTTATGTCAAGACTCCCTTGCAGTTTCATTCCTGCAAGGGCAGCATCTCCCTGCTAATCCGTGGCCTGGCTTTCAGGTGGTGCCATCGTACTGGTAGAAAAATAACCACTCCCCTTTCTACACTTATAGATTCTAGAGGCATTTCTCCTGCAATACCGTGTTTGGAAGAAAAATACCCTGAAACGTGATGGAAATACAGGGGGAAAGGAAAATGAGGGAGGAAGGAAAGGAAACAACATTCTCTCTCAAAGACAAATATCTTTCATTACCTGCTGTGTCCATAAGAAATGAAAGAGAGGAAAAAATACCATTTTTTTTCCCTTAAGCTCCACTTTGTTCACAGCAGCAGCTTCCTTTTCCCTGCGACAAAAGGATGTAGGTATGCGTACCATTTGGACCCTCTTTCAGCTATAGCTAGTGTTTTTCAGTATGGATTTCTCTTGTGGCGGGTTACCTTTCCCGTTATGCCTCAATGACATTGTTTTGGGCAGGAGACGTGTATTCTCTTCCATTGCTCCTCCCTGTACAGAAGGGAAATCCCGCGCAGTTGCAATACCTGCGATAGCTGGGGTTTTGGCCTGCAGGGTAAGAGTTGACCGTGGTCTGCTGAAGAGCGCAACTATTTCTGTGATTTTTGCTGCAGGAAAGTAACTTGATCTTTTCCTGCAAGTTTTGTGGTAGATCTGCACTGACAGCACAACTGGGGAATATGCTTCTGTGACCCCAGTGCAGTGCTTCTCCATGCAGGACTCAAGCCGGCAACCTAGTATGGAAATCATGTCTTTAACCTCACTTTCCCTATCTGAAGCTACACTTGATTTGCTGGTTTAAAGAAGCATGAGATCCTTTGAAAGAATGCACATGATGTCTTATAAGCAAAATGCTGTTGATTTTTTATTTTATTTTAAGCAGCGTAAACTCCTTTTTACCTTTCCCATATTGTCTGTTTCTTTTCTGCACTGTAAATTTACACTGCTGTCTGGGTAAAGGACAGGAAAGTGTCTTGGGCATAACGCACTAATAAATTAGATCCTGGTACCTGATGGCTTGTAGCACATCTGTCCCTTTGCAGGAGAAGCAGAAACAGTGGAAAGATGCTGCACAAGTCCTATGGTTTTATTGTTCACAAGGTAGATATAGTGTAGGAGATTATCTGTTGAACAACAATAACTGTTCCAGGTTTCCTGAACTGTCAATGAGCTGCAGGCACCAGAGTAAGCTCACCTCATATTTCTTTATATCTACGATACAGATGTGTTCCCCCTGGCTACCAATTTAGGAACCCCCAAGAGCTGATAGGGAAAACCAGGTATTTTTAGAGAGTAATTAATCATAAACACTGTAGACATCTGCTTTAGGGTTAAATGAATCATATACCCAAAGTGCTTCTTTTCTTCCAACGAATATGCTTGACAACCAACTCAGATACAGATGTTTTCACTGTAGCCATCTACATCTGATCACATAAAGTCCACCCTAGTGGACTCATTTCTGATCTGGAAGTACTTTAGACACCACAGATGGGCCTTTCCATCCATAAACTCCTTTCAAAATGGCCTTCCTGTCAAGCTCACTGTCTTCCCTAAAACTCATGCTTGGCATTGCTTCGGGTGGAAGGCATTGTCATTTCCATTTTATCATTACTGTCTTTATAATGGCTGGGTAAATAAGACATTATAAAAAACAGATAGCAGCTATGCCTTTGAGGTTTGCACTTTGGACCGTGGCTGTGGCCTGCTGAGGTTATCATTTACTGTGATTTATGCTGAAGAAACTTAAGCCAATCTTCTTCATTGACATCTTGCAGCCTTCACCATGTGTGCTGTTAACTCCAAGTTACCAACTGGGTTTTGCATCGGTACATCAGCTAGGTCTGACTTTCCCTTGACTTCCACTAGGATTGGACTAGACTCCTGAGGCTTGCTCTAAATAACATTCCTAAGAGCAATACTGGACATTTTCCAAAGTATAATAACGGTCTCCTTATTTTTTAAGAACCCAAACGCCTTGTGTTGTAAGAACATGGTAGCAGAAGCAGAGGAGCAAGGAAGGATGATAACAGGAAATCTTCTCAAACATATTCAAACTACCAAGTATCTATCACTTGCAGCTCCAGGGGCACTGCCTTGGGATTTTAACAGGCATGGCATGCAGCCTCTGCAGGCACAGGGTTCTTAAACAACGTGAACACTGGCAAAGCGAATAAGGCACTTAGCCAGTCTTTGTGAACATTATATCAGGCAGCAGGATTTAGAGATAGCTGTACAGGCAACCTCCTCGTTGCTCGAGAGCATCTTCCTATTTCTTAGTCTAGTGACAGCTTTCATGCCCAAAGTCCCAGACTTCCTCATTGGCAGCTTGAATGCCCGCACAACTCCTGAAACAACCAGTAGAGCCTCATACTACACTGTATTGAGTTCTTCATGGTCTTATATCGGTTCCTCTCTAGGTATCTGTGGCTCAGTAGTAGCATTTTGAGTAAAGGGACTGCGGTTCTTTCCCCGAGTTTGCAATTTTGCCCTTGTGAAAGTTAAATGAAACCTGGCTGACCTCTATGGTTTCTCCATAACAGGCCTTTTTCAGTCAGAATAACAAAACTCCTATTTGAGTTACATTAAGACCCAAAGCCACAAACACAGGCCAGAAATAAGACTACTCAGGGCTAGATGGTCAGGAGGTTTTCACTGGGGGAGGATGCGTGCAAGTGCAGGAGGTGGATATTATCCTGGTGGAGCTACATGTCTAGCACAGCAGGTGCCAAAGTAATCAAGGAAGAGTTGCAAAGATGCCCCACTGATAGCACTTGCTGTGCAACCCCAGGAGAAGCGTTGTGAGAGACCCCTGCACTGGTTGGAAGGAGAACTGGAGCGGCCAGCACAGAAACTTTCTTTTGGTGTGTGATTCCTCCACACATGGCTCCAGGAAATGGGAACTGTGTGCTCTTTATGAGAGGTATGGGCACAACAAGGAAATGCCATATTCCATGGTCAGCGTCTCCTTAGGCTGCATTCAACTTTCAAGATCCAGATTACTGGCAGGTGGCTTGTATGAATGGAGCTAAGTCAATGATGGCGCGCTGCATGCTTACACCTCACGTCATCCCTGGTGAAATGGCTGGGCACACAAAACCAAAACCGTCAGGGTGAAGAAACTGAGGAAAATGAAGTCCTGGGTATTTAGGCAGTCAGAGGATGAATGTGGTCAATTGGTGTGATGCAGACAGGAAAATACAGATGTAATTGTGGGGTGCATCAGCTTAGTATTTCTTGTAGTTGGAGACATGCTCGTGCTATTATACAAGTGACTGTTACAGTCCAATCTACACTATTCTGTACAAGTCCATACTCAAAAAATGTGAATTCCAGGTGAGAGAAGGGCAAAGAAGGGCCACTAAAAAGAAGACAGAGGTGGAGCATTCGTCCAGCAAGAACAGAATAAAAGAGCATGGGTGGCTTAGGCTAGAAAATGGAGTTACAATAGCTCGGTATATATCTGTTAAATGGCTTATCACCAGGTATTCATTAAAGAATTAAGAATTCTTTAAGACAGCAACACTGGCACAAGGACAAATGAGAGGAAAGTGGCAATGAATAATTTTGAATGGGAATTAAAAAAACAAGTTCTCATCTTCAGATGCCCTAGAGCATATTTCCAGTTGGAGCAGGGAAGCAAGATGTCTAAGGTTTTTAAGACGGGCTTGTTGTGACTAAGTGACAGTAATCAGCTTCCTAGTGTATCCCGCATTTGCCTTTTAAAAGAACCAGGCAAAAAGGAAAGTTCAACATTTTGTTCACAAGAAGGTCTTTGTCAATGACAGAAAAAGTATCCTGAAATAGCAGCCATTCATATTTAGAGCCTTGAGACAGGGACATCCTTCTTCACCTAGATCCCAAACACTTTTTGTTGGCTCAAAGACCATTGAAGAAAAATTTGAAGCCAGACAATTGCTTTCTGCCTTCTCACAGATACTCTTCGCCATTTGTAAAATTCACAGTAAACAACCTAAAACAATTAATTGATGGCAGGAGCACCCAGGTATGTGAAGGGTTGTGCTGCTTTCAGTAATCTTACTCCCTGGATAAAATCCTGGCTTCAGTGAAGTCAAGGTGAGTACCATCCTTGATTTCAAGCTTTTTTTTTCAGTGTTCTGACACTCACACATTCATGCTTGTTGTTAGTCATCACACCTCAGAGAAAGAAGCAGAACTTGGTAGGATGGTCGAGGCATATTTATGCCCTAAAAAACCAGAAAACATGCCAAAACAAAAATGATGGCATTAGAATGGAGCTCAAGGATTTTTTTTTGGCCTTAAAAATTCTCCATCTATCCATGACACTGTAAATGTAATTGCCCTGTGACATACAAAAATGCTCAGTGAGCAATGCTTGTTCTCAGTGGTGTTTTTTTTTTTTTACTTTGTAGTTCTTTAATCTTCATTTTTGCCACTTCTCCTTCAAATGTTCTGCTTGGGGTTTGTTTATGTTTTTTATCTTCCCCCCTCCTCCATTCCTTTCACCCAGCTGGAAAGATGAAATATAAAGAAAAGCACCTGACAATTCAGATGAGTTTGAATAGCTTAACGTCCTTTCTAGTTTTAAATTCTTTAGGGTTTAGCCTCCTTCTTAAAAGACATTTCTGATTCACTTACCTGAGATTATGCAAATTGCTGCTGAACTTAGAGCAGCAAGGTTTATTTCCCTGAATAAAATTAACAGACACTTACTAATAAGACATATTTACATTTGCACGGCACATTTTATCTCACTGGATCCCAAAGCACTGCTGAAATGTAGTAGAACGCTGAAACTGAGAAACATTCTTGAGGAGTTAATTCTTCCCCCATTCTCACTAATTTAGCCCACTGACATTCGTGGAGTTATTCCTACTTCATACCAGTGAAAATCAGAGGCGATCTAACCTGTAACTTCGTCCAATCATTTAACAAAGTTAATTAATTCATCCTGGACCATTTATTACCTGATTGTGAAAGCTTTCTGCATGTTTTCTCCAATTGCCTTTCTCCATATATTCACCAAAACATACGATCAAAAAAGGATCCAAAATGGGCTTTTTTCAAAGCCATAGTTATTTTGCATGTAGCTGGCAGAACATAACTGCCCATCCTGGACTTGGTTTGCAGCCTACCTAGAGTGTGTCCTTCAAAACCCTGTGTTTCCTACTGTCTCTTAAGATTTTGGATGCCTATGTGCATTCCTGAAAAGGAAGCAGTTTTTCTCTTTTCCCTTCATTTATCCTGTAACAATAGCTGGGACTTATAATCCCACCCCTTGTTTGGTGGATAGGCTTTTAGCGGTCTTTTTGTGTTTAAAATTATTAAAAAGAACTATTTTTATGTTCAGCCTATTTTGTGCCTCTCCATTTACTCCCCACTTTCATGAGCACAGGCTCATCCTAGAACCTGTCCCCATCCTATCCTGATAGCTGGTATCCCTGATGGGTTTTTTCCCACACTTCAAACTGATTTATACAGAGATTTATGATGTAAACACACCTACATCTACGAGATATATATTTGGTACCATATTATGATATGTACTCTATGTACATATGTACATGCTTACGATACAGTAAACTTTTAATATAATTCAAATTCACACTCAAAAGAAAGACAATGGAAATATCAGAAGCTGTTGGGCACTCCCCGACAGAGATAAATACTTCCATCAGGCTCCGAGAAGAAAACACCGCATCTTGAATAACTATCAGTGTTTCTTGGTAAAATCTTGCTTTTGTTTTCTAACACCTCATTTCATTGCCAGACCAAGTGACAACACAGAAAATTTTCAAGTATTTGTCTTTTCTTAAATGTAACATTATGCTGTAACCTGGAAATAAATAGTAATGCTGGCATGACACCTAGAAAATTAGGCAAATTTTAAACCTGTTTTTCCGAGATTTCAGAGAAAAGGCAAAAACCTGTTATGTCAAATTTTCAGGTAAAAGGAGCGAAGCTGGGTTGTTGATACACCTGCCTGGTTGCATTATCGTGCTTCTCGCAGTTGTCCCTGCGTTTGCCTGAATTTGTGCACTAGGCTCAAAAAAAAATTGGCAGGCAACAAAGCTTTCTGATAAAGATGTAGGCCTTGAGCCCCAGCCAAGTGTCAGCAGGGGCCTTTTTATGGACTCTGGTAGGAATTGGATCATGCCTCCCTGGCATGAAAACCTAATGTATCACCCGGCAAACGTGGAGCTCGCCTATTAGAAGCCCCAAACGGAAAAATCACCGAATAGGCTTTGTTCTGTGCACCGAATAATAATTCTGGATGTGTGGCCTTTGTTATTAGTGTGTTGACAAGAGACACCTAATTAGATTAGGAGGGCTTTAAGGAAGGCAGTCGTAATCGGCTGGGGGAGCCCCGTGCAGACCGGCCGGCGGTGAGGAAAGGCGGCTTCCCCTACAGTTACCAAGACTACAAGGAGCTTTGGCGGCTGGAATGGAAGAAGCAAAAACCAAAGTACAGAGTTTAGTACCGAGGTGGGAATCGTAATCAACTTGGATAAAGGAGGCTGTATTCAGGCATTTGGGGAAGCTCTCCTTCGGCACGCACAGTAAGGCCGTCCCGGTGACGCTGGGGCCACGTGGGACGGATGGTGGGCATGGAGCAGAAGAAGCCCACAAGCCTGGTGCCACTGGGCGGGGAGGGAGAAGAAAGGAGAGCATGTCAGAATAGTTTAAAGCACTATTTGTCATAAACACCCTTCATGTTCGGTCATGAAATGAGGCAGCAGATATGAGACAAGAAACTAGAAATGCTAATGCCATTTATAAAGCGTCAGAAAAATAAATACATTGCTATTCGATTGCAGCTAAACATCAGCTCACACACGTCTAATTAATTAACATGGCAGTTAATTAACAGGACAGTTTTGATCTGCCGTAGCAAAGCTTTGAAATATAGTGGCTCGCTAAGTCATTTATTTCAGTCAAAATTAAAAGCAAATATCTTTTTATTGGCGCATTTGCAGAGCTCTATATTACCCTAATGGCATCAGCGTGGCATCCCAGTCATCGGAATCCAGTCAGAATTAATCTGAGATTACAAAAGGTAAACAAAGGTCGATCTAGGTCAGGGAGCACAAAAACAGCCATGAGACGCCCCCAGATAAGCTGGGTCCCTACGTGCAACTAGTCTCTCGCAGCCTCTTGTTTGGTGGTTTGGGTTAGTTCCTTCTCAGAAATCAGAGCAAGACTGAACAAATGAATAACTAGGACAAGAAGACTTTGAATTAGGTTTTTTTCTCCCTCAGCAATGCGTCGTCTAACTTGGGCTCCTGTATTTTAAAGGAAACATCGCTGGTGTAACTGAAGTCCTTGGTTAGTCCAAGTCCCCACGACCCTGCACGATAATGCTAGGATGGCTAGAAAAGTACGTGAGGGACTCTTGCTGCTGATTGCAGCCCCAAGACAAGTGTCTACAGCAGCCGCTAAAGTGGCCCTTCAGCAGTGAAAAGATTTTCCTGCTCTAGACATGGTGTCGGGTAGAGCTGGTCTCCTACAGACCTGGGGACTGGGACCCAGAGGTGAGGAGGAGAAGCACATCACCATGGGATCCCTGAGGCATCATAATTTAGAGACAGTTCCGGGGCAGGCCACAAAAAAGTGGTTTAAAAATACCTCTGCCCTTTCAAAGGTTTTGTGTCGCACCCGCCAGCAGCAGAGAACGGAAGCTCACCTTACATTTTAATCAGTGTTTCCCTCACTTAATTTTAATCTGACCCTGAGTAATGCCCCCTAAGAAGATTCATTTAGAAGCAGATTACAGTATCTAATTTGCTAATGATGAGACATCATCCTCAGAATCACAATCTTCCGTCGGGACTTAGTAGGTGCATCAGGAAATAAGATAAAAATGTCCTGCCCCCTCCTCAGCATTGTCTTCCAGCTGGAGCACTCGTCCCCAGCCCTGGCTCCAGTCCTACCTTGAGTGGGAAGGGTCATGCCTTGCTGTACTGGACCATAGGAAATAAGCAGGAAAAGCCTGGATAAGGGTATGTTTGGGTCGGAGGCCTGTGGGGAGGAAAAAGATGATTCGTTGCTCCAAGACCAGTGGGTTCAGGTCAGCACACAAGTATGGGTTGCAGTTGGCCCATGCAACTGGGAAATGTGTTGTGGAGAGTCACTGGTTTCCTATGTACAGCTGAGAGATCAAATGCTCGCAGTTTACAGCCAGAGGGAAGGACAGCGGGGTTTTCATCGGGTTTTGTGGTTAAATGTTATGGGCAGGGTTTTCTGGGAAAAGCAAAGAGGAATCACAGGACCCCCCTGGGGACTGAAACACAGGGGAGCCTGGACCACTCGCAATGGGGCAAGGAAGGGAGGGAAGGAGCTACAGGGAGATCCTCGTGTTTTGCTTAGGAAAGGTGCTTAGGTAATAGAGATGACAGAAAACGTAGAGCATCCTCTGTATTCTCTGGTTATAAAATGGTTTGTGATTACAACCTGATTCAGCTTAAATTCAGTGGAAGACTTAAAAGTTTTTCAATTTCTAAAGGCTACTTTTGTGTAATGAAATGAATTCTAGCAACTGAAGAAAAAGAAGACATGAATGGAAAGAAATGCATTTGAGCCAAAGGTGCCATAGTATCTTCAACTTTTATCCCAAGCAAAAGGAAATCTTTCAGGAAGGGCCCCAGACTAAGCAAACTGAGTCAGCATCTCAGAAGTCATATTAAGAGTAGCAGAGAGCTCAGAAGTATTGCAAAAGGATTTGATCAGCAAAGAAATCTGTGCTCAATAAAAGGAGCACTGCCAAAAGTCAAGCTGAGTCAGACCTGCCGAGTATATTAAAAGACACAGCAAAAGGTTCTCCAGCTGCAGGAAAGAAAGAGGAACAGGTAAGGAAGAAAACTGTAACAGTAAAGCAAAGATCAAGAACTAGATTCCCAAAATTGCCTGGTCCACACCCTGCACACCCAACACACACTCAAGGACAGAAGATGTTTGGGGAGTGAGAGTGGCCTTACCATCTCATGGCAGACCCAGCCCATGGGCCACACAACCTGCCCTGGCTCCCTGCTGGTCATCGTTGTCATCTCCCCCACAACGTGCAAGCAAGGAGGGCACACAGCTTTAAGCAAAGGCTGAAAATCTGATTGGGGCAACTCCTACAGTCAAATATAAATGCTCAAACAGAAAAACTCCATTTCCTGGGTGCCACTGTAGTCCATAGCTCCCAAGGTTGGGGAAAGGGGTTTGGAAGGGCAACGTGGGCTATAAACCAAGAAAGAGGAGAAGAGCTGCGTAGGGGTCTGTAGAAGAGAGAGACACAAACCCAGCAGTCCTGCAAGGTTACATAGCATGGTGTCCTTGCTAGTGGCTACCTACCCTGCGGCCCCAGGTGATCAGGGACAGAGTTTTCTGTGGGATGACTGGGATAAACCCATTTCTTATGAAGTGTGGGGCAAAGCCCAGCTGTGAAGAGGGCAACGCTCCTGGGACTGGTATGTTCCTTACATGCTATGGGTGTCAAAACTGTCACCTGCATCTCTTCTACATGGCAGGGAAGTCAGGGTGGGATGTGGAGGGAAGGGTTGGTTGTTCAGGGTTGCCCAGGGAAGGAGGGGAACTGGAGATCCGGGGCTAGATAAGGAGGCTGGAGAGAGAACTCCATGGCAACACTGGTGCCTTTTTTTTTTGGAGCCTGCTCTGATGAAGATGTCAAGAATCTCCTGTTGCTTCCAGTCCTGCAAGGCGCTGGTGGAGCCTTTGAGCACAGCAGAGCCATCCCACCAGTGTTTGCTGTGCACCTCATCCATGCAGTGTTGCTGGCCATCTAGCCTGAGGGCTGAGAATCACAACACACAAACATCGCATGGTACGCAACAGCCTGCCTCTCCAGCCTGCCCCGTCACTGCATAACCAACATGAATTTGTTGACTTACAGTGTGCTTATGTGCCGTTTTACCCCAGATAGCAATACAGCAGACTAGGTGTCACAGGAACTCTCAAGGACTTACATGCCTCCTGGAGGATCTCATGGAGTTCACACACGTAGCTGGGACCAACGATGCACAAGTGTTAGAATACATTTGTAACAGAGTTTCTCATTTTGTTTCCTTCTTGTACATCAAAACACCTTTAGGAACCAAAGTGGCACAAAGTAAATGGGAACAATCAGAAGATTCACATCAAACTGTGCTATTGCTCCAGACCAGCTCGCTAAGGCTGGCACGGCCAGGGGAGATGCTAAAAGAGGTGAGGAAAGCTGATCCTCAGCAGAGAGAGGTTCTCCAACAGCTTCCAACAGCAGCTGAGTTGATGGGGAAGAGGAAACTGATTTTAAGATGGAACTTCATACATTTCTGAATGTAATTGCACGATTGCAAGAAAACTAATGAAACGGTTTTTAACCATTTGGTTCAAGTAAATAACCTTCCTATGGAGAAAAAGTGTTGCACGGGTGTCTACAGAAATTATCGCATGGCCTGGAACTGTACTGCACATAGATAAGAAAACTTGGCTGACCGATATGAAAGTAGGTAGGACAGTTTCTAATCTGAGGAAATATGTTGTCTGTGGAATTTAACAGGAGATTAACAAATATGGTTTGGTTATCAAATATCCATAAGTGCCATTAAAAAGGACTTGCAAAGATCTCAGTTTTTGCTTTAACTCTATGTATAGAACAACAAATATTATACAGTACAATTTTGCTAAGTAACACAGATTGTGCATGGGCAATAACCAATTACTTAAACTGAAGGAGAAAGAGAAAAGGAAAATAAAACTTATTTTAGCTATCCATTTGCAAATAAAACTGGCATTTCATGTAATAAACTTCAGGACTGCATTACTGAAAAAAGGCATCTAAAAATATCACACTTACATTTCACCGAAATAATAAAAGTGGGTTGATACGGTATCTTTCATACTCAGGAAATTCCGCACGGGTTTGCATGATGAAACATGGATGCCTGATCAGTTGGTCTGTAGCAAATTCAGCTACAACACATTCACCTCTACTCACAGGGGTATTTCAGTTTTACTATCTAAGGGAAGAAATACAAAGTTGGGCAGCATATCAGATTTAGAAATCTGTCTGCACATTTGTTTGCCTGAAGAAAGTCATGAGCTCTCCAATATTAATTTTTGTGACTTCCTTTTGGAGGAAGAAGGATGCGATGGAACAGGGTTTGAATAAACTGGAACAGGGCTTTAGGAAACAGGATAAGCCAGGTGAGTTGGGGCAAGAAGAGAAATTCCCCTCTACTGTCATTAAATGAGACTAGCAAGAACTGAACCAAATTTACATGCAATTGGTGGTAGATGATAGCCATCTGCTTTAAGGGAAGGACATTCAAAAGGAAGTGCTGAAGAATTTCCAGGAAGATACAAGCACATTACAGACTTATATTCAAATGACTCTGAGTTCACAGAACAGCATATCAGGTGCAAAGAAGAACTGGTCTAACCCACCAGAAATATCCAAGTATCCAGTGGCTCTTTCTCAAATAATCATAGAGTAACAAGTGTCAGTTGTGATCATCTGGTGTGGTGTCTTGTAGAACCTACCAGACCAAACTACCAGACCTTTTAAAGTCAGCTCTTATTTGAACTAGAGCATCCCTTTCAGGAAATAGGTACTCTTGTTTAAGAAAAAAATATCTTGTGATTGGATTCACCAGATCCTCTGACAAGGCTTTCTAGCGGTTAATCACTTTCACCTTTAAAAATTTGCACTTTTCAAGACTTACCAAGCTGACCATTGATTTCCTGCCACTGGATCTTATTATATATTTATCTACCAGTCTGAAGCCTGCTGATGAACATCAAAAGCCACATTCAGCTTTTGCAAGTGCCACATTTCCCAGTGGCCATGTACAAATTCCCAGAAGTTGCCCAGAATCAGCCCTAGTTCACAGCAAAGTCCCAACAAGAGTTCCTGCGGAGCCTCTCCTACCTTCTCTTGCCTCATAAGTAAGGGTTTAAGAGACCCATAAACGACAGCAAGGACCATAGTAGGCCAGCAGGGAGTGAACCACTGGGGCAGAGAGGCAGTAGCTTCAATCCCCACCCTGTTCGGGTGCCCCACATCTCCCACACTAACCACAAGCAAAGGGTGGCTGGAGCAAGCTTTGCTTAGCCTCTTCCTTCGAAAGGACTGTGATTTGACACCGAGGGATGCGCAGCCCTGCGGTGAGGGTGCAGCCCCTGGCGAGGAAGCTGGCTCAGGTCCTAACCTCAAGGATGCAATAAGTGCAGTTCCCGCGACTGCTCGGGGATGCACATGCCAAACCTTGCAGCTGCAACTGCCGTTTTACAAATACTGTGACACTGAAGCAAGCACTGGGAGGTGGTTTAGCTCCTGGGTCCTCTTGGCGGTAGCCCTGGCGGGCCCCAGCAACTTCTGAAATACACGGCCAAGTGAAAAATTGCTAAGGCAAAAGGAAGGTACCAAACACCATGTAGCTTTAAAGAGCTCAGTTCCTCTTTAAGCTCCTAAAGGGGAGTCTGATAAAAGCCACAAGGAAACATATCTCCAGCACTGTCATTTCTTAAAAGCAAGAAGCAGCATGAACTTGCCCAGGCTCAATCTGTGGTGTGTCTGTCTGCCGCTCGCTAATGCACACTTACGGGGGGTGTAAGTGGCCCTGACACCCTGTGAAGTCTCTGGCCCTCCCACGTCCCAGCGTGCTAACGCCAGGCAGAAGAGATGGCCGTTCCTTGCAAGGGTCTGGAGGACCACTCCAGGGCTGCCGTCAGAGTCTAAGAGCACGACGGGCTGTGGAAAGAGTTTGGACGCTTGTTCCTGGTCTCAGGAAAAGCCTGGGATTTGGTCAGTCATTACAACTCTGAGCATTGGGAAGCTTCAGTCTCTGTATGGATTTAGCCACCTGTTAGTTCAATATTAAATTTGCCACAGGAAATGTGCTTCTGGAGCAAACACTGTGTGCCTTTCACCAACCCAACAGCATCACATTGTAAAGAAAACATAAATCTAACTAAAAGTCTTTTCTCGACATGTGGCATAAAATCTTCCTTCACACGCGCAACAAAAATTGTTAGAGCAATTTACCCAGGAACAACAGAGATGGGGCAGACGCCGGCAGGGACAGTGCAAGACATGCAGGAGTAGTAGGGAAGATGGGGAGAAGGGGAGATACAGGGATCCCATGGCCATTAGACCATATTGTCCTCCTGGACACGGAATTGAATATTTTCCTGCCTCAGAGGTGTGCACATGGCAGACAAAACCCATCTTCCTTCACCTTAATGTGAAAACAGAAAGAGGATGGAGGATTTGCTATGGATCTAAAAAGGTCCCAACCCCACCGGTAAGAGTCAAGACAGAGTCACACCATGGAATTAATTTTTTTCTGTGGTTTGTCTGGAATTTTTTTTGAGTGAAAATAGGAAATGGCTTTTTTCTTTCAAATACCGCATTACAAAAAAGTTAAGTGAAGAAATTAGGAAATGGGAAAATTAAGAGTTCCTGTACAGCCTTCATTCGAGTCCCTTTATGCACATAGTTTATAGCTTTGTCTCTACAACACTTTCTTTTCACCCCATGGGACCCATTTCATTCATTGAAGATACTGGAAAGACGTATTGTGAAGGAGACAGTGGTTTACAGGCAAAAAGGACAGGATTATAGTTGAGGCAGTTGAATGTTGCCCTGGAGGACGGGGGACTGAGTCTACACAGGATTCAAGCCTTGTGCCAACTAGCCTTGTCCATCCTCCACGGACCTGATGTTTGTGGCATCTCGGGGTTCACTCAGAGCCTTGCAGAATGTCCCAGTGCCCCGTGCTGGCAGCAGCGGGGACAACACAGGGGCATCCATTCCAGGCAGGATCTCCTGTTTCAGCAGGAGAAGGCACTTTGGCTTCTGCCTCTCTGCTGATTCACTGCTGCCGCTGCGACACTGCACCCCACCATCTCCAGTTGCCCTGAGACTCACCCTGCTGATTAGGTATAATACACGTTTTGGGCCTAAGGCTAAGCTTTTAGGACTAATCATTTTAATATTAGAAACAGAGATTCCAGGATCAAATCAGAGGTAAAACACAGTACTGTTCTGCACTTAAAAACACTCTCTCTGTGCCATTTCAGTGTGTGTCACCACAAAGTCCTCCAACGTGTCCAGGCTGCGGAGATGGGAAGTGAGTGTTCCCACGGCCATCCATCTCCTGTCCTCCCCTCTCCCTGCCCACCTCCTCTCCCCTGAATCATTTATCTCCACCCTAGCTCTTATATTGCACTATTTTGTCTTCCCGCTCCTAATTTGCTTACGCTGCAAATGTAAACTTAATGACTTGAACTTTATCATCCCCTTTTAATAGTACCCCTCTCTAGGATAAGGTGACATAACACATCTTTTGAAACCTTTATGCTACACACAGCATACAACTGTGAAACTTATTAATCAGACAAGCCTTCTGTCACTCTATGAACTGCAGTGTATTTTCAGCGAGACCCATATGGACGCAACACAGGTGCAGCATCGAGGTGTTCTGTCCACCCCGCCTGTCCCTGTTTTCAATTTAAAGATTTTGACATCACAGCTACACCAGTAAACTGGGAACTGAGGTGATTTATTTTTTTTTAGGGAGAGGCGCTGTAAAGTTATATTCATTAGTATTCATTAATAATTTTCCACGAGGAAATTAATAATTTCATATTTGCTGCAGAGTCTGGAAGGTACACAGTAATTAAAAGATGGAAAGGCTTGAATAAGTATCTACCTTTCGAAGACTGAACGCGACGTGGGTTTTGTAGGAAAAATCATCTGATATCCTAAGGACTGTGTCAAGATGCATGCTTGCAAGAAGAGATGTTAAGACTGCCTGAGGCGCCTTCTTTCAGTCATTTTCTGTTCTGTATTTGATTACACAACTTTACCGTTCCTGTAACTTAGAAGTAGCGTTGAATGGATTCTAAAACACTTACTTCCAAGAAAGGAACATTTAGAGCGATTCAGGTGCCTAAATATAAGAGGAGCTGTCTAATGTCATTTGAGATGCTCTGAGAAGCCCGTCTGGCTTGCAGCTGCTGCTCCAGCAGGGCACAAATCCTGCCATAAATCCTGTGTCAAAGCTGCCAACACATTCAGATGACTCCAGCAACTGCCGTCATCTCCAAAGGCATTATGTTTAGGTACCTGAATTTCCCCATTTAAATTACATTTGAATACTGAAAACAGAGAGTCATCAGATAAACTCAGATATAACTTCAGCCAGGATTTCCTAGCCACAGTGCACGATTACTCTCATTTCTCTATTTCAGTCATTCCTGCTTAGTTTCGAGTTTATTGCCTCTCGGGGTCTCCGGGCAATTTTGGCGAAATAGCTGACAAATCAGAAGCGGCTGCAGGAGCGTAGTCTGAGGAAATGCTTGTCTGCATTCAGAAACCGGCAGACGTGGCATTTCCACTCAGCCCACTAATCCCCACGTAACTGGGGTTAAAGTTAGAAGCGTGCAAGTTCTGCCTCTTCTCACCCTGCTTTGCTGGTTCGTGCTGGTTTGGGGATTGGGTTTTAGCCAGAAACTCGTCCCTGAAGGAGGCATGACTTGCATCGACAGAGAAGGGAAAGATGTTTCTGCAGTCTTAGGGCAGGCATGGGAACAGGCAGAAGAGACGACAGGACTGTGCCAAGGTTACGCAGGTACCCCTGATATTACTCCCATCAGGCGAATCTGGTCTGTGATGCTCTTTAACAGGGCGAGTTGTACTGTCCAAAGAAGCCCAATGCGGATACTGCAAGAATACTGCAAGCTTAAAAGCTCACAAAATGCATGTTGTCAGAAGATTTAAGGTCTCCTAACGATTTTTCTTAAGCTTGCACGTGTTTTGCAATCTCTATTTTAAGGTTACTTTCTGGTTGCAGAAATAACCTTTGGCATGCCTTCTTTAGCTAACACGTGAGACTTCGCAGATAGGAACTATGCTAAACAATTTTCCCACCTAATTTCAATGGAGTTAAGTACCTAGACTTCTTTCTGCATTTGGCCACCAAACCCTGTTTATATTAGAAAACGTTTAATATTCTTTTATAAGAGCAGAACATCTTCCTTGCTGTGGGTCAGTTTATGTTCAGAAAAGACCTTTTGTTTCAGCCCAGGTCATATTATTTTGCGAATCAGAATAAACTGTACTAGCAAAAGGACTGTTTTAATCTGGGTTTTTATCTACAGTAGAGCTTTCAGCACTATTCCTAAGTTAGGGTATGACTTTTTTTTATGTTACTACCTGACATCCATGCGGGCAACAGCTTGTAAGTGCAGCTTGGACCAAACAAGGTGAACTTTACTTGTCTCGTTAAAGTGTTAATACCATCAGTAGCAACAGGCATGTGACAAATGTTTTCACCGCTGGTAGACATCAGAAAGCTGCTGAGACTGCCTGAGCTATTCCAGATGCTTTCCTGGAGACACGGTCAAGCTACTCTGAGTATCGCTACCTTGTGAAAATCAGTTTTGCTTAAGGTGTCTCTGTGTGGATACTCCAATGGGGAGACACCCCACCCTCCCAACCACTTTGCGAAATATGGGTCAAATATATCTTAGAGCAAGAAATACCTGTTTTAAAAATGTGTTGTCTATAAATATGCTTACATGCTCTGAGTAACAATGACATTTTCTTCCTCGCATGTCCTGGCTGCCATTTAGACGGTGGGATCTGAGTAGGGTTGATCTTTTGGTGTACTTTCTGTGCAGACTGACCTTTAAGTTTAGCTCTCGCTACTACACCCCAACAAAAAGCGAACTGCAGACAAGAATAGCAGTGTAAACACGACAGACAAGCCTTCTGTGTAGGGACTGTGATGTCCCCTTCCCTGTCTCAAAAGCACAGTGCATACCCCAGCACATGTAGACACCAAAGCTGAAAAAAAAGAAAAAAAAATGCTCAGTTCCAACTAGTTCCATTAAAATTTTTTATTTGTGGTTGCCATGGTAATTACACACTTAACAAGGTAGATATAGTCTGGAAAGTTATGCCGTGGATAAAAAAGACGGCATCCCAAGGTCACACATATGTGCGGAGATTTAATTCCTTTTTGACCCTTTGTTCTGTGATATGTTTTTACGCTCTCTGTGTAAGCTCTCCATTAAGAATATCAAACCATGTTCTCTCTTTTGCCTCTAATTGTAGGGTTGCTGCTGGAGCTGAGAAATTTGGGGAAGGACTTGGGAGCCCCGTCGGCCTCTTTCCTGGTCTGGATGGTGAGGGGACGGCAGGAGAAGCAGCTCTGCTCCTCTGGCTGCCCTCGCAGGACCTCCTGTGACTTCTAAGAAACCTCGCTCTGCTGCATGAAACTTAGGTTGTTCTGAGAAATGATATAAAAAGATAATTGTTTCTATCTGTGCATCAGATAGTGTTATTTGTACATCCATTATCTGATGTGTTTTCCCCTGTTGCTCTGTGTGGGTCTTTCACACAACCAAAAAAAGGAGCTGAAAAGAGACTTTAAAAAAAGGAAAATATAGAGCCTCATAGTTTAACAGAGGGGTTCAAAAGGAGGTGAGGAGCCAACAGGCCTAAAATCTGTTTGTTTTAATTTCTCTACTGCTTTCATGACAGAGGTCTTTAAATAACTGCAGTCTCAGTGACTTTTTTGTTCCAAGACAAGAGCCTGGATTTGGTGACTCCCTGTAAACAGGGCAGAAATCATTGCACCTGGTTCGAGCGGAGCCATCTTTCTCCTCATGTGATCACGAACCTTATGAGTCCTAACCTCAATATTTACAGTATTTCACCATAGCTTTTCTTATCGTACCTGTATCTCCTTTCTTTCAAGTCCCAAATTTCAAAGATCACAGCTACGTTTTCATAAGAAAAGCTTGAAACCCGTAGCCATGACCACATGGCAAAACACAGCCCTGTTAACAGTAAGTGACCTCTCTTCTGAGCCTTCAGAAGAGAGACAGCAAAAAGTGACAGACATTGCGGGGGCCAAATCCATCCACATACCACCCTTTTTACATCAGTCATCCCTCACTGAAGGAGAACTTGAACTTTGCTTTTTTATAACTGCTCTCCAAGTGTGTTTCCTGTCTCATAATTCTGCTTTACCTACACCGTAAGCTCTTGGGAGCAAGGATCACATCATATCATACGCTTGCACAGCATCCAGCTTGAGGGCTAACACAGTATTGCTATGGTAAAGAAAAAGCTCGGAAGTTAGAGGAAAAGCTCGCTGAAATAGATATGGAAAGGGAGGGGAGCAAAACAGCCTCTTTTCATACTAAGGACGTAGGGAAGCAAAGCTTACAGTATCTGTATTTGACCTTTAAGAATAAAAAGAAGAAAGAAAAAAATCTGAGCTTGTTTGCATGAAGAATCAATGCTGATCTAGAGCAAACCCTCTGTTGGAAACCAAGGATTTGACCTCAGTCTGACACACAGTGGAGAAATTTGCAACACTAACAGTCATTTGACTCTTATAACACACCACGCTGTGTTCATACAATCAGCCCAGACAAGAGGAAAGTCTCCCCGTCTTATTTCTTCCCTTTAATTCATTCCTTTCATCTTATTTTTTTGCAAACCTCTCTAGCATATTCCACACTAAATGTGCTTCTACTTCTAATGAAACGGGAGAGGGAGCTGCAAGAAACTGGGATTGACCTGAAGATGCTGTTTCTCTTACCCTCATTTAGTCTTTCTAGGACTGAATGGAATATTCTTATAGCAATGTACTCTTTAATCTGCATTAATTTCTTCAGTTACACGCTAAAGACTGATGCATTGTAGTAATCACTGACAAATAGACTTGGTTGGAGTAGGCAAATTGGATTTGTAGCAGAAGGAAAAAAAAAATCTCGAATGCAAGGAAAACAAAAGCCTAATTCCTGTCTATGCATTGACAGGATGAACCTGAGCTCAGATCAAAAGCGTTTCTCTGAATAAGCCATTTTTGCAAGTACACAGAGCTTAAGACAGCTGAGAAATGCTTCCAGAATGAAAAATCGCAGAATGCCAAAGATTTGTTAAATGGAAAATAAAACTTGTCTGCCCAACTGGTCCTTCATCAGCTGTCCAAGTACAGAACAAGTACCGCACCGTACTTCTTGAACTGCTGCTCTCTGACCATCTCAGGTCCTTTCCTTCAGACAGTTTACCATATTAAAGAGGAGGAAAATTGAGAGCTAACTGAAATGGACTGTATGGAAATGTAAAACAAACATCATCTCTGTTGTACTTGTCATTGCAAATGTTTCTCTTCATTTGGCTATCACAACTGGTTTTGAAAAAGTACCTCTATAATTGACATATTATTTTTCATACGAACACGGCACAGAATTTCCCTGGAGCCTCGGGAATAAGGCCTCCAGATCCCATCGGACTGACCTAAAATCATGAAGCATGCTTAAAAGAACACATTTTGGATTCTTTTTATTTGCCTTTTAGATCGGATCTGATCTTCTAGGTGAAATCGCTTCATGTTTTACATTTTAAAAAAGCTGGAAATGTTATAGAATCTTTATTCCAAGAATGTAAGTTTTAAGAAATGCATCAAAAATCATGAAACTTGAAATTAAAACATGAGACTTGGCAGCAGTGGTGAGCAGTAATTCACTCTTCCAAGCACTTCCTCACCCTTTCAAATAGAAATTGCTAATCGTGAGAAAAAAATTCATAAACGCAAATTTGTAAAGCACAGATCAAGCCAGCAACATATAATTAGTTCTTCTCTTTCTTTTTTTTTTTCTCCCCCCACCATTTAAACCAAATGTAACATTAATTTCACTCATCTATATCCAGTTTCCCAGCACTGGTCTGAAAATACATGTAGAGAACAAGCCCAACTTAGCACCGGGATGCCCTTGTCTTGTCCAAATCTGTGTAAGTTCGGCAGCAACAGCTCACCTAGCTGTTTGCATACAAATTGATCCAGGTCTATTGACTTCCTTTTCTGTAGTTCTCTCCCATGTATTATGCAAAATTCAGCAGGCAGATATTATAATCAGCACATTAGTCACCGAGCAGACACCTCCAATTTCCTCGTAGCCTTCCAAAGTCACATTCTGCTGCCGTTCTGAACCTCGAGTATTTCCTGGAGGCACCATCTCCGCATGGGTATGGTGAACCAGGACAAAACAAACATGCTACGATACCACAACAGATGACTTCTGCTGATCCCCAGGTGCATGGGTGTTCATGTGGACCCTTTGCGATCTGCGACAGAGGAGAAATTGCGGGAGCCCTGCAAAGTTTGGAAGGACACACATCCTCTCGTGGCGAGTGCAATTCAGCCTTTCTAATGAAATTCAGCCTTGCGTTAGAAAGTCTGAACTGCGCCGAGTAGTATCTTTTTCTTGCCCATATACTCCTAGACTGGCTGGCAATGTGAAAACTCAAGAGTCTACCCACAGTTTTCACTGAAGAGACTCATTCTGACAGAGCTTAGGAGTGGTGGTAGCTGAAGCTCCAGTGCTTTTGCTACTGCCCGAAGCCAGCACAGCACTCGCCGGTGACTTGTTGCCGCAATAATTTCCTAGAGTAGCCAGGAGAACGGCACGCTGGGGGCAGGAGGGTACACCGCCGCAAAGTCAGGGGCTGAGCACTCTGGAAATCTGGTTCTGTCTCTTCCTGCCTTCTGGCACCAGCCGCTGGTCCTTCTCACTGGCATGGCAGAAAAATTCACCCCATCAGCTGGTTCTGGTACCCACCTAGGGGAAGTCAGTCATACAGCCAAAGTTTTTGTCTGTCAGATGTAAAATATCACCCAGTGGTTGCCCCTACTTCTTGCCCGAATTCAACTGCTCTTTCCTTTACGGAGGTGCTCTCCAGATGTTACTGGAACGCTCTTTCCCATGCCTTGGAGATGCTTTTCCTCATCTCCAACTATGAGCCTTCCTGCCAAGGAGAGAAGAAGAGCAGAGCACTCCCCTCCTTTCTGCCTAGAGAAACATCCTGGGAAATGGTGCCATATGCCAGGATTGGAAGGATTTGCCTGGAGGATCCTGGGAGTGTGACTAAGCCCCTCAGGGTGTCTAGAAACACCTCGATTTTCTTTTAAATGTTGCAAAAGCTGCTGTATTTTGAGAGCTGCGCTCGGGGCGCGAAGGTAGCCTGAGGTTGGGGTGGGTTCCCCTGCTCCCGCAGCGATGCTGTCCCTCTGCCTCGGGGGCTGACGGGGACAGGCGGGAGAGCCGGCAGCCCCCCCAGGCAGCCCGGCTGATTGCGCTGACACACGGACAGCTGCCCTAATATCTCACTTTTTCTCATTAACAGGAGAATATCCTGTTCTGTTTAAGAATTTCAGCTGATGCAGTATCTCAACCCTCTGTTATGCAAAAGCAGGCATCTTAGGAAACGTTATTAAAATAGCAACAAACGTACCCTTCATGCTGATTAATACAAAGAAGAGGTTTTCCAGTGGTTATTCTCCAGCCTAGAGCCCAATCCAAAACACACCAAAACACTCCATTCAGTCTTAATGGGTACAGGTTAGAGACCTTATCTTGTAAGACAAGCTGAAGTACTTATCTTAAGGTTAGCCACACTGATCCGAAACTTTGAGCTTGAGAAATCTGTCTGGAAATCTCTTACATTCAGACTTTATTTTTTATCTAGATTTCTGATACTTCCTGGTCTGTTCTGAGCAAAATACCAGCAAACCCACTTCTCTTCCCTCTCAGCATGCCTTTGCCATTGCTGGTCAAAACCGGGAAGTGTAGAAATGAGAAAATTGCAGTGTGGGGACAGTGAAAGGTGAAATTCTTCTGGGTGTGTTCTGGTCAAAGGTTCAGATTTATTCCTTCATTTCGGGTTTCACTGTCACTTACAAATTTGCAGACTTTTCCTCAAGAAAACTCATCCTCAAGAACCATCATATTCCATGCTAAAATAATGCTCTGACATCTTCTGTGTAAGCAAGTTAACTCCCAACAACCGGAGGATCCATGAGCCTCTTTCCAATCTGGTTTTCAGTAAACTGTAATTGCTACCAAACATTTTAGATTCTGATAATGATTTATATATTTTCTTTTGACTTCTGCTACATTTCGATAGCATAGATGGCAAACTGTGTTACTGTAGATAAATGTAACTGTGGGTTTGTGACTTTACTAATGATCATGAGTCAATAAGTCTCATGATACCTACAGTAGCTTGCTAGATAAAGGAATATACTGATGCTTATCTCTGCAGAAAGATGTAATAGTTAGAAAAGCTTAGTAATGCTGACTGTCCCTCAGCCGTGCATTGCTTAGGCTGATGGCAGGTCAGTTTAAAGCTAAATGCAAGTCCAGCTGCCAATATCTGCAATTCGTTCCGTATTCTCTGCCAAAAAAATCCTTTCTGAAACGTCCCATGCTACTGTCTCACCAGACTAAATATTGTCTGTTAGCTTAATCCTAGAGAGAAGCATAAAAGGAGTGCAAAATTATGCTTTTAAAGAATGTTCCCTTTCGATTTTCGCTTTTTAGAGGCAAAACGTTAACGCTGGAAATCTGCAAAAATGGACTGCTAAAGAACTACGAATGTGCTTTGTTTTGTGGATCACCACGAAGAGAATTAGCTTTTAGCTGAGAGAGTTTGAAGGAAGCTGGGAGGAGGAGGAGGTATGGGCTATTAAGTAAGCCTAAGCAGCTTGTACTACCTTACGTTTATTTAGGCATGGATGGGATTAGCTGCGGGCTGATTAAAGGAGACTGTAGAGAAGGAGACAATGGGGGCCGGTGAGAGGTAAAGGAGGAGGTGCCGCAGATCCAGCCATGCTGCAGGAGATCTGAGCAACACGTTGCTGTGGAAAAAGGCTTGTGCATTAATAGTCCTGCAACATCGCCTGGAAGCCTTGGAGGTGGGGTCGAGGTGCTTGGCACCTCTTGGGCTTTGGGAACGGGAGCTGAGAGGCTCCACCATGCACCAAGGAGATGCCCAGGCTCACCTAATGCCTTGGGGAGCAACCTGGGCTTCCTTGGGCTTTCCTAAACAACGTGAGGTCTAGGGCCAGGGAGAGAGCCTGGCAGGGAGGCAGCAGGCTGGAGAGTTGGTGGCCTATAGCTGTGCCACCTCAAAATAACTCACAGGCAACGTACCCCTAAAAAAATACACATGCAGCAGTTACTCAAATCCCTCCTCCGTAACCGATTCCCAGGGCTGCCGGCCTCATGCAGTATGGGGATTTGCATACGGCCCATTTTTTTTCCACAATAACCATCTTCTCTAGTGATTATTTTTTAGTTAGTTAGTTATTATTTTAGTCTAGAAAAAAGACGACTGAGGGGGGATCTTATCAATACTTATACTTAATACTTAAGGGGAGGGTGCCAGGGCGATGGGAACAGTCTTTTTTCAGTGGTGCCCAGTGACAGGACAAGAGGTAACGGGCACAAACTGGAGCATAGGAAGTTCCATCTCAACATGAGGAGGAACTTCTTTCCTGTGAGGGTGGCAGAGCAGTGGCACAGCTGCCCAGAGAGGTGGTGGCGTCTCCCACACTGGAGACATTCAAAACCCGCCCGGACGCCGTCCTGTGCCACTGCTGTAGGTGTCCCTGCTGTGGCAGGGGGGTTGGACTGCATGATCTCCAGAGGTCCCTTCCAACCCTGACCACTCTGTGATTCTGTGATTCTGTATTATGCAAATCAGATATCCTGAAGCAAAGAGTACACAACTGCTGTTGTGGAGTTACAACTATTGGTCTGACTCAGGAAAAGAGCCATCTCTGCATCCGATGCAGTAACCCCATTGTAGTATGAAGGCATAGGCTTGATGGAAGCACTCGCAGCCGATTCAGAAGGCGGCCAGCCTGATGCCCAGCAGATCTGCAGAGCCTGAGCAGGGATAGTCCCAATTCTGCTGGACGAAACTGCAAATCTCCCAGGAAATCTGGCAGGAGTGCATTTGCAATCAAGCCATATACAAGTATTAAGGAGACAAAAATCAAGAAACTATTTCTGAGCTGACCAGAAAGAAAACTAGCTGGCTTTAAATGGAGATGTTTAATGAAATTTTGCAAGTATTTGCTGGAAACTCCTTACTGTTGGTTCATTCTTGAAAACGGTGTCGTGTTGTTTAGTTAAACTGCTCTGCCTCAGCTCTATTCAAAACGCTCAGACTGGAGAGCTGACAGGGATGTGCCATGGTTTTCTTTTTCCTAAGTTGTCTCTTCTTAAAGAAATACGGTTGAAACATGTCAAACGAGAGAACTGTGACTGGCAGCTGAGCTGCTGCGCATTTTCCGGGAGCTCTGTTAGTGGCTGTCAAAGAGAAATCACCTGTGAGCCAGGGAAAGTGGGCAGAGGGGAAATACCAGTAGTTTCCGAAAGGAGATCCTTGGGCTCAGGAGGGGCCTGAAGAAGACCTTTTGTCTTGCGATTTCTTTGGCTTCTGCTTTCTGCTGGCTGGCCCTGGTTTGGGAAATTAAAGGGAGATAAGACTGGCTTGGACCTTTTTGTCTTTTGTCTAGAAATCCAGAGATGGGGATCTCACCTCGGTGCATTTCTGAAGTGCTTCAAAACCATGTCCTCCTGACCACCTCTTCAGCTGTAGAACGATGCTTTTTTATTGCTGGTAAATTTTCCAGTGGAAATGCAGCTCCCTTAACAAACTGAGCACGCCGAGATCGAAACATTCCTGGTATGAGCTAGCTTTGTCTGCTCCCCTTGGGAATATTTTACCAATATCCAGGGGTTCATAGACTGGAGAAAAACCCCAATGCCACGGAGTAAGCTCCTAGGCACAGACCCTCAGTGGGTTTGGGTTTGCCGGATAGGAGAGGCTGTGATTTTGGCCATGCTCATCCATAGGCGGACACCTGCACCCATCCCCGCACCACCATTGCCCGCCCGCTCCACGAAACTCTTTCTCCGCGTGAAAGTGGAAAACCGGGGAGGTGGAATCCGAGTGGGCAGGGTGGGTTTGGAGGAGTGATTTGCTTCCCAAACGCTAGATGGAGCTGGGTAACTGAGGTTCGTTGCCAGCTCGCCTGCAGGCTGCGGGGTGGTGGAGGAGCCGGGGGAGGCGGTGGCGTTGGCGGTGGCTCCCAGTGCCACCTCCTGGAAGGGGGATCCAGGGCTCCGTAACAGGGTTTGCTTTTTTTGATTAGCGACAATAGCCTCATACAGCAGGGCTAGCCTCATCCTGACATTACATGAAATAGGTCAGTATGTGGATAGACAGATTTATTGTGCAGCTTGCGTTTAGGCTTAACGGGTAAAATAAATAGTTCTTTTCTTCCCTTGGGAGCTGATGAGCCAGACTCCCTCCCAAACAACTGAAGACTTCTGTACTTTTTGACAAACGCAGTTCTCCAATTAAGAACAGTAAATAGGATTATACAGGCTGAAAAGGCTCTTTATCGCTAGAAAGTTTGTATGGGGGAAGTGGGGGTCTCCCTTTAGCCCTCATTGTAATTCTTTTAAAATACAAACTAATGATTTTGTCACATCCAGAGTTCAGGCTTTTCAAAGGGAAAAGCTGCTTAAAGGCAGCCAGCCTTCTGAGAGAAGAGATCGGCATCCGTATGATTAATTCTGTATAATATATGCAAAATTAATATATATTTTTTAATCAAAGCCCTTAAAATGCAATCTTTGCTTTAAGCCACACACACACACAAAAAAAGTCATATTTATTTTCCTTTCAGGACATTTTTTTTTTATTATGTGAGGCTGATATAGATATTTATTTATCTTTAAATGAAAGTGCAATAAATAATACAGGTCAGAAAAAGCCAAATAGTTTAGGACATCAGGAACTGGGTGTGACAGCTGTCTGCCAGCTGCTTTAAAGATACCGCCAACCCAGTGCAGAGGAGATAGAAAATAACCTGTTAGTAAGAGAAGTTTGATCCAAAACTCCAGCACTGAGTACCTGGGTGATATTGTACAACATGAGGGCTTCCATCCTATATCACATGGCTGCAGATGTTCATATTATGTATACAATCATCTAATCTCTCTTGACTCTAGAACATCTGTGACATAGATTAATTATGCATTGTGTAAAGACAAAGCGTGGTGATTTAATTAGTTTTCTGATTACTGATTTTCAGTTCCATTGGCTCCCTGTCTTGCCCTTGTAATATGAAATAGGATTTACCAGTTTATTTTCCATATTTTTTCCTTCCTCTATAATCCAGCTTTCTTAACAGGGCAATTTTCTCTGTACTTTTCTCATATTTGTACTTTCCTGTGCCCGTTCCATTTCTGCTATGTTTCTTTGAGATTAAGTGGCTAGAAATGTAAATATTAATCTAGGTGGAGAACACCATCTGTTTCCAGTTTGGTATCCTTGGCCTTTTTTTGCATTCCAGATGCAGAATGATGACATGAAGTGCAATATGCAGAGAATACAGTGATGATGATATTGTAAGACAGACAAATGATGCCCTGGACTTGCTACAGTATAATTTACACTGATATAGATTGCATTTATGCCCTTTCTGTTGGCATCAGATATACACTTTTTTGTTTTCTTAAGAATTCCTTAAAAGCTCAAGTGGTATTTGTAATTTTGTCATTTAGCTACCATTTTGGAAGGTTTCTTTTATCCCCCAGTTCTGTTTTTCTCCAGGGACAGGTATACCTCTTAGAGCCTGTTATTAGCTGGGTTCACGGACTCCCACGCTTCTAATTTACAGCCAAATTTGGACTGCTTTCTTCTGCTTGTGAAGTTCCTCAGGTCTGCTGGGCATTGAGATGGCATGGTAATTTCTATCTTTTCCTTACAGCTTGATGCTGAGCTGGCTCATCTGCTCTCCTGTTCCCAATTTCTCCTCTCAAATTCTTTTGGGGGAAATCACTCTAGTCAAATTATAAGAAATAAAAAGCAAAAAAAAAAAAAAAAAAAAGTGTTTAAAAAAATTTGAAATCCAGTCACTGTTTAATTTCGGTATTCACGTACTGCTCTTTGCCTTCTCTGCACTTGTGCATGAACAGGGAGGGATCTGATGAAGGATGCTCAAGTCTAAGCACTTTCATGGCTCATCTCACATGTGAGAATACATAGATTTTCAGCGCTCTGCGTATGCTTTAGAGGAGACTGCATTTTGCATTTTTACTGTAATTCCCCAGCTTGCTTGTACTTGAAATGTGCCTTCATTCTTCGATAAAGGAGAAGCGAGCTAGCCAGGGTGGGAGAGCAGAGCTCAGTGTGGAGCAAGGCACGTTGCAGCTGCAGTTGTTGGAAATAGTCTTTTAACGTCCTGGCTTGATGCCCCTGTTTTCTTGGTGCCCAAGGCAGTTTCGCACATTTCCTAGCAATCCATCTGTGAAAGATGGAAACGCAGCAACAATGCTCAATGCACAAGCATCAGCGAAGACAGAGGAAGAGCCTTTACTCTGAGGGGCTGAGCCCAGTAAGACACTGAGAGACTCATTCAGTTCGGTTGACACATGCTGCAGAGCAAAAGGATGTTTAGGAAAAAAAATCTTTACAACACACTATAAAGCACACATCTGCAAGCGACTGTAATCGCTGATGTACCTCTGCACCAACACAGATGTGTAGGAAATTGAGGTTCTGAAAGGAAGGTTGAAGAAAAAGTGGTGGCTGACTGCAGGACAGGTTTTTGTTTATAGGTATCAGTTGGGATTAGAAAATTACAAAATCGTGTTTTGACACCATGAAAAGCCACTGCTGCTCTCTTGGAAGGTGAATTTTCAATACATACGTCCTCAGTGACTTTCAATTAGAGCATTTCAATTTTACCTAAAGTCTGTGCGGTAAAATATTTATTATCACCCTCAGGGACATAGGATCTTGCTATTTTAAATAAATAAAAAATGTGGCCTGTTTGCTTAGCACCCAATACTTACTTTTATAGATGAGATATATCCTTTTCATCTATAATTAATTCCCCCAGTGCCTTTCAGTTTTGAGAAGCATCGTCTGTAGAAGAACTGGATGTTTAGTTTAGCTGGGGGATTTTCACAGAAGCAGGGATTAGACTAACTAGTACAAGAACGATTTGAAACTACATGTGTAGGCTATCTATATTTGGAAGCCAGCCTTTTCCTTTTTTGTCCTATAAGAGTTTGGTCTTTTCAAGCTCTACCTCAAAAGCCACTCAAGGTACACCTCTCTTTTCAGTGGTATTGACTATTCATCGAGTATTTGGTGTATTCTAGTAGATGTCTACTGAGGCTAAGATCCTGTGTAACAGGGTCAGTGGTTACCTTGAGCCTTTCTGCCATGTGCAACGTGACACAACATCCGAAATCCATTGGCTTCTGCTCCCAAAGGGAAAACTTTGCTGGGAGGGGTTTTCCGCGTGGGTCCCCAGGGATATTACTTTAGACAGCTTTATGGTAGATTGTGCCCTGTGGTGTAGCCCTGCAAAAATGCACCTTCTGATGCAGCTCAGAAAGGAGATGATACGCACTTAGTGTCAGACTCTTAGTAGAAAGAGTCCATGCAGTCGGATGAAAGGTGGAGAAACAAGCCCAGACAACCCAATAGCAGAAGCATTTGCCCTAAATCATGTGGTTGATTTCTGAAACTGAAAAAAAACCCCAAAACTTTTTGACTGAAATAAGCCTGCTGCACTGCTCTGCACTTCTAACTTCTGAGCTGAGTGGAAGTGAATAATGCAAAGCACCTCTCCCCAAAGGGGTACAGATACTGCCTCCAGCTCAAAGTCAGGGTGGTGTCTGAGGGATGCTACTCGAGGTGGGCTAGATGTGCTTCCAGGTAGGATTCAAGAGGTATCTGAATTTTGTGCAGAAAATACACAGTTACGTACATGAAGCATATTTCTGAATAGGCTTTTCGAGACTTTCATCCTTCCAGAAGTCCAAGAAAGCCTGTTTTGTAGACAGAGGGCATTTGGGCTGCAGGTGGCCAAAATGGGCCTTGGTTATTTTAGTGCAGTTTGGTGAAGAGTCTTAGTGAGAACAGGGCCAAACTGTAGAACTCATATGCATCCTTCGGAAAAGTCTACCCTCGTTGATACAAGGATCACGCTCCATAAACACCACGTTTCCGTAAGCCAGAAGAGTTTAAGGCTGGGAGCACATGGAGATGGAGGTGGACCCAAGGGTATACTCCTACCTTTACTACTTTTTCAAATCTGAGCAGTGTTGATGCAGAGGCACATCGGAAGACTGTCATTGTCAGGACAAACACTCAAAATTCACAAGTGCTTCATCTGTTTTAATTAAACCAAAAGCCGATCTGTAAGGAGCATCTTCCGATACAGCTGGAAACTTTGTGCTGAAAGAGCGCAGCAGTTCAGCCCGGGTGAACAAAGGCGCTTACACAGTGTCCAGCATGAAAATATGACTGAGACTTTGGAGCCATAAGTGAGAGGTGGTATTAATATTGGTGCGTAGAATGCATTTTAATGTTGCTTCACATCAAAGGGCCTTGGTTGGATATTTGCTACTTGACCATGAAGATCCAGGAATGAGCAGAACATTCAAGATTATTAACTCCAGTGAACCCTGAAATGAGAAGATATTGCCTAGTTTACAATCTCTTTCTGAGTTGGTAGTGCGGCTTTCACTTATAACTCTTTCACTCTCTTTTTGAATTTCCTTTTTTTCCCTTTTTGCTCCTTCAGGTTTTCCTCATTCAAGCAGTTCCACTGTGCCAGTAATTTTTCTTGACAATCTCCTTATTGACATGGTATTATTGATTGTAAATCAGTCTGCATCCATATTTTTATACTTGCTACGATAGGGTGCTTTCAAGCAGAAGCAATAAAGTCATTACCATTACCACCTGGAGTTCCCAAAATATCCATTTGTCTCCCACTTCAAAAACTCTTTGCCCTCTGGGGAAAGAGAAGGGAGGAACTTCTTTTTCCTGATTTGTATTTTTAATGGGCTAGAAAACCCAATGGGTTTGTTATAATTACAATGCATTTAAGATTTCACAGAATTATGGTTAATGCTACAAAGGACAAAGTTGATTTAAATTAGAGCTATATGACTGGGTTTTATATGCATTTCAGACCAGGAGGGCACGCAGGCACAGAGCCCCCATCAGAACTGCTAATATTAAAACACTTTAAATTCAAAGTTAATTTGACTGTGAGGAGGAATATCGGACTACAGCACATCGCATGGATTCCCCGAGCCTGTCTATGTGTTCGTAGTACGTGTGTTGCTGGCTATCATTACAGACAGATCTGCCAATGAAGTCAGAGCGGGATGCCAAACTAACAGCTAACACTGTCATTAACTTGAACATTTGCTGTGATTTCTTCGTTGACAAACATGTTTGTTAGAACACATACCAGGCGGAGACATCCTCGGAGGGAAGCAAGAACGAGGAAATTAAGACAGTTTGCTTGACATGCAAATTATCATCTCAGCTCTAACCAGCTTCTGAGAAAGATACACTCTGTAAAAATGACACACTCGAGAGAATACACAGAGGCCTCACTTTACTTTCAGGCAACTGCTGTTCCGCTTTTTCATGGTATTTAAGGTAAAACCCCTCCTTTCCTAAGTATATTATTCTGGATTCTCTTTAAACACACAAGCTTTTCTCTCAACAGCTGAAGTCTCCATCTTATTCACCTTTCCTCTCTTGGGCTGTAATTGAATCTGTAAGGCGTACTTCTTATGGTACTGTAAGCCGGTGTCATGGAAACTTTGGAGTTAGCCGAAAGGAAAGCGCTTCAGAGGCTGGCAGTCATTAGACAGCAACAAGGATATTTTCCGAAAACAAAGGTTTAGAAATTCAGGACTTACATGAAGATATAGAAACAAGTCTCTCTTAAGCAATGCCCGGCACATACGTGTGCTCATGGCACTGACATCTTCCCCCAGAGTTCTGCAACGATGGAAACCTGGACCAAATGCTACCAGTGTTGGTAAAAGTGCTCCCATGAACTGAAATTTTGTAGTATCTGACACTTAAGCAGCAAGGACTACTCAGGGTTAACAAAAGTTAGTCTGAAATATATTTGTTTGAGACTAAACTCTTCATTACTAAAAAAAAAAAAAAGCATGGAAGTTGAATTTCTAAAGTAAATCTATACCTTTTATGAAATGGAGCTGTAATAAAAATGCCATACACGTGTATAAAAGCTATTGTTTCACAAAGAAAGTGATTTGATTTGCATTAATACAATGGATGAGACTACGGCAGAAGAAAAGAGTCACAAATCAATGGCTATGCTTTTCAACAAATTGAATCTTCCATAGCAGCGCTTTTCATACATACATATTAAGTGTAGAGACTTCTATATCAAGAAGCAAAACTGAACACAGAGAAGGAAAAATCCTATACCTTTGCACTGTAATCTTAGTATTACATTGTTGCAATTGAATTGCACAAATAACACAGCAAATATGTCCCTTTTACAGTAAGAATAAGAAACACCAATTGCAAGTATGAAATTCATAAGAAAGAAATATGTTTTGTGATGCAAAGAGTCACTGAAAGTTAGGTTTTCTGCAAGACTGGTTTACACTGAATAAAATTTCAATTAAAGGCCTTTTCTAGCTAAAAAAAAAAAAAGCATTCTCAGTTCTCTGCGCCCTGGAGAGAGCTGGACCCAACAGCACAGCTCAGAAATACATCTTAATGCAGGGTTTCAGCTGCTGGACCCAAGGCAACTTAGCAAAAAAGCCTTTTACCAGTCTCCCACTGTTGTAGCAGGGGGTGTGTGGGACTCAGACTCTGGAAATGGCTCATTTCCACCCATTTTTCCACCACGCTGGACCTCTGAAGTGGTACCTTAGCCTAATAGCAGAGGACCATCAGGTCAAAGTGGGTTTGTGGTGATTTTCCTGGTTTTTACTGCAGCCTTCAAGCAGCAACGGCACCAGAGTCATCCCTGACCAGCCCGTGAGACATGGCTCGAGTCACCTCAACCCACCGCTGCTCTGGTGATGCAGAGAGGTGCTGGGAAAGGGAGAGGGACAGCAGCTGCAGCTCCAAGCTTGCCTACTCCTCCTGCATCTCCCAAGCTCTCCACAGGCACCCCTCAGCCGAAGCAGAGATGCCAAGATAAAACACTCTTGACATTTCTGTATTCGTATTTTTAAAGAAAAAGAAGGAAGAAAAACCCCAAAACACCACCAACAAAACAAACAAACAAACCCACCCCTACCCCCCTCCAACCAACCACTTGGAATTCTCCATCATTTCCATTCAAAAGGATCGGTGAAGGGCAAAACCAAATTTTTGTTTTCTCACTTTGCCTTAAACAAAGGTTTTGCATTTAATAACTAGAAGGGCATTGCAAATAGATGGAAAGCAAATCTGAACAGTTTGGTAGTGCTAAATACAGGCTACTGGAAAGCCTGTATCTACCCTTGTGGTTTTGGTTTAAAAAAAGCCTCATTTTGCTTGCAAGTAAAATGAAAAAGGCAGTTATTCAAACTAGTGTCGCACAGGCACTCTTATGAAAATGTATCTAGTCCAGCAGATGAGCAGAAGCTGACCTGGTAACCATTTAGCAAGATCAGAGCCAGCCCTGTCCGAAGAAGGGCAGTACTCCTGGCTGGGAGTGAGGAGCACTTTGGGGATCTGGCAAGCATTTAGGGATGCTTTCCAGAGCTCACTCTAACAACATTCCAATTGCTATCATTACCTGTGGCCACAATTTTTGGATCCCGTCCTTCCCTTAGTGATCTTCATGTGAGTTTTAACCGTATCTCAGTGGGAGCGGCAGGTTTTACGTGATACTTCGGGCAGTAGGTATCACTTCAAAACTCCAGCTCACATTTGGGTGCTTCCATTTATGGCATCCTCTTCTCGGTGGTGATTTGACCAAGTCCACTGCAAGAAAGAAACTGGCACCGATGTTTGGGTTTTTTTCACTTGTAACTCTTTGAAATGACTATGGCATGCTACTGGGGCCACCCTGATGTCTGCATCTCTTTTGCTTTTAGCATTTTAAACACTGAAGTGTAATTTTCACAGCCAGGGCTTATGACCAGGTGCAAGCGATAGAAGGTAACCATCACTCACCTGGTGATACCCACATATCAAGCATTGAAGTGGCTAAGTGGAATTAACTCTTCAACACTTCATTCTGGACATCAAATTTATGCCTGCAATTCCTTTACCTGCAAATTCTGTGCAGGAGGTGGATTCTGGGCCTTGGAGGTCTGGTATTCAGGTTTTACTCTTCCTGTTTTTTTCTTCTCTCCACTTGCATTTTTGCCTTTTCCTGTTCAGACTCTTTAGTGTTTTCATAAGGGAAAGACCAGCTTTGCAATCTTTACTCAAGTGATTCATTTCTGTGCAGTGTCCCATTTATTTGAGTATTACTCGCAGGTGCAAGGCTTTGCTGGTTTGGGCTCCTTTTCAACAGAAGAGAAGGTACCGGCCAGCAGTAATCCTTTCCCAGCGCATGATAAGAACCGAGCACTGTCAGGAAGAATGGGTTTACTTTGGAATAGAAAAAACGACGAAATTAATAGACATGAAGCATCCATGAGACAACATCAGGTGAATGGTTGGGTTTTTTTTTTCCCTCTTTCAAAATGTAAAGATAATGCCCAGGAGAAACAAAATCATGACGCCAAATGGTCTCTGAGGAAGCCATACTTGACTGATGCTGTGGTCAGCACAAAGGGTGTTCTGCTATAGTAATGGCCTATGTTTTTCCCACTGATGTTTTGTTAGAAGCATTCATGTAAAAGAAGACAAACATCTATAGAGAAAGTGTTAAGAAAATAAGGAGTTATCTCTCCTACCAATACTATTAAAATTATTCTCTTTTTCTACTAAAGGCACAGTGACGTGCTTTAGATTTTTGAGGTGGACTGAATGTAAATATTTTCCCCAAATTGACACAGCTGCGTCGCAGAGATATGCTCGGTGTGGTTACCTTGCTTGTCAGTGGATTCACAGCTTCTTGCTAATTCCTTTTCTGCTGTGGCACCACACACATCCTCTCTCATTTTCCTGGCAAGCAGACCAGGGTTTTAAGGGCTCTTAGGGACAGTCCCAGTCCTATGGAACCTGGGCTGACTTTCTTGTTCCTGTGTGCTGGCTTAAAGTCACTCTGATAACGTTACTGTGGAGAGTTTCTGCCAGAACAATGTCACCCTATCACTGCATTTGAAAGTAATTGTATCTGTCAAGGGAAAGCTCTGCAACACACAAAATAAGGAGACTTTATTTAATATACTTTCTCTAATTACTCCGAATGGCTATAACTCAGCTACAGGTGCTGAAAAGTCTTGATTTGTTCCTGCAGTCCGTACACAAGCAAAACTAACCATTCACTGGTGAGGGTGGAATTATTCAGTGCAAATAAATTTGCCGTGAGCAACTAATTCCAGCTTAAGTGAACGAATAGCTTGCAAACTGATTCCCTGCTTTCCTTGAACACATCCTGGCATGTAAGGATTCGCTGGGAGCAACTGCCGGGCTGGCGGGCAGCTCAGCCACAGACCCCTTCCACCACCCACCAGCCCTGCCAAGTCACCAGGGCTGCTTCTGCTGGGACCTGGTGGGACGAGGGAGGCAGGTGGATGCGAGAGCTGCAAACAGCAAACAGCTCTCATCATCACGAACCTCCAGCACTTGCAAGCACAAAGCATGCAGGGGCCGTAACTGTGCCGCGCACCCAATCCCGAACTGAAAGGGCTGCCCTTTGTACACCCTAGGGTGGCAATTTTCACCTCTGCCCGTGGAAAATATGCACAAATTGCACAAATTGGCTCATCTTCTATTTATTGAGCTCTGCTGCTTCTCCTGTGCTTACGTGGGGAGGCAGGGAGGGAAGGGACAGCAGGCAGATCCCTGGGGAGGTGAAACTAAACAAGAGCAAATTCGTAGCTGTGAAGTTCTGTGCTGCCGTGGGTAGACCATGGCCGTGTACTGCAGGCCAGTGCCTACCCCAGCACTAACCTGCCTTCTAGGTAATTAGAAACACTCTGTATCACCTCCTCTATTAAGCTCTCGGTCCCCAGTGTAATGCTAAAAGAAGTAGCCTCCTACCATTTGAAGAAGAAAGATTTCTCACCAGTGAGTAAGGAATGTCTGATACATTCAGATTTGCTTTTTGACCACCTGCAACCTGTCCCTAAGCGTAAATGTCTGCCAGCTTTTCTTGAACTTCATGCTGTCCATGGCAATCCTATATTGTATAGGATAATGGCTTAAGGTTGATGGTGTTGGAGGCAGAAGGGTTGCTGGGGACATTGGTGCAGGATGAATTTGTTTGTATTTTGTGTATGCTTGGAGCAATGGCTGAGAAATAAGTGATGAGTAACAAACCGCCTACTCAAGTCAGCCTCTCTGAATGTATCCACCTAACTTTAAATAATGCGGCGTGGAAAAATAAAAGTTATTCACCAAATACTGTTTCCAAGTGAGTCTCTCTGGTGTATCTGCTTTTTTACATACACTCTAAATCATTCGGGGTTTGTTAGGCAGTATTATTTTTACTAAAATGATATTTTGCATTCCACAGCTTCCTGTTTCCTGTAAAGGAAAACGATCTTAAAATATATAGCTAAGCCACAGGCAGACAGGAATAAGCTAATGCATAGACTGACTCCACCTGTATAAGGCAGAATTTTAAAAAAACAACAGCAAACAAATAAAAACTCGCAAAGGTGAAGTTAAAGCGGCCAGCCTCCCTTCTTAAACTTTGAAAATTTTTTTGCTTCCATGTGTCAGGAAGCACAATACTGTACCCTGTGTAGGCTTTCATAGAATCATAGAATTGTCTAAGTTGGAAGGGACCCTTAAGACCATCAAGCCCAACCATCCACCTAACACTGCCAAAACCACCACTAAGCCATGTCCCTAAGCACCACGTCTACCCATCTTTTAAATACCTCCAGGGATGGCGACTCCACCGCTTCCCTGGGCAGCCTGTCCCAATGCTTGACAACCCTTTCTGTGAAGAAACTTTTCCTAATATCTATCCTAAACCTCCTCTGGCGCAACTTGAGGCCACTTCCTCTTGTCCTATTGCTTGTTACTAGTGAGAAGAAGTTAACCCCCACCTCTCTACAACCTCCTTTCAGGTAGTTCTAGAGAGTGATAAGGTCTCCCCTCAGTCTCCTTTTCGAGCTCACTCCTCACTAGAGGTTGCCTCTTATTCCTTCCACAGCCTTCCAGGCTCTGAAATAATTTCTTCTGGAAAAGTGTCTGGCACACGGGTGCAAGGCCGAGGGAAGCTGCAAATCGCAGGGTACCTGGCAGCTGCTCCGGGAACCAGCATGAAGGGATATAGGACTGACCTGGTCTGGCCAGCTTTGAATAAACACTACGAGTGTCCTTCCTTCACTTTAGCTTTCACAATGAGATGGTTTTGCCTCTTCCATCGCTGCCAAATGTTTGTTACTTCCTCTGTGCATCACCAGCTTTGTGTGGGCACGGGCAGGTAAGAAAGACTTTTTACCAGGGTCTGTAAGGACAGGACAAGGGGCAACAGTTTTAAACTAAAAGCGGGTAAGTTTAGATTGGATATAAGGAAGAAAAATTTTACAATAAGAGTGGTGAGGCACTGGCACAAGTTGCCCAGAGAAGCTGTGGAAGCTCCAGCCCTGGAGGTGTTCAAGGCCAGGCTGGATGAGGGTTTGACCAACCTGGTCTGGTGGGAGGTGTTCCTGCCCATGGAGGGGCAGTTGGAACTAGATGATCTTTGAAGGTCCCTTCCAACCCAATCCAGTCTATGTTTCTATGATTCTATGTAGGATGAAGAATGAAGGCCACTTTGACAGTGAAACTAGTGGAGATGGCTCTCACCATCCTGGTTGTGCTGGGAGGCTCCTACCTCCCAGATGGGTAGACACTCAGTGCAAAAAAGGTTGACAACCTGCTTAAAATAAAAATTAAAGAAAATACTGCTACAGCAAGGCAATCTCCAATTCCCTGGAAAAACTATGGACAAGGTCACATCAACCCATGGAGAAACTAGGCTGGTAAAGGGGTGAAGCCCTTGAAGTTCCCTTCTCACTGGGAGCCAGGCTGCAACTCCAGATGCACTTGACAGAAGCCAGAGGACACCCATCAGGTGACGGTGGCATCTCTGAGCCTTTCCCCACCACACTGGAAGAGGCGTTGCAGTTGGTGAGTCACACTTGTCACCGGTTCCTGCAGACATCCAGTTAGTGCTGGCACATGAGCTGTGCCTCGGAAATCACTTCTGACTTCTGTTGGTGCTCAGATTTGTTAGTCTTGAATTGAAGAGCTTTAAAAGGCTGGAACTGGAGTGCCTCAGACATTTCCTCCCCGTCTGTGATTACTGAGCTCATCGGTGTCGTGGTAGGTGCCGCTGGTAACCAGGAGGGTGGTATTTTCTGTGCTAGAGTGTAGACAAGGAAAAGTCATATTAGAGAACCCGAGAGGCTCGAAGAGAAAATAAAAGCCTGAGACCAGACATTTCCCAGAGCACGAGAGCCTGTTTTTGTCTTGTGCCTTCAACTTTGCTGCATCTTCTGCCTTCGCTGATTACGGAATCAGCCTCTTGATTTTTCTGACATTTAGATGTTGTTTTCTTTGTTTGTGGCTTCTTACACATGGTTTCCAGTTCTGAGTTTGTTGAGCCAGGCTTCTCAGAAATATTTTCTAATATCAGTTGCAATTCCTACTTTGCTGGCAATCCTCTTTCGGGTTTCCTTACTCACAGCTTTTGCCTATGCCCCAGGATGACAAAAATCTGCAGTGTCCCCATTTCCCTTCTCTCAGATATTAGCTTATGAGGGGTCTCTCTAGTTGGCAACAGCATTTTTCCTGCTTCATAACAAGGAGAAAAAAATGTACCATTATGTTTTCAGAAAGCAGTGAGTGCAACAAAAATGCTGACATATGAATTGAACATAGAGGGTGGTAGACCCCATGAGGTCTCCAAGCCCTTTGGTGTGATGGCAGTCACCTCTACAACTGCTGCGCTGGGACTGCAGATTGCCTGAGGTGTGAGGAGAATCACTGAATTCCCTAGAAACACGTGAAACCTGGAAAGTGACTGGTCCTACGACTCTGTTTACGCAGTGTCCTCCAAAGTCAATGGGGGCTCTACAAAGTCAGGCTTTGGATCAGGCCCCTGCTACCTTCCTGCTGGTTTGTAAGAAATAAGAAGGGCCAAGTGGCTACACGAAACACATCATTCATGATGGGGGTCTACATACGTGAAGTAGAGCTGTACATAGATATGTGTGTGTGTGTGTGTGTGTGTGTGAAAGAAGTGTTCTGCTATGGGAAGTTAGCTTAAACTGACTTTTTTTAACAGAACTAAAAACCAGAAGGTTTTTCCAACTTCAAATATTTATATGAACAGGAGTACTGTACTATATCAATCAAACACTCGTGGACTAAAGACGCACTGAAATCTATGTACCTGATCTCTCAGAGAGCTCTGTGAGCTGCTTGGAGCTAGTTTATGTTAAAAAAAAAAAAAAAAAAAAAGAAAAAAAAAAACTAGCCCAAATGACAATACCAGAGCTTGTTAGTTCTCTGTTTACACTGTGTGAACTTAAGTTACCAGCACGACAGGAGAGGATGTATATTTTAGATAACACAATCTGGTTTCTATCTTTTGTATTTTTAGATTTTAATCCTATCAGTCTTTTAGCCAAGCAACTGAGTATCAGGTTTAACTATTGTTGTATAGAAGGAAAAATCCCAGATTATCTTAAAAAAGCAACAGGTTTGAGTATAAAAAAAAAAAGTTAAACCTAATAATTCCACTTGGAAACTGAGTCAAATTGCTCAAACTCCTCTTTCAGTTCATGAACCTTGCAGTGATAAAATAAAAGGAAATGGATTTACAGAATTTTTGGTTCTGTTGCATGCCTTTTTTCCCCTCGTGAACAGAAATAGACTCTGAGAACTGCCTTCTACAGGCATTATTTCTCAGCAATTTCCATAACATTTCAAGTAAAACATCCACTTTTCCCCTGCCTGCCCTGTAAACACCAATCTGAGAGTCAAGCCAGATCCTCTGCTCTTTCCGCACGGTCGCAGAGCCCGGCCCCGTGCCCGGAGCAGCTCCAGGGGCTGCGGGACCTTCTGGGAGCATCTGTGCTGCACGAATGGGCCACCTTCATTTTCTACCTCGCTTACTGCCGCCTCCCCTCGCCCTCCTGCTCTCTGAAATAACATTTCAAGCTAATAAGTCTACTTATGGTCTAAGGAGAAAAATTCGGGGCCTTGAAAGATTTATTAGCTACATACAACGTAGCTGGGCAATGGTGCTGGAGTTGCAAACTCCAGTTTGGGGGGAATTTTTTGCAAAGATCTGACTACTCTTGGCAAGCAGCAGGCAGAGGTCATGGAGCTTATTACCCGTGGAAAGCCACTGGTACGATACGACAGTAGTTATGCCCTGAAACCCCTTGGCACCAAACATGAGGATAATAAGGAATTGGTGAAGCGCTGTCTTCAGTTGGGACAATCTTACATATTCCCAGGGAAAGGCGTATCACCACATGAAGCTAAGGCCACCTCTTCATCCTTGAAAGCCATCCTGCTGTCCCAGGAGAACGGGCAGGTCATGAAGATGACCATACCATGAACCAGTTGTGTTCGAGGTTCAGGAGCTGGCTGTGGCCAGGCAGTTTTCCTCCCTGCTATTTCCATGTCTGCTGTGGTGGTAACCACTGCTCGCGCTGGGCCAGGAAGGGTAACTGAGTTAAAGAAGGTTAGTGTCACACATTCTGTGCGGGTCAGGATATTATCCAAGCTGATTTCCACCAAAGCAAGCAAACCCAGGACGCAATAGGAGCTGAGTGCCTGGTTAAAATAAATGGGAATTTTGCCTGAGTGAGGTCTGTAGCTCGGGTCTTTAATACAAACCAAGTCAAGAAAAATACGTTTGACTCAGCACTAGGCTAGCTATTTTAAAAGCTTTGAACAACACCTCTGATGTGACTGACCTTGAAGAAATTTGTTATTTGTGGTGCCATCAGCCAAAAAGATTTGAATTCCTACTGAGGCTTCGCAGGGTGGTTTCCTAGGAAATTTATAGCAGTGGTAGCAAAAGCAGCAAAAGCAATTCAGATAAGCAAATAAGTAGATCCAGACCTGCATTTTTCAGTAGATGTAAAATGCAGAGCCAGAGAAAGAGCAGAAAATTTCTGTTTTACATAAAGGATAGTACTTAGTAATAGATAATATACCGTTAACGTGTGCTTAATTTCCCAGAGGCAATAGATAGCTCGTAACTATAGTGTATAACAACCATAGCAGCTTTTACCGATGGGCTTCAACTTGCCAGGAGGACAGACTAGATATCCAGGTGCTGTGTCGTCTCTCCCTTTCCCAGTAAGTTTCTTGAGTAGGCTTTCTCTGCTTTTGACAGGGATGCATCCTGATGCCCTCCCTCTTGGCCACCGCAGCCACCCACAATCCTCCACCAATCCCAACGCAGGGTTTGGGCTTCTTTGCTCCTGCTTCTTGCTCCTCACCCACCCTCACTACAGCTCCCTTAATAAAAACCCTAAACGCATCTTTTGGCCACTTAATAACCCTCTCGAAACAGTGCGTTAAATATACCTCTGCATAAAAAAGAGCAAACAAATATTTGGGGTTGGTTTCATCGCCAAAGCAATTTTGGAAAAAGTATCTGCAAACTCTGGCAGGGTCCCCCTCACGGGTTTCTTTACTCATACCCATTACCACCAAGGTATTTATTCCTGTTACTCCTGCACAAGCGTGTCAAGCTTTGGTAAAGCCTTAGAAACCGCTGGAAGATTTCTGAAGGTTTGCTTGGCCCCTGCCTTCCTCCTCTTCCTCCGGTGGGTGACCCTGCCTGTGCCCCGCGAGCGCTGGCACCCACGGCACCACCGCCGGCGCTGCCCGATGGGCTGATAGGCAGTGCAGGAAACCCTGAGGGAGGCTGAATTCGTACTGATTCTGGGACTTCTGGGCACACAGATAACCTCACCGCAAGTCCGAGCCGACTTTCGCTTCAGTGGAGGCAACGCTGTGCCGTTCCCCACCGCCTGGCTGTTTTCAAGCCCTGTTGCTTAATCCATGGGGTGATTTATGATCTTTGCTCTATTCGGCGTGAGGAGCACTCCTGATAAAAGGACAGAGGGAAGGGTCTTTTAAAGAGACAGATGATTACAGCCCTGTGACAAAAGTCTGAACACTTTGAAGATTTCTCTTGAGAACAAACGAGGTATCAGATGTTGTCCTACGAACACACTGACCTACTCACTTCAAAATACACTGTCAAAGAAAATAACTACCTGATGCTTTTCCTTGTTCAGCACTACACATGCTTCATATTCATGTTTCCATAGTTTCATATATTTTCCTGTAACTGCTATACTTATACCTCCTTAGCAATAACAAATACAGTACTCAGAGCACTATCCAAGCTTGATGTTTTGGTTGATCTTCAAAATCCTCTAGGCACAGGGTCTGCCTGTGGCATCCTGTAGTTTAACATGTCAAATATGAGGTAAGATGCAGAGGCACTGACTGGAAGTGGGAAATGCAAATATCAGGCTACCACATTCCCCTTTTGGCATTTAAACACCTCTTGGTTTCAGCAGAAGTTTAGGCACCGCTACGTCACCTCTCTCTGCAAAATCTGAACGTGGCAGCATGCCTGCAACGGCGTGGTGTGCAGGGCTGGGAGAAGACCATCTCCTCAGGAGGAGGCTCAGCTCATGCCCTGTAACAGGGGAGCAAGGTGGCTCCCCTTCAGTATCCTTAATTTTTTTAATGCCAGCTTTGGTGCGCATCACTCCAAACGGGAGCCACAACCTTTCTCCTGACTGCAGGAGGGCCAAAGGCCAGCACAGGTTGAAATCCAGAAACAGAGCGGGGTTAGAAAAGGAGGAAAGCAAGATGGATGGATCACGAAATGAACAGCAGCGCGCTGTCTCTCTTTTCATACCCCACTTACAAAAGGATGTGATTTTCTGATGAGCGATCATGGGCCGGAGCAGAGGCTAGCCAACAAGCGACTTCCATAATAAGCTTACACTAAAGGATGTGATGCCAAAACACCCTGTAACAAGGATACTGAAGAACAGTTTTAATAACATATTCCAAACTTCCTGAGGTTGTTTATACCTTACTTCAGACTGATGAAAAGCTTTTTCTTACATGTGGACTGGTGTGAAATACCTTTTAGCTAGGGCTAAAAGATCTGGGGGTAGAACACAGCACATACTTCCTCAGCTAAGGACAGAAGAATTGCTTATATACCTCAAGAAAAGAACCAGTCACATAATTACAAGATGTGGGGTTTATTCCAAAGCCTTTCCTCCTATAAATTAACATCTCAAACAGGAGATTAGCTGTTATTTTTAAAGTAATTTTATGGTGTAGTTGTTATTCTGCAGCTTTTTCTTTCTCAGACACTCGAAGCGCTCTGGGAACCCATGAAGAGCTGTGAAACATCACATGAAAATCATTAGTCTGACCAGAAAGAGGGCCAGATTCCCTTCTGCACCCCAGATGTACGCTCATGCAAACCCCACTGATAGTGGCACGAAGCTCAAAAGTAAGAACCATGAATCAGACCCAAAGTCATTACAGATTGAGACTAGTTACTAATGAATGGCTTGTTTGGTGAGCCATATGAAAAAAGATGGTGTTTTCAGTACAGATCCTAGAAGACAGATGTCCACATTTCAGAAATTACTTCCAAACTGGCACTACTTGGCACTCGCAGAAAAGAGAAAAAAAAAAAAAAAAGATTTAAAAGAACACTCTTAATCTAAAAACATATTTGTGTCTGAACTATATTTACCCACTATGGCCTGTGAGCTTTTGAAGGAAAGACTCTGTTCTGCAGTTGTGTTGTAGATTGTGGCAGTCTCTAAACCTCAGAAATGCTTTAACGCACCTCACCTGGATTGATAAAAGCCAAAAAAGCCTGCAGATATTTCTACTTCATCCTCTTCTACTGGGTGTTGCGCTCCTTTACCCAAGCATCTTCTCCACTTGGCATCTTCTCCACTTGTTTCCAGCTTTTCTGATTTACTGAAATCCCCCGAAGTTGCCAGGTGAGGACCCTAGTACAAAGGATTTAAAATCTCCCCTGCAGGCTCAGGCTTCTTAATGACTTTGTAGCCCTTTGCTTAGCTCAGAGACTTGGAGAAATCTCCACCCCCAGAGGAGAACCCCACAGAGCTGCAGGCTGGGCACACCTTCAGGGTGAAGGAAACCCCAATTCTGCCCTGCTTTCCTCTGCACAAGGGGATTTGTACCTGCACCCCTTCCCCAGGAGACTTTCTTAGCCTTGCAAAGTGTCGTGCAGCACCAAAAGGCTTCTTCAGTCTCTCCTCTTGATGTGGTCTCACTTTGCACGTTACACTTGAACACAAATCACTGCGGAGAGAGCGTTACAATGCAGTGGTTCGGGCACCCAGGTGGGAGCTGGGACACGCGGGACCATCACTCTAATAAATATTTAATCCTTGTACGCAAAGTGTAACAGCTTCAGCGGGAGAGACTCTGCACCCGCCAGCCCGGCTCAGCCCGCAGCCTGCTCAACCCGGGCTGTGGCAAAACGAGGTTTCAAACAGATGGCAGAGTTGAACTTGGATCTCCCAAACCATAAGCATGTGCTTTAGTCAATCTGCACGTTCAGCCCAATTAGTGAATAGTGCCAGAGCCGCCAAAGCCGCATTTTTCTCACGCTGAACGATTGATCAAAACAAAAGAAAACATCTCACCCAGGCTCACCAGTTAGTCTTGCTGCCGATCACGGCCCCACAGGCACTGCCAGTGTTTCACAACAGTCGCTTTCTTCGGCTGTCAGCGTGCATCCTTTAGACACCAGCAGGAAATACAGCACGAAACTGGAGACAGGAAATTTTTTAATGACAGAAATTGGCAGAGACAGGTGTAATCCTCAAGCTACTTTTAACTCATTTTAGGAAATAAGCGGGTATCATTTTGACAGCGTCCCTTTAGCAAACAAAGGTGGAGGTTCCCACAGTAAGATGTGGTCTTCCCAAAGGACCCAGTCCTAACTCTGTTGGTAAAAAGAGAGTGCCAGCTTTATCGCAGCTGGAATGGGAGTTTTTGTGAAATCAGTCTAGAAAAGTACATTTTAAATTCAGCTTTTGGTGCCATTTAATGTTATTGTTAAGTGACGGCTATGGTGCGGTACAGATTGAAAGAAGTATATAAGTACCTGCCCTTGATTTCACAGCTGCCGTATGAACACCAGCTTTGCCTCTGATGTTGCCATTGCCTTACCTGTAGCTCCTCCTTTGCTGCAAACTTTGGGCCAGGTTTAACTTGGGTTCATTTCATCTCCAGCACCTTCCCTACCTGTGGACTTACTCTCTGCTCATTTCATGCCTTTTCTCATTAGCCTAAAACACATAGGTTTGCTTCTCAGTTCTCTATTTCTCATTAATATTTTTTTTAATATTTTTTTTTTTCCCCACAAAACTCCAGGAAGCATCAAATTTAAACCAGGGAGATGATTTGCATCCTGGGAAGAGTTGAAGGTTCGCACTCCTCTACTGCTCCTCATCGTAACCAAGAGCCCTGCAGCCTCGCTGACAGCTTCCACGCACACAGACAGGGCAGCTGCAAGGGAGAAAAAGGACAAACACCACCCCTCTCCAGCTGTGCCTTCACATACACAGACAAATCCTGCTAGCAAATGACAAGGAACAGCTAAAGGAAATGGACTTCAGAGATATAAAACGCTCATCGCTGCCTCCCTAGGAATGGGTGAGATGAAAGAGGAGGTGTCAAATCCAAACCAGACCCTGCATGTACACCTGCGACTGTGTACACACAGCCATCTGAACCTGCAGAAGACGAAAAGCAGACGAACAACTCAACTTGATAAGGGAATATGGGTATTTATGTTATTAAATGCTAATGACTGCACATAAGCCAGAGTATAAACCTGGCCTTTGTGAAAATGGGGGAGGTAAAGAGAAGTTAATCATTGTTTTCTTGCAGTTCTGCTTTATGGATGTGAATACTTGAGACTGAAGGCAGTGCCTGGATCTCCTATTGAGTAAGGCCCTTGAACTTCATTTTGGTTTTATTCAAATTACTGCTAATTATTAAATCTCATCCAGGCAAACTCTAGTACTGTTTAGCAACAGCTTCTGGCATTCTCATTTTTAAAAAGTTGCTAGCAAATTGAAGAAGACAAGAGGAAGGACTTTTTTTTCCTGCCAGAGCATGTAACTGTGCACATAATACTACTTAATCAGCAAAATGCTGGTGGTTTTCCCAGATAACAATGTTCTGGAGAAGGAGCCCCAAAATCTTCTGTGAACTCCTGTGGACTTCTGTGCCGGCAGAAGGAGAGTCGGACTGGCTACGCGCTGATTGCTCTGCCATGTCTTTGTGATGGATAGTGAAGTCCCAGCTGCTGGAGTCACAGCTTCTTCACCTTCATATGTGCACGGTATGTTGCCAGCTCTCATCGTTGCAGGTAAATGTCGTCATGTGAAGCAGGCACAACTTGAAAGTCCACCAAGTGGAACTGAAAGAACTCAGCATGTTTTGCCTTGGTTCTGAGTCACGCCTTGGAGGGTCAGCTTATGATGTTTTGCTATTTGGTACAGCAATGTTTCAGGTTTTTCCCAAGCACCATCATCATTTTGCCCCCTAGATATCTATCAGGGTTAATAAGGTCAGCCAGCGAGGAGCATATGGCACACGATGTAATCAGGACAGACTTTGAGTCAAAATTCTTCTACGTCATTAAGAATCTTTCCAGATTTGTACCAGAAGATGCATAGGGATGAAACAGCACATGAGGACATTTTGGATAACTCTCTGATAATATATTGGAAGCAGAGATGGGAATGGACCTTCATTTACAAAGGACTGGAGAGTCATGAATTCAGGATCTGGAGATGGTATTGAGGAGCTGCTGTATATTCTTCATTTATTGTTTTGGTAATACCATTTCTCTGCTTTTTCTTTCTCCACTCCAATGGACAGCTCTTGCATCAAAATACTTATTTTTTAAAGATACTCTCTTCCTGGACAGTCACTCACATGTATGACCCCTTGAAACCTGTAGGTTTTAAACCCAAGACCAAGCTGTGATTCAAAGTAAGCATGGAGCAAAGTACCGCAGTGAGCACCAAGCAAAGCATCTGTGTCCTCCAGAGCAATGTTCAGAAGGATGAGTCACAGCACCTGCAGGGAGGGAAGGAGGAGTCAAACTGATTTTCCAAAGTACTGACCACTGACATGTCATGGGGGTGATGGGGCCTTCAGGGAGGGGAAGGACAACAAAGGACAATGGTATTGCTAGTTTGTGATACAGTGTGATCATGACATGTTTGCAGAATTAAGAGGAAGTTTGTTGCGTGATTGTTTTGGACCTTTCTGCCAATGTCTTTGCAAAAAGAGATGAGCTTGCTGAAGCCTAAGCTGGGGAGGTTATATTGGGACAGGACACCTGGGCAGCAGGACACAGACAAGCCCAGTCACTGCACAGACTGTCCCTGATCCTCCTGCTCTATTTCCTAGCATCCTTTGCTTTCGTTACTCCATCCAAAACAATAATTTCATTTTCATAAGAAGTTCTCTCTCCAGAGATAAACTATGGCCCTTTTGAGCAGATGTGTAGCTGTACATCTACATATTTAGCAGAATTTCTTCTACAGAATTCCTGACAACTGAGGTCACATGCAAAGGTTGATATGCTGAAACTGCATGTCTAGATTTTAGACAAAATTTCAACAAACCCTTTTGATGTAGTCATGTCAACATAATAAAAATTTTGAAAGATGTATAACCTCTGCAATAAATTAATATTCTCTTTTGCTTTGAAGTATTAGTATCTGTGTCCAGCCTTTGAGCACTTCCAACTACAGAACTCCTAAAGCCAGAAGAATTCAGATGGTTAGCAAAAATGTATGTCTTCAAGATGTGCCCGCTCTACAAAATCTACAAAAAAAGATTAGGTTCAGCTTAGGCTGTGGGTCACATAAGACAGATAATAATTGATTTTCCATTGCTGTTGTTAAAATGTTTTATATAAATGGTTTTTTGACTAAATTAAACCTCCTCGTCTCTCTTCTCATCTTATTTTTTCCAGATTGATGAAAAAAATAAACAACTTCCAAATATTCCCAAAACTTTCTGGTAGGTATTTTAATAATAATTAAAAAAAAAATAAGCAAAATGTGTATTTTCACTTCATGAAAGATACAGAGGATATATTTCAGTGCACCAGATGACCAACATTTGGAGTGCTTGACCGTTCAAAGAGAGAAGAAGACACAGGCATGTACATGTTTTCAGACGTACTAACAATCCAATCTCATGGCATCACGTCAGGTTCAACAATATAAGAATATCGTAAAATCATCTTTTTTCAGTATTTTAGCTACTACATGGCTACTTGATGTACAACTCTAGCTAAATGGGAGAATGGGTGGTTTGGGGAGTTGATAGGGCACCAGTTGTCAGCTGTTCAAATCCAGCCCAGGTTGCCAACAGCAGTAATGGAACTACCACTGCTACCATCTGACAGCTGTTTGGCTTAAGTGAAATGAGTCAGTGGACTACTCCAATATTTTTAGGTCATCCACCCCTCCAGTTTCTAGGGAGTACCATAAAATCTCTCAGACCAGTCTGTAGAAGAGAGGTGTCAATGCACAAAACTCAGTGAGGATGTCTTGAGTGATGGTAAGGACACCTATAAGTAAGAAGCTTCAAGACGGAACAACAAAACCCTCTGAACCTTAAAAGGGCATCCTTCAGTGCAGGGCTGGGACAAAGTGGCTGCTTTTATGGTTTTCTGAAGTTCTCCTGGTGATTCCCTCAAGCCCAAATCCTTAATTGTCCCTGTGTCCCTCTAGGTGGTCCGGGAGTGCCAGGCTTTCAGACTTAGTGTTCTTGGACAGATCCTCGCACAAGACTCCTGTGTGAATGAGAAATGAGGTGCTTTGTCCTGGACAATGGTGACACGGTGTGATTCTTGCTAGGACTGTAGGGTGAGTTATATGATGACATTTACCCTGTCCCACTGCTTACATGGTCCTGTTCCCTCTCCCACAACATACAACCATACGGGGGTCCATCTCCCTCCCTCACCAACAGCCGATCCAGTGCCACCTCCTGTTGTTGGAGGGCTCTCCTGGGCCAGAGCTACATGGCAAAAGTCAGAGAAGTCTCAGCAGTAGGGTGAGCAGTATGTGTGTAGCTGAGGCACCTCAGCAAAATCCTGGGACAACGTGGTGGACAAGCTGCTGGAGCAAGACACGTAGTGTTGGAGGGAGGAGAAGAGAGGAAGAGAGGTTTGCCGTGAGCTACATCACCACTGTTCTGTAGATATGTAAGAAAACTCTTCTGTTCTGCAGACTTGACACTCTCACAAGCCCCATGCTCACTCTTTGGTGCAGGAGAAGAAGACAACCTGAGCAACGTTGTGACAAAATTCAGTGCTGGCACAGCAGTCATCCCCTAGCTGAGAAGGTCTCAAGATTAACATGCGGCAGGTTCACAGACAGAGGTGATGTCTTTTACGAGCCCTGCCTCAGCGGCTGGCAAATCCCAGGCAGCACCAGCAGCAGCTTCGACCCGTATGAATTTGCAAGGCCATGTTGGGGTGTGGACCCCTCCTTCGCGTTGTTCCTGGGACGTAAAGGTGAGGTCCCCGTGGGCAGGCAGCAGGCAGGCAGGCAAGCAGGCAGAGATGTGGCCGCACAAAGCGCCGCTGTGTTCTCACTCACGCGTGTGAGCCATTAGGGATGGTCCTGGGGAAGGAGGCTCTCACCAGCTCCCAGAGCCGACTGCCCCAGGGCAGAGCAGAGGAACAAACTGCATCTTTCTTTTTTTTGGAAGCTGCCAGGATAAGAGATCCTGATAAATACTTCCCTGGAGTTGCAAGGCAACTTCTAACAGCTGTTCCTATGAAAGGTCCTTGTAGCAGCACAGTCTCGGTCTCAGCACAAGATGTCATAACACGCGGGATGGAAAGGGGGGTCCTTTTCAGGAGGGAGGAGGTAAAAGTGGATTTCAACAGGGCAGAAAAAAACTCAGAAGCTTGCTTTCTACATTCTCCATAGAGAACATGGCATTTCCAGGAGAAAATTTGAATACCAAAATATTCGAGCCAAAAAAATAAAGTTTTTAATTTTTGGCAGCTCAGGACAGGTTTAGGCTGCTCAGTTTTTGACAGTAAAGCAACATATATTCGCACCATTTTTTTTCCTTCTTCTTTTACAGAATGCTGACATTTTCAAACGCATTTTCTCTCAAAATGCAGTTTCTCTTGAACATTTTCAACAACGCTTTTTCACGGTATTTAATTCGGAGGGTTTCTCACTGCCAGGGGAACAGCCGAGGATCCAGGGAGGAGCTGTAGAAACACGTTAGCTGTGCAGACTCTCGGGAGCAGCTTGGATCGGCGCTGGACCCCTTCAACCCTGGCAGTTGCTGGTCATGTCCAAGCTGAAGCAGGGCAGGGATGCGGCAGAGCTCCCACCCTGCTTCTCCGGGGGGAGGAAGCCAAAAAGGATGGGTGGGTGAGCCAAGTCAGACGCACCTTCAAACAAATCGTGCAGTCTTGGCAAGACAGCAGAAAAAAAAGCAGAATATGCCATGCCCCGGCATCGTCTCGCTACTCGTGCCAAGCCTTGCAGCCAGGGAGAGCATCTCCCGACCGACCCACAGCTGTCACGGAGCAGGGACTGTCCCCTGTGCTTGCAGCCAAAGGCAGAAACCCAAACCTCCCTGTTGCTACGTTATGTCATAGCTGGGATTAGTATAGAGGGTCCTCTGTCCGTTCCTGCTTTTGCGTATATAAAAGCCAAGCTCTGAGCAAAGCCCTCGAGGGTGAGCAGTGGGACCCGTCCTGCTCTGCTCAGAGCAACCTCCCTGGGCCATCCAAGGGGGAGGAAAAACAGCTTGGAAAAACCGTGAGAAGGTCTTGGGACAGAGGGGGAAAACACTCCCATTTAACTGAATTCACCCACATTTTCTTACTGGGTAGAAACGTTATACCACTATTTTGGCTATAGGCATCTTTCCTCCTTCAGGCCAGTCCACCTCGGCTAACTTCCAGCCAGAAGAGCCCCCATTTCATACACAGAGCGTCAGAATATTGTACACGCATAGCCAAAACTGCCAAAGACAGCCGCCAGAAACTACACCGAAAGTGATTGAAATATGTTGATGAAATCCCCCTCCCCCAGTCATCCAGCTGATCAGACTGGAAAGGATGATGGCTAACGGGTTTCTGAGCTCCTCTTAGCAAACAGTGTGGAAATATAAGTCTTGGTTTGGTGCATGCCCAGAGTGTTGAACTAATAACACTTGTCTCACATGTAAGCAGCTGCAAAACCTGATATTTACACAAGGATTCACAGAGATGAGAAAAGACTGCTTTTTTTCTAAATGACAGGCTCTGGTTCAAATGGGAATTAATTTGGGAAAACCCTCTGGTCTGTGTCATACAGCATGCCAGGTTGAATAACGACAGTAGACTTTTTTTTTTTATAATTGAAGATTGGCTTTAAAGCATTGACGTCGTTCCCACATCAATATAGCACCATTTTTACCTACCAAAGCAGCCATCATTTTGCATGTCAAATAGATTGTGAGCAAAACAAAACTCTATCTTTGAAAGCAATCGATCAACGAGCTCACAAATGCGCTTGGTATAAATACAAATACACCCAAATAATACACTTGCTGGGGTGAGCCGCTTCTTTGCAGAGCTGACGCTGGTAGCGCACACACACTTGGCTTACCTTTGACAAGGTGGCTCCGATTTCAAAGCTTAGAGGTATTTCTTTAAATAGGTATTTCTAAGACTCGGGCATCAGATGGCACGTGCTCCTGCTGGCAACACAATGGCTGTTGTCTCAGCCACCCAGAAGTAATACGCAGAAGACGTCTTTTATGAAGCCGATTAGTAGAGCTGGAAAACATAACCCAGTTTTTAGATACCCAAGTCCTGATGTGAGTTACTTTTCGGTTTTCTCAGCTGTATCAGCTGGTCTAATATATCACATCCCCCTTTGTCACAAAGCTTGCATCACTTTTATGGAGAAATGATCAAGCAGGTGATGCTTCTGCTGGCAGAGCGCGGCAGTGCTAACAGCAGGGTAGATACGGCAATGTCCGATACATCAAGTTGCTGCAGGATCTGGAATAGCTTACAAGCTCCAACTAGCCCTCGAACCTGCATGCCTTCAGGTGATTAGAGTCTGGGAGGTCTGGCTAGGCACATTAGACTGGTCCCAACTCTTCATTTTTTTGAATACCATGGTGGGAGATGAATCTAGCCCTCAGCTCAGGAGTGCTTCTGGCTACTCATCTAATACCAGCACAACACCAAAGCAACCAAAGAATGAATGAAGAGGAGACGGACGCAGTCTCAGCTGAGGTTGGGGTATCTAAGGTCTCACTCCTCATCATATTTAAAATCATATTGTATTCTAAATCCCTTCCTTTTTCCACTAGAGGTAAGTTTTTTGAGGCAAAAGGCAAAGTGTCCTTCAGCACCATCAGGGATAGCATGGTAGTTGCCAGTGAAGTTTCCAGCTTTGGCTGGGTGCTGGAACACAAAATGGATAACTGCGGCCCAGAAAAATCCCAGGCAACTCCTCTGACTTCCATGATGCTGTTTCAGTTTTCCTTTTGGTGAGAGTAGACCTAAGTACATATTTCGTTCTTAAAAAGGAGTGTCTACTGCAGGTCTCATCCTATGGAAAACTACACTTATCATAACAGGTTCAAAGTTCTTCCAAAAAAAACATTTGCAGCTGACGGACACTGTACGTGTTCCTTTACCTCCTATTGCTGTAAAGGCTCCAGCTGTTCTGCCTCTGCAGTGGCAGCACATCTGTGCTGCTGTGGAAACAGAAACAGAAAAAGGATGAGGAAAAGAACTATTTAACAGATTTTTGTCTGATGCTTCCATCTTGTGGCCAACTCAGAAAAGAAAAGTTTGGGTCTTTATTTCAGTAAAGGTATTAACAAATGTAAGGAAACACTGGAATTTTTAAAGGTGTCTCAAATCCTTACCTCCAGTTATATGGATGGGGATGAACTGGGGCTGGAAGTTAGATGAGTTTTCCCTTTGAAAGGCATTGAACATCAATGCCGGCAGAGGAAGGGGCTGGTGCCTCCACCGCCTGCTGTATTCTGGTCTCACACGACCTTGCTGTGCCGAGGGGCGCAGGACAGAGATGGGCACAGCTGGACAAGCCCATGAGTGCTAAACCCAATTCTTCACCTTACTGTAGGCATCAGCGCTGGGATTCCCGCAGCATATGGACTCTGCTTCAGCTCCCAGCTTCATGGGCCAGCCCAGGTCCATGACGTGACTTTCCCTTTTCTTTGTTTTTGAGCATACAGAAGGATTTCCTTTGCTTTCCTCTGATCTTTCCCGGGGATTATGCCAGCACACAGCTCCCGTACCACACAACCTCTAACGATGGGGATAAGCTGGTGGGACACGGCTGTCTTGCTGAGACAGTTGCAAAGGCACCGTGCCTCAGGTTCCCAGAGCCACCTCGGGGTGGCTGGATGACTTGCTTCTGGCAGATGAACCACTCATAGCAATCCAGAAGCTTAGCCATAGGTCTGTTTACCTGCATAAACTGAAGTCCCCTGCACAGGGCCTGCGTGGAAAGCCGTTCCCTACCTTTCCCTTCCCGTCCCGGCCAGGAGCCCACCCATCTCTGCTGCTCCGGGCACAGTGCCGCCCTCAGCCCAGCTCCTCTCTACCAGGCAGACTGCCTCTGCCCCGTGCCACTGCGCTCCCTCGGTACATTTCCAGCAAAATACTTGCAGAAGCCTCGAGACGGGGAGCAAGGCGATGAGCGGGACTCCCGCTGGACACTCGGGCTGTGGTTATCAGTGGAGTGAGGGGTCAGGCTTTTGTCCAAAATGGATCTGCTTCGGCAAGAGGGTGAGACACTCACCGTCCATGCTCCCCAACATGGATACACACGCACACAGGCACACACAGCTGTACCCTGCACACGGGAGACTGCATTCCCGCTCTGCAAAGGGGAAGAAGAGGATGGAGAACGGAATCCGAGCTCTGTACCCAGCTGCAGGCTTTTGCCTAGGATTTTGGTACCACCACCCTTTACCGTCCACAGCAGGAGTAGCGAGTCCATCGGCCCTCGTGTCTCACACAGCTGCTGAACTTCCAGAAGAGCACATGCGCAAGTGGAGCAGGACAAACGTAAGGACACAAATGCTGCCACCACTCCTTCCCGAACCCCTGGGGTGGCAGGAAGTGTTGCATGTCCGTGCAGCGTTGTAGGATAAAGACTCCTTCTCTTCGGCAAGGACACAAAGGAAAGGGAACCTGCTCTAACTCTTACCTAAGGCAAGGGCCCAGGCTGCTGCACCCTCTTTGAAGCACGGAGGGGGTTTATTTTGTGAGGAAGTGGTGAAGGAGAGGGAGAGGTTAGATGGAGAGCTCATCTCCGAGCATCTTTTAACAAAAGTGAGCACCACATGGGCAGGAGGTTGCCCTGTTCACAGGGCTTTCCCACAGCCAGCCGTGCCCGGCTCCCGCTGGCAAACCAGCACAGGCTCCAGTGCAGGAAGCACAGCGGACTAGTATAGCTCTGGTTTCAGGTTGAAATCTTGCAGTTGTTCTCAAATTCACATTCAGGTACATCCACTGTGTAAAATTAATTGCTGTGGGAGCACAGAACCACAGGACAAAAATCTGGCTTGATTCATAAAGAAGGTGAGCTCAGCATAGGTTTAAAAAACTCCTGCAGCCAGAGGCGGATAAACCATGACCGTTTCAATGTGGGGCCATCTAATCCTCTATAATCGTCAAGCGCTTCAGGCTAAAGACCCGCACAAGTCACTTTTAGTCCCTTGTTAAGAGCAACCTTTGCATAAAACTCTTTATTGTACGCCAGTGCTAGAAGCGGCAGAGAGAATACATCGCAGATGTGCGGCGCAGCATCCCATGTGCCCCCTCTCCTCGGTGTGTGCACACCAGCAGACATCGAAGCCCCCAGTATGAGAAGGGTTTCATCTCACAGGGGGAGCCCAGTGCCCACTTTGGGGCAGATGCTCTGCTCCGGGCAGCAGTCACTGGAGCACCACATCTGCCATGTTTTGGGGGACAACATGGCTCCCCACAGATGTCACTGGCTACCCAGGTCATTTGCCACAGGCGCTTCCCTACTGTGCCCACTGGAAAGGACCGGCTCGTCATCGCAGTCTGATGGCTTTGCAGGGCACTCAATTAACCAAAAACCCTCTGGGGGAGAAAAACCCCAAGCAAGACTGATTCTTTATAACCATCTTTCAATAAGTGAGTATAGACCCCTCACATATCCTTAAATTATATATCATTTATTGAAATATAGAGATCTTAATTTACAGGATTTTTTTCAAAGACAAAATATCAACAGGGGCATTTTTGAAATACATTTTGTGCCTACCATCGCTCAGGCCAGTTTGCCCTTCTTCAAACATTTCACAACAGCCACCATTTTGGAAACACTTCCTTTTTTATTATTCTAAAATATAACTTTTGGACATTCAAAGTGCAACAGTTAACGTGCCTGTGGAATATATCACAGTAAAAAAAATATAAACAAAGGCAGTGATATAGCTGTCATAAATGTTTTGGCAGTATTCTAGAAGTCTATATAAAAATACTTATATACATATTGATGTATAACATCATCATATCTCACGTCCTTCATCATGTAATAGGACCATTTTGTACAAGTTGCAGACCACGCTGTAAGGAATTGGTTGGCCATTCCAAATCAAAAGCTGTGTTTCGCAGGCTAACGCTGATTGTCGTTATACAATTACTGTAGCGAAAGGTTCGGGAATATCTCTTCCAGTGGCTTCTCAAAAATTAAGCCATAAAAGAAAAAGTCTGTAATACTGATAATATTGTAAAACTAAACAAATCATCCTCTCACACTTCTCCCTCTCTAGTAAATCCCCTCTCTTCCTCTGCTTCTCATTCCAGTTTCCAGGCCAGCTTATCTGATTCCAAGCCTGCAGTGAGCTGGGTTTGGCTAGACCCCCTGCCACTGATGCAGTTCATCGACACGATAATCACGACAGGATGGAGAATCGACATTACCATGCGTCAGAAAGTGAGCCAGCTCTGGTTCACGTCCACCCTTTGGGTCTAGCCTTGAGATGTACTGCGAGATACAGAATAAAACTGGTGAGGGGAAGGGGAGACCACATGAAAATGTCTTAAATTCCAGTAACTGGTATAATATAACATGCTAGGGCTGATTTTCAAACCCCGAAGAACACTAGGCCATGTGCAAAAATGCAGGTGAAATTGCTTGCCTAATTTGAATGTGCAGTTGTACTAACTACACATGCAAACTAAGGCACGTGTGGTCTCAAGTGGCCATTCAGATATCTGGGATATCTAATAGATAACTTGTGTTTCCTCAATTCATAGTTCATAGTTGGAGGGGGAGGGACTTTACATCTTCTCATCTGTCCTGGCAATACTGAGAGTCTTTATATTTCACAGTTGTCCCCGTACAGAGCTCAGTGACAAGTGCTTGGTTAAAGCATGGCTCCCGGGAAGACACTCGGTCTTGATCTGTTGACTGCAAGAAATGGAGGATGCGCCATCGCTCACGGTTCCTTCTGATTGTCAGCTTCCATCAGGGTTGAAAATGTGGGTGCCTCGCTTCAGGTCTCGTTTTCACATCTGCAGTACACTTGTACGTGGCCTCAGCCAGGTGACATTTGGAAACCCAGACCCAGAAGTATTTGCCTGTAACACTGACAATATCACATTTGCCTTCATTTGATCCACAACTGCCCACAACAATGAAGTCAAGGGGACTTGTGTAGCGCTTCTTAGGGCCATTTCAAGTTAAACTGTAGTTTAACACTGCAGCATGTTCTGTCGGGCACTGCTGGTCCATCTTTCACACTTCCTAGGAAAAATACTGCAACACAGGGATGAGTTTGCACCGCATTTGCATTGGTTGTGTCGTGCCAGAGGCTGAGCGCGTCCCGCGAGGCGCTCATCACACTGAATTAAGGTTAAGTTTGAAAGTCGAGCACCAGAAAGGATGGGGCCCTTCGCAGTGATGTACCTTTTTTCACATGTAAGTCTTCCAAAGCATCGTATCTCAATAACACATTGTACAGTGATAGCAGTAATCATAATACTTTGTTCGTAAAAGTGGTGTCAAAAGACAACTATTGCAGGCTGAGAGCAGGTTCATTTTCATGCACCTTCCTCTGAAAAACACTCCTAGAAGCAATTACCATTTGTAGTTACAGTCTGCAAAGATAATAGGCAGAGTTTTCTGTTATAACCTGAAAGCTAAGACAAGAATGTTTGCTGCAGAATTATTTCTGCTTATTTGATCTGGAGTTTCAGGCTGGGAGAGATGTCTTTGTTCCTTGAGCAGTTCAAATATCAAATCAATTCTTCACAGCTAACCGCAGGATAAGATTTCTTTTGAGTACCCATGAAACACTAATAATGGGATGTTGCTGGTGGTTTATCATAAACTTCCATTCTGGAGCACCTTGAAAATATGGCATAGATTAATATTTATTTCAAATTAATTCTTTAGAACCTCACTTACTCAGAGGAAAATAATTGTTTCTAGTATATCTGATTAGAAAAACTACTCAGCTCATGATAGAAAATGAAATCTTAAATTTTTCTCCATGTTAAAGTAGTTTTAGCTAACCAGACCAGTTATCATACTGCATACAGCCAAATAAAAAATTGTTTCATAAAAATTTTTAGGTCATAAATTTTTTCCTTGTACTTAAAAAAGTTTCTTGAGACTGTGCTTTTACTGAAGGACAATGAATTATAAAATATACATTTAGTGTTACTGAAAACAGTAGTAGTATTATCTTGAAAACAGCTATCTTCTAAGTTAATAAAGACTTACTAGGTTTCTAACACCTATTATAGACTGGGTTTTAATTATTATTATTATTATTATTATTATTCCCCTTTACTTGCATTAATGGTAAAAAGTAACATGTTTTGTAGTACCGGTCAGTCCCTTGTGGTTTTAGACCTTTTTGGTCCAAAAGTGGTTTTCGCATGTTCTTCAATTCACATGATAGTTCAACAGCAGCTGACGTTGAGATTGAGGGAGGAAGTACACAAAATTCATGAACGATCTCTTCTAAAATCCATGGCACGTGGTCAACGTGCACCTCAAAAAATCCTTGAGTAGACAGTTATTTACATAATTGCAATGGCGAAGTATTGCTGCAGTGGAAATTCAATCCATCAAAGTCATATGAATGCCCTTGAAACACAAAACTGGTCTGTTTGTGGCCTTTTCCTTCATCCTCCTACCAGTTCGAATGGCAAACAACACTGAGATGCTACTGAAGTACTGCAAGATGCAACACTAAAAAAATCCATCTTCGACATGTCTCTTTCATTCATACTCAGGCTGATTCGTCTGCCCATCGCTGGGAGTTTCTCTGTACAAATCCACCTCCTCTTCACATCCTTGACATTGCAATAAAGTGGTTTTCTCTGTGGAGCAGAAGTCTGTAGACGACACGGCAAGCTTCCCCGTGTGCAGAGCTGGAAGGTGCCCGTGAGGTTACAGGAAGCTGTCCTCCACCAGGTCTGAGGAGTCGATCCCAATGTCGTCCATCATGTCAATGTCCTCAATGGTCTCATCCTCTCTCTTGATAAAAGTAGAGCTACTGGAACCAGTTTCAATGGCACTTTCTTCAGATGTCTGGGAACTGGAAGAGACGAACATCTCAGAGTTAAAATACATGGTGAATGTGGCTGTCCACACAGCCACACAGATTCCAGTCTCTAGCAGAACTGAACACCATCTCCCCACATGCTTTCTGACCCACGGCGCAGTCTTAGGTGACTCTGACCGCCCGTTTCTTAGGACATGGCAGACCTTGTATCTCAAGAGTAACGAACCACCTTCAAATTAAAAGGAGCAGGTTGTTCATATGTTCCTCCAAGCACTTTCTGCCAGGAACTCGTTAGAGAAATAGCTTTATGACACTGCTGTGACAATAGGTCATTTACGTAAATCTAGGGAGGTCAGGTGAAAATAAGATAACAACAGAAAATAAGATAATAATAACAGAGAGGGGTAATAAATCTTAATCTGGATAGTGCTTCATCTATTGATGCACTCTTGAAAATTGTGCAAAAATATCAAAAAAAAGTTTCTAGGTTACTAATTCTATATACTATGAATCGAGTGCTGAATTAAACCCCCACTGTTCACAGTAAGGGTTACACAGTGTTGTGCTGTAGTGGAATTGGTCATGCAAAATTGACAAGGGAGCAGTAAAAGGTCCTGGATACTCTGCTGTCAATTAAAGGTATACCACGGAAGATGTTAAAAACAACTTGTCCTAAATTTTGGAGCTGTTCTCACACAGAATAAATCAATGCCTTGAGACCTCACATGCAGCTCCAAGGCTTTGAGCTGTAAGGGCAAGATGTGTTGCAAAATGTGCCCACCGAGCCACCAGACAGCCCCTGTGACTTGGCCAAGCTAGCAAGGGAGTCCCAGTGACACACAGGAGCGCCCTACCAGCAGTCCCCTTCCCCTGACAGTCACAAAAGAGGCAAAATTAGGTTTTTCCAGTTGAAAACACTGTGGCCAGCCATATTGCCTTACTTACGTGGGACCTTCCCAAATAAGTAGTCCCAACAGAGCCAAGGAAATCATTTGCAGGCTAGGATGGTAAAAAGTGTTAATGGACATCACCAAACATAACCTAGAACGGTGACTGTGGGCTATGTGATCTGTAAACCTCACATACCTGTGCCGGTTCCTTTTGCCAAGCTCATCTTCAGAAACAGGGTCAATGTCAGGCAGGGGGATGATGTACCCACTGTCAGCACTCAGCCTCTGCTCATCAAATCCGCTCTCCCTGTCCTTTAACTTGTCTTCATTCTTGTAGGTCACACCAATGTAAGCGTTGTCACAGTCCACCCTCATGCGTGTGACAGCTGGGTGATCACTTTTCAGGAAGTCCAGGTGAATCTTCTCGTAGCTCTGAAAATGTTCATTTCAAACCACTCATTAGATGCTATTCACTAAGACGACCTTTCTTCAGATGGGTAGCTGTGATTCATTAACCCAGCAGATATTCAGCCCTGTGAGCCAGCAACACTGGATGGAGAAGCCCAGCATCTTCAAGTGATTGGGAATTTGTAGACAAGCAGTTTTAGAAGATGCCGTAGTGAGTGTGGCAGCACAGAGCAGACAAACAGATGTAAAAGAGGGGTAGCAAGAGGGTGAAAAGATGAAGGTAGGTGAGAAATGAAACACAATGATGGGGCAGGTAGAACTTGTCCAGAGGTGTCAGAAGTATGAGCAGAAAACTTGCTGGTGTCAGGGTCTAAAGAGGGAGATAGGGAGATTACACACGTAGGCCAAGTCGTCCCTTTTCTAGAATTCTTTCACTGCCTAGAAAATTCTGTGAAAATACATAAAACTCGTTGTCCAGTGGAAACATTGCATTGATTGGGTTTCATTAGAAATGGAGAGTTCTGCTTCCAGCTAATACTGCAAAATTGCTTCTCTCAGTAACTTAGCTTCACGTTCCCCAAACATGCAATGTCCCTGTCCAAATCATGTAATTCATGTAGGGTAGGATGTGCCAGTTCAGTGCTGATGGCTCTGATGGCTGGAACAACACTTATAATTCCCTCTAAAACAGTATATAGAAAGCACAGATGAAATTCCAAAGAGCAAACCTTTTTGTACTCTCCAGGCAACAAGCTCTCCACAATTTCACTCAAATGGTAGAAAGAAGGTCTTTTCTCTGGTTCACTGTTCCAGCACTTCACCATGATCTCATACCTGCAGATAAGATGGAAACCAATTTAACCAACTGGGAAAAGAAAACGAGTAACCAAAGAGAAACTAAAGCCAAAATTGTCCAGAGACTGGCCAGGTAGGGGAAAGCCAAATGCACACATACACTTCATTGGTAGCATGATCGGGTTTGGCCATTCGGTAGCCGCTCTTGATCTTATTGTAGAAAGTAGAATCGACCATCATGCCAGGATATGGTGTGCCACCTGCAGGTAAAAGAGAAGAAAAATTACTACTCTGCACTTGACTAACCATGCAGAGTTCCCAAAGACTGTCTTGCTGTTAATGTCAAAAATTGTTAACGCTATGATTTGACATGCCATCAAAATTAATCTTTCCTAGCCAATGCTTCACATCGGAGCTGTTGTCTCGACTACATTAGGCCCTGATGTGAAACGTTGGCTAGGGAAGATTGAAGTAGGTACTACTCAGGAAAAAATCCCTTTGTGGTGTTTATAGTGCGGATTGACCGGGCACAGAGGCTGGATGATACCTGGATGAGGTCATCAGCCTGCATTCGGCAGACCTGAGGTCATGGCTCTGCTCTGCCACTGACTTTCTGGGCGACCTTAGGCAAGTCACTTGCTCTGTCTGGTTTTACTGCCTTTGTCACCTGCACGACCGCTGAGTGATGTGGCCTGAGTTATTTGCCAGACGCCGGCTGTAAGGGCAAAGCCTTTGTGTGAGCCAGTCCCTCCATGCCCAAGTCTTCCCACCTGGGCAGGTAGTTTTAGACAACAGCTAACACGTCGGGTGCATGGGTTGTCAAAAAGTTTGGACTCGGCCCCTGAGCCGACATGGTTGAGCAATCATTTGGGGCTACAGCATACAGACATTGCTGATGTGTAAAAGGGCCATTCAAGCCGAAGTCAGTGTTGCAGCAAGACGTCAAAGTTGACTTTCTTAATAAACACCGCCGAGGGTATGTTCTGCTTTCTGAGAAATATCATCTTTCTCAGGCAGAGGAGGCATACTACAATGTTTACACCAGGAATCTCAGCCCTTTCAAAAGCAGGGTTTTCACCTAAAACCGGGCTTCAGAACTTTCCTTGCAGGTAGGACAGTGAAGCTTAGCTGTGCCTCAGCTCCTGAGATATCCAACAGCACTCCCATGCCTCCCAGGGATGCTGGTGAACGGATATTTACAGGATCCTACGATGCCCAGAGATTACCGTAATCAATACCATCAATAGCGGCGCAACTGCTGTTTTCTGAGAAGTAGCTATATGACAACTTATTCTAGAAAATAACATTAGGCTTGGGGTTGCCGTGGGGCGGTAGTAGATACCATACAGGCGTGATTAATTCTGCTCAGAGTAAATCTGGGCAATGCAGGCTTACTGAAGCAGGCCAGCCACCCGCCCGGGAGGCTAATTAATCAGGCTGAGGAAAGAGCCAGGCTGTTCCCAGCTGGGAACTGTACATTGTCTGTAACTGCTATACATTGTCATAACCACTTTACGCTGCCATAAACCAACTGTGTGAACAGTGCTGACCTGGAAATGAGAAATCAGCCTCCCAGAAGATTGACATTTGTTTTCTTTTCTGTAATGGGACTAAGACGGGCTCTTTCGAAACGTGTATGAAGGGACTGTTTCAAACCAGCGGCTGGGCTGGGCTGCAGCCCCAGGCGCCCCATTGCAAGGGGGGAAGCATGTTCCTTCTCCTGTTATCCAGGAAATCCATCCTGGCCTGGCACACCAATACTTTTCCACAAAAGCTTTTCACTCAGTGCTTTCAGTTTTCTAGCCAAAAAAAAAAAAGTATCTTGCAAAAAAAAAAAAATCTAAAGAAAACTTTGGGAGAGTAGGGACGTTTTACTTCACACCCAATGTTGGGATCTGAAACCCCATACAGAAGAATAACTAACAGTTGATTTCACACATATATTTTTACTGTAGAATTTGAAATATTTCTTGTAGAACAGCTTGAACTGAAATAGCTTAATCACTACACATAAGAAAGTGTTCAGAGTACATACCAAGAGAAAATATTTCCCACAGCAGAATGCCGTAAGACCAGACATCACTTAATGTTGTGTACAGATTGTCAAAAATGCTTTCAGGTGCCATCCATTTTACGGGGAGGAAAGTCTGGAGCAAAAAGAAAGAAACCCCAAACCGCACAGGTTAGTCACTAAAGAAACGCTTCCCATTACAACTGCTGTTTGATAGCAAAGATAGCAACTTCTCTCTAATAAGAAAAGTTGTGTTAACCCGGCTAGTGTTTCCTTTTAATTCCATATAACGCAGAGATACCAGGATTATAAGGAATGCTGCTGTTTGCTCCCCACAAAAACTAATTACGCCATATCTGTATTCATTTTATTACTAGCAAATGAGCAGGCTGATTGAAGGTATGATACAAAAGCTGGCACTGCCGGTCGAGGTCTGATACGTCATTGACTGAAGTGTCACTACTCTACCTATCACAGTGACAGTTCCTTAATAATTTATCCAGTCACAAAACTTGCCAGTTAAAATGTAAGCCTGTGAAGTACTAAGTGTGGCCAAGTGCTTTTCAGCTTTAAAGCAGAATTAGGGAAGTTACAGGCATTAATGAGCTGAAGAAAAATTGTTCTCAGGAGCGTTCATCCCAATGGTCAATTAGTGTAACTAACACTGAATGGCAAGGACATTAAACAGCGTTTAAAACTGACACTTCTCATTTCAGTTAAAGCAGAGCTCAGGAGATTAAGAAGCACATACGCTGCCCTTGGAGACATAGTTGGAATCATGCATGATGTCTCTAGCCAGCCCAAAGTCACAGATCTTCACGATTTTTCCTTGAGCCAGGAGGACATTACGAGCTGCCAAGTCACGGTGCACACACTGTATGGAGAGAAAATAAATTGTTCAAGGACTCGCTAATTCCGCGAGGGCCGTTTCCCTTGCAAAGCTCCCCGAAAAAGGTCTGTTAACTTTCTGGGCACAGTCTTAACAAGACCTTCTACTGAGCAGGTACCTGTATTGCCCCGCTAGCAGGGGCAGGGAGGCACCGGTCCTCAGAACCAGAGAGGGCTCATGCAGTTGTACTGCAGTGGGGAGAAGGCAAAAGTGATGCAACCCTTTCCCCTTCTACCCATTGTGTACTAGTGATATGTTTATGCTTCTGACCATGCTGGCCTGTGGCTGTATGGACCCTCCACCCGGACCCTGCTTAGATCCACCACCATCTCTGGCACGCTGCCTCCATGCATGTCGCAGGCTGCAATGGGGGAAGAGGACTGACTGCTGCTTTGATTTTTCCAACCATGGTGACCTCAGTTGCCAGGTAAGTGAGAAAGCTGTCTACAACCCCAAAAAGAATATTATATTGTGTCGTGTTTTCAGAATCTAAATTGAAACCCATAGTTGGAGACAAAAACATTTCTACACTTCCTTGTATTTTACTTACTTTTTTATTTACTTACATTTTTAGAAGCCAGGAATTCCATTCCTCGAGCAACCTGGTAGGTGAAGCTCAGCAAATCCAGTAGGCTGAGGCCCTCCGAACTGTCATCTGAAAGAAGGTTTTTGACTTCTGATTCTATTGAAAAAGAGAGAAAAATGTGTTGGTGCTCTGGAGTGTGAAAGCAACATCCATTTCCCCCTACGTATCATGATTCTGAGCTGATGACCTCAACAGAATACCACAACCCAGCCAGTCTTTTCATAATAACTAACCACTTTTCATGCCTGCATCCGTCACTGACACATACTGCATTCTTAAAAACATCCTGTATTAAACATAGGTTTTGGTTTTTCTCCTGTCTGTATTTTTTTGCCCTGGAGAACTGCAGGAAAAGGTGAAGTTAGAAAGGCCCAACAAAGTGTTTCATAGGTTGTTTACAATACTCAGTGTGTGGTACAAAACCATTTATTTAGAGGCGGTGCCTCCATTAGGTTTTTGTGCATGCGTGTACATTCTTCTCCGTTTACTTTTGCTGAACACTGTTCTGTTTCCCAGCAAGTATTCACTGGGACTAATCCAATACCAGCGAAAAGGGTTAGGAATTCTATGGCAAGAGTTCTTATTTTTTTTATGAAAGATGTCAGCAAAAAAACAGTCAAAATTCAGTGATTCATTTACCCTGACTGTCCTAGAGCGCAGTATGAGTACATTAGTCTGCCATGTAAATCTGGGACTGGATACGGTTCAGTTTCTGAGGCCTAGAGGCAGGAGTGACGGTGCCTATTTTTAAAGCAAAGCATATTTGGTTTCTGAGAAGAGGGCCGGGGAATGGGATGCATTCATTAGCTTCATTACATAATCCAGGAAAGTATTTGGGAGCGTTCTGCGTTTGGTAAGTGTCAGTTAATGGGAAATGTAAGTGGAAACAGAGCAATATAAATTTACTATTATTATTGTCCATTGCTATTGCCCAAAACCTCGCAAACCACGAGACTAACAAAATCGCTGCCTCCAAAGAGTGCCCCCAGCCCCGCTGCAGGGCGCAGCCGCTCAGCGCTTCCGTGCAGAAGCAAACACACAACTCGACACCTTCTGCTCCTGGAGCGCGCGCTCCTGTCCCCAGAGCATAACGAAGATCGCAAGCATAAGCTTTTGGCTTATAGCTTATACTGACACGCTTACAGAACACAGCTGAGTAGCTTACGTCCGTATAGAGGGCAAAAATAAGGTATGCATTATATATAAGAACTATTTGTATTAATCATGTATGCACAAGTGGCAATTCTATGTTACCTGAGATCGATTTCTTCTTATATGAAGCAGGCCGATCGTACACAGATCTCTGAATATCGGAGTATTTAGATCCCTCCTTCCTTTCCAGCATTGGCACATACTGAGTGGTATCAGCTTGTTTCATGTCCATGTATTCTCCAGTGTTTTCAAATGATAATATCACGTAACTGAAATTGGGAAAAAAATACAGGTGTATCAGCTAATATCGCCCAGGTGACTTCACTGCCACGGCATCCTGTAGATCTCACAGTTCTCTTATGGTCTACAACTGTAGTGCTGTGAAATAAAAGAGTGTAAGAGCTGGCTTCTTGATAGGGAATACATAAAGATTATGTATTACAACACGGCCATGTATTACCACATATCAGTACACGTTACCATATACCACTGTAGACAAACGCAAGGGCTTCAAACTTACCCTTTTGTCAATAGTCAAGTATACAACCACATATTGTCTAACTTCCCAAAATCCCACTGAATTCAGGTATTACCACCTAGGGCTTTTAGTCCAAGGTGTTCCAAACTATAGGTGTAATTTATTCATCCAAACAGTTTTCATCAAACCCAGTCCCGCCGAAGAAACCCATGCTCAGAGGACTAGTCCTGGCTGTGCTTGGCTACCAAGTCAGTTGGTCTATTTGCCTAAGTGATTTTTGAAGGAATCTCTGTTCACCTTCTACATCCTGGCTAATTTTATGACATTGCTTTATTGCTGAATGTATGATGACAAGCTTCCTCCACCAAACAGGAATTCCGAATAGGAAATTATTGAGGCTGGCTAAGCCATCGGTAGATAAAGGAGAGTACTTGAGGTTGGAGAGCAAACTCTGCCAGGTTGTTTGAAGGGAAGGAGTTTTAGACAGTGGAAATTCCCCCAGCAGGTAAACAAGGCAACCAGGTAGTCGTGCTTTGCTTTCAAAACTTGGGTGGGTAGAGGCAAAAGGGTGTTTTTACAGAAAAGAGGAACACTGAGCCGTGCTTTATTTCTATTGAAATGTTCTTTGGGACCTCAGGATGTCAATGGAGAACCCACGGTGGTGCTGGGGCTGCAGGCATCTCTACACAGGGGAAACATGGATCTAGGACACGTGTCAGGGAGACTGAACAAAAAGTGCTGAAACCTTCCCAGATCTATGAAACATGATAAATAAAAGTCTAAGGGGAAGAATTAGGGAGGGGTCTAAACCAATGAATGAGATGAATGGAGTAAGGGTTAGTAATGACATTTCCTTAAGTTGCAGGTCCCACATTTTTTTTCCTTTTTTCCCACCTTCTTGTGCTTTCGTCAGCTGGGTTCATCCCAAAGATATCCAAATCTTTCTTTGGCTTCTCTGGGTGGCGGCTCAGGAAATTGTCCCTGTTCTTATGCAGGTAGTTCACCAAATCCCCATAAAAGCAGTATTCAGTGATGATGTAAATAGGACCTGATGAAATAAAGCAAAATAATGCATTGATGAGTGTGGCCTTTAAAAAAAAAAAAAAAATACTTCAAAAATAATAGAAAATAGACTATAAAACATAAAAAGTATGGGGGGTTAATACACTGTTATTTGCTAAGTTATGACTGCAACTACTACCTAACTACTACCAAACTAGTAGGTTTGTGAAACCTTTTATTTGTACATATTGATTGTTAAATCCTTTACTTGACATTTATATGCTTGTTAAACAGTGAACAATGGTTCCACAGCAAACCTCCATTTTGTCAGGCAAACCCACCTGATTTTGTACAAGCTCCAAGCAGGTTCACGATATTCAGGTGGGGCCCGAGATGTGTCATGATCTTCAGTTCAGACATGAGCGCCTGTTTTTCACTGGATCTAGCTGTAGCTGTTGGAAAAACACACCAGCCACTCAGGGAAAGCAATCACCATTTTCGCAATAACAATTTCTCCTTGCTTGCCTCATTAGAGCATTGCTACCATGGTTTCTTGAAGAAGACCGTGTCCTTTACTTGACAAGGGGCTTTCTTAAGACTTGGAGAGGAGTTACAACTCACTAATAGAGGACTCATTTGACACAGTCCAATATCTGACCCAGCCTGTTTGTCCCTCTGCAGGGGTACAGTGGGTTGCCCAGGTGGCATAGGGGCATTCTACAAGGCATTTCAACACAAGAAAGCTCCTCATGGCTCCTCCAGAATCGCTGCATCTGATTCTCAGCTCATGAAATGGGAAATCTTCAGTGAACTTAAGATTCTCACACGGGACCTGCCTATTTTTGCTCTGCTATACTGCTTCCATTTGTTCACAAACATTCATGGCTGGTTTAGCTTTTTCTGAACTTGCTGAGTTATCGTGGCTGCTACTGTCCATACAGCTAAAACCACACTTTGGGTGTTCTCAAAAGCCTGGATACTGCCTGCAAAAAACTGAAAACGCCATTGAAGAAATCTAAGATATGATTTTAAACGTCAGTTATTTCACAGCACGTTTTCAACTTCAGATATGGAGAAGCTATTTATCACAAACAATGCTTAAATAACCCCGTGGGAATATGCACTACCTAGCTTGGGAAAGAGAACGGCGACAACTTACGTTTCAGCATTTTCACAGCTACCTTCATCACCGGTTGAGAGCGACTCAGTCCGTACGCAGTCCCTTCCACTACTTTTCCAAAGGCGCCAGACCCAAGGATTCGACCTGAACAGAAGGGAGAGCATTATTTATTTCAGAGAGTAACAGCAATGCACCTCGTTTCCCACTGCCATTCCTCTATGGGTTGTGATTCCTGTGTGGAAAGAGCCCACTCACTCAGCCAGACCACTGGTATCATTATTATCATTATTACTGTCACTGTTAAGCAGAAAAAGCAAATATATTTTAAAGAAATGCTGTCATTAAGTACAACCCTTAAGCAAAAACAAGCAAGCAAACATCAGGAGCACATCTGCACGTGGGAGCTCAACTCATTCAAATTCGTCTCCGGATCTGCTCTGCCACTCTCACTTTATCCTTTCTAATCATCGATTGTCCTGCGTTTAAGTTGACTTCTCCGCCACAGTCAGCACCCGACTACAGTACAGTTGTGCCCTTCACTTAAAAATCTGAATTGAACTCCTTAGTTGTAGTTTCGGGCTGTTATATCAATGCTGGAAGCACCCAGCATTAAGACAGACTGAAGCACATCAGCAGCACATTTAGAAATAGACAGGCAGGACCATCAGCGAGAAGCTGAAGTACATGTTGATCACATATGAGGGGAAACTTCTCTGAAGTTTAATGTACAAGTGTGTTTCATATGCTTGAATAAATTTTATTGCAAATTTCCAAGTGCTGTAATGAAACGGCTAATGTTTATACACACTTCACTCTTCCCACAAATCAATTTAGACAAAGATTTTGGATTTTCATATCCTGTCTCCTGGTATGGATACAGTGTGCAGAAGAATTGTGTACAGATTGAGTGAGATTTTAGAGAAATATGAACTGCACAAACATACTCCAAAATACTGTGTTTCATGGTTTCCACATTGAAGAGTAAGTTCATTAAGGCAACGCTTACTCCGTGAACAAATCTGTATATGAGCTCCAGATGCCAGGATGTTTTCATATTCCTGACAATCTCTTTATTTTATTTTATGTTACTTTTTAACTTCCAGCACGGGAAGAATAAGCAGTGACTTTTACTATGGAGATATATAGCATTTTGTCTTTGACGTTCGTTTGCAGTTTGAACTTGCCACCTTTTATGCTTCTGAAGGTGTTATCTGGCATGCGATGCCATATGTTTCTGTTATCCTCTAGCTACAGCCCCCGCTTTTATTGTATACGCTCTTTTAAAAGAAAATTTCCAGCCAAGCGATATCTACATCATTAACAAGCACAAGAAACGGTTAAAGCGTGCTTAGCTGAGTTACCACTGAAGAACCTCTCCAAGGCTATGACAGCATAGTTTGTCATGCACACAAAAACTGTGCGATTTCTTTTCAAGGTTCCTGTGCTCCAAAGGTTATTCTTCCCCGTCAGGATGTGAGAAAGCTTCCCACTAAATTTCAGACTAATTCAAACAACCTGAGTCTGAAATTTGGCCCCTGAAACTTTTCAGACCGAAGGTCTGGGAGCCACATGGCAGGATGCAGCCCTTCAGAATGTGATGGCATTTGCTGATGCTCCTTGATCTTCTTGTCTTCACACGCCAATTCCTCCCCAAACCATATTGTCGGCTGAGCAGGAGGCGCACATCTCCCTCTCCATCACCTCTGTTGAGCCGGGGTGCGTGTGGAGACGGTGAGAGCGCTTCCGGAGTGGCGGGGAGCCATCGCTGCTGCTTCCCCTTTTCACCCCTCTCCGCAGACGCAGCCCAAGCCCCATGTGTTTTACGCTGGAAATTCGGAGCCAGGTGGGAGCTGGCTGCTTAAGAGCTGGAGGCATCTGTAATGCCATCACGGCCCTGATGTCGAGGCCTTCAGCGGAGCCCACAATTCGAGTGTGTGTTTTCTTTTCTTAGTATAAAGGCACGGCTGTGATCTGCCCACCAGAGGAGCAGCACTGCTTCTCCGTCGCAGAGGGACGGTGCAGACCCAGCAGCAGCTTGGGGCTCCTCAAAGCAGCCAAGGAACCACGCTTGGGGGTGAGAGCCTTTTCAGCCTCTCTTCCCCATCCACAGAGCTTATCTGCTGAGCCTGTCGGAGAGGTGCCAGTTTTCTGCTCAGGGGGGGACACAAATACAAAGGTGGAGGCTGTGAATTTGTTCCAGACACAACCTTCGCAACTGGGTGCTTTTTTGGCTCAAATTGAACTTGGATGATCAGCTCACCCCAAATTAAATCGTTACTCTCTTGGTCTCTACCAAAAAACCAAGCAAGTGACAAGCTTTGTAATCTACATCCAGTTTCTATTCTTGTGAGAAATTAGGTACCACATCCCTAAAAGCTATGTGACTTGAATCTTAACTTGCTTTTTGCAAACGGGGGTGGGTGAGACCAGCGTTTTATTTTATTAAGGCCACCAAGACAAATGGGTGACTTGCTGGGAAGCGACGGGAGCAACTCTGCCGCCTCTCTACAGCCACCCCAAGGTCCTGCGAAACTGCAGCGCTCCTCAAAAAGCCCTGCCCTCGGCCATCTCAGCCGAAGGAGGAGGTCCAGGTCCTGCTGGGACCTCACCGCTTCTCAGCAGAGCCGGGAGAAGGCGGTGACGTGCGAGCAGCTCCCTGCCTTATCGCCTTTCTCATTCTGCTACGCATCTCCTAGGCTTGCGCTGGCTGCTGAATGCTTCAAACAACAGAGCGCTACGCTACGTACGTCATTGGAGGGGTGATAGCAAAGGGAAATTTGCAGCGTAACCCAAATTTATCAGTTGAAACCCCAGCCAGCCAGCGTTGAGGGTTGGCATTTAACGCAGCGCTGCACTCCAGGCACTACTAGCTAGAAAAACAAATAGTTGCCAGCTGGCTTACACAGCTAGGATGGGAAACGCTTGTCTGGCTGAGCCAAAATGGGTTTGTATCCTGCTTCAGAGCCTCCCTGAGCTAAAGGTGCAATTGCTTTGCTGCCACCTCCCACTTCGATAAGAGAAAACCTGCACAAACCAGAATTATCAGCCCCAGAAACAAAAGAGGTCCCCACCAGCAAGCGTTTTATATGGCAAAACTGCCAGCGGGTAAATGTTAACCATGTCAAGAAGAATGCTTGTGCAATCCAATGCTAAAAGGGAATGTAGCATTAGTTTTTAAAGCGCTGACTATCCTGGATATACTTGTAAACAGGAAGGCATTGAAGTAGGCTGATGCTCATGAGTCAGAGGGAGACAAAGTCACAGTGGTGGTCTGTTAACAACTCAGATCTGACAAATCCTATTTAGGCATATAATTAAAGTCTGGGTTGTAATGAAATAATTCCATTAAATATCCACCCTCCTCTAGTTTTCAATTAGCAACATGAATTTAATTAAAGGATATCGTTCCTGAACCAAAATTTTTTGTGCTGCTTCTTTGAAGAACTAACATCAATTCTTTCTCTGTGGTGGGGGAAGGAGAACTACACCAGGGGAGCGTGTTTCTTAAAATATATCAAACAAAAAAAGTCTTTTGTTTCCTTGTCCTGTATTTTGTGTATACAACTGGGTGCACAGATACCTCCAACAGAGGCGTGCCTTATCAATTTAAAGCGCTATCTGGATAGAACATTAAAAATGTCTATAATCATTACACTTTCAATTGATATAAATGACAGATCAGGCCAGCCCTGAAGAAGTAATTACTAACCGAAATCTCTATGGACTCCAGTGCAGTGACAGCAAAGCAAGAGAGCAGAAGGGGAGGAAAAAAGAACGGTAGCCACAAGAATAAGTTATTAAGTTACTCAGCACTGATATATGCACATCGTGGATTAATAATTTAAAAAATATTCTTAATAAAACTACATAACTACTTGCAGATTTCCCTTGGCCTCTACACAGAAGTGTATAAATGTCTTGCAAATAAAAAATGCTGATGCATTTCTTGTGGGTGCCTTGGCAGAAGTGAGTGTTGAAGAGGGAATTTAATGCTGGGAGAGGCCCCCTAAGCCATGCGGAGGTGGGCAGTGCACGCAAGGCATGTGGAAGAGAGCTGGAACGGAGGCGTAGGTGACGCTAACCCAAGGAGCTCAAGGCTGACACCACTCCAGGGGAAGAAGAGGATGTGGTAGGAGAACAGAGGAGAACAGACAGGTACAGAGAGGCTCTGGACTTCACGGCCATGAGTTATGTCGCAAATCCCAGTAGCAGAGACCTCAGAGTTCTCCTTAACCATCCTTATCCCCAGAGAAGGATGGGATGAGTCCCTTAGAGGAAACTTACCAAGCACTAACCCGTCTCGAGGAAACTCCCATCTGGAGTCGTAAGGCAGTTGCATTGGGTCCACATAAATGTATTCGTGGCCATCGGGGCTGATAGACTCAATGACTCTCCATCTTATCTCATACCTCGGCTTCTGCAAAGCACGTTGAAGGCAAAACCAACCATTAGTCCTGTGTTTGACTTCCGAGCAGATCAAAACCCAGCAGGGCTCAACATCCAAACTGAAATAGTTTTTTTTCTGCATTACCTGTTTCCATATGATGACCAGGACAATCAGGGAAATTATCACGATCACTAACAGCACTAAGACTGCAGCAGCCACTGTTAGTTCTGATCGCAAGGCTGTGGAGTAAAAAGACAGACCATATTTTCCTCTTGAACCATGAGGAACATGACACACGCACAAGACATCCACCTCCCATACCATTGCAGTTCCCATGTCCTGCAGATGTGGCGGTGGCAGTCCCTGGGGCTGGTGACTGTAAAGTCTTGCCAAGCCCAGAGCTGCCCTGCCTTCCCGTTTCAAAACCAAATGCAGAGATCGTCTAGAAGAACATCCCATAGCCAGTGGCCATAAAATGATAAAATGAATCATGGAACCACACAATAAGTGAAAAACAGATGCACTATAAAGACCTGTAGAATGCCTCGTCTGCAGATGTCCCAGGGTGGAAAAAAATCAATTTTCATTTATTTTTATCTGCAACAATTCACATTTTTATCTATTAAGACTGAACTGGGGTGTCTTAGAGAGGGGTGAAGCTGGCTGCTGTAATTTCAAAGAAGGACAAAGCAAACTCACTGGGAGCCACAAGCTTCAGTTCCCGAGTAACAGCACCAAGGTCATTCCTCGCCACACATCGCACAGCCAGGGTTTCCTCTACTTTCTGGAAGGTCACCTGGCTTTGCACCATGTTTTTCTCATCTAGGTGGGCTTCCATGTGTATATCAGAGATATTGTTAGTCAAAAGAGTCCATGAGGTGTCGTTGCTGCACCTGCAGAGAAGAATAAGGGGGAAACAGGCGCTGGGCATAGGTATGGACAAAGAGTGAACAGAACAGCAATCACCTTTCCCTATTTCTTCTGACAACGATCATTTTAAAGACCAGAAATGCTTAAGACCACTTCTGTGAAAAGCCTGCATCTTTCTTCCCTCAGAATAATCTACCTTCTGATCCTCATTACTGCTGCCCCTTTGAGGGCCTGACAATGCAGCCCAGCAGCTCTGGTATAGGTAGACCTTGGTGTTGCTATGTATCCCATAGAGATATAGTACTGGATGGATCTCTATTTCTCCCTGAATCCTTAGCGCTGTACAAGGCTCCCTGGGGCAGGGCTAGGAGGACAATCGTCCTACCAGGCAGTAAGGGGTTTTAGCACAATGAGAGTAGAACACAGCTGGGTGGTGCCCAAGGCTCCTACCCTCCTTCTGTGCGTGGTCTCCCTCTCCCTGGTGGATGACCTCCCAGGGAAAAAACAGCCTCCCAGCAGCTACAGGAGCCAGTCTAGAACTACCAAAAATGGGAGTAACTACACCACATGTCAAAAATACTTTGAAGGTGAAAATTATAATTTATCATAGAATCATAGAATGGCTAGAGTTGGAAGGGACCTTAAAGATCATCTGGGCCCAATAATTTTGCGGGGAACAATTACAAGCAATTATTTAGGAGCACGCAAGACTGTTAAGGAGGCAGATGGAGCTATCTATGAAATGACGAGAACTCCCTGAATGGAGGGACAGCTACTCCTTGAGATCCTTACTCAAACTGGGACTGTGAAATCTGCTGAGTTTGCTTATTGAGCGCAAAGATTTATGAGAGAAACCTCCTGAATCAATGCATTGTGTCTTCTCCTACAGGATGCAATCAGTAGGAAGGGCACTAACAACCTCTCTCGAAATATAAGCCTCTGAAAAGACAAATCAGATTTATAGCTTACTGGCCCTTAATGAGGAAAGCATGGTGCAGTAACTAATAACGTTAAGCTAATCAAGGACACAGCCAGTCATATTTTAGATAAGAAAGCACCCTCTCCTCTTACTTTTTAATGTCCTTGCAAACCAGCCATTCCACATCAGGAAGCGGGGTCCCCTCTGCCAAGCACCTCACTGTCTGCCCACCGGCAGAGCCATGGTGATCATCCACGAGGTCTAAGATCAGGGCTGGAACTGGGAAGGAGACAGGAGTTTGTTAAAATACTCATCAGGGTTGACAAAAGCAGCCTGAAATTTCGAATAAACCAGGACAGCTATTGTTTGGCCGACAACTTAGCAACAGCTAGGAACTCATCTAGGAGGTCTTTAACTCCTGTAGGACAGAGCAGATCCCAGGCTCGAGCCACGAAAAGGAAGTGCTGCGGTTATGCCACGTCTTCATGTCATACTAAATGAGCTATCGTCCCCGCTGTCAGCTGGAATAACTTAGGCGGGAGGATAAAGTTTCTTTTTTGGCTCAAGGCCAGGGCCGAAGCGAAAGCCAGGATCAGGGTACGCGAGCTCCAAGGACTCGGCACGCACGCACTCCTCCAGACACTCAAGTTCACACCTTTCTTATCACAATACTCCAGGCAATCTGATGTGTAAGCGGATCAAGTCTTTGCTGTGTGCCATCAGTTCTGGTGGGCAAGGCTCCTCACCTTGTATCAGCAAGGAGAAGGTGTATCTTTTAACCTCATCTTCATTTTCAGCAACCAAAGTGTAGTATCCGCTATCTTCTTCCTTGGCTCGGATCAATTTTAATATACTCTGAAACCTGCAGAAATTAGAGGATTTGTTTGTATTTTTAAAGCAGGCCAAAAAAAAACCCCTCTTCAATGCAACATATAACTTGGGTCTGTGGACATTATAATGTAGTGGCATTTCTAGCATGCCTTAACACTAAAATAATTATTCAAATGGCAAATAACTACCAAAATACAACTGAGAAACAATTGGGCATAGTTATATTCTTCAGGGATCCAACAAAGCCCCTGATGTTATTGGAAATAGCTAGAAATTATTGGCGTGGAGGTATCTTGGAGGGACTGAAAAGGCTTAGTACTCAGAAACCAAGACCCTTATGGTCTGGAGAGGTTGATGTTATGAAGCGAATTAGGAGAGGTAGATTAGGCATCACCCTTTAGAGTAGACAACAAAGAAATGATTTTTAAATGCCACTGAGGAAGAAAGAACAAACTGCTGTAGAAAGAGAGAGCAGGAGCAGTGCCCGGGCCAAGTCAACATGGCAAAGTAAGAGTCAGAAGAATATTTTTACCTTGTTTCCTGGACTCTGTTGGAACTAGTAACAATCTCAGTAAGATTTTCAATCAGAGTCACGTTATCCTTCAACCAGTACATTTTTGGTGCTGGGTAGGCCTGCACATCGACAACAAAGTTTTTGACTTCATGCAGATTGACAGCTTCCAAAGGGCTAAACTGGGGCTCCAGGTGAACGAACCCTTTGTCTGTAAATGAAAAAGCCTTGGGTAAACACCACTGTGCAGCGTTTTTCAAGATTGGTGTTTTCCAACACGTTAATAATTTTTGGACACTAAAATCAGACTATACCATGAACTGTAATGACTACTTTCTTATTTTCCTTAACCTCCTTGGTTGCATGCCGAGCAGTACATTCATAATCCCCTGTGTCTTTCACTGTTGCCTCAGGAATGGTCAAGGTGTAAACCAGCTTCTGCGATGGGACTTTGATATCATCAAGTTTTATCAGACCTTTTTCTTTCTGTAGTTTGGAGAAGGAAAAAAAACCTTACTTAAGTAACTGAGCTGAAAGCACACCGTGGAGGATCTATAATGCCACTGGAGTGAGAGCAACCATCTAAACCCTGTATGGCAGAAGACTACTCAGGCAGGGATGTATTTTCAGCCACAGGCACTAAAGGTGTGTCTATAAAAAATACACCCTTTCGGGGGCAGGCACAGAAAGGTGAAGAGGTTGAGAGCTCGTATTTTGTTCGCTCAAAACAAAATACCATTCAAAATTTGGGTAAGCAGTCCAAAAGTGTTTTATTACTTACACGCTAGCTTCCCCTCAGACATAAAAGCTGGGGATTTTTATTTCGAATTTTATTCGTTCAGTTCCCATGAAGTAAGGTGAATTTTTATCCCCTCCATCAGACAAAAAGTAAGCAGTTTCTAGATGCTATGTTCTGCCAGCTCTCAACACAAGAATAATTTATTGACAAGGAGAAGACTGCTGTGAGTAAAAGGATGGTGAGAATGGTAGCTCATGTTATCGTGAGAGGCTGGAACAAAAAATATCCTGGGGACAGTTTTGAAAGGTGGCATATAGCGAAGATTATTTAATGTGCAACATGGAAAATAGAACAAAACGTTCTTAAATCATTTTTTCTCTTGGGCTCTTAACTTACTTAAATAAAAGGGGGGATTTGGGGTCACAATTATGTAGTCATTTCAACTACTCCACCCCTGCAGTGACCAGACTTTTTACATGGGATACTCTGAAATTCTCCATTGAAAGGGATGGCCTCCAACCAGTAAAAATTTTCACTGCAGAAGGATGTTAACACCAGTTTGAAAACTCTGGAGGTTCTCCAGATGTTTTAAGGTTTTCTTACTAGGCGGTTCTCATTAGTGAGTAATTACAGTGACTGTAAGAGTCATTTTAAGTAACACCTGCATAAGGAGGAACAATGAAGTCTGTGGACTTGATTCTTCATCATCCTCTATTATGCCCAAGAACCCAAGGTTTAAGAGAACCATTTTAGAGGTTCAGACCTCCAGCAGCAGAGCTCCATGCACGTCTGACACATTCCTAGATCTTTCTATTTTCACGACATTTCTTTTTTTCAACCAGCACAAGACCTGAGAGACAGCATTCCTCCCTCGGAGGATGGACTCCTAGTCACACCTCACCTTCCTCTCATACTTTGCATACTTACTAACAGCAAACTCTGACTTTTGGGACTGACTTTCTTTTGTGGTAACCTAAAAGTAAAGAAATTACTTTGTTTTCTCTCCTCAGCTGTCTTGATTCAGAGAAGAGGAGAATATTTTAGAACCCCACCTTCTTCCCCAATAAGTAACTACAAACATTCAAATCAAAAATAAAATAGAGAGATATTTACCACTTTCCCAGGATAATTCCACTGTAAATTAACCACCTCGTTGTCAAAGACCACACAAGTTACTACAATGGTCTCGCCTGTTTTGTAGACAGTTTTAAGAGCTTCAATTTCAACCGGCAGCTGTGATGTCGCTAAAAGAAGAGGAAGAGAGCAGATTTAGTTTTTAAAAGTATGCAATTTTCACATGGTGTGATTTCAGGGGGAGATTTCCATTTCACTTCCTCTACTGAGGAATAACCTGGAAAATTCAGGGAAAGGACTGCTGGTTTATAGTGATACAAACAATGTGTGTTTAAAGCATGAGGTGTACAGGCATTGAGTTCAATCCCCCAAAGAGTGATCGATGCTTAAAATTAGAAGTTCCTAACTCAAATGCCCCTGAGAAAAGACACTCGTTATAGGAGCAATTTCCCATTTTGCTCATCAGTGACTGAGAATCCATTGCTGGCCAATAAAAACTTTATTGTCAAAATATTTTAATCCTGCTGTTTTTCAGACTATCCAAAGTCCTACGATTTGAAGCCACTGGGAAACACCAGTCTTTTAAGTTTCAGCCAACAAGATGAGAACACCTGAATTAAAGAATACTTTTCCTGTACCCATTTGGGAGAGGAGATAAAGTCAAGGACACTTTATTCTCATGAAAATTGTACGCAACCACTAAGTAAACTAGCAAGTAAGTAACTAGCAATACCGCCAGAAGAGCAAGGAGCTCATTGTCAGGGAAGTATCTGATATAATCCTGTGATGCTGGTGCTAATAGAGCTCTTACAGCACGAGGAAAGAACTGGGCTGAACATTATTACTCTTTTTTTAAATGAACAAAAATAAATACCTCTTAAAATATAGATGAGGAACTCATCGGACTTGAACTCCACGCCTTTAACCATTGTTTTGCATGTATATGAGCCCGCTGGGAAATTCCCTATGAAGCCTTGTTTGCTGTCATAGAAAGCATAGACAGCCTTGTCTAAACTGTTAATTAAAGTCACTTCAGCACTCGGGTCACTTGTCCGACAAGGGATAACGGTGGGGTCACCTTCTTCTACTAGGATAAACTGGTCTTCTGGTATAGAAGGAACAAAAGGCATGTCTGGGTCTGTAAAAAACAAGAGATCATTTTACACTGTCTTGTTTGTAGTAAGACCATGTACAAGAATTGGATATCAATGACCACTTATAGATGGTAACTGGAACAAGTACAGTTTATTACTCCACTTTTTCAGGGATTGCAGATAAGCCATGTTAATTGTATGCAGTATCTCCTTTTTGTTATTTGACCTAAGCACAAAACAGGAAAGAATAGGAAATGCAAAGGACCTCAAGAAAAAAAAGCTAAGCGTTATCATTCCCCTTAGACCTGGTTCTGAGATATTCCTACAGTGGGGGCAAAACGATAGTAAGTGACAAAAAGCAAGAAAATCGCTACTGAGTGTGAAAACATTCATGTAATTGTTGCGGACTAAAGTAAAGATGAATTCACTTTATCATAGACAACTCTATCAAGATATATGTACAGCAAAGATTTCAGGGAAGAATTTGGACTTAAACATCCTGGCTTTATGACAAAAGATTTTGCACGTAGGTGAATCATTCACTGCACAAAAAAAATTATTAAAGATCCTGCCTTTTATTGGTACAAATCACTCAGCTTCCTCAGTTGGAATTTTTTTCCTTTGGAAATAGCAGCTGCCTCCTAACCAATGCCTAAGCAGGGAAAAAAAAAAAGAAAAAGAAAAAAAATCCAAACACTTTCAATGTCAAAAAGCAGAAATCAGTTCCATGTTGTTTATGTTGAGCACCATTAAAGCCAAATTTCATCAAAAATAGTTCAAGGTACTCATCTTCATGCATTTCTAACATGTCCAACATTACAGTTATGAGACATAGTTAATTATGGTCACAGCATGTGGTTTTCAAAATACAGTATTCCACCAGAAAAAAAGCAAACAAACACCTGGTAGTTTTATTTCCTTTAAAGTCAACAAAATACATGCCAACTTTCCTATTCAGCCAATCCAAAGCCTGAGTTTAAAATATAATTGCATAACATATCCAACTTAAAAAACACAGCCCTCAAATTATCTCCATTTGGCCATTCGGAATAAACAAATAATCCCTGCTAGCCTGAAGCTTCTGTGCGAAGCTTTATAATAAAATTTAATAAATAACAATCCAAATCCCTCCAACAATAGACTTTCTGCTGCACTGGCAGGCTCTTTGTAGCAATATTCCAAACACAGCGCTCCATCCCAAAGACGCTGCCAACTCCATGTATTCATTTTCCCACTGTAATTTAAAACAGAAACAGGATTCACCTAGTTTGGTTTTCTGTGTGCTGTTAGTGAAAATGGGATATTGTGTGAAGTCTCAGTGTAATCCTCCTTGGCTAAAGTGGGTTGCTGCCACCCATTGCCCTCCTAATTCATTGCAGGAAAAACAATTGTAAAGACAAAGTTTATAGTGGAAACAGAAACATTCTCTATAATTTGAAGAAAAGGATATGTTACTGCATTTATGACATCTTGATGGTTAGTGAGTGGAAAAAATTACAGGGTGTCTCTGCCCTGCAAATCTGGTAGGCTGACGTCTAGAGGCATTTAAAAACCAAACCAAAAAGCCCTCTTGAAGAAATCTTCCATCTCTTGCCTTTGTATTCCTTCACTGAGTGAGTTACAAGACTGCTTAACACCAACAACGTCTTCTGGTGATTTGGTTAGAGCTGTTTGGAAATCGAGATACATGTGCCAAAGCTTGCAGCCTCTGCTGCATCTTCTTGCTTCAAGGATGAATGCAAACATTTTACATTTGTTCTGGGAAGTGGAGAAAAAGTCTTGGAAGAATCACTGTCCTCGAATCACACATGACAAATTGCAAAAACTTAACGCCACTGCAAAATCGCCTTTAAAATAAGTCCCTTCAGTGCTTCCTGAGTTTTTCCCCTTCCACAGTCTTCCTTGCAGTTGCAGACATCATCACCTTCACAACGTACTGCAGCTTGGCAAGACGATTTGCAATATCTTCTTCTCTCTTTCCTTTCCTATTCAAAATATTTACTGCAAATCTGCTGGCTTGATCTTTCCTGGCCCTGCAGTTGTGCCACTCATCCCCTGAACCCCAGCCAAAGCCGAGGAAACATCCAGACAGGGCTTAACAAAGGCAGTCGGTTGTGGCTCAGCCTCTGGTGCCTATCTCAGCTACGACAACAAAGGTCTTCGTCCCGTGGATAGCGTGGAAAGCCTTTAAACAGATTTCCAGTCAGAACAAGAGGGAGGGAGGGCAAAGCTGGGGATCGGTACTTCCAAAAAGAAGGGATGCCATTTCTTCTGGGTCCAACAGGTTTTCCACCACTACAGAGAAAAGCGGTGCAGGGCCTGGGAAAGCTGTGTTTGCTTTGAAAATTACAGGGCACTGCGTGGTAGCACCACATTTTTAATCTTGCATCAGACTGGCCAGCAAGAACACTTCTCGTTTCACCCTCCCTTGTGACAGCCACCCCTAAGATGGCTCCGTTGCCTTATGCTTCCCAGGCCCTGTGCACACAGGAGCTTTTTCCAGTTCTCAGTCCAAGCCTAATTCAGGTTAAGAACAAGATACGGTCTTCCTCATCTGGCAACTCCTTTAGTGTCAGACATGGCACTGGTTTGGTCAGTACACGTCCCAAAACATCCACCACCCAAGTCACCCCTGAAAGGACTAGCGTTGACGTTACTCCCCACCTAGGGGCCAAGCAAATCTGAAGGCTGGACATGCTCCCACAGCTGACCTGACCTGGCCACCAGGGTCTACTACCCAGCCCCTGGTGGTCAGAAGACCTCACGTCTGAAGTCGCAAAATCATCCCTCTTCTTGAGAACTAAAACTCTTACCAAAAAAGTGAAAACCAATAGAAAGAAAGAGGAACATATCCATAGACTCACAGGGGCTGCTCTTGATTTACACTTTAGGAAATGGTGCTGGGGTCATTTATCTCCATCTGACAGCAAATTGCCACCAGCAATACGCCTCTTCTGAACATCCACAGTTCAGCCCCCCTACACAAACCTCCAGGTACGGCTGTGGCATCCCCCACTCACCAGGCACATAGATGTAGATGTCCTTCCCTTCCACGTCCCCATCCTCCACTTGAGTATGGTTATAATAGCAAACATACAGGCCCGTATGAGCGGCTGAGGCATTTCCGACTTCGAGCACTGTCACGAAGAGGCCACTGTTGTTTTCTTCATGTCTAATGTCTATCCTGTGGCTTCCCTCGGTCACTGGGTACTGCCAGCTCACTTCGCTGTCTCCAGAGCATTTGAGCGTGAAATTGGAATTCAGCTGTACCACCATTTCATTCCTATTGGGAACAATAGTCGGCAGAGGAAGCTGGCAAAATGTTAGGAACGGTCCTGCAAAAAGACATGAATAAATAGCATATGAACACACAGAACAACCTCAGCGCGGAAAGACAGCAGAGTGGATCCAGAGCAGCTGTTTTTCTAATCATTTTGGAGGTGCTGATGTCCCAGGAAATCTGCTCTTGTCAAAAGCCAGTGTTTTGCCCCATGGATGGCAAATGGCTTCCCTTTGAAATGTTAAGTGTTTGCTTGCTGACCTGTTTGTCAAATCGAGAGGTGAAAGACAGAGGTGAAGTTAGAGATGGCTCCCAATCCACACCTCAGCTTCCCAGCCCCAAAGGCGGGCACTGCTCTGCCGCAGACCAGTGGATCCCACACCCTGGCTGCTGGGTCAAGGGCACCTCACAGCTCCTGACAGCGATGGTGTGAGGAAACCAGCAGTTCTGTCAGCCTTGAGTGAGCTCACAACCGACATTTAGGAACCTCCTTCCCAAGATCAACACATTGCATTTTACATCTGGCTTCTATTTCTGCAAAGGGATGGAGCAGGAGTTGAGACCCAAAATTCGTGCATCGGGTCTGCCTCTAGCCAAAATGTACAGAAGGTTTATAGCCAAATAAAACTGTAATTCACTGAATGAGATGTTGTAGATGGCACTGGTTTTCAGATACAATCTACAGTTAGAGGCTCAGATTTGCAAGCCTGCGTAATTTGTAGGTGGGCTGGTGCGGGTCCAACTCCCAGAAGGAAAATTAGAGGATCCACACCCTAAAAAAAAAAAAAAAAAAAATGGGGAATTCACCAGGGAAACGGGTTTGCTGCTTCAGTCTATCTAACGACCTGTACAAAACAGATAGGGCAGTCCACCATAAACAAACACTTTGGCCCACGGTGCAAAAGTGGGCTCTGGGCAATAAACCGGTGGCAGGAACCCAGGCTGTCTTTGAAACCAGTTTCTCACTGCTGCAGGCGTTCTACAGGCCCTTTCTATATTTGTCACCCTGTGGCAAAGCCTGCCCTCCCCTCCCGGCACCATTCGCTCGGCAGATGTCGGGAGGAGGCTGGGCGGGCAGCCCCGGCGAGCGCGGGGTGAGGTGGCGCGGCGTGGGGAGGATGCGGGGAGCCCACACAGGCAGCAGCAGGCTGCTGGAGAAACCCCAGTGGAGCGAGGGCTGGGACAGCCGGAGGTAGGCAGGCTCACTTTCCCCGCGCGGGCAGACAAACCAGGCGGGACGTTCGAGCAGCTGGAGAGGTGCCAAAGCGGCCGGCACAGGCTACCGAAAGTACCATCTTCTCGGTGGCGCTCGCCTTAGCCCACCGAAGGGAAGGGCAGAAAGACCGAGCCTGTAGCCAGCTGGCAACCACTTGGCGTTCGCTATCGTGGGCACGACGAAAGGAAGCTTAAATAAGGATTTACGAAGGAGTAGGGGCGGAGAGGCTTAGAGGGCTGAGGAACATTACCTGTGAGAAAACATCCCAGGATCAGGAACATCCGTGGGGAAGTACCCATAGCTACCAACAGCTGAAACAGAAAGGAGAAGGCAAGAGAGAGCCAGTTAATGGACTGAAAATGGGAATAAAAATTGCAGGAGCCCTCTCCTGCAGTGCCCTAGCCCAGCTTCCCGGCTTTCTGTGTGGTGCCAAGGATGGAAACAGCCCTGGGACCCCAGCTCGCTCCTGCAGCCCATCGAGAGGCGTGCACCCACCTCCCACACGGTACGTGGGGCCGCAGACACATCACCATCACCAGGAATGCAGCTAAGGCTCTGTAACCCCTCCTCTCCACTGGCAACGTAAGGGAGCCGAGTCCCGGTGCATCCCCCTTTCAAAGAGGCTGCAAACAGCTCCGATGCCCACTGCCGCCTCCGGGACTGAGCCCACAGAAACACCCCTGCACAGGGGCAGTACCCTCACAGGCATCGGCGAGGATGCGATGGTTTTAAGCCATAAGTTCTGGCCTTCTAGCTATAAGCAACTTTTATGCGAGAAAAAAAAACATATTTAAAAGCTACTTTTATTACAAATAGTACAACCCCGAGTGATATTTTTGTTTTGCCATTGTACATATGTATATATATAGCTTACTGAATACAATGCAATACAATAGTGTTTATTGCTTGTTTAGCAAGAATTCCCTTGATCGAGAGACATGCTATTTAAAACATATGCTGCCATTTTCTAATGGAATAAATCCACGGCAGACTATAGGCCAGCACTGCCACTCGCAGAGCATCTCTTCTCCCCAACAGTGTGGAGATTCACAGATCACACGCCATAATTTTGGCTTTCAAACACATAATCCTAAAGGCAGCGGTCTTGAAGAGGCAGTGGTGGCAATAAGCATCTATGGAATTTTTGTGCCATCTAATGACATTTCTACTTAAAACCTTCAAGCAGCCGGCTAGATAATTTCCAAAAGAGGAGCTCCTCCATCCCCTGCTCCCTTTGAAATCAGCGGACAGTTTGTTGGTGACTTTAATAGTAACTGGATTTGGCCCAAGGCCAACATAGATTAAAAAAATGTCTGCACGGAAGAGCCCCTAATCTGAAACACAGACCAAGGAGTGAAATAAAGGATGATGTGCCAAGGCAGGGACTACTTTTCAAAGGTTCTGGAGAGTTTCTATTTGCCCTCTGGTATTCAGCTCCTGATGCTGAGATAGGAAAGCACGTAGGTACATCCATCCAGTTATCACGACTATGCCAGTGCCATATGGAAGTTAAATGCTTACAACGTGCCAAGGAGTGTTTCTGAACCAGTCCCTCTTTCCGCCCGCAACGTGTGGAGCAGACAGCGCGCTTTTGCAAAGCACGGAGTATTCGATACGCGAAATCAAACATAGAGGTCTCAGAAGCAGGATTAGAAGACTTACAAACTACCAACCCCCAAAAACATGTACAAACAACTTCGGAAATTCAGCTGACAACATTCCAGCAGAGACAAGGCATTTTGCCTGGTTCTTCAATTAGCAATAATCGCCATGTGTTTATGTATCTGTCTCCCATTGATAACAGACTCTCGGACATCAAAGAAGTCCCTCGGTCTCAGCCTCCTTACTCATTTTTATCACATTTATATCCTGTAATTTTTTTTCTGATAAAGTAACTCACTGTAAATCTTGAAAGACTTACCATGGTCTGCTTTATTGATCTGACTGCTAACCTCCCAAGATCCACAAGACAATGTTACCCCACTGGCTGCCAAGTTTCCTTCTGCCTTTTCTCTCTGAAAAGGCGGATCTCTCCCCCTTTTGCGTTGTTTTTGCAGACTATTCAGTGCAAGTGATGCAGCACAGAAGGACAAAACACAAAGCTAGCTCAGCTCTGGCGCACCAGCCTGCAGAAGCTTTGCTGTTGCAGAGCTGTGCGTGTAAGTAAGGAGCGAAGCCCCATCACCATCAGTACAGGTGACGGCATTTCCACAGTGCTACTTCGAATTTGCTGTCTTGATTGAGCTGCCATAGAAATCAATGAGCTGAGTGCCTCAATCTACCGTTGCAGTTTGAAAACACGAGGACTTAACTAAATTTGCGGTTTCCAGGTGACTATTCGTTCACAACCCAGAGCTTTGATCTTTCCTCAATGAGCCGTTAATCTCATCAAGACCCAGAGCAACACTTCCTCACTGTGGAAGACGGAATAACGTACTAAGGATTCACCATCATCTGTACTCGAAATTTGAATTGGATTTAATTACATCCTGCGTCCAACTTAAGCATGCTGGAGTCCCATCTCCAACGTATCTTCACACATCAGTGCTGGAGTCAAGGTTTAATGCAGGTACAACTTTACACTTCTGGGCAAAAGAGAGTTTACTCATTCCCACAACACCCAGCATGTGCTTACCATGTTTTTGTTTATTTATGATCACTTCATTTTTCGCATGGACTTATTCGCTTTTTTTACCTTCCTTATGGCAGAGCAGCCCTCTTTGTCCTAAATCAGCCAAATCTCAGCCCTGAATAAATACACCGGCTTCAGTTTCTAACACTGCTCCATCAAACCATAATTTGGTGTAACATCACTGAAGCCAGTAGAGTTGTGCACGCTGAAGCCCAGTATTGACAGCACACATACAACGTAAGTTTGAGCCAACCTTAATTCCTTACATACCTTGAACATTGCTAGCTGAAATAGAAGCATGGGTGTGTATAGTGAAAGCTCCATGATGCCATGAAGGGTTTGCCAAACTCCCAGCAGGGAAGGCTGATTGCCCAGGGTAAAACAGTCATTGCATCTACTTTAACCACTGGGTTTGGAAAGGATCTGGCTGAAATTTTGATATCTCTCTTTTGTGCTTCAGTGACAACACGGTTCTAAGCAACCTGATCTAGTAGATGTCCCTGCTCATGGCAGGGAGGTTGGACTAGGTGAACTTTAAAGGTCCCTTCCAACCCAAACCATTCTATGATTCTGTAAAAAAAATCAGGAAAAGAACATCTGTAGAACTGTTATCAGCAAGGAGTCAATCTTCTAAACTCTCACTGCCAAGCACTGGCTTCCTACCAAGACGGGTTTCATTGACTGCACTGTAGAAGACAAAGTAAAATCAATATCCAGAATGCCGATGGAAATATGTGTATAGAAAATGATGTTCTTCCTAGGTGATTGCTCTACATGACCTAGAGAGAAAGCACCGGGGTAGACCAAGAAGAGCCAGTGGTATATATTTTTCATACTGCTGTAAATCAAACAAAGACCTCTTTCAAGACAGCAAACTAGCCCATCTATCAGAAGACTGCAGACTGAGACTTATCTCCTCCCAGCTACCCAGTCACTACAGTTCATCCTCTTGGCCACAGGATGGCAATGTTGATCCACATTAGTGAGGGAAATTGCTCCTCGAGCAGAAGGCAACACCAGTCTCCGACATAGCAGATGGAATCTAAACTGGGTCTCCTGGATCAACTTAAAATTCAAATTTCTTATATTTTAATCTCATGCGAATTCACCGATTAAAAAAAAAAAAAAAAACAACAAAACACAAACCCAAACTGGTCCCTATTGCCCTGTATTTACATAAGGGATACGACTGTAGCTGGATTCCAAATCTTGGCACGTAATGATGTGATTATCCTTGTTATGAGAGGGCTGGATAATTTCAGTGGTGATTTTGTCAGAGTGGCAGTCTGTCCTTCTGGGAAGACTGATTTTTTCCAGGAAGAGCTAAGGCCAGCCCAAAAAAAAAAGAGGGGAACATTTCCTCCTTGTGGTATATGTCACTAGCTGAATGTAAATGTTCAGACAGGACCTCCTGAAATATTTCTCGGTTCTCAATTCCCAAATTGCAAACTCAATTCTCCACAAGCGCAGAGCCGCCCCGCAGCGCTAACAGGCGGGTCTGAAGGTTTCACTGGGGAAAGGCGCAAACAACAAAAGACAATTTCTTCCATGAAACAGACTGGCATAAATGTTCTCCTAAAATGAGGCTCGTTCTACAGCCGTTCACAAGTATTTGCATCCAGCATAGCCTGTATGCAGGAATAACTACACACCGCAATTAGCCCAGTGCTGGGCTCCTGCAGGGTGCTCCAGGCTCTGCAGGACACACAGTGGTGGCTGCTACCCAAGGAGCCTTCCAGTCAACCCCGATGCTTCAGCCTAACCCTCAAGGACACACTCCACCAGTCTAGCAGCTAAAGGTAGGGGGGAAATTTGCAAGGTCTAAATTTCCCCACTTGTTCCGAAGAGGATTTTCCGGACTGTCTCAGCAAACGGCCAAAAAGACTGGCACTTCCAAGGAATACATCTCACTTAGGTTCTCAGGATCAAATCAGAGAACATCTCAAATCCCAACTCAAGTGCTCACAAGCATCGCATGGAAAAAACAATCCATCTTTGTTGACCACAAGCGCTAGGAAGCCTAGCTGTTGCAAACTTTTCCCTTGGGTGCCCATGCAAAGCTTTATTGGCTTGAAAGAGATGAGTCAAGCAGGAGAGCAAGGCAAGAGGGAGGGAAAGGATTGTTTGCTTGCTTGCTTGCTTTTTGTAAATTACCAGCACTTCTTGCCACCATCAGGAAAAATAACTCCTCAGAAGTCGTTCCCTGGTCTTTAGAACAAGTGAAGCAAACATCTTCTATTAAAATTTTCAGAGTTCACATGCAGAAGCAGTGCCATTGCGGCCATGACGATCCAAGGATGCAAGCAAGGCGAGGACTGTATAGGGTTCTACATTTCACCCTCATTTTTAGACCAACTGGAATAGCTGGAAATAACCAGCAAGGTCTGGGGTATGCAAGTCTATATACATTGTACTCAAATCCTAGCTCAATACTGTAGTACTGTGGAGAGGTATTTTATTAAAATATTTATTACTTCCTGCTTTCTTGAAACCTAATACCTATATATTACTCTCACAGCCACATGAAGATTTCCCATGCATCGATGAGCGAGTAACAGCGAAGATGGCCGCAGTGCTCGGTGGCAGCCGGACTGGCACACCTCCTGCCCCTTCGTGCCTGGAGAGGAGTATCAAGAACAAGGGGGCTCATTTTGAAGCAGCGGGAGAGCGCCCGCAGGCTGGGAGAGCTGGTTTGCTCGCGGACTCCTAAATCCCAGTGCTTTGTGCGGTCTCATTTTTCTTCAAGCCTTTTTTTTTTTTTTTTTTTTAAATTTTCCCCCAAGCTTTGAGGTTGGCTAAACCACTGTTTAGCTGACGGCCTTTCTAAAATGCTCTTTGTTAACTAGAAGCTAAAACCGAAGTCGCTTGCTGGGAGATCTTTCCCTAGCGTTTCTAGACCCAGAGAGTTAAAAGTCGGATCTCCACAGTTCAGATTTTGATCAGCCGATGACAGAGGAACCTTTGATGCCTGTCTCCTTGCTTTGATCCCGTCTTTTTGCCCCATCCAGGGACACGGAGTTAAGGCAGCCGAGCTGGGACCCCAGCGGGGCTCTACCTCCGCCCTGGGCGATGCCGAGGGTATAACAAGCCGCCCCTCTTCCTCCCGTGCGCCCCGTCGGGGAGACAGCGGGCTGCCTACAGCCAGCCGGGACGGTGATGGGGACGGTCAAGGGGGGGGGGGGGGTTACATTCACACTCCGCAGCCCCCATGAGGCTGCAGGCGCTTGCCAGACCCTGCCTGCCCGCGGGGAGCCGGAGCGGCAGCCCCCAGGGAGCGGGGAAGCGGCGCTGCCCGGGCTCCCCCTCGGTCCCCTCGGCTAGAGGGGCTGCGGATCACAGGCTGCCCGGGACACCGAGCAAAGCTCGCAGAGATGGCAACTCCCAGCCACTTCGCTGTTTGTCTGGGAAACAATAGGAAAGCCTTTGCCAAGTTGGAGCGATTTTTTTTTTTTTTTTTTTTTTTTTTTTTTTAACGCGAGGTAGCCAGGAAACAGAAAAGCGGGACCGGGGAGATGGAGAGGGGCAAAGCAAAGCCGTCGTTTCCCTCCGGGGCTGGTTAATTCTCCCGGCGCTGCCACCCGGGGGCTTCTTCTCCAGCCCCCTCCGTCGGGCGAGGCGCAGACCCCGAGGGCGCGGGCGTCTCGGCGGGGGGGGGGGGACAGACGTTGTGTGCCGGTGACCAAGGGAAAGCGACAGTGCCCGCAGCCCTGGGGACGGGTCCGTCTGCCCTTCACCGGGGCCGAGGCGATGCCCTGTCCGCCCCGGGCGTGCAGCATCGGGCCCCGGAGGAGCATCAGGGAGCTGGATCGTTTGCAAGAGACGCGCGGAAAATGCCGTCGAGGGGCTCTGGAAACGCGGGTGAGGGGCCAGGGGCATCGCCCCCGCCTCTGCCCCGCAGCCGCCTCCCCGCCGGGATGCGGGTAAGCCCCGGGGGCTGGCGGCTGCCGCTGCCGCCTCGCTAGATGTGTCGCTGCTGGCTCCAGAAAAAGTTGTCCAAGTCCTGTTCGCTGGAACGGCTCCTGGGCTGCGGGATCCGCGTCCAAAAATGTTGAGCAATGCCGCGGACAGCCAAAAAGCCATTTCCTACTCGCTCCTAGGACTTTTCCAGGGGACTCCAGCCTGGCAGAGGCTGGCGAGTTTACAACCTCCGCGCTTGACAAAATCCAAACGGTGGCCGGGAAGATTTTTGCCCTCCTCCGGGGTAGGAGGCGGTGGGCTCCAGCGGTCCGGCGGGGCGTGCGGCGGGGCATGGCGTTCCCGTTGCGAGAGGAGGGGGGGGCTGTAAGCTGGAAAGGCTCCAGGTACCAGTCCTGCCTAAATTCAGCATCTTCCCTTCCGTCGAGACGTGTAAAATAAAGACGGGGCGCGCAGGGATGGAGATCGGGTTGCTTTGCCCGGGGGAGGCGGGGGGAAGGAGGGTTTGTGTGGGTGCCCCTGCCCGGGATCTCGGGGCATTTTAGGCTACCCGCTCATGGGGAGTGAGGTGGGGAAGAGGGGATCTGAAAGGGGGGGAAGGTGGTGAAAAACAAAAGGGTGGGGGAAGGGACGGGGGAGCAGCGGGGTGAAGGCAGCAAAGGATGCGAGAAGAGGGGGAGCGACCCTACCTGACTTTGGCGGTGCGCGTCTCCCCGTCCCCGTCCCCCTCCCTCCCGCTACCCGCGGAGCCCCGGCGGGTCGCTCCCGCCCCCGCGGCAGGAATGCGGCGCGGTGGCCCCCGCCGTCCCAATCAAATGTGTTTGTCATTAAGCGCTGCCCGCGCTGCTCGCCGCCGCGCCCCGACGGCCCGCGGAACGCCGGGGTCCTCCGCTCCCCTCCGCGGGGGCCGCCAGCGCCCGCCGCCCCCCGCGGGAAAAAGCCCCACCACCACCACCACCACCACCACGCCCGGCTCAGAGCATCGGGAAAAAAAGGGAAAAGAAAAAAAAAAAAAATTTTAAAAAAAATCACAAACCCAACAACAAATAAATAAAGTGGGGGAAAAAAAGAAAAGAGGGGAGGGATAAAAAGCGGGAGAAAAGGTGAAAAAAAAAAAAAAAGAAAAAGGTGGGAAAACTGCCCCTCACCTCTTACCTTCTCCTTTATAATCCGCAGCCCCAATCCTGCAGATTGTAAAATATCCAAAATATGTCCACGTCTTTTGTGACTTTCCCCGCTCAGCCGCGCTCCTTCCCTCCCGCTCGCCCTCCCTCCCGATCCGACTGTAATGGTCTCACAACCCGCGTCCCGTAATTGATTCAATGTTATAGTCCATCCTTCCAAAACTAATCATTTGCTTTAAGTAAATAGCTGTCAGGAAATGAAGCCCCCCTCCGGCCCCTTCAGAATAAGAGCCGCCCTGGCTCGCCCGGCGCCCCCAGCCCCGCGGCCGGAGGCGGGCGGGAAGGCGGGAGGCTCTTACGCAGGCAGGGGGGCCAGTCTCTGCCTCCAGATTTCACCAGCCTCGCAGGGGAGGGGGGAGGTTAGCCATATGGCAGGGGCGAGGGGGGGGGGGGGGAGGAAAGGGGGAAGAGGGGAGTTTTGCGCTGCAGGGGGAGAAAATTGTAAAAAAAAAAAAAAAAAAAATTCAAAAAAAAAAAAAAATCCTCAGAAAACTTTCCTGAAAACTCCGAGTGCTCCCAATTTCATGAATGAGCCTTCCCTCCCTCAGACCCTCCAGCGTCGGGCGCCGGGCTCGGGGTGTCCACGGGCACAGTGTGAGTTTTATGGACGGGGAGTTTGAGCTGGAAACGAATTCGCGGCTTTCTCGGTGTCCTTTGTACACCCCTGTGCCGGGGCTTGGGCTTAGAGAGCTGGACGGACGGCCGGGAGCCAGCCAGGAGCAGGAGGCACTGAGAGACAGGGGGAGAGACCGAAATCACTAACATTTATGAATGAAAGACACAACGAAAGGTAAACCTTCGCCAGGAGCCGCCCCCCCCCCCCCCAAACCCCGCTGCTCCGACGGGACCGCTAAAGCTCTTCTCTTCCTCGCTTGCCTTTGCTTTGCCCAGCGCAAACAAACCCCAGCAATAACCGAGCCGGGGAGGGGGGGGGCACGGCGGGGGCCGGAGGTGCCTGCGGAGGCGAGGGCAGCGCACGTCCGAATCCCTCCTGTTTGAACACGCTCCAGACGGAGCTTTGATCCCCGCCGGGGAGCCAGCACCGGGGATCTCGGCTTTGTTGGCCGTCGCTATCTGTTGGCGATAAGGGGGTGGCCGGGGCGGGGAGGTGGCGGCGAGCTGTGCCCTCGCAGCCCCTTCTGCTCGCAGGCAGCGTGCGGCTGCGGGGCGATGCGGCGGCCGCGGGAGAGGGGGCACTGCAGCCCCAGGAAAGGAGCGGAGCGGGAGGCCCTGCCTGCCTGCCCTCCTGCCTGCCCTCCTGCCTGCCTGCCTGCCCTCCTCCCGGGGAGGGTACCGGCCCCAGAGCTGCGCCCCGGGGCTTCTCCCCCTTCCTCCCCTCCCCGCACCCTCTTTTTTTTTTTTCCCCTTTAGTATTAAACAAAAGAAAAGTTGGTCCTCAAAGTCAAGCGCCAGGATGCGGTGGTTTGGTTTGGCGTTTGTTGTTTTATTTATTTTTTTTTAATTCTCTTTCCTAAGCGAAGGAGAATTAACGCCTCTGAAGCGAAGATGCCCCGAAGGGAACGGGGGCAGAAAGGAGAACCGACCTCCCCCCGTGAAAAGCCGGCTCAGGCCGAGGTGCCCCGGCCCGGGCTGGCAGTGTCCCCGGCGGTGCCCTCCGCTTTAGGGGCACCCTCGGCTCGGGTGAGGGAGTGCACAACCCCGCTATTGCTTCCACATGTTCCTCCAGGAAATCATCGGAGTCAGAGCTGTGAGCAGCCCCTGGTCGGAATGCTAACAGGATACCGTAATGCTTGTGAATAAACAACAGGCTCCCAGTGAGTCAAAAACATGGCCAAAATTAAAAAAAAAAAAAAACAAACAAAACCAAACAAACAACAACACCAGGAAAAAAAAAAAAAAACAAAACCCACTGCACCTTGGAACTGTCTACTTGAGGGGGGGGCGAGCGCTCCCAGCAGCCTGCACCCCTTAATTTGTGGAGGGAAAGGTCCTGTCTCGACTCGGGTCGGAGCTGGAGATTTAAACCCCACGAAGATGCGCGGTTCGGAGCGGTGGGGAAACGACCGCCCGTGAGCTGCGAGGGGATCCCGGCCGGGCTCGGGCCGTGGTTTACCGTGCCTGGGTTACCGTGCGGGGCGGCGGAGGTGATTGCTGGCGAAGTAACCGTCAGGACGGGATGTAATGCGGGAGTTACTCTTGCAAAAAGAAAGGAGCAAAAGGAAAGGGGAGGAGGCGCCTTCTGGTCGCAATTACCTGCCTCATTTGAATAATGCCTTTGTCATGATCATTATCGAGCGGTCGTTAACGGCTTCCACGTGGGATCTCACAAGACCCAGCGAAAAATAAAAAAAAAAATTGCAAATTGGGGGGGGGACTGGCAAAGCAGCCTGCCAGGCCAGCCCGGCGCTGCTGGGACCGGGACGGCGGTATCCCGTCGCCCAGGGTCCCGTTCCCCCCCCTCTCCGGGGGAGCCGTGACGCTTTCCCCGACGTGGCTTCCCCCCTTCCCCACGCTAAGCGGGGCGACTCCGAAGTGCCGGCGGTGCCTATGGGTTGGTCCCGCGTAGATAAAATAAACCCCTCCAGGAGGGCTCCTGAGCTCTACCCCCCGCCCCGTGTGTGGGGGGGGTCCCGTCCAGGGAGGCGCGGGGGACTTGGGGTTAGCGAGAGGACAGGCAGGGGGTGGGGGGGATTTTTACCACTGCGGCCCCCTCTCCTCTCCCCTCTCTCCTCCCGCCTTCCCCTCCCCCGAAGGGCTGGAGCATAAGGCATCCCTCTAGCCTGTGTTTACGCGGCAACAGATGGAAACTGCACATCTTAAACAAAACTGCGGCGCCCAGCCTAGAGCCGCTCTCGCCTGTTTATGCTCCGGGAGGGGGGGGGGTGTCCCTCCCCGGGCCCCGCAAGCCCCGGGGGGGGGGCGGGGGAGGGGGTGTCCGGGCAGCGGGCACCGACGGGGCGGGTATTTCAGGGCGGTTCGCTCCGCTCTCGGACGCTTCCAGGGGGGTTGGCAGCCTGCGAGCCGCCCCGCTCAGCATCCCCCCCCCCCCCCAAGCCGGGAGGAGTCCCAATTTGCCGCAAGTAATGAGCCCTTTCCCGCGGCTCTCTCCCAAGGGTGAGCCGGGCGGCGTTTAGCCGGCTGAAGCTATTAGGCAGCCTAATAAGTGGCTCATGCCGGGTCCGAGCGGCCTCCTGCGAGGCGGGGGCGGGCGAGAGGGGTCCCCCGGCTCGGCCCCCGCAGCCTTTTGTCTCGGTGGGAAGGCGGGTCTGGGTTTGATTATCGTTACCCACGGTGCAGGGATGCACGGTGCGGGGGTGAGCCGCAGCCCGCTCACCCCTTTTGGGGAGCAGGAACCCCTGCGTGGTGAAGAGCAGCTCCAGCCCGCAGCAGACACCCCTCAAACCCCCGGGAGAGGGAGAAAGCGGGGTGGGCCCTCTCATCGCTTGTCGCTATAAATCTGTGCTCGCATCTGTCGCGGAGGGAGGGGAACACAGCGGTGAGGGCTTCCTGAGACAGAAGGGGAGTAAGTCAGGGGACCCTCAAGGCCTCCCCCAAGTCCCCCAGGAGATGCGCGCTGCCCGCAGGAGGGCCCTGTGTGCATTTACAGTCCTACCAGGGTTTGGGTTTTGGTTGTTTTTTTTTTTTTTTTTTTTTTGTCTTTCCCTCTTTCCGCAACACCAGATTCCCTCATTTTGTTTGCTCAACTTGATTTGGCTCTGAATAGCAGGGATCCCGTGTCACCGGGAGAGCAGACAAAAGAAACTAACGTTGCCCAGCCTGCCCTCCCCAAAATTTATTTTGATTCCCCACATGTCCGGCTAAGGTAGTTCCCGGTGCCCGTCGTTTTCCCACCGAGGCCGCTGCTGCCGCCACGTCGAGCTGTTTAACTTTCATTGTTGCGTTTGGCTCTTGGCGTTAAACGATGCCAAAACAGCCGTGGAAGCCTTATTCTTTTTGGGGGAAAAAAAAAGAAGAAAAAGAAAACAGGCTTTGTTTTCCCTTCTGCTCCCGCCATGACTTTTTGACTGGGACAGAAGCGGCTCGAACCCGGTTTAAGGGTGAGTTAAGGCAAAGGGATAAACGGTTTGTTCCTCCAGCGAGCCCTTCACCGGCGCTTTACTCCGCGCTCCGCTCTGCCCCGGTCCCATCCCCGCTCCCCGGGGCCGGGAGCCCCGGTCCCCGCCGCCGCACCGACGGGGCGGGCGGGCAGAGCCGCTGCCGCTGCCGGGGGCCACCGGCGGTGCCCGCCGCCACCCGCGACACTAGAGGGCACCGGAGCCCGCGGGAGGAGCGAGCCCAGCCTTTGGTTGGCTCTGTTGTTAATTAAGGGATGGACCGTGTTTGGAGGGGGATGGTGAAGCGGGGCCGCCCTGCCACCCCCGAGAATCTGAGGGCTTCATCCCTGCGGGTCCGGCCCTGCACAGCCCCGGGCTGCCGTGGGCCGGGCTCAGCGGCTCGGGGGATGTGGCGTGCTGCAAGTAAAGCGGAGAGAGAGAGAGCAATTCCTCCCGGGCCACAAATGAGCAGTTTTCCCTCTGAAATCAAAGGACCTCCTCTGCTGATTCAGCCCAGGTTTGATTTCGGTTCATAACTCCCGAGACCGTTATCTCTGCCTTTGTTCTTTCAAGCTGCAGCAATTAATGGATTACAGCAGGACAGAAACACAGCCAGACCAGGCTGCTTTGGGTCTGTGTCTATTTGCTGTTAGTACCAGCTTTGCCCCCTCGGGCTGCTGTGCTCGGGGACCCAGCCCTGAGGTCTGTACGGGGGAGCTGGCTGGTGCGGGGGCCACCCTGGACATAGTGGTCACGGCCGCAGGATGGGCATAAGCCAGCCCTGGTCCGTGCCAGCATCAGTCCCCGCACGTGCCTGGATCCACCGTACCTCCCTCCCATGGGCACGGAAGAGCCAACGTAGGCTGAGCATCACAAGGTGCCAAACTCAGGAGGGACCCAACATCTCCATTTACCCCTGAATAGCCCATGGTCCAGACATGGGATGTCATTTTTCTGCTTCATCCCACGACCGGTTTTCTTCTGACGCTTGGTGATTAACAATACATCCCTTCGGGATGATTTGCTGTAGAATAACTGGAACTATGGCCAAGGTATCTGGATTGTAATCGTCTTTCTAAAACCATCCCTCTCCACCCTGGATGTTTCATGCTACAAAACAGCATCACAAACAAGACACTATCCCTCTGTTTCTGTGGCATGGAGAGGTTCTGAGCATGGGTCTCCCCCATCCCGAGGATAAAGAGGATGGAAAGTCATTAGTGCCTCCTAAGAGGCAGAATTGGGGTTTGTGTGGAGACAGTGGAGGTTACGAGTTTTACCCAATGCTTTCCAAAACAGGTCAACCCCTAATCCACCATTAGGAATTGCAAGAATCAGCATCCATGTTAACACAGTCAGCAAAAAGCTCGAGAGCTGGAAATTAATTTAGTCATTCCTCTTAGTCATTGAATTCAGTCATTCATTTTACTTTTATTTACCAAGATCGTGCTGGAGGTGCGTTGGCAGGAGGTGTGAATCACATTGTTGTTCTTCTTGCAGTGCTGTGTGTTTCCTGCGCTCAAACACAAGATTTAGGTTAGTTCTATAACCCTAACCTGTGACGGAAGAAATCAAGCAGGCACTAATCGCACCTAGAGCCATTCCAAGAGAGCCAGTGACTGAAGCCCCTGTGCTGAGTTTTCTTTCGTTAGCTGGGAGGCAGGAGAGACTGACACACTGAAAACTCAGGGGAAAATGTTCCTCTCTTCTGTCACTTCTAGAGAAGACTATTTGGGTCTTTCCTTTTGTCTGAGGTCACCAGGTTTCAGTCTGTACCTCATCCAATACTGTAGGGAGCAGTTTCTGCTTCAGTTATATGCTTATTTGCCTGTCTGTTGTTGGCAATCCTTTAGAGTACTCGGTTACGTGCACTCCATTTGAGCAAGGTGGTTGCAGAGGAAGAAATGAGAAAGTGAGATGAGAGGGAAATGCAAGTACAGGTCCCTTCCCTGCAGCCATGGATGTGAAGCTGCAGCTCAGATTTAGCTCAGACAGGGATGCTCTGGTGTGGCTTAAGAACAGGGGATACAGCAGCATGTAGGTAGCTTTTGATCCTTGGACTGCTGGCTGTTTTAGGCAGATACTCTGGTTTTTAACCTAAATTATCTTTTGAGAAAGACTCTGCTGTGGAAACTGGGCCAGATTCTGCTTTGTGCAAATCTGGTGTAACTAACTTCAAGGGAAATATTCCAGATTGAATCTGGTATAATTAAGATTAAAAATTGGCTCTGGAAGTCTTTTCTTTGGCAATAAAGTTAGAGCAGTACTGTGAAGAAAAATAATTCAAAACAGAACATTGATTCAGTGCTCTTTTAAATAACATATGCTATAGGCGCTTTGAAGGCATTTGTTCTCCATGGCAGCAGTATTTTAAAACTTTCACTTTGGTTCCACTAACCAAGTTAACCCTTGATAACCAACTGTGTTTAAAACGTTATGTACAGAAACTTAACCATTTTGCAGGACATCGTCCAAATAACAAACAAAAAATTCCATTAAGATGATACGATTACTGCTGTGGCAGTAGCAAGCTGCTTCTTGCTGGTGAAGTCATGAATTTCACTGTTGCAGCCACAACACAGGCATTGCAATGAATCCGAATTTATACCTTACTTGTCAACAGGTTTTTTCCCGGTGCAAACCTTGTTATCTGACCGCTAAACTCAACACACTGAGAAGGAGCAATTTTCCGAAGGCAGTTGCTCCGTATCCCCGAGAAGCAAACTCTGAAAGGAGTCCCTAAAGGAACGCTGAAAAACTCAAGACCCATAAATTACTAGACATTTTCCTAGCTCCCATGAATCAAGACAACAAGATGTCCTTTAACAGTTTCTGTGTTGAATGTCACTTCATTTGTTAGGCCCATGTCCCTCACAGAAACTATTGCAGCATATTTTGATTGCGGTTGGTGAGAAGATGATGGCCAGTTTTTTCCAGGGCTAACATTCACCCCCAACGAAATGTTGTTCTCTTGAGTGGTGCCAGATTTTTACCGCGGGTCAATCAGATCTTTCTTCAGGGTGTGTAGGAAAAGAGGGGGAAAAATAAGAATCAGCTGCGCCTCTCTTTGATTCCTTGTGATATATGAAAAATATGGACCTGGAAAATGCGTTTTGCTCTTTATAAGTGGGGCTGGGATGTAGGAGGAGTCAAATCTTGCTTGTTATTTCAAAAGCACAGGAATATCAAGCCTTGTCCGCCCTTTTTTTTGCTAGAGGACTCCTTGCTGAATCAGTGAACAAAGCCATCGTGGGGAAGCTGACTCTTTCCCAGAGCAATCTTTCAAGCTGTTTGTTGAGCAGGTTTGTAGAGTTAGGGAGCAGTGAGACACACGTCGTGCCCCAACCTCCTGCTGCGATGAGCTTATCCACCATCCTTCCCCCGCCCTGCGCGGGTGCCTCGGAGGGATGCAGGAAGAAAACACGGGAGAGCCCAGACTGCAGCTCTGAAAGGACCTGTACTGCAAGAGCTGTGAAGATGGGGCCCATTCTGATTTTACCCATTTGAGGTTTCTTTCAGAGAAAGGGAATCGTGGGATAATCCCTCACCTTCCTGGCCCCTATTCCCATCCATGTTTTGCTTCCTTTGTCCCACGTTAGCAGGCTAAGTGCTGAAGGAATAGCAGTAAGGATACAAAAAATGAGAACAGTGTTCTTTGCTGGCTCTCTTTGTCCGTAAGTCGAGGACACTGCAAAGAAGGAATAGAGTAGGAACAGGTCACTTCACTCTATTTTCTATTTTCATAGTCAAAGGGAATAGAAACGTGCTCTCCTCATTGTCAAGAGAATACAGAATTTCCTTTCCCTCTCTCTTTGTGATGGGAGAAAACATTTGTAGAGCCAAAGTAAATCCAAACAAATTCTTGCAATTCCTATCCATCACTGAACTTATATTTTCCCTTCTCAGTTATTTTTCTCCCAATGTGTTTTATACTACTATAAGAAAAAGGTATTCTTTAAATCCATGCCTCTACGAAACTTCATCGAGAACCTCTCATTAAGAAAGCTGCAAGCAGAGAGTCTCCGGTGGTCTGAATGAACCTATGAAGCCTGCTCCGATTATCCTTTTCCAAAACATAGTAGGATTTAGTCAACTTGACAAGCTGAAGGGTTTGAGGAAATGCTTTACTCCAGAAACATCAGCAGCTGTACAGCTGGGGGCTGATCAAAACAGCGCTCGGAAGCATAACTGTGGCCTCTGCCGTTAACAGGGAAGTCGGAGGCACGCAGTTCTGCTTACGGGAGGTTAAAATATATAGGTAGTTAGACAGTTTGAGTGGACAGAAGCCATTGTAAATACCTGAAGAGTCGAGTGTTTTTGGTTTTTTTCCGGGAGACAAATGGTCCCCCAGCCCACTTAGCACCTGCCAGTGCCCCTCCGCTGCCCTTTGCCCTGTGGGGCTGCTTGTTCTGACGGCTTCTGAAGCTCTCCCGGCTTCAAATTCCTTCTCCGTATGTTGGCTTTTTTTTTTCATTGCTGCCTGTCCCAATATTGACTTAGGAAAGAAGGAGAGTTAAAAATAGCTAGCTCCCGTACTGTCTATCTACAGACCTTCTGCCTAGCTTTGCTTTAGGCCTGTGAATCACAAACATTGGTTTAAACCATCATTAGCATCTGAATGGAGATAAGGGGGGACAAGAGGAACTCGAGTAGGCAGTCACCTTGTGTAAGTATCACCCCTCAACGATTCTGAAGAGAAGGAGAGAAGCAGGATCACAGCAGAGGTTGTTTGCATCCCATTTCAGTAACGGGGATTATTTGGAATTAAGGATGTAACAAATTTGCTTTCGAAAAACCACTTTGGGTCCCTCAAAGAGTCCACTGGAGCCTGAGTGAAGCCTGCTGTCACTCACGGACGGTTTCCTCCCTTCTCCTCGGTGCCATTCTTGCCCCGAAACCGCTCTGCCTTCCCAGACCCAGGAGTAGCAAGTGTGAAGTCCCGGGTCACTGGGGTGCGCGGTGAGAAGGGGGACGTGTGTGGCACAGAGGGGGGTCTTAACTGCAGTGGGTGGCACAGTTTTATGAAGGTCAGTAAACCTGGGCTACATCAGACCACCAGAGAGAGTGGGTTTCCCAGCTGGAATCACTCAAACATGTGGCCCGGCACTGAAAAACACCTCGCTCCAGTCTCCAGGAATTCATCTCTGCCATGGTTAGTAAAAAGTGTCCCAGAATATCTCAGCGTCGCAGTGTTACACAAGAAGAGAGCCAAACTCTGAGAGAGACGCATTGAAATTGGGATTAAAACCAACTGCTGGCTTCCCACCCAGAAGCAAAAATAAAACGAGCGGCGGCTGCGAGCGCAGGCACCGCGGGCTCCCTCCGCCCAGCTCCACAGCTTCGCCAGCTCTGCAACTCCCCGCGGCGTCTCCAGGAGCCGCAGCAGAAAGGAGACATCACAAAAGTCAAACCCAAAGTAGGCTGTGGTGAGGTGTCCTTCAGGGAGAAAAGCTTTCTGAGGTTAAAATGTGCCGGGAGTGACTGTTTTGACCCTGTTTGGATTCTGAGAGCAGGTGGTGAATCCAAAATACCCCATCACTGTGGCTTTCTTTGGTAAGGAGTCAGCACTGGGAGAGGTCTGATGTCATCCTGATGTCAGAGGTTGAACGCAATACATTGATATGGCAACGTAATGACTAACCCATCCAGACCAGGGTCTCTACCATTTGCTGGGGAGACCTGAGGACCGGTCCCACCATGCAGTGAGCCTGAAGATGTGGCCAGAGGGGCAGGACAGTAACATGCTCAAGGACATGCTTGCTGGCGTGCCCTGGCAGCAGCCTGGCAGTCCTTGAGGCAGAACGCAGATGGAAGGCAAGCAGCCACCAAACACATGGGCCATGGGCTGCTCCTGAGGCCACTCTTTCCTCGTTGTGTCTTTGTGGCTTTGGAGCCTGGAAAAGAGCATCCCTGTGGCTCCAGCCCTGGAGCATGAGGAGAATTCGGCTCCAGGGACCACAGGAAAGAGAGAGGAAGGAAGAGGAATTGTAGAGAAGCTCTAAAATAGCCGATAATCAATCTGATATTTATGCTTTGTTTCATTCTTCAGGTTAACAGGGGAGGCAGAGCTGAGACAGGGTAAGTTTGGGTGGTGTTAGACATCTATGGTCCCTGTGCAGCAGGTGGCAATGCCACTGGTTTACATCTTTTGCAGGAAGACTGACTGGGTTTCCTCTGCGAGGTTACGTGAAACGGGAGAGCTAATGACAAAATGGTAAAAATCCACCCTGCCTTGCTCCTGTGTTCATTACCGCCTGAGTACCGCTGATGCCAGAGGTGTCCTGTGGCCTGACAGGCATCTCCAAAGCTGACCTCTGTTGGGAAAGATCTGGGCACAGCTTGTGGTCTCCTGAACCCAGGGATTACGCTGAGACCTGGCACCTGAACCGGACCACAGCGCAAGAAATGCCGCATGCAGAGGGTACGAGCAGAGCTTGCACCCTCCTAGTCCTTTCCATGGTGGTAACAGTCCTCCAGCTTACCGAAATGCACTGATGTGAGTCCTTAAATTCTCCAGTAGGATGGAGAGTGTTTCTGCTGATGATTAGAGCAGACACAGTGATTAGGTCTACGTTAGGAACACGAGTTTGTCTGGGGCAGGGAAAACTCAGGGTGGAAGGAACAGCTAAGCCTGTGGAGAAAGTATAGGCAGAGGCTTGTGTCTTCTTGCTGGGATTTAAGTTAGTTATGCACTTAGCAATTCACTAAAGCGGCTACAAGGCTACAAAGGTGTGAGTTTAGACTGCCTACCATTTGTTTTCCTTTAAGGGTGGAATCCTTTGGGCCCATGTGTATCACACGGGATATGGCTGTCACAGAGTTACAGTCCGGGAGCGTGGATTTCACCGGCTCAATGAAATCCATCAGCTCGTGTTTGGTGCCAGGTGTATAGGCCAAAAAGACCGGTCACTTCGCAGATGCAGTGACTTCACTGGTGTAAATGAGGGGTGACGGTTGAAATCCACAAAGTTACAGCATTGTGTCAGTGAGAAAAGAACCCGACCAAGAGGAGGAGCCTGTTTTCTTTGAAGTCACAGTGATCACCCGTGATGTTTTTCACTTTTGGAAAACTGAAGTGGTAAAACGGGAAGTCCGTCAGGACAACATTATATGTAACAAGCTGTACCTACAAGGGTCTGTTAGATATCTCTCACAAAAATCAGCATCCTAAAGGTGGGCGTCTAAGAAAAGTTTCTAGCATTTTCATTTCACTCATTCAATCTATGTTAAGAACAACACCGAAAGGACTTTGTTTTGGAAACACACGAAAACCAGAGCCAACTTTCCACTTCCAGCATCTCCCATTCAGAAGGAATGCGCAGAAGACCTTGATATGATATGAATTAAAAGGATTCTCTCTTTGCCAGCCCTAAATTCCAGGAAGTGAAACATAGCATCCTCATCTGCTCTTGCAGGGAACATTTGTTTTTACTCTAGCCTAAATACCAGACTGTTTCCTAAATCTCCAGAAGTTGACCGTTTGCTTAGATTCCTCAACCTCTCACAGCAGAGCGGCAGGCTCTGCGCAGGCATTTCAAGCGCTCTTGCGCGCCGTCCAAAATTGGCTCCTGCCCCTGGGGATTTAGAGGCGCCTCTGGAAGAAACACAATGGGATTCCACTGCGCGCAGAGCTGGTGGGACAGAGCTGGTGGGACACGCAGGCTGCCTGGAGGCCCCTCACTGACAACACAGAGAGTGATGGGGCCAGGAGAGCCTTTGCTACCTGGAGCCAGGGTAACGCGCCAGCCCAGCTCATGACCCCCCCAGTTAATGCCTCTTTCCTTCCCCTCTGTAGTGTCTTCTGTTATTCTACTCACTGTGCAGAGGCAGTGGGCATCCTACCCATGTAGCACACGTACTCCCCAAAATGTGTAGGAATTCTCTGGCCTCAGCTTCTGAACTGGCAGGTGTTACCTAGCCCGGTCCCTCGCTCCCTGCAGAGCAGCCGGGCTGCTGCTCTCCGAGTGCGGAGTCCATCAGGCGAGCAACATCTGATGCTCTTCAGAGAGGTTATACGCTGCTTCTGGTGGAGACACTGGATTTTGCTGCTATCGTGTGGAGGAAGGATGCAGATAAAGAGGCTTCTGTGATCACCAGGCAGCTATTGAAATTTGGAGGTCCTGATCCTGGGGACAGTTGGGTCAATAAAAATCTTACAACCACCACCCTGCCTGCTTACCCCTCCTCTCCCCAAATTCTGCTGATGGTGGCATCCCAGAAGCACAGGACGGGTGCAGCAGAACAAATAGTCAAGCACGCTGGAGCATGTGGGATTTCTCCTGGTTTACACTGGTGTAAGATAATAATAATAAAAAAAATACCCTCACAAAGGAGCTGCAACATGCTAAGTATTTTGCTAAATATTTTCTGAAGTTGCTGTGGGATTTGCTTAGTCAGCAACCAGTGATATTGCTCAGAGGTAGAATAGTAGCTTTTGATCTTGAAAAATAATTAGTTAGACACAATAGCATATTTTGGCAAGCACTGTTCTTTCCCAAAGATTCTTTTTTTTTAAATTGTCATTGTACTAACTACATAAGAATTAATCAGGGATTCCATAAGCAGTTGGTCAAGACCCATACCTCTGTACATAGCACATACAAAGTCTTTCTGTTTGGCTATGCTACCTGGGGCCTGGGTTAAGATCAGGGTTCCCAAAACTCACTATAAGGTGCTTAAAAAACTTCAACATGCGATACCCATCTATACATCGCCTCATGTCAGAGGTTCTCTTTCAGCATCACTATAGAAGAAACTCAGGACAGTGAGCAGGGTGTCTTCTATCTGAAATCCCTCTGTGGCTAACAGTGCAAAGCCACTGCTCCAAATGGCAGCTGCTAACATAAATGAAAAAGCTTCAACTAACGAAAACAGGTCGTCGCTTTTTGCCGTAAATTTTTAACAGACACTTGTGGGAGTTTTTTTAATTTTCTCCAAGAAATCTCTTCCTTTTTGACAAAATTAAGAAGACTCGAGTAGTAAACTAGAAACATCTATTTAAAACACTGTCAGGTTCTCATCTTCCACATTTCTTTATGAGTTTCCTTTTTCCCTTTTTTCCCCAGAGCATAAAAAAAAAAAAAAAGAAAAGAAAAAAAAAGAGAAAAATGACAAATGTCCCTGCTTCGTGGTGACTCTCCCAAGCTCGAGAGCTGACACCGAGCACCCGGGTTATCTCAACTCCATACTCCGGTTGGGCTTCTTTACTACTCTGTACAACAATGCAGTCGTGTTGGCTCGCTCTCAAGCTGTTGCGACAGACAGGCACATCCTGAGACTCTTCCTCCGTCCATCTGTCTGTTTTCAGACTGAAGCACGTTCCCATTTACTGGACTGGGGACAGAGAAAAATTGGGTCAAGAGCAAGACAGGTCGATGCTTGCTCCTTTGTGGCAAAACCAGTGCTGAGGCTTTGAGCTGTGCTGGTGGCACAGGCAGAGCAGGTGTTTGGTGCAGTTCTGGACTGAATCAGGAGATATGCACCCGAGAGAGAAGGACATTGAGATGGGTTTGGTCAATACAGGGATCCAAGACTTCTCTAAATGAATTTGGGAACTGAAAATGGTGAAAAACAGGGACGGGATCGAAGAAATGCAATTCTCTCCTTTCCAGCTGCTTCTCCTTCTGCCACCAGGATCACCTGGTTCGAGCTGATGTGGCTGGGTATGGGTTCAACAGGCAGAGCGACTGTAATCCTAAGTGGTCCTATAGTACATCAAAAGACAGGAGAGTTTGAAAAAAATACATAATTTTATTAAAATATTGATAAGTGTATGGTATGCTGCCTCAAGAAAGTGAGCTTTGCAGTATTTTCAGTAACACAGGTAACATTCATACAAGAAAAACTTAGAAGAATGTGACTACACACAATATTTAGGCTGATTTTTACTTTATTTGACAACTGCTTTGAACAGAAAGTAACATTTTAGAAAGATTCTTCATTTCCTGTGCTTATATCAAAAGGATTTTGAGATGCAAAGGTCATTCGTTCTTCTAAAGAGTGTGGGGACATAGATCAAAAAGTTGTATCATGGCATTAAATTTGCTTCATTACAAACTTTGATCATTATTAGGTTGTTATGATTCCTATTGGAGAAAAACTTTGCAAAATCAAGTCCCGATAGCACAGTTTTGAAATGCTATCTCGAGGATTTCTTTTGGAATGCCTTTGAAATATTTTCATCACATTATTTGTTCTTACTAGTTTGTTTTCCTAATCTTTGAGTTTTATATTTTCACAAGGGTCTTTTTAGCAAAAAAAAAAAAAAAAAAAAAAGAAAAGAAAAAAAAAGAAATCTGAATAGCTCCCTCATAAGAGAGAAAAAATGTGACATTTTTGTTTGGTATATTATATATTACTTGCCACTTTGATAATTCCCTATTACGTAGGCACAGACCTAATTTCAAGTTGGCAGTATCACCTTAAACTTTGATTTCAAGAATGCTGTTGTGTTAACATGACCTGACAGATTCCCATAAACTAGCAAAGTTGTGCAATGCTTCTCCTGTGTTTTCACCCCTTAGCACAGATGGTTTTTTTCTCGGAAGAGAAGGGCATTGCAGCATTTCTGGGGGGGATGTAGATAACTTTACAAGACACCTCTTCTAGACAAATGTTACCGTAATCCGTTATTTCCTCCTCTAACTAATCCAGGAAGTGTCAAAAGATGCTTGATTTACTGTCTAGAATAAATGGTGGAAAAACAAGGCATAAGGAAACATATGAGCAAGCTACATACAGAAACAATTTATTATTGTACTTTTTTTAGGCACTTATATATGCAAGCATACTTTTTTCCCGGCAACTTTCTTAATCTCTCTACATTTTCCCTTCACACTTGCATTTGTTTCCAACAATTGTATGTTTGCTCTTGGTATTTCCTCATTTATTTTTTATTGCAGTAAGTACCAGCCAATATCAGGGCTCTGCCATTGTACAAGGCACTGGGTAAGATCTCCACTGAAACGTCGTGTACAGCTGCAGTCAAGCATACCCAGGAAAGGTAAATCCTACGTACAGGAAAGGGCTACCTTGAAAGTGGGAGGATAAGAAGACATCTAAAGAGCTTGGCTATGTCAACCTGGCAAAAAGAAAACTGAAGAAGCATAAATGTCCTGTAAACGTATCAACAGAGCAAACACTAGACGGCAGAAGACCCATTTAAGAAGAATAAATGGGTTAACAGATGTTGGTAAATAAAATAACAGTAAAGAAATATATATTGATCACATACATATTTAGGCTGGTAATCAAAAGGCTTCCAAGCACCAGAGCGATGAGGTCAGAGATAGCCCTCTAAAACGGTGGGCTGGTCACCAGGAGCCCTGCAGCAGCCCGCGAGCGGTGAGGACAGAGCTGTGCCGAGCTTCACCTGGGAGGTGAGAGACGGCTCACGGCCCTAGTCTCAGAGGACCAGGCTCCATATAATCCTGAAGAGCATTTATTTTGCCTGAAGGAGGGGACAGCAAAGGCAAGAGGGCATTGAAACCACTGTATCCCATCCCCAGGTTGGGGAACCGACCTATGAGCCAAAGACTCCTGTTATGGGGGGGGAGGCATCTCCCTCACCAGTAACCTCTGCTATATACACGCTGGTTTTTCCCTTGCTGGTGGCGGCAGTAACTGCAGTCTGATTTTCCAGGGCTTTTAGATGCATAGAAAATGCAGAGATTTGACCAAGCTGAGAGTTAGCACTGAATTATGACGGCCCACAAACCAGTGCCGTGCAGAGAGGAATAAATCTCTTTATTATGATGTTTAAAAGTCCTAAATAAAAGGAAACTATCAATTGCACTGATAACTCATTAATTGGCTTGTTAGAAGCTCAGTGTCTGCTCAGGATTTCCTAGTTTACTGGGCAGGTCATCAGAAAGATTCCTCTTTTCTGAAGCTTGCAGTAATTAGCTGGTAGCGACAGTTTCTCCCCAGTACTGAATTAAAATGCTGGGGAAGGAGACAGAAAAAAGACTGGGACTGGAACCAAGACTGCAACCTGTTAACTTCACAGAGACCTGGCACGCTCCTCTGAGAGCAGCTCCGCACGTTGTTAGTGCGTCGGTTTGTGAAGTCTCCCTTCTCACCACACAGCCCTTCAGAAGTTGGCTGGAGATGACAGCGTATCGCAAAATACCTTGGCGATGTGCTGAATTGTCTTATTACACTACCACGAGTAAATTGAGTCAGGCATAGCTGGAAGCTGTATTTGCAGAGTGATCTGGACCTCATGTTATTTATATCTGTAAAACGATTAACCCTTGCACTCTTCTTTCAACACGTCGGTTCTATTTTCTTTTTGAAATGATACAGGGAACAAAGTTTGTGGGTATTTCTTAAGTAACTCTGTATGTAGCTGCCATCGTTGCTTGCTCTCGGGGGTTTCGCTCTCTTCAGCACTCACATCTAAGTTTCTTCAAATAATTGCATATAGGGGCTGGTCCTGTGCCAACCTCCTCTCACTTGTGTATACTTGTTGCCTCTTGGTTGCTGAGAGACACAGAACGGAGGTTTCCCCAAGGTGGAGGGAAATATTTTCTGCTCAGGCTCACAGGGCAAATGCCACCCTTGCTTTGTGAGTTTACTTTGCCATCTCTCCATCTCCCCTTCTTCTCTGCTGCTTCCAGAAACAAAAATGTTTCGCCCTGGACCAAACATTCTGCTCTCCGCTGTTGTTTTTGTGAATGCCGTAAGGGAAATGTCTGCTTTTCTTTACTCTAGCAATCAGCTAGATATTTTTTTCACAAAGCTTTGGGAGTATGCACCTGAACGGGGTGCTGGTTCAGCTCTGTGGGTGTGCGACTCACCCTCCACCTCTGAGGACATCGTCTGTGACTCAGGGGGCAGAGACCTGTATTTTGAAGCTGAAGGATGACGCTTCTGTTTCTATGCTCACAGCTCATTGACTTTTAGATATAATTTATGTCAACTGTGTCCTGAGTCTATGCCACATGGCTCCACTAACATACCCACAAAATCTATTAGAAAAATACACTGGTTGACTGCATCGATTTAAAATGTTGCATGTTTCCTGCAGAGTGACAAATTCCAGCATTAACCAATGGAAAATGAGGTCTCTGTATCAGCACACACGGAGGCAGAAGGGGATTAAAGTCCTTTCAATAATCAAAAATGTATAAAGTTAAGGCTTGATTCAAAGCCTGAATCAGAACCCATTGAATTCACTGGAATAAGTCCAGAGGCTGCAGTAGGCTTTGGATCGGTTCCAACCTGCAAAAAATAAATAAGTGAAATTTAATATCCTGAGGTACATGGGAGCCCACATTTGATGAGCTAATAATTTCATTTTGGACTTCAACTCTGTGCTTCTTGTCAAGTCGGAGGCGCTTTTAGCCTCTTAAAAACAGTTGTAGCATGAATGGTCTGAAGAAAACACAAAGTAGGCGTCTACACTACGCAGCGGGGCATGTTACAGAGATCCCAGAGCCACTGCTGGCTGCACGTTGTCCCTCAGCTGCATGGCACCGTGCCCAGGCTAATAAGACCTGCTGAGCAACAGAGTTTGTTAGCGTCATAGCAGCTTGGCTTTTAGAGCTTCTCATCTTCTCTGCTCCTTGCACCCATCCCCATGTGGAGACTCCACCAGTTTCTGTCCTATCCACTCTGCTGCTCATGGGACTCCTCCTTGACACGTTTCTCACAAAATGGGTCAGGTTAACAAGAATCTCTTATTTAAACCAATCGAGTTGACCTGGTCCATCTCTGTTGGCTATAAAAAGGGAAAGGCTTTGTGGGAGCAGTGCCATGGGCAGATGTAAGCGGTAGGGAGCGGGTGGGAAGGACAAACAACGGCACCAGGACGTCTTCCACCACCCAGCTGCCACAGAAGAATTTACCCCAAAGAGTTTTACCCACAAGTATTACCACGGTCTGTCGTCTAAAATTGCCTGTGCCTTTTTCTCTCCTAAAAAAAAAGTGCACCAAGTCCCGAATATCTTATTCTAGCCAATGCTTGCAGCCTTCTGTAACCCAGACTCGCCGACGCTGACACAATTATTTTGCCCTTGAGCAGAGCTGCAGCAGTCTGGGATTCACCATGGTATTGATAAACAGGCATCAAGTGCACACAGAACGGACACAAAGAAAAACAGAAAAAATCCTTTCCTGATTTCTACTGTCACGCTTTAATTCTTCCAGGAGAGAAAGCAAATGTAGCAGGAGAACGGTATTGCTCCACCTGCTATTGGTTGCAAAGCAGAAAAACTTTCCTATCCTCATAACCGCACAAACACCAACATGGTAGGATAACATTTTTCCCCGGCTGGTTTCATCGAGTCTTATTCCCTCTTGAGACAGCTGATTATGTTTCTGTGCAAGAAGAAAAGACTATGATTGAAGGACTCTCGCTAGTGTTGCACTTTCTAAATATTAAAAGGCGGCAGTGGCAATCTTGCTGAAAGGAGATGTGGTATGTAACATTTTCCCATCATGTTTTAAAGTTGCTTTCAAAGTGGAGCGAACCAGCGCTGTTTTCCAAATTATGCCAGGAAGAGGCTATAACTCTTAAGAACTTTGGAGGAATGGAAATAACAGTTGGTCATTTTACTGCAAAAAGCAGTATTACTTTAATAATGAATCATTTGAAACCTTCACGCAGCCTATTATAACAATATTTTAAATCAAACTGTAAGGGAGTTAACCCCATAAATCTGAAAATGGGCTAAGTCCTCTGGGAACGACATTACTTTCTTGATAGGCCACATTCTGCACCACCGAAATCAAGAAAGATTTTGGCTTTTCTGGGAAAAGGTATGAGGAATTTGTGTTGTCAAATTTCACGCCACTGTTTTAAAGGACAGCAACGCCAGCAGAATATGTTGAGTGCTGTATTATAGGTGTTTTCTCTCATCAGTTAAAATATTTTCCTGGGCGGTTTAACAAAATGTTTATCAGCTCAGCATAAAGTGGTCCCACTCTTGCCTACATTGGTCCAAATCAGGAGGAGACCCACTGGACTAACGCTACATCACTGCACGCCTTATGTGTGAGAGGAGAATCAGGTAAGCGGACGAAGCAGGTGTACGTTACCTGTCATTTAATATAAACTACTCCAGGAAATTTCTATTCACTTGAGAGATTTCTCAAACTGAACACCTGTGCGCATTAATTTTATTCGACCGTATTATATGTACTTGAAAAAAAAGATCTGGATACATATACATGTGTTTGGCATTTTAAAATATAGTTTCTTTTCCATTTAAAAAGGCATCAGTCTTTCTCCCCATCACAAGAAAAGTTCTTTCATCATCCCAGCCCTGATTTCTAGTGTACAGCATGGGTTTCCCAACCTTGTGGTACTGCAGAAGTGCTCCGTGAATTAGCAGTGTTTAGGAAAAGGAAGCAAAGAATGCCAAGAAATCCCCTCAGTTTGGAAAATATACCAGCAGAGTAACTCCGGGCCCAATACAGAAACTTATAAAGGTGACCTGAAAGTGAGGTCAATGTTAATATAAAGAAGTAATGTCATTAATAAAAGTGCATTTAACATTTTATGCTGTGTGTGCTACCCCCATCTGGAACTACTCTAGATCATGTGCAAAGGTGCTTCCAGATAAAACCTCACAGAAGTTAGTGTGTAGTTACCAATATTATATCATTCTGGTACTACCCTCTCTTTTTCTCTTATAAAGCTGTCAAAATAATATAGTAGGTATAAATCAAACCTCTTTCATTTTGGCCCGGTCTTTGCCGAGGCTGCATGAGCGGCGTTCCCTCAGCAGCTCTCGACTCCATGGTGGGGTGAGGAGAAAATCCCCCCCACTGCTCTTCCATCACGTACCTGCTGTACAGCAACCAGGCACGAGCTGCTCTGCGAGCTCTCTCTGAAGCACACCGCGCTCTCTGACAGCCATGGTGCAGGTTGGATGGGGATGGAGGAACTGGGAGGAGCGAGGGGCTTGACCCTACTTATGCCACGTTTGCTGGCCAGTGGGTCTCATTTCTTGCCTATCAAAGGACTAACGTCACGTTACTAGCCCAGGCTGCCTATGCATCTGCCCATAATTGCTATTCCCAAGTCAAAGGTATTCCAGATTTCCTCTGTTAGATCCCCTGATTCAAAATAAAGCCCCTTTGAAAGGCCACTGCTCACTCTAAGGAATAACCTTCCCCAGGAAGAACTGTAAAAAGTTCACAAGCAGAGGTGAAGATGAAGATACAGAGTGAGGAGAGGGCAGGACTGGAAATTAGAGCTCCCACCAACATTTGAAAAAAACACCTGAAAATCCTCCTGTGTCTTACTACACCACCACCCTGTGCCCAAGTAAAGCAGGAAAAACCTAGGAAAATCTAGGAAAAGCTCATCTATGCCTTCCTACGTCCCTCTCAAAGACAGGAAAGTTTCCGAACTGGTAGGGAACACATCCACAATTGTTTTTCTCCCAAAAGTTAAGGGTTAACATTTCGTAGCAAGAAAACAAACAGGGGAGGCCAGACAAACCTGTAAACTGAAGGCACCTGCTGAAGAAGTCTGCTGCAGCCTTCAGAGCTATAACGTAAAAAGCAGCAGAACTTGCCCAAGATTGTCTAATGCCAGTTTGAATGAGGCTTTCATGCTGCGAGTCCCACCTGGAGAAGAAGACGCTGGCTGATGGAGTCTGATATATGGGATCTGGAAATGGGAAACTGTCCAACCTTATTTTAGAGTCTTATCCACCGAGAAGGAGCTTGGAGCAGCCAGCTCTAGCCATCTACATGCAGGTACCCAGGCTGAGATGGCTGCCTCTGCATTCACGGAAAGAGGGAGGTGTCTCCAGAGAGTGATTCAGGAAAACACTTAATCACATACTTAACCTTTGAAGTGTGCTTAAACAGTATTGAATTCTCTAATTAAAAGCCTGGGTATGTTTCCAGTGTATAGCCATAGTGATGAGAGACGAATCAATGGACACAAAATACCAAGAGCGTCAATCTACTGTTCCCTCCTGTTGTAAACTCTTTGCAAGATTTCTCTTTAGAGCACACGCCTGCGATGCCTTTAGCTAATCTGGCCGACTGCAGAGGTGGAAGCAGGTTCAGGTCTGTAAAGAAGTCATCAAACAAGAAAGTCTTCTGATTTAAAGGCTTGTTGGACCTGGTTCCCAAGGGGAAATCCCTGTACACTGATGAGTGGGATTAACAATAGCACTGTCAACTCTTCTTGTAAATCCACTGCAGTACCTCTAAAATGGTTCACTTGAAATACTATAAACAAGATGGCTCTTTGTGCTCCAGGCAAGAGAAGTGTTTGCTTATAGTGAAGTGTGTGTGTCTCTCTGACTCTCTTTTGAGTATTTCAAGCTGAAATCCTGTATGCAGTATAACGATCGTGTTTCTCAAAGAACTGGAACACGCTGCTGGGTATTCCAGGCACCTTAAAAATAAAAATAGTCGCTTGGCAATGTCGTATGCATCATTTCAGTACCAAAGAAAAAAAAAAGAAAATATGTATGTATGTGAATGCCGAGGCATACTTACAACATTTTGTAATCATTATTTAGGGCAGCGAGTGGGTGGTTGTCTTGTCTTTGACAGTTCTCACATTTCTGCAGTCTGAGTAAATGTGAAATAACAGGAAGCCCTGACACCCTGTAAAATATATAGCATAGCCAATTCTTGTACTTTCGTTTTCTTTCGGCCAGCGAGGGTTCATTTTGCTTTGCTTCAGGCATCCAGTCTAAGAATTTATTTAAGCAGGCTGGGATACAGTCCATGGAGGAAAATAAGTGTGCTGAAGTGGTCCGAGCCTGTATTTTTCACATGTTATTTTATTTTTCCTTGGGTTGTTGTGCTTAGAGTAAAATTGCTTTCAAATGTGTGCTTCAATTATGATCGTTCAGTATTAACAGAAAATAATCTGTGTACACATTTCAGCCTGAAAAAAAAAACTCAAAACAAAACATGAGATAACATGAGATTGAGATAACAATGACATTTCTGCCCAAGGTGCCTTATAATCGAAGCGCCTTTTTGTGTTTCCTTTTTTGGAATAAATGGCCCCTCGTTACAGTGCCTCGCCATCTTCAGAGCAAAGACTGCAGGTTTTCACACCAGATACCAGAAATATGTTTATCTTTCCATATTTGCAGTAAGGCTTTGATCGTGTTCCTCAATCTCAAAGCCAATAGTTTGATGGCCACAAAATGACAGTAAAACCTAATGTGCACAGTAATTCAATGTAAAAATTCTCTCACTAAACATAGTTTGAAAATGTAGATGTTTGAGGAATAATGTATGATTGAACGCATAGAAAAGTATCATAGGAATAGCTGTCTTGTGTTACATTTTACATATATATATATGTTCCTATTTTGAAAGTTCTTATGTCAGTCAATATTACCTTAGGAACTGACACTGCAGACAATGAAACCAAAGAGTACATTGTCACTGATTTCAGAAAACCATACTCTAAAAAAGTAGGCATTTCTCAAAGTCAGATTTTTTTCCTTCCAAACTTTTTAGGTAACAGATAGGAAGATGTGGAAGACTGGAATGACAATCTGTTGAATATGAAAGTGGAGATGGCTCAAAGGTGTAGACACACGCACCAGCACTCACCAGCACTCCTTCATATTGGGCTGATCTTAAGCGGTGAGCGATATAGCCGACAGTATTTCCAAAATTTGGTCTTTGTCCAACAATCTGTACTGAGTGGTCCATTATTTTCATCCTCCTCACTCAATGTAAGAACAAAGAATATCAATAATTGTTCTCTAAGAAACAGGTCAGGGAAAGCTCTGGCAAACAATTCTTTCTGCTGTTTTAAGAAACTGAGAAACTTAAATAAATGAATAAAATCAGCTAAAGCAACATAAAGGAAGTGACGCCTTTCCATTCGTTTTTAGCAGAGCAGTATTTTGATTCAGGGTGCAATACTGTTGCAAGGGTTTGCTCTGCATTGTGAATGCAGCAAAGTAGTTTGGTTCTTGGAGGCTTAACATTGGGCTAATAGAACCTTAGAACAGAAAAAGAAAGCCAGTGGAAAGTGTCCTGCATTTCTTTTACTTTTGGGTTGCCCGCAGCATTGCCGATGACATGCCGCGATGGCTCCATAAAAGCGTTAGCTCCTTTTCCAGCAGGTATCTGTCATCAGTCTCTTCAGATTTGCATTTGAACATAAACCTTTAGAGAGAATCCATTTCATTTAGACAACAAATTAGCACCTCCTGCCGTTTTATAACCTGCCTATCTGGAAAATTATATTGCCTTAATGTTGATGAGATGCACGAATGCATTATGATCCATTCAAATAAAGGGTTGCATTTATTTCAGTGCATAGCAATTCCAGTCCATTCCTTTTGTTCAAAATCTATTCCTTTTACTCAAAATACTGATAATAAGTTTAAGATGAGATCACTGACTATACATACATGGTGGGTGCTTTCCAAATACCACAATAGCAGAAGGACAATAGGGTCCAAAAAAAGACAGCATTTTTCGATTATTAAGTGCCAGAAAGTATTGAAAAATGCAAATGAGAGAAAATAGCTAATTCTTCTGGCATGGATAATTAAAACAGAATTATACAAATATTTTTTGTGTCAGATGGAAAACCTAATTCAGCCTTAAATGTGAAGCCATCACCCATCCCATCTTCTTATCTGCAGTATGAATCTTTTATTAAAAACAATGTAAAGTACATTATAAACTTAGCCTGGGTATATTTTCCCCCATAAGTACGTCTAAAAGTTGTCATTTATTTGCTAAATGACACATAATGCTCAGATTTCCTGAGTGTTCAGACAAGGTGCCAAGTGTGTATGTAAATAGAAGTCACACACCTTTTCACAGAATCCCAGAATGGTCAGGGTTGGAAGGGACCTCTGGAGATCATCCAGTCCACCCCCCCTGCCACAGCAGGGACACCTACAGCAGTTGCACAGGACGGCGTCCAGGCGGGTTTGGAACGTCTCCAGGTTTTAACAAATTCTGTTAACAAATTTGAGTGCTCTACAAAAAATATACCACGGAGGGTTAGAGGATCACCTAACTGCAGAGACTTGGCTTTCCTCCTGGCCCATACTCACCCTCAGTCCTGCTCCAGCCCTATTCCAAGTTTGGCTTTAGGACTTAGCAGCTCTCTAACAGTCCCCAGGAGGTTTTTCCATAAGGACCTGTTTGACCCTTGCTGTCATTCACTCCTGAATTCCTGTCCCGCTTCTCTTCTAGCTGGAGACAAACCCAGAAAGCTGTACCTACAAACCAGCAAAGCCTTCCCAGTGCTTTCCTATGAGACTGGGAAATGGCTAACAGCATAAAGTGGCTCAGGCAAATATCACCAGCCTGCTTCACTTTCTAAAACAATTAAAGCAACATCCCCATGCTGTTTTCTGCTCCAGCTAGTTAGCGTGTGTGAGCAGGCTCCCATTTGTGCATACATCCAGCTTTGCACCTGCAAACGCATGCCTGCACGGACACTTCAAGGTTTGGGTTTGGGTCCAGTTGTGTTTGCACGTATCTGAGCCAGGCACACTGTCTGAAATGTTTGTCCCTTGGTCTATTCTGCTGAGAATAAGCACAGCTCATCTTAGACCAAAAAAAAAAAACCCAAAAAATCTACTTTTGGAGTGCTCTAAGTGGCTGGAATAGGCTGATACAGCAAGTATTGCCTTCGTCACTGTAACATCACTTTCATGATGCTGTGGAAGAGTTCAAAGACATTTATTGATTAGAGTTAATGTAATTAAAGTGGAAACTTCTGTTCTTCAAAGATGAAAAGGTATTGGCTAATGCACTGCTCCAGGGCTGTGAGCACACAGTCGTCCTAGCAAAGAAACTGGCAAATTGCACAAAATAAAGAGCCAAAGCGTGTCAGGACCACACAAGTGTACCTTGTTAGGGCTGGAATGGGTTACCTTTGTGCCATTCCCATTCTCATTTACAATCTTTGTCCCTCGAACGGATTCATGTTGTGCCATTTTCTCCTCTTGCTACAATAAGAATGAAGTTTTCAAATCCCAATCCCTTCTTTGATTTGATGGTCATTCCCGCATCCCCTTTTATGCAGTCTGGCAGCTTGAACGGTAAAATCGCCAATGACTCAAAACACTGCTTTTCGTCGGGAAAAATTTTGTTCTCCACTTTCCCTTTTCAACTTTCACCTTTTGCCTTCATCATACCTTCCAAAGAGGGCCCAGGGGGAAGCCACCACCCAGCTCCCCTGAACTGACCCCAAACTTCGATCCTCTCTTCTGCTGCAGTGGTTCCCACTCTCCATTAGGTGGCATGAGTTGAAATTCCCTCTTGGAGCAAATTGGTCCAAGGACTGAGGTCCCCACCAAAGTCCCTCCGGGAGTGGGCTGGACCATGTCTTCTTTCACTCCTTGTCTCACCTTGGATGTCGCCCATGCCCAGAGCTGTTAATTCTGTAGGCTTGCCAGTGTCCCCTGCCAAAAACACGCCTTTTGCAAATGTATACCATTTTTATGTGTAAATAATCTTTCAAAACACACAATTTCCTATGAGTTTCTATAGCTCCTTTCAGTGCGTAGAAAGAACTGCACATGCGCTTATGCATTTAATAGAAAGCATGTGTATAAACCCAAGAAATTAATTATAAACCGGTGTCCAATATTATTCTGCTTGCTTCCGAAGGGTAAAGATATTAGAAGGTGAAAGGGAAGAAAGTGCTTCCTTCTCTCATTCCTAAGTGACCCCCAAACCAGAAAAAGGCAATAACACAAATCCAGCAAAACACGTTGCTTCTGTGTCGTTAGTTCTGTGAAAGGCAGGGTTATACGGTAGAAGGATGGGAGTATAATACACCCTGATTGCACACACAAAAAAAATATTATTTCTGCAAAATATGACCTAGGAGATTTCCAAGTTCCTTCAAGATAAGCTGAAGCCTGAATAAGACGAACCGGGAAGGTCAAGGTGAAGACACAGAGCAGGACATGCTGGCCGAGGACTGCGGCTTGCTGCAGAGCCCAGGGAAGCCGAAGCTGGCGCTCCTAAATTAAGGTAAACCAGAAAGAGCTTTCAAACACTTGTATCTCCTGTTTACTTTTTACACAGAAATTGCTCTTTAATTTCAGATGTCAAATTTCTTCATATGTCCTTGAGCTTGCCTCGGAGGGGGGAAACACTAACATAAGGAAAAAAAAACAGTAGATCTCTTCCACTTCCCTTTAGAGTTATGGGAAGAACTAAACACAAGAGTAACAAGGGAAAAAACAGTTATGAAAACAACAGATCTGTGCTGTCCTTTGCTCTAAACATGCACTATGTTTACTCTCTCCTCTTCCTGCATTTTTATGCAAGCCTTTTATTTGCAGGTCAGAACCCCCTAGTTCTTAGGGGCAAAGGACCCCCCAAAGTATGTCAGCTTTATGGCTTCAGGCACGGCATGTTCCTGCTGATATTCCTGTACCTCAAGTACGGTAGAAGTCTTCCTCTGGAAAAAAACCTCTTTCAAAGGCTGCATTTACACTGGAGATTTTTTAAACCATCTCAACTTTGACCTAGCAACTATGGGAGTGCACTTTCTGCCAGCAGCTGCTACTGTAAACCTCAGTTTCTAAAGAGATTAAATTTATGAGAGCAATCTGCCTGTCCCTCCCTCTGTCTGTCTCTCAAGCTTGTGCCACCCACTCAGCTCCCTTCGGCAACTTCGGGATCTATTAGCCAATGTCAATTAGAAAGGAGTAGAACTCTTAAAAGATATACTGATGCTCTCTCCTCCCATGTAGGTGCAGGGCTGTAAACAGGATGACCTGATCACAACCGCTGGTTTTGCAGGATGAAGGCAAGGGCAGAAGTTTCCATAGGAAAGAAACAAGTGCAAAGGATGGGACAGCCCAGCGAAAAGGAGGCAGGGAATGACAGGAGGCAAAGGCCATCTTTTCCAGCAACAGCGCTGGCTTCTTTCGTGAGGCTCCAGCATAAACACGGCTGATGCACATCGTCCTGGCAGCCTGCGCTTCTCAGGATTCACTTTCATCCGCTTTCATGGGGTTTCCCCCCGATGCAGAAAGCAGCAGCATCCCCTTTGCTTTTCTGATGGGCACGTTGGCCAGTGCCCTCAGGATGGTAAGGTCCAGCATGGCTGCTCCAACCTCAGCACCGTGGCAGGGCACACATTGCCCTCCCACCCCGTGAAGACCTGCGTCTGCTGCCCCTATTGACTACACCGACAGCATATGCAATAAAGAAGCCCCCGAGTATCAAGGTGACGATCTCAGTCTTGTTCCCCAATAATTCCAAAAGCATCCAGTCCCAAATCAAGGTGTTTGAAGGACTCAGTGCCTGGTTTGCAAAAGGTCTTCAACGAACTGGGCTTTTCTTTCTTCTCACTCTCACCTGTAATGGCAGCTATCCCGCAAGGTCTGAGTTGTTTCCCTAATTTCTAGCTTAAACTCATTCTGAAGGTTAGTTCTGAAGGTAATTTATCACCAATTGGGAGATGGTCTTGAGAGGCGATCCCTCGCTGAGGCAGCCTAGCGTAGATGGACACGCATTTGGAACCCACTGAATTTTACCTTTGCCTAAGAAAAAACAAAGCCTTGAGAGCTACTTTCCGTGCATGAAGCCACTTACTCACGTTTAATAGCAATTGGGAAAGAGGAAAAAAAACTTTGACAACTTTACTGCAATTTGATAACTTTTGCTGAAAACCCAGCAGACTGAACTGCCACAATCTATTAAACTGCACATCGCCTAAACCTACCCGGTCTCACATTAATTACAAAAGACAAATCAGATCTTGAAAAATGTTTTTCTCAAGGGGAAACAAGAAATACAAAACAAAAACCCCAAAACCTCTGTATTGTGATCTTTTCTTAGCGGCAGTGGCATTTTAATATAATGATTTTAGAGCTGGTATCTTTTGCCTGTGAAAAATTGGCAGGTCCCACTAAAAAAAAAATAACAAAAACCAAAAAGAAACTCCTGATGGCTCTTCATTAAGTCATTAAAATCCATCTTTCATTTGACTGAATGAAAAAAAAAAAACGCAATCTCAAAACAAAACTGTGGGAGCAGGTGAAAATGATGGCGCAACCATGAAAATTGATGCTGTTGGCATCAAGTAGAATTTTTTTCTGCTCCTCTCCCAGCTCCCCCTCAGAGGTGGGGAGTTTTTAGACAAGAAAGATTGACTCACCAACACGGTTCTCCTGAATTTGGTTGAGTCGCTTGCATGTCTAAAGACTTTGCGGTGTCTTTACTATTGCTCGTTTAATGAAAGTCAGCATAGGATCCCTGTCTGTCCACTCCAGAACATGCATAAAAAGCCAGGACTGCTTTTTCAGGTGAATTGAAACAAAAAGTAATGTATCCCCCCTGTATGGTACCTAAACTGAGGGTGTCTACTTGCTTTTCTGTAACAGCACTGAGAATATGAGGCCATGACTGCTCTGACAACTGTTCTAGAAGAATGGGGTAATGGTGGTAGGTTAGTTAAAATCAAAGTATACTGGAGAAAAATTAGAATACCAAGTTTTTCTTCACATGCATTGCACGTCTTATGCCAAGTATACTCGGCCCAATGCTATTTGCATCTTCTGCATGTACGGTTGACCACATTCTGGCCTAAGCTTCGTGCTATTTTGAGAAGATTAGGAGCACTCGTAGTACAAAACCAGCTTGAATTTTCTCTATCACGGCATCCTTCTACGGAAGAAAAGGGGAACGTCTGTGGTCACGTCCATGCGTTTGTGACTAGGGTGGAAGACTGCGGGATCCCAAGCGCAGTTCTGTGTGCAGTGGCACACACTTCTGAATTAAAACTCATTTGCTATGACAAGGGTTGGATTATTTAGAGTAAGACCGTGTCATGCAAGATATTTCTCAGACACTTTGGATTTTGGAGTCTGAAATTGTGTTTTACATCCCGACTATAGCCACACACGTATTACGGACTGTTGGCTTGGGAAGGTAAAATTGAAAATCAAATGGATTGTTTGGGTCAATCTTAGCGTTAGATCTCCAGTATTTTCTCTTCTTTGCCTGGCCTTCCGTCTGCCCTGGGGTTTTATGCCCCTCAGCCTGTGAAAGCCCTTTGGCAGGCTGACAGTTGACCCCTGTTGAGTGACAAAAAAAAATTAAAAAGAGCGAGAATTCGTAGAGAAAACCGACAGCTTTGCTAGTATATTAAACAACAGCTTTACCAGAGCCTGTAGCCCTCTCCTGCAGCCTGGCAGGCAGCCTCTCTTGCTGCTCTTCGCAAACACCCCGAGGCCGGCGGGGGGATGCTCCTGGGGAGCTGGGGCTTGTGCCCACCTTCTCCTCCCACCGCCCCTGCCACCAAATACATACATAAATAACGGGACTGACACAGAAAAAAAAACCAAACAAACATCCCCAACACCCAGCCCAGAACCTCGGTTGTTGGTATTTTTCACCGCCCCTTCGCATAATTAATATATTCGCGTTTCCTCCCACTCTCCCAATGGGCTACCAGCTGCAGAGGTCCTGAATAGCCAGCTTAATTGGCCTTTGTCATGCAGAATACCTCCATTTTCTATAGCAGGTTACAAAGGGGCCCTTGGCAGACGTGGCGGGGTCCCCTGGCCGGGGTCGCTGCCCGGCTGTGCCCATCACCTCTCCACACACTGCCCAGGTAGTGCTGCTGCTACCGCTGCCTGGTCTAGGGTCACCTCCTACCCGCTGCCCCCCCAGTGTAGGGTCACCTCCAACCCATCCATGTCTGGTGCAGGGCCACCTCCAACCCACTGCCCCCTGCTGCAGGGTCACCTCCAACCCACCAGTCCTTGGTGCAGGGTCACCTCCAACCTGCCACTCCCCAGTGCAAGGTCACCTCCAACCCGCTGGTGCCTGGTGCAGTGTAACCTCCAACCCACCAGTCCCCAGTGCAAGGTCATCTCCAACCCACTGGTGCCCACTGCAGAGTCACCTCCAACCCCCAGTGCAGAGTCACCTTCAACCCACCGCCCCCCGGTGCAGGGCCACTTTCAACCCACCACCACCCTGTGCAGGGCCACCTCCAACTATCTGCTCTCCAGTGCAGGGTCACCTCCAACCTGCCTTCCCCCAGTGCAGGGCCACCTCCAACCCACCGCCCCCTGGTGCAGGGTCACACCTCCTGTCCCGCTGCTCCCCGGGCTGCTCCCAAACGCCGCCGGGACACTCCAAACCTGTCTGGGCCCCTTTTCTTTGCGACCACAGCAAGAGTCTCTCAGCCAGAGCTGGTTTCCGACATGATCTAATGTTTTATTAAAACTCGGACCTTATGAACAAATGTTCCCATTTCGTAGCAAATCGGGGTGATTAGGGTTAATTGGCAAACCCCAGATTCAAAAGAGATTTGCCATTATAGGCTAATCATACATTCTCTATATGACATAAATAGCGTAGAGTGTGGGGTGTGGATATTCACCGCGAATTACAGCTAATTATTATTTGGATACCAAGCTACTACTTCTGCCCGTTGATTGGCACTGTTGCCTTCAGAGTATCTTTTTTCCCCATCTTGTTTCTTGTTTTGACAGTTTAAATCCAGGTCTATGTGACATAGAAAGCTAATAAAATTCTCGTTTCATTGTTAATCTGATTTCATCGCAGTGTAAGTTTTTACCCTCACACCTGCGTAGCAGGGTGTAATTCCATTAATAATAATTAAAAAAAAAAAAAATCAACATATTCATTGCATGTCTTTTCCCTGATGATATATTGTGAGCAGTGTGAGTTGAAAAAGAGCCATTTATTCTCACCGTGAATGAGTCTGCCTGGAACTGAAGACTTCACCTGCCTCCTCAGTCAATTAGGAATGTATCGAAAATTCTACCAGAAAACGAGTTAAATTAACCGTTAGCTAATTTCCTTGTGTCCCTCCTACATAATCCCCCCTTTTCAGCTTGCCCCAGAAATTACCACATGTTGCAAGGTTCAAATAGTGCCTAATGAAACAGTGACTAAATGGTTCGCTCAAACCCACAGTGAAGCCCTTTCGCTGTGCCTTCAAAGCCCGGGGGACTGCAGCAGTCGGGGGTCCCCATCTTTAAAAAAAAAATAATATATATATTATATATATTCGCCGCTGCCGCGCCTGGGAGCCTGCTCCCGCGTGGGTGAGGACACGGAGGGGATTACATACGACTTTATTTTGAACATCCCGCGTCGGTGCTTTCTCCGAGGGCGTAAAAAGTGATTTCCAAAGCATCTCCCTGGGGGAGTGCCGGGAGGCAGCGCTTCGCCCCCGGCGTTTCGAGATCTCCCCGCCGTTTTCTTTACATTCAGCCGGAGCCGAAGCGTTTCTCTCCCCCCACACACCCCCTTCTCTCACCAGTGGTTCCACGTAAATTGTAAACCTCGCTTTTACCGAGGTTAACCTTAGTTTGGGGACGGGGTGGGCAATCTTTGCCAACCCCGCCCGAAGAGGAGCTTTGCCCCGCAGTTACAGGCTCTTGTTCCTGCCCAAAGCGGCCGCACTGAAGTGTCATCCCCTAAAACTCGGTGAATTCCGCAAAGAGAGTCGAGTCACTTTATTTGAAACGGTGAGGCTAATACAAAGTCATCAAAGCACTATGGTTCTTGTCTTTAAGTGACAACCCCCTTTTATTGAACCGCTTGAAATACGCCTCCCGCTTTTCAATGTCTCTCTATCCATCTTTGTCTGCTCTTCAGAAAAGCAGACAATATAAAGCAAAGCCTGGCGAGCTCCCCACGCTCTGGCTTGGGCAGTGCCAACGTTAGCCTTGAAATTGTCACTCCTTCATTAATCTGAAACTAGTTATTTTTCCAGAGCACACAGCACACGCTTCCGATCTCTTTGGGTTGGCTTCCAACAGCTTAAATCCCCCCGGAGAGGCTGGCTGGGCTCGGGGCGGGGGATGGGGATGGGGATGGGGATGAGGATGGGGGGGGGGAAGGCGCGTAGGGGGGCGGAGAGGGGCGCGGAGCGGATCCTGCGTGAAATCGGGGCTTTTCAGGGCCAGGGCTGAGCGCGCTGCAGCGTGGACACACGTCCCGAGGTTTCCCGAGTGGCACATCGCATCCAGGCTGGTTGTTACTCCGCTGTCATGCGGGACTCCCCCCACCCCGGGACAGCCGCCCGGCTCACGGCTTTCCCCTTTTCCCAGGACCGGGGACCCACCGGGCATCCCCGGGACCGGGCTGCAAACCCGCCCCGGACCCAAACCCGGTGGGGGCGGAGGGAGGGGCGCGGTGGTCCCGTTCCCCCTCTCGTCCCCACGCTCGTCCTCAAAACCTTCCCGATTAGCCCGGATCCTTTTCGAGCAGCCGCGAAGATATAATAATAATAATAATAATAATAATAATAATAATAATAATAATAATAATAATAATAATAATAATAATAACAACAACAACAACAACAACAACAACAACAACATCATCATAAAATAAGATTAAACCATTTATAAATTATACAATAGAACATAATAATTATAAATTATTACTATTATTATTATTATTGTTATTATCCGGGGGGATGTGCTGGTTTTGGAGGTTTTTTTTCCCCCGAAGGACTGCGTGCTTTTGTCCCCGGATCCGGGAGGGGAAGGCTCCCCGCCCTGCCTGCATCCCCCCCGGGCTGGGGGCAGGATGCTCGCCGGGTTCCCGGGGCGGTGGCAACCGGAGTGGTCCCTATCCCCGGTCGTTTTATCCCCGTGGACGCGACAGAAACTCCCGAGTGGGCCTGATCCTGCTCGCCGTGGCCTCGTCCCGCCCCCGCCACACCGCGGGTGGGAGGAGGGAGATGCCACCGAGGGGCTGCGCTGCCCCAAATCCGAGGCGGGAGGTGCGAGACGCCGGTGATGGGCGTTGCGGTGAGAGCTCCGCCGGCGGGGAAAGGCTTCAGCAGCGCCCGGCGGGGGGTGACGGGGGGACTCTAGGGCAGGTCTGGAGAGAGCAGATGGGAGAGAGTGGTGCCTTCAGCCCTTGGGCAAACAGGTCCCACCAGAGCACGGTAAGCGGGTGCAAAGAGGGGGTTCACAACCGGAGAGGTCTGTGCCGTGGGTCTGACCTCGGCCGTGCAGAACAAAGTCAGGGAGACTCTTCCAGACTGATGTTTCCCTCCTCCGAGTTGTTTAATTGGAAAGAGTTAAATCGGATTAAAGGAAGCAAATAAATATCTAAGGGGGGAGGTGGGGGGGGGAGCTTTCCTTGGAGGAGTGCTGTGTTTGCACAGCCGTCCCGTACCCGCAAACACCCGCCGGCACCCCGGGGAACCGGCAGCTCCTCTGCCGTCGAGTGATGCCGGGACGAGCGGCTCCAGCGGCGGCGGCCGCGGCTCCCCCGCCACACGCTCCGCCTTTCCTGACGGCCCGGAGCGGGGCACATCTGGAGATGTGGATAACGCGCAGTAAGTGCAGTAACTGCAGCTGGAGCGTGTCGGGACCGTGCCCGGCATATATCCGGTGCTAAAAACGGGAGTAAGGCTGGGAAGTTGCGCGGAGCCTCGCCGTTGCGAGGGCAGCGCCGCAGCGGCGGTCTGAACCCCTCCGAGGCTCCGTTCTCGACCTCTAAAGAGAAGTGAATTTATTGCTCCCACGGGAGCGATAGAGATAAACGCGGTCATATTTCCAGCGCTCTCCAACATGGTCGTGACAAGTACCAAAAAAAAAAATAAGAGGGCAGCATGTGTTTCTTATTCACTGCGCTTGTAACACATAAGGCTTGGGCTCACACTGAGCGGTAAAAAGGAAAAAGCTGTTCTCTTGGGTGCTGTCCCATGTCCCCCAGGCCCTTCAGCCTCCTCTTTAGCTTCTGTTCCCAGCCCTGTTGTTGACCATACCCTCTGCCTCAAGGTCTGCCTCCGTGACACCACCTTGTTCCCCCTGTAGCCATCCTCCCCCAGCAGGCTGTCAGGCGAAAGACACCCCGCTGCCCCCCAGTTATGGGGTACGCGGTTCCTGCCAGACTGCATGGTGGCAGCTGAGGTGTCTCCCGGGTCTGTCCCCCCCGCCTCCAGCCCGCTGCTGAGCCCTGCAGGTCTCATAGGGTCTCGACATCTTGGAGACCCTCGCAGAACGATCATGTCGGCCGGCGGGTTGGCACTGATCACTGGGTGTAAGAGTTTTGAGGGGGTGAGGGTAAGTGGCAGACAGGTAAGCAGAGCCACCGCGTGATCTTCCTTTCTTTAGCAAACCAACGATAAGAGGAATATTAAAGAGGGAGCTGAACGCTGCCTGTCTTGGGCACTGAATGAGTGCGGGGGGGAAACCTGCACTTTGCACTTTGTGCACTTCGCGAGAGAAAAAAAATAGAAAGAAGAAAAAAAAAAAAAGAAGAAGAAAAAGCCCCAACACATCATAATGTCAGCGCACAAGGTGAATTAATTAAATTTACCTAGGAATTGGGTTTTTTTCTTCTAACTGTTGAATGCTGAGCTTTGAAACCCTACAAAACATTCGCTACAAGTTAGGGTACATACAACTTCCAGCAGCGCTCCTGTCGCGCTGGCGGGGACTCCCCATGCTAGGGTCAGGCTGAGCGTTGTGCCAGCCTTCTGAGATATGTCAGAGCAAACCGTCACGTCATTTCTCTTTTCCAAAAAAATTTAACAGGAAATATTTACTTTGAAATAAAGAGAAATCTGGTGATGACAACAGCTGTCTCGGTATAGCTTGTGTGCAACAATATGTCACTATTTCCCTTCAACCTTTGAAAGATACATGCAAACATTGACTACTGCAAGAAATAGCAACTAATTTCATTTTCCTTTTATTTTAAAGAAATTGTTAAATACTGCAATGGAGAGACCCCTTCTCCTGTATCTCTGGAGGAGGTGAATTCTGGAAGCAGAGGAAAATACCCATTTATTCACCGAGCTGCGTATTTCCACAGAGTTACACTGAGAACAGATACCCTCTACCAAGAAATATCTTTGCAGATTTAAAGTAACTTTGAGTTCTGCAAGTTCACCTAGATTAGGTCTGAAAGGTCGTGATGCTTTTTCTCCCCCAGCAGAGCTTTGCCTTCCCAGGCTGCTGCAGGCCTGTTACCTCCCTCCTGTGAGGGGGTGACACCGCTGAGAGGGTGGGCAGGACCTTCTGTGGTGCTAACACCTCCTCTCAGAGCTTCTGGGTTGGCAAAGACCCGGTGGGTTTATAGGAGCAAGCTAGGCACAGCTGAGCTGGAGCAGAGGAACAACAGTTGCCCACCACGGCAGATTTTAGGGCAAGAGGAGGCAGCCCCCTCGGCCAGGCCCTCCGTGATGTCCCCTGGGAAGAAGCCACAAGGCCCACGAGCCTTTGGCCCTCTGGTCTCCCCAGCCTGGCAAGTGAGGGGACTGACTGCCACTTGGGTAAACAACGTCCCCCGGCTGCTCAGCTGGGACGTGGGCTGCTGGCCTCTCTACAGGCCCTCACCTAAGGCAGTGAGACGGTTGTGAAACGGAAGAGTGAGGTCTTGCCTTTGTTTTCCAAGTCCAGGCTGGAAACTTCAGTCCTGCCGTTCCTTTCCCCTACTGTCACGCTGCAGGTGTGCTGGGCACTGCCTCCACCCCAAGCCCTGCAGCTGGTCCGGGCTGTGGGGCTCCATCCCACCCCAGACTTGCCCACGCACCTGATCTCTCCTCCAAGACAAGGAGGCAGTGAGAGAGTCACCGCGCTGGGGCTGCATCTCTCTCCAGCACCCAGGGTGCTTCGGTGCTTAGGACAAGAGGTAACGGGCACAAATTTGAGCATAGGAAGTTCCATCTTAACATGAGGAGGAACTTCTTTCCTGTGCGGGTGGCAGAGCAGTGGCACAGCTGCCCAGAGAGGTGGTGGAGTCTCCCACACTGGAGCCATCCCAAACCCGCCTGGACGCCGTCCTGTGCCACTGCTGTAGGTGTCCCTGCTGTGGCAGGGGGGTTGGACTGGATGATCTCCAGAGGTCCCTTCCAACCCTGACCATTCTGTGATTCTGTGTTATCCACATGGCCGCAGAACCCCCACGCAGGCTCGTTACTTCTTTTCTGATTAGAAGCGGAGCAGGCAAGTGAAGTCGGAGACATCCCTCCGAGCCAAAGCGCCGAGGTTAGGGATCAAACACGAGAAATGTAGGGATTGTGCAGGGAATTATTTACCTGAAAGGTTTTGCAATAGTTTCGGAGGCTGCAGTCGAACGCGTAGGTGGGGTTGGTGGGAAACCCACCCAAGGGAAAGGTGTGAGTGGGGAATAACACAGTGTGCAAGGGGCGCTTCTGATCTGCCCATACGCCCTCTGCCAGGACTGCAGGAACTCGGGAAAAAAAAAAAAAGTTATAAAGAAGCTCTTTTGGGACTGACCAACTCCAGCTCCATCCCACTCCGCACCAGCCCCCTGCCAGGAGCTCAGGAGGGACCACCCAAGGCAGAGGCAGGATTTGGCCCCGGAGCGGCGGCCCGGGGCCAGCGGCAGCCGGGTGTCCCCGGCGCGGTTGCCACCGGGCGAGCAGACGGGAGAAAGCTGTCAGCCGCGGCGAGGGCTGGAAAAATAACACAAAGCTGCTCGGCTTAGAAAAGCGGCTTCATTTGCATTCCGCTCGGCCGGAGCGGGGTCCCCCCCTCACCCTCCTCCGCCCCCCAGCCGGCCCGAGGCGCAGGGGAACAGAAAACATCTCCGGGTTAGTAGCCGATGGCATTTATTTCTAGTCTTTACGGAGGTCGGACACATATACACCAATGCTTTCACCGTACAAAGGATTGCGAAGAAACGCACCCTGCTCCAAAACCAGTCCCACCTTCGCTGCTTGGACTGGGCTGGCGCTTGGGGGGGGAGGGAGGGAGGGAGGGAGGGAGGGGGAAGGGGGGGGGAAGAAGAAAAAAAATTAAATTCTCGTCTGATCTCATTTATTTAAATAAATATAAATATAAATTTTATATAAAACTATTCACAAGCAAACCGCCGTCCCAAAACCCCAACGACCGATCTTCGTTGCTTCCTTTCCTTATTTTTGTTAAGAAGTCCGCCCGGGGAGGTTCGCAGCCCTGCAGGTTTTTGTTTGCCGATTTTTCAGGTTTTTAATGTCCCGCCTTTCGGTTCCAAATACGTTGTTGGTTTTTTTTGTTGTTTTTTTTTTTTTTGTTTTTTTTTTTTTTTTTGTTTTTTTGTTTTTTTTTTTTTTTTTTTTGTGTGTGTTTTTTTTTTTTCTTTTCTTTAAACTGCCTGGAGGGGGAGGCGGGGGGAGGCACCCAGGGCCGTGCGAGTGCAGTCCCGTGTTACACGTTGGGAAGAGCAGGTGCCCGCTCCTGGGCTTACATAAATAACGTTTTAGGTGAACTCCCGCGGCTAAAACATTTACATTCCAAAAATATATTTCTCTCTCTCTCTCTCTCTCTCTCTATTACAGCGAAGGGATGAGAACGAACGTGCCGGGCGGCGAGGGGCAGCCCGTGGGCGGCGGGCGGGCTGCTGTGCCCCGGGGCAGCGGTGCCAGGTGAGCCGCCGCGCCGCCGCCCCGCTCCGGGCCGGGATCGGCCTTATAACGGGGAGATCTCTTTATCCTCCGTAGCCGATGAAGGGGATAGAGACTCTTCGTCCTCCGACCTGGGGTAATGCCCCTGGCTGGTGCTGCACTTGCAGCCCCCGTGCGAGTTTCGCTGGGCGCCTTTGCCTTCTTTCTTGTGCTTCACCCTCCTGTTTTGGAACCAGATTTTCACCTGCTTCTCGGACAGGTTCAGGTAGGTGGCTATCTCGATCCTCCGCAGCCGGGACAGGTACATATTGGAGGAGAATTCCCTCTCCAACTCCAAGAGCTGGGTGCTGGTGAAAGCTGTCCTCATCCTTTTCCCGTTTTGAATTTGGCTGGAATCCGACGCTCCTGGACGGGAGAAGAAGCAAGAACCTCAGTGGGACGAGGGAAAGGAAAGAGGGAGGGGGGGGGAGGGGGAAGAAAAGAAAAAAAAAAAAAAAAGAGAGAAAAGACATTTTCCCGCAGTTTTCCGCCCCGGGGCACCCTCGGGGGGACCCCTTCTCCCGCTGTCCGTCCCCCCCTCCCCGCTCCCCGACGGCCGCAGGGCTCCTTACCCATGCCGAGGCAGTGAAACCTCCGGTGGTCGCTGACGCTGTAGGCGGTGGCGGTGCAGGCAGGGGGGTGATGCGCCGGGTGTCCCAGGGCGGCGGCGGCGGCGGCGGCGGCGGGGACGGAGGCGGCGGGCGGCGGGTGCTGCGGCGGGGGGTGAGGGTGACCGGCCCGCGGGCAGCACTGGGCCTCGCCGGCGGCGGCGGTGGTGGCGGCGGGGAACTGGCTCTTGAGCAGGGGGATGGCCCCGCCGCCCCCGCCGCCACCACCGCCACCGCCGCCACCGCGGGAGGAGTGGAGGTGCGAGGTGACACAGAGCGGGCAGACGCAGAAAGAGCCGCTCTTACGGGACGGGCAGCCCGGGCCCGACACCGACATGACGAGGGGGGAAGGCATGCTGAGAGGGATGAAGAAGTCCTGGCCGTGGTGATGCTCAGGCAGGGAGGGAGCCGGCCTCGAGGAGTCTTTGATGATTAAGGAGTCGACATAGAAAGAGCGGGACATTTCGGAAGGCTGCGGAAAGCCGGCGGCGGCTCTCCCAAAGTCGGTTTTTTTTTTTTTTTTTATTACTTGCTTGGCCAAGTTGCCACTGAAGTCCTGGCGAGGCGAGAAGGTGCTTATGTTTGAGAGCTGAACAAAAGGGTCCCTGGAGAGGGCTGGTCTTAAAGTCCCCCCGCCTGGATCCCCTGCGCCGGGGTTTTATATCAACTATTTAAACACGTGATGGCTGAAAGCCTCGCAGATCTAAATCTCCCCGGCTTCCCAGGCCGGCAGGAGAGGCTGTCGGGGGGGGTGGGAGAAAGCGGGGGGGGGGCCCCCAAAGTGTGCGTGCTCGCTCGCTCGCTCGCTGCCCGATGGCTTCGGTCCTCCGCCCCAGATAAATTATAAGGAGCGGGGAAGCCGGGGAGGGGGCGGCTGCCCCGGCACATCCCGCTGTCAGCACACCCCGGGGGTGGCGGGGGGTGTTAAAATCAGTCGAAGGGGGGGTTCTGCTCGGGGTTTTTCCCCCAGGAACAAGCTCCTTTCCCCCCCGGGGAGGGAAGGAGAGAGGGGAGCAGGTGATGAGCTGAAAACAAGCGGGTCAACGCCGACGCCCCCCCAACCCCCCGGGTAAAGCATCATCCAAGTGGCCGTGAACCCCACGGAGGCGTGGGGCCAGCACCTTTCCACGGTCGGGTCCAGGACCCCTTCAGGAGGCCCTTTCCGCACCAGAGGAGCCAGGGGCACAGACACAGACATAGATATAAAGTTCGGGATCGCGCGTGTGCGTGTATCTGTGGGTACATATGCACGTCGGGTGGGTCGGGTTTTGTATCTTTTTTTTTTTTTTTCCTTCTTCTTTTCTCCCCTCGCCCTTTTCACCCCGAGTGAATCTTGCCAAATTGGCAATTACTCCAACGGACAAAGCCTTCAAATATCTGGACACTTCTCAGCCAAACGGTATCAAGACGGAAAACTTCCAAGTGAACTTCCCCGACCGCTTCAGGACGGCAGCGCGCAGCGCTAATGAAAGGCGAACATGTCAAGGGGGGGGAATTCTTTGATCTCCACCAAGTTTGCTGAAGCAATCATTCAAAGTAAAATTGGATAAACAGCTAAATACGGTCGGTGGCTCCGGAGCATTTCAGAGTGCATTAAAAAGCCAAGGTTTTCGCAGCATATTACACGATTTTCCAATGACCTGTTTTATGGGAGTTTAAGAAGCGACTTATCGTTAAGAGAAAGGCGATCGCGTTCTTGTTTGGCAGATGAGAAGCGGCGTTTAAAACCGACTACGGATCCCATCCCACTCGGCTCGGGAAAGGGAAGCGACAATTGTGCTCTAAAGCAGAAAACACAGACTACGCCTGATTACCGGAGGCTGAGGCTGGGGAGAGAATCAATAGCCTTAAGGTGTTTGGAGGCGGTTGTCTCTCCCAAGGGCCGGACGGGGACGCGGACATCCCTACCAGCCCTCCCGCACACCCACTCTCCTGCTGTTAAAACCCAGGAGAATAAAATCGCTGCCCGCCTTCTGACGGAGAGGGCATCTCCTCGCCCCCGGGACCAGCGAGGCTCAGCGGTGCAACTCCAGCCTTGTTAAGAGAGGGGCCAGGTCTCACCCTGCTGTCCCATCCTCGTCCCCAACCTGTCCCGTCCCGTGTCCCCCTCCCTCCCCGAGCAGGGGCCGACTCGACCCCAGCCCTGCTCGCCTGTCCCCCGCCACCTCCCCGACGGCCCTGAGCGGACACGATGCACCGGTGTTTTTAGGGACACTCCGCACTCGGCGATCTGAGGATTTATGGATGGCAATTAAAGTTTTATGAATTGCAGCTGAGGCTGGTTATGGAGCTATTTGAATGTGATTAGAATTCAATTAGAAAGTGTTTACCGGCCGGCGGGGCTCCGGAGTGTAAACAGACAGCTATTCCAGCAATGCGCTAATCCCGCGTCTTGTGACAACAATTAGGGACTCGCGGGGTTTAGGCGGGTCGGCTCCCACCTCACCTACTTTTCCCCAAAACCGCTGCCGAGGGCTCAGCCGGAGCCCCGGAGCAGCGGCGGGGCCCGGGAGCGCTGCCCGCCGGGGCGCTGGGGACCGCGGCCCCCGGGATGCGAGGGGTGACATCCCCTCTCCTGCCCTCCCCCCGGGTGGTTCTGCCTCCCGAGCTCCCGTGGGGCCGGTGAGATTTTAATCACAGTCGCAGTGCCCAGGCATGGGATTCTGCCTTGCCCTCCCCGTTTAAAACACAGTTCGTCTGGCGGAGATTTGAATTAACCTCTGTGTTTTCTTTCTTTTTATTTTATTTTCCTTGACGAGAGGCTATCCTGAAAAAGGGGCAATAATAATAACAAAACCCCACAACCGTCGGCCTCAGTGGAAATAACTGTCTGCAGTGATAGAGTGGATCTGGGGAGGGGGCTGTCGTAAGGGAAGGCAGACAGAGCAAGAGTCGGATCAAAATTGCAATTTGTAATTGTTATAATAAACCAAGTGCAGTGATAAAAGAGAGGAAGGGAAAAAAACCCCACCCCAATACCCACAAAGAAAAACCCACCCCTGAAAGCCAGAGCAAGAAAATAAGTCATTTGAAAGCAAAGATATCCCAAACCAGGCGGAATGATGTAAGGCGTGCGCCCACATCACATCGGCCTCGTTACAATTTTATTTTTCAATAATTCTGTCCGATAAAATTTCATTGTCCATTAAGTAATCCCCGAAATGAGAGCTCTTATGAGCCTATAATGAGCTCTAATTGCTACGACTGGGAGAGCCACGTGGAAGGATTTAGAAGGTATTAAGCAGTTGGGTACAGAGCACAGGCTGTTACCTAGCCATTACTTTCATAATTCAAGGAGAAAATTAGTCCTTTTAAGGGAAAATCCTTTGATTCCCTTCATTCTGCTCGGGGTGACAGAGTATAGCTTTGTCTGCCTTTAGTTCAAGACAGTGTAACAAATGAGAATGTAACGAAATTGCCCCCTTTTGAAAGTGGAGCGGTTCAAAAAGAACATCAGAGCCGCTCCCCTGGTCCGCCGAGCGCAGGACTGGGTGCTGGTCCCTCTTTTCTTCCAGATGTCTCTAACACCTTTATGTAGAAGAGATTCACGGCTTTAAATGACAAAAGCGACCCTTTTCCCCTCCTTCCCTCCCCCAACCCCCGCAGCTCCCGGCAGAAGAAAAAGCCCTGCCCGCCCAAAACATCTCCGCCGAGTTCACGGGAGGAGCTGCCTCCGTGGAAAGCGCCGCAGCCCGGGGACACGTTCCGACCGGCAAAAAAAAAAAAAAAAAAAAAAAAAGAAGAAAAAAAAAAAAAAGAACCCCCCAAAACTACCCCCAAAACCCCGCCTCTGCAGAGCGGCCGCGGTCGCAAACATCCCGGCGGGGTGAGATGCGGTGGGGCCGGGCAGGACGCGCCCCGGGGCTGGGTCGGTCCCCGGGAGGGAAGGTCCCCCCTCAAAAATCGAGCCCTGCGTGGGGAAGCGAGGGGCCGCGGGTTCCTGCGCTGCGATAATCGCATTTATTCGCTAATCTAACATTGATTTCCTATTAGTTTCCAAAGCGATCGGCGATGTCGGAGCAGGGGTTTGTGAAGCGAAGGCGAGCAAAAGACAGGACTTGCCCCCAGCTCCCATTAAGGAGGTCATTATAAAAGCGTGAACAAGTCTATTAATGTTTTATTGAAAGCGCATCGTTAACTTGTATCCATCCTTTTCTGAAAGTGGCATTGTGATATTGCTGTCTGTGGCACATCTTACCCAATATAGCCCGAGATTTCTCCATTATCTGTAACCAAGCAACACTTTCTGAATACCAAAAATTGAAAAGAACCGCTTAGTCTTCAAGAAAGTCCTCAATAATAGTGGAAAAGAACAAAGATCCAGGAGACAACAAAATGCCACAGGGGTGACTTTTCATGAGCAATTATCTCTCATTAATCAGAAGAACAGCTGCAATATTAATTTTCTCTCTTTCTTCCTCTCTTTTCACAGTCCCCAACATTTGAATAATCATAAATTTTGATTTCATGGAGCGGCAACATTGCCAGCGCCTTCGAGACACAAGCTACCCACGCAGGGCGCACGCTTTGCGCATAGCTCTGATTTTAAGGCTGCCAAAGAATAAAGTAAAGAAAAGAAAAGAGAGGAAAAGTTGGGGCTGGGTTGCCTTTCCCCCCCCTCCTCCCTCTCCCTCCCTTGCCTCGGAGGACGGATTAAACCAGCAGCCCCTTCCCTTTTTCACTCATGGAAAAGGAACGGGCGAATGGAGCGAGTGCCTGCGCTGGCTTAAAGCGTGGGAGTTTCAACAACCTCGCTGTCCATTTAACTTCCAAACATGAAGCCAAGCGTTGTAGATCTGTCCAAAGAGACAATCTTTGGGCGTAACACGCATTGTGAGACATCAAAAGGCCCTGGCGTTATACGCACTAAGAAGTGCATTCAGCAAGAAGGGTGCACTGCCTCTCTTTTCAGGGGCTCAGCCGCTGATTGTTTAACAAGCGACGTCGCCGCGGCAAGAAAACCGCGCTCCTCCAAAGATAAGGATGTAACATTAAAACTCATCTTTTTTTTTTTTTTGTGTTTTTTTTTTTTTTGGGGGGGTGGGTTTCAAAGAATCACAGGGGCCGGCGACCGCCACGCTGGGGATGAGAGCGCACCGAGTGTCGCCTGCCCGGTTCCTCACTGCTCTCAGGGGGGGACAGGGCAGAGATGCCACCACCCTTCTTAAAACTCTGCCCATCTCCTCGGGCCCGGCGGGCAGAGACGCGGACCCTCTCCCCGCAGCGGTTAGCGGGCTCAGCCCGGGGTTTGCGGGCTGAGGAGGGGGGAACACGCTTCCCCCCCCGCCCGCAGATGCAGCTCCCCGGTGCCCTTCCCCTCCGTGGGACATTTCCTTTGCCCTCAGCCCTGGTTATAAATTAACCCCACCTCGGCTTTGGCACGGCAGCTCCCCTCGGGAAACCGAGCGGTTGCCAAGAAAATGGGGGGTTGGCTGAAAGACCTGAGGAACCCCCTTCCCCGGGGTGCGGGGCACAGAGCTCCGGTGCGGGAACCCCAAGTCCTGGTTCTTCTTGCTGGGGAGAAACCTGCCCCCTCCTTCAGCCCCTCATAGCCCTTGGGGAGATGACCCTGCTCCCCCTTCAACTTGTTGGTGCTTTTCACTCAGGTTTTTTTGCACCCCATTAGATCTAAATTTCTATGCGAGTCCTTCAGGGCAGCTGCAATCAATCGCATTTGAGTGCCTCAAAAAAAGCCTCAGCAGCCTTAAGCCTGCTCTTTCCCTTCACGGCCTGACCCTGTGTCTTCTACCTTCACCTGCAGGTCTACCATGATAACTGTCTTTAATGTGATGATTAACCAGCAGGCCTCATTCTGCTATCATTATTTATTTAGAGTGGTAACTTCCGTTATCCACTTTGCGAGGTTCTTCGTAAGAAGAAGGTTCTTCTACAGACCTGATTCCTAAGCGAATAAGGTCTGGACTTAAATACGTGGGTGTAAGCCTTAATTCTCTCCCTCTTCAACCCTCTTAAAAAGAGTGGTGGCTCATTGATGGGTTCCCTTCAGTGCCTGGATGCAAAGGAAGCTTCTAGTTTGCATTTTCTCACCATAGTGAAGTCTACACCGGTGTTTTTGCACTGTTGTCCTACAAGAGATTGTGTGGAGGAGCCAGAGGAGGAAATGCCCAGTGAGATTAGTTACCCACAGTCTTGCCAGGTATTTCTCTGGGCCTGGCTTTGCCACATCCCTCATCCTCTTCAGACATGGTGTAACATCAGGCCAGGCACTCCAGGCAGTCTGGACCCAGGTTTCATTAATGACTTTTGTTTAGAGCTCTAGCAGCTAAAATCGTTAGCTACTAGAGATGATGTGTGTGAGGGAAAGCTGTGGTGGTGTACCTTCAGCGGGGATAAAGCTAAACCTCTGCAACAGCCCCAGTGGAGGTTTACGGTGGGAGATGCAGCTGAAACCCCAAGCTCACAGGAGTCAGAAGAAGGATTCAGAATGCTGCTGTGGACTCTGGAGCACGCCAGCCATGACCAGTTTTGTTTTTACACTGATGTATCACAAATCAATACAAGAGTGATACTTTATAGTAATACAGGCACCAACCTAGCAAAGAACGTGAGATTCTGTGTAATGTAGTTCTGTGTAATTCTATAAAACAGCCTTTTTAATTTCTATCCTTGAAATTCAACCCTCATGCATTTCAATCCTTCGGGGTTATGCTTAGGTTGAAGCATTCTGCTTGACAGTGACCAAAAAGCAGTCTTTTGAATTTGGGAGCTGCTTGCTTCACAGTCTGAATATCGTATGGATTTTGAGTTCACCTCATCCAGCCTAAAACATAATTTTTTCCTTTTTCCTGGAATGAAAGTGTGGATGTGGGATAGCCCAAGAACTGCAAAGTGATGGAGGAACTTGCTAAAGGCAAGATGCAGACTCAGGAAGCAGAAGGGGATACAGTTAATCATGGAGTTCCTTGAGGATAAGTCTCAGAAGCAGTTGAATTACTTGGTTTAATTTGTTTTCTTGGCACAGCCAATAGGACTACCTTATTCATAGGAAAGAGTCAAAGTCAGTATGTGCAGAGACTGGAACTCCATACTGGAAGAAGTGGATTCTCCGAGAAGAGGAGTCTAGAAGTGCAATGACAAAGCCAATACAAGCTAGGAGCTCCATGGCTGAACATGACATTAGCACTGAGGCACCCGGGCGTATTAATCCACATTTACGAAGCATCACTGTGGCTGGTCAGGTGACAGGTGAATGCAATCACAGAGCAGAACAGCCAAGGTCATTCCAGTAAGAAGATGGAAATACTAAAGCCACCATGCCTGGGGAAACCTTGTCTGGGACAGCTGCGAGCTTTCCACCTCCACCTTAGAAAAGACTAAATCAGAGCAGCTCCAGAGAACAGTTGTAGGAGTATAGTATTAGATGAACATGGACCCTCATGTGAAGAGAAGACTCAAAGAAAGGCAACATGGCTGTTGCTTATACCATTGAGGTAAATATCCATGAGAGAGGAGAGTTATTCCATCTAAAGAAGAACATCACCAGAAGAACAGATGGATGTATTCTGGCCATGTAGAAATTTAGCCTGGAAACAAAATAAAATAAAAAAACCTTTTAAGTACAAGAGGAATCATAGAATGTTTTAGGTTGGAAGGAACCTTGAAGATCGTCTAATTCCAACCCCCCTTCCATGGGCAGGGACACCTCCCACTAGAGCAGGTAACTGAAGCTCTGAAACTCATTGTGGGATTTACCAATGGGAATATAAAATGGAAGTAGTTTTAAGAGAACGCTTGACACATTTCTGACTGCTGTGTAACGATGCCTGAAGACACGGGATTTGTTTTCTGGCATGAAGACACACACAAAGGCTGCTTAATATCCATTTTGACATAGTACTGACTTAAAATTAAGTTGTTGATTATCTGAGGGAATGTATTTTCTAAGAAAGATGCTGGATTGGTATTCATAGAAACTAAGGTCCACAGAGCAGCTAGAGCAGGGCTGCAAGCAGCACTCTACCCCATCCTCCCCGTCCTCTATCCTGCCCCATCTGCGTTCATTGCCCGATTAGTGTTCTGGATACCGACTCTGCTCCAATAGGAACTGATGGTGGTTTTTTTTTCCTTTTTACACTTGCTGTTAAGATAATGGAAGACAAAAACCATGTGTGCCAAAATGGTGTTTTTCTTTCAGAAGTCAGGACAAACATCGGTCTGGTTTTTATATGATCCAGAAGCCTCTATGAGGAAGAAACCTGCCACCTCATTTCTTCGTCTCTTCACAACACAGTCTCAGCTTTGTGCAAGCAGCTGTTATGTGAAAACAAATCTCTGACGCTTGTGGCTGGAAGCAGCCCTTTTTCAGTTTCACCCTTTTATACGTATTTGTATCCTCAATTTAAATTAAAGGAACAAACCCAAAAGTTCCAGGAACCAGAGTCTCAGTGAAGTACAGGCTAGACATACCCTACCTCTTGCTTTGCTAGGAAGAAAGTAACATCTTAAAGAAGCACAAAATATAAGCATGTCACAATGGAACCCAAAATGAAGATTTTTATTAAAACAATATCCAAAAGTTTTGCGTGGCCTGCCTCTTCTTGTTTATAGTGAATACATTGTCCAAGCTTGTATTCAAAGCTTTCTCTTTGAAAAAATCATAGAAAAAAAGTAATTTCACGTATTTTATGATCTTGCGTAAGTATATTAGTTCAAAGCTTATTTAGCCTGCTATAGTGTTGAGGCTATGCCAAAATCTAATGGAAAAAGAATGACAGAAGTCCTGAAAATTAGTTTCTAAGGTTCAGAGCACTATTCTAGTGCAAAGGAAAGACATTTAAATAAAAAAAAAATACAGCATGAAGCTTCTAAAGAAGGAAGAAGAATTGGAACCTAAACCACCAGAAGATGTAACCAGGAAGGTACAAGTCACAATTTTAAAGTGCAAACAAAATATAATTACTATTATACACTGACCAGATGAAAAAACATCAGTCAAAAAAGAGTCCAACGCTTGAATAGCCGCTGAGACTCGAGCATCTCCACTGTAGCAGTCCGGGTTCTCTCTGTTACGCTGCAGCTGAACCAAAGAACTAATATTGCTATCAAAGCACCTATACATCTAGAATACAATTAACACCAGAGCGTATAAAAGGTATGACTGTCTGCACCCTCAGGCATACTGAGATGTTGAGTTGTACGAAGTACAAAGACGGAAAGGTTTGGGTAAAAATACTGCTCTCAGCTACAGAGCTGTAAGACAGTTACTCCGCAGCCATTCTGAATGGTGCAGTGGGAGTAGCATTTGGCCTGGTGTTTTCAAAGGTTAGTTAAACAAAATATGACCTTTTTCAGGCTAGGGGAACAAAAGAGGTCAGCTCATTCTCCAGAGCTACAAAAGGTCTTTCAAGGGTACCAAAGAAATAAAAATAAAAGCCGTGATCACACTTCCTAGATGCACACATAGAAACAACACTTGTATGCTAAGGTATCACCCAGTGGGAAAAACCCTGGGAGCTTCCCAATCAATGAGAGTCCCGCCAGTAATTCACCCACTATGGGAAAGGTGTATAGATTCAAACAATCAATTTTGTCCCCGGTCCCAGAGCAAGATAGCTGCAGAACTGGGATTTGACCCAACGCCTCCTATCTTTCGGAATCTTGCAGAATTGCAGAGAGTCTGACTGCACTTTAATAACTGCTTGGGCAAAGCAAGGCTAATGCATGCAGTTTCCCCATTCCTTCGAGGGTAAAAGTTTATACAGGTTACTCTCCCGCTTGCCAGGACATGCTGGTGCAAGTTGTCCATTGTGTACAAACAGATCAGTTACCCAAACTTAACAGATTTCATTCTCCAGCTGCAGGCTGGAATTGTTACTCTAGGCTCTTTGAGGACAGAAAACAACTCTACTCCAACGGCTTAACCAAGCTGCCACAAGACTTACAAATCTGATCACAAAGTGCCTTTGAATCACGTGTGCAATTCTTTCCTCTTCTGCTTTTTCACAGATGCATCAAGAAACTGCAGCATTCATATGGTGATGGGATAATGCACAGACTTTCCCTCTGCTGTGTCTGGCCCGATGCTTAGGGCGAGACTGCCAGCAGCCAAAAATGAACTCAAAGAGGGAACCGGATCCTGAAGAGAGGCAATTCCTTTCCAATCTCTCTCTTGCTTTGAAAGGAAAGTAAGTTTCTTTTCAGGTTGCAAATCATTCCCATCCCTTGTGCCTTATTACAGAGGTTGGAGCTGTTATTTGTTCTTTACCTTCCTTGAGGACCTCATACTCTAGGAATGTAATGTATTCCACTATGAGTACTTTTGTCACACTTTAAACAACTTCTCAGAACAACAGCATCTCTTCTTTCATGCTGTTAGACCAATTATGGATCATGCCTCATATCATCAGAGAGAAAAATGCCTCCTTGCAAAAAGAAAAGATGCTATTTTAAAATGTTCAGAACAAAATGAAATTGTCCCATCGGAAAGAGACAGGTGCTAGAAATCTCTCTTTGCTTATATGCAATAGGAATGAGCATGTTAGCATACCCAAATATTAATGAACGTTAAAGCATTCAGAGGAAATCTCAGTTGTTCATGTTTTGATGATTTTAAATGAAAGACATCCTTCCCTGTTCTCTTTAGATCAACATTTGTCACAGTAATTAATGAGGAAGTAATTATAATGTAATTTGTCAGAATAATCTGACAGCTAAAGAATTATGTTCTCAATCCTAAAGGAATACATAGTTCCAGTTTTCCGACAGATTGGGTACATGTGGGTGGCATAGCAGAGGGTATTTGCCTTTAAGCAGGATAAAAACTTTGGCACTTTCTATTCTCAAGCTAAAACGGACAGAGCCATTGTCTAATTCTCTAAAATATGTTACATGAAGGCATTTTATCTTAACAACAGATTAGTAAACCTGATTTTTAACACTTTCTTCAAAGAAAGGCTTCTTATTATGGTGACTTTGAGATTTGCAGTTCAGTTGCAGTCGTTAAGTACTCACTCGCTGGTTCTTTAAGATGGTGAGCAAACACCTCAGGAATTCAGTCATATTTACCAAGAGAAAAATAACTGTCCTCCAAACAAATATAAACTATGAGATGAGGCATCAAAGGATGGAAAAACAAAGAAAACAAGGAAAAATAAAGACATTAAATTAAAATCCCTACTGATGTTCAGGGGGGTATCATCGTTCATTCCAATAGCACCTAGAAAAGCCCTACATTTGTCATTGGCTTTCTTGTTTGTTTTGTGGGTTGTTTTTTTTTTAGGACAGAAGTCCACTACAGCTTTACCCAGCGAGCAACATCTGTACCTCAAACAGACACAGCAGAGAGTTCGGCCCAGGGTTCCCTGCTACTTGTTTTCAGCATTTCCAATACATACTGTTCTGAAAGGTGATCTTCCGAAGAAAGGTTTGGTATTGTACATTTGCCTTCTTAAGAACATCTTAAAAACCTAGAACTTGCTGTTCCATTTGTATGTTTATGTGACTTTGTTATATGTCTGTTTTTAGCGGACTTTATAATTTTGTACTTGCAGCATAGAAACCCCCCCCATAGATTTCAGGCCTACATCTAGCTCACATAAAAAGAAAAACGGAGACTTTTTGTGTGTTTCTGTTTAATTTAGGTGATTCTAGAAAAAAAAAAGGAGGAAGGATTCTGCTATATTAGACTCTCGTATTGATGGGAAGGGAAGAAACAAGTGACCATACATATTTCCTATGTCAGCAAGTCCTACTGAAGCCAAGAGAAAAAACCCCAATGTCGTGCCTAAAAACATCCAGGAGTTTATCCTGGCTGTAGGTTACGTGGAACACAAGTAGATCTTTAAGTTGAGCATATCACAAATTCTTTTTGGATTAGGAGATTCTGCCTTCACTAACGTGTTGTCATGTGGTCCTTGAAAGAGCAGGAGTATCCAACTGCGCCCGTCCAGAGTTTTAACAGACTTGAAACTACAAGGACTCTATTCTTCGTCTTGTTGTATGTTAAGGAAATTCTGAGAAGGAGGTGCCTGCTTTTCTCTTTGCACGAGATCTATGCTTTCTCTGCTTTATTTATGGCTTGTGGAGTCTCTTTCCGAAATACTATTTTCTATATAGAGGTATTTTTTGAACTCTCTTAGTTAAACCCGTATAAACGCAATATAGGAAGCTGGACCAAAAGGAAAACAAAATAAATTGCTTGTCAGGAGGAAAAAAGGCTAATAAAAACATAAAGTGAATTGGAGCTATTCACCATATCTTTTTACTCTAAGAGCTAACTCAATTCTGCATCATAAAGTCAGCAACAAAACTCTGACTTATTGTAATGGTTTGCTGCCAAGACTTCCCTTTGCTTTTCGCACAGAAAACCTTAGTTAGTTCACCTGTGGTTTTACAGAGATTTTGCAAAATAATCAGTTAATCAGCAAGAAACAATCCAATGAAAGTTGTCAGAGAAACAAATGCAAACCTGTGGCTCTAACAGTAAGTGCTGCTGTGTTATTTGTAGCTACCTACCCGCTCCTGACTTTGCCTTTCTGCATTTCTGCCATACCGTACCTACAATCTCATTTTTAGTGTTTTTTTTTTTAATTTTGTTTTGTTGAAACTCAAAGGGGGGGTGGTGACTGATACCATTACAGGAATGTTTACATTAAAGGCAGCACTTTAGCCAGGCTTGTCGAGAGCAATGGGACATTTAAGCAAGACAGAGGAGCCAACGCAGAGATGAGAGGCCCTGTGGCACGGGAAGGGACTGACGTGAGAGGAGGTCTTGGGGCAGAAAAAGCACAGTAAATCCCGGGTTGAGTGTCCGTGGAGGTTTGCTACAGTCCTGTAGCTTTGCTAAACTCCCTCTGTGGCGCCAGTGAAGTTATAGTCTCCTATTTCTACCTTCCTATCTCTGGCTTCTCTACCCTCCTGTCCTCCCTGCTTGCCCTCCTCCCTTGCTAGTGACACCCACTCTCGCTTTCCTTCTTACTACCTCTCTTCTCTTAATTAATCAGGGAAAAAAATAGAGAAGCTATTCCTGCCAGCTTTGCTCTGCTGTCAAGTGGGGGTAGGAGTTCAAAGAACAAGGTTAGTCCTGCACCTGCTGCTTGTTCTTTGATGCCCTGTTGCTTGAAAGTTTCCTTCATAAGTCCAAGAACGTACTAATTAACAAAGGACAGGACAGGGAGAAACAAGCCAAAGAGTGTGGGAGGAGTGAGGCGAGTGGCAACAGAGATGTTAGAGAGAAGCAGAGGAAAGAAGCAATGACAAAGGGGCAACTGGGAAAGAAAGGCACAGAGAAAGGAGAGGGACAAATGAGAAAGGAGAGGAAAATAAATAAAGCAGGTGACAAAAGAGAAAGAGAGGGAACTGGAATGAAGAGCTACAGAAAAATAAATGTGACAATGACTTCAAGTCCCCTTTAGATTACAGTACACCGCCCTTACAGTGCAACTCTGAGGACAGCGGGTACCTCAGCGTATTGGGTTTGCCTGGCCAGGTCTTGCTAGCGAGAGAGCTACAGGGGTGGCCTTTGTGAGAAGCTGCCAGAAGCTTCCCCTGTTACCGACAAGGTCAATGCCCGTCAGCTCCAAGATGGACCTGCTGCTGGCCAAGGCTGAGCCCATCAGCAATGGGTGCAGCACCTCTGGGATAACATAGTTAAGAAGGGGAAAAAAAAGCCCTGTGCAGCAGCAGCCAGAAGAGAGGAGTGAGAATGTGTGAGAGGAACAACTCTGCAGACACCCAGGTCACTGAAGAAGGAGGGGAGGAGATGCTCCAGGTGCCAGAGCAGAGATTTCCCCACAGCCCATGGTGAAGACCATGGCGAGGCAGCTGTCCCCCTGCAGCCCATGGAGGTCCACAGTGGAGCAGATATCCACCTGCAACCCCAGGAGGATCCCACACAGGTGGATGCCCAAAGGAGGCTGTGACCCTGTGGAGAGCCCGTGCTGGAGCAGGCTCCTGGCAGGACCTGTGGACCCACGGAGAGAGGAGCCCACGCTGGAGCACGTTTGCTGGCAGGACTTGTGACTCCCATGCTGGAGCAACCTGTTCCTGAAGGACTGCATCCTGTGGAAGAACTCACGTTGGAAAAGTTCATGGAGGTGTCTCCTGTGGGAGGGACCCCACGCTGGAGCAGGGGAAGAGTGTTAGGAGTCCTCCCTCTGAGGCCTCTGAGGAGGAAGGACCAGCAGAGACAATGTGTGATGAACTGACCACACGACCACAACCCCCATGCCCCGTTCCCCTGCGCCAGTTGGGGAGGAGGTAGAGGAATCGGGAGTGAAGTTAAGCCTGGGAATAAGGGAGGAGTGCGGGGAAGGTGTTTTAAGATTTAGTTTTTATTTTTCACTACCCTACTCTGATTGGATTGATAATAAATTAATTTTCCCCAAGTCATAGAATCATAGAATGGTTTAGGTTGGAAGGGACCTTGAAGATCATCGAGTTCCAACCCTCCTGCCCTGGGCAGGGACACGTCCCACCAGCCCAGGTTACTCAAAGCCCCATCCAGCCTGGCCTTGAGCACCTCCAGGGATGGGGCATCCACAACTTCTCTGGGCAACTTGTTCCAGTGCCTTATCACCCTCAGAGTAAAGAATTTCTTCCTAATATCGAATCTAAACCTAACCTTTTCCAGTTTAAAGCCATTCTCCCTCATCCTATCACTACATGTCCTTGTAAAAAGTCCTTCCCCATTGCTTGTGACAGTAATTCCCAAGTGATCTCTCCGTCCTTACCTTGACCCTTGAGCCTTTCGTTACATTTCCTCTCCCGCCGTCCAGCTGAGGAGGGAAGCGACAGAGCGGCTTTGGTGGGCACCTGGCATCCAGCCAGGGTCAGCCCGCCACACTCGGTCAGAGCGCGTTGTGCGGGGCACCAGTTCTCCCCCACTGAACTGTCAGGTGGAGCAAACAAATTCACCGAGGAGGGCACTCCTACCTACAGCACAGTGCTCTTCAAGCCGGACTTTAGGCCCACTCTCTTTTATTTAGATATAAAGAGGGTAAGTGGCTTTAAAATCCAATCAGTACAAGCCTGGCATTACTCCCGCTGTTCCCAGAGAAAGGACAAAGCACTGTGAAGAGGAGAGGTGTCCCACCGTTTCGGGTCTGAGTACGCACCACCACAGTCGCAAGCAAACGCCGTGATGTGAAGGCACGGACTCGGGAGTGCGTGTCTGGTGGGGGGCGGTCCGGCGCATGACAGGGAGCTGACAGCAGTGCAGGAGCGATTACTCGCGTGATAATCCTGAAATGGAGAAGCGAGACCCATGGTAAGACCTTCTTCAGTGTGTGGTAGGATGCCAATAGCACAAACCCGGGAGTTTACTTACTGCCTCTAAGGGTGGTCCCGTACCGCTGAGACCAGTACTGAAGGTGTCGATAAACGAGGCAGAGACACACAGCAATCTCAAGATTAAGGCCTAAAATTTCTGCCTAAGAACCAAGATTCTAGCAGTGCCAATGTGAGATGATGAAAATGTTACTTAAACTGAATTTTTCATGGGTAGCTGCTAGCTGTGCGCGCACAGGGATCTCGCACCTCAAGCAGGAGAGCTGGCCCTGCAGCACGGCTGTGAGGACTCAAGGGTGATGTAGGTGAGTCCACCCCTTCAACGCCTTTTCCAAGATTTCCAGAATGGTGCCGCGCAGCACCGGCTCTGATAGCGAGGCTGCTACTGTGAAACGGCCATCTGCAAACAAACAGGTTACCAAATTCCTCTGTAAAGCGAGCCAGCACAAGGAGGCATAGCTTCGCCGAAACCAGCGGGTTTCCTCTTGCTTTTGCCAGTACTAAATTTGGTCCATCTTCTCAATTTCAGGACCGTTAGACAGAAGCAATGAGTCATCAGTCCCACCAAATGCAATTTCTATGTGTGAGACGTACGCTAGAACAGTAACTAGGTAAAAAAAACCACACGTAAGCATACTGGTATGAAAGCAAACTATTACTCAGGGGAATTCTGTGTTATTCTGTAGAACTGTTCTTTGGGAAATGAAACCTGTTACAAGTAGCTCATGACACAGAAAGACAGAGTTTTCCAATGTGACAGTAAAAGATGCTGCCTTTTTCCTCTACAGCAAAGATAGACTATCACACAACTACACTGCTCGTACCCGGCTTTTATGTAGCGCAGTAAGCACCCTCACATCTTTATAGACTTTATTTCTGAGAAATACACCACAAGGATCTTTATGAGTAATGGAGATTAAGTGGCAACGTAGTCTTTCAGAAATAAGCTGATCCGTATATACGCTGTAACTAGACAGGAAAAAAGAATTGCAAGTTTCAGAATTAAAATGATCTAGCAGTGAAGACTCGATATAAGAAAGGGGCTCTTGCAATCACGATATATAGAGTAAAGTACTGAGGGAAGGGGAATGTAGAATTCTCTTCACACTCATGAAAAGCAGGTTCAGCCCCAAACAGTTTCTTGAGAAGTCTTCCACGTCACCATAACTACCGTATCCATACAGTAAATACTGCCATGAGTACATGATCCATCAGTTCACTCTCTCAAATATAAAAGATCTGCTCCCCCTTTTCAAAATGTCACCCCGCTACTGCTAAGCCCCACAGCAGCACTGCCTTCCCCTGTTGGCACAACCGCCAACGGCCTACCCGTTGCCAAGGCCGTTATGCTCACACCGGCATTTTCCAGCCTTTGCTTTAGGCTTTGGTGATGACAAATACCAAAGCTGCAGAGAGAGAACGAGAGCCCCATTGATTTTTAGGGTTTTCGGGTTAACTGTCATAGTTATAGTTGAGAGCCCCATTGATTTTTAGGGTTTTCTGGTTAACTGTCATAGCTATAGTCGAGAGTCCCATTGGTTTTTAGGGTTTTTGGGTTAACTGTCATAGCTATAGTCGAGAGTCCCATTGATTTTTTGGATTTTCTGGTTAACTGTCATAGCCACAGTCAAGCCCCATTGATTTTTAGGGTTTTCTGGTTAACTGTCATAGTTATAGTTGAGAGTCCCATTGATTTTTAGAGTTTTTGTGTGAGCTTTCGTACCCATAGTTGAGAGTCCCATTGATTTCCAGGGGTTTCACGTTAGCTTTCATAGTCATAGTCCTAAAAGGGGCCGTTCCTCTGCGATTTCACCCCGTTTGTCTGCTCTGCGCCCCATGCGCGCAACGGTCTCGGTGTGGTGCTTTCCATGGAAGGCTGAAAGCCCACCTGAGGTATGGCAGACCCGGGCACCGACAGCACGGAGGGACACACAAACATTTGGCACCGGCCCTCACCCGAACTGGCCAGGCTTGGTTCGGGGCCGCTTCCCTCACACCACAGCCAGCGTGCGGGCCCGAGGGCCCAACGGGCAGCCCCCTCAGCTACCAGCAGGCCCCCAAACCCCTGGGTTTGGTTTTTTTTTTTCACGGATGACCAAAAAAGGGGGCTAAAAAGCGAGGAAAGAAAACACCCGGCCCGAAAAAAAAAAACCAACAATATAAAAAAACCCAACAAAACAACCCCTCGCAAAGCGCCGCGAAGGCGGCGGGTCAGGCAGCGCCCTGAGGAGACCGACGCTCGCCCGCTCCCCCCCCCCCCCGCCTCGCCTCACGCTGAGGCGGCGCGCGCCCCGCCCCGCCCCGCCCCGCGCGCCCCGGTGGGCGGGGCGGTGCCGGCGGCCGGATGTTGTTGTTGTTGTTCCTGCCCCGCCCCTCGCCCCCTCCCTCCGCGGAGGGTGACGGGCGCTTCCTCGCCCGGAGCTGCCGTTGCCGCCGCCGCCTCAGCCGCTGCCGCCGCCGCCGCCACCTCCTCGCCGTGGCCACCGCCGCCGCGGCCACCGCCGTCCGGCCCGGCAGCGGGGCGTCCCCGCCGGCCCCCCTCCCGCCGGCCTCCGCGACCGGCCCTATCGCATCGCCTCCTCCGGCTCCTTTTTCTCTCTCAGCGGACGCCCGGGCCCGGCCATGGCGGACTTTGACGAGATCTACGAGGAGGAGGAGGACGAGGAGCGAGCGCTGGAGGAGCAGCTCCTCAAGTACTCCCCCGACCCGGTGGTGGTGCGCGGCTCCGGCCATGTCACCGTGTAAGGGCCGCGCCGGGGCCTGTCGCGGCCGGGGCGGGCGGTGGAGGCCCGGGCGGTGGGCCGGGGGCGGCTGCGGCCGGGGACAGCCCAGCCGGCGGGTCACAGCTTGGGGCGAGCCGGGAAGGGGGGCGAGGGGAGCAGCGGGCCGGTACTGCTTTCCCCCAGCCCCTTCTCCCGGCGAGAGGGCTGTCCCGGGCCCCGCCGGGGAGCTGGGTGCCGCCTGGGGCTGGCCAGCGGCTGCGAACCTCTAAGGAGGCGGTGAGGAAAGAAGGCTGACTGGGGCTGTGAGTGGCGGAGGAATGTGAAGTATTTGTCCAAAGGGGTGAGCTGTCAGGAAGTAAGGTGCCTGGTTCCTGTGGGTAACAGTATGTGCCAGCACATGACCGGCTGGGCTGTTGCTGAGGGTTGTTTATGTATCTGGTGCCCGCTTCCATTTAACATGTGGTCGCTAATATAGCTCTGAGGGCTTTTCAGAAAGAAAAGGCGTCTGTGAGTGAGATAGATACATGTAAAATCACGTTAAGTCGTGATCGATACGTGGTGTTTCACTGTGTTTAACATGGGAGTGACTGTGGGTTTTGTTTTGTGAATGTTTGGTGTCTGACTATCTAGCAGTGAGTGACCGTGATTTAGTGTAGTAATAACTAACTTAATAACATAACAGATGAGGGTATCTTTCCTTCAGTCAGTTCTGTCAGGCTCGCGCTACTGAAGTGTAGTGGTTGTCGGTTATGATGCACAGTTTCAGATGCTGGAGACAAAATGCAGCAGTGCAAACTTTTTTTTTTTTTAGTATTCACTGTTCAGCAGGACTAAGCTTGCAATAGAAGCATAAAAGTTGTCAGTATTGTGGTCTATTGCTCCCAGCCTATTGTGTTCTGTTGCTCTCCTTGCTTTGGCAGGGGAGGGGGTTGGACTAGATGATCTCTGAAGGTCCCTTCCAACCCCTACTATTCTGTCAGTCCCATGAACTTCACTGGTTTTCAGATACTGGCCTGTCCAGAAATGCAGGGCTAAATTTGGGGTAATTTTGTGGCACTTTTGTACACTACTGCTTTAATAATTGCTTGACATTAAGTAATATTAACAACCAGACAGTGCAGTTTGCTGTCTGGTTAAAAATGGGAAGTAAGACATGGTAGTCTGAGAGAGGGTTGGAAGGACATGGACAGGCAGGAGACTGAGGAGGCCCTGTAAAGAACAGAAGCGTGTAGCAGAAGTGTTCAGCGTATGACTCTGTTTATTGTGAACAAAAGTTGTTACCATCCAATGACTTCTCTGCAAATAAACTGGTAGCCTTAGCCTGTTTCTGGTGAGCAGATCAAAACCACAATTAGATAGTTTTCATATTGGCAAATGCAAAAGTACAAAGAACTGAGATGGAGGGAAACACTTGTTTCTTCTCCAGTACTGGAAGGTAAGTTGGGCAAGACAAGATCAAGGCCCGTTAGTGGAATTGTGAGGAAGCTTGCGTAGCGTGTCTGTGACTAGTAAGGGCGTTGTGGCTGAAGGATGGTTGCCTCATTAATTGCTCATTAATGATCACTAGCTCATTACTACTTTAAGATCTTCCTTAAAATATTTGTTCATTAGGTTTTGGATGAGCAATGAAATATGGACATGTACCTCCAAAATTAGGCAACTGATCTTCATCTGCTTTCTTTATCGCACCAGGTGTGAACAGTTAATCAAATAGTATCAGCCACTTTCACCTTTGTGCAGCCTATAACTTTTTTTTGGTCATTGATCAAGAAGCTTATTGTTAAAAATTAGATCACTATCAGAATATTCATTTGGTGGATTTAAGGAATAGGTCAAGCCCTATTTATATAATTCATTTACCTCTTGCCTGGTATAAAAGAATCAATGTGTTTTGAAAGTCTGACAAAAATTGTCAGCAGTTAAGCAAATACTGGATTGATCTGTCCCTGGCTCTGCGGTTTGAAGAGTTGCTGACTGCTTCTGCTGTGTGTGTTTTTAAACAGAAGCTCTCTTTTCAGAGTCTATTGTCATATCCTCTCTGATCTTACACAGGAGTCATAATGTTGAGTTTGAAATATGTCATTTCCATGACTACAGATTAATGTCAGAAAGGCATTTACTATTACTTGATTTCATCCAACAGACAGTGGAATTGTTTGAGAGTCCTTTCTAAGCAGTGTAGTTAAAAGTGATTAAAGGAAAGCAGGTAAATACTACCCAAATAAAACATACTAAGACCTTGCCTTTCCAGGGTGTGGGGCATTTGTTTAGCACTAAGAGTTATCTTCTCAAACTCACTGTTTGGAGCATGCTGCACACAATTGTAAAACTTTTAAAAAAAAAAAAGTTTTTTTAAAAATATTCAGTTAAACTGTTTTCACACCAGCAGAGTTTGGTAGTCAGGAATAATATTTGACGTGGTCTCTGATTACTCAAGGTGATCTCTTCTAATGGCAAGAAACTTGAAAGCTAAGAAAATACAGAACTTTACTTGCAACTGAATTGAAAACTCAAGGTATTTCATATTCGTTTCTAAAATCATATTAGGGCAGAAAGGGAGATACACGATGAGTTTGAAATTGTGAAGAGAATATTTGTGATAGGTTGTCTGATTGTATTTTTCAGCGACTGTTTTCCTGGGCTTTCCTGTTCCTTGACCAGTTGAGACATATGTGCCTTATATATATATCAGATTGTATTAGCTAGTAATATTTGATTTATTAGTCTTTTGCAGTACCTGAATGATGGAGAGCTGTTGTGATATGCTGGTGAATTTCTTTCTGCGCTGTTTGTCATCTTAGTGCATCGTGTGTTGATGCAAGATAACTGGAGGGGAAAAAACCCTCAAAATATATTTTCACGCAGTTCAGTTTTTTTAAAGTATTAACTTAAGTCTGCTTATGTGTTTTTGAACCTTACTGTGTATCAAGGACACATAAGTGAAAACAGGGCTTTGTAAGAATTATGGATGGAGAGTGTTAAGTTTTGTGGAATAGATATTTATTTTGTAAGGGTTGTGAACACATGAAACTAAAGAGTCTGGCTGAGAGCAATTTAAAAATGGTTTCGTGTCCTCATAAGAGAGAACAAAGAGGAAGAGGATGGTGTGCATCTATCTTAAGTTTTAGGGAGATCTGAGCTGCAGACTGATAAAAGATTGCAGGTTGCCTGTGTCCTATACTGTAAACTTCTATACTTTGAAGTTTCCACCTCTCACTATTTCTTTCGTCACTGTACACAAGGACAGGAACTCAGCTGAGGCTTTTCAGGCAGAGTCATGTTCAAGAAACACTTTTTCAGGTTCCAGGAAGGTTAAGGGAAGTACTAATGCATGAGGTGAGCATGGATCTGTTGAAGACATGATGTAGAATGGGAAAGGCATAGAGCAAGCAGAGAAGAGTACGTGTCACTGAAGATGGAGTATTGTACAAAAGAAATCTTAGTGCTTTATGAGGACAGCAGTCTGAGGAAATGCATCTCCAAAATATTGATTTCCAGTGTTTGATTTTACACTTCTTGCTGCTTTTTTTTTGTCAGAGCACTTGTGTCTCTACGGTGAATGTATAGTAGTGTTCTGTGGAGTTTCTAATCTTTTAATTTCCACGTTGCAGCATGGAGTCAAGAGCAATAATACTGAGATCACAGAATTACTTACCAAAGCTTTTAATGTATGAAGTCACCCTTTTTTACTACCTGTGTATGCTGACAAAAGTGTAGTATGGAAAGCTCAGAATGATGTTGGTAGCTGGTTGAGTTAGCTTTGATGTTTGTTTCGCTACCCCGCCATGTATTAAATGTTGCCACAAGCCTTGAGTATGGAGTCTCAGTCTCATTTGCTTATAATTTCACCAAAGGGTAACTTTATTGGTCCGAAGTTTCTGTGCCTCACTCTGCCTCAGCGTGTTTGTAAATTCAGATACCTCTAGAGCTTTACCAGTGGAGTTGTCTTTGTCAGGCACGGCTTTTGCGATCTCTGTGAATATTTGCTTGTGTTTGAAGCTGTCAACATTTGAGTACTTTTGGATTGTGCATTCACAAAAAAAAGCCTTGTTTCTGTCCTGCTGATTTCCCAGCCAACCTTCAACACGAGACTGAGCCTTACATCTTTCTGTGGCTTAACTGAGAGTAGGGAGACCTCCTTCTGCCTTTGCCTTACCTGCTTATGCTTCAGAGTAAAGGACTTCCTTAGTATTCTGGGTAGAGGGACAGCTGAAATTCTGTCTCATCTCTTGGTCTGGGCCTCAGCTTCATTTTAATTCTTGCAACAAGAGCTGCTTTGGACTCAATTCTTGTAGTTGTCCACTCATTGCTCAAATGTATATTTAATTCCATTACTCACAGTAAATCTTTTCTCTCTTTGAAGAGATGTCTCTCTTAGACATCTGTCTCTGGTGTTGATTTGATGAATTAGTTATATAGTAAAGTGGTGTCACCTTTTGTTTTTGAGACTTCTGATAGCAGCTGTGTATATTGAGCTTGGAGTCCTTCTCTAGGCTTGGCTGCTTATGAAATATATATGGATCCAAGGGATTTTTTCAGGCTTTGGTTCCCACTTCAGCCTACTGGTGATTTTAAGTAGCTTAACTGACAGGGCACGACACTTCTTTCTGACATTTATGTAAGTTTTGCCTCAGCACTTGGTTTTGCTCAGGATTTTTTGGGGAAAGGTGGATGGTCCTCCTGTCATGGAGTGTTCAACAGGCTTTTCAGTGGTAGAAATATGTTTCCATAATTATGGCTTTTCTTTGTGTGTTGAACTAGTAAACTTGCCATATATATCTCTGGTTAACAATTTTCATTTGTTTCTTTGCCAGTTTTGAGGGATTTGTAGGAGTTGCAGAGCTACTATTCTGATTACAAATATGCTAGCTAACTTATGTGTAAATAAGGTCTACAGGGAGACCTTATTGCAGCCTTTCCATATATAAAGGAGTGTTATAAGAAAGATGGAGAACGACTTTTTACTAGGGCCTGTCATGACAGCACAAGGGACAATGATTTTAAACAGAAAGAGGGTAGATTTAGAGTGGATATAAGGAAGACATTTTTTATGCTGAGGGTGGCGAGACATTGAAACAGGTTGCCCAAGAGAAGTTGTGGATGCCCCATTATTGGAAGTGTGGTCTGGTTGGAAAGGGCACTGAGCAACCTGATTGAGTGGAAGATGTCCCTGCCTGTGACAGGGGCATTGGACTCGGTGATCTTTGAAGTCTCTTCATAACACAAATCATTCTATGCTTCTATGATTCTACTGCCTGCAGTCAGTGACAGGGAGATGACTTGTTTGCTTTTCCTTAAGACTGTATGTAAAAATCACTTACAGTGTCAGATTCATAAACTATGTAGCCCAGCGTCCTGTTGCAAACTGTGGCGATAGGCATTGCTGCATATCAGTTGCATGGAAATACAGCTGTTCCTGGTGTCCATTCTCCTTGTACTCTCTGGCATCTGCAGTTGTGCGAGGTGATGTATGTTACAACATTGTCTTTCCTTTAGTGTCTGTTTGTCAGGGAACTTGTGCAACCTCTGTTAGAATCGTAGAATTTTGTGACCCTCTTCTGGACCTGTTCCAACAGGTCCATGTCCTTCCTATGTTGGGGGCCCCGGAGCTGGACACAGTACTCCAGGTGGGGTCTCACCAGGGTGGAGTAGAGGGGCAGAATCCCCTCCCTCGCCCTGCTGGCCACGCTGCTTTTGATGCAGTCCAGGATACGGTTGGCCTTCTGGGCTGCAAACACACATTATCAGTTTGTGTCCAGCTTTTCATCCTCCACTACCCCCAAATCCTTCTCGGCAGGGCTGCTCTCAATGCCTTCATCCCCCAGCCTGTATTGATACTGAGGGTTGCCCTGACCCAGGTGCAGGACTCATGAGGTTCACATAGGCCCAGTTCTTGAGCTTGTCCAGGACCCTCTGGATGGCATCCTGTCCCTCAGGCATGTCAACCACACCACTCAGCTTGCTGTTGTCTGCAAATTTGCTGAGGGTGCACTTTGACCCACTGTCTATGTCATTGATGAAGATAGTGAACAGTATTGGTCCCAGTACAGACCCCTGAGGGACACCACTTGTCACCAGTCTCCATGTGGACATTGAGCCGTTGACCACTACCCTCTGGATGAGACCATCCAACCAATTCCTCATCCACCAAACAGTCCACCCATCAAATCCTTTTTTGGATTTATTTCCAGTTTAGAGAGAATGATGATGTGGGGGACAGTGTCAAAAGCCTTACAGAAGTCCAGATAGATGACATCTGTAGCTCTTTCCTTGTCCACTGGTGTAGTCACTCCATCATAGAAGGTCACCAGGTTGGTCAGGCAGGACTTGCCCTGGGTGAAGCCATGCTGGCTGTCTCAAATCCCCTCCTGTCCTCCATGCACCCTAGTATAGCTTCTAGGAATATCTGTTCCATGATCTTGCCAGGCATAGAGGTGAGGCTGACGGGTCGGTAGTTCCCAGACTCCTCCTTTCTACCCTTTTCGAAAATGAGTGCAATGTTTCTTCAAATGTGTTGGCACAGTCTGCGTTACTAACCTCAAGTGGAAACAAACCCAGAAGTGTGTTACCTGCAGCTTAAAGAAGCACTTTCTTTTATTTGTTTTAAACCAATCTGCTAGTTTCAGTGAGTGCCCTCTGTTGTGGGCTCTGGTGATTAGCAGTTAATCATTCACCTTATCCACTGCTTTGCAGAATCTTTGCACTTTGATCATATACCCCCCTCAGCCGCCTTTTCCAAGTTGGTGTCAGCCTTGTTAGCTTCCTAAGGCAGCTCCTTAGTCCCTTAATTATATTAGTCTTCCTTCTCTCTGCTTTCTCTTTACTCCGAGTCCTCCATGAAATGGGGATGCCAGAACCGCACCCAGTACTCCGTGTGTGAATATATGAGGATTTTATGGAGAATGAAAATGATGCCCCCTGTGTTTGTTCTTAACCACCTTCCTAGTGGTGCCCAGCATTTTATTGCTATTTCTGGCGACTGCTGCTTGCGTTGAGCTGATGTTTAAGAGAATCATGAATGGTGATAAAAGATCTTTCTCTTGAGCTGTAGCTGCCAAACTGTAGTTGAGTATCACATAAGCATAGTTCAGCTTTCCTAAGTTCCAGCACTTTTTATGTATCTACACAGAAGATCATCTCCCACTTTTGTCCACTGGGCTTTGTCAGGTCTTTCCACAGTGGCTCACCATTGGTACAGCACTTAGCTGCCCATTTGATTACTAGGACAAAGTTCTGTATTGGCGTGCAGATCATTCAGTTCAGTAAGAAAAAATAAACCAACCCTGAGAAAGGCTTAGCTGCTCAATAAACATACTGTCGGAGCAAATTATGTCTTTTAAATTCAACTATCAACGCTCAGGTAAGCTTTTCTGCACACAAGTGAGCTCTGTGTGATAGATCTTGCTGCCAGTATTCAAGTCTTGAGCAGTTTAATTTCTGATTTGTGTTGTTTGTAGTATTTGATAGTAAGACTGCTTTGGTTTATATTCGCAAGGTTATTAATGACAAATGAAATTTTGAACTGACTGCTGTTTACCGAATTAGTAGCCAATTGTTATTAATGGCTTTGTTAGGCTGTATAGTCCCTATTAGAAGTTATTGCCCAGACTGGATGCCAGAAAATATTAAAATTTTCTTTGAGGTTCGTCTATTCCTGAACCCGAACAGCCGACTGTAAGACAGGAAACAATTTTTTTTAATAGACAAGGCGAAACTCTTCTAATCTTTAGATCTTCTGAAACCCAGAATCATCAGTAACCCCAGCCCATTTCAAACTCCTTCGTAGCTTTGCATTTGCAATTGGTATGTTTTTTTAGTTAGCATTTAAATCATGTGTTGTTAGGTAGCATTTTGTGTTCTGAAACTCACTAGTGTACACTTTTCTGAATAAACAAGCTGGTATTGATTATGCTTAGAACAGCTATTTAGCATGGCCTGAGTGGAATAGCACTGCATGAGCTTTTCTTCAAAATAGATCTGTACCGGTGGAGGAAGGGGGTGGTGGTAATTCAAACTGTGGCATTAACTTACTTCCTTTCTCCCCTTAAATACTTCTCTTCACTTTTCACCCTTGCCACTTTTGCTTATAAAGATTTTGCTGAGTTTGAGGAAGAGTCAATAGTAATAGCAGAAATTTAAGAAGAGCCTATGAGCAGGGTGGATTTCAAACTGGTTACAGCGATGTATTTGTCTGTTATGATAATTTTAGGAATTACCTTTAAGAGCAACTATTTTTTCCTGAAATTAATGCCTTTCTGGTATGAACCCTGAGAGTGTTATGACATGCTTGTAAGTTGTGGTGTGGATTTGGGTTATTTATAATTTTGGTATCATTTTGTTTCTGCAGGTTTGGACTAAGCAACAAATTTGAAGCAGAATTTCCTTCCTCTTTAACTGGAAAGGTGAGTATTTGTGTGTAGGATTTTGGAATCAGAGTTAAGATTTTATTACAAAAATGAGTTCCAGGTGTAGTCCCCTGTAAGAGTATTAAATCACACTGCTGTGGTACTAGTTTGCTTTGGATTTTTTTTTCCCCTTGTAGGTTGCACCCGAAGAATTTAAAGCCAGCATCAGTAGAGTGAACAGTTGTCTTAAGAAGAACCTTCCAGTTAATGTACGATGGCTACTATGTGGATGCCTTTGCTGCTGCTGCACTTTAGGTTGTAGTATGTGGCCAGTTATCTGCCTCAGTAAAAGAGTAAGTTGAACTCTTCGTATTTTGATAGTTAGAGTTGTACTGGGTTTGTTCCTTTTTTTTTCTCCCCTACCTTTAAAAACTGTGTGCTAAAATTTATTTAAATCAGTTTGATTTAATGCATTTTGATATCTGTTGTCTGTCATGCCAGTTAAAGTTACAACAGACACCAGTCAGAACTTTGAGCTTATAACTCAATGAGTGGTAGTATAACTGAATGTCTCTTAGAACCATGTACTGTACAGCACTTATTAAAAATGTTGAAAGTTAGTTCGCTAATAATAACTGCATCTTCTTCTCTGTGGTACTGTTTGGGATTATTAGAATTTGGCAGTGACTGAGTGGCAGTTTGTTTTGAGGAGCTTCTGATTACACTGCAGGCCAAATAGCTGTATGTTTTTGTTTAAAAAGGCAGGTTTTAAAAGATAATAACTGATTTTTCTTTTTGGATTTTCCTTCCAAGCTGTAGATGAGGAAGGTTGTGGGTTTTTTTACATTAAGAACTAGAAAATAGTGTTTTGTCTGTGTAAACTTTGCACTTAGTGGTTTGTTCACAACAGAAGCTTATTGCACGTGCCTGTTTTTCACTTCCCTTCCCTCAGTGCAGTTAATTAGGCTACCCTCCCATCTCTTCTGTTTTCATGTGTGTAAAAGTTGTCTTTGGCTAGTTCTATTTCACTACTTTGCAAGAAGTCTCCGTACCTCCCCATCCTCTCCTCACTTTACTGTTCGTCGTTCTATTTCATGGCTAGGCTTGTGTATATTCTTTCTTGTGTGATACCTCTTAATGTTACAAATTGCGTACAACTCAGTACACTGAACATCACCGTGATTTCCTTTATCAAAGTCCTCGTTTTACAGGTTCAGTAAATCAAGGCATTCTAAAAAAAAATATTTATAGGATCAACAGTGATCGTACAAAAATGCATACAGGCTTTGTTATCATCTGACTTTGTGTGTTAAGATCTTAATGCTCAGTCCCTTTGAGAAGTTACTTAAGGCTAGTTTTAATTGTATACAAAATAAGGTAGAAAAGCCTCCTGGTAACTTTGAGGTCCATGGAGAAAAACAAATAGAATATTGGTGTCAGTGTGAATTATATCAAACCCTAGGTTTGATATAATTCTGTCTTTAAGCTGTCACAAACTAGGAAGTGTCCTGTAGCATGATTGTATATCCATAACCTGAAAGTCTGTTAGAAGAAATTATAATTTCCTGGTTGCTTCAACAGGTAAGTTGGTGACTTAGCTAGCTTGCAGAGAAGACTACCTTTACCACTCTAGGCCTAGCTCTGTTCGTTACACACACAGGGAAAACTTGCATTGCCGATGTCCATGTTTAACTTCTAAAGGAGAAAGCTTCTGGTGCTCTTTAGTTTGACCCATTTTTCTCACGTAATGTGCTGCTGTAGCAGGAAATGATAGCAGGATGTAACACGGTAGGGGCTGATGCTGCTAGCGCCACAGTTTTGCTGATACGAGGCGGACTGATGTATTCAGTGTGAAGTAATCACTTACATCTGATCTCTTTTACTGCTTGTCTCTGACTTTACTGTGTCTCGGAAGAGGGTTGTGTTGATCAAATGATCTTCCATGCTTTGACTTCTTCAGATCTCCTTTCACTGGCCAGACTGCAGCCGTAGGTATAGCCACGACAGCCAGGATTCACTTCTGGAGGGAACAGAGATTCAGCATGACGTGTGCCCGTTTCTTCCCTTCAGCTTTTAGATACAGTGGATTCTTTCCCACTGACGCTTATAATGTAAAACAACTATAACAAATGAATGATAAATAAAAGGGTATGTATTGTACAGTACCTGCACTTGTCTGGGAAGCGTTGCCCAGAGAGCTTTGCTAATTCAGCCCTGTGCTAGGTGATTCCTAGGGAAAGGACGGTTACGTGGAACTGGCCGGTGTGTTACATCCCGTACTACAGTGATCGCAAAAGACTCCCAAGATCATGTAATTAGAGAGTTTGATTTCTGAAAGCGGGATGGGAGTGCTCCCATGTAGAACTGAAATTTCTGTAGAACATGTTTTAATTGCACAATAAAAATATACCAGCCTTGATCTTTAGCCTTTTCTACTGAAACAGAAGACTAACAAATTTGTGTTGTTAAATTGCATGTACAGTGAGCTAAGAAGTGGGAGTGTTTCTCAAGTTAAGGATTTTATTAAATGAAACAACAGTTTCAACTGTACAATTGCTTACTTTTAATACAGAAGAGTAATTTTTCTCAGAACGACTGATTAAGAAATACCTGTTTTAATGAGGCTGAATCAATCCACCATGCTCTTAAATTGCTGGTATACTCTGCAGCTCTTTTTCAGACAAGTGTTTTTTAAGGCTCATGCAGACAAAATGAAAGCTGCAGCTTCAGAGTTTATGAAGTTACAATAGTTCTCTTAATTTTTCTCTGTATTCTGCATTTTTACTGCTTTTCATTGATTTTAAAAATTCTAACAGAAGGTTATCGCATGTAAATGATTTTTTGAAGTTACGGACAATTATTGAAAGTTTTTGTATAATAGGAATATATAGTTATTTTGTGCAGTGAAAAGTAAGTTATGGGTTTGTCTCAAATCAGCAGGTGCTTCAAACTAGGAATTTATTGTCATCGACATTTGTAAGCTTAATTGTTAATTATATCACTTTAATGCATTTCCATGCAATGAAAGCTTTCCCTTCACTGTATTTTTCTTTTCAATGCTTTGTTCGGTGCTAGTTTTGGAAGTCTTTGTACAGTATTGTTTCCTTTCTTCTTTTGCATTGAGGTATTTGAGGAAAAAGCCTGCTACTCTTCACCAGTAGAATAAATGCTTAATTTGATTCAATATCTTATTGCCTCTCTCCTTTTATGTGGTCTTGATTCGATTTTAATGAATAAAAGCTGCAAGAAAATTACAGGAAATACAGTCCCTTATTTGCAGATCTAGATCATCAATGATCTTCAGCAGTTTTACTCATAGATTGTACCATCATTTCTGGGACAAGTTCCAGATTGTACAAATGAACATTAAGTCTTTAAGTTATTGTTCTTTAAATAGAAAGAACGACATTGTGAATTATAATTCAAAAAGCACTACAGGCTGAGGTACCCATTTGAAGCCACTTTTTCAAATGAATTGACACTCATTTTCAGTATTAACTAAACGCTGTGTAAATAAGATAAATAATTTCAACAGAAATGGTAACAAAGAAAGCTATGATAGAATTGCAGTACCCCTAGATTTCTTAAAAGCTGGTATTGTACGTGTAAATTGCATGTTTCAGAAGGTTCATGGGCAATCTCTTAAAATGAATAGAATGAGATATTTAAGAGCGATCTGTACTTAATACTTTCAAGAGCTACTTGTTTGTTTGTGAATTCACACAATGCTGATGAATGCTGCTTAAGCCTTGTCATTAGTTGTCACTTACGTAGCAGTTTACATTTTCAGAGTGCTGTATAAACATAAGCTAATTACAACTTCCAAAGTATTGATTAAATTAAATATGTGGTGGAGGAGCTGGAATGAATTTTCTTAGATACAGCGGTCTTGCTTGTCAGTGGTTGATACTGATGCTAACATACACTAGTTCAGTTTATTGAAGCTATGAATACATTACACTTATTTTCAAAACTGAAGGAAATATGTATTTTTCTTGTCTGCCTGTCTGCCAGGGACTTGTCACTGGAGTTGCTCTAAATACATAATGCTTTTCCAAGCAGTTCCTCAAGGCAATGACTGAAGGTGCCTTATTTTTGAAATCTCTGTTGTGACGGTTTACATTGTAGTTCAGTTTGGAAGAATCTTTAAAGTTGTAACGTATTTATTATGCTTATCCGAACCAGAAAACATGTGATCTCTATATTGGCTCTAGTCAGCTTAGTAAAACTTCTTAAAAGTAGAGCTTCTATGTACCAAATATGCGTTCTTGACCACTGTCTTCAAATATATTCAGAGGTCTTTAAAATACTCTCTTCTTTTAGTATTAGCTATGAAATCAAAAATTTAAAAGAATTGGAAGATTCAGACCTGGTATATTTTTCTTTAAAAATTGTTCACTATAATTTTGGTCAGAGGAGTCACATACTGAACTTAAAGTGGCAAAGCTTGTAGGACACTATAAATGTGAAATCATCATGTGTATAGCTCTGTGATTATTACTTTTTTTTTTCTATCTCTGAATTCAGATTATTTCCTTCAGAGCACCCTCTGAAGGTTTATCAGGTTTTCATGTGCTTTCCTAAAGGGTAGTGAGTTGGTGCACAATGAGGTGTGGGAACAGGTAGTTCTGCCACGTCTTTTAACTTGCAAACCTACTTGGGGTGGGCAGGGCAATAAGGTGAGCATGAAGAATACTTACAAATATAAGTAAATCACAAAATATTAGTTTGTTTCTTTATAGGTCAAATGCAAATCTTTTAGTATTTCAAAAATAGGTTATCTAAAGTTAAATTTGTAGTTTCATGTATTACTAATAATAGGTTTTATATTAATCTTAAATGCACTGTATATCTTTGGTTTCTATAGTGAATATCCTAAACGCTATTTAAAATTTAATTGCATTTGTAATTAGAATGATATCTGAACATTCTTATATTAACCAAAATAATACACATAAGATTAACATTTGCGTATTGTAGCGCCTTTTACATTGTGATGGCTAAGGTATATAGGGGGAGCAATACATGATGCAGTGGTTTTCTTTCAGTATTGCTTTTTGTGTTGCTTTTCATGTCCTACTTGACATATTTCTAAAGAAACAAATGTGAGCTAGTCAAAATTTGCATAGAGCTGTTTTGAAAGAGCATGCTAAACATGGTCTAGCTAGTTGTCAGATTTGAAATTGGGTTAGGAAGGGTCATTTTTAGGATTCAGTCTTTAGCAACTTGTAGATGATGCCAAATAGGGAGCATATGCAAACACTGAGGAAAGAATTAGAATGCAAAATTATCTGAAATTCATATGATAAAATTAAAATAAGTAGAAAGCGCTTCACTGAACAATAACTTGCTAGACTGTATTACTGTGAAACAAACCTAAAACTAGAATGGGCTGCTGGCAAGTGGGAGGTAGTTACAATTCTGTGCCTCTTCTCTTGCTTTTTCTCAAAAGTCTTGCTCTGGGATGTATTCACTTTTTCACTTTGTTAAACAGACCAGGGTGAAATACAATTTTCTGCATAAGTGGAGCATTCTCAGTAACTCAAGTACTATATATATCAATAAAGTAACTTGTTATTTAACAAAAAAAAAAGTAGAAGTTCAAGAAACGTGACTGCTGACAAAACAGTTGGGAGGTTGAGGGGGACATCTCAGCTACAAAAGAGAAGTCTGAAGGAGTTGATAAGTGCTCTACCATACTAAACATACGTGTGAAGTGGAAAGTGACTGATTACTTTTCATTTTGCTCCCCATAAAAGTTATTTTTGATGAATTTTGGAATAGATTGCTGAATTTGGAACAATAATGATGATGGTGATGGAAAATACATTTTTTTTTAAGTAGCCAGATTTATCTTTTTCTAAACTGGTTAACTAGCTACAGTGTCAACCTACTTGGGATTCTGTAAATTTCTGGTTGAATCCTGGACAGGCAAGGTACTGCAGAGGCTGTCGCTTTCAGAGGGATCATTCTCTTCAGCATGCACACTAGTGAAGCGTTGGATTTTACAGGGCCTTCTAGAGTTATTTTGTTAAGTTGTGCTGCCTTTCAGTCTTTCTGGCCATGTAGCTCCTCTTCCATTCGTGGCCCCTGCCCTTAGAGACTCCTAACAGCAGGAGTCAAAGGCTTCTTACATTCCAATAAATTAAACCTGGGAGTGCACCGAGGAATTGGCGCATTATAATTTGTACTCTTAGAGAGGTCCGTGGCAGGCTCTGAGTCTGTATTGTGTAACAATTCCTAGGCATTATCAGAGTGCTCCAGGCACTATGAGTGGTTCGGAGGTTATGAAAACTTACCGATATAGATGTAAACTGTTCCCTGCCAGCTGGCTCCAAGTGAATGGGAATGTTTCTGGGCACAGTTTCATTTCCTAATAGAGATGTAACCTGAGATTCTGTAGTTTCTCCACCTGCGCTGGCCTTGAACAATGTTCCATAGCATACTGCTGGATATTTTGGAAATAAATGATGGAGACCCAAATTAACATCTCTGTAACCTTAAAAGAGAAGATGGAAGTGGAATTTTCATCCACATTCAGTTTATAATTTCCCACAGTGGATGACACCAGATGAGTTATTTGGTGGAGTTTCAATCCTATTTTCATCCCTGTTACGGTCAATTCCATTTTACGTGTTCATTTTCTGTGGCCCTTTCTGTGAGAATGTCTTTCAGCAGGAGGTGGATGCTTTAGATTGTCATGGTCAGATTTGAATAATTTGTTTGGAGGAAACAGACCTTCATGGTTTTTGTTTCCTTATAATGACAGAGAATTAGAGTTAGAATTTAATCTTAGCATAAAAGAGTTAAAAATTTTTATTTACAAATTCGAGTAACAATGTTAGTTATAATCCTGATGCTTTATGGATCAGGTCAACATCTGTCTGCCTGTGAAATGTGTTTTTCCGCATCTCCATTAGCCTTCTCAAGGGGAGTGTGTGAATTTTACCAAATTCAAGACAATTTCTTCTACAAGGCTTCTCCATAGTATGAAGTTTCCACAATGGTTGGCTCTAGTTGCTGTCATCTCATTGCGGAAAGTAGCTAGCTACACTTATTTGGTGACTTAGCTCTTAGAGGACAGCTAAAATATCCAGTGGCCTTAGCATCTTCAGTCTTTTGGATTTTCTATATTTGAGAGGAAATTTATGTACGACTTTTGTAATCAGCTTATAGGAACTTTCCTTGATAATTTCTCTCTGCTACATGTTTTTATCTGTTAATACGTTGGTGATAACGCTACAAGAAGTTCTCCGTTGTACTCCTCGGTAATATACATGGGGTGTATGTTTCTGTCCACCTTCTCCATTCTCCACAGATTTCATGGCTTTAGTGCTTTCTTAAACAGTTGAGGAGTTTGAGAATTCAAGGTAACCAGAGTCTCTGAGGAATGGTCTTTGGCTTAGATATTAAAAACTGTTACATGCAGTAATGTCAAATAATGTTGCTTTTCCCTTTATATCAGCAGACAATGAGGTGGAAGAGACCTTTGCAGAAAGTAGTTGATCTGATTTGATTCATTAAGCTTTAAATTAATCTCTGTGATGTACCAACCCAGGGTTGAGACCCATACAAATTAGGTCAGTTTATGGATCATGTGCGGATATGGGACAATATCCTCAGGGCTGTCTTTTAGAATGTGAGGTTTCCTGAGGTCAGCTTCATGTTGTCAGTTCTGCTCCAGAATTCTGGTGATTAGATTTCTCTTTGCCAGATCAGGAGCTTTGATCTGTGCTTTAGTCTGGGCTCACTTTCTGCCCAGAATCATCTGTAAGGTAAGACAAGATGCAGCAATAGTAATCCTGTTGGACAAGGGAGCTATTTCAAGATCACATGAAAAGCACCAGAATGCTACATTTATTTCTAGGTATTCTTCAATCCATCTCGTATGGGTTTCACTCACTTCCTTGCATGGATGCTGCAGTGGCTTCTGGGATAAGCGCCCTTACAATAGACTCTATTAAGAAATATCCTAGCTACTAATAGGGAAGATGATGCACGATAGACCTATGTAATGGAACAGACGCCTTTTCAAACTACTGTAAGTGCTGAAGCAGGTATTCCAGGATGTCAGGATCTGAAATCATCTCAGGTTTCACCTTGGTCATCTTTGGCTCTCACAAATAAAGAATTCCTCAGTAAGATGGTAATCTTACCAATTTACAGTTTCTAAAGGGTTTATTTGTGATACAGTGTTCAAGGTGGGGACTTTCTCAGCACAGATAAAGACACCAGTAGTACAGTTATGCGTGTTCTGAGTACAGCTTTGGCATTTTCATGCCACCAATATGGGTCTCAGAGCTGGCTTGGTGGATGAACTGGCATGTTGAAAGTAAGCATGTAGTTGTATGACTCAGTTGTCTTCTAAGTTTGTATTTCATTGTTTGTGCTGATAACTAAATTATTGGGGTATGAATTTTTTAGTTGGATATATCTTTGGAGAATGAACAGAAATTCCTGCTTCCATCATTTTTCTCTTTAAGTGAGATGGTGTAGTTCAGACCTCTGATAGGATCCTTCACCTTTCTTTCGTGGGGTATGATACAAATTCTGGCCATATAAGAGTCAAAGCAAAGCAAAAATCTGCTTAAATTGGTCTCCTTGTATTTTGAAATTTGAGCATAAAGTGTATTAATTATTAAATGTATTAATACATTATTAATACTCGATTGTGATAAAGTTTTATATGAAGTAATTTGAAAATCTCCACATGCTACTTATTGGACTAATATTGCACTACATTTACGTATGTTTTGGAGTTTTCAGATGAGAAGTCAAAGACCAAATGTAGCAGGAGATTATTCTGTTGTTTCCAGACAACTATGAATAAAATTGATAGTGGAGGGGGGTGTTGTTAACTGTCCATGTTGTTTCCCTGCTTAAATAAAGACAAAGGAAGGTACTCAAATTAGCACCATTTTGGGAGTTACGCAAGATCCTTTTGTTTAATATTGTACCGGTCATTCACTGATGTACAGCAGGAGTTGAGGGGGCTTTGGTCCATTCGCTGGTATGGTTTAGGGTAGCGTGCGCGTTCCAGGTCGTGCGCTGAAAGAGGGGGCCCTGTGGCTGCACAGCCTCCCGGTCCAAAACTGGAATTGTAAGCTAACTTCACTAGATGTTGCAAAGACATAACAGAAAGATCTTGCAGTTGGTAATTCAGGTAGTAACACACAATTTGTATTCAATACTGCCTTGTTTCTGCGTGAAAAGTTCATACTTCCTATGGTTTTTTTTCTTCCATGTTTAAAGGCAAAACTTTATTTTGCTTAATTGGGATCAATAAGCATTGGTGAAAATAGAGTTGCACTTTTTTGGTAGTCTGATTTTTCAAAAGACTGTCAAACATGAATATCTTTAAGGAATCAGTTATTTTGCAGGAATGTTTCATTAAATGTTGCATCTAGATGATTGAAGAGGTCTATTTCACAAAATTCTGTGGATAACATTAAAGACTGCATTTTTCACAGAGTATGTTACAAAGCATACTTTATCGTTGGTATGTTAAAAATTGTACTTGAACTGCAGTTCTAGCTTTGCTCAAATATTGGATTGGGTTTTTTAAGAAAAAAAATTTTAAAAGCTGGATAGTATTAAATCTTCTTAATAAGCAAGTCTCTCTTCCACTTAATTTGTGCTTTTGTTGTGGCTAACAAATAATTTGCTGTATGGGTTTTTCTGTACGCCATTGATAGAATATATAAGCTTGTCATCCTAGTGTGCTGGAAATGCTACACTCAAATCAAGTGTTCCTTTCTGGTTTTGTATATCCTCACCTGCTCCTCACTGTAAATCATTGAGATGTCAAGAGCAGTGATTAATTAAGCTGCACGTGCAAGTGCTTTTTTTCACCTGTCAAGTAGGAAGAAAACTTACTATAGTGAATTGTGTGATGCTGCTTAATTCATTTCTTTTTATTCCAAGCTCCGAGGTTTGCAGAAATATTGTACAGTCTAATTTTCATTAACATTTCTGTATTAATAATATGGCGTGATTTGGGAGCTATGACTATCCCAAATTTTACTACAGGAAGGATTGTATTTAAGGCTCTGGGGGCATAAATAATCGTGGTCTCGAGGCTGCATGTAGTTTCATCTCACGCTAGTCAAATGACTTTAAACTGGCGTCTTATTTAAATAAACCAATTAATAGTACATAACTACCTATCAATTTCTTATTTATGTGGATGTATTGTAATATATATGTAATTTTATTGGAATTTGAAAAGCTTGGATGTTTTTCACACTCTTCGGGGCAAACAATGAAATTAAATTGTATAGTGATCTTAATCTATTATTAAAAGGTCCTGGAAAGGAAGATTACAAGGTAGATTCAGGTTTTGAATCGGTTTTGCCATTGGTTTAGCAGCGGGTGGGCAGGCAGATGCCTGCTCAGAGTAGAACCTATTGCCATTTTTCACCATTGATAGAGTAGCCTTTCAGAGTCAATGAGCTCTGTCAATGTGAGCTTGTCAAGGCTACAACTTCATAGACCTGAGAGGCGGTTTGAGAGGTCAGCCCTTTTCAGGTTTGCTGTGATGCAAATGAACTTTAATGCTTAAACAACTATTGGAATTTTTATGTCTGCTCCTTGTTCTTTTTTCTTCACAAAGTCATTGACGAGACATTCAGTGCTTTTTAAATTGGAAGTTGCATTGTGCTAAAGACCTAGTACAGATTTACGGAGGGCTGAAAGCAGTTAGATCATGTTCTTTTCATGGTGCGATTAGAATCAAATCGATTTCCCTACAGCCTTCAGCATTCAGATGGCAATTTTAACAAAGCTTGGGGGCTAGACAAGGGACAAAACGACTGAACTGAATGTTAATTACACTCTGCAGCCTTATTTTCTTTTGATTTGGAGCTGACTGGCAACTAAATTAACAAAAGTGTGACCATAACTGCTGCCCTATTTTCATTTAAAAGGAGAGCAGACTCTAAAAGGCTATCTTTACAAAGAAACAAGTGAGGTCTACTGATTATTGTTAAAGGGCACTGTCTTTAAAAACATAATAATAACAATAACCCCCAAAATACTCAATTCCCAGTTGATGTGATAAATTAGTCACTGGCACATCCACCTTCTGATAATTCTTTGACTTGTGCTTTTTAAAATAAAACATCAGAAAAATTCAGTGTGATGATTACTCATAGATAGCAATGATCTAATTTTAATCATGTGACCATAGTACATACTTAGATATGTTTCCCCACAACTGCTTCGGTATTAGAGAGAAACTGATGTTTGAAAACAGAGATGTTAGTATTTGGTGGGAAAGGAGTAATTTGGTTCCGAATTTTTATTTTACTCAGACCTCCTTGTTCTCGTGACGGCATTTAGTTTGATTTGTTAAGGTTCATTTACAGTACTTGTATTTTGTAGTAATAACAGCAAGATGCTTTCTCATCCCTTCCCCTCACCCCTCTCTGCCTTGTAAGGAAGCTGCAGCTGCACTAAGTTGTATTTGATCCTTGTCATTGCTCTGTCCTTTTGCACCTGCAGCTCTGTTGGTCTCATCTTAACACCTGGCACCATGAATTATCCTCTTTTTATTCGTAGTCAGTAGCAAATCCCATTTAGAGCTAAGCAGTATATATTCTGGCAGTCAAATGACCATAAATGTCAGAATGTATTTCTCAAATGTAAATATAACTGAATAATTACATTCAAAATGCTGTGAAACTTTACAGCAGAGAATGTCCTTTAATACTAGCATGCATAATCTTAAAAAGCTACGCAGAACAGCTTTCAGGATTCTCTGTCTGAAGTATCAAGTGTGGACGGCATAGGCAGTAAAACTGCTTTAGAATGCTAAGTATTGGGTTTGCTCTTCCTACAAATCACAGATTTAGTGATACTCATTTGTTTACTGTAGCTTTCTGCATTTGGTTTTCAGTCTCTAAAATCTGGATATAAGAGTAACAAAAATTTCTCTGTTGTTTAGAGTATTGCGTATTTGTACTTGACCTACAGCATTGCAAAATAGTTTGCAACATTTGTCAGTTTAGATGCCGACCTTCTTAGAAGCAGTGCATTTAGACCACTGATACTGGGGGAGCACTGTTCCTGCTTTTATACTTAAATCGCTTCAGAATTTCAATGCTTTTAAAGTTATAACTGCTGTAAGAACTGGAAAGCATATGTATGAACAGTTTTTGTTCCAAAACGGTTGAAGATAGTTATTTGGGTGTCATAAAAAGTCATTTCTGTTCTAGTTACTATTTAATACCAGAGAAGTTTTGGTAGTACTACAGACCACCCTGTACTCAGTCACTGTCCTGTACCTCTCTCCTTTTCACACAAAAGCAGCTGCAAAACAAAGTTTTTCTAAAACCAGTCAAGAGTAAAATTCTTTCTCATTTGTCTTCCAGACACGAAGATCGATTGAGAAGTTATTAGAATGGGAAAACAATAGGTTATACCACAAGGTGAGTGCCGCAGGGAGCAGCTTCGTACTGTTGGAGTTTGAATTGCACAGTATGGAAACAGATGCTTTTGTTGAACGAAAAATATGAAAGGTGGACAAATGGGCTAGTCTGTGTGCTGCAATAAAATACAGCTCATTTTTCTTCTTTTTCTTTCCTCCTTGTCTAGCTGTGCTTGCATTGGAGACTAAGCAAAAGGAAATGTGAAACGAATAACATGATGGAATATGTAAGTTAAAGGGCTGTTTTGTGAGTTTCTCTATTAAATGATCATTTATTTTGCTTCTGATCTTATTCTTTTCATGATTATTAATCAGTAAAGGTGTCAGGAGCTTAATCGCCTGAGTGCAAGGATTTTCTACGGTTCACAGATGCATGGTTTCATGTGCAGGACTGATTTATAAAGTTATGAATGACTTGAAAACAAGGCTTCACTGTGTTCTGAAAAATAATAAATTAATTGCCAAGATAAAATGGCTTGAACATGTGCTGATGGAGTGTGAAATTTTAGATGCTGTATAAAGAATAACCTCAACTTTGGTTACGCAGCAAGTCAGATATGGCCGTTTTATATAATGCTAATCAAGTCTAAAAGTATGGAAGAAGACCTTTCAACTAAGCTGTTGGAGCTTAAGAAACCTTTAGCCTTTTCAGATTTTAACTGCCCCTTACCTCAACCGTCTTGAAAGTATCTTTATCTCCAAGTGGTGTCACTAAAATATTTTTAAGTCAGTCTCTGGAGTTTTAACTTAGTTCAGTCTTTGGCTGAGATTCCATAAGCCCTTCTTGGAAATATATGGTGAGAAGTTGTATGGGGTTTAAAATGAATGATGTCCAGTGTGGGATTTCAGTTTGTTTAGCTTGCAATCTCCTTGCTCTTTTTTGTTGCTGTTTTTATTTTCATTTTCAAAATATCCTGGAGGCACAGAGAATGGGATGAAATTAAGCTCCTAAAATGTAAGAAACAGTGGAATTTACATAACTTCTTTCAATGCTCTAGGAAATAGGTGATAGGAAGGGTTAACTTCTTAAAAATAAAGTTTAGCCTTTGAGAAATATCTACTGTATTAGTTCTAACTTATCTGTGATCTTTCATTATACGGTACTTAGTCTGTTCTTTGAAACAACAAAGCTATCGTGCGTATAAAAATTTTAAAAGTGGGTAAATAGTTAGAAATTATATTAAGAGACTCTTTTTCTTTTAATTTTCCCCTTTTTTTCCTGTTTGTAGCCTGAAACGTAAGATCTTTAAAATGCGTTTTTTACAGAATGGCTCTATTCAGTTCACTGAATAAGTAGACTTTTTGTAACATCTATTCTACAAAATTTCTTGGTTTAGGTGTATGAGATGTGACTGAAAAGGGAATAAAGCAAATTTCAGAAAGTAGATTTCAGCTTTTCCTACATGAAGGGGTTTTTATTTCAGTGAAAATTTTGTTTTTCTACAGGAAAACATTGTCAGGTCAAATGTTTCGCAGGTTCAATTGAAAAAACCACATGCAATGCTAGTTTGTAAATACTATGGCCCAGCAACATTTACAGATGAACATTCATTCTATTAAATACAACTTAAAATCAGTTCACTTGATTACATTAATAATATGTAAGCATGGACATATAGTTTTATAGGGTAAAGATCGAAGATTTTATTTTCAGTTTCTGAAATGTCTAATACATTACGTCTGGATATATTTCACGAGAAAATTTTTACAAAACTTCTCTTGTTTTCACTGAATTGATTTGCTAGTCTCCTGAAAGCTACCCTTAATGTTGTTTTAATTACTTGATTTTAAATAATGAAAATTTATCCTTAATTTTTTTTCAAAGCAGGTGATTTAAATTAGACTCTTGCACCCAAAACGTGCTGCTTTGACAACTTGAGGTTCTAAATCCACTGTTGTGGATGCTAAATTAAATAAATAATTGAATAAATTAAATAAAGGCAAGATAGTCTTACACCTTTGGCATAAACACAGCATTCCAACTTTACTTCTTGCTCTCTTTTTGAAACGTTGCCTGAATATCAGAAGCCCTGGTATCTCAAGCATCCAGTGGTTGACTCATGTCAGCGATCAATGGATTCTGAGCAGTTTGTATCACTTCTGAACAGAAGTCACTTCTGAATATCTCTAAAAATAAACTTATACACCTGACTTTGATACTCATTATTTAAAGTGTTTGCCTTAGAGATAAAATCAGAGACTTACTACTTTTCTGATGTTCAATGTGCTATCAGAGATAGAAGTGTATACTCTAAGCAGCCAAGTTGTGTTCTCCTTTACAATCAAAAACATTTAGAAGCTCTTTTGTAACTTCTTAGAAAGGCAAGCTCCCCTTACTGGTAAAATCCTTAGTTATGTTACCAGATGCGTTTATTTGTTTATGAATGCAGTCATGCTGCTGTATTATGACTGTCTCTCCTGAAGAAAGGAAATGCACAAGTGAACATTTTCTTTAAGCTTTCTTGACGCATTAGTCAAGTTTCGTTAACTACTTGCAGATTTGTTAGATATGGGAACTTTGCAAAGGTTGATAGGCCTTTCTATACAAGTTTTGAACTATAAACATGATTTAGATTCCTATATTAAGTGGAAGGAATTTTGAACTAAAGGGAATTGCATGTGTAATTGAAAATTAACTTTGTATACCTTGTGCCTTCTGTTTTTTTTATTTAAATGAATACATTTATCTCTCATATTTTTTTCCTAATAAATGAATTATGTTAAAGAAGATTTATGTAGTAGCTTATTTAATTTTGTTTAGATATGTTAGGTATTGGTAGGCAAACTTTTCCAATTGAATTTGATTCTTTAAGGGTTTTGATTTTCTACCCTAAAACAATTATATCAAATATGACTTTTCTAATGATCTCCTACCTAAGAAAAACACTGTGATCTTTGATCGTCATGACAACTTGATGTACTTTAGCAAAAAAAATAAAAATTATCATTATCATTGTGATAGACTATAGAATTGCTGTCATCTCCCATTTAATATATATTTCTTTTCTTTTTATACAGGTCATCCTTATAGAATTTTTACCAAAGACACCGATTTTTCGACCAGATTAGCATTTGATTTATTTATAGAGACTTATTCAAGTATGTTGTCTTTCCAATGGTGCCTTGCTTGGTGCTCTCCTGGTGGTGACATAGCATTGGTTCTACAGAATCTTGTGGTGTTTTCATTCTTTTTTTGTTTGTTTTTTTTTGTTTTGTTTTGTTGTTTGTTGTTTTTTTTTAAATAAGAGCATGTTCTAAGTGCATTTGGTCAAACTCTGCAAAGTCATTTCATGCAAATGTTAACTACTACTTAAGTTATTGTTACTTTTACTACTTCTGTTTATTAATGTATCTTGATTTTTCAAAGAGTCTTTTATATGTGTGCGCGCGTGTGTGTACATATATATATTACTATAAATACACAGCTGAAAATAGTATACAAGTGAGCAGGTATTTTTTTATCCCAAAATGACACAACTGATTGACTGTACGTTGTGTAAGTCCTTTTAATCATTCATGTACATGCTGAAGTACCTTCTAAGATCTTCCTAAACTTTTGTCAGTGACTAGTCGATTGTAAATATTTTTATTTCTTTTTGAGATATTGGCTAGCCTCTTCCAACAAAAGAAGGAGATAAAGTTCTTTTTGAAACTGTGCTTTTTGGAAACCAAATGTCATTGCATTAGTAGAAATCTCTGTGCTTTTCATAAAGAAGTCCTGTCAGCTGGTTCTGAAAAAGTTCTAATTTAAAGGTTTAAAAAAAAGAAAAAGGCAACAAAATAGAATTGTTTTACTCAGACTAGAAGAATCGCTGAGAGAATTGCATGCATCTGGTTAGTAGAACTCAAGATCACAAAAATATATTAGTATTGCAGTTTATAATGTAGCTGTTTGAATTCAGGCTAATGCCGTCTATCAGCTTTATTCCTACTGTTTACCAGATCCTATACACAGGGGTGCAGAAGGACTTGTTTTACTAAAACTTACTGTCCAAGAGGACCTTTCAGGGTTTTTTTGTTTGTGTTGTTTTTGTTTTAAAGCCACATAGGCAGAAAAAAGTTATTGAAGAAACCTTGAACAGTACAGTTCCAGATGCAAATACAGATGCCATGTATTAAAAATAATTAAAGCAGGGTACACTGGGCAACAGTGTAAGTTTAAATGTGTTAGATGATTATTTATTGCACCCTTGCTTCTGCTCATTTTGGTTTACGAAGCTTATTTTCTGCACAAGTATAAGACTTTTTTTAACTGGATATATGATATATGCTTGGGTCAGGCCAGTTGTATTTTGTTTCTTCTACTTACACCTTAGTTGTACATATCTTCACACATAGCTGTGGGGTTTTTTTAATTGCAACTCAATCATATTTTTAAATTTGCTTTAGGTATCTAAAATTTCTGTACATGAACATTAATGTAAGTTAAGAATATGTTCCTTGTACAGTTGTGGTAGCAAGCAATAATGTGAATATATGAAAAAACAGATATACTCTGCTTAATATTTGTATGAATGAAAAGTTGATACCACTACAAGAATAATCTTCTCTTTCTAATCTTTTAAATACAAGTTTTATTTCAAGGTAATATATTACAGATACCTTGATGCTGTGAACTATTTTTCTATGTCTTCAAAATATTTATTCTCTGTAAAATATTCTCTAGTGAGTATTATATTCCTAAATTGCTGATAGTGGGAGTGGTCTAGAAAGTTTTAAGTTTTCTTAAATCTAAGCCTTCTGTATCTGTTCCCAAAACTCATCCTTTGCTCAGTTTTTGTCTGTGGGTTCCTGCTGTTTACTTTGAAGGTAGCTCAGCTATGCTGTTCATACAAGTCTAGAAGTGTGTTTCTTTGACTTGACAGAATATGATTTTTAATTAACAAATACCAGTTTTGTGCTACCCCAGTCTTGTGGGTCCCACAACGGTTTCTCTCCAAAGTAACTTGTTATATTTAAAAAAAAAACAAAACAATTTCAGATGCTTTATTACAAATCTGGGTCTGCAGCACTCCTCCTCTCACTCAGAAATATTAGCTATAATCTTGAACTGGTTTCAGCCTGCGAGGGAGGCCAGAGGCCCAGCATTGATGGCAGCTGAGGTTGTGGAGGTTGGAGGTGCAGGGGAGCCGTTGGCATTAGATAGAAATGATAACTGGTGATAAATGCTGATGACCAGAAATATGTGTTGATTTCTTCAAGTGTCAGTTTTCAATAAAATAAATATTGAATCATGCAAAGCCTAGATTTTACTATAATAATTCTCAGTTGGCTGTATAGATAGGTTTGTGGCACGGGTGCAGTTTTCCGCTGGTAGTTCATCAGTGTGGAAGCGTAGGTTGGATATGGCGTGTGGTAAGTTCACAGCAGCACCGCGTTCAACGTGAGCCATTTGCCTTATTTTACTACCCAAACTTTCCATACTGAGTTCTGTGACACCGCAACTACCTTGCCAGCAGCACCCAAACGTACCTACAGTAAAGCTAATTTGAGCATGATGTGTGCTAACACCAGAGCAGTGAATAGAGCGTGGCTTACAGGTTTAGAAGGAGTATCTCATTAGGAAAGCTTGCACATTCGCGGTAGTGCTGGTTAAGATCTTGTCTACTTTTAGGTGCATCTGCAGTCATCTGCTTGGTTAGCAGGCGTTTCTGTATTCTGACTATGACTTTCTCTCTAAGAATTCTAGTATAGTGGTCCAAAGTAGAGGTCTGAGCGAATAAAAAGTTAAATCCCGTAGTAAGGAGGCCAGACTAATTGCCTCATAAAGCATTTCTGCTATTTTATTAAAACAATACCTCTGACTTAAAATGCAACCAGGAGTCTTGAGAAACTGCTTTTATATACAGATGAGTTTTGCTCAAAAGTGTTACTCCTGATGAAGTAGGACACTCACCTAGAAAGAATGTCATAAACCATTTTCCTACAATCCCTTTCAATTCATTAATTACAATGATAGAAATTGAACATGGCATGAACTTTAATCAACTATTTAATGCCTGCAGCAGTCATCGGGATTTTCCTTTGATGCTGGTTCTAAAATACTGAATCTGTTTACTTTGTGTGCTAGTGAGAAGACATACATTACCTTTTTTTTTTTTTTGTCCAATTGGCAAAGGAAGAAGTTGCAACAGTTTGAGCAGGCCAGAAGCTGTTGTAGGACTTCAGGACATAACCTATTCTTTGCTAAAGTAAATATTACACTGTACTAATCTGTTCAGTTTCTCGCAACTCAGTAATTCCTGCAAATAATCTTATCTATTTCCAATTTTCTTGAATAGTAGGAGTTAGGTACCCACTTGATAGTTATCATTTAACAAATGATGCTCATTATGTCTGTTTCACCTTTAGCCTGAAAACCTAATGGTAAACGCATCAATGACTCCCTGTGAAGGCTAATTAGTATTTTTAGGTATAGTGGCCTTTAACTGGCCAATAAAGGTTTCTTTCTTACTGTAATATAAGCAAAATGAATTAGTTTTAATCTTTTTGGTGATAGGTAGAAATAAGTCCTGAGGGGAAAAAGGCGTTCTGTCTGACCCTACATGAAGAATCCTGTAGAGCTCATCTGTTGTTAAATAGCTATGATTTGAAGTTTATGCTGGGATTGGCAAACTGCACCAGAAATTATAATGTTTGCAGAGATAGGTTACACAGAGTTAGTAGATTATATAGCGCAGTAAGAGTAATCTTAATAATCTACGTATGCAAATCCAAAAATGTCCATGGTAAATCTACAGTTTTCCTACGATACTCAAAACCAAGCAGAGTAGATTGTAAAAACTTTTTACAGTGCTTAGATGTAAATTATAATCTCTGAATCAATTTGTTAAATGATACTTTTTTTGTAAATCTCAAGGCCATGCTGTTTAAATGTAATACTCTATCTCTGAGATACGTGCTTACTTAAAAGTCAGTTTTCATTTTGTTTCTAAAAGTCATTATTTAGCCCTGAAGGGAAGAGCTTTAAAATGCAATCTGTAACTGCTCAGAAGCCAGAAGGCAAAGAAAAAGAACTTGTCTTTATTCCCTTCCCTCCACCCCCCACCCCAAAGTCTTAATTTTAAATCGGTCCCCTTGTTTTGGGAGCCTTAGCTTATGGTTTTTGAGCAGCTGGCAATAATGCAAATTGTCTACCAAAAAAAACCCATTTGAATTCTGAACAATTTAAAGAGATCACTTTAATTGAAGAGGCAAAAGACTTGTTAAGCAAAGAAAATCCCTGGTTCTTTTAAGTTCTCCCAGCACTGCTGTTGAGTAATTAAAAGAAGGATCATGATGACCCTACATTAGGTCAAAATCCAGATGATTTTATGTAAAGGAAATGCTCAATTAGAGAGGTCTCAGAGCCCCAAATGTCTTGGATTCATAGTAGCGACTTATTAAGGGTAAGTGGTGCTGGCTGGTTTTGTATCCGTGACTAAAATCATTTATGTTGCTTTTTAGCATCCTTGCTTATGAAAACAAAGCATTTTAGAAATAAGATCTGTATTCATCACCGCTAATTTGCTGTCATTTCTGTGCTGCTTCTCCCTAAAGCCACACTGCATTTCCATCACAAACAGCTAAGTGTATGATCGCTATAATGCCTTTAATAGCCATATTGTAGGTAGAAATATTAACTTCTCAGGGACTAATAGGAAATATGAAAATGGAGTTAATGAGCTGAATGCCTATCTGCATGAAGGCTTACTTTGCAAACGGCACCCTAGAAAACTCTGATTGTAATATGCATGACCATTATGAATGTTACCAATATACAGCTACGAGAGCTCCCTTTACCCTGTATTATTAGGCTGCTGAATGTCAAAGTATGTTGGATAAGGAAAAATGAAGTTTCTTGCTGATTTGGATAGAGTGATTCTTTCTAACGGTGCTACCTTCCTAATTCCTGTGTTTATTCTTTGTAAAGTTCTGTCTGTAGGCTGGGTGAATCAGGGGATACTGGTGTAATGAGAAACAGTACCGTTCTTCTTAAGGAAGTGGTAAAGTCCCAAGGGGAGAAGTATTCTAGAAGCAAAAACTTTCCTTGCTGAAAACATCATGCATTTATTCTTCATTAGTTACAGATATCCATTTGGGTTGTTTTGTTGGTAACAGTATTTTACAGTTCATTAATTTTTGAACTTCATCTTTTTGCACACTGATGTTTCAGTCAGCATGGGCTGAATTAGAGACTATTTTTTTTTTTTTAAATGAAACTTCATAAGTTGATACTTGTTGTGCTGGGGTGTGTATGTCCACCACGTGACACCTGGATAATACATCTTTTATAAACTAAATTTTATTGTTTTCATGGAAGATAGCACTTTAAAACATTCTTCTACTTTGTTTCACTCATTAATATTTCATTAAGATTTGTTTTGTTGAAAAAAGATTCATAAATGCTTGACGCCTCAGAATACAACAGACTATTAGGAAAGATTTAGTGAGGCAGAGGATGAAACATAGGAATTAGGAGAAGCAACACCCAAAAGTTTTAATTTGAAAATTAAGTTTGGAATTATCTGAGCGTGATGGAAAATAGTTTTGAACTGTATGAAATGGTATTGAATAATAAAAGTTAAGTAAAAGCTAGCAATCCATTTCAGTAATTATGTAGACTGTCTTAATTTCTATTACATTTTTATTTTAACAAGTGTGTTATTAATTTATTTTGGTTATACCCTAATTAATAGACAGTACTGCTATTATGCAAATTTTGAGGTAAGCTTCCTTCTAAACTCAGCGTCGCTTAGTTTAAAATATCCAGACCAAAACGGAATCGCTGATGAGAGCTCTGCAGCGAGTACACAACAGTCTTTCCCTAAGCTGGAGCCTGTAATGCATGGCTAATTGTTTCCAAAGAAAATTCTTGACTTGTCCAGGCAGCTCCTGTCATGTGACAGTATATCTAAGGCCCGGGAGTAGGATCCAGTTAGGATAATTTAAGTTCAGGTAAGTAAAATAGGATTTTGTTGTTAGTTGTAGCTTTTATGGAGAAGGGAACCATTGACAAATGCTCGCTTTTGGAGGGCAGATAGTAGATTTTATAGTGTTTATTGAAACATGCGCTTCCCCCCTTCCCCTTGTTTTTAACTTCGTCATTGAAAGTTACATTGCCTCATGTTGAAAACTAGACTTGGTAGTTAGCTGAAGATTTTTTTCTGTTATAGTGTTTTAGGGTTGATTGTTTTTTTTTTTTTTACATCACATTTAGAAATCTTTCAAAAAGTCAGATTCCCTGATGCAATACAACTGATCTTCTTAGTGGCTCTACATTTAAACTGATTTTGTCGTACCAATATAATAAGTATCTCATTCATCCACTCTAAATGGTGATCTCTGATCCTTCTGTGCTTGCAACAGGCTTTCCAAGTTGTTAGGGTACGCAGCGTGCATACTTGGTAATACTGTCAATGGGCAGTTTGGTTCAGTGAGATAATAAGGAATGCAGAGTAGTTCCTGATCTGAAAAGTGTAACTCGGATTCTTGTTTCCGTAGAAGACTGAATATGGCAATCAGAATACGAAGCTAATTCCAAACATAAATTTTAAATAGAACAGTAAACTGCAAAACAGTGCCTAAATGTCGTGTGCTAAATTAGCCCTCTGTAATTCATGTTGCTTTAAAGGAGTTTGCAGAGAATTGCATCAGATCGTACGTGCTTAGGAAAAACCTGGTAAACGTACAAAGCAGTAATGGTAAATCAGTCACTGAAGGGATGTTATCTTTCAAGAAGGCAAACTTAAAAACCAATATTTTTGAACTATGTTATAAATCTATTTCAGGCAGAAAATGCGTAAGCAATAATTTAACCTAGAACTGGATATTAAGGAAGCTGCTATTTAGGGAGAGACTTGATGGTAATTTTGCCCGTTAGGCATCTCCTCTCATACGGAGTTTAGAAGATAGGGTTGCTGTGATTTCCACTGTTGTAACATTCCTCTTCAAATATTTGAAGTCCGGGTGAGAGACTGAAAGCTTAGAGGCCAGTACTGTGTTCACAGGGCACACGGCTTTGGGAGGAGAAGATAGGAAGAAAAGGACTTTTTTTAAGGCTGCACAATTGTATATATGCATATTTAAGAGTATTTAACCATGTCTGCTAAATTACTGAAGTTAATCTATTGTTGAATTATAGAGTATTATTTAATACATCAGCATTGTTTTTTCCTGACCTGACCCAGAATTGGAATGGATTCCAATATAAATTTTTTTAAAAGCATTTCTTAAGTTGTATGTATTATAAACTAATAAAATAATTGTTAACCTATCTACTCAGCCTTACCGTTTTTCATCTATCCAGTCTGTTGTGGGGACGGGGAGCTGGGGAGAGGAAGAAAAAGGAAAAAAAAACCAAACCCAGAAACTTCTGCCTTACCATACAATGGTCTCTTCAAATTTCCAGTTGATGCTTCTTGTATAAATTACAAAGAAAAAAAAAAAAAAAAGAGAAAATGGTTTGGGGTAATTTAGGTGACTCTAGGACTAGAGTTAGCAAATTTAGAGGCATTGCCTGCCTTAAGTGTTTCAAACTGGCTTTTCGTTAAGTCCACGTTTGGAGTTCTTTAAGCTTTTTCAAGCCCTAATGGTAGTAGGATTTATTAATGTATTACCGTTAGGGTTGAATAGTAGAGTCGAAGCTGTTTGTACGCTCTTTTTGTACACTAGCGCTCTCAAACAAGATATATTTTCCATCTAGTTAAGGCAGACACCATTTATTTGGAAAGGAATCGTTCCCATCTGTGTAATTCACGTGTTTGTAAGATGCGAGATGCTGGCTAACCCGAACCTTGGGGATGCAAAACGCATCCTGCGCTCTGCCGCGCTGCGGGGACGGTCTCCGTTCTCGTCAGCCGGCCGCTTTCCCTTGCCTAGAAACATTTTACAGCTCTCTGGTTGGAACGGAAAATTCTTAGCAGCCTTTTTATAACATGCGTGTGTATAATACATATATATATATGTGTGTGTGTGTGTTACCCGCGTCCCGACCGTGTGTGTGCCGGGGCGGGGAGGAGGGTGCTCCTCCTCGGCGGGGTGAAGCATTCCGGGTGTTGTAATTTGGGCTTGCAAAGCGGTATGATACAATGTTGCTGAGCAGAAAAGCGCACGATAGATTTAATGTAGCCAATTGTGTACTTTTGAAAAAAAGAGTAACTGTTCAGTGTGAGTTAATTTTGGATTTTTTCAGCATCTCGCTTTTAGGCTTTGTGCTGCATTCTTCTAGACAAATGCGTATTCCATGTGGGCCACTGTTCTGCTAAATGCTCTCAGTTCTCCTTTTGCAATCAAGATTATGTTGCTAAGGAGATTTTGCTTTTATTGGTGCCATTGATTTGTGTTAATACGTTTTGAATACCTCTCGGTATTCTTCCGTAGACAAGGCCAAAAGAAAAACTTCCCTGAGTTTCCCGATTTACATTACAAATGGAGCGGTGGTGTAATGAAGCCGATATAAAGTGGGCAGTTGAAAGGGAACTAAAGAAGGGCACTCAAGTGAGAAATGAAGAAATGTGCCGAGAGCGGTCTGCGGGCCGCCTTCGGCCCAGCTGCGGGAGCGGGCCCGGGCCGGCGTGGGGACAGTGGGGACAGCGGGGACAGCCCGCGCCTCCGTCCGCCCGGACCACCCACTCGCTGTGGCTCGGCTCCGCGGATTACCCCTTTCTGCCCAGGAGGAAGAGGAGGGAAAGCTCCGCCGAGCTGCAGAAACCTGGCCTCAGCCTCCACAGCGATGACCTGGGCACCTGTGCCGCCCCCGGGGCTCATCGCCGGCCATCCCCGTGCCTCCGGGCAGGGACCCCTTCCACAGCACCCCGGGATGTCACACGGGGTGATTTGCTCTATGGATGCACCGCCGTGGCCAGGCTGTGTCGAGAGCCCGTGCTCGGCTGCTCCAGCTTTGTGGTGCCCTTGAGGAAGGGGTGGTGGGGCTGCCCGGGCACTGCCTGGTCCCCTCAAGTCTGCCCGCATGGTAAAAAACAAGCAAACAGCCACCCCTCTACCCTCACCAAGCAAAAAAGAAAATAACGATGCTTTAAAATAAAAAAAATGATTAAAAAGAACCACAAGCCTTTCAACCTTGTGCTCATAGACAAGCCCTGGGAGGGCACCAGGCCTCCTGCCCTCATGTATGTGGGCAAGGACGTCCCTTGGCTGCTCTCGCTCTTCCAGGTTACACGGACGAGCCTCCTGAAAGACACAAAGACCTCGTAGGTTTTTCTTTATATGAGAAGATTATTCAAAGAGCGTTCACGCCAAAAAGCCAAAGAGCGTTCCCGTCTTCCAGGATTTGCCGTCACGGAACTCTGCCTGCGGTGAGCTGAGCCCCTGCCACCTGCTTGACGTCGGGAGGGCACCGAGAAGGCCTGCGTCTGTATCTGCGACCAAGGTAAAGGGGCCCTTGCCGAGCGATGTCTGTGCTTGCAAAGCACCGTGGTGGCTGCAGTGCAGATATTCAGAGGTGAGGACTGCTGTTACACAGCCCCCGGTGTCACAGGGGAGCGGTGTGAGCCCCGTGCCGTGCACCAGTGAACCAGCTGGGACAGCTTCAGGCACGTCGTCTAGGTTTTGGCTTTCCCCTGGTATGGGGAGGTGACCCAAAAGCCGCAGTATCGCCTGACTTCTGATCCAAAGGAGCAAATCTTTTGCACTGAGACCGGCACTCCGCTTTATTTTGTATATTGCTTGCTGCGAAAATGTCCCATTGCATTTCTGTAGGCTTGGCTTGCTCCCTCACGTTGCTCCATGTTGTTCAAGCCAGAGGTCTTTGTTCTTACACTGTTGATCATGTTATATATAGCGTAAACTTTCCTTCTTGCGCCCTCGCTCTCTGCGGTATTAAGTCCCTGCAGGTAGGATGGGATCTCAGCCTTGCTGAGTAGATGGGAGGAGTAGAAAAGCTCAGCCTCTTTACTCGTTGTCTACGTGACCTTTTGAGGATTCCAGGTATTAAGTGACCTATTCCTATTTGTGTGCCTTTGAAGATCTGGATCTTGAGTAGTTACTTAATAAAATAAGAGAGAAATGCGTAAGGATAGCTCTTCTATCCAAATTACACAAAGCTCGTTTCGCAGCGGGTCTTACTCAGGATTTTGTGCTATTCTGTATTAACTTCACAGTTCTAAGCAAAATCCTTCCTTGTGTTTCAAGAGCGTGTGCCCAAACACATTATCTTTAATATGCTTTTTCATACCTTTTCCAACACGCTCTATGGAAAGGTCCTGTTTTTATATGAGATAATGAGTTTTGAGGTTAATGAGGATAGGGCCCAGAATTCCTACTGTATTGTGTGCCATTGAGTATACAGTAGAAATAAATTAAGAGAGGCAGACAGTGTTTTAAAATCCTCTTTCATTTAGGCATTTTGTTTAGCATTCAGAACACAGCCACATTACATGATTAGCTGATTTTAATGAGTGTCCTCTAATCAGTTAAATGAAAGTGTGTGGAAAACCTAAAAAGATTACTTTATATTTGCGGAGACAGTCTGTTTACATTGTTATACCTCAGCTAAGAGGATACTTGGCATGTACGATGCATCTAAGAGAAAAATGTGGAAGGCCAAAGAAACCTTAAAGACAATTGGATCCAGCCCATTCTCCTGCTCCCCACAATGCAAGCTCTGATGACTTAGTATTTTAATTAATGTCAACCCTTACCATCAGTGCTCATGGGAACAATCATTAAACCAACACAAAAACATTTTAAATGGCTGGCAACCTACCAGATACTGAGCTAAGCATTCCCATGGTAGAGTGGATGGTTTCATAGCCAATTCTGCACTGGATTAAATACGTTTTCTAATAGTACTGGCTGGAAAGGCTATTATTTTCATACTAAACAATGCAGTATGGTTTCTAAGTTCTTCTATTTTAAAATGTTTTTATATTTGCTTCCCAACACTAGTATCAATGTTACTTATATGGATGTGGTTGAATTTTACTCTTTGTTGTTACTAAAACTTGTTTTTCTTTTTCCTCCTTTCCCCCCCACCTTTTTTGGTTTCCTTGCTGCTAAACCAAAACCATATTTTTCTTTTTTTTTTTCTCTCAGATAATTCACATGATCAGACACAGCCTAAACCAACAATCGGTTTCCTATGTAGATCTAAAAATTGCTGGCTGAGTGAATTTTGAAATTGGACCACTTATATATTTTTGGGTTTGTATTTATGACGGTAGGAACTGGGTGGTGTCTCTGACCACCTGGTAGGTATTCTGCTGTCCTCACCGCTGCAATATTTGCTTGCCAAGTGTACTAACTAGCCTGATCTTTCTTATTCCTCGAAGGCCTTTTTTTTTTTTTTTTCCTTTTCCCTCCTCCCATCTTCTGTGTTTGCTGTTTGCTCAAATTGTTTAAACATGGAGCTCAATGACAGGCTATTAGCGCTGACTGGAGCCACACATAATGTGGCCACATGTTGTGTAAGCTTCACAACTTGTCTGCTAATTCGCCTCAGGCCTGACCTGAAATACCCTTGCTATTCTAGCTCTTAGCCCTTCCCCAGCAGAGACAGACACTGGCGCTAACTCCGATGACAGATCGGTGAGGTCTGTGATTTGGGGCCGAATCCTGCCTCGTTTTCTGCCGGAGGTAGTGCCATGGCAGTTGGTGAATCTGCTTGCGGAGGAGAAGAGGACTGAGCCAGCTGTGTTGTTATGGATGGGGATGAGGGTGAGAGCTCTTCCCTCCTCTGGTGCGACCTGTTGGGAGCGAGAACCAGTGGTTGCAGTGTATCTGGCAGGCAGCACCAGAGGCGCTGCTCTCCTCTGCCCATGGCTGTGCGAATCCAATCGGCGGGAAAATATGTTTTCCGTAGAAAGTCCCCAAGCTATGAGGAAGGAAGATGGCAGGGGAAGCCCAGGCTGGCAAGCGGGGAGAGCATTCTCCGTTTCATTCTTGTCATTGGGATCTCTGATGCTGCTGTGATGGGTATGGAAAAGAGGGAGATTTTGGTCAAGTGGGGAAAAAAATCCCAAGGCAACCCATTTAGGAAGATGATGAGGGTAATGAAATACACAGTGAGGAGCTCCAAGAATTTATTCATTAGAAGAGGTGCTTGTTGGACAGAAAATACGTGAACCTGGAATGATCCGAGCAGTGAAAAGTCAAAAGATCAATGCAGATGTGTAGCACTGGTATCCAAAATAGAAATTAGTTGGAGAAATGGATTTCAGATGATGAGGTAGATTGATTAGGAAGAAGGGTGCATGGCTGATTAGGCTGTAGGATTGATGGATTGATATGGCTGATCAGAGGACAGAAATAAATAAAGGAAACCTTAAAAAGGCCACGGAAACCCCAGCAACAGTGTATAAATGGTGTTTAAAAAGTCTGTAAAGCCAAGAACAGATGAGAAAAGGGGAAGAAGAAAGTTTTGGGAGGGTGGAATTTAGGAGAACATGGAAAAGTAAAGTTAGGTGAAAATTAGTGAATTCTGAGCAAGGGAAGACAAATGGCACAGAAAGAAAAAGTAAAACAGGACATTCCAAAGACCAGGAGGGAGAGGATTTACAGGTGAAAAGGTGAGATTTACGTGAATTAAAACCATGGGGGGAAAAAATGAGGTGGTCACAGAGAAAAGGGGGAAAAAAAGGAGCAGGAGGAGTAAACGCAAAATGTACAGTCTACGTACAGTCTCTTCAGGAATACCTTTAAACCTCCTAAAATGTGGACAGCTTTGGAAACGGCAAACCCCATGATCACCGGCTCTGTTTCAGTGTATTCATCTTCATCCTATAGGATGAAAAATCGGGAAGGTCCTTACCGTTCCCGTTCAGTGATGCACTTTCACACTGATGTGGTTTTTAAGTTACAGGAAGAACTCCTGCCCCATTTTATTCATCTTTCTGCATCCTGTCACCCTGAAATGCTTCCAATATTCAGTCCCCCATCTATCCCAGAGATTGAGACCCATGACATGTTCTTCAGCTGTGTTTTCAGACCCTTGTCAAGCTTTTCTTCATTCAGAAGCTGAATTCCCTGACACGGGGAGATGAGAGTAGCAGGGGAGGCTGCATTTTATCCTTAATAAGCTGCTGCAAACATCTTTACCCGTTAAACTGTGATTTTTTTTTTTTAATTTTTTTTTTTTTCCTGCCCAGGAAGATGAAGGGTTGTTTTCAAAAGCACTGTAATGATCTATGGTTTTTTTTTTTTTTCTTCAGTTCAGTTTATGACCCATATTACAAATGTAGGCTGTAAAGCCTTCAGTTGCTACAATGTCCAGAAAGTCTCTGGCAAAGTCATCATCTGTTTCATAAAGGTGAAATTTGCTGCAGACAGATGAATAGAGTTTCCCTAGCTGAGGCATATAATTAGACCAACAGGATTTTCATGCAAATTCCTCCCCTAGGAATAATGAACAAATATACAGAATTTAGCATGCCATGCCAGACCACGGGCTAAGGACAGATCTTCAAAGGGTCTATAAAAAAATTGAAGCCAGGCAGCTAAAAACAATTTAAAGTTGATGTAACCCAGTCTGTGGCAAAGATCTTGCCTTTTCTTGGAATATATTTGTGAAGCGTGCGGTGCTCGAATTTACATAGCAAATAGGTGTTCTTATTTATATAGTAAAGCTTAAAAATTCAAATTAGGATAGTAAGCTTGTTTTCCTGTGTGCTGTGCAAATATGTGTGGTGGAGATGGATTTTGTTTCAAAGAATGTGCAAGTAGTTAAACAGGAGAGGCAACCAGAAAAGCCAAATACAAGCAAAATATCTCGTTAGTTCCCTAAGAAATAATGGTGCTTCTTCATCATTTCCCCCTACTCACTTCAACCGTGCCAAAGCTAGCCCTGCCTGTCACTGCTAATGCATACCAAGCATCCTCTGTCCCCCCCTCCCCAGCAAGGATTTAGTTAGGGGGGGTGCGGGGGGAGGTGTGTGTTAATCAACAGGAGTCTTCTGTGGGGTTGTGGTTTTTTTTTTTTCTTTCCTTCTGAGAAGGGATTGTCTTTCTCAGGTCTGGTATGAATAAAAAGAAAGAGTAAAACCAGCATAGCTGACACAAAAACCTCAAGACAATTTGGTTTTTCCCAAAATAGAAGGCATCTCACCCCTGAAAAGTTTTGCTTCTGTCTCGCAGCGTATAGCTGTCTTGCTTTTTCCCCATTCAGGTTAGTTGAATGTTAAAACTGATTTTCAAAGATTCTTTTTCTTTCACCCTAGCCAGCAGAGAACTGACTCAGCATCCCAACAACAATGCATTTAGAGCAGGCATTAGTTTTGAAAATGTTGTTTCAACTCTGTGAGAGACCATGGCAACAAAGATAGGATGAAGACCTTTGAAGAAACCTTTGAATACTGTTTAGAAGAAGGAGAATGGATAGGAAAACAGAGGGAAAGAGAGTAGGATTCATTTGCTGCTTAGTGATGCTACCATTTTAAGGGGCAGCACTAATTCCTATAATAGATTTCACTCCTGGGCGAAGAATGCTACCGAAAAGCCGCGAATGAGTGCCACTTCCCATTGAGATAATGTCTAGGGTTGTACGGAGGGTTTTTTCCCCCCGTGTTTGTTTTGACAAGTAGATTCTTTTGCTTTATCTCTCTTAAACAAGAGAAGTTTTAAGGCTTAAAGATTTGAGCCCTCTGAGAAATCAAAACTTCAGTCTTTGAGATTGCGCTAAGTATATTTACTCAAGATTTATGACAAATCCCACAGAAGTACGGAGAATGCTTAATACAATTCAAATAGGCTGGAACTTACCATCTAAATAAGGACTAATCTACTGCCTGCCTGTGCTTCCCTAGGAAGAGACACCACCACTCCCAGTGTAAAACAAAAGAGGACTTTAGGGAAATAGAAAGTCTGAAAATCCTCGTAGTCTATTCATGGGTTGTCTCCTTTTAACTGACATTTCAAAAGTTATGCCCGCTCATGACAAATGCACTTCTCAGGTTTTGCAAGTTTCATTCTTTTTATGATTTTCAGTCTGTGCTAAGAAAATCCTATAATACTTTATCTCGTGCTAGCTATAAACATGGAAGAATTTTGATCAAAGGCGACTATTTTAACAGCTGTCTTCCAAGGCAACATGTGCAGCTCTCTTGGCAGCTTCAGCGAGTGAGGTTTGAAGAAAACAGAAGTCTTTGCAAAGTCTTTGCAAAGTCTTTGCATGTTTGAGGTGTCAAAAATATTGAATATATTGCCTTTGCTTAGTGCTTTCTGGGATCTCAAAGACATGGTCAGGCAATAAAAATGCCCTGCAGCAGGAACCCTTAATTTAGTTCAAAGACATTGGAATGATTGCTTTTGTGTTTTTAGGGTTGTTGTTTTTTTTTTTTTTCCTTCCAGCATTCATAATCTGCCTTATCCAGCCATTTGTCAGAAATAGAATTTTATTTTCTTGGATAAATATGGTCTGGGATTAGTTACAGGAGGAAAGGAGGGACCGTTGCTCTTTTTGCCAGAGCAGAGAAGAGGGACTCCCCTCCCATTACCTTTTCACAGCCAGGGAAATGAACACTTCCATTATGCTGGACAATGAGGAGCAGAAGTAGCAGGTGGTGACTGCTACTAATCAGGAAGTTAAGTAATAGCCGTACTTGAGCACTTTCTAAAGGATTACTGTTTATGGGAAGATTTGTCCCCTATCTGGGCACCGTTGGAAAGAAAACAGAGTGCGAAAGATGAAAAGGTGCCTATTAGTTACAGATTTTGTATCACCTCCCTAGCTCCACACACGGCCTGCTGCCCTCCCTTTGCTGCCCCAACCTGTTCAAATGACTCCAGCAGACAACTGGTAAACCCATAAGAATAGATCCTTTAGTTAATCCCATCCCTGCTCCTACTCTCCTGCTTAGAAAAAGGCCGGTCTTTGCCTCAGCACACCGGCTGGTGCCCCTGCGAGCTGTTGCTTGGCTGACCAAAAGGAGCATTGATTCTTCTGGGGTAGACTTGTAAATGTGAGTTCTCTGCCTGTAACGGCACTGCTTGGGAGGGAAGGGAAAGGAAGCCATTGTGTCTGGTTTTACTCTGGGAATTACAGAATCACAGTATGGTCAGGGTTGGAAGGGACCTCTGGAGATCATCCAGTCCAACCCCCCTGCCACAGCAGGGACACCTACAGCAGTGGCACAGGACGGCGTCCAGGCGGGTTTGGGATGTCTCCAGAGTGGGAGACTCCACCACCTCTCTGGGCAGCTGTGCCACTGCTCTGCCACCCTCAGAGTAAAGAAGTTCCTCCTCATGTTAAGATGGAACTTCCTGTGCTCCAGTTTGTGCCCGGTACCTCTTGTCCTATCACTGGGCACCACTGTAAAAAGACTCTTCTCATCTACCTGGCACCCTCCCCTTAAGTATTTATAAGTATTGATAAGATCCCCCGCAGTCTTTATACGTTACTTATACGTTATCCGATAGATGCCAATAAAGAGGCCTAGATTTGCTGAAGAGATGTAACCATACATACCAAACCCTTCTTCGTAAGGTACCACAATGTTAAGTCTCCATCACGAAAAGAATCACAGAATGGTTTGGATTGGAAAGGACCTCTAAAGACCCTCTAGTCCAACCCCCTCCTCCCCCACCATGGGCGGGGACTTCTTCCACTAGACCAGGTTGCTCAAAGCTCCATCCAACCTGACCTTGAATGTTGCCAGGGATGGGGCATCCACAACTTCTCTGGGGAACCTGGGCCAGTGTTTCACCGCTGTCATCATAAAAAAATTTCTTCCTTATATCCAGTCTAAATCTACCCTGTTTCAGGCTGGTCCCACTGATTGCCAAATCTTGTTGACTTCATTGTTGAAGGCAGGAGTAGTTTTCCAAATCCTCAGGTAGGTCACGGTTTGAGTGACACTGTTACAAACCCTTAGTTTTTCCGTCTTTCTCACTTTTCTCTGGTCTTGAGTCAGAAAACAATGACGTGTCACCCAGACACACAGATGCACAGGTAGATGAAATCTGATCTTCAAATCCAAGTCCCAGAACTGCAGAAGTCATGAGCCTCATCAGACTCACAGCCATCAACATCTCACAGCCATCCCTTGGGAGCCGGGGGGCATTAGGAGCCCAGGTACTTTGCTGAGCCAGGAGCCAGCAGCTGTGCTGTTACGTGCACCGCTTTTTGTGCAGGGAGAAGAGTACACGACAGAAGCAAAGTGATACAACACTGCCCCACATCTTGCCGAGGAGAGGCCAGCTTGCATAGATTTTGTATGCCGCCTTGAGTTTGTCCACAGGTCAAAGCTACGTCAACAGTGTCTTGTAGGCTTTTTTTTTGTTTGTTTGTTTAGACTATGCTACGTGGAACTGACATTTTTTAATTCTTGGATCAGTATGGGGCATGTCATTCCTTCATGCTATGAACTGCAGTTTTTCAGGTCACCCTCTGGACTAATGCAATTAATACAAATTAGCTATGACTCCCTGGACCTTGCTGTGCTGCCAGCGTGTCCTGGAAGCATAAAAGGATATCGTAAAGATCACCGAGTACAGAGCCCTCTGAATTTGCCACAACTGCTCCAGGACAAAACCTTCTTTTAAATACCATTTACCCCAGCCATTTCAGTACCACTGTTTGCTTTCTTATCTGTTGACATGGTGGCTTAGCTTCCTCAGAACATTTTTGTCTGAAAGATCATTATTTTCTTTTCCAAGCGCCCCATGAACAGACCGATTGTACTTCATCAATTTTAAATTTTGACCGTCTGCCAATTGCTTTCAAATCTAAAGCCAATCAAAATTTAAGGAGATTCAGAAAACAGGGAAAGAGGAGCACATCCACTTCAAAAAGGTTACCCAACTGTTTGTTGTTGTTGTTTCATTTTGTCTCAGGCTTTATAATGATGGCTTTCAGCATCTTGGCTCTGTTTATGTGTCCTTGTTTAAAAGTCCGGGCTGTGCCCACCCTTCCCCAGGGTTCAGGCACACAAGCGGGCTGCTGTGCGGTTCGTCATTCGCATTCGAGCCTCTGCTGACTCCAGAGTCCGGCCTGATGAGTCATTGCCAAGAAAGATGCCTTCTGCATTTATGCAGAGGGACTTCACTTTCACAGCTGCTGATTAGCGTGAATAATGTGGCTTGGAAACACCATATAATGTCTGAGGGTTTTTACGGGCATCTAATTTTGCTTGTTTTAACAGAATACAGATAAGCCTGATAGTTGGTTACAGATATTTTATGAGTAAGACTCTAACCTAGCTGCATGTCAGGGAACTAGTAAATGCCGTTAGTACCTAGAATAACTAAGACCCAGCGCTACTTAGCTTCCCAGGATGGAAATAATTCATGCTATAGCACCTCTGACACCAGTATGATCCCAGAAAGATGAATTCGCTGAAGTTTTCTTCTAAAAATTTGGAACTTCAACAGAAATCATAAGAAACGATGTAAAAGCCTGCTGCTGTATCTCGGGTTTTCAGGCTGTGCTGCTTTACTGACCGCAGGGTCTATATCTTCCGAGGCCATCACCTGCATGAGCAGATCTGCCCACCTCCACGGTCATCAGAAAACCTTGTACCAGTAGGAGGTGGGGGCAGATGGCTTCCCGCTTTACGGTGACAACCCGATTTCTCTGCTCTCCCATATTCACATCCTACTGGGAACTTGAAAAATGAGTGCTTCGCTGCAATGACTTGTCGTTGTTTTTCATTATCCAAGCTAAGACAAAAACGCTTCATGCGGATAGCTTTGATTTTTTCAAAGCTGCTAGTCTTTGTACTTGTGATTGCTTTGTTCCATACCAAGCATTTCAGTGCTGTTCACTTGAGACTGAAAACTTTTGAAAAATACTGGTTTTTGAAAGTTTAAAGAGTTACTTTCCTCCTCCTATCAACAATAGGAACTGTTTGGAAGGTATTTTGGCTGTAGAGGAAAAAACCAAACAGTAAAATGGAGTTGCTGCCTATGTAAGTGTAAGACAGGCTTTTGCCATATTCTTCATGCTAAATAAAAGAGTTTGGCAACCGACAAAATACATTACTAGCAGTTTAGTAACGAACAGTACTGGTAATGAATGCTACCATTACTACGGTAGTCGAAGGTGACAACGCACACTTATGGGGTTCCTTTTTGGGGCCATAGGAAATGAAAAGTAATTGAGGCAAATGGGTTCACTCTGTGTTCCGTGTGCTTGGGTAGTGGCAAGGGAAAAGGAGCGCTAGGAGACAGTCTCACCTCTGATAAGTCAGGTTTTGTACACAGAAGGCGGGCATGCACGCTGAGAGACTGGAATCAAAGTGGGAAACTACTTTTCAGAAATCAGCTTAAGCCATAAGACTGCATCTGTGTCCCCTGGGGGAGGACAGAAGAGCCGCATCCCACTGCTTTTCTTCTGCCAAACTTGAAATGAGAAACGTTGCCCAGGTGCCAGTGTCTAGAGGAGGATTTTCACGCTGCGAATCTCAGCCTCGCAGAGAGGAGATGAACTCAAGCGGCAAGGAAGAGCCTATGTCTCAGAGAGGGCTGAATTGCAACCAGACTTCTCTCTCTGGTGTTTCCAGGGTGTTGTCTTCAGCTTCGCCCTGGTCAGTGTGCTGGCAGTTGCCAGTCCCATTCAGGTACTCCTAACTCTCCCTTTACAGCGCGTTACATTATTTTCTGCAGGAACTATGGTGTCTAACTCAGGAATTTAACTCTGGAAAACATAAGCTGAAAGTTATGAGTGGCAATGAAGACTATAATAACCCTTGTGGTTCAGGCTATAAGCCAAGGTAGATCTGCTGTGACTGTACATGGTATCTCCTAAGTAAGTGTTTCTATATTTAAATTGATAGTTTGTGGGATGCTGTTTTGACGTGCTAAGGTGAAAAGATGACTGAAGTTGTAAAGTGTTGATGATAGTGATTTATATAGGTCTAAAAAACACCCAGTAGGAGGCATTTTTTTTTCATAACATTCATAGACTTCTACTGAGGGTAGAGAAGGCTTTCTTTCTCTTCGTGAAGCTTTGCGTGATGTGAACAGATTTTGAATAGACAGGTCAGATTCCTGGAGGAGTAGAAAGTTTAGGTTTGTTTTCTTTGGGAGTGTCAGTTTTAGCCTGCCTCCGACAGAAAACAACCGGATTGTCTGGGCTCTTGTTCACTTATTTCACTGCTGGGGTTCTGTGCTCTTGCCCTCCCAGGAGAGCTCTTGCGTTCCCTTCCCTGTTGCTGTCTCTCAGGCTGTTGACAGCATCATTAAGCACAATAACAGGGTTTAGAAAAAATAGCGGTGAAGTACCAATTGCAGCAAAAATCAGATATGAATCTGTAATGTTCCAAGTACGGCAGGGTTCTTGTCTAACTGCATTGCCAAGCTAACCAATAAGATATAGCTTTTATGTTTTAAATGCAGGGCTACTTTTAATTAATATTCAGTATATCCTTGTTAAATGATGTTTTGCAATACTGTCTGGGAAAGTATCTGCCCTCTAAAGTAATTTTATAAACATGTTAGCAGTAACTATGTGAGAAATCTTAGCATGCTTTTACTTTTGTGTGAAGTACAAAATATACTTTTAGATGTGGTTATGAGTATGGCATATCTGATGGTGATGTACAATGAGGCAAGCTCTCATTAGTATCCACACATAAAGAAAAAAATGTGTGAATCCTACACCTACAACCTTAATTGAAGTTAAAGGTTGCTAGCCTGTGTGGACCACCAGTATCATCTAAAGAAGAGAAAAGAAACAAATGTTTAAGCCATTGAGCATCCCACCCACGCTTCCACTCATTAGTTCCACTCAGCCTGTACTAACACTGCAGTTGTGCATCAGTAGTGCGCTACGACCATCTGGCTAACCCCAGAAAGACATGTGGGCAGCTTATCTTCAAAGATGAATACCGGCTTTTAGCAACAGCGCTAACAGCTGTATCGAGCCAAAGAATGGAAAATAGATCTCCTAAGTTCATCTTCCTCCATAAAGGACCGAATGACCCGGGTTTGACAGTACCGTTTTAAATGAAGACACTCGGTCCGATTTGCGTGTACTTCCCTGTCTCTTTGTAAAATGTGCTATAGAGCTGATAATAGTTAAAAAGCATCAGTTATGGCATAGTTCTATAGGTATATTAGCAGAGGGATATTCTTTCCTTGCCTAGTGGAAATGAGGAATACTCTATGGAGATAAGAGATGGGAAATTTACCCGTAACAGTTCATATGATCTTCAGCTTTCTCTTCCTAGTAAGCACTACATAATTACTGTGAGCTGTTCGAAACTCTTTTTGGGGATGTCTCCTTTATCTCTTGCGAGTGTACCTCTACAACATTTTAGAAAATAGTTTTGGACAGAGATGTAGAATAATTTTATTTCAAATCAGGGCCGCGTATCCCATCCAGCAATGAGAAGTGTTGCATTGCTTCCTGGATTGCTCAGTGTCTTCAGCTCCTGCTTACCTGTTGTGAAACTAATGTGTTCCAGAAAGGATAGAGTTACTCGAGCATCTGAATTCCTACAGGGAGCATGAGGGCAAAGTACTTTTTAATCGTTTCGACTCTACAAATGATGCAAAACCAAGTACATGGAGGAAAGACTTACAGGTTGGGAAGCGTACTACTCCATTCATCACCCTAAGAATGAATCGTGACTCATGCCTACAAACTGAGATTTGATTCTTTCTGTCTCCTGGCCATGGTATTATTTTACCCCCATTCATTTTATGTGAAACAGGAAATGACTTGTCTTCTCCCTTAAGAGAGCACCTTCATGTCATCTGCTTTGTTAAATGATTCCATAAGATTATGAAAGTGCAGCCACAATAAAGATGCTGCGTGCATACTTTACCACTAGCAAAGAATAAGGGTCGTACAGAATAGTCCGCAAAATAAAAGGAAAAATGCTTCTTACTTTTTAAAGGGTAACCCTGCTGTTATCTGCACATATATGACTGTGGTGTCATATGATCCTGAATAGATTGTAGTGCTGTGAGCTTGCAGTGGTTTTACAATTACATGGTCAGCCACCCTACAGAAGTATACATGTATAAATGTTCTTTGTACAAATGATATTTCCAGTGACAAACTTGCAAATAGGTCACTATACAGGCAAGGTCACTCCCTGCACATAACCAAGAAACAGAAGAAGATGATGATGAACATTCATAGTACTTTGCTAAGTGACTCTTTTCATCTCAACCCATGCCCTTTCTTCTAAGCTCCATTATTAGCCGTACACACGGCAACTAGAGATATACGACTGTGTGTGGGGAAGATAAAGGGCAGGTAGAAAAAATTCCTCTGATCTTTTCTTATCCCCCCCATCTGCAGGGTGCCCTGGAAGAAGCAGATGGAATAAACAAAAATTCGCAGATTCGCCTCCAGACTGGCTTTCCGCTGTCATGACTATCACCAGGCTCTTGCTGGTTTTTCGCAAAGAAACCATGGCTAACTCACACATCCAATTCAGTATCTTCTGCTGTGATAACACACTTTTTTTTTTTTTTAAACTGAGGAAACTCTCCCCTGACCCTCTAGTTAGACAGTTTGTACAACTATCACACAGCCTTTTAACTCTACACCTTCCTCCAGCATCGCTTGTTCTTCCCCCCAACCCCACTTCACTGTACAAAACCCTAAGATCCTCCTTCTCCTTGTTTGCTTTCTGAAGATGAATCGGGAACTGAACCCAGCTGCTTCTTGTTTCTGAGGTAATTGCCGGCATTTCTACAGCTGCTTCAGGGATGGGCTGAGGTTTTAAATGGCTGGTGGCAGGGGTGGTTTTGCTTTCTCCCCCTGTGTTTGGTTTCTGATCTGGTACACTGACACCGACTGGCAAAGGAATGAGCGTCTCACCGATGTTGGTGATGTGAAAATAGCTTGGTCCTAAGCACCGCTTCTTTTTCCGAAAGCAGGAAGGGATTCATCACCTCTGCAGCAGAAAAGGTACAGGTTAAGGGCTGGGTGTGTATGTTAACTTGTAATCAGGCGCACATGGCACATTCATTTAGGAGGTGAACTTGCAAACGTTTTTATTACTTCAACTTGCTTTAGCAAGCTTCTGCTTACAGCTGAAGTCTACCTGAATAAAACTGGAAGAGTTGCTGCCTGATTATCGATATATTTTATGTGGTTTAAGTTGTGTAAAATGCGAGTTGAAAGAGCTACATTGAAACTGCAGAGCCAAGCAGTCAGAAGATTGACTCAAAATTGCCTGTATGGCTGTAATTTATCTTCTAAGTGCATACTTGCTGTGGCGCTCTCTAGTGATTTATGATTGCATACTGTTTATTTTCTACTCCATCCTTGCTCGGAATACTTTTAAAAAATACTTTAAGCTGTTTAGTGTGAAATCTTGTTTCATGTCAGGACTTTAGAGACAAAGTCCAGTGTTGCCAGCAGTACTCGGTAGCTTTGACTATAAGACTATCTTTGCTCCTGCACTTATCTCACAACAGCAGCTTTTAGCGTGGGGTTCTGCTGCACTGCCAGAGAGCGCATCCCATGCGCTGGAGGAGGGCCAGGATCCTGTGGATTAAAAATCAAGACTGTAAATACAGATTGAATGCAATGAGCGCATTAAAGCTTCTAAATGATTCCGTATGAGAAATGGCATGTGCTCTGCTGATTTAGAGTATGGACGAATCTGTTGTATGGCTCTCTGTCCTTGCTCGGTGGAAGTCTTGGCCAGGATGCGGGATGCTGCAGAGCTGGTTATGTGAAGAATCTTTGCTTACCCAGAACTGCACGTACATCTGCAGCGGCAGCTGCTGTCATTGTTCGGCTTTGTAAAAATAAAGATAGGTTAACATTCATCTGTAGACAGGCTCCCCAGCTCTCCCCGAGTCCTTCATTCTCGAAGCCTAGATGCCAGGGAGGCTGTTGTGTAAGAGCCACAGGCAGGTCTTTTAGGGGCTCACAAGGTGCAGTTAGGGTGCAGTTACACCCGCATGCCCTCTGAATCGACAAAACTGCGGGCCTGCCCTCTTGCGGGGTCAGGCTGGTGTCTGCCTGCCTTGGGGATGGGAAGGGAAGAGGGAGAACTGCAAAGAGCGATGCTCCCATGGTTCACTGCTCTGACGCAGGGGAGAATTAGCTGCGCGCCTTTGATATTTGACTTCTGGTTTTCTTCTGTCCTTATTACCTTTTTTTTATTTTTTAAAGTAGGGCGCATTTGATTGTAGGAGTTAACTGTTCTTAAGGGCATGGTGTTTGGGTGAATAGAGCAGAGCTAAGCGTGCCCTGAGAAATGGCTTTGGTTTGGGGGAGTTACTGAATACCAAAATAAAGAACTGCCACGGGCAGTTTTGCCGAAGACCCGTATGCCATGCTCAGTCATGAATACAAAGGATCAGAGGAAACCAGAAAGGTGCACTAAAGACCTGGTTGCCTCCTTTCATGTGTTGACTGAAAGGTGTTTGATACAGTCAGCTTTTATGGCATTGGCAGTATGGAGATGGCCATGGGTTCAAGTACCACAACAGGGTCAGCTGACTGCGAATTCCACCAGTTTGAAAAATTAAGCCTGAAAGTGAAGTGCAGCAAGTTTATTGAGAAATTCTGATAAGGGAAGAAAGATAATTTTTTTTTTTTTTCTTTTAAAATACCCATCTCTTGTCTTGTGGTCTTCCCCCCTGCCCCTAAAACCTCTGTGTATTGGTTTTTCTACTTTGGAAAACAGAAGGGCAAAATGCATGTTCATACAGGAAGTCACAAGGTAAGTTACATATAAGTATTTTATCTTAAATACTGAATAGTAAGAAATACTTCTACTGACTGTAAGTGATTACTGCCAGTCTTCCATGCATGGACTTGTATGGCCTTAGAAAGGAATATTTTCTGCAGATTCCTTAATTCTTAGTGGTTTTTGACTGTGTAATTTTTGTCTTCTGTTGACACAAAATTGGTATTGAACTCCTGACACTTGTTGCACTGATTTATTGGTACCTTTTCATTCTAGAAACTTTTGCAGGAGCAGCACTTTTGTAAGCTGAAGCATTTCTGGAAATGATAGCAACTATCCGATTTTGTACACTGGTCCAGAAATGGTCTGACTGGCGGTGTGGGCAGGTGCCTTACCCTCCTATATTAGAGGAAAATAAGGAGCATGTACAGACTGGTTTTAGGATGGCATCTTTTTAACTTTTGCATCCCTGAGAGTATGTTTTATTTTTCCCCAATAATTGTGAACATAGTCTGGTAGCATCTTTGCTCTCTATCTGTGGACTCACTGCTTTGTGATCCTTTAAAAGATAATGGAAAAATAATTCTCTAGTAGGTAAATGGGTGTTTTCTATGAAGTAAATCTACGAAAGAACCACTTTCAATTCTGGATCATTTAAACATAACTTGGTCATTTATATATTTAAGTTGGTGCAAACCAATGGAAATTTCACTGCAGTATATATATATGTATCTAGGTCACAACACAATTTAGCACCCAAGTTTCTCTTCTAGTTGATTATTTTTAAAGACTCTAGCTAGTTTAAGGTCCTAAAACTTACTTTTCAAAATGTGTTTTAATGGTCTTGTTTTACACTGTTTGAAACTTTACCCAATGAGTATCAATACTGCAAAAAGTAGTGATTATATATTAGTCTTACCTATAAGCTGAGGGTAAAGTAATCCACAGGGATATCTAGTGCAACTTGTCACCTACTGTCCATGTATTTGTGTGAATCAGATTGTTTGAAGTAAAAGGTTTCCTTTCTCCAGACATATGCCTCTGTCTGTATACGTTAAGCAAATTCACCACTGAGGAGAAAAGGGAATTAATCTCCAGTATCAAAACATGAGTAGTTGTGCACTTAAGCACAGTGTGCATCTGACTAGTGAGTAATTCTTAGGTAAACGCCTACTTGGGAATATTAGGCAGAAAAAGGCCCTTCAAAAAAAGAACAACAGACTGCAAATGTACTCAGATTCTCCTATTTTTGAAATAAATTACTTCCATGTGTGTTAAGAGAACCATTTCTAGGTGGACCTCCTGAAGTTATTCCAGTATAATTCACTTCCAACTTATATAATACATTAAAAATATCTCATCTGCTATTATATGTCCAAACTGACCCAGGACTGCACATTCAGGGCCATTTTATAAGGAAAACTTGATTGAGCGAAGAGAAACAGATGTTTCCTGCCTAGTAGCATGAAGTGAGTTAGTGTGTTGGAAAGCCATCTAAAGTTAGTGGATGAACATCCAGGATTGCAGTTGCCATGATATTCTCCCTAAACAGCTCCAGGACTAAAGATTTTGATTTTTTAGCAGCTTTAGAAGGGTAATCAGCATCCACCGTAGATGCAATTACAAAAGCAGAAGGAGAGAGGGGAGACAAGGATTACCAGATCAGGAACTGACAACTGACTCCAAGTAGATGAAAGTTTTGGTCTTGGTTAGTGTCAGTCCTGGAGGGTGCCCACCACACCAGGTGGTGGCATGGGCTGTAGGGGAGGGCACTGTAAGTTCAAGCACGGTGGCTCAAGTACCCGTGCCATCAGGATGCTGTGTTGTGGTGGCTTCTCAGCTGCTAGCACCTGAAGTTCTCAGCTTACTTCAGGCTGCTTTACATGTCCCTCCCTGACTGGAGATGTACTGAGAGTCTTTGAAAATCCAGACTATGGAGTTTTATGGCCACAGAAACAATATAAGAAACTATAAGGTGGGAGAGGGGGAGGGGGGGAATAATGCAAAATGCTACCTATTTCTCCAAAATGCAAGGCAGCTGTGGCCTCGCCTCTGGCTACATGTTTTCTTCTGTGTAATGTGCCCCCTTAGTAGGCTTCTTGTTTTCCCAAGGCCACTTCTGCTGCTCCTGGGCTGCTGCTAATATCCCACCTGTAGGATGCTCTAACAGAGTGACCACAGCTTTCCAATTGCATCTTACAAGCTAGAATAAGTGTGTGGAAACAGAGGTTCAAACCCGTTATGTACAGCATAGGTTGAAATCTGCGTATCCCACTTGCACAGAGAGCGCCACAGTTGCCCATTTATAAGCCGCCCCCAATATATTCACTCTCTAACATCTTGGAATGCAGAGAAGAATATTCAGAGTTCCTCAGGCAATACAGGAAAAGATCATGAGGCAACAAGACACGGAGTGGTGCGTTTGGCCTGGAATGGCAAAAGGCTTGTGTTTCATGCCTACTTCTATGACTGTTTCTGTATTTTGCTGCATGAATAATTTCAGAAAGATGATCCTTTATTTATTGTCAAACTTACTGCTCAACTTAAAGACGCCTATGCAGCTTTTGTTTTTTTTTTTTTTTTGCCAGAGGGAGCTTCTGCTCCAGATTATTTCTGTGACGAAACAGTGTGGAGGAGTCATGGGTTCAGAAAAGGTAAATCTTGGCTTCGTCAGTGCTGTATGCAAACAGTGACTGGTGCAGTCTGGAGCTCTTTCCTGAAGGCATCATGCAGGAGGCTGGTTGCTGGAAATGGAAAAATGAATAGAAAGATAGTGGGCAGATCAGCACCCTATAATCACTGCTTGAGCTGATTTCTAAGGGGTTTGGGATTTCTGTCAATCTTCTGTTCCCACAAGGCTTCCTGAGAGAGACGTTACGAAGTGAAACTGAGGAAGCGTGGGGGGGGGGGGGCAGTCACTGAAAGCCTACGTATGCGAGGGGTTTTTATCTAATGATTGATGGTATGGCTTGCAAATATACTTTGAAAACGGCAAAAAGAAAAACTGATACAGTGGTTTTGTCGTACACTCTCTATTCAGAATAAAAAGTAATCTACTTTGACTTTTCTGTGTTATTTTATTGGAAAAACACTCACTTTACAAAGCATTCAAGCTACTGTTACTTTCATTGATTTGTGGTCATTTCTGGTTTTAAGAGCTGAGCAATGGAGAAAATTGTGGATTGTAACTATGTTACATTGAAACTAAGTATGACTTAGGAATAAAAATATGGGTGTTTTTGTTTGTTTTATCTGTGAACACTGGAGTGCATTCACTTTAGTCATGCTACACTGCGTAAGGAAGAAGAGGTTACAGTTGGGAAATTGCTTAGCGGGATTAAAAGACTGGGAAACAGTTATTTTTAGACTTAAGTTTTCTGTTTTTTCAATATTTTGTCTGGGCAAGAAAACTGGAAACAAATTGAACACTAGGGATTCAGGAAGAGAGGAGGCTGATTGTAACATCCTCGTGGGACCGATGAAGTTTTGTGAATTGCTACCACTCATTTTACTTGTTTGAGTTTCCAGGGAAGGCCAATAGATGTGAATGCACTTTTAATGGGCTGCAGCCCTCCGCTGCTGTTACCCACTATGTGCATATGATCTCAAGGTCTCCCACCCCCATAGTAGGGAGATGGTTACCTCTGATTTAGCTGATCCACGCAACTCCAGAACTGTGTTCTCTGGAGGATTTCTCTTTTTAACTCTCATGTAAAATAGGTGGGAGCAGGTGGGGCACGTGCCAGGTTATCGACTAAGGAAGGGGTGGGAGGGCAGATAGCATGATAGGAAAATACACACCTTTATTTCTAACCCTGGCTTCTCAGTAGGGCAGTGAGAAACTGGATCCCGGTAGAGAGCAGTTCTTAATTTATGACAACAATAGTAAGCCTGAAATGATGCAAATACAATAAAACTTTCTTACAGTTAACTAATACTTAAAGAAAAACAGAGTAGAGGAAAGAGCATTGTCTGTTAACTTCCATTTCCAAACCTCGAGCTATTATTGTGTTTGCACAGCCACTTCTTGCTCTCGAAACAATGCTGTGTGCTGTTATGGTAGATCCATTCCAGTGTTTTCTGCTTCTGATTTTCTTTGAGTCAGTGACTGAAGACACTGGTGTTCTTGGTTGGGAGAAGCCTGTATTTGGTTGAAAGGCACCGTGCTGTCTCCTAAAGGTTTATTCCCAGGAGTTCCTCTGATGTATAATCATTGCATTGATGATATCGCTGCTACCTTGACAGGTTGGTGGTGCCTCTGTTTTGAACGCCACCCTTTCTCCATCCACAGTCACAGTAACTCTGGTGTTCTCTCCAGCTATTCTGTGCTCCTGTTTCCTAGGGTGTGACAGCTCTTCTTCAGTAACTTCAGTGCTTATTTCTGTCTTTTGATTCCTGAAATTTCTTAAAACATTTGTCACTTCTGCTCATAAGTCTACTGAGAAGGTATTCCTAAAATACAGATGGAATTAATAGATCGAATTCTTAAATATTCCGGTGACTTTTCTACTAACTTGTTTGCCTTGGCATAAGTACACACATAACTAGAAGAAAAAGGTCCCCAGCTGAGCTCTCCTGGAATAACCCCCAGAGCACATTGAGGTTTATGTATTACTTTTCAGTGGCCTGTGCAGCAGCTTTGTTAGCCGTTCATTGCTACTGGGTGGGACACGTATCATCCACCCCGATGACAGAAAAGAAACCTGTTTTGGGTCTGGCTGAAGTGTGGTTAATATTCCCCTTAGCAGCCCTCGTAGTGCTTTGCTTTGTATTGGTAGCTAGAAAGGTGTTGATAACGCACCAGTGTGTTGGCTACTGCTGAGCAGTGCTCGCACATCATCAGGGCTGTCTCTCCAACATTGCCCCCCCTCACCAGTAGGCTGGGAGTGGGCAAGGTCTTGGGGAGGGGACATAGCCAGGACAGCTGACCCAAACTGACCAAAGGGATATTCCAAACCATATGACGTTTGCTCAGCAATAAAAGCTATGAGAAAGGAGACAAAGCGGGGGCATTTATTTACGACGTTTGTCTTCTGGAGCAAGTGGTATGTGTACTGAAGTCCTACTTCCTGGGAAGCGGCTGGACATCGCCTGCTGATGGGAAGTAGAGAATAAATCTTTTGTTTTTTCCTTTGCTTCCACACACGACCTTTGTTTTTCTTTATTAAACTGCCCTTATCTTGACCCATGAGGGTTTTTTCCCCACCTTATTTTCTCCCTGCCCTGCCCCATCCTGCTGAGGAGGGGAGTGATAGAGCGGCTTGGTGGGCACCTGGCGTCCAGCCAAGGTCAACGCACCGCAGAACCTTAGGCTGTCAATATTGCTACTGGTGGATTTATGCGGAGGTAGGGATACGAACATGATTCCACTTAAAGCTGGTGGCAGTGGGCATGGGAGGGGTCCATGGGCATGGGGGGTGGTCCATGGGAATGGGGTGAGGGAGTTGCCCGGAGCACAGCTTAGCTCCGTGAGGTGACTGCTGTCCAGTCCACCTCCCTGCGCAGGGGACCAGAAGGGGGTGGCATCAGGCATCATCCCAGCCCAGCATACGCTGACCCAGGAGCGGAGATACTCTTCCAGCAGCTCGTGAGAGCATGCCTGTGAAGCACAAATGCAGTGGTGGGAGGAGGAAAGGGCTGCCTAGCAAAAACTTTGCTTTTAGAAAGGTATCAGTGAAGGAAATTAATGTTTTATATTACACAGGGCACACGAAATCATTAAGTCCTATGCACCATCCACATTATACAAACCTAGAGCCATCAGGGTTCTGGTCACTTAACATGGTATTGATCCTGCATTATTTAGGAACAGTTTAAACATGCAGTGGAGAGCATTACATTTATAAGAGTTATACAAGTCCTTCAACAGATTACTGCAATTAAATGAAAACTACTGCCACTTAATCTAGTCGCAAAACTGCAAAATTATTCCAATACTTATCATAATTGTGATGACATTAAGCCATTTCTGTTTGTTTGTGTGTGTTTGTAAATGAGATTTATGTATCGTATCCTACAAAGATGGCACATGTAGCTGCATGACTCCCAGGTGCATGAATTCAGTTTGTCTGCTAATCCCTTGCTGGCTCCAGGCTCCTTGGCAGCTAAGCATTTCCTGGGGTGCGCTGTAATAACAGGCAGCTGTCCTGTCAGCTCCGCTGAAAAAGGAGATAATATGGCAGACAACGTTCACTTTCTCCTAGACCTGCTTCTTACACTTCTCCAAATTGATTCAAGTAACTGCTCTTAGCAGATGATGTTGTTTGTATAGAACCAGGATGGATTTTTAGGGAATAAACTTACAAATTACATTACAATTACAAAGCAATTACTTACAATTACAAAGCAGGCAGCGTGCAGTAGTTTGCAATCAAAATGCTTGTAAGAAGTCAGTGTCTTTGCATGGAAGAATGGGGGTTGAATTGTGGGAGATGGGCTGTTTGTTTCGGTACAGCTGGATTTTCCCACCAACTTTTATCTGCGAGAAGGCTCTGTGCAATGGTGAACAGGCCCTTCTAGATTCTGGCTTGTCATCTTGGCCCCAGTCATCTTGTCACCCTGGGGATTGAAGATGAAGAGGGGTTGAGGTTTCTGGATATCATTTGGCTTAGTGTCTTGCTGGAGTCTTTGGTGTCTCCTCTGAAGGCTGAACGCCTTCAGCAATCCCCGAGAGAACCCGGCTTTTTGTCCATAATGGAATTTATCGTTAATGCCCGCAGTGGCACAGAACGCTCTGTGCTGGGACATACTTCACCTGCCATCATTCTAGTTTGAACTCTTCTCTTCTTGATCCACCTGTGCGAAGCAGGAGGTGCCCAAGGTTAATTAGAGCAGTCCAATGCTTTGATATGTCTAGATGTTAAGTGGTATGAGGAGGCATTATGTCAAGAGGCTCTGAAATTAGCCATCCTGGACTTGATGTTGCATGGAATCAGTCCGTTGATTTATGGATCTTAACTAGCTAATCTTGATTACAAAATCTCTTCCCAAATAAACGCTTTCATTAAAAAAAACAGTCTCAGTATCTCTGTTTTCATCCACGGACACAAACAAAAGTCTCGTAAATGAAGGAAGCGTGATTTATTTGCAAAACATGTTTCCACGTCCCAATCCATCTAGCTTTTATGTCTCTCTCTAAATTTAAATATATTCTTTTGCAGTGAAGTGAGGCAGTGTTGCATTTTTCCCTGGGCTGTAGCTGGTGACTTTTGCAGTTATGTCTGAGTCCGGCTCCTCTCCAGGGCTTCAGTGTACCAATTGGCTTTTTAGGACTGCACATGGCTAAACTACCGCTTTGAGTACCCTTGGATCATTGAGATGGAAACCATCTAATGAACTGTTGCTCAGTGTTTATCCTTTTAGCAGCTCTTTTGATGCTTGCACTTTTATCAATTTACTGCTTTTCTTTGAGTGGTGTGTAGGATGGTGTTCGCTATCGTTGTAAGCTATACTTGTGCAATACCTGAAGTCTGTAAAGCAATGATGTTAGCCCTGTAGCTATTCAGTAGCAAAGCAGTTCTCTCCTTTGGAAGTAACTTGTCCTTCCCTAACGTGGACTTGATTTTTGCCCTGGAAAATTAAGAAAAAAGTTAAAAAATGTGGGATTTCTTCATCCAAATGTTTAGGACTACTCCTTTCTTTACTTTGTTTCCTCCAACATTAGTTAACTAGTGCTCAAGGTTTTAAAAAAAAAAGACACCTTGTAAACATACCTGTGGGCAGGATACAATTCATAAGGGGGAGAGGGTGGGATTCCGGCCAGATCTGACAAACTGGTGGAGAAGGGAAGCACAGCTGACTTGCCAGCTACTGAAGTCCTTGAAGTTGATTTAATCCTGATGTCAGGCACTCTTTCCAATGTGGGCAAACAGCCCATAATGTAAACTCTGGGGATGAAACTGAAATTGGTGGTCACTTGCATGTCTTGCGGCATGAAAGCAAACTTGTGGTTAAAGCGTCTGTCAAGGGATTAGGAAGGTCTAAAGTTGAAAGCAATGATCTTCTAGGAAAGAATAACAAGCATGCTCTTAGTAGAAAACATGTATAGCTGCTCTGCTGAACACTGGCAGTGCGTGTGATCGCCTTATAATGAATGGATCGGACCCTTGGGTGGTGTAACGGGACTCTCCTGGCTTCCATGCAGCAATACCAATTTGCACCACCTGAAGGCACAGTCCATTGCATGCTACTAAATGTGGGTCTGGCATGGGCTGGGGGGCAGGTTTCATCTTTCTAATAGCACTGCGGCAGGCTACCCTCTCTAAAGGTATCCTTTCTCATCAGAGACCACAAGGCGACAGTCCGTTTTTTGGATAGGAAGGATGTCTGACAGTGGCTCGCTGGTTCCCAAAGAGCACGGTGATGGGAGAGTGAAATCTTCTCACCCATGAAGCCTGGGGCATATCCCTTCCTTTCATCACATGGAGAGCCTTTGAACTCTGCTTGTATCTCTGCTCATGGCTCAAACGTGAAGTTGAAGCTCCCTTTTTTGAGAGTTTGTTTTGTCAAGCTCTTGGAGGAGCTGAAAAAACACTTAGGAAAAAAATATACCTGAAGCTGCCTGGACTTTGATCTCAATATGAAATGAGGCCAAGGAGATCCTAGGTACCTCAAGCTTGCATGCTTATCTTGGGTCAGTATAAAACCTGCTTAACAACATGGGCTGAAACCTCTCTGTGCTTCAGTCTTGCTCCTGTGCGAAATGGAGGTTCTGGTCCTCAGTTCTGCAGTTTAAAGTTCATGGAGACCTCACAGTGAAACGTGTGATGCTTCCGTTACTGTCTCCAGTGCTCTGGGGGACAAGCAAGGAGCCGCTCAGATGGACTTCTCAGGCATTTCTCCTCAGCAGGGGAGCTGACAGCAGTGGGTTTGAGACAGAAATGTAGAATTAGCGTTTCCTTACCTTATAATTTCTTGTGGTTATTCACATTGGTCAAAATCCAGCTTGGGCTTTTAGCATCCTCTCCAATTATCCAGCAAGACCACATACAACTGTTAATTTGTTCATACCGTGTTCTGCGGCTCTTATGAAATAGCGAACACATTTCAGCTTGTTTGAACGACTTCTAATGGAAAGGTTAGATCCAAAGGAAGTCTAATGCACTGAAGTGCATGCATCTTGTTTCAAATATCCAAGTCAAGCTTCATTAGAAGCAATTATCTTTCTTTTAGCCATCGCTTTTTCCAGGCTATCCCTTTAAAACATGTAACGCTGTGTTTCCTCAGTGCATTTTCCCCAGATGAAGTTCAAATGTTTTGACATCAGCTGAGTCTCACAGCTGTAAGAGAAGACTGAGATAAAAATAAATGACTGCACCTACTGTGAAGATTTGTTACAGAGGAGAACTTTCTGTCATGCATCAGAATATTGCATGAGTGTTGTGCGCAGTTGTGATGGTGCTACATAAAGTTTCCCCTTCCAAATCATACTCTTGAAGCTGAAATTCAGCCAGAACAGAATCTAGCCCAGTGCCCTAATGACCAGTGTGTCACGGCCTCTAGCAATCAAAGGGTTAACCTTCAGTCCAAAGGCGGCACCTTTGACAGCAGTGTCATCTGCCATTGCACTGGGCGACAGCTGGTGCAAAGGGAAGAATGCTTATCTGGGGAAATTGCTGTGTTGAGCGGTGCCCATAAGCCTCCGGGGGATGTCTTATCCGGCAGCACCCTGTTTAGTTTGCGGGTACTGAGATCATTACATCAACAACCCTGAAATTCCGGCGGGCAGCGCTTGCTGGTGGTCTCTCTTGAACCGGCTTGTCTGCGTGTTTCCAGCTGTTGACTGCATTAGAGACAATTGAAAATTTATGGACTCTTTCCAAATGTTACTTATCCATGTAAGACATCGGTCTGGTTGCCAAAAAGATGTACTGGGATTGTGAATAGAGATATGGTCTGTGCAAATGGGATGGGAGATTTCCACAAACCAGGTGTTTTTATTAAGACATTGTCTACACACTATAAAATGTTAGGGAATACCCATATTATAACATAAACTGGGATATTAATGGACTGTACCGCAGGGATGCTGGTAGGTACTATGCAGAGCGTTTGCTGTTATTGGTTCTCGTTTCTTTTTATGATCCACTCTGTGGACGAACCAGTTAGAAGGTTATTCTTTAGACATCAGAACTGCTTAAAAGCCTTGTTGATCAACAATAATACTTCTGTCAATATTTTCCCTAATGTGGGAAGCATTTTGCCTTCTAACAATAAACAAAAGAACATTTGTATTTTTCTGTTTTCCGGGCTTTTGTGAAGCCTGAAGGCTCCTATACATGCTGGAAGTTGCAAGGTGATACTGTGCTTTGATTCAAGCCCACTTTAAAAGAAACAAACAAATAAAAAACTGGTCCTTGCAGGTTCTGAGGAGGATGCAGACCTCCCTCTTTCTGTCTAACAGGTTCAGCGGTCCCTTATCCCAGGCTTTAGATTTCTGCTTGTTAGGTATCTGAGTTTGGGAGAAGAGGTGTATGTAGCCTTTGAAGACTTTTTGACATGTTGGTTCTGGTGTGAGTGTTCTTTGGTTCTTTAGGAAGGTGGCCTCGGTTGTTTCAAGTACTCTATCTAAATTGCCACTTGCCAGTTGATGGAAGCCAGAAATAACACTTTCCTGAGTGAGGTTGCTGGAGAGATGTTTCACAGAAGTAACTGCCTGATTTTAATTCTCCTACTATTCCTCTCCAATTTGCTGGTTTCAGCAGCAAAAGCTGCGTGAAACTGCTAAGCCAAACTTATCTGCCCATGTGGCTCCAAATATGTATAGTCGTCTGGTATCTGGCCCTGGGACCTCTAGGCCAGCAGTTTAAAAAATGGCAGTAACAAAAAAAGTACGTCATGAGAGAATGATGGACCTTCTAGCTGACTTCTAGTCCTTCAGCCCTGCCCCTTTCAATGAGGATAAATGAATGCAGTATAAGAAAAAGTGGGGAAAGAAGCTTTGTGCAGGATGGGATTCTTCCCAGGATCGCTCAGTAGTTAACTCTCCAAATGCACAGCTACATGGGTTATAGCAATTTAAGGTCATCAGAGGTGTATTCTCCCTCTTACATCACTGAAGGGAGAAACGACAAGCTAGATCTATGTAATAGCATCTCTGATCCTGGGAAATGTTCAAAATGGTTAAAGTAGGTTTTGTGCAAACCCAAGGCACTGCAAAGCAAGCTAACTGCACTATTTCATCTAGACTTCCCTGCACAGATAAGGCCTATGATCTCTCCCCGCAGCTTCTGAAAGCCAACTGTGTTCAAAAGCACACACTGCAATGTGTTTGGACTCATCTCGGGTTCTGGCTGATGTTGATGGAGCTCTGTGTGGAGAGCTGATAAGATACGTCAGTCTCTTGTCTCCCTGCTTTACATCTGAAAGCATGGGGTGAAGATTGCTTGTAAGGCTATAGAGAGCATTTGATTTTCCCAGATGCTTCGCAGCAAGAAGGGAGTGGAGGTGTGTCACATCTACTCAGTGCTGCTGCCAAAGTAATAAGGCCTCCAAGAGTTCATAAATACGTGAACTCACCTGAGACAGGCCTGGACGCAGCATTTGAGGTAGGAGTCTTGTGGACTTCCACCCAGGTGGAAAAAACATCCAGTAAGTTTTTACAGGCTGGGACTAATGTTTGATATGAGTGTTCTGCACAGCTGTAATGTTGCTGTGCCCCACAATTACCTGAGATGACCAACGAGTCAGTTGAGGAATATAAAAATCACATGTGTGACTTGAGATTACATCACTCCACCAACGGAGGAGAAGCTGAGGTCTGGATCTGGATGTAGGAGCTGTCATGTCCCTTCCTTTCACCACTGGGTTGGCTGAATTGCCGCCTTTATTAACTGTATGCTATATACAGCGTGTGTGCATATATATGTCACTGAGGAGAAAGTGGAAAGAATGAACTGCATTTCCATCTCAATTAATTTTGCTGGTAGGGCTGATATGATCCCCTGAAATTCAGGGTCTAAGAAACAGTGACGATTGTATCAACATCTAGAGTAACAGGTAATTTTGCTGCTATAATGAAATGTGACTATTGGAATAAAGTCTCAAAACAGTACTGAACTATTTATTAAATAATATCTATCCCCTAATGATGAATTCATTTTCAGTTAATAACAAGCCTTTGTGAAGTATAATGAAAAATACAGTGCCATGCATAGTAAACTGGCCTCTGTTTTCTTTGACAGCACGCCAGATCCTCAGCTGCAGCACTACTATACTATTCATCTCCATAAAGGGCTCTTTCGAAAGCATTATTAAACAGCAGGAAGGAATGGTGTATGACAGCTTCATTAGTCACTAGGAGCCAAACCTGGCCACTTTCTGCTGGGAATTATTAGCACATACCAAAACATCTCTGGGTCGATGGCATCCAAAAAAATTTTTTTTTTTTTTCCCAAATTTTTGGAGTGTGGCCAAATCTCAGTTTGAAAATCCTCGAATGGCAGTTGTACTATCAGGTCCTCTCTGGGAGAGGTTAGGCTCTGTTTGCAAGGAAAACATGGTCTTCTCAGTCTTAGAAGTCCAGAAATATTTGCAGTAGACTATTTGGGTTGAAATACACGGACACGGAAAATTCTTCTCTGTAAGTGCAGAATGTGACCTTGCTGAAACTGCCAATGCCCCAGCACCATTGCTGCAAGCAAGCCCCTACGTACCAGACACAAAGCTTCCAAATTTTTTTTTTCACGTTGCTGTGCAGTGTTCACTAAAGGTGCATCCAGCAGGCAGGGTGTTCTGATCCGTCAAAGATGCTCACGGTCCCGCTGAAACCAGCAAATGTGAGATTCTGAGCTAACCTGGTGTTTCAGGCTTTATGTTTTTAGCCTGAGATCAACAGTATTTGAAGTGAGGCACTTCTGAATCTTGCTCAACGAGAGCCTAAGCTACAGGATAAACACGAGGTGCAGAACCGAGCTCTTGCACAAATCTGTTGCATGATTTATTGCTCTTTTGAAAATTTCACAGGCTGTTTGTAAAGTGAATTAACTGCCTAAAAAAAGTAAAATGAGCAAAGCCTGTGAAAATCCTGCTGTTAGCATGAATGCTTTAGCTAGCTTTGATTCCAAGAAACCACCACCTAAAAGCCAGTTCTTTGGTACTGAGGCTTCGCTGAACAGTGAAGTCCGGGGAATTGATGTAGCTCATATTAAAAACACTGTATACAAAGAAGTATTTTACAGTCCAGCTGTTCTTAATTTCCTGTATATTTGTAAAAATAAAGTTATCCCTTAATACATACTTATTTATGCTTTTCTACCCACATGGACTCTTCTGTGAATATTTTACAGGTAACGCCATTCATAATTAACAGCAAGCCAACAAATGCCTGGTGCTTGAGTGATGAGTTAGTGTGCGCTTGCGAGCTTGGCCAAGACCCTGGCGTGACTGAGCCGAATGCAAGAGAGGAGATTGCGCAAGAGCGTGCCTCCGCGTGCTATTGGAAAACCTGACGGTTGCTATCTCTGTCGGTGTGACCGTCCCGCTCGGACTGCTCGCTGGGCTCGGGCCCAAGCAACAGGCTCGCCTCAGAGTCCCCGGCGGCTCCAGCTCTTGCTGAGCTCCCCTTGCAGCGTACACTGGGCCATTGTATTTGCACAAGCGTGCAGGCTTCAGCTTTGGTATCTCCTGTTGCCAGAAACAGCTGAGATCCTTCAACGCAGAGAAGATCACAGGAGGCAATTCTCTTCCAACCTTTTTTTTTTTTCTTTTTTTTCCTTAACTTAAGAGTATTTGGTGTGAGAGTCAGTTCTCATGATTCTTGGGGGCTCTTCCTCGTTCGTGCTATCGCAGTGACAGCCTTGAAGTTAATGTGCGTTGGCCCGCAGGCCTTGTAAGGGGTTTACTGGTAACAATAGCCGCAAAGCCGCAACTGAAAAGCTGTGTGCTTAATCTACAGGATTAACACAAACAAGATGTCCTTGAGCAGGATAGGTTTACAGCAGTCTAGCAGGAGTCATTTTCTCCGAGAACAGAAAACAAAACCTTTACAGCCCGTGCCCAGAGAGCCGGGAGCGGAGCAGACCCCCAGGGTGACTGTCAGCAATGGGCTACTGGCTCTCCCTGCTGCTAATCCAAACGAGCCGCTCTCTGTCTTGGTAGCGTGCGTCTCCGTGTGTGTGCGATCCTGCAATGAGGAACTGTTTCCAGTTCTCTGCAAGCTGGAGCCATTGCCGCAAGGAGTTTGTAGTGCAGTTTGCTCTGGTGCTCTGAGGTGCTGGGGAGTAGACCTTGGGCATGGAGGATGAGATACCTCCCCCTATACACTGAATTCACACGCGTCCTTTCTGGCTTCCCTCAGTGCGCGAAAGCCAATCCCTGTTGGAAGATAGGATTTGCTGCTGGTGGAAATAATATTCTGCCACTGAGCACCAGAGGGTTGGAGAAGAGGGTGATGCCCACTTGCAAATGCCAGCATGTTAACTCCATCTCCCTCCATGGCTTCCAGTTCCGCTCCAGCAATAACAACACATGTCTTCCCACACCTCATGGTCATTTCTCCCCTTATGACTCTGCAGTTCATTTATTCACTGGACTTTTGTTTGTGAATCTCTTTTCTTTGCCTTTGCCCATTTGTTCTTGCTGGTGGGCCTCACTGAAAGCCCTCTCTAAACATAACGGGGAGCCAAGGAAGGGAAAAATGTTTAATATTTTTGTACTGTTTCCAAAGCTACCACTTAGAGTGAGCTCATCTAAAAACTGGTTTAAAAGTATTAGGCCCTTTTCTAGACCCCTCTGGAAGAGATACTATCTCTTGTTGATACTATTCATTGAATCTTTGCAGACTCAGGGAGTTGTCCTGATTTATACTTTCAAGTCTGTCTGTGCATCCAGGAGGACCAAAAAGTCTCTGTTTATGAAAAATCAAAAGATTTCTTTTGAGGTTAAAGGAAACCCCTAACATGCAGGAACTAAACAAATTCATGCTCTCAAAAAAAAAAGAAAAAAAAAAAAAGATTTTACCAGAATATCCTTTAAAGCATTAATTATATAATCATTCTTCACCAGTTGGAAGAACTATCTTATTTGGGAAGACAGTATTTACTGGGATAGCATGGGTTTGCAGCAGCTTCCCCCATAGCTGCTTTCTGCAAGAACACAAAGGGAAAAAATCTGTGTTCACGAAACGTAATCCTACTCCAGAACTTTTAGTGGACTCTGTCTACGTGCCACAGCTTTGCAGGTGTGATGGCTAAATTAAGTTTCACAGCACTCCCTTGGGATGGTGCCCAGGAAAAAAAGCTAGACCTGGAGATTTGAAGCTAAATCCCTGTGAATAATTTTAAAAGCAGATTGGTGGCACTCTGGAGAATAATGAAATGAAGCAGGGGAGGAAGGGAGGGGGGCTGCTGCTATCTGTGCAGGACTGAATCAGAGGGGTAAGGAGGGCGTACCAGTAAAGAGGGGAAAGACACAGGAGTCTGAGTTAACAGGTGACTTGGGTGATGTTAGGGAAAAGATTATTTGCTTTTGTAATGTTAGGGAAACGACTGATCATTTCCTGGTGCTGTGTGTGAGGGCAGATGAAGCAGTGGTGGGTGAAGGAGGCAAGCGTGGAAAGGCAGTGGTTTCCATAAGTGTTTTACATCTTCCTATTTCAGAAACAGTTTGTCAAAGAGATTAGCAGAATCCATGCTCTCTTTGGAAAATACTTCCGTCCTTCGATACTGTAAGCATAACTTAACTGACTTGTACAATGAAGTAGTACATTACAAAACAATTTTGGCTTCCCTTATTGTGCATTCCCCTACCATTTACAGCTCTCTGTCCAACACAGCAATTACTATCTACCTGTATAAGTTGAACCTCAAGCAATAGTAGTGTAAAACTGTGCTTGTGAAGAATGCGGTGACCCTGGAGAGTCATCAGGTTATTTCTCTGGCAAGACCTCAATAGATGTCGGTGCAGTTCTCCTTAACTTGAGTAGAAAGACTATCTATTAAGTCAATTTTAAGAAACAGCAAGAAATACTGTTAGAAACACTGGTCAAGAAGGATCCCACTTCATTCCAGATACCTGGCAACAAGGCTTCTGATCTGGGCTTAGATAAAAGTACTAATTCTATGGATTTTGATTTCTCCAACAGTCTCTGAAAGTACCTAGGTTGAGTTTGGACTCAGAATAATTTCTGATGGAGATTTTTTTCTGTCTTGATTTATTAATATGTAATGCATTACCTGCCATACTGACCTCTTAACCAGGTTTCTACTTGAGATGCCATAAACGCCTCTACACTGTCATATTGCAACAGCTATGAACAATTTTGGAGCACACTAATTGCTAAAATAAGCATGTGGTCTCTGAAAAACAGACCGCTTCAAAGATCTGTCATCCCCCCACTTTTTTTAAAAAACAGTCAGCATTGACGTGTCTGTGAGTGTTTTATCCAGGTTGCAGGTTTACTGTGCTGTATGTGGTTTGGACACGGCTGCCTCACAACTAGCCCCAGGCGCTATCACATCTCCATCGCCCAGCTGAAAACGCTGGTGAGACACTGAAGCATTTGTGTGTGGGGTCAGCCCATGTCACAGAATCACAGAATCTCCTAGATTGGAAAAGGCCTGTAAGATCACCTAGTTCAATCATTAGCCTAACACCGACAAGCCCAGCACTAACTCATATCCCTGAGCACTATATCTACATGACCCTTAAATACCTCCAGGGATGGGGACTCCACCACTGCCCTGGGGACCGCGTCCCAATGCCTGACAACCCTTTCAGTGAAGAAATTCTTCCTAATATCCAATGTAGACTTCTCTTGGCGCAACTTGAGGCCATTTCCTCTTGTTCTATCACCTGTTACTTGACAGAACAGGTCGGCTCGCACCTCACTACAGCCTCCTTTCAGGTAGTTGTAGAGAGCGATAAGGTCTCCCCTCAGCCTCCTTTTCTCCAGGCTAAACACCCCCAGTTCCCTCAGCCGCTCCTCATAAGCCATGTGCTCCAGACCCCTCACCAGCTTCATTGCCCTTCTCTGGATACGTTCTAGCACCAAAATGTCCTTCTTGTGGTGAGGGGCCCAAAACTGAACACAGTACTCAAGATGAAGCATCACTAGCCCTGCATTTGGGCTCATAAGGCTGGCTGGGCTAGGTAGTGTCCTGTGGAGTCGCCTGACAGTTTCAGCCCCTCTCCAATACCCATATTACACTGATATTTTCCAATATGTGGAGCAGAAAAGCCTCTGCTCTTCTGGATAATGTAGTTGATTATTTCTGAATGATTTCTTCTCCATCGGTTGTAAAGTTAACCAAGTATGCGATGACATCTATTTATTTTGAGAAGGCTCAGGAGGAGACGGAGGCCAGTACAGTAGCAGTCAGTTAACAGCGTAGAAAATGAAGGCTCAAATGCAGTGCATCAAAAACTTTGCTTCCATTAAGCTCTGCCAGTGCTTCACATGATCTTTCTGAGTGGAGAATGATGAATACATATTTTGAAGTGTGGGCCCCATGTCTACATACAAGAATAAGGTCTCCAAGGCAGAAATGGCTTCTTAAGCCAAAATGACCTCTCAAACGAGACTGCAGGGCTACTGTGCAAATGGGTGCCAGCCCTCTGCTCCTCAGCTGGCAAATGTTGACTGTGCTTCAGGAGCTGAATGATCCTCCCATGTGGTTAATTTTTTCCCTGGCAAAAAATACTGATGTACAATTTGATTTTAAACAATGAGAAGAATAATGGGAACTACAAAACAAATGGTCAGAGGAGCTCCATTTCCCTCACTTGGCTCAGTTCCTAGCCTCAGACACTGCACTGCAAGAAAAAAAAGCCATCCTGGTAGAGTTCAGGAGATACCCCGCCTGACACTTTTTCAAAAGCTGCCTGAGAGGTAGCTTGTGACTGCACCAAACCAATGCTGCAAAGGGAGCATCTTTCCCTGAAATGGGAACAAGCTGCTCCACTCATAAGAGGTTCCTTTCCTTTTGGCCTTGGAATTGCTGGTCAGGGATCACGGGGATGGGGTGGTGAGGTCCGCGCCATCAGCTCTGTCTGGGGACTTGGGGCAGCCTTGTGCAGCTCCAGGATGGCTGAAGATGCTATGCTTCCTGCTGCAACCTTGCTGGTCAGAGGGACTTCCTGACCACTCACCCAACGTATTGAGTCTCTAAAATGCACATGATCTATGTAAGCGCTTTTTAACCTGTTTTAACAGATACATACACCTTTGTCTCTGTCTTCCTATTCTTACACTTTATATTTTGGATATTTATTGTACGGTTTAAGTATTTGCTTTAAAGAAAATGTAATTCAATGTCTCCCCAAAGATTTGCTGTTCCCCACAAACATTGCCTAGAAACATCTGCTTCCCTCATATGGATCTCATAATTTGTGCTTTGGATTTCATCCAGTGCTCTGTGGAAAAGTGATGCCTTCCAGAGACAGAAACCTGATTATGAGAAACCTCATGGACAATAGTGAGTGCCTTTGTTGTAACTGATTTTGAAGACACAGACAGAGAGAAACAGAGGTGGGAGAAGCGGTTTTTATGAAACGTGTTTTGCGCAGACATGCCACACACTCTTTTAGCCTCTTCAGGCAGATGCAGAGTAGTCTCTGCCTGTCTGAGTCTCTGCCTCTCTGGCTTTTTGACCCTTCAGCCATCTCCAACCACATCTGAGAGGCAGGGGGGTCTTGAAGATTGCCATGTTCTTGAAGTTTCACCCAAGTAGGTGAGTGGGAAAAGAAAAGGGCCATTTTCTCTGAGTGCAGCACTACATTGTTAGGTATCAGAAAATCTACGCAGCAGAGAGAACCTGCAAAGAATGTGAGAATTAAACAAGCTTTAATCAGTCACAAAATACAAGTATGCAGGACACCAGGCTTTCAGTTCCAGTGTTGATGGAAATAGTTGGAAACAAAGCACCTACAGACTCCAAACATCTTGAAGAAGAACAACCTGTGCTATGTCCTGTACTGAGCGGGAGCTCTGCAGCCAGCAAGGCATACATCTGAGGTTCTTCCTCTCCCTCCACCTCTTCCATGGCTGTGGAAGACAATCCCTTCGGAGGAGCAGTGGCCCAAGAAGGAAGTGGAAGAAGCCCTACTCTTTCCCCTGCCTTCCCTTGCACCAACCAGTGGCACATAGGAAGGATAATGTGTTCATTACCAGCTTATGTGTTTTTGGGGCACAGCATTTTTGATGTTCCTTGGGCCTTGTCCTTGCGGTCAAGAATAACATCTTAGGTTAAAATAAAACAGATGAAGAAGAGGAAGTGGCAAAAAGTGAAGGGAGGAACTTGCCAGAAAAGGCAGGAATACAAAGTTCCTTTTAGGCGTTTGGTGTACGGGTCCTGTGCACCTACCTGTTTGTCTTTGCAGACCCAGTCTGAGGAGGAGATGACAGTCATTACACATGGATCTAATGATTAGAGTGTTTGCCCAGGGATGCAGAGTTCAGATGTGTCCTCAGCCTGAAGTGCCTGTGATCACTCACCTCCTGCTTCCCCCCCATCCCCAGGGCAGTGTCGTAAAGTGTTCCCGTCTGAGTGGAACCATTTTGCACTACTGTGATTAAAATCTGCATAACGAAAAGTCAGTTGGGCCAAATTTGCAGTTACTCAAGTATTTTATTGGCTTCAGCTCTGTATTTAGCTTTGCTCCATGCTTGTCCTGGAGCTCTGGATAAATAACCGTTCTGTTCTCTATTGTATTGACCTCCTAAACATGTCGCAAGACTTAATAGTTCAGCCTGTGGGAGCAGGAACTTCACTTACATTTCATGCAGTGCCAAATCCTTTGACAAACACCAAGAAATGATCCAAGATTACCGTTGTCTCTGTGCAGGAAAGGTTTTACCTCTGCTGGGAGAAGTGCTGTGGGTCCACCAGGCTGTACGTTTGCTTGTGACATCCTACACTTCTTGGCTTTTGGTAGCTGCCCACACCCTTCCCTTGTGTTTATTGTAATCGGTTACATATGTCGGTTTGTTTTTGTACGCGTCCTGACCTTGAATAGGAGCAGGAAAATCTCTCGTTGGGAATAGCCGTGATGAGGTACATATCCTTTGTATCAGTGCTCGCGATCTTCAGTTGTTTGGTTTGGGCTCACCTCCTCGTACACACATTTTGGTCTTGCCAGGCCTCTGGATTTTTCTTCTTGTATTTTGCCCAAACCTACTCATAGGGAGAGGCTTGCCTTCCTAAGCAGTGTGTTTTGCGTTTTGGATGCTTCTACACGCTTCTATGTCCAAGTAACAGTTCATAAATGCATCTACATGAATTGTCCACTCAAAATTGCTGGGGTTGAGGCCCTGGTACCGTGCAAACCTGGACCATGGCAAATGGAGCCATTGCACCTTGACTGAGTGAAAGAAATAGCTTAATTCATCCATTTACTTTTATTGTAGCATCTTATTTCTAGTCCTTCATTCTCTGGTCTCCTTAAATCTGAGGAAACCTCTATCTACTTGCCCCCCCCCCGACATCCTCCAAGAACCCTAACACAAAAGGGTCCATTTCTTTCAATGGTTTAATGCTAAATTAAGTGCCGCTCTCTCGCTCCATCTCTTGGTGCCTCCTGGATGCCCCAGAGGAACGTGCCTGGGCACAGCCACCGAGTAGCCCCCAGCTGAACAGCGTAAGCCTGCAAGGACGAGCAGTAACGCCTTGCTCAGGGATCTCCTGGCTCCGACTTCGCTCCACGAGGAACAGAGCTGCCAAGTTCCAGTCAGAGAGTGGAGAGAGGTCAGTATTTATGGAGTCTGAGCATTATTTTATGTCACAGGAAGAAAAATAGAGTAGATTATGGTCACCAGTCCACTTCTGCTGCACAGACACACAAGAAGCATCATTAATGTTTGAGTCCAGGAAAGATCTGGTTTGTTTACAGCATAGCTCGCCATCTTTTTCATTTCTGGGGAATAGGTGTCTGCTGGTTTTTAGTCAAACATTCACCAAATGGTACACTTAGGAAAGGAAGAAAAAAAAGTGAAGCAAAACAGGAATATGAGTCCAGCCTGCAGCCTGCCTCTTCAAAATACAAGTTGTGCTGAGGTGAAGCGCTTCCCGGGACAGCAGCCATCTCTGGGTGGGGTTGTTTTGGAGGAGGGAGTTTAAGTAGGCACGGACATGGATGAGGCAACTACTGCAGTTTTCCTGAAATCTGAATGATGTTTTTAAAATTCACATCCTCCCTCAAAGCTTGGGGTTGCCGCCTGTCTCTGTTAAGCAAACATGTCTCAGCTTAAAAACTAGCACGAAGTTCGTGCCCAAATGGCCTGCTGGGTGTAGTGAATGTCAACTAAATGCTTACCAATTTTGATGGATTTGGACCACGCACCCATCTCTTCAAGAGCCTGATCCTTTCCTCACTGAGGTCCAGCCAGAAGTCTGCTGCTGGGAGGGAGCGGGCTCGGGGTTTGCAGTCGGATGCTGTGCCAGTCAGTGGTGATGCGGCTGAGCTTGGGAAAGCCCAACGTGTGCTCCCTCACACCCTTCCCGGCACGCCTCTGCTTGCTCACCAGCCCTGCTCATCCTTCATTTGTTTGTCATGTTTTTTATAATTATATTTCCCGGAACTGAAGAGGCACTGGGTGGGAAATGTGGGGCATCGCTACTCCCGAGCTGCCCTCTCTTGGGTAGCAGTGGTGGTGTTGCACCCTCCCAAAGTCAAGCCGCCGCAGACACTTGCCAGGAGAAGATTTCTCACCAAGGTCTGGCATGCCGGCGGTGCTGAGCATCGCCGGAGCTCATCCCGTCCCCGCTGGGATGCTGCCAGCGGCTGGAACCCGAGCCTTGGTCCTGACCGGGCGTCTAGGAAGGGAACACGCTGATGTGGCTCGTTCGTGGTACGTAGAGCATCTGAGTCACAGGCAACTGCACTGCTAAAGCACCACAGCTTTAGCGGGTCAAGATGCCCAGTTCTTGGGATTTGATCTTTATTGGCGTAGCGTACCTGCTGCTCTGAGCCTAGGGAAGGTAAAGCTTGGGGAATGCCGTCAAACAATAACGCGATGGAGCAGAAACGTGTTTACCTTTTAGTAGGGCAATCCAAGGGTGATGGAGGAAAAGCAGAACCCTGTATGTATCTTCATTTTTTGTAATAAAACCTTATGAAAGATTATTTAGAAAGGGGGGCAGGGGGAACCCCTCCAGCTCGGTATGAAAAAGTGACTTTTCAGACTCGCTCTTTGTTTGGAAGAGAAGACAAATGGAGCTTGTTTGCTTGCTTTGTTTTTTGGGGTTGGTTTTTTTTTTTTTTTTTTGGTAACAGCATTGCTCAATATCTAATCTTCTGCAGAACACATAACTTCTGTTTCCTGTGTTATGAAATCCTGGAAACAGCCCTGAATTTTAAGGAAACCAAGGGCACTTCTGCAGAGGAGATGCAGCAAAAGAGCTCCCTCTTTTGTCCGTTATATGTTTTGGCCGGTTTGCTGCAATGTAAGAGGATCAGGTTAAAACCAGAGTGAAACTGGCATTAAATTACATTGGATTGAGGGTTTATCTGGAGTATTCTGCTTTATGTCAGTTTAATTCAAATGTTTGGAAAAAGATGAGTAGCAAGCATTGGCATTCAACACCCAGCTGAAAAAAAAAATCCAACTGTTTTTGATAAAGTACTAAAATATTACTTCTGAAATAAGTTCTTAAAAACACAGTGGGAGATATATCTTTCATGATATCTATAAAATATTCAACAAAACATGGTTTTGATTATATTTTTCTCATCAGCTTTCATTACCAGTAAAACTACATTACACAGAGTAAATACAAAAACCTCTTTAATCCTCACTTTCAGAATCAGAGTGGCTGGGCTAAATCTAGTTGTGATATCAGCCCAAGGAAAAAGTTCTTTTGAGCTGCATTTATTTCTAATGGTTAATTACTGTGCAAAGCTCGGAGCAAATAATTTGCAAAGTATCGCTTTTTTGAGGTAGCTTTAACAATCTTGCATATATGAAATATGGCTTTCTGGGCACAACTGTAACGAGTTGCATGTTCAGTGTTAAAGGCTCCACTTAATTTGTGCCATACCTTGTAAAGTCAAGTTACTGCATTCGTGTGCTGGATTTTCCAATCAGAAGCTTGCATTTAATGGGAAAATGGCAATAGTAAGAGGGCAGTTAATGATACAATGCTGCTTCTAAACTGTAAATATTCACTGTGTTTGGAATATGTTTTCTTTTATGAAACACATTCTCACCCTAGATTTAATGTCCCGATTAACTGCATCACCAGTTTTATGACTTTAGTTAATTTTTTTTTTTTCCTACTGAAATAAGTAGATAATTTTCTTAGAAGCTTGGATCTGAAAGCGTTGCTGAAAATCACTTTTATGCCTGAGGAGTAGCCGAGTGTTTTTTGTTGACAATTCATCTGACGTGACAAAGCAATTGCAGCCTTGTGACAGCCTCGTAACTTCTGCCCTGCGAGAAGACAGAAACCAAGCAGTGTATAAATCTGCCTCCAATTTTTTCTTAAGCTCCATGCAGTTCTACCCAAAGGTTCCTATAGATTTCCCTTGATTTCTCTTTACTCAGGGCCAGACTGATGTTTGTGAAGGCATTTAACAGCTGTAGCTTGGACTGAAATCTGCCAGTCTTATCAAGGGTGGGGATACTGACTTTGCAGAAAGAGCTGAATGACTGTGAACACCATTAAATGGATCCCTGGTCCTCAAGATAAATGATGTTGCTTTAAAACAGTGGGCAGAAAGGTCTTCAAAGTCTGAGACAGGGATTAATTAAAGAGGGAAAACAGATCTTCCACCCAGCTTGGCTTCTTCCTTTTCTTAAAGAAACACTTTGCTTAAACGAAAATCTGATCATTCAATGAAAAGCTAATTTCATTGCCGTATTTCAAAAGGCTCCTTCAGCAATTTCAGATTTCTTGTTACTTCAATAAGACCAGGCACGATGGAATCTTTTCTGCGTATTATATATTTCATTCAGTCTTTTCATCATGTAATCGCAGGTTTTTAGGATGGTACTCCCACAGTGTTTGCAAATCACGTGGTGAGTTCTGGTACCTTGGTTTTAAGTGTTGTGCAGGCTCTTCAACAGAGGAGTACAACTTGGGAAACTGCGTCTATGTTAAGAGAAAAATTCTTACTTCAGTAAACACAGAGTATGCAAAGGTAGCAAAAAGCAGGTCATTCCTAGAAAGGAAGACACTTCAGCCTTGCAATGAAAACGGTGGGAACTTTGTGATATGCTTGTTTTCAAAAGTTCTTAAAAGCACTTAATTTGATACTTTCTAATTAAGGCCTCAAAACTTCCTTGTGTTTCTGAAGTGAGCCGTAACATAATAGAGATACATAGCAGGTAAGAAATAAATTATAGAAAACAGCCTAGTCATTTTAACATGCTAGGTCCTCCAAGGAGGAAGAAAAACTTTGGCTGAACTGGGACACGTTTCTCTCCCCTTGGCGATGGCCTGTGCTGCTGCGAGTCGTCCCTGCCAGAGGTAACCACCTCCAGGGGAGTTGGGCATCCTCGCTGGACCACTGCTGCATCTCCTCACCCTCTGGGTGAGTGTGTGAATACATTTCAGCCAGCCGCAAACTTACCTCCTGGGAAAGGGCGGCTTTCTTCCCGGAAACTCAGTTTTACTTCAACAGATAGCGTATTTATTTTGAAGGCGACACCTAGCACATTGAAGGTGGCCTTGCCAGACCGCTGGCTACTGTTTTGTATAGGCTTTAACCCTCCGGTATCCTGCTGATAAATCAAGTAAAAAATAATAACAAAACCAGAACAGATCGCTATTTAAAAAAGGGAAAAAAAAAAAAAAAAAAGCAGCGTGTTTAGCTGACCTTCACACAGAAACCCAGAATTCATCAGGCTTAACTACTCAGTCTTTGTTGGCACCAGAATAGTTTTGGTGGCATTGTGCTCTGGGCTCCCAACATTTTCTTCTTTTCATTTAAATGTCCATGAGCTACTGTGTAAATAAATAAAGAGTACAAGGCTGCACTGTCTCTTTCCAGAGCGCTCAGTGATGCTGTGCATGGGGGCCAACGTGCCGGTTATCGACCACCTCTCTGAGCAGCCACCCGCCCCATCTGACAAAACAGGTCTCCCAGCCTGGCTTTGAACTTAATGTCAACAGGCAGAAAAGTACGGGAAAAGGGCTCCGCGGGGTGGAGACCCCCAGCCCCTGCCAGGCTTTGCTGCGTCTTTCCCTGCAAACCATGGCTAACAGCACAGGAATTTTCCAAAAGCCTCGCACAGGTTTTAAAGTTACTGCGGTGTTGACTTCCAGCTTGGTGCTTTTTCATTTTTTTTTTTTTTTTTCCGTGCTTGTTCAGTCTTAAGCAACTTGAGGAGAAATTCAGAAGTAAACAAAAGGCAGGATGCTCCGGCTGAAGCTCTCGGAGGGTCACGCTAGTCGTAAGTCAGCTCGAAAACAGCTCAGACGATTGCTTTTTTTTAAAAAAAATATCTAAAGAAAGCCAGCTCACAGCTTTTGAAGGCTGTAATCCGTATAATAAAACACAGGGTGGGCGAGGCAGATTCGGCAGCATCTGCTGAAAAGTCCCACACCATCCAGAACGTACAATAACGGTTGCTATCAGGCGGTGAACTCTCATTTACAGGGCCATATGCTTTACAAGGAATGTTGATAGGTTCCCCTTATCTCTGTTTGTCATCACTCCTATCCTTCATTTCACTGCTTGCAAAGGAAAACACTCCGAATTGTTAGCGTCCTCTGCTGAGCCACTGCCACTTCTTATTTATTCAGTTGTCCCTTCCTACCCGGAGCTTTCTGCCCCCAAATTTCTGAGCTGCCTTGTTGTTTTGTTTTAAAGATGAGCGAGAGGTTGGTTTTACACTGCGCACTGGTACCCGTGCAGTTGTCCCTTTATAACTAGCTAGCAATCTTGTCACCTGCTGCCAACATCTGAAGACAGAAGCTTAGGGAAAAAAAAAGGCACAATAAAGTGCACGAGCCCATAAAACCACACTTAGTGATTTGTCATGCTTCTCTGCATCCTGTTAAAAACGGGCCCTGTTTTCACCCGCAGTCTGAGGGCTGCTCCGTCTCCTGCATGCGTTTCCACAACGATGTTGAATTAATTCCCTATATAAACCTGGTACTAGCCCTGATACTCGCCAGCAAAACCCAGAGCAGAGAGCTTAGCTCTTTTGGGGTGTCCTCACCTGCAGCATGGTGCACCAGGGTGATTTGCCCGGCATCCTGGAGTGCAAGCAAAGAAATGGGACCAGCAGGACTCCACTAAATACTGAATCCTCCACCACCTTGTAAGGCTTCAGTGACAATGACATCCCTTTTCCAAAGGAAAGAAGTGAAGTGTGGTGTGGAGGTCCTGTGGGACCTGGAGGGGACAGTGGAGAAGAGGCATTCCCTGGTCTCCTCCCCTGCTGCTTCCCCAGCAGGGACCTCATGGCACTGGGCTCTTGAGGAGCCTCTACCCATGGGTGCAAAGCCTGCTGAGGGAAGGACTGGTCAACCAGGCTCCAAAGCACCCAGCAAGAGGGAGAGCAGCTGGTGCTGGGACTGCAAGTTGGCTCTGGGTTCACCGGTCCTTGGTCAGATCCACGTGGTGTAAACAGGTATTTTTTCCCTCTGGGTTTTCCACTGAGCAAGCACCAACCAGAGCATCAGGTAGGGGGCATTCCTCTTCCCATTCCTTCAGGTTTTATCAGTTCCTAGATTCACTGAGTTTTCCCAGTGATTTTGCACTGCTAGTGACGCAGAGCTGGGGGCAAGGACCTGTGCTGCTGTTTGCTGTTCTTATGCGTGAACAGAAAACAGCATCCTGGTGCTCCCTCCATTCAAGAGGGCCAGATCTTTTGCTGTTTTCATTTTCTCTCCTCTGCCAGAATTTGTGCATGTGGCCTGTTACACAGAGCAGGAGGCTCTGCTTTTTGACATCATAAACCTCAGTATATCAAAGGCAAGGAGCTATCGACCAGCAGCACACAGAAATTTGGTAAAACGCCTATGGTGTGTACAGGGAGAAGGGACTCTCCGTGGAGCCAGCCGAGCTCAGATGCAGTAGGGCAGTATCACACAGGAGAAAGAGGGCACAAAGAGTTTCCATGCTGAGGCAAAAAGGCTGAGCAGGGTAACAGCCCTCTGCAAGACCTCAGCTGAGAGCAACACCAGGAGCGCTACAGGAGGTGGAGGAGCAGGCGAGGGGGGGCTGCGATGTTCTCTTCCCCACGCTGAGCGGCAGAGCTGGTCTTGCGCCAATGGGTGGCAAAAAGGACATGGTGAAGCCACTCAACGGGCTGGTTTTGCACCGCTTTTCTTGGCCAAAAAGTCAGCTGAGTGAATGATTCAGGAGATATCTTTAATGCTGGTTTGTCTGAGGTTTAGTTTAATTCCAAATTCAGAGTATTTTCTTACTCAGTCACTTTTTTGTCCTTCATATTGTGTCATTATCTTGCTCTTGTGGGGAAAGCAGTCCAGAAGCTCTGGCTGCCTAGAGCAGAGGGTGAATTGCAGTTCGCCCTGTACCACTGCAAAATGTCCGTATTCATAAAACATGCTTGTTTTGCAAATATAAAGAAAGGGGACAGGTCTTATCGCCTGTAACACTGCCTGGCTTTCCAGTATTTTAGCTCAGATAGTTTTATAAAATCAGGAGAGTCGCGCTTTAGGGACGCATGGCAAAGGGGTTGTTGTATGAGCCTTGTAGGAAAAGATTGATGGCTGGATTGGTTGTTTTGACACGTCTGAGAGTCTCATCTCCCATGTGCTTTTAGCAGTGCAGAATGTGTAATTTCCCTCGTTAGGTAAGGGCTCAGAGGATCTGCTCCTCTGTGCCGGCTCTTTCTGGAGCAGCTTTCAGTAACACGGCTCAGATATCAACGGAGCTTATGGTCGTGCCTGGGCCACCTCCTGGGGTTGGCTCATTGCAAAACTCGGAGAAGGGGAGGTGTGGGCTGGGGGCAGCAGCTGCAGACGCAGAAGGAAAACTCTTAACATGGGAGGGATTGCCTGTAAGAAAATAATTGCGAAATAATTGGAGAAACTGGGATTCCTTTTGCTGGAAAATGATTTTTGTCAGCCTTTCTGATGTCCAGTCGCGTAAGAAGAAAGTAGTAGAGAAACCTCACTCGCTTTTTTTATACCAAACAAAAGTGCCTTTCTTCCTTAATAACATAGCAAAGGTATGTTGTTTGTTTGTTTGTGTGAGGCAAACGGATCTTTCTGTGGGAGCACAAAACTGCAGGGCCCACAGCTGTGCAAACGGAGGGCGGATTTGCAACTGCCCGGCACACGCAGGACTGCTCCATACCAGGAGCAGGGGTGGAAAAAAAGAGGCTTCAAAGTTTCTTTTTTGAGAATTCCCCTTTGTTCACTGCTAGCTTGAAGCTAAGCGGGTAGCGACGCTAAGCATGTCTCTTCGTATGGCTGGGGTTTGCACATCTTGCCTTGTAGCAAACGGGATTATATTGTTGTTCAGGTAGAGCAACTATATTTCATATCAGGAACTGTGTTTTCCAGAAAGGTGGGCAAGGTCCAGTTCATCCCTCTTAGCTCACCCAGGCAATCGAGGTGCAGATGGCCACAGCTTTGTCCCCCTGAGAGACTGCGTGTGTTTACACACTCCACAGTGCAGCACTCCTACTGTGACGGCCTGAGTGTGGGCAGCTCCCCCACCTGAGAAGATACGGGAGCCAGATGTGATGCCTTGACTGGTGTGTGTTGCCAAGTCTTGTGCTCACATGTTTCTCTTCCCACCTCCTGTCTTCTAGTCTTGCTTTCTTCTCTTGGTCAAGTCCCTGGGCCTCACTGAATGATGGACAGGTTCCACCTTGGGATAGATAGTACCTCATTATCTCAACTTTTGCCTTGCAGTGAGCACGCCCTTCCTTTGGTTTCTCCGGCTTTTGATCACAGCACCTCTCTCAGCTCCCACCCTCTTTCCCTGTCTCCACACTCATCCTTATCCAACTGCCCACATCCCGGCTGCCATTCCCACTGTTGGCCTTTGCTTTGGCAAACACTGCTGTAGGTAGATGTCCAGGCGGTGCGACCCAGGAGCGCAGGAGGCTACTGGAAGATGGCGAAACAAAGGGCTGACACATGGCAAAATGCCACTGCAAAAAGATTCCCCGCGGCGAGTGCGGTGGCCTGGAACGGCCTCGGCCCCAGGGCTCGGGTGTTGCTTTTTCAGTGCCATGTTGACTTAACTTTGTAAGAAGCCCATCTTGACCACATCTGAGCATCCCTGTGGAGTTCTCTCTTTGTTAACTGTGTTATCAATTAAAGCCTCGCTGTTATCCAAAGAACCTTTCTGATTACCCTTCCTGGCACAATTTTTATTAGAAATGGCTCTTACCCATTCTAGCCTTCTGCTTCTCCTGCTGCAGAAGATATCTGAAGCTTTTCTCCCCAGTTCAGAAACTCCTTTTGTCAGTTTTCCCATACCGAGGTAGGAAAGGAGCAGCTTACCTGCATTCCCTCAAAGCTGGACAACGGGGAACTGCAGACCTTGGGCTTTTTCGCAGCCTTGTCTGTTATAAAACAACAGAAACAACAAAACCCCAGCGAATGCATCTTTTTTTTCCATAGTGGAACATTTTAGAAGCCAGACGGGAAGCTTTTCCCACGTGATGGCCTGTAGCAAAGATAAACTGGCTCCTGGTGATTTTAGGAAAGCTGCTGGGTTTGGAGAATTAATTTCCATTGTATTTCTTAATTCAATTTGCTTGCACTCGGTAAACGTATTTTTGCTTTGCTTCTTCTAGCTTATGTTTGTCTAGCTTGATAGAGAAGCGGTGTCTGGCTTCTGCAGAAAAAAAAGAAAACTCCCCTGCCCTTTGAGAGCTGATGTTCATTCATCTCCTTGCCCTTGGTGCATTTTTCTGTCGAGATCCCCATTCTCTGAGCTCATTACATTCCCCATCTCCTCTCCCCTCCAGGCCCCGGCAAACGTCTCCCACTAGCCCTGCAGTTTGACCTTGGACCTCAGTTGCTCTCCCTATCTGACCCCAGCTGTAGATCCTGGCAAACCTCCAAGCAGGGCAGCTCCGGGACAGAGAGGAAGAAGGACAGAAGTTTGCCTTTCTTGACTCCTGTTCTCCCGAAGACACACAGCAGCTGCAGTAAGAGGTCGTCACTGGGCACGCAGGTTCACGCTTCCTGAAGGGATCATCTTTTGGGGAAAACTTGCCCAAAATTGAGGGCCAAAGGACTTCTGCTCTCTGTGACGGTTTGTAAGAGCACAGCGATGCAACGTCAGGTTTTGGCACGGGATCCAGAAGTCGTAGGAGAGCTGGGAGGGATGGGGGAGATCAAGGGTTTGGAAAACAAGAGACAACAAGTCTAAGTGCAGCTTAGACATTTAATTATGCTTTAACCCAAACCATAGCTTTTACCAGTCACCTCACTGCTTTCAAGAATGCATTTTTATTCCTTAGCTATAAATCAGTCCTACTCAATAACTAGCAGTTTCACCCAAAAAGCAACTGACCAGTGTGTGGTAGAATGCAAATAGCAATTGGAGAAGGGATGATATTAAGACACGATAATGAAAGCTGACATGTTTGGGATATCTGGGAACAGTGACCTACTGGTCATCTCTCTCTTTCAGTAATTGTAATTGACAGGCTGCTGCAGTTGCAATAATTTAGGAGTACTACAGGAAAAGTAATCCAAAAGATATTTTGCAGGAAGGTCTTGGGAAAAATTGTCTCTATATACACACTTCATTTTCTGAGAAGTTGAGTAAGCAACTCTATTCCTATTTTTTTGTGAAAGTAATACATCCCAAAGGTTAAAGGATATTTGAGATTTATGATGAAAGGGCAGTGACTGGCTGCAGAAAATGGTATTTTATACTTCTGGAGTATTTTACCCACTCTGTTGGCCTTTGGCAAGGCTTGGGCTGAAAGACTACTATAATTAATAGAGCTTGTCAGCCCTCAGTTTCTGAAAAATCTCAGCTTTCTTTTTCCAAAGAAGGGGAAGTATGAATCTCCTAATTGCAAAACAAAGCCTGAGTGAGTGAATGGATGTCATTATCCACAAAGGATGCTCTGAACTCTAGAAATCAGCGTGTTTACATTAAGAGCGTTAGCACTGAACTCTAATGACGTTTTTACAGATCATTGTCACTAGCTATTTCTTCATTGAATTTACCAACAACTATTCAGTACCCCAAGTTTATGGACAGTTTTATTTCCTGGGGAAAAAGTAGCCATTTGGATTTTTTTTTGTTTGCCTTTGGACTTTTTCCCTCCCTTTCTCTACTCTGATGCTTGGTTCTAGGAAACAACCTAAAAGTAAATACCTGCACTGAATAACTTTTTCTTTGAACACTGACATTAATTAATGAACATTAGCAACCTGGTCAGATATTAAAATGAAGTCCACACTGTGGACGTGTCTCCGTGTGCTCCTGACCCGTGCAAGTCGCTGATCGGCACGTGTAAATTGGGCACCAGCACAAACACCTGCCCAGTGGTTGCCTGATTGGTGGTATCTGTACAGAAACGTCAGAGGAGTGGCTACCGATGAATAAACAAACGGGGCATGTTTAAACATATGTCTGTGGTTATACAATATAGATTTTGAAAAACCTACCTACTGTTTCGATAGAATAGGGGCAGAGAGTCTCCTGGGTAAAGCTGGGCTTTGCCCAAATGCCAGCTTGTGTGCTGAAAACCTCTTTCAGAAGCGCATTTCAAGTCAGCTTTTCTGGGAAATGTCACAGGCAGCTTTCATGTACCACAAAGTAATTTCCAATACAGCCAGGTGTCACTCTAGTTTTCTTCTCCTCTAGTAACCTTAAAATCTTCCAACTGCTATTTCTCCAGCAGGAAAATCAAGCAGGCTTGCTGTCACTCTCCAGATGGGAACTGATGTACACTGCTATAACATACAACTGCATTTAAAGCAGGGAACCGAGAAGTGTTGCGGCATTCCTGGGAGTCTGGGCCCACCATGACTCTGACTCAAGGAGAAATGCAGGTGTGCACCTTGCTCCCAGCAGAAAGAAATCCACATGCATTCACTGGGAGAGAGCCAAGCTGCCCCAACAGGTCCCAGTCTGGGTACAATTTACTCAGATTCTCCTACAAAGTTGGGGACAGAGAAAAGAACAGGAGACTTCCTAATTGATCATTTATTCTCTATCACTTTTCCCCTCTGCTGGAAAAGAGAATATTTCCTGGGAGCTTGCAAAGAGATTTGACTGTGGGAATATGGATGCTATGTGAATTAAGAGCTGTCTTGCTTTGGAATTTGTAGATCAGTGAAAATAGCTGTTAAATATAAAACATTCTTTATACGTACAGAGTGTCTTTTAAATCACAAACTCATTTCAAGCCAAAGTTTGAAAAGGATTTTGCAAAAGAAAAAAAAAAGTGAAAATGCAGCTATCAATAACACAATCAAAATTTGTGCTCTGAATAATCACCTCAGCAGAAGACATGATTTATTCTGTTTAAATGATGTTTTATATCTGGATAGACATCATTCTCAAAGGGCGATCCTTTAAAACTCTTCTAGTCTGCCCAGTAGCTTTGTGGCAGGTACTTTGTCTGGGATGACAAAACTCACTTCTATAAATCAACTGTAATTTGGTAGGGAGTAATATCTTTTAGTGGACTTGGCATTAGTTCATTCTCTCACCAAAATTCTAAATCCTTTGAAGTTCCACTGTTCATTCTGCACAGCTAAGCTCAGTTTTGTTGAATAATAGTTAAGGATTTCAGTGATAATATTTTCTCCCTGCTGTCTATAAAAGAGGCAATCCCCACACTAGGGCCAATGTTCACTCTTTGCATTGGAAGTTCTGCCTTTAAAGAAAATATCAGCATTTCATTTGAGGGTCCGTGTGATAACTCCTTCATAAAGCATGTCTTATCTAGATATTCTTTCCCCTCAGGGAACCTGAGAACAATAATTTCTGGTGAATGTTTGCTTTTCCAACTTTTCTGAATGGCAATGAACCATGCAGGATTTCGCTACTGGTTTTCTTCTGTGCATTTTCTAACCTTCCATGGCCCTCCCATATAAGCCTCTCTCTGTCTAGAAATTTATTTATTTTTAATCTTCCATTTGACTGCTCTAATTTGCTCCAACGTTACTGCCCCTTAAAGGCTGGTTTGGGATGATCACAATAATTTGCTCGTCCCTCTGTGGTACCACTTTTGATAATGCTTCCCCAACAGCAGCCTTGCTTGCTTATCTGGTGCAGCTTTCTGAGGCACCTTAAATCCACCACTTCGTATCTATTGATTATTGCTGTTGAATTCCTGGTTTCTTTTGTTCTTTGAGGCTTTTATGTGGAGAGGCTACAGCAAAATCCTTTGAAATATGGGCTCTGTTCTGTAGAAGTAAACCGGGGCAGGGGGAAGGCGGCAGGAGGGGAAATATCCATTAATTTTATCGAAGATAGATTAACAGCAATGACTTTAGCCTTTTCAGTTCTTGTTTGTTTGTCTAAGCTTCATTATTTCAAATGGGCCAAAGCGCTCTCTCCAGCAGGAAAACGTTAGAGCCATAATTAATTCAAGGCGTTTGGCGTTTCCTGTCAAAATGGCAGACATCCATCAAGCCAGGAAGACTGCTGAGTTTCATGTCCACTCGGGGCTGATGCTCAGACAATTTTCCCGGCGTACCTCTCTGCACAATTCACACATCTCTTACTTTTGGGCTCTTCCTCCGCAGCCAAACCCGGGTCCTCGCCCTGACCCTCAGTCTCTTCAAATCTTCCTGTCAAACCCATTGCTACCACTTCTCCCTACCCTCTCCTAGGGCACTGGTGACTCCATGAGAGGTGGCTGGAACTTGCCCGGCTCACCATGCCCCGAGGAGAAGCAGCAGGTTACCAGCACGTGCTATGGGGATGATGGGCCACCTCCCTTTACCGTGGTCGCAACGCCTGAGCGGGGCAGGGGGGCTGAAGTCATACCACTGCCTTGTTTCTGGTCACTGCTGGGCTGGCCAGAAAACTGCAGCAAAAGGGGAAAAATAATGAAAAACAGGGAGAAAAGAGCTTTGGTGAGTTTAAAGGAACAAGGCCTATGGCTACATGGCTGGGTGCAAGCCAGCTCCAGACTTCCAGGCACATTAGCAGAAGACTGTTAAACAACACTTAAACAGCAAAATAAAGAAACCCTTCTTGGCAGCAGGGCTCTTCTGTGGGGTGCTATGACCCCCAGGAAAACTCCCTGGCAGCTATCTGCCCCGGGCTGTAGAGGAGTTTGAATATTGACTATGAATAAAAACAATATCTTTAAATACTTATGTGATTTGGTAGCATTTGGATTCCTCCTTCAGCGTTTTGTCTGTTCTGGCTCTTTGCATACAGTCGCAGCTCTCACACTGCTGTCTGGAACACACAGGCTCGTGTTTTTTTCCCCCCCTCTGTTACAGCAGAAATGGAGTGGATCACTCAGAGAACACGTCTGCTCACAAATGTTTCTATTTCAGAGATTAGATGTCAATGAAAGAGCGAAATGGTTTTCTGATTTGTCCAAAGTCCAGCAGGTTAGACTTTAACTTAGCAGAAAACGATGAAATTAGATGTGACAGAAGCACAAGAAGTCCATAGTATGGCCCCGTCTTGTAACTACACTGAAATTAAGTGAACAAATCTGGTTGTTAATGGCTTTAGAAAAGTAAACGCAGCATCTAAATTTGACAGCTATGTGGTTGAACTGATAGATATGGTGATTATTGTTGGCATGCAGCGGAAAAATAGAATTACATTGTGTTTAATCAAAGGGACCTAGTCTGGGATAAGCCTTGGATCCCTCCTCTACATGAAAAACAGCCTTTAGAACAAAGGAAGTTCTGCATAATGTTATTTAGTCTGCACAAACCACTAACTGTATGTCAGAGCCCTGATGAAGTCATTGCTTAGAAACCATTAAGATATAGCGTACAATCGATGCGATATACTCTGCTTTAGTTGGGAGACGTGCTTCTGGCAAGCAACGCAGCGGTCAGGTCCAGCATGCACGCACAAAAATTACCGACAAACCAAGGTACAACAGATAAAAAACCCTGGAGCTTTCTGCTACCCTAAAAAAAGTTTTCGTTTAAAATGTGCTGTAAACACTCTTTGTGTTGTCTCTCATCTCTACTGTGAGTCAGGATAGTAGATTTGTCTGAAAGGGAAAATCTTCAAGGAACAGTTTTATATTAGAGAAAATATGTCGTCTGGCCTCCTATCAAACTTTAATATGCATCTAATGCTGACACTAGTGGTCAAGGGAAGAAGTGTATTCTTTGCCTTGGTTAAAAAATCGTATTTCCTGCATGAAAAAAGCCCTTGCAGAATGAAAGCGACTGCCAGTAGGAATGGATACCCGAGCCCTGACACATCATTTGCCGGGGGAAACATTTTAATTTAGTCATGCAGTTCACCCCCACTCAAATTCATTGAGCAAATTAAATCACGAAGGTAAGGCGAATCGTGTGGGACCAGGCGCTGTAGCTATCGGAGCGCAAAGGAGAAGTGAGGAGTGGAAGCGTGTGAGTGCCATCCATTGCCTATCACAGAATAAATTAGAGCTGAAACCTTTTCTTTTGTGCGGTTTGGAACAGGCGTGGGCTTCGAAGACAGAAGATTTGGACCAAAAGACAAGTCATTCCTTTATCTAGTTGTAATTAACTGCAGGTGGTTTCTGCTAACATAATGCAGATTTGAGCCTGATTTATCTTTTTTTGGAGACACCATAGCCCTCACATTTTTGGGAAAAGTCAGAAGAAAAAAATTAATTGCTTTCTTATTATGGCAGATCCCATCTTTCTGTTTGAATTCTTGGCTGGTTTTTCTTTCTTTTGATAATGATAACATTGCCTGCCACTCTCTGACAGATGAGCTGAACATTACATGGGACAAACCGAAACTGGTGAAGGCCTGGGCCAGCATCGTTAAAACTGAACCTTGTCTACGAGAACAGCTATGAAAATAGATGTTTCTGCTGGTGCATACTTGTCTCTCTCCCTGCCAGTAAATCAGTATCATCAAATCCTCTTACTTGGTCTTACTCTGCATTTTGTAAGAGAAGGATTTTTGAGTGATTTCTTCCTTCTTGCTTCTTGGCCGCGTCAGCTACAGAACCTTGTAGCCCTGGCACATCTCTTTTTCCTCTTTCTCTCTCTTTTACATCAGCGTAAATCGGGAATAACTCACTGGAGAAGCCAAGGCGGTACAAAGCTGCTGGGACAAAGCTGGGGCTGTTGTTTCTGTTCCACACTGGCCTGAGAGCAGACACCTAACACTGTGTTGCCTGAATGCTGCTTATAATCCTATTCCTCTCTGGAAACTGGATCCTTCCTAAGGGAGCCCTGAGCCTCTTTCTGCTCCCCTCAGCCTCCAAAGAGAGAAAGGAGCTCAAAGACCAATGGAGAGATGGAGAGGTGCAATTAACTGAAACAGGATAAGATCTGTGTGGACTTTGTACGCCTTGGGATGCAAGAGTTGCGTGACGTGGTTCTGCAGGGATGGCTGAGAGGAGACGGGGGTAAGCTCCGAGAAGGAGCTTGTGCTTCTCTTGGAGGGAGAAAAATGTAACGTCATTCTGTCCTTGTGCTGCAGCTGAAGCTGGTTCAAGTGGTCTGGGGCCATAATGCTCCTTAGCACCAAGCAAAGAGCAGCAAGAGATGCTGGGAACTCTCTGCATCCTATTTGTGTTGCAGACAGCCACTTGCATGTGTCCATTGCAACAGCAGAAAAGAAGAAATACGAAACTGCTCCCCTACCCTAGTTTTTAAGGAAGTATCAGGCTCTTGGCAAGTTTGGACACCTGCAGCAATTGACTTCTTTCCAGCAGAAGTCCAAAGGCACTCAGCTTCCCAGCAAATAATTTTCTCCTAGGGAAGAGGCATAATAGAAGGGGGAAAATGGAGGGAAAGTGAGAGGAGACAACACAAGGGAAAGGTTTCAAAAGCAAAATGCTGTGCAGGCTGTGGGTTGGGAGGAAGAAGGGAAGAAAGAGAAAAAGCAAGATGAAGCGCATGTTTGAGGTAGCTACAGCCATCGTGTTCAGTTTTGGTATCGGCTGTTATCTTTGGGAAAAATGGGGAGTGGGAAGATGTGCTAATGTGGTCAGGCTGTTAAGATGGGATTGAAAGTCTCGGAGATGCAGGGTAGGTAAACGGCTGAGGGAGACCATATTGTCGTTTCCTTCACCTCCCCAAAAAATGGCAATTAGACTGAGAGTGCTGAACACCCCAGCATAAATTCCTGTCTTGGCTACTTAGGAGAAACTCCAGGACATCCCTTCTAATATACTCAGGGTCAGATTTTGGCCAGAGCTGTAGGAGGCATTAGGAGACTGCTGCAATGCCGCTGATGGGCAGTATGTCGGTTCACTTAATACCACACTGCGGGGTTCCCTCTCGCTTAACATGGGTATAGACCCTGCTGTGATTTTGGTGTATAAGTAGGGTTTCCAACTATTTAGTTTCTCCTTGAAGTGCTTGTGTTATTTTTGAGAATTATGACCTGATTTCGTGTTTATATTGCAATTTTTATAAATTTTAAATCAGCTTCCGATGTATTTTAGTCCAAGCTTTCCTGATGATTTTAATTTGTTTTGTCTAATTCAAGAATCTACATCCTTAAATCATTTAACTTCTCAAAAAATGCATTTGAAGACACTAACTGAAAACTCTGAGGTTTTTTCAAGCCAATTTCATTTTGAACAGCTGAACTTTCAGCAGTGGCTGTGAGGTGATGCTATTTAGTTTTTCTTTGGTTTAAAGTTAAGTCAAGAAACTTTGTGCTGGTCTAGCACATCAGCATGGAAATCAAGAAGGGGCATTATCAAGCAGATACTCTAGTTCCCAAGGAATATTGTATTATATGGTGTGGGTAGGAATAATATATATCCATGTGTACATGCAAAAGCCATTATAATTGCTTAATATAGTGCGTATAGATGCATTTGTAGCTGACAGTAACAACAAATTAGATGCATAAAGTCCACAGAATGTGTTAGAAAATAAAACCTCAAAAAAAAAAAAAGATAATAAAAAGTGGATAAATATTGCAAAATATGGATTTAACTCCCAGTATTTACAGAAAATCTTTAAGCTTTTTGAAGGCTACAGTTATACATTTACAGTGGACTTGATTTCTTTTGAAGAAGTTATTCAGTCTTCCCAACTGCACTAGTTCACACAAATATGATTTGTGCTTGAAATTTGTAGTATATTAATGGATTTTAAGTGGTTCCAGCAATTCCATTATAACAGAATGGAATAAATAAGTGAACAGTTTGCCAAAGGTGGAGACACCACAGTTGTGAAACTAGCCAGTGGTTTATGTCAAACACAGTCATTTAAAAAATATAGTGGTGAATTAAATAAAAGTGACTTAAAGATTAGGTATTGTACAAAGTGTTGCTCTAAACGAAGACAGGGGTATGAGCAGTAACATCTGGATGAAATAAAGCCCCATCTGAGAACTAAAGTAAAATAACATTGCTTATTTGAACAATTTCTGTGTTAGAAAGTAGAACCTAATACCGAGAGCAAAAGTCTCTGGGAGTTTTTGGAAGAGGGACAAAAAGTTGACAATAGATACAAATTTTCAGCAGCTTTACTGTCCGTGTTAAATTAGATACTTTTGAGCATTTTCTTATGACTTGCCCGTTGCCTGACCACCCTGCCTGCTCTGGGCTTCTTAGGGGTGTAAAGTCAACAGGAGACGTAAAGCCAGATGAAAAGACAGCAAGGGTGGGACAGCACTTAATTGCAAATGTATTGCGAGATAATCCCGTCTTTGTAACTCCTCTGCCTTCACCTGGGGCAACACGGGGACTGAATATATACTTGAATGCTTTTGCTTGTGAGAAAAAATACGTAACAGCCAAGTCTAGATCTCTTTTTGTTCAATGTTTTGCTGCTACGTTGGTTTTAGTCACTATGGAGGTCCCACATATAAAGAGATTTTTACTTTCATAAGAACCCCTGTCTCGCATGTAATAATTTTCTTCTGTTGGCCAGCTTCTTCCTCATCAACCTAGCAAGGAATTATACACACCAGGGTTTATTTAGATGAACTTTCAAGTGTGCTTCCTGTTTATAGAGTCACATAGCCACATGCACCAAACAAAATATGAGGCCAAGGAACAGAGAATACCATGCTAACAGGAAGCACCTTCATGTAAATAATGGCGGTGCTCCGCGCCGTCCAGTAACTGCATCTTCCCGCTGGATGCGACCAGCTTTGAAATACTTGTTTGGAAACAGAAGTATTTTTCTTTTAGTAGGATTAAGCAAAACGAGACATGGTCATGCATTTGCATTTAGACAAAAAAAAAAAGGAAGAAAAAGATGAGTTCTGAATTGGAGTATAGAGGTTTCGCTTTGAGTTACTGACGCTATCATATCTTTGGGAGAGTTGAGCATTTTTTTGCCTGATGGACTGAAATAATTTCACCTTGGTATTATTTCCCTTGACCATATGAATGAACCTTAAAGTATGCACTGGGGAGAATAACACAGGTGATGGAACAGGCTCCTGGGGATGCGCTGTTATACTTGCTGAGACATTTATTATTCCTAGGGTAGCTATTAATGGTGTGATTATATCTGTTGTTATTACTATATTTGTGCCATTATTTGAGGACACATATGGACACCAGAACAGAGGCATCACCAGCATAAAGTCTTGCCAGATTGTTGTCTGAAAACGAAAGTGTCTGCGCTTGCAAAAATGTTTGTCAAATCAAAAAGTTAAGACAAATTTGTTAGTTTTTTACAAGGAAGGGTTTTTTGTTTGTTTATTTGTTCATTCTGGTTTTTGGTTTGGTTTTTTTTTGTTTTTTTTTTTTTTTTTTTAAATTTGGCACTAAATATTGATTTAAAATGAAGCTGAGAGTTTCTGGAAAACCTTTCAAATTTTATGGTGGTGCCCATGTGCTAAAGGATGGTGCTAAAGGATGAAAGATTTTTTTCTGCAATCAAAATGGACCTTGGTGGTCCCTCTGTAGGTGACAGCTGCCTGTGATCCCCCATGGGCCCAGACCCGCATATGGTGCACTAATCTCACCCGCTCACAAACAGACAACAAAGATGGTCTAGAAGCTCCTTAGTGAACAAAATTAAACACTGCAGGTCAAATGGAAATCAATTACAAGCTGTGCAGAAGACTGTGGAAGTCAACACCAGCTCTCACCCATGAACTGGCATGGAGGCAATCAAATGTCAGGTCAGTTCAGGTCACCCTGTGGCTTTGGTGTCCATTTTTCACTCAATATAGGGTAGAGAACTCTAAACATCTGAGACAGTGGGTGAAGTTAACAGATGACTCGGGCACCCTGACAGGTCCTGTACTGAACACATCGTGCCAGTACAAACAAATAACATTATTTAAGCAAAATAACCCCCTCTTTTTGTAGTAAGCACAAGCATAGTCACATCCATCTAAACAAAATCTGTTAATTTTTGCATTTAAGTCTTTGTCTCTGATTTATGTATGGAATCCATTTGGTATCATCTGTCTAATGCAATTAAACAGTTTTCAGCTTTGAGCCTCTCAAAATTTAAATGAACACAGAAATGTTTTTTGTCCACAATACTGACAGTTGACAAGACATCCAAGAAAAGCACCTAAACGAATCAGAAGCCCAGCACCCATCCAGTTCTGTTTCTGTATAGCACAGTGTTTTGAAATGGCTTATGGATTATATTAAGATGTTATTTAACACTGCTAATATTTAAAAACAGCCATGAGCTGAGATGGCATCAGTCCTTCAATTTAAAATGAAAGTCATGGCTCTGTGGCTGCAAGTCATGACTTACATGCCTATAATGTGTACAAAAGTAACCTGCATGAAGAAATACATTTTTAGTTTATCTAGTGGTTGTTGCAGACCTCTGTAGCTATGACAAGACTGTACCCATCATTAATTAATTTTGTATTTTGGCATCATGGAGTTACTTTCAACATGAGTTGGTAACCAAAAATGCAGTGTATTGTAGGATGTACAATGGTGATGATGGACATGGATGTCTTTGCCACAGTCCTTATTAATTGCAAAGTGTGTACAGAAGTCCCACAGGCACACATAGGATAAAACAGCCCAAAATTTGTTAACCAAGCACCTGACCCAAAACCTAAGAACTCTTACCAATGCTTTTTTGGCTTTGAGTGACTTCAGCTTCTTCCTTTGTGCTTTTATTTACATTACCTGCTACTTTGCATTCTCGTTTTCTTAAAAACCTACCCTCAAACAAAAGAAGGCTCATCACAGCCCCGTCTTGCTGCTCATCCATTCCTGAGCAGACATAAGACACGTAACCCGCCTCTGCTTGGGGTGGTGATGAATTCCTGCATCCTGAGGTCTCTGGGCTTTGGTGTCTGCAACCCGCAGGGAGGCTGCCTATCAAACTGGTTGAACGTAGTGAGCGTACCCACATTATGATTCTTTTACTGCATGTGTCGCACAGTTAATGATATGTGTGAACTTTTGGACTACCTTGTTTAGATTCCCATTTTGGGGCAAGAACTTTATTTCTCATGCCCGAGCGAGTTGGGTACTTAAGGCATTTAACCAACAATGAAAACATAGCAATGAAGAGCTTGCTGGATTTGTCTGTGGTTTAGATGTTCTTGGGCAGCTAAGCATTCTCCAGCAATATTGCAGCAGGTTTCTCTCTTTCACAGAACATGGGATTAATGCAGTAACAAAACATAATTTCAGTCTGTGCGAGACGAAAAGCAACAATGCTAGTAAGTCTACATATTCATGAGTATCTCTATGCTGCATTTATTTGAAGAAAACCTTCTCTTTCTCATCATTATTTTATGTGTAGAAGACTACGGTATCTCATATAAGTCTTCCCCCGGCCAGGAGTCCCAGAGGGAAAAGTTAATTTGTATAAAATTAAATTGATAACAGAACCTATGCTTTTAAGATACGAATGTGTCCCAAGGTGGTCCTGGGTGAGAGCATTAAATGTTCTCTGTTGATCCCAGGGGCTTGGCTTCAATGCATGCCGGGATCTGAAGTCTCCATTGGTAGGTGACTGCAGCTGCATGCAAGGAGTCTTAACCGTGGAGTTTTATGGCTTGCATCTGGCTTACAGCTCATACCTTAAACATCCTCCAAGGAGCCGATAGTCTCATTTTTGTTCTTAACACATAAGAACAAAATTAAAATGAAAATCTGAAATGCAAACCTTTTTCCCAAACCGTGTGAGGGTCAAGGAAATACCTCTTCTGCAAAAACATCAGGAAAACACATACAGAACAGCAATTATCACAAATAAAAGTAAGCAGCTATTATAACACCACTAGCAATCTCCTTTTTAAACTGGCTAGCAAGTGTGGAAAAGTTGAAAATACTCTTTCAAATGACTTCCAACAGCAAAGGATAGGATATTGCACTGGGCAGGGTATTCTAGCAGGTGGGTCCTGCTACCTTCTGCTCACATGTGTTTTCCATAATAAGTCAAAGCAAAGAACTACTTTCCATGTTTCTGTTTTTAAAAGTGAACTTTCAAAAGAAAACTCCGCCATGGCTCTGCCATCACAAGCAGTCTAACAGCAGTGAGGGGGACACACGCAGAGCCCAGAGCAGAAAGGTTGGTGGTGTCCTAGGGAACAGGGCTCCCTTCTTACCACTTGGGCCTTCCATGAAATGCATGAAGGGCTGGAGCTTGGGAGCTTTGGCCACCAGCTCTCGTTTGCAAGGAAGCTATTTGGCAGCAGTGCTCCCACATCCCCCTAAGGCTTTTGATCAGTGCGAGGGGAGGTGATTTTCCCTGCCACAGGATGAGATGAACCCTGGCACCTACCTCCTTGCACAGGAGATGCAACGGGAGGAAGGACAGGCAAAACTAAGTGAGGACAGAGGTGTTTCATGTTTCTGCCAGAAGCTCCTCCATCCTCCCCCAAAAGCAGCTGCCACCCCACGTACCCTGCCCTGCCCTCAGCAGCCATCATTTGACCACGTGTCCAGCACAAGTGACAGAAGCAGAACTGCTTTCTTGCCACAGGCAAAATCCTGCTCTTCCTGGAGCTAGAACCAGTCCCGGGGCTGCCAGGGGCCAACGGAGTATAAATGGGCTTGAGCAGAGAACAGCAGCCCACAGGTCAGGAGGAGTTTCATCCAACTGCTCTATTGATGCAGAAGAGCAACGATAATTTCGTTACATGCAAAATGAACTGCAGCCCGGTGACTCAAAAAAACCCAGGCCTCGGTCGCAGTATTTGGTGCTGACTCTGTTTCTGTGTTTTTATGATGCATACGTAGACTGCAGATCAAAGGCTATTTCTGGGTCATTTTACCTATAAGATTATTGAGGTTTCCTGCTAAATCACTGAGAACAGTGAAAACTTGCAGTGTTTTTATTAAACTTGCACAGTCAGCACACAGCAAAATTAGAAGGTATGTCAACTTGGGTTTGAGTACCTCAAAGAAACCAAAATGCTTAAAAACCAAACAGTTAAACAAAACTCAACTTATAAATCTCTTGAAAAGTCCCAGAGACCTTCCAATCTGTCTGCTGACACCTTCTGCCTGTCTCTGACCCTCCTAAATCAAAGCATTTATCTAAAGTACAAAAGTTGACAGTTTGCATTTAATAAAAGTTGCTTGTCTTGTCAGTCTGCAGAACTCTCGTTCCCGCTGGCCATTTCCTTGATGATGTGTTACAGCAATGCAATGGCCAGCAGCACTTACAGAAAGAAATGCAAAAAGTGGCTTGATTAATTTTAAATATGTTCATTCTTGAACACAAAATGTAGGTTGTATAAGAAAAAGAGGGGAGGGCTGTAAAGAGATGCTGTGTGTTTCAACCAGCAGAAGTTGTGTTTCAGGGGAACGATTACTGTTCCTGATAACACATCATGGTACAATTAAAAACAAAAAAAGGACTGCATTTTGCTTTAGGTATTTTCAAGGGGTTTGTATTTAACAATAATTCTGAAACAGTTTCAAATTCCTGGGTGCAATTCTGCTCATCAGTAAAGTTAAAGGTCTATTACACTTGGAAACATCTGAAAAAAAACCCTGATGTAAATATGGGCTGCTTTTGCATCTCTGAAGTTTTACAGACTTAGGCTTCAGTCCTGCATGCTTCCACATGGGGCTTTTCTTTACCCATATGCTTTAAGTGAAGCATTTACCTACATTTTGTAGAATGTAGATTGTCATCAGATTGTAATTTTCAGAAATATATGTTTGCTCGCATGTCACATACCATGTCCTCTTCATAAGGTAATGTTAGTATTTGGTGCTGAGCACCCTACCAGCCCTCACAAAACAGCCTCCTGTTATGTTTTAAGGGTATTAAAATTAATTGGTTTTACTTAGTTTTCCCCTTGTTTAGAAGAAAGGTTTTTTTTCTGATATACTGTAGAATATACATCAGATGGAGGAAATCATAGTTAATGCTAAACAATATTCATTTGTTTACAAGCTTCCTTGGGCTGGAAGGGAGCTGTGGAGCCTTCCTGGTGACCACGGATGGCTGCATCATCTGAAACAGCCTCTGAAATTTTTGGCTACTTCAGGGCTGTAGACCCTACTTGATAGCTTGGAGAGGCGTGCCAAGTGTGTTGGGACCAGTTTAGGCACCAACCAAGGCCAGTCAGTGTGTAGAGAGCATCAGGTAGCAGCCTAAGACCACCAGTAGGTCCTGCTGCCTATTTTTCCTATGCTGAGCTGTTGCGTCTTCCTCAGGGGAAGGAAGAGGTAAAAAGGAAGTAGGTGAGCGTGTCCAGGCCCAGAAATAAGAAAGGATGGGCAGGATACTCGAGGAGCAGCAAACCTAGCTGAAGCCCCTCAGCCTCCCCTTAGTTGCAGACCCCCACTGAGAGCTTTCTGGAAGGCTGTGAGAGGGTGTGGGGGAGTGGGTATGTTAGGAGGGGTGGTGGCATGGCCCATGAAATGTTAGCAAGGCAGTGTGGGTGGACACGCGGCATGGCGAGCCTGCACAGACAGATGCAGTGAGCCCAGATGGTGGTTGAGGACACTTGGGTATGGTCCGTGTGTGTAACTCCTGGGTTCATTTTTACCAACAGTCTTCATTGGTGACTCTGGAAATGGCCACCTAAACCACAGTCTGGGTCAGAAGAAGCACTAAGGTGTGCCCATCTCTGTTTCTCAAGACTTCATGGGTATCTTCCTCTGTCCAACTCACAGGTACTTTTTAAAACTTTCTTTCTGACAAATGTAGATGGTAATAGAGCTAATACTCTTTTATTGTCCCAGACTGCCAGAATAGCTTTAAATCTGTATATTGGGAACCTCAATCAGGTAATTTTGTTTAGAATAATGCAGTTCTAAAGTCTCCCTGATGAGAAGTAACATGCTTTAAATACATAGTCTGTCTTTATTTTATGGACTACACTTTTCAAAACAAATATTCCTTAAGAAACTACAAAAAGGCAAATTCCAAGATTTTATACCTTTATCTTACTGTTGTTACTTTAGAAGAACCAAAGTAATAAATATGAGTTTTAAAAAATAATTGCTTCTGAAGTGGGGTTCAGGCCTGTAAATTGAGTTCAAGTTCAGAAGATTATGCTGAAGGCACGTGGAAAAGCCTTTAGGTAGGTATTTTAAAGAAACTTACAATTTAAAATTGAAATAAACATTGTATTGGAAAACTAAGTATGCAGACCATGGCATGAGGCTTAGAAAAACGCAGCTGAGCTTCTGTTGACAGAAGTGGAAGGCGGCTTACCTTGTGCTCCTCTCCCCAAGGATGCTTGTGGGAGGCCCAGCTCATGAATCTCACTGTTGGACAATACTGAATTCTGACCTACGTACGGTTATAGCGAGAGCGATTCTTTTGACAGCTTGGAAACTCATGACCCTTGGTTTGCAAAAAGCCTTTTTTAAATAGCAGCATTTTGGACTCCACAACTAATCTGTGTTTCAGTGTAGAAAAACGTTTCTTTAGTTCCTTTTTCTCTTAAGAAACTCCATTCCAAGTCACCAATGTTGTCTTCTGGTCCTGGTTAAGGCATGAGGCAAGGGAGGCAGGCTTTTGCAGCCAAGCTTAGGCAAACATGCACACCCCCCCGCCCTGGTTTGTTTTGTTATAAGGCGAGTGAGGGTCACCAGAGCTTTAGCAGGGGAAGTTGAGAGCCTTGGTCCTGGCACTGACTGTCTGTTCAATAGATGGGGCACAGCAGAGCTGTGATTTAGTTGCCTGAGGTGTTTGTATTTTATTAACTGTATTTGTGGAGCTGCTGCGAACTTGGGCTTTTGTGGTACCGGTCACACAGGGCGGAGCGGCAGACCCTTGGACAGTAGCCCGGTTTGTGCAGATCCATGTCAGTGCCCACATGGGTTAGCAAGTGTCAGGTTTTAAAGTAATTGGAGAGGTCAAGTTGTGAGATACTGCATTGCATTTGGGAGTCCTAAAACCAGCACGGCCGGTGGAGCCGGGGGAGGCCAGGGGGGTGGTGTGAACCCCCTCCTGGTCGTACTACAGAGCCCCTTCCCGGAGGAGGAGGGCTGCGATGTGCCCCAGCAGCACCCGGCCGCCTGCCACCCTCTCTGCTCCGCAGAGGCTTTCTGAGCTTGGCTTCGAAACCGCGCTGTCTGGACCGACTACGCAAACCACCCTGCGCAGCGTTAAACCCTAGGCTCAGCCTCCAGAGGGAAAGCGTCGGGGTTTCCTCTGGTAGCAGAAAGCTGCGTTAGCAGTCTCCGTGCCAGGCTGCGGTGTGGAGAGAGTGTGTGAAAATGGCCAGCGCCAGCTGGCTCACACACCCTTGGGAACTCTTTTTTTTTTTTTTTTTTTTTTAATAATTTATTGTATGAAAAATTGTATTAGCATAGTTTAGAGTAGCCCTGAGCTCCCTGACTTAGGGCTGCTTTGAATAACTTCTGGGAATCACAGGCAGCCCCCAGGAGTCTCTGATGCAGGGAGGCAGCAACCAGCTCCCTTGCACCATCGTTTCTATGCTGTTTTGTCGCTGGGAGATGCAGACGGCCGTGCTTAACGAGGCAGTTCCCATTGCAAAAGCTACTCTGTCAGGAAACCAGATTTCTGCTTGCAATTCACCCATGAAGGCTGAACAGTCCAGCCGCAGAGTGCAGGCTGGACTGACTTCAGTTTTAGCTGTGTTTCCAAATCACCCTAATATGTTATTTAAATATATACGTATGTATGTGTAAGTAGATTATATACATAATGTATGTATTATATATAATATCTGTAATGTGCACCTTATATGTATATAATATTTGTTCATATGTATATAAAATATGTTATTTCCACTGACAACCTTATTGAAGAGTCAGTTATAGGCATTCACAGTGTGTCATGACACAAAATACTGCTGACAAGGCAGTGGCCTGGCGTTGATTTTAAAATCAGATTCTTCTTTAATAGTAGACACATTTTTGGTATTGACGGCATTAGGCTCTGCAGTGTCTACTAGAACGGCGTTGTTCTGGTTGCTTGCCAGATCACAGAACCTATTGTTTCTCTTACACCTCTGTATTAAGTTTTTATGCAGTACTCAACTCCAAAGCAGAAGTTTTAACAGGACACTGAGCCTTCTGCTCTTTCCACTTCTCTCTGTAACTCCAACTGCAATGCACTTTATTTAATTCGCTGTAACTTCTTCTCCATTAATTGACCATTTATAATCCACTGGAACCATAACAATGACCTATGCATTAAAACGAGAGTAATGGAGTATCCCCCCAACACAGAGTCAGCCCACCTTGAAAGCCCTGACATTACCACCACCCCACCGGATTAGAGGAGATGTGGTTTATATTAGTGACCTGAAGAAGGTTCATGCCCTCTGGGAGAAGGTTGTTCCCTGGAATGGCAGTGTGATTAATGGTTTATTTACAGCACTGACATCAAGGCTGTCAGGACTCTTCATCAGTCTTTGATGTAAAACACACTAAGAGGCCCTAGGTCATTCTTATCTACTCAGAGAAGAGAAATCAGAAATGCGGAGTGGTTCAGTGTGGCCACAATTCTGGTACTAATATTTTCCATGGTGACAACAGGAGAAAATTACAAGGTCACTTCTACTTCCCTGGTCTTACTGGTGTGACCACAGAGAGATCGTGGCTTCAATTTTTTGGCTGGGGGGAGGGCAGCAAGAGAGCACCGGTGACAGGTAGCGTGGTGAGAACATACAGACACCCACATCAAATCCACAGGACGTTGTGAGGGATGAGTGCTTCAGTTCTGCACAAATCACAGACCAGGATGGATTTTCATGTCCTGGGTGAAGTTGAGCTTAGACAGATATTTTTAGTGATTACTGTGTAATCCCCGGCACTATTGTGTAGAGACATTTCCAATTTTTAATATTTAATAATACTATTTTAGAAAAGGCTTCCGCTCCTGAAAACTTCCTCCGTTTCTTTGCTGAGTTGACTAAGCACGATCTGATTTTCCTCAGCTCTGTGTGCTGGTAAATCCCACGCAGCCCGCTGCTCTCATGGCCTGGCTGATCAGTGAGATAATGTTGAGGCAGCGTCAGCCCTTTTCCCTCAGCCCACTGATGGGAACTGGCTTGCTGACACCCAGCACGTTTCCACGGGCAGCCACCTCCTCCCCTGCCCGATCCAGCTCCTGCGGTGCAGGACTCTTGCAGGAGAGCTTTTGAGTCGGGGGCGTTGGGCAGTGTTGCGCCTGTGGTGCTTCAGTTCTGCATTGCCTTCATAGGGGACTTAAAAATGACTAAGATGCCTGAGAAGTTCTCCCAGGCCCAGTTGAAATAATAACTGGATGAAAACCAGTTATTGAAACAGAGCCAGAGAAGATTGAAAATAACGCTGGGGGGGGGGGGGGGAAGAAAACTATGTTGGAGAGCCTCAGCTTCCCCAGAATTTCCCTCTGTTAAGAGGTCTGGCACTTGTGCTATCGGCATGTTCCAACCCACTTGGCTTGGTGTGGGCTCCTCGCTATTTCCTGGTGCCTGAGCAGCACAACCCCGTGAGACAGCTCTTCTGCGTACGATAGCCTGGCAGGCTGCGCTCCTTCTTGCTGGGCTAAGATCTACTGATAGCAATCTGTGACTTGCAGGAATATGCATAGGATATATGTCTGTGAATCAAACCGTTGATCCTAACAGGGCTCTGGTTTGTTCGAAACCCTGTTAACAGGCTTGCTCGGCAGAGCTGGCTTCCCGGAGCACGTTTTGCTGGGGCCCACTCCCTCCCTGGCTTCTTGTAGAGTACTGGATGGAAATTAGCATACGCAGGGAGGACCACCCAAAGCAAATGATTTCCATTAGACCTAACAAGTCCTTAAACGCAAAAGTGTAGGATGTACGTGCAACGGGACCCAGAGATTTCCCTACAACAGGTGTTACTTACGGGAAGCAAAAAGCCCCAGGATGCAGTAGTAACAAACCACCCAAACAAAGCAATCAAGAAAAAAATACCGAAGCAAATTAAAGTTTGCGCACAATGAAAACAGAGCTAAACAAAGCTGCACTTCCCTGTCCTAACTTTAATCCTCTAAAAGGTCTTTAGGCATTGCAATAGATGGCTTCTAGCCCGCCTGTGAAGATCCTAACTACCATTAGGCAAATGGCTGTAATTAACAGTCTGGTTGATTTGACTTCCTGAAAGTGCAAATTGCAAACGCTTCACATATTTGTTATTTGACATTTCTTCTAAGTTTCTTAGGGGAATAATTCTCAGCTGTGGACCATTCGCAAATATTTCATTCTCAATATTTAACCTTTTTGCTGTTGGCAACTCAAATAGATTTTTCTTTCTTGGTTGGACGCCCCTTAATTAGTTGAAACCTTGTATGGTGAAGATGATTTATGAGTGTAAAACCTTAGATGCCCAGCTCTGGTTAAGCAGGTAAAGTGAGCAATACTCAAACGCTTCCACTAGAATACTGCTAAGGAGCACGTACAAATTTCAATGGCAAAAAAAAAACCCCACCTTTTGATGCAAACATTTCACACAAATACAGAAAAATAACCCACACATGAAAATTTTTCAAGAAGCTGCAACATCGCTTTCCAGCTTTACCTTAAAAGCTGTAACATTTTCATGGCAAGTATTTCCATTTGATTAGTACAGTTCTGTGTACAGAACCCAAAACAGAATTATTGGAAAAGACAGGAGAAAAAACACACATAGAAAACAAGTATTTGTTGATGACTTTCCCTGTTTCTCTTTCCCTGTTTCATGGAAGATTCGAGGTAATAGAAGTTCATGTGGTTGGTGAGTCACAACCAACAATCATTGTACTCAATACACAGTATACATATATTTTGGAATTTTCTAGCTCCCAGAGAAAGTTGCATCATTTTCTCATTTTCTAAAACTTTCCCAGGCCACTCCCTTTGTAAAATCTGTTAAAGGGCTCTTAGCCATTTTGTGGTCAAGGCTCTGTCCCCCATGCAGCCTGCTAGTCCCAAAATACGCTTTAGTAAACTCGGAACAAAGTTGGGCTACCCTCAGATGCCCCCACTGCCTTTCTGTTCTCCCTCTCCCATCTCCATATGGGAACTTAAAAGCCTAAATTATTAAATGCTGTAGGGTTTGTTGTTGGTCATGAGCAGCTGCGGCATAGAAATCAGCAAGGGAAACCTAGATTTTCTGGCATTCGCCTTGGGAAACACCCAGACTTGCAGCCTGGTCGTCTCCCACCGTTCTTGTTTCACTATTGCTACCTGAAGCTCATCCCTGGCCACGCAATCTCTTGGTTCCCTCCATGCCAGCCAGAGAAATCCCTCTGCTCCTCTGCTGCCTGCCAGCCTGCCTACCTGCCGGAGGGGACATCTGCAGCCTGAGGTGCCCAGGGACTGTCTCCTCTGGTGCTTCAGTGGAAGTGCAGTGGGTGAGGAGCCAGGGAGGGTTAGGGAGCACCCAGGCACCAGCAGCCCAGCTGGCAGCAGGGGAGCTCTGTCCTTCGGGTGCAGGGACAGGGCATCCAGAGCTGCTCTGGGCTGCTGATGGTCACATCAGGCTAAGGAGCTCCCCGTTTTCATCAGACTGCTTCCTGCTTGCAGCACCCCGGTGGAAAGCAGGTACTGTCCTCCCCTCCTAGGGAGAGCATAGGGCTCCTTCCAGGGAGAAACAGGCGATACAGGTTTTAGGTGACCAGCAAACCAAGGGTTAAAATGCAGCTTTGCCACAAGCTCTGTTTTAGGTACAACTCAATAAATCATTGCAGCTGAATCATATCTGCTTCCCGGCTCCCTTCCTTGAGGGAAAGGCAGCACTGCCAGCTCCCTGTGTGACACGTGGGAGGACCTACCAGTTGGCTGGTCCTGCTCCTCAGCCTGGAGCCATCTCCCCACCCACCCTGCCTACGGAAGGAGGTGCGGAGGCTTTATCCAGCAGTCAGTGCAAAGCAGGAACAGGGGACTGTAGGCCCTTTTACGCATCGGCATATGTTAAAGGGATGGGCCATAGCTTGTTTCTAAAGCCTAATTTCTGCAGCAGAATTGGCGGATTGAGCAAGCCGCTTTGCCTGCGCTCCCCCCCTAAGCAGCAAGTCAAATTTCTGTTCTGCCTGCCATATCCAGAGTCTAATATTGCTTCTTGAGTCTGACATAACCTGCTTTGCATTGCACAGAGTTCTTGCTGTGGGATATATTGCAGGGTCTGACAGTCCTTACATTGTATGTAACAGTTCTTCAGGTGCCAAATTTTTCCAGTTTAACACGCAGCAGATGTGCTTGCAGTCTTTTCGGAGCTCTTTTAAAAAACAGCTACAGTCAATCTATTTTCAAAGCTGGCTGGATAACTAATACATCCTTGCTTAAGGGTGAACGTTTTCATAACTAGCCCCAGGAATGGCTCATCATTTTTTCAGTGGTCCGTCTATGAAGCATTTCATTAATGGCTATTGAAAATCTACTGCCAAATTAATTTGTTCATATGATATGTTCTTTAAAAGTCTCTGCATCCAGCTGGAAAGCGTAATATGGTTAATAGTCAATCTTTGACAAATGCACTGATTCGTTTTTGCAAGAAGGTATTGCAACTTTTTAATTCTGTAGGCGTTTCAGTTATCAAATGCCTGTGGGTTTGGATGAGGTGTCTGAAACATAGCTAAACTAAAACCTAAATGGATATACAACACTGACAAACTGAAAAGCAGAGCAGCCACAATACTCCAGGCACAATATCCCCTAAGAGTCATAACAAGCTTGTCTTGAAGAGCGCAAGTGTGGAATGGGTATAATGCTGCTCCATCACAGTTAAAGACAAAACTCCCATTGACTTAACTGGGAACAGCATCAAAGCCAAGCAATAACATCTGATAACGAAGCAAATGGGAACCTTCTTGCACTGGGAGAAACAATAAATGAAGGCATACTGCGTTGCTGTGTGTGAAGTTTTGTTTGACAAGAACTGAGTGTGAGGCATCCAGTCTTGTTCCCTGCTCACGGCAAGAAGCAGTGTTGACACTGGAGTTTTTACCATACTTTGGAGATGTTTCTCCTACTGACTGTTGCAGTAGAAACACAACAATGTTAGCTGAATTAGTGTCCTTTTTTACAAACCAGATTGCAGAAGCAATTTTCTACAAGGATGGGCTGTACTGTACTCAGGGTACAGGAATGCGGCTCTGGTATGCGGTGGTAATGTTTCTCCCCGTTGGCTTGCCGGGACCTTGTTGCCTGTTCTAGGGCTGGATCGAGAGGTGTAAGTTAGCTTTCAGCTCCTCAATGTCGTGTTGGGGGTTGTCGTGTGATGCCTCCATGGACGGGTTGTGTGCCTCTTGCAATGCTCAGCCATAGCAAGTTGTGTTACTTGGCCCGGAGAGACGGGACCATCGGCTGTGCTGAGCACCATGTGAACACATAAGGCAATGGTTACTTGTTCTGTCTTGGACAAGCCACTTATGTTCAGATTGATGGAGGAACTCTCACAACTTGAGTAGGATCTGGGATGTGTATGGGGAGCCCAAGTCCATGAAGACAATCCCCAAAACCCCCCGCTCAAATACTCTCCCAACCTAGATAGGCCCAAATGCAATAGGCCTCCCCCCCTTCCTTGTGCTCTCCAGGCACTTAGGGCTCCTGTGCTTTCCCACTAGCGCCCAGCTCACTGCTTCAAGGCTTTGGCTGTACTTTGATCCAGGACTAGATGCTCCACGGCTGAAGTCCCCTGGGGTACCAAGCGTGCTGAGGCTCACAGTGTGCATCTAACAGCCATGGGCACGACTGCCCCTCATAAAGCAGCAGAGGCTGCTTCTCTCTTTTAAAGGATGGTGAGAGAACGATGGAGAAGCAAGCGTCCTGCCACTTTTCATTCTGCTGTCCCTTGAGCTAGGACAACCTGGATCTAGCTCCCTCCTCAGTTTGAAGGCACTCAAACCCACCAGTCCGGTCAGCCGAGCAGAGCCCTACCCCTAGCCGGGAAGCTGCTGTGTGGAGGAACGCTGTCCCGCTCCTGGCTCGCTCTGCAGCATGGACCCACCTCGTCACGCCAATGGGTGAGCACCAAAGTGAGCGTGGCTCTGGTAAGAGCGTGTACACTGGAGGGACTTTGCAGTGGTGTAGCAGGTATGTCCTGGGCAGCATACGGGTACAGCCAGATGAGGAAACCTAGCTCTCCAACACATGATCCCTGCTCTGGAGGCACAGGACTAGAAGTCACAAGCACCCAGCAACTGTCGGCAGAATACTGAGTTCACAGTCTTTCCTTCTGTCTTCTCATGCTTTTGCTCTTGTCTCCTTGTGTCACAGGATTTAATTTAAAATCAATTTTACTAGTGTAAATGCCAATATTACTCAAGGGAACTGGGCTTTACTGGCAACGGGTGAAGTGTAAAGTACAGCTGGAAGAACAACCTCTCAGCATAACACGTTAGCAAGCCCTGAGTCAGCACAGGCGCAACACTGTAATCAAGAACATCGCCTGTTTACTTCACCGTGATTAATATCAATCATCTGTTCTTCGTTAAATGGTTAGATCCTTGATAATAGGAAATTTCCTGGAGTTATATTTGGAAATCCCATCCATCTCTCAAGAATTTACCTGCTGGCTCTTCACCTTGTGTGGCAACAGCAATGGCTTTGGCACTGGGGTGGCCAGCGATCAAGCTGATCCGGCTGGAGGTGCTGGACACTCAGGAAATCCCAGAGGTGAATCAGAGCTGAAAATCAATTGCTTTTTAATTTAGCTCAGATCTACAGGCCATGTGTGAGATAAAATAATGCCTGAGATATTAACAGTGCTCCCAGTTATGCTAAACTTTAAAAGGAACCTCTTAGCCTTATGCAGATTAGGCCTTGGTCTTTGACATGGAAACAATTACTACTTGAACGTGGTCTCTTTTTCACTGTCATCCTGAATTGGCCTTGCCTCTTAGCAAACTAATGCATGTCGAAAAGATTAATGGATTAAACATGGCCCAGGATAAGCCTATTACACTAAAGCCCTTTAAAATCAATCCATAGCTTGTAAAGGAAGAGATCACCTGAAATACAAGCCTCAGGGGATATCTACAGGGTGCTGTGACCATCCTTACACCACGGTTGCTGTCGTAGACACAACTGGACCGGACGCGCCAGCTCTGAGTGTTGTACAGGCCACCGCCAAAGCTGGACGCTGAGGCCCAGAGTGAGCTTCTTCCTACATCACCACCACCCAAGCTATACCCTGCATAGCTAGTTTTAGCACTGGAGAAGGTTTGCTCTCAGATAACTTTACTGGACTGTGTTTCCCTTGATTTCCCAGAGTTTTCTTTTGCAATTCGTGGTCTGGGCTCAGACCCTGAAATGACTGCCCTGGAGGATCTCATCGGTGTCATCTTCCACCCTGCCTGCCCTGTGGAGCCTGACACTTCCCTGCTGCTCCGCGATGTCTCTTTCAGCATTTTCTCAAGAGGTTTTGAAGAATGTTTCACAAACCATTGGCCTAGCACACCGAAAAAAATACCCATCTTGTTTATCTACACTCCAAATTATTTACCACCACTGGTCATTTTAAAATATAGTTTACACAGCATTCGAACAGTTTATTCCATAATTGAAGGGTTATCTGTAGAGATTTTTAAACATTCTGTAAACTTTGTTGTTTTTTTTAATAGATAATTATTTCATATGTAAAAATATAAATGGATAGAAGGACAAGAGAACTTGACCCTCAAAGCAGGACCTTTGGTAAGGAGACAGAAATCACTGTCTCGAGTCCAGAGCTGGCACTACCTTTCTTCTCCAAAGCTCACACTGTGCCTTAGAAGAGCTGCCCCTGGGGTCTGCATCCCCTGGAAATGGCACAAACAGGGATCCATAGAGATCTGATGCCTTCGAAGCCAACTTCACGTGTGTTCATGCTGAAGCCAGAAGGATCGCCTACACTGTAGGCTACTGCTCTGCTGTTTGCAGCTACGACCAGGTACCTGAGGCTGCACATCTCCAGCTTCAAGCTACCTGTTAAACTTGCAGTGGCAGCTGAACCTGATAAATAGCCTTATAACCTCCACAGTTTGGCAAGTCAGCAGCAGTTAACCCAATCCATCAAGATTTTTGCAAGGCAGACCCTTCATTTGACCTCAAGCCTGTAGGACCTGCCCATATCTAAGAACATAGGTATTTAAGAAAGAGAGTCCATCTTGCACCTTCCATAATACTGGACCCAACTGGACGCAGCATGAGCAAACACTGCGTGGCTCCCGGAGCACCAGGGTCAGTCTGCTCCCAAATTCCCTGGTTGTACAGCAGTTCTCTGGCTTCAGCTGTCTGCAAAATATAGTCATTGGCCTCCTCTAACGTGACGGCTCTATAGTAGCTGTAGGTCTTTCAATACTGGAAAACCAGACAAACAGATTAGCTGCAAATAAGATACAGACCAAGATAAGGTCTTTTCAGGAAAATCACTTTGATGTCAAAGGCAAATTAAAAGAGGCCAACAAGTAGGCCAAGCAAAATGAAGTGAGAATCACTGATCCTAGCACAAAATACAGAGCCTTTGGGAAAGTACGGAGGGTCTTGCAGCCTTGAGTCAACCAACAGTTGACTAAAGCGACAAATGGTTTTGACCACCTCTGATGTTACGTTTCCAGATGTAGGGAGCTTGATTTTTAGAGGTGCTTTTCCATCCTTTTCTGAAAAATTATCTCTCTTGAATGCATGTCAGGTTGTAAAACCCTCACACTGAAAAAACCAAAAAGGTTTCCAATGTAAAATCTGCAACAATTTAAATAAATAATATTACAATTTATATTAAAAAAATGAAAGAACCTTGCTGTTCTGGACACTGTTTACATTGCACAGATTTGACTGATGAACTAGAATCTGATTGATGGTCCAAAAACGTTCACCATATGTCCCTTCTCTGTATTCCAGGAGACTAGATAAACATCCAGTGCTTTCTTGAAATGAAAGATTTTGTAAGAGCCATGTACATAAAACACAGTACTTTGTGAATAACAGAGATTTTATCTCCATAGATATTTTCATCTTTAAACACAAGATATCTTTTTATTAAGTTAGAGGCATATAGGACAATTTGTTTGTTTCGCTTCAGCCGCATTTGTCTTCAGGTTCTTCAGGAAAAACAGGGCTTTCCTCTTGCCTGAGAATGTTTTCTGTCTTCCTTTTTCCTTATTTTTTTCAGGATAAGCTTCATGATGTAAATCATATTGACAATTCGAAGTCACTGTAAAAAACAACAACAAAAGTGTTTTGGTTTACTGCAATAGCAATGTAAAAGTTTAGACACTGGCAGCAGCACACAGGGACTCTGAAGGGTGTAAGGTCATTTGTTAGGTTTTTTAAAATCCATTCTCTCTTCATTTCAAATGACCACTGGAATGTCACAAGCATTTGGAAATCACTCCTTTTGCCTGGAAGGTATGTTGAGTCTTTGCTGTGGAGAATGACCATAATGCTTTAAAATCTAACTGACCATCAACATTTCCAGATGTGCAAAGAGGACTCGATTTCTTTCTCAAAGCTCCTTTTCAACACACAGCCAGCCAGCAACGCAGTTCAGAACATATGGAAAAGGCACCAAGCGTCTGACCTTCTGCTGGAAGAGACCTTTACTTGAGATTTGTCCAGTGTGTATCTTACATAGAAACTAGTGCTAAGTATACAAAGCAAAACCACATTTTTGGCTTTAGTGAAACAAATTGCAGTCCCTGACACTCCAAAAGAATGCAGGCTACAGAAAAAGGAAGAAAAAAATTAATGCATCCAAAGTAAAAGAAATCCAACATGCTTAATTCCAAACCCTCCCAAATGCTGTATTTAAATTAAAATGTCAAGGGAATAATTTCCTTTGATAGACACAGTATTTCTTTTCAAAACATTCTGTACAAGTCTCTTTCTGCATGTGCATCTACTGTAATGCTGATTTTCATGATTTTTAATTATTGCTGATTCTCTAACAGAAAATTAAAGGGGATAATATTATTTATTTTTGAGAATAGAAAACCCACATACAAATTAAATTATACATGTGAAGTGGTACACATTATATGTATTTATTCTATTACACATGTAATGCAACCGCTAATGCCGCACTTCCTCCTTCAAAACAAGAGTCTTTTGTTCTTTGTCTTTTTTCCCCTCTCCTTATAACAAAACAATATACCTTTAAATGAGGAAAATTCCCAAAGTAACAAGCAAACAAAAACCTAAAGCTTGACTTAGTGTTGTAATGCTATGGCAGTAAATGAGGACTCAGGAAATGTCCTATTCCAAATGCATAGCTAATAACAGAGACTTAAGGCACTGTTATAAAATATAAACTATTCACCAATTCTTTGCTGGGCTGTACTCCAGGGAAACTGTATTCTGCTTTGCAGAATTGTAGGGCTGACAGAAACGTAAATAGAGTAGATGTCTATATTGGAAGAAGATTTTGCTTTTCCACATTGAAACTATCTCAGAGAATTTATAAATCTAAGAGTGGATAACACTTGCTTTTGCCAAACCTCAGGTATGATAAATGTATCCTCTCAGAAGAGCATTTTAGCCATTTTTGTTTTGAAGCAGCAATAGCAGAATTGGTAATTGGATGAATTACAGCAATACAGGATGCTTAGCTAGCGAAGTTGCTTTAAGGTTTTCCTGCCAAGTACGATCTTTGTATCAGTCCAAGTATTGTTTGGTTCTCGGGTGTGTGACATGCCGTTTTGCTTCATTTTGTGGCATAATTTGGCTCCAGAGCTCAGGAAGTACAAGGTGGTTACACAGCTCTTCGTGGTTATCGCTCTTGCTGCTGGTGAAATGCCATGGAACCTGCCATAGGCTCAGTCTTTTAGAGACGTTTGGAACAAATGTATTTCAACCTATAAGAAGTTATTTTTGCATTGGAAAAAAAGGGTGTAAAAAGAACCTTTTATGTTAGTTTAACGGGATCAGTTTATAGGACCAGCTATTTGGCAACAGCATAACTTTCTTCTTGTACATAAATCCTCCACTTGGCATTAGGCTCCATTGAAATACATGCTGTCTTTCTACCATGGATGTTACGCTTATATATTTTTGCCTCGTTTTGACAAATTCGTCACCTGATGGATGAAAACATGAAATCATTCAAGCACAATGACTGAAAGACGACTCATCCAAAATACTAACTGCATTGCCATTTTAATGTTTGAACCATTCCAAATTCCTGCACATCTTGTAAAACCCTCTCGGATATTTTCATTCCTCGACCGATGTACACAGAAACCTCTTTGCCGAAGCTCTCCCTTTATCTTCAAGACACTAGCTCAGGCAGGAGTTGATGTCCTCGTTTGTCTTGTCCGGGTTCAGTATAGGGTTTGTCCTCAAAGAAAGGTTCCTTGTATGAGGCATGGCAAACAATTAATAATAGCCGTATCCTGAGGGCACTTGGTGAGGGGTGACAGGGGCGAATGCAGCTCTAGCCACAAGGTATGTGAGAGAAGCACTCATGCACGAAGAGCGAAGAGCAGATAAGAAAGTGAGAAAGGGGCCAGCGAAAATCCAGGGGGACTTCAGCTGCCAGGACCAGCCAAACAGGGATGGGTTGGGATGGATTAAAAAAGGCCATAAGCGAGAGGTAGAAATTCTGGGTGGTTATACAGGCTGCTGAGACCATTCACAGCTATAGGGAAGGGACAGAATAAGATTTGTTCCAGGCAGCCTTTAACTGTACAATAAAAAGTGACAAAATATTTTAGGAAAAGGTGTTGCCTAGGGGTGTTTGTAGATGATTCTCCAGGGGGGTGGCAGGATATAATGCCAGGTCTTCATACAGATGATACATCTCATGCTGCAAAAATCTGCCTGAAATTGATCCTTTCATCACACTTTGTTGGCTACTTCGATGACTTCTCTTCACACTTGAAAAATGAAGAGGATGTAAAAATAGCAATGTGCCATGGAAATCATTAGGGAATGCTTATGTGTGTCCAAGAGAAAATATATGGCCTCTGGAACCATTTTGTATCTGCTGAAGTCATTAGGTTGGTGGAGGGAGAGTGCTTGGGGATGAAGGGGTCCAGGTCCTTGGCCACAAAGCCCAGCGTCGGCTAGCGAGCAGCCCCGACCGGCTCCAAAGAGCTTTCCAGCTAGTCCTTTCTGTTTAAAAACGTTCTGGCTCTCGCATGAGATCTGTTTGGTATCACTACACATGGGCATTGACATGTTCCTTGTCAATATTTTTAGGAATTCAGCTACTTGCTAGCCAGTGCAACAGCCCGATGTTGGAAGGAAGCCCATAATGGAAAAAAGCACACGGGTTTGCACAGAAACAAGCTGATATGTGAACGAGAATATCTATCAGCCTTGGCAGGGCACACTATTATTGAAATATCCTATCTTTCTCCCTACCGCAGCGTGGTTTATGCCTAGCAGTAAGAGGATAATAGAAGACCGCAAGGGTTGGAAGTGATTTGGTTTGGACCTGACAGTCCATGGAGGTTTATACTATTATTACTACCATCATGTGTGTGCCGCAAATTCTCCAGGGGAACAGGCAAGGTCTGTGGTTGTACCATAGCACAAAACACTCACACGATGTTTTGCCTTGATCCGTCCTGACAGCCAGTTTATGCCCTCAGACTTGCAGGGGTGGGACTGAAGTGTGGATAGGGGTCCCAGGTGAAGAGGATGGAGTTTGGCATCCCAGTTCAGGGGTCCTTTATTTTTCTCCTTCTCTCATGACTCTGGATTGAATGAGAAGGTGCTCTGCGTCAGGCCAGTGCAGGGAAGAGAAATCAGTCATTGACGTTTCCCTACACTCAGCTTTGATCAGATGTTATAACTTTTAGTAAACAAAATCCTTACTAGCTCCAACACTAATCAGTTAGCTGGTTTAATTTGTATTTTAACTTAAAGGCTTCAAAATGCCATTTATCTTGAATAAGCCTCTGATCTTGTTTTTTGGAATGTGCCGTTTCCTCCAGTCATACCCCAAATCTCCCACAGCCTTTTCCTCCCTTGGCCTGGGGTCAAGTGTCTTGGTGGGACAGCTGGTGTGGGCTCCTGCTCTGAGCTTTGCCTCCAGCCGTGCCCCTGGGATGCTAGATAACCATCACCTCTGCCATGGTGTCCACATCTGGAGATGGAAAGAATGGAAATTGCCTCCTCTTGTAAAGCATTTTGAGTTCTCTGATACCTCTTGCAAAAGAATGGACTCCAAGCTCTGATCTCCGCTTCACAAAAGCAGATGTCTAATAAGCCTAATGTTTGCAAAATTCTTTCCATTTTTACAACAAACAACAACATTTATTGTAACCGTGCTTGCTAGGATGTTGCCGCAGGAGAGTCTCTGCCTTTTAATTCAAGGCTGAGACCATCACAAAGACTGCACATTCCTTCTGATTACTCTTTTTGCTTTGCACTCCCTTGACTTTTTATTTTTTATTTTTGGAGAAGATGAAACAAAGTCAACGCGTGCCTGCCTGAAAGAGGGATTAGGGACTGTGGGTTGCTGGGTCAAAGCCTAAGCAAGCAGGGAGAGAGGAGGACCGTCTGTTGACTTGAGTACAAACCAATTGGTTCCCGTGGGAAACAGGAGCGGTGCTTGCTGAAGTGGGTTTTGAGAGTAGGTTCAGGACGCGTGTTTTAGCAGTCAGTTACACCACACCTTTTCCAGCACAGCTCTGATCCCCACCTCGCAGAACACCTAGGGGGACACAATGGGTGCAATGAATTCCGTCAGCAGAGGTGGATTGTATGTGAATTTCTCCACCTGCAAAGGTGCAAAGAAGCTCCTTGGTATTCTGCTGGACCTTCTCACTGTGAAGAAGGGTGCTGTGGTAGCTAACACTAGTGAAGAACTTTCCAATTTGCTAGAAAAAGATGATCTTAAGGTTTAATGATAGTTACAAATGATTTCATAAAGCACAGAGTAGATGCTTAATATTAGGATTATAAACTGACCTTTCTGTAATTCATATCTAGGAACCTAAACATTAATTCAGAATCTGAACTTTCATGACCATTGTTTGAAAATAATGCTCCTGTATTTTCATGTATGTTGAACTCTGGAACATTTCAAAAACACATGCTTTACATCCCTAAAATGTCAATGTGCACTTTCTGTGCAATCAGAAGATACATCATCCATCATGAAAACAGGGTTTTGCAGAGTTGCTTAGAAAAAAAGACCATTTTGTCTCTGCGGCATGTAACTTTTAAAGAGGTTTTAATGGAATAAGTGCTAAGTGTGCTACAAGTCCTGCCTCCAACTTACTATTCAAAAGGGAAGGAAATTCACAGGTAACACATAACATGTTATTGGCAAAGTGCAAGTTTCTGCCATTGTTTTAAACCTTAATGTAGCATGTACTTCCCTCCCTGAACCCTAGGTTTTCAGACTATAAAATGAGCTTTCTAAATAAAAGGGTCAAAAATAATATTTTCAAAGCTGAGCTACGCTTTGGTCCATCATGTAGGAGAGATACAGTTCTATGCAGGTTTGCCTTTCCCCAAAGTCAAGGATATCATGGCTTTTCTCCCTACCAAAAATACATTAAACCATCTGCTTTTCTTAAGGTCTTTGTGGAAGCCAGACCTGTTTCAGAAACAGTCTTTCAGTGCTGCCACACCGGGATCTGAGAGTCGCAGCTCAGCAGACATTTCACGTGACGAGAATGACATCTAACTCATTAATTTGCTGTAGGAAAAATGTCATCGAGGTTACATACTTCAATATTTTTAGGTGCTGCTGCTATTAGCAAAACTAATGCAGAAAAGCATGCAAAAAAAGCAGCAGTATCAGCAAAGTCCTGTTAATTTTCTCCCCAGTTGTTTTCTGCTGTAACTGTGGCAGCACAGCAGGGTGGGAGGGGAGTTTGAAATATTTTGAAAGGACTGGTCAGATTTTAAAAGACCGGGTTTATTGCACAACAAAGGAAATCTTCATTTATCTCCAGGATTTCACATTTTTTTGCAGTCAGCAAGTGCCTTTTGTATTCCTCACCCTCCCAAAACCCCATCACGACTCATTAAAGAATTTTGTTGCAGCAAACTGCTTGCCATTGTCCGTGTTTGGGGTCAAGTTTTCTAAGGCACCTCAGAATGAATCCACAAAGGACAGGGCCCCTGCTGTGCCCCTCGATAAGACATCTCCCCACATCTCCACCGGTACTGGATGCTGGGCTGCTCGCATAGTGAATGGGAAATTTGGTGCGTATATGGAGGGACAGAGGTGACCACACAGGGCTGGGAGCTGAGCACCAGACAATGCTGAGGAGAGAAGCAGGGCTTAAACTTTTACCTCTGCGTGATCTGGATGCTCTCCTCCTCTTTTAGTCCCAAGCCCTCCGCAAGACATAAGTGACAAGACACTTAGTGGCGGCCTGGGCATAAAGTGATTTTGAAGTTGAAGAAGTACCAAGACATTATTTTTGACCAGAATCACTCATGATGGTTAAATTGCTAATGATACAAAAAGAGATTCAATAAGCATTTATCTAATTTTAAAAGCAGTGGTAGGCTGTCTCTGGATCTCATGAGAACAATGAAGTGCTTTTCAGTTTGTCAGTAACCAAGGGGATATGAAAAAAACACATTTAGGTGGAAGAAGAGTTTCGAGTTTGGTTTCCTACAGAAATGAGGCAAAAAGGATCTCAGTCTGCCAGATCCTACCCCAATAATTCCTAACCCACAGACTAATTCTTACCAATTTAGCAGAGGAGATGTTTCATAGATATCAGCTCCCGCAAGCCTTGCAAAAATCAACAGCTGGGCAGAGGAAAATAAAAAACCATTAATGTTTCATTTTTGTTGAGGAAAACTCAGCTGTTCTCCATTCTGTTTGGCAGCAGATGGCAGTTGCCAACCCTGCAGGTACATCTTGGCCAGCCGGGCAGCAGCGTGTGGCTCCACATGGCCAGTCATATTCGCACACTCGTACTCCAGAGAAACGCGCCTGGGAAATAGGAGTGGAATGGTGAGATAGGACACAAATCTGGTTTCATCCGTTCCACTGCTATGGTCCTCTACTTGCAGCACAGGCTCCTTAAACAGCTCTCTGCAGGGATCTGAATCCAACTCTAGTTTGTACTCAGTTTTGTAAATCCCATCACAGAAGTAGATTTGTGCCATGCGTGGTGACTAATTACAAACTGGTTCGTTTGATATCAGTTGTGTTAGCTGCCTATTCAGGAGCTTAAGTAAGAGACAACAAAAGGACTGTACTTATGACTAGTCAACACAGTTTCAGAAAAAACTAGGGCTTGTTAAACGCTCCTGATGTCAAAGCTCAAAAGCCAAGGCTTGACTGAGGCAGAGAGCTGACACAGGACTTCTGCGATGCTTTAACACCACATAGCATCCTGATTACAAAGCGGTGCTATAGTGTATCTAGCAAGACACTTAACAAGTGACTTAAGACATGGCTAGCTGACAGATCTCAAAATGTAGTCATAAAAAGAGAATTGTAACTACATAGACTGGGGATTGTTGTGTGGTGCCACAGGGACCAGTGTTAAACACACTGCTATCTAATGAGGTCATTAATGACCTCCAGGAAAATACTAAATTTCTCTTTACAAAAGTTTTACAAAGATTAACGTGTTCAGTCTCATAGTATAATTGTAAGTGGAGAAGAATCACTTTCACTGGAGGTGTTTTAAGAACAGGTTAGGCTAGGTCGGTTGTGGATGGTTGGGTAGTCTTTTCCCGGTGTGTAGTGGGGGGGGATAGATGATCTTTTGAGGTCCATTCAAGGGTTACATGTCTGCTGGCTTGCAGGCCTGGACTATAAAGTAGCTATGTTAGGCTTATCATCTATGACTTAGATTTTCTCAAAAGTTTCCGCTGACTTGATAGCTTAAAGAGTACTAACATCCAAAAGTAAAAAGTCACACAAAAGCCTGGTACATATAGAGGTCATCGTTCATGCTTAGTCTTTGTTGCCATAAAAGGAGGTGGTGAATTCTTCACGACCGATGCATGTTTCTTCTAAATGATGGTTTCCCTTAAGCTGTTAAATGGGAAATTATCCAAAGAAACAAAGGAGAACAGAAATATTCTTTCCTCTTGTATTTTTAAGCAACTCCCTTTAGTAAACTATTGCCAAATCTGATTGTCTTTTTACAGAGACAAAATGTATACAACCTAGTGTAAGCAATTCTTTCAAACCTGGCAATTTCTTAACGCATGAACCACCATTGATCAGTGTTTGGAAATTGGGTGGTCTTCTATAAGACACGAAAGGAGCTTTGCACTCCTAGCCTGACTCCAAAGTGTTGTGTTTACCCTGCCATTGTTTTGTAGTAGGGCAGCGCTGCTGAACAGCAGTTTATAAATCGTTACGTGCTGGTGGTGTTGGCCACATCAGTTCAGAAGGAGGAAGGCTGGCATTTCCATTATTGGGATGACCATTGCCAGGTTCATATCTGATGAGATTCCGGCCTCTGTCACACAAGGACTCCTCTCATGGTCACTCGTAAGTGGAAGAAGACGTCTTGGCTGCTGAGGGTATTTGCACATCCACTGAGGGATCAGACTGTGAACTGCTCTCACAGTCCAGATAGGGACCCTCTCAGTAGGTGGCAGAGATTTAGGCAGCTTTTTATGCAAACTCTTTCTGTTTCCACTTTTTCTGCTGTGTTTCCAGAAGGCAAGGGAGCAAGTAACTGCCAGACAAGGCTTTTTTTGCACTTGGAGCTGCAGACTGGTTTTTGCGTACAGGCAAGAAACTGCCCCCAAAGCAGTAAAAGAGTTTCCGTCGGCTCCCTGGGGAGCCAGCACTGCCCCCCACCCTGCCTGCCCCATGGAGGGCGGGAGAAAGGAGGTAGCTCTAGCTCTTGGGCCAGTCTTCTGTCTCAGGGCAGGACATGTACATGGGGAGATGGTCTCCTGCTTTGGGGCCAGCGTGGCCTGATGCAAGAGGAGCAAAAGAGAATCAGCTTACTCTGCAAAGCAGCATGCAGGGAAATTAAAGGTGGGCATAGTCTGCCTCATCTAGCAGGGAATGACACATGACTGAGGGTCCATGGCGTGCATGTGCATCACTTGTCAAGAGCTTTGATTCGTTGCTAACACCTTCTCAGAGTAAATCACACGCGCGTGTATACATGCTTACATATGCTGCTTCCAGAAAAGAGCAGAGATAAAAACAGCTCTGCAGCAAGTTGTGATGGTGGGTGAGCTCAGGTGTTGGAGGGCTGGTGAATCCCCAACTAGGGTGCTGGGGAGAAATGAGTGGCTCTTTCCTTGCCTCCAGAGCACCCATTATGGAGTCTCCTAACTCTGTCCAACACAACAACCAGATGGAAACTGCTAGATAGAAATCATGAGTCATGAAACCCCAGTAAAATGCATATGTTACACAGCTGTGCTCTAAGCCAGCCACTTTCTTATCAGTGTGTGTCTCAGGGCTGTGTTAGATGCTCTAGGAGCACGAAGAAGCAGTCGCTTGCTCTTCCTGCCCAAGCGGGTGCATTTCCCCAGGCTGGCTACAGGGAATAAGTGTCTGCTCAGGTCCAGGCAGGTATGGTAGCCTGGCAGTTTGAGAAAGTATCTTGGAAGAGCAAGAGCATTGTGTTACTTCAGTGTTAAAATAGGAAAGTCATCAAACTGGTTCAGAGAACGACTTCAAGACTCTACTGGGTGTTCTTTTCAAAACCAGATGTTCAGCAAGCGATGGGGTATTATGCCCGAACAGCAAAGAATTTACTGCTTTGGGGGATTTTGTTTTGTTTTGTTTTCTTTTTCGTTTTAAAAGGCATGATATTTATATCAAATGCTTACTGAGGAGAAATATTACAAGAATGTCATGAAGCTTGTAAAATCAAACACTCAAGAAATGCCAGGAGTCAAACTGCAGTGCACTCTTAATTCTTCTCCATTGTGAGTGTGCTTAAATGGTAGTGTTTAACCACATGAATGCAAAACTCTCTTCCACTCCTTGTTCAGGAGGGATGGTTCTTTCTCAAGTAGTATTACAGCTTCTTCTCATTCAGTACTTGGCCTTCTGTCTTATTTACTGCATGATGTTTAAGATCTGCTTTGAAGATAAATCTGTTAGTTTTTTCCTGGCTTACTCTAGTGTTTGTCATTAGGGTAACTTCGTGTTTCACAAATGTTACCAAAGTTATTTTTGTGATTCTCCACTGAAATAAATGAACATTATGATGACCTTGCACAGGGGAAGTTAGACAAAGGAAGGCAAAAGTAAAAAAATTTGGAGGGTAGGGGTCTTCTGGCACAGGGGTCCGCTCTATGAATGCTCATGCAACTCAGCAAACAAGCAGCCCAAAGCAACTTAGACCAGATACCTAAAAAAAAAGGAATATAGAGTAGCCCACCAGTGAAGAGTTTAGTTCTGCTAATTTAGTGTTATCTAGGAAGAAATGGATAATAAAGGCTGATTTGCTGGCTGGTATTCTGCTGCATTGCATGTAAAACTAACTTTTTTCACCTGCAGTCCCTGGCCTCATCCTCTGAAGTTAATTATTTTCTGCAGAATCTGTATTATACAAAGAGTTTTATTCTGTATCTAAGTCTACTGTGTTTCCACAGCTTCTCTCTCCTTTGCACTGACTGTGGCAAGGGACTGTACAGGAAAAATTCTCGGTACTCACGTAACTGCAAGATGGTATCCCAACAAACAAGCATAAAATGAACTGCTTCAGTCTTGTAGAGACAGCCTCATTTCAGGCCTTAGCCAGCACTCTCCAACTTAGTCTTGTATTTACTGGTCTTTACTTGTTCCCATGTATAACTCTCCAGTTTGCTTTTAAAAGAATAGTTCTGCCCCCAAAGCCTTTGTAACACAGCACCGTACCGGCATTTATTTGGCAACTGCACTACACCTGAGGCCTTAGAAACTATTACACAGGTCTCTGGCACTTTAAATAACTTAGTTACTGACCATCAGTAATTGCTGCTCTCTGTAGGTACCTGGGCGAGAGCGGTGGGAGAGGCGATCCGTCACTGGCTCCTTGCAGCGGAGGGATGGTGAACCTCAGGTGAGCTGGGCTCGGTCCTGGCCTCGGGACGGGGAGATGCTCTGGTAAGCAGCGCCTTCGTACGCCGGTGTTTCTCCTCTCTGCCCGCTGGTTTCTGCCGCTTCTGCCCACTCCCTGTACTCTTTGCCATCCCCTTGTCGTCTCCCCTCCTGGGCTTCCCACCTTTGCAGTCGTGCCTTGGGCATCTGTCCTGGGTTGAGGTCCCACACTCCTGTGCTCCTGCACCCAAATCTCCATCCCTCCCTCGGAGCAAGAGGCCATGAGAGTTTTTCCGAGAAAACCTTGCTAGTGCACAGTGGGTTTTTTAATGTGGGCTAAAAAATGCTTTTCCCTCAGGCTTTGTTCTCAGAAGTGACTGAAATATTTGGGCCCAAAATTTTTAAAACTGTGTTTGAAGCAGAATTCAGGCCTGGGTTCCCTCGGTCCTACCGCTAGTGTTTGCTGTTACTGTCTTAAAGGTGAAAATAGGGAACTACAACAGGATTGGGAAAGGATTGGGAAATGTTAAAGACAGGTCAGGCTATTCATGCAGCCTGTCCTCTATAAACACAAAGAACTTAAGGCGTTTATATTTCCCAAAACAGTGCTTGACAGCATAAAGCATTTTCATGCAATCCAGTATCTGTGAAATCTACCATAAGTGTTTTTATAGGAAGATTTAACATCAATTACAGTTCCATTTCATGCCAAAAATATTTATACTTTGTGATTGTAACAAGCTATGTATTAATCAGGGGTAGCTGAGAAAGTACCGTGGGCAGGAGAAGATGTATCAGTGTTTCCCCTGGGAACGTAGCAGGGGCCATGGGCTGCCCTTAGACCCCAGAATTTGGGGGAAGGTGGGCATTTTGTCTGATCCAGTACGGCAGTTGGTACAAAAGAGAGGTTTTGATGAAGCAAAGCAGGAGAGATGGAAAGCTTCAGCTCCTTGAAAGCGCAATAAGAGCCAAGGAGAGCAGTAATGGCATTGCACTGCCTCTGACAAAGGCTCGATGAGCGAGACTTGAATCAGTCCAGCAATGCAGTAGCTCTGCTGACTCACCGCTCAGGACCTACAATCCCGGAGGCTGGAGGCTTGGACGGGGAACACCACGTTAAATTGAAAGGAAGATGCCTTCTAATTTGAAGTGATGGCAAGCATCATCATTTTTCCAAAAAGACGTGATGAAGTAATTAATACTGTACTGCAGCGTACCTAATCTACTCCTTCTCCCCAGTGATTTTTATATCGTTCTGTCAACAGGATGTATTTTGTGGCTGCTCTTCGTTTACACATACAAAAGGAAAATTTGTATTCCCTGTGTAGGGCTGTCCCTATTTTATAGTGCCAGCTGCTCGCAAAAAGACTCGGATAGTAAATAACTGAATAATTTCGTACTGAGTAGCAAAAAAATACGTGTGAAACATATTTTTTCCCTGCTGGCTTTAATTTACTTGGTCACAATGTCACAGGGGACTAATTTTGCCATTTTCTGGAGGCACAGTTACATTAATGTTGTATACGTCTGTCTGGTTTTATCAGCTGCGTATGGCATCACGTCAAATAATATGAAGTGACATGACTAGTAGTGTCCGATGGGATGCTCTGGGAGAGCCTCCGAGCAGAGATGTCATCTTTAATGCATCTACAAGGAGTTTCGGAGTGTGCTTTGTTCATCCTCGCCATTCCCTGTAATTAGTGTGCTAGAAAGATCCTGCTCCTACTGTGATTGTCCTGGGAAACAGTTCATTCATTTGCCGTGTCTCTTGAGTTATGATGTCCAGAGGGAAAAACTGCCTCTGAAGACATCAGCCTCTTCTTAAAGTAACCACAGAGACACCCTGAACATTTTTCTCTGGAGAGTCTGTTGCTTTTGCCATTTATGCAAGATTTCAAATGTTTGAGTCCTTCTGACTTTGCTGCCTGTGATTCACGGCCAGACTCTGCCCAACTTTCCGCCTGGGGCAAGGAGAGAGTGGCTGGCAGCTCTTGGGGCTGCGTGACCTGTTTGGGGATGTTTGTGAGGGTCGTGTGCCTGTGTACACCTCTCCCCCAGAGGGCTGCGGGAAGAGGGCAGCCCCAAAAAAATGCAGCAAAGTTCTTCCTTTTGCCCTCATCCTGAAACGGCATCAAGGAGGGGGGTGTCAGCGGCGAGGCAGCCCTCGCCCCCTCAGTGGTGGGGAGTAGAGCATGGGTTCTTGGCCTGGTGGCACCTGGATCCTGTGCATTGATGGAAGAACTGCACATCGCTCTGGGTGGGCTGAAGCCTGGACCAATTACAGAGACATTTCCCCGCCATCCCCAAGATCAAAGGCCAGTCCCACGGGCTGGGGCACTTCTACCTCCATGGCAGCCGGCACATCTCCCCTAACGCTAATGGGGAAGGCTAAGATTAGCCAGGAACGTGCGAGCAGCTCCTGAATGAGCCATGGCCAGAAGCCCGTGGTTAAAGACATAGCAGGCTGCAGGTCGGCTCAGGCTGCCAACAAACCTCCTGAGCAGGAAGAAAACACTTAGAGCTGTCAAAGCACTTAAAGGTACGATCCTGCTCTGTGGGCTGGGCTTCTTTTTAATTTTTTACTTTTCGTTTCACCTTTTTTTTTTTTTTTCCTGGGAATTCATGCTGCAGGCAGTAGATTCCCATGCAAGATGCTCCCCACCTGAGCAGTGGTTTGAATTTTTAGAAGATCGAGGCTCCAACGTGACTGAGAAGGGATTGCAACGGGATGGGGCTGCGCTGCTCAGCTCTGGCGCTGACTTTCTCTTTGCTCCCAAGTTTCACCAAGTCACTTAAATCCCTCTGCAGCTTCACTGCAGCACGACTTAAAACTTTTTTCAAAATGAAAGCCTCCTCTCCTCAGACTGAAATTTCTAAAAATGAGGAATTATACGATGTTTTAGAGGTATTGTGGCAAAGGCAGACGGTACATGAAGTTAATGACTGCAAGAGATCAAACGTGTTACAGTCTTTCTTCCTCTTTTTCTATATTTTATTTACTTTGCGCATTTGAGTTGCTGGGGGGGAAATCCTGGCTCTGCTGATTTCTGAGTACTGTCAACTGCAATAATACCAAAATATTGCCCTTTGGGTATAGATGTTATATAGTTTTGTCCAGACAGTCATTGTGTTAGTAACTTTTCCTACTTCTACATGTCTTAACACAGGAACAGAGGAAACATTTACACTTCTTTTTTTAATAGGAAAAAGTGATGGCTAAACCACATCTTGGCAGGGGAAGTAGGGATAGGTGTGTGCGCTAAAATTTCTTTTAGCTCTCTTTATATTGGCTAATTGTCAAGTTGACTTGTTTCCATTTACAGTTGAGTAGAGTACTGGAAAATTATATGTATGTATGTGTTTATATATGTATGTACATGACATGCACATATTTTTTAACAAACCTATTGTGCTGTCAGTGTAGAAAGTAAAAACATAGCTACAGCAGACTGTGTGTGGTGGAAGATGGTTGTTTTGATTTTGTCACACACAGTGGTAGATTGTACCGCTGAGCAGTAGAGCAAACTTATCATCAGGCTACCGCCTTGGGTCCATTTGTATTTCTTCTTCCTGATTCACTGTGTGCTGGGGGAACTGTAAAAGCACATCAAGATAAGCATACAGTACGCAAGGAAGAATAGCAGCTAAACCCCATTTTCCTGAAATTGTTCAGCCACGTCTCTTGAGATACTTCACACTGAGCCGTACATCTAAGGCTCCAAAATTTGGGGTGATTTGGGTATTATGCTGAGCTGCGATGAATTCAAGAGACTACCTACTTATCTGTAGGAGATGACTGTCTTGCAGAGGAGGGAACAGGCTGTATTTTGGCCAAGATCAGTTGCGCTGGGAGAATCGGCTGCTCAGCAGCTGTCGGTGGGCTGGCGAGCGGATGGTGTCTTCTGCAGCGAGGAGGTCCCCAGGCGAGCCAGGCTCCCCTGGTCACCCTCCTGCTGCTTTCACACCACCTGCTGCCCAGCTTTGGATACCCAAGCAATGAAAACCAGAAAAATTACATAGATTTTGTAGTCTCTACTTGTATTTTGTTGTAGCAGGCTGGAAGTCAGTCTTTTTTGGGGTCTTAATTCCACTGTCTATACAGTAGAAACAACACCTGCAACCCTCGCTATACATTTCTGGATCAGAAGTCCTTAATCAGGGAAGGACTTTGTGCAAATGTAGCTGTCCTGCCTGCGCGGGACGTGATTGTTGGCACCCACTCAGCTTTTCAATATATCGCATGCGCAATTATGGATCCTTGCGTTTTGCCAAACCTCCTAAAATGGGGAATTTGAAGTTTAGAAGACTAAAGCGCTTCCTGAAAGGGAAGTCTCGACTGTGTGGACACTAATATTTGAAATTCAAATTCAGCCCTTGTTCTGGCCAAGGAAATGCTCCAGCCAAAGCACTGCCGCAATATTGTAGAATAAATCAGAAAATAACCAATGCTGTGGAAGTCTCTGCTAATGAAAAGTGCAGCAAATCAGCAGCTATTCTGAACCCTTCAGAAACTGTTCAGAAATGGATTCTGTTGGGAGAAAGGAGATTTTTTTTCTTTTTTTCTGGTAAGCTGTTAGCAAAATTTGCTGATTTATATAGACTATTTCTTTCACCATCTCTTTCCAAGGTCCAAACTGCTTGTGGCTGGGTGTGTAAGGTTTGTCCTTGGTTAGGATGGCGAGTCATCACAGCTCATCGCTGTCTGATGGCCGAATAACTAGAGATTGAAGGAACAGCACTGACACAGCTTTTCTTATCACCGTGGAAGGATTGGTGTTTACATGCATGTGATGAAAATGAAGCATTTTGCGTGCCTCTTTCTATACTGTGAGTGACTGCCCACTTAGTCTGAGGTAGGGGGGTGGCCTGTGACTCTAACACGGATATTTTAATGACTTTTTCAGTCTGGGTTCTGTAGTGACAGTGTTGGCAAAGCACCCCATGACATGTACATGTCCCCTCCAGGCACCTTGCTGCTGCTGGGTATTCAAACACCTCCTCGTGGCACCTCCTTTCACCTGCAGTGAGCTACAAGGTTATATTCCCCACCGCCAGCTGTTGGATGGGCCACTGCAATCCACATCTGCAATTTCTGGGCTGGACAACAGACACTCGGTCCAATGAGGAATTTTTCTTCCAGATCTAAATTAGGCTGTGACTGGCCCAGACTCTCTCATTTGGCCTCCAGCAGTTCAGGTTGTCAAGGGAAAATCACCACAGCTCTCTTGCTCATTGCACTGGCGTCTGCAAAGCCACAGGTCTAGTTGTTTTTTTCTTCGACATCTTGCAGTAGGGCAGTCTAGCCTCGAAGTCCATGTTCTTGGTGACCATCCACAGCAAGAGGGATCCTTCGGCATCCTGCCCTGGGGGGCTAGGAGGTGAGAAAGAAGGATAAACTGCTCCTGAGAGCTCAGCTGGTTCAAGAACGAGCCACTGAGGCTCGCTGCTTTGCTGGGGTCGGATGGGGTGGTAGAAAATACAAAATACAAAAGGTCCTTTCTTATCTGCAGAATAATTTGTAAAGGCACACAAACATGTAAGATCAGTAAGCACACAGAAGATTTCAGCAGTTAGCCTTGGAAGTTTTATCGTTCCTTGGCTCAGCTTTCAGCCTTTCATCTATGTACATTGAAGTACCAGCCTGATGTGTCCTCTGTTTCCCTCTTGTGAGTAGGAAGAAGCCAAAGAACACATCTATCAAAAAGATGAGAAAGCAGGGGAGGGTAGAGAGAAGGAACCCCCTATTTTCGATGCAGTTGTTTATTTCTGTCCCCGTGGAGGTGTGTGAGACTCCTAAGTGTAACTGATTCACCATGAGAGCTCAGCAAGGTTTGGTTTCTGGCAGTCTCTGAATTCAGAGGGCGCTGGGGGAAAGATTGCCTAAATCCAGAGTTGTGTCCCTCTACTGATGTGGCAGCAGACTAGCTCTGGAGCTCTCATGTATTAAATTACAAGTTGGTGCATTCAGGAATGAAGTTCTTTAGTGTGTCTGCAGATTAATTGCCGTTAAATTGTGAGAAGGAGGAAAGGGAGGGAGGGAATGAGATAATCCCATCTCTATAGAGTATAAAAAAATCATCATGTTGTTAACTGGACAAAGGCCATTACCAGCTCAGCTGTAGCGTACAATCTGCTGGAGGGCAAGAACTGTTCAGGAATTTCTGAGTTTGTGAATAATTGCAGTTCCCATTCAATCAATACCTCACCCTGTTATCTAAAGCATATGGTATGGTACTACAATAGGATGCTTAATTCAGCTTTAATGTGACTTAAGTGGAAGGTTAAGGATCTATTTATGAACATCCTGCTAAGTCACACTGTGCTGAAAATTGGACTGTGTGTGGAGGCACAGACACAGATAATCATAGCAAGGCTCTGAGTGTTCCTCTGATGTTCCTTAGATTGGGTTACATTGAATTTGGCTTGGCTAGTTGGAAAATTTTTGGCGTCCATTTAACTGGGTTTCCTGTAACTTCTCTTAAAATTGTTTCAGTCTCAAAATCCTTGTTTTAGACTCTCCCCACACCCCCTCCCCCCAAAGTATGTACTTTTTTCCCTCTTATGGTATGGTATTACTGTGCAACAGCAAAATGTTAAAAAAGAAGTTACTAGAATACGTAACTAGATTTCAAGTGACTTTACTTTTCAACGCAGTGCTTTATATTAATGAGCTATATCTAAAAAAGCAGAGCGCCGTGAACTTTTTCTTATAAATATTTATTAATTACATAAACTAAAGTCTACTAACTACTGATAAACATGTAATGTATCCCACCTACATAAGCAGTGGTGCAAAAAGATGCTCCTGTGGAAAGGAATCCACTTGGACTAGAAAATAACATGCATCTAGATGTGTTGTTCATCCAGAAAGCATCCTCTCCTTCCTGTTTTGAAGATAGTTTCATACTTCCTGCGTGCAATTGAGCTATTATTTTTAGTTGAGACAGAAAATTGCTTTCCCTCAACACTCTGCAAGTTAAACGTCTGCGTCAATAAGCCAGAACAGGCAATAATGTGTTTAATAGGCTTGTACAAATGCATTGGTACAAAATAGAAGTACGTGGTGTGTCTACAGCAGATCTGAAACCTCTGGTTGGACCAGCATCAGGACAGAGCCATGTTTTCAGCCTCTTTCAGAAATTGCTGCATCTTTGGTTAATCATCTAAAAATGTAGGAGTCTTTCCTGTGTGCCTGTGTACAAGAATGTGAAATCTCCTCTCGTGAGTCAGACCAGATTTCGTATGATTCAGCTCATCTGAGCAATTCGATGACACGAGCTGAATTGCCAGTCCAGTAAGTCCTGGAAGAAGGAGAAGAGGTATCATCATCCAAGACCAATATCCTGACCTTTAACTCTGGAAGTGTTCCCAAAATGCTAACCGAACATTTTGGAGACACATGGCTGGAAGACCAGTTGTGAATACAAACCTCCAAAAGCCAATGTTTGTGGCATGAGAGCCGGGTCTGTGACTGCAGCAGCCATCATCCTCCGACACAGCGATCCTCTCGCTTGCAAAACTAACTCAGTTGGAAGTATTGCTTGCTGAGGAGACTCCCCTGAAACCCAGACATCTAAATCTAAGTGAAAACACCACTTCCATTTCCTGATCTTCTAGAATAGACTCTAATCTAGTCCCACTTGTCCTCAATAATTTTTCTTTGGTTATGACATTTCCAGGGATCATGTATAGCTGCTTAGAGCACCACCTCTGTACTTGAATAAGACAGCTGAAATTCAGCACTCAAGCCTCTGAAGGTGGACTGTTTCGTCTAAACCAACTTATCTCTCAGATTTGAGTTCAGAATTTATAGCCCCCGTCTGTAATCATATAAAACTTAATTTTTGACAGGTTTTGGGTTTTTTTGTTTTGTTTTGTTTTGTTTTGTTTTGTTTTGTTTTGTTTTTAATCTGAGCTTTGCATTTCTCGCGGGCTGAGGCTCAGATGTGAGGACTTAAGTCAGGCTGCAACAAAACCTTTCTGAGCTTCATGTGAACAGCACCTGAGCAGCGGTGGATTGCAGTCATGTACTTTGGGTTGTTTAGTGTTTTCTTTTTAACTTTCTGCCTTTCTGAGGCTGGGACAGGACAGGACAGTTCCTGTGCCAGGCACCGTGGCTCCTATCCCCAGCCCCAGCGAGGCAGGAAGGCCGCCGGGATTACAGCCGATGCAGATGGCTGTGCTCCAAGGTGCACATTTCCTGCAAGAAGGCTCAGCTGGGAATGCTGAAAACCAGCTGGAAAACCAGGTTAATGTTTGCCTTATGCAGTGGAGTCCTACACAAGGCTTCTTCACTGGAGCCTGTGCTGCAAAAAGAAGTCAGGAGGAGTTCGGCGATGCGAGCTGCCGATCCTGCAGGGTTTTGTAAAGCGGGGACGGCAGGAGATGCTGTGTTGAGGACCCCGTGCAAGACTTAACGTGTGAGCTGACTCCCTTGTCCCTGTCTACCCCTGCAAATGGGGGCAGGATGCACGGCAGGGGAGCAAAAAACTCTGGCCAGCGTGTATGAACCTGAGTCGTCTGTACAAAAGCCTGTGGCTCTTGGTAAGGATGTGCCACCGTTTGGGAAAGGTACCTGGGAAGCGGTGTGCTGTCTGCCCCTGGCTGGGAAACACTTGTGCGAAGAGAGTCCAGGCTCCCGGCCGGGGCAGTGCTGAAGGTCTCAGCCTCTTCCCTTGGGAGCACCCAGTACTCCCGTGTCCGCACCAGGGCTTGTCTTCTCCCGGCTCCCGACCCACATCTCCCAGGGCAGTCACCTGCGGCAAGTGGAGATGCTCCTGCAGCCTCAGTAAGCCCATACCCCTCTCAGCAGCCTTTGTCGCCTGTTTGCACACCTCTGCATGGAATTACGGGGGGAAAAAAAACCCTTACTCTGCTCTGATAAACCGCTGCTCCTTTGCAGAAGTTTTGGTTTGCTTGTTTGTTTGCAGCTCTTGTATGTAGAGGATTTGTCTTCCTTTTCCTCCAGTTATTAATCGGTCCGTGCTGTCACGGTTTGGAGCTCCAGTTCAACATGGAGACAAACTCAGACGGCTCGTTGAGGCTGGAGAGGAGGTGTTGGCCTGATAGAGCTGCACACCAGGGGCATCACCTCCCGCAGAGTGCGCAGGCGGCACAAAGTCCCGTTACTGTGCCAAGCAGAAAACCCACCAGCCATCGAATTCACAAGCCACCCCAGCTTACTTTCGCTGGAGCTGCCTGCCTCCAAGCGCATCCCTTTCCCACTGCTGATGTGCTCAGCAGTGCCTCAACACCCCCTGCCCTCTCAGTCCAGGCTCAAGGTCCCCAAAACAACCAGGTCCGGGCTATACCACAGCCCTCCATGGCACATAAATAGGCGATTACTGGAGGTGATGGGTTTGCTGGGCTTGTAACCTCCCCAGAGCCTGAGGGTGCTGGTGTTTAGAGACCCGGCTTTAGGGAAAGGGGACATTCTCTTGTGCTGACTGCTCCCACCAGTCTGTGATCCAGATCAATTAGCTGCTGATGTTTGGCTTCCAGAGGAGGAGAAGACAAATGCTCGGTTTAACAAAGCAACGGTGAACGCATATAGCTGTGTAAGGCTTCCACGTTCTGCTTGCTCTCGGAGAAAGCTTTCCGTCCAGCTCTTGAGGCAGTACAGCTGTGCCACCTAAATATCTTGGCTGCTCCTCTCTGGTGCCTGTTCTGCAAGACATTTACTTCTGTCTTCCACAAAACAAGAGAAATCTCCAGATGTTGAAAACATTGCAGTGAAATATGACCCATCAGGTTTAAGCTATAAAATAGTTCAGTCTCTGTGATGTGCTGCTCTCATTCCGTAGCTGCTTATTGTTTAAAATGAATTCTTACTTGAATTGAAAAATTCAAAAAATTAGGACAGAAATGGATAAGGGATGTTGATTCATGCGCAAGGGGATGTGTGAAGTTTTCTTCAAATCCACTGATCATGGGTATGAGAGAGAGAAAAACACCACCTAAGCTTTTTCAGTCATCTTAAATTCGACCTGGTTTAGGCTCTGTCAATTTTGCCTGACCCAGAACACCACCATAAAATTTGAGTTTCTCCAATAGAATTTATGGACTAGAAGAGCTATTCCATGCCGTTTCTCTAGTACAGACTGACAGTAAGTAGGCTGAGGCCCTTGCTGTGCAAACCACAGCAGCAAGAGCTTCCCATGGGAGCAGCTTGTGCCTGAGCATCCTGCCCCAAGGCTGGTCCAAGGGCTCTGCTGCGTTGCGACATGAGGCAGCAGCGTGGTCCTCATCTCTCCTTTTCTTCTTTCCCTTCCACCTGGGTGCAGTCGAGACAGTTTGAGCATTAGTTATTCATTCATAATTGTAGAATAAAACCACAGTAAGACAGGAGAGAATCTGTGATCCCTTCCCAGTCTAGCGCTTGGCCATTGAACTCTGGTTTTGCAGCCTTTTCTACTGGTACCACTCTGCTAGGATGGTTAGCACAAACATAAATATCTCTGACAGCTCTGAAAGGGAGAGAAAATCTTTCTTAGGTCGCCGGAACTAATGGATTAAGTTGTGAAACCTTTTCATTTTAAAAAACACGATTTGCTCAAGGTGGGTTGTTTGCATGCAGGCAGGACACTTCAGTACCTTTTAGAATTTGTGGTTAAAATATTCTCCTTAGACTACCTTTTCCACTCATCTAGCTTACATAAATATTTGACTTGAACAGATACCACTATTAATCTGTTTAGAATGCTGCTATACTGTTTACACAGAGAGGAAAGCTGTAAGCCTGCTTGTCCAAATAGTTTTAAGCAAGGGCAATGCTGCTTTTTAGCACCTGGCATAAATATTTGGAAAAAATTGTAAATCCCAGATAACCTTGCCTCTCTCAGATGTATTTACTGCTTCCTAAAACCTTTTCCCTAAAGGTCCTCTCATTTTTTTGTTGTTCTTTTGGGAAGAGCTTGATTTTTCTCTGTGAATTTTATTTGCACATCCTTCATGATCCTAATCAACACTGTGATCTTATGAATTAAAATGTTTGTCTACCTAGATTTGTACAGATAACACGATCTAGTAGAATGCAGCAAGATCGCTTGAACGTGCCTGTGATGTGAGTTAAAATGTGCATATTTGAATAGATCATTTCAGAATAATGAAATAAGCTGTCTCATGTTCTGTATGTCCTGGCTTTCTTCTTATATCCATTTGAATTGCCTTATTATTCTCTTGAAGGTTTCCTATACCGAGAGAGATTGCCTTTAAATAATAAACTTAGCACTGCTGCAGTGTGGCGGAGCTTTGTTTTGAAGCTGTCTTTTCTTTAGCCGAGATGTGTCTGACACAGGTTTGGGTTTTCTTACGATTTTATCCATTACCAATGATTTTCATTTCTCATATCTGCTCGGTGAAACATATGTGATTGCACATGGAACGGAAAAAAAACCCAACCCTGCCATATTCGCTAATCAGTTTATGGTTGGGTTTTTTTTCTGGCTGTGAGCCCAAAAAGATCAACTAGAATATTTTGATATGATTATGATTACACTAACATTTCAAGGGTTGCTCTAGGCTCTAGGCAACCCACACAGAGCAAGGGGGAGCCGAGCGCCTTAGGGGCAGGGTGTGCTTTGTGCATTGAGTTTTCTATACAAACTGCTTGATAACTGCTGTGAGACAAAAATATGATTATGAAGTGTTTTCCCAGCTTCATTTAAGGTTTCTGTGATCAGTTCTTTTTTTCTTTTTTTTAAAAAAAAAAAAGAAAGAAAGCATTGCTTTTACTCGAGACCTTCTTTGAATTTGAGAGATCAGTTTCAGTGCGCTTGACCTCTTGTACTAGTTGTTCAGCCTTTCAGAAAACATTAGCTTCCTGGCTTTAAAAATCTGGGTCTGTTGAATCACAATAATAAAACTGCAAATTGATGAAGACTAAAGCTGATTACTGGAGTTAAAGTGCATTATAAATAATGATGTTATCGGCAAGTGCAAACTCACCTTATGAACAATGATCTGAACTTTGAAATGAAAAAGCTAGTTTAAGAAAATGGGAAGAATTTGGAATTTCTTAGCATAATTTCCACCTGCCTCTGTCTCACTTGCCTTGGGGACAGAAACAAGGGGTCTACCCTGAGGAGATCTGGGGATGATGGGATCTGCCCGTCGGGGGCTTCGTGGGCACTAAAGGGGAAGCGAAGGCAGCTCAGGGATGGAGGAGAGGGAGGTCAGAAGGAGCCGTGGGAGGGGAAGCCATGGATGCTCAAAAGAAAGGTTCAAATATATTTAGGGTGGCTGCTACTAAAATCGGGTATACAAACCAGGTTATTCGTATGGCCATGAAGTTAGATCAGCTCGTTTTTATAGCGATGTGCACAAACATCACCTGGAAATTCCAGTCTGTTTTCTCCAGGATCCGTGGACATGGTAAAATTTTGTGAATTGTCCCAGATGCCATGTATGCAGGAAATGAATCGTTACACAGAAGAGAAAATGATGAAGGGGCACATCTTTCCTAAAGATTTCAGAGCAGGAAGAGGCAACAAAATTTGAGAGGTATTTTGAGAGGAACTGTGCCATGCTTACATGCTGTGCATGTCTCATGGTATAATTTCTTTCTAGTTCACAGCAACCTGATTTCTTTCCAGTCAGCTTTCTCATATGCAGAAACTCCACTAAGTTGCATTTAATTACAACACAAAGATTAAAAAATGATTTGTTCTGCTTGAACTGGTGCTCTGTAAATGTTCAAAGTGCCTGTAACCCCTACTGTATATCGCAGAGCAAAGCAATTGCATCCCATCTCCAGGAAACTTGCCAGAATCCTCTTTTCTGCATTGTCTCTCAGTCAGGAAATCTAAACATGTATTCTAGTTTGTCAAACTTCCCAAAGTGCTGCTATGTATTTTGTGGCATGGTGAGACTCTGTTTATACCTCCCTCAACCATGAGCGTGAGAGCACTGAAAGAAGAAAGGAAAAAGAATAATGGAAAAGAAGAACAGAAGTAAGATGTTTCCCATTGGAAACTGCAAGTATTGGTACACAGGCTGCCTGATTTCAAAGTTGGGGCCCCATCCTCAGCTATTACATATCGGCAGCCAAATGCCTGGACAAACTGACAGTGATTAAGCTGGGTGCAATTGTTTGGTCAAATTTTTTTGGAGAGGGGGAAAGGGAAGGAGGAAGAGAGAGAGGAAGAAGCGGTGGTAGATGCAAACAATGAATCTGTGTTCAGTGACATGGAGAAATACCGTGAATTTGTTTAGGTGTTAACAAACTGTCTTTGGAGAAAGGAAATGCAAGGACAGATGTCCAACAGTTAATGCACTTCATTTGACACAAAAATGCTTACAGACTATCCCATATGTCCCCTAATTCTGTTGAAATAAAATATTGCCATTTTGGTGGGAGTTTTTTGAGTTGAACAAAGAAAGATGGACAAAATAAACTTTTTTTTTTTAGTGTATACTTGATTCATTAAGTATTTGAAAAATATTCATTAGGTTAACCTTGACGATGTTAAAAATGTCCACCCAAAGCTACCTGAATATGAAATATTGTTAATATTTACATCCTTCTGCAAAATCCCCACAAAAAAATTAATGCCAAGACCAGATATTCTCAGCATTTTGAAATGCTAGGCACCTGTGAAGGTGTCTGAAAGATATGCAGATACTCCATTTGTAAAAGCTGAAGTCTGGAAATGTTGTGTGCTTCTCCATGTTTATGTGCAGTGCGACAATCCTTTGTGGTAGACCATGAGAAAGGGCTCCTCAGGGCTGCCGCTGGTGTCTGCTCTGAACCTTGCTGCCAAACAGAGGAAGGAGAGAAGTTGTTGAGCTAAGATCAACTTTAACATTATTAGGAAAGGAAAGCAAGAAAAGCCTCAGAGGGTCAGATCCCAGACAGTCCTGCCAGCTCCCACCGCCCTGCAGAGCTTCCTTCTAGTCTGAGAAGTCAGGAGTCCTATGGGCAGGGAAGTCACCGTCTGGACATGAGCCAGCAATGTGCGCTCGCAGCGCAGAAGGCCAACTGTATCCTGGGCTGCATCAAAAGCAGGGTGGCCAGCAGGGCGAGGGAGGTGATTCTGCCCCTCTACTCCGCTCTGGTGAGACCACGCCTGGAGTACTGCGTCCAGTTCTGGGGCACCCAACATAAGAAAGACATGGACCTGTTGAAGTGGGTCCAGTGGAGGGCCACAAAAATAATCGGAGGGATGGGACATCTCTTCTATGAGGACAAGCTTTTTAGCAGGGCCTGTTGCTATAGGACAAGGGGTAATGGCTTTAAACGAAGAGAGGATAGATTTAGACTAGATATAAAGGAGAAATTGTTACACTGAGGGTGGTGAAACACTGGCACATGTTGACCAGAGGGGTGGTGGATGTTCCATCCGTGGAAACATTCCAGGTCAGGTTGGACGGGACTCTGCGCAACCTGCTCTAGTTGAAGATGTCCCTGCTCATTGCAGGGGGGTTGGACCAGATGGCCTTTAAAGGTCCCTTTCCAACCCAAACTCTTCTAGTTTCCTCCATGTTTTCTGTCTTCCCCTTCCTATGAGCACACTTTGCTTGAGTTACTACTGGGCTGAGACCTGTCTGCAGGGAGAGGACTAGGGAAATGGTGGCAGGCAGAAGCTTTTCGGGGAAAGGTAAACCAGGACACGCACAGCATAGTGCTCTCCTTGGCACAATCTTCAGGCCATCAGCAGTGTGTGTTGGCGTTGACTCATGATAAGTATTGTGATTCAGAGTTCACAGTTCTGCAAAGAAATGCATACATCACAGAGCTTTTTCTACAAATATTTTTGAAGTCACGGGGCTACCCTCTTTTAGAAAAACCACTTCTCCAAGTAATTATATGCAGGCTGCAACATAGCATTGGGTCTGGGTGATGTTTGGGATGAGCAGTCTCCTGTGACCCTGGCTGGCTGCATTGGCTGGTGAGGAGGCAGGGGTCAGGAATTTAGCTCTGCTTCAGCTCCTGTCCCTGAGTAGACCTCTGCAAGCAGGAGGCAGAAACTTATGGTTGAAATAGATGAGTCCAGATTGCTGTGTGTCACGGCAGGAAAGATTTTGTAAAATGCACAGGCTAAGCACTATGTGCTGCAGAATAATCCAGGTTCTGCTGGAATTGCTGAAGGAGTTTCCTTCTTGATCCAAAATGCCTGTACTTCCAGAACAGGCTCTGACTTTTATGGCCCCAGACGGAACAGAAAATGGTTGGTTTTGGATTCGGCTCATCAAAACCACAGACAGAAACACTGTGTGATGCTGCTGTCAACTCTTTCCATGAACAGGCAAGGGAATGCATTGAATGAGATGCTCTGTGGTTATCTGTTACTTAAATACGCTGTCCCAAATTTGTGTGTGTAACAAAAGTCATGGTAGAGACTATGAGACAAAGCTCAGTGCAGCCTCTACAATGTGTCTCGCCTATTGGAAATAATAAAAGAAAGAATGACTTGTTTCTTTCTCCCTATTAACACATCCATTTCTGGACAGATTTTTAGCCCTGCATTAACTGAAATTTAACAATCTCCCGAAAGGAGGGAGGATGACAGGAAGACTGAACGGCTGGGGACTGGGGGAATGGATGAACGCTGTGGAGCTGGAGTCTCTCCAGGTCTCCTGAGCTATTTCTGGTTTTGCAACACTGGTTAGTTTGCAAAGCATTTTTCTGTAATTTAAACCTATCTGTTTTCATGGATGACTCATTTTAAGAAATTGTGTTCTGGCTAAAGGCAAATCTCTGCTATGTGCTTAGAGTGGAAATATCCTTCTCACAAAAAAAAAAAACAAAACCAAAAAAACAGGAGAGAGATTTTCTGTGCTGTATAGTCAAATAGTCTGCCTGAGATGGACACGGTTCCCCTAGTATTTCTATTAAAATTTAGTCTCAAACCGCATAAATCTGAGGAGCCTTGTGTTGGGCAATTAAGGTAAGAGTATGACAATGCCTACCAAAAGCGCTAAAGAGCCATCTCTGTGGGGTTCAGTGGAACTTCACAAAATGAAAACAGGCATCAGATAAGGAGACAGACAAGTCCAAGAACTATAAGAACTTTTAAAATGAAACGTATACTTGGAAAGAATTTTTCTGGGAACAGGCTTCTTGTACAAAACATGCAATCCGCAACTCAGATCTAAAACAAGAACAAAGAGCATGTTCCAGCCTTGGTATGAGTGGTGGTGTAAGAATCAGCTGGGTAATCTCTTAATGTTAAAACCTGATTAGAAGTCAGTAAAAATGGATATTTTATGAATCTGTTATTACAACAGAGTAAAGAGATCATTTTATGATCTCTCTCTGGCTTCACACACTACAGTTGACATTAATATTTTTGCAAAATTGTCACCCTCCAAAAATGGCTTAGAAATGGCGTTGTATATTGAAAATTTCACACAAATACTACTTTACAGTATCTATATTTACAAAAATATTCTAATGCATTCCTGCCTTCTGCTGAAATGGAGTAGATGGGGTTTTTCCTTCCACAGAAGCAAAGCAATTGTCTGGATGATGAAACAATTTCAAATGCTCAGCATCATTGGCACAAAATACTAGCCATCTGCAGCTGATCTGAAATCAGCTGGTAAGGAAATTGGCCCAAAATGGCTGGTCAACGGCCTTGCAGGTCATATCATCATCATAGGACAAGGAGAAGAAGTGGTGAGAACACTGAAGGAGAGGTAAAAATAAGAAAAACATATCTAATGAGACACTGTGACCTGAAGCCACTGAGCCTCTGCTTCCCAGGACAGCAAGAACTTCTAACGTGCTTACAGTGAAATAAGTTTGTTGAATTTTCATTTCTTAGTGTGGATTTTGTTTCATTTTCACCTTGCTAGCAGGATTCCTTGCTAACCCCTTCCTGACCCCCTTTATACTTTCCCTTCCTGTTTAAGATCTCCTCTTCCTTTATTTTCCTGAGCGCTTTCAAATATTTACCACTAGGTGCACAACCAGATGTGCAGCACCTGTACTCATCCTCTGAAGATAGACTTCCAACAAATTTGCTCATTTAGTGTTCCTATCCACCATGGCTTAGCTCTTACATGATTATAGAGGTATAAAAGACAACGTAGGATATCTTTATCATTTGCTGGCACCTGCAAAATGGCTACATTAAGCTACTACCATTCTTGTGAAAAATAAGTTTCTTATTACTCATCTTTCCGATTATGGAAGTGGAAAGCAGCCTTCATAATTAGAGGACCTAGGTATTTTTTCCTGCTGAAAACTTAATAGGTGGCACTTTGTTTAGTAACTAAACTTATAGTAAGAATGTACAAAAAATATCATTCCACATGATTGCAACATTCCTGAAGGATATGAATATATGAGAAATATCTCTCTTATAAAGATTTGCACAATAGTAAATGCTGATGGTTTTTTTTATGTTTTTAAGTGTTCCAAATTCATAGAAATTTTATGTAGGCATTTTTTTGTTTTAAATGCCCATTTTTTTCTTGTTGTATTTGCTGAAGTACAGGTTACCATGTACAGTTTTGGGACTCCAAAGATTGTCAGTCTGTGTGTGTAACAGTCACCTATGGCCAAAAGGACAAATGTTCCCCCTACCCCAACAGCACAATGGGCTGTTTTTCTAACCACAGTTTTGCTAGGTGGCAGCTAGCCAGTTTTGGGGGGGCTGTTTCTAGATAGGAACCCCACAACATCTTAGTAGTTCCTGCCAGTTAGATATGGTCCCTGCAGTCCATCACTGGGACTTGATACGGGTGAAGTCACAGCAAGTATAACACTCACGGCCGGAGAGAATATTGACCTTGTCATGTGACACTGTAATCGACTTTGAAACCCTGATCCAGACACTGTGCTTATGCCAGAAAATAAAAACTCCCATTTTCCTGCCAGCATTCCTGGCTGTCAGATACTTCAGACAGCAGGAGCCTGGAGCCCCGTTATCTATGTGCTTTATAACTCCCTCAGGGTTTGAGGTGGACTGAAGGGGTTCACACCTTTTCACTTCACACCTCAGCTGTCTATTATTTTATTTGCTTCCCAGTATCCAGATATGTACTCCCTCACTGTCAGGAGTATCAGTTTCAGTGCCCTCATTTCTTTGAATGGATGGTTCAAGCACGTATATTCTTTATCAAGCAGGATGAGACCTCTGGTTGAGATTTCTCAACCGCAGATGATGGGGAGAAGGTAGCAGGAAAGCATGTCTCTGCAGGTGTTTTGTTCTCTTGCTCTTTCCCAGACACCTCCTGTGGGGCAGGATCCTCACTCTGACCCCACGTGGCCGTCTTTGTTTATGACTTGGGGGTTAGTCATTTAGTTTCCAGTCAAAACTGCCCAGCTCATGTAAGAGCTAGCTTATTTCTTGCTGATGTGTCATCTTGCCATGCTAAAATACTACCACCAACGCTGCTGTGTCTCCACATGACCTTCAGAAGAAGGTCTGGGACATCCAGCTTGCGAAGGGTGTTGAGCTTCCCTGCTGATCACAACGAGGGTGTGATTTGATTAGGTATCCGAGCATCCATTTTTGGTTCCACTTTTTTCGTCGGGAACTCTATTTTTGCTGATAACCTCTCGTCTGGGCAGATCTCAGCGTAACTCTCCCCGGGGCTGATTGATGACTTCCTGGAGCTGGTGTTGCAAGGCAGTCTGCTGAATGCCGCTTCCTCCAGAGGCTCCACCGAAGCCCTTTGGGGCTCTAAATGGATTGCATACGCAGGCAGCTCAGGAGCTGCAGTATGCTAACATTTTATGGCTCTTTTTTCCTCCTCATTATGTCTAATACTAGTCATCCAGGTGCTGTGGGCTTTCCCTCCCCCAGTGGTCTCGGTCACATGAACTTGCAAGGAACTGTTTATCTGACATCTATATTACCAGGATAAAAAATTGCTACGTTTGTACTTTTTCATATTTCAATGGAGTGGTACCCCTCCAGAGGCATTAACGACTGTACTGCCGCAGCAGTGTTTGTTTCCATCTTTAATTTGGCTGATTTCCATGTTGCATCTGCTCTTTGCCTTTAGAGCGATGGTAAAACTTGAAGTTCACATGTGTGATAAAGATCTGTACGAATGGACCTAATCAAGATTTCTTCTAGAACAAACCATGGAGATCGTGCTGACCTACCTGACCAGTCATCCAAAAAATACGTCTATGGATTCAAGTCATTTATTAGTCTTGGCTTTTATTTTATTATTTTTTATGTTGCTCACCACGAAATTTTCTCTTGCAAAACATGAGATCCTGCTGGGGATTTTGGTAGCTCTGCTCCACTTCTGTTCCTGTATGATTGAAATATGCTGTTGTTTTTGCTCTATAAATGTGAAAGTCTTTCAGTTGACAGAGGTTTTTGTAGTACACAGATTCCTGCATCCAGCATCTCAATCTGGATTCCATGCTCTTACTCATCCCAGCCTGTTAGTGTTATCTGCTGGTTTTTAGAAAAACAATTTTAGCTTTTATTTCCTGTCAGATCAGCTTCCAGCCCAGTTTACCGCCTCCATCAAAAGTCTCTGAGACGCTACTGTCTGAATGTCTTGAGCTATAGTATAAATAGATCTTGCAATTTGTTTATAAACACGCCTTTTTGCACAGATCGTAGGGAAAAAAAAGCCATAAAGGCATTTTGAAAAAGCAGCCCCACTTAGGCCACCACATATTTATTCAATGGCCTAGGCTCCTTCTGGAGTGTATGATAAATAAATACATGATTGAGTTAGATTTACTGCACGGACATCTCCCATAAGCTGCTAAAGGATGTAGCAAAGCAGAACAGAAAGTCCCACCCTGTGTGGTGCTCGTTTGAGCAGCCCTGCTTGGAGAAAGGAGGCTTGTTCCTCCCTGGATCTCATCCCTGCGGGGCTGGGCAGGGTGGCAAGTCCATGGGGGTGGCCATGCTGCTGTCCTCCTCACAACGTGGTCACGGGGTCAGTTGGGAGCCTGACCCCAGGCACTGACTCCCAGGCCTGCAGTGTGTGTGTGTGTGTGCGCGCGTGTGTGTGTGTGTGTGTGTAAGAAGCCCCAAGCTAAATTCCCACCTCCCCGCACGTAGGGCATGTATTCCATCACGGCCCTAGATTGCTTCCAGATGAGCGGAGACAACTACAGAGGAAAGCCTGTTTGCAAAGGTGGTGATGCTCGAAATGGGCTTTCTGCTTGGGCAGCCTTGCTGCAGGCGTGCTGGGCCCAGTGTCCCCTCTGGGAACAGCAGAGAAGGGGAGATGAGAGCTGACGAGCCGCCCTCTGCACTGCTCCCTCTCCTGGGGTTGGCCCTCTGCTCTGCAGCAGCCCACCCAGAAAACCATCTCTGGATCAACTCTCCTCCCTTCCTGTGAATCACAGAATCACAGAATGGTTTAGGTTGGAAGGGACCTTGAAGATCATCGAGTTCCAACCCCCCTGCCATAGGCAGGGACACCTCCCACCAGCCCAGGTTGCCCAAGGCCACGTCCAGCCTGGCCTTGAACACCTCCAGGGACGGGGCAGCCACAGTTTCTCTGGGCAGCCTGGGCCAGTGCCTTACTACCCTTAAAGTGAAAAACTTCTTCCTAATGATTAATCTAAACCTGCCCTCTTCCAGCTTAAAGCCATTCCCCCTCGTCCTATCACTCCATGCCCTTGTAAAAAGTCCTTCCCCAGCTCTCCTGTAGGCCCCCTTTAGGTACTGGAAGGCCACAATAAGGTGTCCCTGGAGCCTTCTCTTCTCCAGGCTGAACAGCCCCAACTCTCTCAGCCTCTCCTCATAGCAGAGTTGCTCACCTTGGTGGCATGGGCTCCACATTATACCAGGGGGCTGCCACCTGCTGGGAATTATTTCTTTTTTGTAAATTAATTTAGTGAAGTGCAGTTCAACAGCCGTTCAGAGATACCCAAAGACTCTTTCATTTAGCGTGATTACGATGAGGAGCAAATTGCCCGTTGCGGCAGTTGGTGGAGGCAGGACTAGTTGACCGTGAAGACATGGGACAAGGGGTGGCCGTGTAGGTGGTGTGTCCAAGCAGCGGGCTCTGGAGGTTGCAGGGTGTCACAAGCTGTCCGTGAATCAGTAGAGTCGCGTTGCCGCAAAAGAAGCAAACATCCCGCTGGCTTGTATAAACAGGCGTATAGCCCACAAGAAATGTGAAGTAATCCTTCCGTCCTGCTCCGCACGGACAGTGCCTCAGCTGCAGTACAGCAGATGACGCATTTGGAGAGGGTCTGGAGAAACTGGAGCAAGTCCAGAGGGCAGCAGCGGGAGAGGTCATGTTTCCGAGGCCTGTGATCAATGAAGGGAGGCTGGGTGAATTAAGCTTACTGTCGCCTAAGAGCAGTGGTACAGGACCAGGCTGCAGCCTTAAGGGATGCATAAATGCTGCTGGGGCTACTCTGTCCTCCTTGGCATCCATAGAGGGGATACAAATGAATGGATTTTAATTTCGGCCAAGAAAATCCAGGTTAAACATTGGGGAAAGCGTTTTCCTGGGCGAGGAAGGAAATGGCTGTGGGGGATAAACTCCGACAAGGCTGCAAAGCCACCAGCCGAGCGCCAATGTTGGTCTCCTGCTCGGGAGGGCAGGGAGGCAGCGGGCAGCCTGTCCTCCCCTTCCCTAGGGCACGGGATGCTGCCCCAGCGCCCGTCCCCCTCCCCGCTCGCCTAAGACAGCCCCATCGACTGCGCTGACCCCCGGGATGGAGAGCGGCCACCCGGCTCCTCGAGATTTCTTCACGTCCGTTCGACTTCTGGCTGTACTGAGCTCAACTTTTCAACGTAGATTTTGTTCTTGCTAAAGAGGTTGATGTATTGCATTAGATCTAAAAGCGAAACTGTACTGCTTGTAATTTTGTTGCAGATTTATTCTCGGGCAAGGCTAGACATTACAAAGGTTCAAAACAAATGAGGTGAGGTCGGTGTTGCAACTCCAGATTGTTTCTTTTTCCCCTTTGAGATGTATTATGCCTGGCATTTTAATGACTCCAGTTTATAATCTCATTTTTGCTCTGTGTGTTTTGTTTTTTGTTCAGAAACACAAAAATGTTAAAACGTGTCATTTAAAGGAGGTTTGCAGAAGTATAAACCATGTCCGTCTACTTTAGATCTCGGGAAGTTAAGAACTTCCATATGTCATGACGGCAGCGCCGAGTCAGAGTATAATGTATGGGCTCTCAGCATGTAGAAATGGTAAAGCATTAGAGTTAACGTCTGGGAGAATTCAGCATTTGTTTCAGGTGGATTGCTCAGTCAAAACCTGAAAATATTCTTGGCAAGGTTCTAATAACCGTGACGGTTTCAGGTTAGAGCTGCTGCAAGTGCCAGAAGACTATGAATTTCATTCATTTTTCTTGAGGATCCTGGAAAGCGCATCAGCACAAACCCTTTTCTTTTTATCTTTTTTTTTTTTTCAACTGCATTTGATAGTTACAGTTTCCGTTTAGGCTGCCTCTGGCAATGCATAAGCCATGATGGGAAATCCATGGGTTTGGGGAAAAAGAAGTTTTACATGGAAATTTTAGATACCCCTGTGAAGTAGGTAGTTGAACAGCAGCTGCAGTAGCTCTTGATATGTCAATTATTATATTTTTATTAAATATAAACACAATCCCTAAAAGTTCAATACTGGAAAATAGAGCTCTAAGGCATTTTTCAGAAAAGAAGCACGGGCTGCTGTCTGCACCTCCCAGCAAACTGGGGACACAGGAAGATGGCAGAAATCTTGCATCAGTTTGCTACAGCTCTCTCTGAGGAAGTTCCTCTTAACAACAGTGGAAGTTACTTTCTTTTGTGATGCCCAGAAATAATGTTCTAAATCAGAGCAGCACTTCCAAGTGTAGGCTCACGTAGTTTGAGCTGTATTTTGGAAGAAACTGGTCTGCTGCTCAGATGCGTGTTTCCTATAAAAAGTATTTTCACACAAACACTTCTTCATCGATAGATATATTTTCAAGGTTGTTGGTTTAAGGGTTTGATTACTTTTTAAAAGCATGTAATTTGTGTGGAAATTTTTTCTTTTCAAAAAAAAGTGCGCATTCATCTTATATCCAGAAATGCTCTTTATTTATTCATCTATCCAAAGGCTAATGCATTTGACCCAAGCATAAACATTTTGGCTGTAAAGATGTCACAAACGTTCATGGGGATTTCTGTTTGGGTACCTGAGACTTGTGTTTCCCTGGAAAAGATGATCTTCAGCGGATCTTTGGTTCACGTGCTGCACTGCAAGCACATGACTGCCGTGAGAAATTGCCTTCTCTTCTTCACAAAGAGAAGAAAATGCACTGTAGCGCGAGGACTGTGGCTTTCCTCCAAAACCTAACCAAGGTGCAAGAGTGACAGCACTCCTCTCCTCACGCAATTCAGATTCAAAGATTCTTTATTTTTTCAGTTGCAAAAACTTTGGCTGTTTCAGGAGAAAAATTTTCAAGGGCAGAAGGAGGAATGAATAACCCTTTTCTGATGAGTTCTGATATAAATCATTGAACCACGTTTAATTAATATTTTATTTTGCTGCTGCTGCTGCTTTAGTGCCAACCCAGAGCAGATGCTCACAACTTTACTTCTTACGACTTTCTTAAGCACCATTCAGTTTTTTCGTATCACTTATTTCTCTTTTTGTCCCTCAGAAGGAACTGTCTTACCATAGTGACATAGAAGATTCTCAAATAATTTTTACCCAAATATGTCTTTGTTTAATTTGTAAAATTTCAGTTTCTTTTAGATTCAGGGAGGATGACGAATGGTATTTTTGAAAGTAAGACAGCTATTTCTCATTAGGCAGCCAAGAGCTTGTTTTAGGCAGCAGAATAGAAATAATGCAGTGAGACTAATTGGTCTAAATTATGCAGAGAGTTTTCTTTTTTTAAAGCATTACTTTGGATGTCTCTGAGTTGTTTAGGATCATATGGCCTTCCTACATCTGCTTTTTTTTTTTTTTTCTCATCTGGGTTATTTTTTGGGAAAAAAGATTTTTTCCTTTGGTTCACAACTTTGAAAGTTGTCTTTCAGAAATCGGGACTTCCAGGGGAAACACGCTCTCATTTACTGCATTACCATCCCCGAACCCCCCAGAACCTTCGCTGTGATGCTGTGGCAGCCAGCGACATGTCCCGCCAGTGTGCGTCACAAGCCCTTCTCCAGGAAACCAGGCATCTCTCGGTATACTGCACGCCAACAACAACAAAAATAGCGATAAGTAATGAGCAAATGTGACGGGGTAACTCGGGCAGTTTTCCCCAGCATCACTTCCAGGGCAGCATGTCAGAGAGCAGTCGGTTGATCCCCAATCATAGCACCAAGACATCTCTGCAGCGCTGTACAAAGGTTTAGCCTTTGCTACAATACTTTTTTATCCAGAGTTTGTCGACATTTGACAAAAGAAGGCTGGGGTCTTTTTCTTTTTTCTTTTTTTTTTTTTTTTAGTGTTTTTGTAAAATGACATGTTCCTGACAAATCCCTAAAGACCTCTGCTAAAAGGGTGGTAGAAATGAGGTGCCCATCTGCACAGTCAGGCTACGAGTCTGAAAATTCGTGTGGCTCCTGAGCTGGCTGGCAGCCTCAGCTCGCCGTGGGAACCTGTCACCCAAACACAGGAGGCTTTTTTCTGAACTTCAGACCTGTTCCTTTCTCTTAGCTGTTGTTTATCTCCAGTGCTGAATGTGGGGAAGGGGAGATAAATCACTGAAATCTCTGGTATTTCGTAGTTATATAAATGCATCCTCGCCGCAGTATGTACTCGCATCTCGCGAATAGCTAATAGCTGCTCAATCTGACAGCAGGTCAAAAGTGCAGAGCAGCCATCTCAGGGTTTTAAAAATAAATAAAGAGCAGATTCTGTTGACTCTGGTGTGGAGAAACGCACCTCTGAACTCCCTGTTGTATGCATGAGGTGTTTCCTCATTTACCAGACGGAAAATTTTGGAGGAACTTCCTGTGGTGATGCATCTCACATCCAGAGCTCAGCAGGTAATAACAAGGAAAGCGGCTGTGCCTTGGGATTAGTGCGGTACACGCAGGGTCCTGTCTCGGTAGGAGCTGCCGTGCCAGCGATGCTGTAAAAATTTCAGGAGCCCAGAGCAAGCACCTCCAAAATATGTGAACATCGGTGAGAAGAAAAAGAAGTAAAAAATTGCAGGAAAGCGTTCCTTTTATATTTCATATTCCTTTCCTTCTGTGGATAGCTGTCACACCGCAAGCAGAGCAGAAAGGAATCAGCAAACAAGTGGAAGATGCCTTAGCTGGGTGGACACGGGTGGTGCAGGCAGGGGATGCGGGAAGAAAGTCAAATCTGGGCTCAAGGCTCCACAACAGGTTCTGAGAGTGTCCGTGGTGGCAGGGTCAGGCCCCCTGCCCTGGGCAGGGGCCTTGCAGATGAGCATCCTAAATTTCTTGTGTGGAGCCGGGGCCTCCGGTGGGATACGGGGAGGTCAGGGCTCTCCGCAGCCACCTCCGCTCCCTGTTTTGAAGGGTGGGTGCGAGTCAGCGTGCTCAGTAAGGCACTAAGCAGGTGGGAGTAGGAGGCTGGAAGGAGCCATTAGCTACTGGAAATGGGTTGACTCAGAAAATGTAATAACAGAATGTAGTAACAAGAGACGGCAAAAACTCCCAGGAAGTAGGAGCGCGGTGAAAAATGTGGACTATTCCTCCGAAGGAAAGCAGTGAAAGCCTCACCGCCTCCGACAGGAAGGGAGACATACTTCACCGGGTAATGGTTAGGGTATGCAGCAGGTCTTTTCCATCTCTGATTCCTGAGATCATACAGCCAGGCATGTTAACTATAATTAAGCAAACCATCAGGCACCATTTACCCAGGGGTGTGCCCTTGGCTGCTCCGCGCTTCCCAACGTGATGCAATTGCCTCCATTAGGCACAGCTCTCTGAGCACAGGCATTCCTGACTCATCGGAGGCTGTCTACCTGTCCGACTGCTCACAGACTCAATTAAACACCGTCACGGAGCAAAACACAGCGTCCATTTGCACTGCGGCATGCCGTGGAAGCCTGGTGGGTGAAGTTACCTTGTAAAGGTGCCTGCTCAGCACCATGGGGTGTGTGGTGGCACCCTCCTGTGTGTGCGTATGGAGAGCTAGATGTTGCTCCAGCACTTTACTCACAAAATTAAGCTTAGTAAAAAATATTGCTCTCCCTAAAAAAAACAACCAAACCAACAACAAAAGAAGAAAAAAAAGAGGGGAAGTACTCCAAATACTGTCCTTTTTAAAGATCTGATCTCTACTTGCTCTGAATTCCGTGCTGGTCTTTATCAGTGTCTTTTCTAATGTTGTGAACTTGGACTGCTGAATGGCGGAGATCCCCAGTGCGATGTAGGGGATGGTGTTAAGACTCGCCTAATACTTGAGACGCCTTGGTTTTATTCCCTGCTCTGATGGTCTAATCCCAGATTCATCCCAGCTAAATTTAGGCACTTAACAGCTCTGCCTGAGGTAGGAGCTTTGCTTCCTTTCCGGAGGAGGCAGGGATGACGCTGGGCTGTGGTCTCTCTGTGCCTTATATTTCTCAGGACCTGGGGAAGGGGCTGAGGAGGTTGGGGAAGGGCTGGGAAAATAAACAGAGATTGGAAAAGAAGAGGCACTACTACCAGGCACTGAAGTGAAGGACTAACCATCAGGTAACCATCAATTTTCATCTCTGAAGTAGGAGAAACTGTCTTTATGTCAGAAAAGAGTAAAGAGGAGGAATGCGTTGAGGGTTGCCAGGCATGTTGATGCAACAGCAATGGGGAGCAGGGCAGGAAACGTTTATTTAAAGACCACCACAGTCTGTTTCTTCATGCACCAGTGCTGTGTACCAAGTAAATCCTTGGGATTTGAACAATGTCAGAATTCCCTTATGGGCTTGTTGGGCCAAAGCTTGGATACTCTGAAATAATTAGAAAACAAACTAACAGGCCGGCTGTTATCTTTCCGTAGACCTCTGGAAGAGGTTGGGAGGACGGGGTGAGCCACGCTGAGGGAAAAGAAGTGTTCACAGAGATGCCAGTGCTGCTGGGTACATCAGTATACACTTGCAAGTGCCCTCAGGAAAGAGAAGTGGTAGACTGGCAGATGTCGTGACAATTATTTTTCATGGGTGCATATGAGGGTTAGAGCAGACATGAGATTTAAGAGACTATCGTATGTGGCTACATGACATCACCGGAACATGTAGAGAAGAAATCACTGGATTCCTGTAAGCGGATGTTAATGTACTGCAGCTGGCTTTTTTTTTTCTGTTGTTTTAGAGAGTACACCAAGTATGTTATTACGTGACTGTGGTAAAGAGCAGTGGACTCTAATGACCATAACAAATTAATCCTTACAAAAGCTCTATGAGTAGTAGCATTATTATTAATGTCGGCAAAAGTCTTTAAAGGCAAAGCATGAAGTAAATGCAAGGTGTTTACAATAGCATTCCAGATGTTTGATAACGAATATCCTTATGGACATGTGCTTGCTCCCACCATCTCCTTTGGAGCATATCACAGATGAGAAGCGGACAAACTGTCGTGCTGATCCTGAGGATGGCTGTTGAATTTTAGGAAATGTCATCCTACATCCTGCCGTAGCTTTGTTGTGTTTGTTGATGCTGCTGGTTTCCTTCATTTCTGCGGTAGGAAACGTGGGGGATCGGAGTGTGTCTTAAGTGCATCTTATCATTTGTATCTTGGTGGACTTTGGCTTTACTACGCAAAATAGCTTTGTAGAAAACAAAGATAAAAAGGTGTCTCTTTCCCCTAAAGCCGTCACTCTAAACAGGAAAGACAAAAGGAAAGATGTGTAAAAGTTGAAAAACTAAACATGCCTGGCATCTTCCCGGTGGCAGACACATATGTCAGAAACCACGCAAAAAGGCTGGCTGTCTCCCTCTCACACTGTCACTGTTCTGCTTCTCTACATTTTTAACATATTTTTTTTTACCATTTGGTAATTTCTTCCCCAGGATGAGTTGCCTGAAAGCCTTGCTGTTGGGTTGAGAGTAAAACCAGATTCAGAAGAAAGTTTCTACTTAGTGACACAGCATGTGAAACTTCCCACTAACCTGTGACACTCGATGAAGTTTCCATCTCGGGGGAGAGCTGTGCTTCGAGCAGCCACAGGAGGTATTGCCCCGCTCCTGAATTGCTAGATTTTCCCCTGAAGGGTGAACCAGAAGCATCTTCTTCAAGCCTGACAGGTGAAGCAGGCATCCAGCTAGTCAGTGCCGGCTGTTATCCAGTCACCCCGCCGGGCAGCCGCATCCTGAACACTTCACACTGATTTGACTTGGTCACTTAATTGGTGAGAGGTGCAGGCTAAAATTAACCCTCAGCTTCCACCCTTCAGTGGATGCATTTTATGAAATAAAGATGCTTTGGGGAGCTGTGAACTGTGGATGTAGTCCAGAATGTGCAGGGGGGGCAAACACCTAAGAAATCCCTCTCTGATAACAGCGAGCCTGTGTGGTTTGGGCTGTGTGAGCGAGTGGTCGTTCCTGTAACAATTTTGAACAGGTCACTCCGCCGTGCTTTTCCCTCCTGTGGGTCCCCAAGTCTTATTTTAAAGGTGGCATAAAATCAGTTGCCAAGGCCTGGGGTGACTTGCCCACAGTACCTTGATGGGTCGTTTGGTCAAGCAAGGTGAGAGCAGATGTGATTTTCAGGGCACGTGCTGCCCTGGACAGGCTGGTGTGCTCCTCAGTTAATGCTGCTTGGGAAAAGTGGTCCGCAAACACACAAGAAACATGCTGGACCTTATGAAAATCAACTGTAAAAGAGATTGAGGGATACTTCTGTTTTATTTATTTACTCGTGAGCTCCGGAGGTGGCGGTGTGGCCACAAGTGCTAATGGGGTGGTTTGAATGTGGATTCAGGGGGTGCTCCAGAGGTTTCAGTCCAGGGCAGGGATGCCATGAGAGAAGGTTCAGTCTGGGAACGAAGGTGTGTGCGTGCTGAAAAATGCCGAGCAAGCTGCTCAACTTTTGAACAGGGGAATGAAGGGAACCTGAAGGTTATAAGTGCTTCCCTGGGAGATGACAGCCTCGAGCCTGGACACACACCCCGTGACATTCAACAAGCGGTTAACCAGGTGGTTTACCAAGTTTTGTGGTATTTTCCCAATCGTTGGGAGTTTTTGAAACCATGACTTGAGTTTTCACTAGAAGAGATGTGTTTAGTTCAGACTGTCATTAATTCAGGGAAGCCCTCTGGCCTGTGTGGTAAAGGATATCAAACCAGACAGTTGTCCTAGTCCTTCTTCTGGTTTATGAATTTAATAACATTTTCTCCAAATAGTATGTTCACTAGATATTTTTCCCAGATTGCAAAAGAGGTTCTGTGTGATTTTTAAAAAAATTTTGTTGTGTTCAGCAGTTTGCACTGATTTTTGAACAGGAATTGCTTTTTTACTTTTCCTGTAAAGTACAACTAACTTCCACCCCCTCCTCTTCACCCCTGTCCCAGTTTGTGAATTGGTTTCCAATTTCAAATACTTAATAGAAGGAATCTTCAGTGGTTTATATTCTGGGCAGAATTCGTAGATTGCAAACTTTTTGTGATCCATTTTATTGCAGCAAGATTCTTTCCAGAAATGTTATACTATGTGTTGCTGTTCTGTGACTGGGACATGTGGTAACTCTACTTCAAGAACGAGTCAATGCCAGATTCCACAATACATTTCTACGTTGTCATCCATATAGAGGAAAATCAGAAACATCTGTCCTTTTTTTTTTTTCCTTAATTCATTGAAAAGAAATATTACAAGCACAAACTAGTATAAGTAGTAGAAGTTGATGCACAAGGGTAGAATAGAAAGAGCCACATAGAAGCGTATTTTGAGGTTTATTAGTAAAAAAAGACAAATGACTAGCCATTATTTACTAGTAATAAACAGTGATGTTTAATATTCTGCATCTCTTTAGGAGTTGTCACTGCTCATCTTGTGACCATGTGTCTATGTGGAAGGTTATTATCAGCTTCCAGACTCTGAAATCAATTGCAATTTTTCACCTTTCTTGAAACTTGCAACTGTGCTTTTAAATTTTCACTCGAAATTAGTATTTTATAAATTTGTTTGTTTTTTTTTTCTTTAAGAATGTATTTATTATTGTGTCATTCCTTAGACCCTCCTTGGGCCAGGTGTCTGTTCAGCAGGACATGTACTTCTCTTCTGGTCACATTTTGTAATGACAGAGCCAGGCAGAGCAGCTTCAGCTTTACTGTACAGAAAATTGTTCCAGGGACTAAAAGTTAAAATTGGAAAGATATTACTGGTAGGTTAACATAAAGAAAAAACAACGCATTTTACTCGAAGAACAGCAGGCAGAATGAACAGTTTTTTAGACCTTGTTCGATACAAATTTTTCTGTAAGCTCCCAGTCTCTCCCCTCAAGAAATGCAGTGAAGTTACTGTCACTTTTATCATGCTGGGGCATATTAGCTCCATGGGATAAACTTAGCAGCATTCTTGCTCTAAGTACTTGGAAAGCATCCCTTTATGTCTCAGTTTTCGTCATTCCTGTAGATTAGGAATAGTTTATCTCTCGTTTTTCACCCTTCATAATTTGTATAGGGAGAGAGATCACTTTTCCTGAGTGCTTGTCGCAGCTATTTTTTTGGAAAACAGCATGCATTTTTCCAGACGCTGTTGGCTGATAATATGACAAGATTATACCAGTGTTATTCCCTTAGATTAACAAATCTCAGTCTAAACAAGATTGAGAGAGTAAGGGTTGAGTGAAATATTTCAGTTCAAACTTCTTTAACGAACGTAAGCAGCAATTTAATATTCTTTGAAAAAACTGGCTTTAGCACAGCAAATTATTTCTACTGGGGAAAGATAGGATATAGTTTTAAAAGCTTCTGCATTATCTTAAAAATATCAACAGAATAGTTTATAAGTAAGAATGATTTTGTTTCAAAATTCTCCACACATTTGAATATGAATATTTCATCCTTAGGACAGAAATTATTTTTTTTTGGTTTACTGAAAACTTTGGAAAATAACCATCAACTGTTTTAGCAGAACTACCAGCACACCAGGTAATCAGTCATATGCATCACTCCTTGGACTTATATTTATATTGCTGTCAAAATTATGAGAAGGTATAGATTGTAATGATGCTGAAATATTTTTTCTGTTTTGTTTCTAATTTTGACTGGGTAGGGTTTGTCTTCTCTGATACTTGCTCCCATGTGAATTTTTGTGACCCTGCTGCCTTTGTGCATGCTCCTATAACTAAAATGTAGGACACAGTGCTACAGCCTTCTGTAACAACCAAAGCCCCAATATTATTCAAAAAGTATTAGTCAGATGGAGTAGGTAGTTTACTTGGAATTTCCACTTTACGTATGCCCTGCCCTCCTCCTCATACCTCCTTAGTTATCCTCTACTCGTGCATCAAGACTGGCTGAGCTGGCATGGCATTTCCTTTGCTCTTATGGCAATTTTAGTTGTCAGTGATCAAGACAGGAACAGAAAACTGAAATCGAGCAGTTGCAAGAGTTTCATGAAGATTCAACAGGACAGGAATGTCAAGAGTACGCTAGCTTGTTTTTAGGAGCACTATCAATGCGCCCTTTATCATGTGGGAACAGTTGTGCCTTTGTTTAGGCAGCGCTGTTTTTCGGAAGATGAGTGAATAAGAGACCATTGATTCTTTTTTTTTTTTTTTTATTTCTTTCCAAATCTCACATGTGTCTTTTGCCTGGCATGTCTCTCTCTGGAGCGTAAAAATAGTGTGCCACCTTGCTTTTTACATATTTGAGGAGGCAAAAAGGGGGGAAGGGAGGAGCAGTGAGTACCAACACTGTTGGTACTAATGGCTAATTTTGTCCTGAGACTCAGGAAATGAGGCTATTCCCTGGAAAAGCCAGGGAGCATCACTGCTAGGTTCCCAAGGCTCTGACAACTAGACACGTGTTGACGAAGGATGAGGTAATTTCCAGATGATGAGTGGCAAGTGCCGCGAGAGTAACGGTGGCAGGAGAGCTGGTGGTGGGAACAGTCTCGTCACAGGTTTTTACCGCGGTTGTGTTCGGTAGACGTCTGAGGTAGGTCCCATGGAGAGAAAGAGAAGGGGAGGTGGAGGAAAACAGTGAATTACCGACAAAGGCCGCTCATTCGTATTTTTTTTTTCATTCAGTTCTCCCTTTGGTTGTAACAGCCCAGACGTTGCATGACAGATGGCTTATTGTTTCTCTCCTGTCAGCTGCTGAGAAATTTCTGAGCAGAAACACGCAGCATTACTTTCAGAAAGGCACTTTGCACCATCCAGGCTCTGGCTGTGAAGGACCCGAGGTCTGAGTCACGTAGAACATAGGGAGGAAAAAAGCGGTGGGGTTTGACATGTAGCACCCAAAAATACCGTTGTTGTGTCCGCTAGGTGCTTGTCGATTTTAGTCTGGGGTTCAGAAAACGTAATGATTTCCAGATATTGCCAATATTAATACATAAAAGTCTTTGTTTTTTGTGTTAAATTGTTAGTTTAAAGCAATGAAAGAAATTACTGGTAATACAATCTTCCTGTACAAAAAGTCTATTTCGAGTTTATAGGCCATATGGTCACATAGTGAGAAGAAGAATGGCATCTTTGAAAACATCCATAATGAAGCTTATCCTTTTGTAGATAGTAAAGAATTTAAGTAAATTGAATTCGGTCTTTCAGGTGGGATTTATTCAAGTAGTTATTAAAAAACTGTGTGTGAATATAAACACACCATCTTGATGAAAATAAAAATAAAAATAAAAATTAAAATATTTCAGCTTGGATATTGGTCAAGATCTGGTTTATAGCCACAATTGCAAGTGGGTGGCTAGACCGTCAGAGGCCCTGAAATACAGGGTCAGAGAAGGTACACTACATTAGGAATGGTTATTTTAAATAATCAAATACGCAGTGTGGAAATTTCTTTCAGAATTCTCTATACCATAATGTAAGACAAAAGATTGGCTCTGGCTGTTTCAGTTTCGGCATAATATCACTTTAAAGCCCATCCTGTGGCTTTTCATCACATGAAAGCTGACTAATCTTTATGTATATTTGTGAATATTGCAGCAGGCATAAAATAACATTGTGTTTAATAACAAGTTATTCCTTTATTTGTTTTGTTTAAAGACATAATGAATCTTGTAGGGCAGGTTTGCTTAACAATAAATTTGTTTGCAGTTCTCATGCATATCCAGTATCTTACAGAAACACGGAAGAAGGTACCGGAAAAAGCCATAACTGTGTGCGGACATGCAGAAGTAAACAAACCTTCAATTTTTGCCTAAAGACTAAGAGAAAATATGTTATGCCTCTGGCCTATCATTCAAAAGATTTGGTGGCATTCCTGTAAATCCAGAAAAACCTCCCAAACGTGGACCTGTAAGAAGGGAAAAGGGGAGAGTAGAACAAAAAACCATCAGCAAACAGACAGCTCTTGAGCAGGTTGGTGTAGATGCAAGGTCCTGAATGAAGGCGGAACTGGGCCGCTAAAGTATTTAAAGCCAGATCACGCAAAGTGCTTCTGAAAATAAGGCTACTTGTTTCCTCCCAGAAATCACTCGGCAGTTTCCGAGCCCTCCACAGTAGCTGAGATCCGGCCTCCATCGAAGTCAACGGGGCGTTACCCTGACTCAGCTGGGGACAGGTTTACACTCACACGCTCGTGCTAAAAGTAATGCTGAAAATAAGAGGAAATAATCTTCCCGGTCACGTTCTGGCTCAGCGTTAGACCTTTGAATGCTGTAAGATCCTTTGACCTTTTCTGTTTTCCTGTGAAGAGCCATCACCTGATAAAACCTGGGGGTTGGGTATTTTTTTTTCCTTTTTGTTTTTCTTTAATGATTACTGTATCAACTTCCCCAGATTTGAATGGAATAAGGAGAGGTGCCTTGACGACCAAATTCTTATTAACTATTTAAATGTGGTCAGCGAAGGGAGTAGGATTTGCATTCAGCAAAGGAGCTCAAGCTCACAAGCTCTTATTTTATTCCTTCTTTGCTTGGAACTGCATAACAAGGATGATTTATTTGCAAATGAATTACTTTAATAATAGGTTTTGAGTTACACAGAACATAGACAATCTTGACCCCATCTCTGCAGCTGTAAAAGTAAGAGCGTGGGTGTGGTTGCCTGGTGGCTGGCCAGGATGATACAGTTCAAGGGGGTGGATAAAATAACATTTACACTTACAGTAACTGTTTAAAAATGTAATTTGAGTTCTGCCAAATCCTTCAAGTTCGTTTTGGGAATCCAGCTTGTTAGGGTTGCCAGCATTCAACTCTTCTCACCCTAGTTTTTTGCAAGTTATCTCCTCCTGCTAGATGCATTTCACCGCAATAGTCTCATTACGGAGCGCGGGGTGCCACCAGCCTTGCTCTGCAGATGGTTATGGTGGGACACTGGGCCGACAGCCCTGTCTGAGCAAGCAGTGACCGAGCCTGGCCTGTGAGACTCAGCACGGAGCGGGAATGCAATCCCAGAAGTGTTCCACTTACTTACAGCTCTGTTTGTAGCTGCTGCAGCAAATGCTCCCAAGCCAAGACAGTTTAGGCATTTGTTGGATCCTCAGGGAAGCATGTGGTGGAGAAGATGGAGTCTTGGAAGCTGGCGCTTGTCCTTCTGCGCTGGAATTGCAGAAGTGCTCCCAAGCACGGCCACGGGTACCAAGCATCTTGCCTGACAAAGACACAGAATGAGTTCTTGACCTCATTTGCAGTCTCAGAGCTGCTTTTTAAAAGGCGGCAAGCGTTGGCTGAAAGAGCCAGATCATTCCAACTGGAATAAGCACTCCCTTTTCCTTGCGTTCCTCCTGTGGCAGCACCCTGTTTATGGACACCGGGCGGTCCTGCACCAGGGCTGGCACAGGCTGCCAGATGCAGAGCTTTGCTGTGTCCGGTCCTTGCAACCCTTACCTGCCTCACTGCCGCGCTGAGCAGGGCAGCCAGTCCTCAAGTGCAGTAGCGCTCCTGAATAGGAAGTTCAAGGCGTGATTTGTGGTTAGGAATAACAATCGCTTCCCATGGCATACTGCGAGCTGTGCTTACCTGTGCAGATTGACGGATTTGTTAGACAAAGAACGCAAACAGGGTGGAGCTTGGGCAAAGAAAAGTGTTTTGAAGAGTTTGCAGTCTCTGCTGGTTGAAGACCCATGTTCACAGGTCTTCAGCCGGCTTTTTAGGACTGCTCATGGAGTCCTTGTTGACACCAGCATATTGCATGATAGCATCCATGACTAACGGATGTCTACCATTGCTGTGCCACGCTGGGGGATGGTTCACAGAGCTTAAGACGTGAGGGACCCCTGTCTGCCCTGTTTACATTAGGCCATCATACTTCATCCACTTTGGCTAAAGTATGGGTTTTTTTTCAGATCAGCATCTAGTGTCGAACAGATAAGAGATGTAGAATCAGCTCTTCGGTGACTTGTTCACATGGTGAATTATTGCCTTCGCTTGCTAAGAAAAAGTCAACCTTTCTGCCTTGAATTTGGCAAGCTTTTTCAGATTAAAAAGGTGTTATGCTTTTTTCCAGATTAGAGAGCACTCTTTTCTTAGTGAAGATACGTACGTGTCCACGCTGTCATCAAGTCAGCCTTATTCTGCATCTGGCTACTGCAGTGACAAGATCTGTGATCATCTCCTTTTGTCCATCAGCTTCTCTTACCTAACACATTTGGAATACTTTCCTGATTTCAAACAGATTTGAAAGTGTGTAGAAGTCTCAAAGAAGAGGGTTCACGCTGGCTTGATGAAACACTGGCCTGGGTAGAGGAGAGAGGCTCAGAGAAGAGAGAACTCAGCTGTCACACGTGCTGTTTCACAGCACAGGGCCAGCCAGTCAGTGTGAATGTATTTACAGGTCACCTGCAGCATGTGTCATCTCATGTCTAGTAGAGGTCATAAGAGACATTTAGACTAGGGAGAATTTTCCTTCAGTTCTGTTTCCCTCAAATCCCTTTCCATGAAAATTTTATATGAATCCAGGCATCAGGAATACTGTTGTTCACGGAACATATTCTTTTTTATAAAATGAATTGGTTTTCGCTCATTAAGCTTTTCAGTAAATCACATTTTCTTCTGCCCTCAAGTCCCTTGTGTCTTCTTGTCTTTCTTTTACTTTTTCCAGATTTTTCAGCACTTAAGGTACGAGTATCAGACTGTATGTAGAAGTCTATTTATTATTGGTCTTAACAGTGCCTTATTCACACCCTTACTTTCTCCTTTCCTCAAAACCTTCCAGCTTTTCTTGCTGCAGCTTTGAAATGTGAATGTTGCTTATCTGTCATGAACCCCAGCTAGTCCCCGTAGCTGATGATTGCTGACCTGGTGCCTACCCGGTTCTGCAGACAGGGGCTGTGTTTCCTGTTCCTGACAACACGGTCATGCTTGGCCCTGGACACACTCTCTCTGGCATCATGTATGGCGTTTTCCAGATAACTCTATTCAGCCACCATGGTCTTCTCAGCACTGCAACAAGCTCTTTGACATCTTAGTCTTAACTGATAAGCAGTTTTTATTTACTTCTATGGGTGTCAAATGCCATGGTACATCTTTTCAACAAAGCACATAAACGCCCTGCAAAGTAAGAGAAGTGAACAAAAGACATTGCATCATCAATGAGAGACATCAGTTATGCCATTGATGAATTGCTTATAAGATAGCACTGAGGACAAGGTAATAATCTTTCAGAAGAAATCTGTTCAGCTTCCATAATCCACTGATCTGCAGTAATTCTGGAACAGGCAAGAAAGTGGTCACTTGCCTCAGGTCCTACCTACGTGGTGCCAGATGGTCATCATTGTCCTCAGAAACATTGTGTGTAAACTTTATGATCATATAACTTTGCATTTAATTTTATTTTGAATTACATCTCCATTATCAGGAGAATATTCTTAACAAGCTTAGGTTCAATGAAAACCATTGGATGTATCACTTTGTAGATAAGAAAATCCTCTCAGAATAGATCTAGACTGTTTTTCCTTTAAAAGTTCTGAAACTCTGCATTTTTTATGGGGAACATGGTCATTCATTTTTAAAGGAAATTCACTATAAAAATCTTCAACACCTTTAAATAAGGTGTGAATATTTCTTTTTCTCTTTGCAAGTTTTTATTAAAGTCCTGACCAACTTTGAGTGATTAAAACACTGAAACTTCCATTCGGTATCAGCCCAGCATTTATAGAATCATGCAGCCAAAAATCTGGAAGACATTGAATAAACTGTACCCCAATCTTTAGTATTTGTAAGTCCATTTAGTCAGGCTGTTGAAGGAAACATGAGACTGTAAAATTGTTTAGACATTCAAATAAGTGAAAATTAATTGTGAGGAAATTTTCCTATCTCCATTCACTAAGCAAATTCAACCCACAAAATGTGCTTAAGGTATAATTTGAAGCGAGCATTTAGGAGTACGTTGTTTTAATTAGGAGATGGCAGTTTCAACTACAACTTTTGAATCCAACCCAAGATCTTCAGCATACACAGAGTGTTTCCAAAACACACTTCTAAATATTTGAGCTTCAACTCTGGTTTTAAGTACTGCAGTTTGATGAGCTGTTCTAGTCTGGGGCTAGTAAACAAGTCTAGAACTTGCTGGATTTCTCCCAAGAGACAAATCGCCATCCGCTTACTTTTAACGTTGTCTGGATTTGTCAAGTGTGACTTGCAGTCTGTGTCTCCAGGATAACATGCAATGCAGTCATCTCATGGGAACATGGAAAGATTTTCAGTTGTAATAATAACATTAAAGCGAGCTTTTTCTGAAAAATCTTCCTTGTGGCTATAAAAGAGGTCAACTTCCCTGAAGGTAAATTTTCACAGCAGTCTGCAAGATTTTTGATATATCACCCCTGCTGAATTTTAACGGGGATAGAGTGCCTGGGTTTGCATGCAGTAAAGATGTTTGATCTACATCCAGATCATGGGTCTGTTTTTTTTTAGCTTCCCAACATACAACAGCTGCACAGGTAAGAGCAAACTAGTATGTGTGCGGATACAGAAGAGCAGGAAAATGCCAGCTTTTGTTATTATGCTGCCCATGCATTTCATTGGTCAAAAAAGATCTTTTCATCCAGATGCAACATTTTTCCAGTTGTTAGGAGGATGTGCAGGCACCTGAACATGAAATGATTCTATGCTGTTCTTAGGCTGAAACATTTTGTGTTGTTTAGAGAGAAAGAGACATGCTTTATTTTGGTTTTTTTTGTTGGTTTTGTTAAATTTTAAACTTATATTCCCGTGCTCTTCTATTGCCTTTATCACCCCAACACATCCTAACGTTTTCAACTTTAATACTTCACACTTGGCATCACTTTTACTATAAAGAAAAAGCTCCTTCTAACACTATACTAAACAAGATGTCTGTTGGATTTCAGAAGCTTTGTATTTGCTAAGACTTGCAGAGATTTTTATTTCTGAAGGATCTAAAGAGCTTCTCAAGTGCCGGCAACACTGTGGACAGAGGTGTGTGAGCACGGCAGGTACCTTGTTGCATCTTTATCCACAAACATTTTTGTACAAAAATCTGCTAAGACACCAACTTGCTGTCCTAAGCCTCCATTTTGGTTCTTCTAGGTAGGAACTTCTGGTCCCTTCTGCTTTTCTTGGCATCTCTAAAAGTACCTGGAGAGCACATGGCATCTCTGTCTTCTTGCTGCCCTTACTGCAGGAAAGACAGGTCAGTTCATGGTCAGAGCTGGGCTCTTTGAACCCAGGTTTGCTTTATTCCCAGAGGATATTATGATGATGTGTGTGTCACTCCATCAAAAAGTAGATGAGTTTTGACACACACACACGAAAAAAGTCTGACCAGACAGGCCCAGTGCCAGAGGTCTGGAGGTGGGTACCAGAGGGAGCTGGAGAGGGAGGGAGGGGGTTATCCTTATCCGAGCTGCAAGGAAAGCTGAGAAACGGAGCTGAGTCACAAGTTTCCAACCGAACCGCCTCCAAGTTTCACAGACTTTCTTTCCCAGCAGAGCAGTGGGCAGCAGGGCTCACCCTGTGAGTCGTGCAGAGTCTCCCTGGAAGGGAGAAGACATTGCTGGTTAGCCTTACTCTGGCTGACGAGATCACTACTGTACTGACTGTAACAAAGTCCTTTCATCCCGTAGAGGGGATGTAAGGTCTGATCTCTGGTGGCTGGGTTTCTTCTCTTGGTGTCCTTTGTGTAAGAAGTCAGAAAGATTTTCCTTGGTTTTTCATTGTGGTACTGCTAGCCTGGTTATTACACGACAATTTTAAAGAGCTATTTAAAATCTCAGCTAACTAAAGAAGGGGGGGAAAGCCTGTTTCATATTTTGCCACACAAAATATTATGTTTATCCTTCATTAGATAAAAAAAAAATAAATCTTTGTTTTAATGTGGGTTGAGCCTAACAGGGGAATTCTTCAGGTTTCCAAATTTACAAAGTGTTCTTCCTGAGTGGTTAACTGTTCCCATATTTGTGAAAAGGAGAGGAGAGGAAATTACCAAAGAGGTTTTGAAAATTACCCTGGACATTAATGGTTGTTTTCTGTTTGTTTTTTCTTGTTTTAATTCTAATAAAGGTTTCTCAAGTCGCACGATTGTGCTGCTCTCTTCTAAATGTCTGCTGTGAAAATAAGAACAATGTTGGGAACATTTGTGTGGAGTTGGTCTGTTTTGCATTACAAAGCGTTTTTTTACCATAAAGCCCCGGACCAGGTCTTTACCTCCATCATTAAACATGAAGGGACAGAAGCTCAGCTGGTCTACACTGGCTTAGCTCCATGGATTTCACTGCTGTGAACAAGTTAAAGATTTCAGCCTTTGTAATAAGATTCCTCCCTATGAGATTTATCTTCATTTGGTTATGTAAATAATCCCTGAAATATATAAAAAAAAAACTTATATCGGTCCAGCCTCGGTTAAATCACAGAAGAAATCCTGCGTGAGGTAAATTGCAAAGGCAAACATGGCTCTAGCTGCGAGTCTGCCAAGTGGCAGGACAGCCCTGTGCCACGTGGCTCTCTGCCGGGGATTTGCCCCCGTGGCTGGGATAGCTACAAGGTAAGTTAAACATCTGCTTAGAGAACGTGCAGGTAATTTAATCCTAGCTTAAGCCTGCATGTGTAATAAAACATGCCATTCTCCTCCGTGTCGCCTCCCAGGAGCCCCGGGGGCAAGTTTCCCGGCATGTGTGCTGAGTCCAGAGCTGTGGCACAGCCCTTGTGGCACGGTGGCACTGGCCTTGGCTCTTGTCCACCCTGGCAGAGATGCTCCCACCAGCCAGACACAGCGGGGACTGAGCTGGTTATGACTGCAGGTGGTACCCGGACCCCAGCGCTGCAGTGGCAGCAGCAGCAGCATCACATCTCACACAACCCCAAAGCCAAGGCAGCCTGCTTCTAACAGCCTAGGAAAGCCTACTGATTTATTTATGAGTGTATGTTAACCAGCCACAAAGTGTCAGCTAAAAATAACAGAAGGGGCAGCCTTGCAGGCAGGTGGCAGCCGCCTTTGCTGTCTTGTCGGAGCTGGAGCTTGATTTTTGATTCCTGCTTTGTAGCTCTGTGAGCTGACAGAGGACCACATTTTTGGATGCATGAGGATAACAAAAGTTGAGGACAGAAGCAACAAGCTTCTGAGTACCCAGCTTGGCATCTGCTCAGACCATCAGGTTCATTGGTCCCTTCAGAAACGTCCCCCTAACTTTCTCATGCAGTTACCCACACAGGAAGCGGGTGTTCCTCTTTATAGGACACCTTCTTTATGGGACCTGATAATTTTGCTGTCTTCTGAAAGACTTTTTTGGGGTCCTATTCTGTCTTTCTTCGAAATCCAGCCCAGCTGGGTTGCAGTAACATGTTGAGTTCCAGCAGAGCACTGTAGAGCAGTCCAGAGGCTCTGAGGTACCTGCTGAAGGGCTGGAGGGTACGCAGGCATCAGCGGAGTGGACAGACGTTTAGCCTTCAAAAAAAGAAAAGGAGAAAACATGAAAAATTATTATTTGGGATGTCTGGCAAGCCTACTCTGAGGCTTTGCGGAAGGGATGAGGTGGTGGCTGTAGAGGTTGTTATTCCATGAGCTAAACCAAGGAGGCAGGAAGCTCCCATCAACTGCTTTGTGGTAGAGTCCTCAGAGTGAGTTTCCACCTCATCCTGTCCTTTCTAGCAAAGAAGAAAAATGTGCATCCTTTAAAGTGGTAATTTGGAAAAAAATATAAGCAAAGCCTATGTAAGCAAGCGCCGGAGAAGTGCTCCCTGTTTTTGGCTTGGTGCAACTGTTTTTCTACGCATGGGTTCTACACTGTCAGCAGGAACAGTACACCCTGCTGGACAGGACAAAATCCCGGACAAATATGCAGCCTGGAGTCAGAAAAAGGAAACCATTTTAGGAATTAACAGCAGCCGCCGCTGTCAATGACGCAGTCTTTCTGCTGCTTGCTGTGGGGATTTTCTGGTGCCTGTTTTAAGTATTTCATGCTTGAAAGTAACTCTGCATAGGCTGGTAATTCTTGGCACCAGCCAAGATCTCCTGCTCCCCGTATAGATGTGGTCTTTCCCCAAGATATGAAAATTTTTGCTTTTCACAGTTATGTACTGAAAGCAGAAACAGTCCCGTTTAAGGTTGGTGGGAATAGTTGTACTCCAGAAGAGGTCAGGAAATGAACTACACTGGCGAGGTCTAAACAGTGATGTACCTTTGCTTCTCTTGTGCTCAGTGCAGCGCAGTAGGTGGGTGAAACCCATGGACCCCAGGGGAAAAGTCCTGAGGAAGGGTTAGGCCAGGCCAGGAACTCACACGGGGGAAAGGGATGTTCAAGTGATGTCTGTAGGAGGCACTGGAGTGTACCCAATTGCACCTTGCCGTACTATATTTACAGCTGCTCTCTGGCATGTGTGGTGGTGTCTTCTTCTGAGGTGCTTGGAGTGCCAGCTGGCCCATCTCCTCACCTTAAATAAAGTGGCATTACTACTTTTTTCTCCTTTTCTATACGGAAATGGTATTGTCAGTTCGTTCCTTCCACCTGTGTAAGGAGGGAGGAGGGAAGATCTTTTTTTTTTTTTTAAACAAAAGGTTTGAAAAAGAAAGGCCAGCATAAAAAACATGGTATATATTTTTTTCCTTCTTGGACCCTAATTTATCTGAAAGCAGCTCAAGCTTCCCTTGTCCTTCAGAGCGCAGGGCCTGTTCTCCTGCACCCCAAAGCACTGCTGGTACAGCGCTTGGGTGCACAAAGGTTTGCAATAGTATTTACTGTCTTCTAATCCACCAAATGCAGAAACACGTAGAATCGAGAAGGCTGAAAGAAGGAAACCAGGGCATGACTGATGCTGATGGGTATGCCTGAGACCAAGGGCTCTGGCCACTGCCTTACCTTACAGCACTCAGGCAGCTTTACTTTGACATCGCACTCCTGAGATTAACAGATGCTATGTAAGTGCTCTGTGCGAGCTTAAACCACCACACCGTATGGCGTACGACAATGTTTAGCACTCAAGGGCTGCTTAGCTTGCTTCTGAGATATTTTTAAATCACATCGGTTTTGGCAGTTTCGTGCTGGGTCTGTTTTTAAAAACCACCCAAATGTGGAACCCTTTGAATAGATAAGCTGGAATCTGTTTGCAGTTGATGGAAGGAGTTAGTTGAAAGGACTGGGTTTTCTTCCTTTCATGACCAAGCTCATTCAGATAAGGCAATATCTTCTTAAAAGCTCTTTAAATAAATAACCAAATAAGATATTTTAAATGAAGGACTTCATAAAAAATCTTGAGAGAGGCTCATTTTCTTTCCTTTCAATTAATCCTGGAGAGGGCACCACCAAAGTCACCTGTTTTGATGTAAATTGCCTGGAGAACAAGGCACACGTGCAATCTCGAGCTCAGTCACATCTCTCACGTACGCATGCGCAAACCTGCAGTTGCACAGAGAGTCCGCAGACCACAATGGACTGTTGTGACAGTGTATTAGCACAGGTTTTGGTCACAGAGCTTTTCATTTTTGACTCCTATGTGACATCATCCATGGTTTTGGGAACTAGTTTAAGGGTTTACTTATTTACGGGACTTCAGTAAAGAACTCACAATGGCAACATTAATTCAGATAATTTACTGCCTTTTTCTGCAGAACAAATGGACTGAATGGATTTTTATTTTAGCTCAAGCTCTTTTTAAAGTCTGATCAAATAGTTTGGGAATGTCGAATTCCACATATGAAATGTTGGTTGTGACCAATTAGAAATACATAATGCTGTTTCTGTTCTTATTTTGGGTGAACTCCCTGTTAAGCCAAGGATAGGCTTGTAGGTCTCTGAATGTCTTGGTGCCAGCACATATTAATTTGTAGTTTTCTTGCATTGCCATGGCCGTGGAAACATAGACTAAGTCTAGCCTATAAAATTCTTCCACCAGCATTGTTATGTGAAGAAGAGCTCTACTGGAAATGCAGCTCCAAGGTCCTTACATTAACTTGGCTTCTTTTCCTTCTCCAAACCAGGGTAAGTTCTACTGCTAAGAGCATTATTTTCAGCTGTGTCTACACCAGGGCTAGTCACTGCACAAGAGCTCTCCATAATGGTACATATATAGCCGGGAATCCTACGTTTAGAAATGAGCAGTAGCAAAAGCCATTGGAAGGGACAAAAGAAATGATGCATAGAGTGCCTGAAGGCACCTTCAAGAACCTCTCCAGGTTTGGAAATCTTGAGCCACAAGTTGAATATAAGCTATTATGTTTAAAATATATAGAAAACTAACACTCTGTGGCTCTGATCAGTTTCTTTTTTGATCAAGATATGCTTGCGACCTTTAGCAGAGATTGAAAATATATTTTCTTGTGTTGGTTTTAAGCCTGCTGCTTGATAACTTTGATTGCTGCCTATTTCCCTTGTGTTAAGGAAAAGGGAATAATCATCCCATTTGTTTTCCCTGTGTATTTCATGATTTAATACAACTTCTTTGCATCTCCCATGTATTGTCTTGGTGTCCTGTAGTTCTACTATCCCCTTCAGGAAAAAAAAAAATATTAAAAAAAAATAAATCTCTGAGTATATGATGCAGATGAATGCAGCAAAAGAACATTTTTTCTTCTTTAAATGAATTCTGATGTTTCATATAGTCCTTCCAGAGCGCTGTGTTAACATCCCAACATCTCTTTTCTGAGTGGTAAGGGCTACTTTAGAGCCTATTACAGGTACAGTTAGGGTAATTTTTCCCTGATACACTGCTTTTAATGTACCAATACCAGCTGTAACATGACAGTTACATTATCAAAACCCTTGTGCCTATACTAGTTCTGAAAAAAAAACCAACATGTATAATTCTTTGATAAAGTATGGCTTTCTTTTCTTGCTTTTAATTGGCAACACAGCACAACTCTGATTATCCCTTTTGACTCAGCTATTACAAGCTGCAACTTGCCTCCTTGGGCAGGCGTTCAATATGCTGTTCACAAATGCTTGAATATGCCATGTCTTCTTTTATTTGGCTGTGTTATTACAACTATGTGAACATTTATAGAGTACCATGCCTATTCCTTTTTTTCTCTGATTTTTCTCCTCCCCTGTCAATATTTTGTGAGTTTTCTGTCAACAGTTTAATAAGTGCATTTAAGAAGTTCATGATCTTCATTAAATAATTATTGGTCTGCAGATTGTTGCAACTTTGTGAGCAAAGATAGGATTTAGAACATGTGTTGTGTTAATTATGCAAACTACCCAATCAAGCTACAAATTGGCACATAATTTAGGACTGGCTCAAGCACAATAGATTACTAATTGTATAATTTATGGTGCCAGTTGAATTGTTTAATGCAGCTGTTAGCTACAAAGGAGACACAGTTTAAATTCTCTCCTGACAAAGAAGCATGCATCTGAGAGAAATGCTGTCTTTAGACTAGAAATGTTTGAATATTCTTAAAAAAAACAGTCTCGGGGGTGTGGCTGTGTTGCTGAACCATAATTCCCTTCAAAGGTAAATGCATAATTTTTTTTAGGAAAAAAATAGATCAGTTTGTATTTATCAACAAAATGAATTTCCTTTTTCTTCAGCCTTCCTCCACCTTGCTTGTTCTGTTGCCATTTCTCTCAGTAGTTTGAGCCCTAAATATAAAGCAATTAGGATGAATACAGAATGGGACTGCTTATATGTAGTTCTGCACAGAAAAAAAAAGGGGTCACTGGTCTGAGGAGCTGACTGAACTAGTTAGCTTGGTCACCAAAGTTGTGGGTTGCACACTTCACTGCTGGTGGGCTAATCTGTGCGTGCTATTTACCCTGTATGTGCAAGAATTTGCTGGGCTTTGTTGAGAAAGTTATTGAAATGACATTGCAACTAGCTAATTAATTCTATTTAAATACTTGCTAATGGCCAGAGAACAAGCCTAGTGCAAAATAAAGCTAAATCTTCAAATGCTGTTTTGCCAATAATTAGACTCGGGGCTCGTAAGCAATGACCTGCTATTACAGTGTGTCTGAAAACCCTGACATTTTTCCCCTGACAAAGGTGCTATTGAATGTGAGGCTGTCATGACAGAGCTGCAGTTGCATTCATTGACAGCATGCCCGAGGGTAAGAGACTTGCATGTATACAAGGTGAGAAAATACTTAATTTACTTGTTAAATCAGGTCCCCGTGCTGTTTCACAGTAGCAAAAGTCTTTGCCAGTTGTGTCTGTAGATCCTGCTAAAGCTTCACAGGAACAGTTTCTTTTTGCTGCTGTTTTTGCAGGGTGGATGTTAGTCCTTTGTGTGTTTCGGAAAGTTTGGATAGAGATTCCTGGGAATAAAGGGGAAGGAGCCGCTCTCTCCTTGGCTGCTTGGGTGAGCATAGCTGAGCCAAACCACGCAGGCGAGAGCAACGTGCTCCTCTTCTTTTTGGGTGTCCAAACAACCCAGTGCTGCTTTGCCTGTGTATGTCCAATACCAGCCCTGGAAGAAAAACGTAAAATCCTTGAAGGGAGGTGTGTGCCTAGGCTTTCTGGTTCAATATGGTATAGTAGGAGTTGGCAGTATGTAACATGCATATCTAAAAAATACATATGACCTGCTTTCCTGGCTGCCCAGTTTACTTTGTGTCTGTGACCAGTAAAGACAAGCTTTCCTTAAAATGTGAAACCATCCCAAAATGGAGACACGTTCATCTTCAAAGGTGATACAGAGAGCTGACACGTTAGCATTAGTCCATGTGTGTATGCACATGAAAACAAAAGGCAAGAAATATCAGCCAAAATCAGAGAAAAGAGGCCTAGATGCAGCTGTGGTTGAGGGATTATTAGTTAAAGACTCCAACAGTTGGCCTGGAGATCCTTTGTGCTACCAGCTTTCTGTGCTTGTGGGCAAGTCGTGTACTTCCCATGTAACAAGCTTCTTATTTGTAGAGAAAGATTTTGCTTTGCTTCCTTTTCTGTCATTTTTCTTACCATGTGTTTGCACATTGCTTGCATATTGTGGTTGCTTAGGGTCAACACAGACATAATACAGGTTTAATTATACGTACAATGCAATTGCCTTGACTGTAAAGAGCTTTCAGGAAAATATGATGCCATCCTAACAGCAAAATGAAAAAGTACTGTAAATTCTGAAATTGCACCTCATTTCTAGTTCTTTTTTCCTTTATATTTATGTCACCACCTGATTTGTAAAGTTACAGTAATGTAACCCAAAAGATGGACAAGAATACTGTTCTCATCCTCAGTACTTACAAGCAGAAATAACTTGAGTAGGTCAGTCAGTAACGTGTTTGTCTTTTGACATCTGAACCGAAACCCTCTCAAACAGATTATGCTGCAAATTTGCTCAGACATTGCTGCCAGACTTGGAACCACTGGATTGGGACCCACATTTCTAAGACTTTCCCATTCTGGGGACCTTGTTCCAGTACGGACAGGCAAAGTTGGAAGCAGGATACCCTTTTTTCATCTCTAGAACCAGCTGATCTAGAAGGAAATCTGCTTTCAAAAGTAAAAATTGATGGAGATGGAAACTTTTTGCCTCCGAGTGTGTTTGCTGGTTCCCAAGTCAGTGTTTCAAATCTGCTCAGGAATAAAGATTCACTTGGCTTAGCTCACTGTAAGAGATAGGAGCACACTCTTAAGCTCAAATTTAGCTGTGGATCCACTGTAAACACTGAATAATGTTTACGAGGTTGGAATCACCATTCTTCTGTAACTTCGTCTGTGGTCTGTGTTTCAGCAGAGTAACATCACCACTGTGGCCTCACCTGCTTAGGACCAGTTAAATAATCATGAAGTCTATCGAAAGGGTCGTTGCGATTTTTTTTTTTTAACCTAAAAGAGATCTGATTGGAGATTAAAAAAAATAATACAAGGAGTAGCATGACCCAAAAGCAATGTACTGTCCCTGTGCTTGATAATTTACTAATAACTATAACATTTCTAGTGATGGTGGTATAGACCCAGTTGCAGAGGTTGGGAAAGGATTTACAAAGAAAAACCAAAAGGTTAGATTTCTGTTCGAGCCATTCTTCCAGCAAGACTTAAGTATAACTAAAACTATCAAGTGCTTTCCTTTGTCTTTGTTTGTTAACATCATCTTCTCAAAGAAAGTCTTGCAGCTCTCAGTGTTTCTGAAAATATTAAGATACCTTTTTGCTTGGTTAAAACTAATATTTATTTTAATTGAAATGTGATTAACTTTAATTATAATTTAATTAAACTGCATTAAGTCAAGTAATTAAAATTTTGATTACATGAATTAATATTTTGCAGAGACTGCTTGATGGCTGAAAGACAAATATCCCGTTGCAAGGAGATAATAATTCAATCATCCAAGTGTGTTGAAATAGTTCTGCAAGTACATGTATAGACACTAGGTCAGGCCTAGCAGTAGTGTATTGTGCTGACATACAGCTTGCAGGTGTTTTGTTTTTGTAAATTACCTCATTATTCACCTCTTGGGCATCTCTGCCCATGCTGTAAGTATGTTCTGCAACATGAGAGTAGTTTGCTGGTCCTGCTCCATTACCTCTGAAAAGAGCTGCTTTTCTGTAGGGGAGGTGATGGGGTGGCTACGGGTGAGAGGGAAGAGGAGAAAAAGGAGGCGCAGGCTATGCGTGGGGTGACAATAAATGAGAGGCAAAGTACGCTTTAGAAGAGGGGAGAGTGTGTGTTAAGGAAGAGAACAAATGCACCTGTCCCAAGGGGAGAAGGAGGAGGCAGGGAGGAATGACCATGTCCCGTGGAGAGCCCCAGATGTCCAAGGTAGCCATCTCATATAGTATAGTGGCAGATTTGCCCCTCTGCAGCTGTGGGGTCATTTCAGGAACAGTCCTGGTAGGCTCCAGAGGAAGCTACAGCCAGCTGTGCTCTGCCTGGGAGATGAACATCATGACATGATGTAAGGACCCCAAGGATAAGCGCAGTAACCAGCAAATATGGGAGATTCCTCAGGGCTCCTGTTGATGACAGGTCTACCTACAGGCATGGGGGAATATGTCGTTATTCCAGGAAGCTTTAATGATTTTAGCAGTTGGCTTCCAAGGAACCCGGAATTTTTTTATTTTTCTGCCCAGTAATTGGCTGGAGAGCAGCCCTGTGGAGAAGGACCTGGGGGTGATGATTGATGAGAAGCTTGACATGAGCAAGCAATGTGCGATCGCAGCCCAGAAGGCCAACCATATCCTGGGCTGCATCAAAAGAAGTGTGGCCAGCAGGGCAAGGGAGGTGATTCTGCCCCTCTACTCCGCTCTCGTGAGACCCCACCTGGAGTACTGCATCCAGCTGTGGAGTCCCCAACATAAGAAGGACATGGACCTGCTGGAGCGTGTCCAGAGGAGAGCCACAAGGATGATCCGAAGGCTGGAGCACCTCTCCTATGAGGAGAGGCTGAGAGAGTTGGGGCTGTTCAGCCTGGAGAAGAGAAGGCTCCGGGGAGATCTTATTGCGGCCTTCCAGTACCTAAAGGGGGCCTACAGGAGAGCTGGGGAAGGACTTTTTAATAGGGTATGTAGTGATAGGACGAGGGGGAACGGCTTTAAGCTGGAAGAGGGCAGGTTTAGATTAAACATTAGGAAGAAGTTTTTCACTCTGAGGCTGGTGAGGCACTGGCACAGGTTGCCCAGAGAAGTTGTTGAAGCCCCATCCCTGGAGGTGTTCAAGGCCAGGCTGGACGTGGCCTTGGGCAACCTGGTCTAGTGGGAGGTGTCCCTGCCTATGGTAGGGGGGTTGGAACTCGATGATCTTCAAGGTCCCTTCCAACCTAAACCATTCTATGATTCTATGTTTCCTGGGATGCCATGGATACATCAGATGCACTTGATACGATGCTTAAGGTTTGATTAGATCTCTTTCTTTTTTTACACCAGTGTGATCTCTTGCTTAATTGCAGATATTCTTCTTTCCTGTAAGTATTAGGCGATTTTTAGTGTAGCTTGTGTGTAATTTTGTACAAGTGCCTGAGAGCCAGACTGCTCAGTCTGCTCCATTTCCTCTGAGACAGGTTTCTTGCTTTGGAGAAAGGAACTGCTTTTGTTTTCAGTGTGGTTGAGAAAGGTGGGGGAAGATACACATCAACATGTATATATCCCATGTACACATAATTCTACGCAAAATGTGTGTTTGTGTATATATGATAATAGAACACGTGTATATTGATGCATATTTAGAGTGTGGGTTTAATTTCTGCTCTCATTTGTATGCTTTTGTGATGGGTAGTATGTATTTATAGTAGATACAGTCAAAGTATTAGCCCAGTCTGTACTTTGTTGTTGTCAAGCTGGTATTTTCTAGGCAACACTTGCAAATGTTCAAGACGAGCTCTGAAATTCGGGGAAATGCATTATGGTAGATTGCTCTTAGTACTATTGGTTTTAGGTCCTAAATATATCTCAGCAGCATGTCCCTGAACATCAGGAAACACTATTTTGTTCAAAGAAAGGGTCGCTGAGCACTGGTGCAGGTTGCCCAGAGAGTCTGGGGAGTCTTCATCCTTGGAGATACTCAAACCTGTCTGGACGTGGTCCTGGGTAACCAGCTTTAGGTGGCCCTGCTTGAGCAGTGGGGTTGGACCCGATGACCTCCAGAGGTCCCTACCAACCTCAGGCATTCTGTGGTTCTGTGATTCTGCTCCAAATCAAAGCTGGTTTGTGCCTGTTCGTGTTTAGCAAGACCTAAAGAACTTCCCTTCCTTTTTAAGCACATCTGTCATTCCCATAAGAAGCAGTAACTAAAGGAATGAAAATTGTTTTGTAGGAAGACATGAACCCTCATGATAATTCAGTCTGTTAATACATCTTCTGTGCTGTTGCTGCCTGGATTTGATTTGCTCAGGACTAATGGCAGGCCTTCCAACATGAGGATTATTCATGTGGAAGTTGCTGTTGTTTTCCATCTAGCAGAGATGTGCTGGGCAATTCCTAGGGCCTGGTGTGAACTTCTTTCTACTAACTTCTTAATTATCTTAGCAAGGCATCCCCCCTATTTGATCTAGCTCAGCCATCCACTCAGATGACTCACAAAGTTGAATTTGCTGAATTGGAAAGGAATGCGAAGCACCCAGACGACACTGGCACTGCACAGCGTGGGGGGAAGAGCTCCAGTACGACAGGAAGCCATTCCATCTGGTGCTTTTCATCTTGGTCTGCAAATAATCTGCACGGTCTCATTGCCCGTGCCTGTTCCTATGAACCTGTGATCCTCAAATCCTTATCCCAACTGTGTCAGTGCAATTTTACCCCTTTGAGTTCTCTATATAAATTTACGAGTTGCAAAGCCACTGGGAATGGTGCAGCGCGGAGGAATTTTCTAGATGTGCTAAGAGTACTAGCTCCCTCCTCATCCCAGCATCAGGAGGAAGACAGGGATCTCTGCATTAAGGACCAGGAGGACTCGAAGACCACCCTACACACTGGAAGCCAAGCCTCTTGTGGGAGCACTGGCTGCAGTCTGTGCCTCTCCTGGGGTTGTCACCCTTGTTTCCTTCTCATCCCTCTGCTCTGCTGCCTTTCCTCCAGCTTGGGAACACCGCAGTACTGGGGCTCGTGCAGCTCGGTACACATATGAATTAGGGCAGATTCCTCTTTGCATGCATGAGCATTGCATCTCGAGGTGTAAATCAGGGTGGGCAGTGCAGTCCCATGGCAGATTGAGCCAGATCTCTACTTTCCCCAGATGTAAGAAAAAGTAAACGATGGCAATATTTCCCTTAGAGCAGCCTTGTGCAGCCTGTGGTTTGCTGTCCGTGGCTGATTCACAAGACATGGGAAGGATAGTACATGTGATGAAAACAAAATATCCTACCCTCTGGTCATGGCAATGGGAATAGAACTTTCCTCACTGGCAGCGCCCAGGTGAAAGCGTGCAACTAATAATAAAAAATAGCAGTTTTTCAAAGCAGTACAGTTTTGCTTACTTAGTACTGAGGATGCCATTTAGTTCCTGCTTTCCCAGCCTCCAAAAAATATGGGATACAAGAAATATAGTCGCTTCTCTTCCCGCCCCCCCCCCCCCACTGTTACACTGTACTTTGAATTTAAAATGGCCAAGAAACGTTGCTTTTAAGCATTCAGCCTGCTAGCAGGGATTGATCCTGTGGGAAATAGCTGATGTGAAGCATAAACAAGTTTTGAAAACATACTGGCCAAGAGCTCACTGTGACCAGCTGATATATGTAAGCGAGCATTACTGTTCGGTGTTTTTAAATAGTGTTCAATTAGAACAGACTTGCTACTGCTCTTGACTTTGTGGCTGCAGCAAAGCCCAAGACGGGTGGCTAGCCATTAACGGGGAGCCGTCCCCTGCTACCATTAGAGGTGCTGCTTTCAGCAGTGCTCGCAAAAATCCCGTTGCCTCTGGGTGGTATCTAGTCAGCTCTCGTTTTGAATGAGAGCACAAATCTTCTGGCAGGTGTGTGGTTGGAGCTACGGGGCTGGGGACCACAGGGAGAGCTGGGGCTGGAAAGGGCTCCTTCCCCGGGGTCAGCACTGGGGCTGCTCTGCAGCTGAAAAAATGCAAGGGTAAATCCAAGTTACATAGTACTGCGAGGGATTCTGGCTTCCAGGGGTTTTTTTGTTTGTTTTTTTTTCCCAACAAATCCCAAAATATTTTTGTTTGGAGCACTTTAAAGAGAAAAGGAGGAAGAAGTTTGTGAGTGAGTCCTCTTTACTGCATGGTGGAGCAGTTAAGGAACTTGTCCAGGTCTCCTGTCACTACTTTGCCCAAGGAGGAGGCAGTCGGGAAGCCCTCAGCCTCTCCTCTTGAAGTTGTTCCACTTTGGATAAACAATTAACATTTACTAGAAGAGGGACTGGTGCTCAGGAAGTCTCATCTCTCAAAAGCAGACCCGCCAGGCTACTGATTCATGCACACACGTGTGCGCTCTCTCAATGAATAGTTAATGTTTTATTAAGAGTGGAGCAGATCCAAGGGGATGATTCAAATCTCCTCCCTGGATCCAGTGCTTGGCTTTCAACTAATATGCTTTTTGTTCCGTCAAAAATGTCATTGCTTTTACACAACCCCTTCTTCTTCTCCCCATCTAAATGCCCTTCTTTGTTTCAGTTGGTTTTTGTTTTGTTGCTTGCCCGGACTCTGCCCTCTCCTTTGCTCCTTGACCCTGAGAGTAGGAGATCTGTGGCCCCATTATGTTTGAGATTAGCCAAATCTGTGGAAGGTCTGAAGGTAGGTTTTCTTTTGAACCAAGCTGGGGAGGGCTACGGTGTTCCCATCTCCAGGCTGTCTTCCTGAACACTGAAAGCAAATTGACTCTCGCCTGCTCCGTGCGCCCTCAGCGAACCTGTGGACACTTGGTGCTTCCCAGCCGCCTGCTTTGGAAACTAGCCGAAGTTGAAGGGTGTGTTCAGCCCTTGACAGGCCAATCTTCATCACTGTCCGTTGCCATCTTCCGCCCCTCTCACAGCAGTTTCAAAGCCGGAGATGGCAGCTCCCCAGAGGGAAACACAAACTACAAGTGGTAACCAGCACGCACGGGCTGCGGGGTCTCCCCGCATCGCTCTGCAAAGGGCGAAACCCTGAGGGAAATCCTGAGCTGAGGACCTACAAATAGCCTTGACCCTGCGGAATATAACCCCAGCCTAAACCTGAACCTAACCTGAACCCCACACACAAGCGGTTAGTGATTTCCAACTGCTTTTCACGACTGCGAGCTGTAACTCGGCCTGCAAGGTTTCAACCCAGGGTTTTGTGCTGAGGTTGTAGGTACATTTCTCTGCCCACACGGTGACATTAATATGCATGCTGTTGCATAACATATCCTGATCTCAGGGGATGGAGGCGGATGGAGAAAGTGGAAGGAGGGCTCAAACAGCTGAAGCGGATGAGGCTGTTGTCTCTGCACTGGCTGTTGGCCTGACTGGTTGGATCAGTCACAACCTGGAGAAGAATTAATGGCCACTCCATGGCTGATAGCAAGACCAGTGACTAAGTGGCACTTACAGGGCTGGTCACTAACTGAAATTCAGATGCAGCCATGAACATTATTCGTTAACCCTCTGCTTTCCTTCATTCCTTCTTTCTCTCGGCCCACGTGTCCCTTCTAGCCAGCCTCTCCGTCCCTGAAGACATCGCTTGTCTGCTTTACCTCCACGTGGTGATAGGAAAGCTGCGTAAAACAATTGTAAAAACACCCACGGTAACTGGCTCCTTGTCTAACCAAGCCCCATCTGTTGCAAACCGCAGTGATCGCATTGATATCCCAGCGCCATTAAACCGTTCCATATGGAGAGCTTTGCCATGTACATAACCTTGCCCACAACAAAGCCTAGTGAAGGAGCTGTGATGTTAGGAAAAAACAATACAAATCAAGACAACGGTTAACATATTGGAAGAACATGTAAGCAGTCTGCCAGTTGTAAATTGTAAATTCCAATTGCCCACCATGCGGCCAGGGAAGAGGAATGTGAGTAATGCCAGCACCAATGCTCGCATCTCAGACCATTTGCACCAACTGCTTTGATACATCCTGGTAAAAGGGGTTTTCATGTTATCTGCTGTTCGTTGTGTAGAGCAAGATGATTTTTGTGATTCAAAGCAATGTAGGGCTGTACATTTCTTACCTAGCTTTAGAAACTTGGGGTGCCTGCTGCCTCCTGCGTATGGCTTTGCAAATTGACCTCCAGTCTAGGCTTCTGGTTTTTTTAGAGCATGATCATTATGTCCTTAAAGTGCTTCCTCTGTTTTGTTGTTGTGTCTATCCCCCCCACACACAGCGTGAGCTCTATTTCTTGGCTGTCTGAATAAACTCCCTCTCAAAGGAAAATCTGTAACACGCCCTACTACAGTTTCCACTATTGCGTATGGCTTTCTTTTATCCCAAGTAGCGTTTGAGCTAACTTGGGCGATGCAAAATAAATTTAGGTTATGCTACCCAAGCCATTTTAGGCTAAGTTTTGCCGTGGTAGGGAGAAAAAATGAATGATGCAATTACATTGAGATTTAGTGTTCGGTTAAAGGGCAGGATCTCACAGGAAATGCAGTAAGAAGGAAAAGTAATTTCGCTTTTGAAAACCATAGCCAATGTTCCCTCCAAAACTCACCGGCTGCCATTTGCCTTCTGTTTTGCCAATGCTTTTATTAGTTACTTTGTAAAGGTGCCAAAGGCACCAAAGAACCCAGGGGTTTTTATTACAAGTGTGGTTTAAGTCTCCCCTAGATGTGATGGTTGTGCAGAGACTATTCTGTAAGAAAAGCCGAGCAACGCCACCTCAAAGTCTACTTTGAGATGGGGAAATTATAGCCTAGTAGCCCCCAGCTAAAGAAAGAGCTGTCCGAGCTGCACCACCCTTGTTGGAGAGGTGATGGTCACCCTTAAAAAGCATGGAGAAAGCAAGCAAACTGAAACAAGCTCGGATGAGTTTCCTATGTAAACCCGTGCTGTGCTGCCTTGTCGGCCTTCGTTTGGTCTGTGAAAACACAGCCCACCTGTGGTTTTTACACATCTGGTCCTTACCACTGCTTGGCCGACTTGGAAGTGTGTTGGGAGTGGAGATGCACAGCCTGTCTCCCACCACTAGCCTCGCAGCATGCCTCTGTGTGCAACATGGACAGGAGTTTAGACGTTGGCTTGAAACCCAAGTCCCTTTGGAGTGGTGGAGTGGGGCTATTGAGCTTGCAGTTTCCACCCCGATTTAACTCATGAAACATCTCTGTCCTCCTCCAGAACGCTGCTGCCTGTTTTATGTCTTTACAGAAGTCTTGTCCTCTCTTTTCCTAATAATATCGTCTCCTTGTGGAGCTTACCAGATCCAGGCAAACTGAAACGATTATGCCAACAGCAGGGTATAAAATTCTCATTTTTCATTAGAGGCTTAGAACATATTTAAAAAAAAAAAACCCAACCACCCAGTGGGGGAAACATTCTGGGAAATTGGCATTTTTCATGCGCAGGCCAAACACAAGCCTTCCCCTTCAATAATTGAAATGCAATTAAAAAGATACAGCTGTGACTCATTCAGGCTCTCCTCTGACGATCTATGAGCAGGGGGGTTGGAAAGGAGACCGCTCTGCACCAGCTCACGGGACTACGGTAGATGTATAATTTGCAGCTGCTTTCAGGGTGCTTCCTAGTCTTTTCTTAGCTTATAGAGTTTTAAAGTAGCAGATACTTTAGGATTTTTCTGCAGAAAGTTGAAAGAAATATCCGTCATGTTCTTTCCGCTCATAAGATTGGAGGTTTTTTCTGTTTTTCCAGATCTGAGAAGCCCTTGGCATTTTCTTTCCTGCTGTAACTGTCACACTTTAACTCTCTTTTTTAATCTGTGTTAATGAGCACATTTTTATGAGCCTGTGGGACACGTGCCATGAGTACTTTCCTTTTCCTTCTGAACATGTGGTAACTTGGTTTCAAAAGACTGTCTTCAGCACGCCAAGGTACTCTGAAGAGGATTTTCCCCGTGTTTCATGACAGCAGTGAACAAGCAAATCAAAATCCTGGTTTCGAAGCAAATCAGACACCTCTTAGAGGACAAGATTCTCACTTAATAGACTCTCTTCTCTGCAGAATGGAAACAACACAGATACTTCATCAACTGCATTTTCCCTGACAGATGAAATTCTGGTCACTGCTGCAGTTCTTATTCTGCACGGATGTACTTCTGTAGAGGGCAGGGGTAGTTCAGAGGTTTGTCCGTGTCCCACACCAACTGTGGTACGAGCAGCTCTCATAGAGCTGAAGGACAGTGACAGACACCACTGCCTGAGCGCTTGTGCTCCAACTCAGCAACGCTGCAGAGCAGATGGGAGAGCACCGTGGCAAATCCTGTCCTTCCTCTCTCAATGAGGTTAATGAAAAACAACTTTCCACTCTTTTCCAAAAGCTTTTTTCATCTGGAGGTTTCGGGTTTACATAATTTTTCTCTCCAGTACCTAAAACAGACATCTAGAACAACTCGAGGCACCATGGATTTCACAGCCAGCAATACGTCAGCAATTCTTGCCCATGTACCTACTTCTGCGTGGATGTAATCTGCTAACCTGGAGATATTTCCCTGTCTCAACCAACAGTGAGGAGCAGGGAGCAGAGCCTCTGACCCTGGCTCAACGAAGAGAAGGCTGAAGTTCCACCAGCTGGAGGAGAGGAAGAACGGTAGGGTTACTGCTGACCCTCTCCTTCCATGGGAATATACCTTCTCTTCTGCTGAAGTAACACTGGCCAGTGGTCCTATTTCAACATCTCCAGGACCAAGTCCAGAGTGTGGGACCTCTTCCTTCAACTGCAGCCACGCTGACTGCAATGTAGGTTGGAAAAGACCTAAGGCGAATATTTGTTTATTTAAAACAGGTTGTTACACACATCAAAATAGACCAGGTCTTCCCCTAATTAGAGAGAGAAGGGCAAAAAATTAACCTAGAAAGGTGGTTATAACAATTGCTATCCAGATAAAGAGTGTTTGATAATCTATCATTCTGGTTGACAAATCAGCCAAAAAGCAGCCTGTTACTGCCTTGAGTGAGCACTTGGGTTAGAAATGTGGGGGGTGGGGGGGGTGTGTTTAGAGACACTCAGAGGGACTATTTTAAACAGTATTTTGGCAATTGTAATGATATAATGCCAGAAATATTTAATATCCACTCAAACTACTTCTCGTTGACATCGAACTAGCACTCTATGAAGAAGTGACTAAAACATAACAATCAAAGGAAGATGAAATAAATAGACAGGAAAAATAACGCTACACAGTATAAAGCAGACAGAGTACCAAGTGTGCCCTTTAAAAATGAAAAAAAAAAACAACCACCCTCCATTAAAAAAGAGTAAGAATACTTTGTTGTGTTTTTAATATGTGAGCCGCAACAGTTTCTAAAATGATGTTTCAATTAGCTACGACTTATTTTCTGCTGTTACGCACTTTCCTTTTCCATGATTGTTGTGCTATATCCTATAATTGCATTCTAATGATATTTCGGCCCGGGTTTTGAGTCTGTGGCTCCGCTGCAGCTTCCCACCCGTGGTGAGAACGACACTGCGAGGCCACGCAGCGTGCTGTAGTTGGTCTCTGAGATATTTTCTGAGTGAGCGATTTTGGCCTTGAGAAGGCTATTTGTGAAATGAAGTTAAGGAGAGCAGTTCTCATTCATAAGATCTCTCTTGCCTTTTAAGGAAGACCTTTATAGCCGGTTTTCCCCTTGTTTCCTATCAACATTTTTTTCCCAGAGAAGCTAAACCGGGGTGCTGCCCACCACCCTCTCCTCTGAACTCTCATAAATGAGCAGGAGCAGGCGTTGCAGTTCCAGCTGGCCAGTAAATGGAGTGTGAAAAAAAGCTTTACCTTTCTATTTTAAAACAGAACAGAGCTTTAAACCGCTGTACACAGAGAGATTATGGGCATTGAAACTGTAAAATAGCATATATCCTGTGTAGCAGATGGCGGGAGATGAATATTTCAGCCTTTCACAATTTTTACTCCATTTTCCTCAAGTGTTTTATATAGCTCCATTGAGACACCTTAATTGCTATAGGATACCCTCTCTCAGCAAAGATTTCCAAGAGTATTGCCAGTTTGCAATACAGGGAAAGACAATACTTAAGCAAAAGCAACATCCTTAAAACAAAGCCCCTCTTTCCATTTAAGAGTCTGATTGTGCTCCAGTAAAGGAATAAAGTTAGGGTACGGTGAGACAATTTGAAATTATATAGTTTTGGGCATGAGCAATGCTGCAGACTCCTGTCAGGTATCCATTAGGATCAACTGAAAATAATTATTGGTTGAAATTGCCTGGAGAAGCTCCAGTTCAGCAAGTGAATAGGCAGAGGACAGCAAAGGGGAATGGGAAGCAGGAGCGGCTGTAGCCAAAGTACCTGGTTCTGAATATGTAAGTTTAGTAACTCCAGACTGGTGCTACCAAGCCCTGTTGACAGACTGCTGGTAGGCTTGTGATGATACCAGTGGCACAGGGAAACTCATTGCTGTGTATGTCCAACAAGATGAAGGACAGGTGTAAAAAAAATCACGTAGTGGTGACCTGAATATAGAGGGCACGTTTCGGTGGTGTTTTCTTTTTTTTTTTTCTTTGTAAAAAGTTCTTGAAAAGTTGTAATATTCAGTCTTAGTTTTCTCCGCAGATACAGTTAAGATACTCAAAAATACATAGAGAAAAGCCCTCCTTCCTACTGCAGGCATATGAAAGATTGCCAGATTTCTGCTGTCATCTTTCTAATAATGATGCAGAACAGATAGCTGCTGGCCCAGGTGTGGGTAAATGAGGATAGGAGGATGTAAACTTTTTTTTTGGGAGCCCTCACAAGTTCCTGGTGTAGAAAAAAGGGACCTCTTTGGGACGGGTGGTGCAGAGCTTTTCTGTTTCCATTGAGAAGAAAACACTGCAAACGTTTGTCCTGCAGATCTCGCACTTCGCGATTATACAGAGGACACAGCTTTGGCCAAGAGCCAGGTCAAATCCTGTTGTGATCACTATGAAGCTTTGGGTAGACCCTGTATGAAAGTGAAGCAAACCAGAGTTTATCTTCCAGAAAAAACAAACAGAAATAAACCCTCAAAATCCAGCAGTTCCATCATCTTGCCCTTACATAGAGAAACTTCTCTAGTGCCATCAGGAGCTCAGCCCACCCCTACGGCGACTGCTTAGTCATGGTGTGCAGAGAGGACTTAGAGAAGAGAGAGAGGGAGGTTCCAGGCGTGTCTGTGCAAAAAGGAACTGTAATCTGGAGACTGCTGCTATGAGTAAAAACCTGCAATTCGAACTCCACCATCCATTTAGAGATTCTTGGGCTGTAAAGTGGAGCTGCACATCTAACTTTCCATTTGGAGTGAGGATGCTGCTGTAGCATCCTTGGAGAATGCACATTGTGAGGGGAGGCAGAAGTCTACAGCATGAAATGATCAAACCCCCAAACTGAACATGCAAAATATAAGATTTCATGAAATGTATAGCTAATTAAACAGCAAAATCACAGCAGCTTGTAATTTCATCTTGAAGTCTGTGACTAGTCACACTATTTGCCTTTTAAGTTCTTGACTTCCCTAAAAATTGTTGTCATTGTAAATCGGCATTATTCACCATAGCGCTGGTTCCCCAGTCCTTTTAGCCTGGGTCATAATCAAGTTTTCTGTAGGTTGGGGTTTTTTTTAAATATTAGGGATACAAGTGTTTTATTTGCTTATTGTTTCTGTACTGTCCTCCTCAATATAAGAGTTTCTTTTATATTGCTTACAGTTCTGGTTCTACAGGAGATTATGTTCTCCCTTCCCCTCCCTCCCAGGCGTGTACTTGCTTGACCTGCTGGTGTGGGAGAGCACAGCTTTTCTATCTACTATACTTAAACTCCTGCAGATACAACCGTTGCTGTAAAACCAATCCCACAGTATTTAGCCCAAGTGTGCCGTTTCCTCCTTTCAGGCCGTGATATGAATGTGGTCTTTCATATGTTGCAACTGGAAACATTTGGGAGTTTCAACAGGAGAAATTTTTATGAAGTTACGTGTCCCTTGCAGGTGGCACTGCTGTAGCACGGGGAACTTACTCTTTCCATTTCCCCTTGCTCCTTCTAATCCACGTGTGAAGGCCAGGCAAGGTTGCTCGCTGGCATAATCTTGAACACTAAGAAAGATGCCTGATTAATGCGTGTGCACACGCAGCGCTCCGCAGAGATGTGCCTGGTTAACATTAACGCTGCTGTCAGTAATGAGCTTTCCAGAAGACAGGATGCTCAGCCACGCTCAGAAGCACAGCATAGGCCATGCCTGGGGACATCCCCGTGGCGATCAGCCCTAAGGCAGGCATGCGACGGGGGTCTGCCTTGCTTTCTGTCCTGACGTTTTCTTATGGAGACTGAGCAAAGTATCATTCGTGAGTGTGAACATTTTGCTTGCTAGTGCACTTGTTTTGGCAACTGGGAAGACACCCATGGGCAGAACTAGGAGAGCTTGCTCCCATCATAGGTAACACCCAGGGAGTGCAAGCAGATATGTGATCATGGACTACATGAGAAGAATGCTGGAACAGAGGCCATAGCCTCCGCAGGGTAACTCTTGCTGCCTAAATTTAGGACTGTAGTGCTAGCTGAGATGTCCCAGAATATCTGAGACATCTGCACAGAGCTGGCAGCAATGACACAGGAGCTACAGGAGGTCCGTGCCACGTTGGAGGCCGGGCGTCTCCAACGCGCGTCTGAAAGGGCACAAGAAGCTCAGCAGCTGAGTGGCACCCCTAAGCTGGGAGGCGTCAATGAAAATCTGATTCAGTCCTTGGCAAGTCATTTTCTGTAGATGATCGGTGTTTGTCAATGGGAACACAATTCAGCCTGAATCAGGCTGATTATTTCAGGATTTTTGGTTGCCTTTCTGCCTTCTGTTGTGGAAAAAACCATCTCTGTTATGTCGTTATGAGAGCCATCAGCAACACATAAGCCCGCTTAGCAGGCCATGTAGGCTACCTTAGTGCCTCAGTAACAATGCAAACGTTGCAAACCAAGGCTTCCTGCAACACAGTGTTTTGAAATAATAATAATAAGGGGATTTGTCTTGGTGATTTGTAGAAGGACTGTGTTCCCAGCTAGTCTAAAGGCTGTGGCTCGCCTTGTCTCGTCAGGGATGGCCATTTGGTTTCTGCTGGGGAAGATGGATGGTCCCAGTTCTCCCTTGGTCATGTTGAGAGCTGAGCAAACATGTAGAGTCGATGGCCTCATTCAGGTGGTTCCTCGCCGGTGGATTGACTCCGCTGCTCGCAGCCCCTCCTGTTTTCTGTTCATCATCCCCTTCCCCCTCCTGGTCTCCATAAAAGATGACAAACAGCGCTGCATTATACAAACTCTTCTGCCACAGTGGAAACATCTGTAGCCTGAACGCTCCTGCAGAAATGTCACTTGGGGGAATCGCTCTTCGTTTTATGAGAAACCTCTCTTTCAAGCCTTCGGAGGGGCCGGGGAGGGAGGGAACGCTTGGGTTTGACACTAGTTCTGTGTTGTTTTTCAGGGATTTTGCGGAAGAATGTTGTGTCTGATTTTGTGGATTGTCAAAATGAAGCCAGATGGCAGTGGATTAAGTGTAATGCTGCTTTGTTGTTCTTGGGTTCGCAACTGCGCTTCCCCTTGAGCAAGGCAGCCCTCCCTGCGCAGCAGCCCCAGCCCTGTGTTTCCCCAGCCACGGAGTGCCCCTTCCCATGGGCTCCCAAAAATGCTGCCCTGGAGGAAGGGGGGGGAGAGGGGAAGCTTTATTTTGGTGGGGGCTGCTAATTGAAAACTGCTTACTTGACATTTTTCATGCCGAGATTATTCACCAAGAGCCTGTTTGCTGCGCTCTCCTGCCGATGAAATACGGGTATTTTGCAATTGTAGTAATCAGTTTACTTGCTGAAGTGAAGTCGCTGGGTGAGCAGCTGGGGCAGTGAAGCCTGGTTTCTTACAGATTTGTGTCTGGTAGCTGGATTTCCTGATGTTTAGAAAGGCATGAGTTCAATTGAAGTGTTTCCCATGAGGCGTTCAAGTATTTCAAGCCTTTTGTTGATTCTTCAGTGTCTAATAAGGGATGTATTTATGCCTCAGCCTTCCTCTCCTGGTGAATGCTTAATGGGGTGCCTTTCCTCTACCACTCTGCCTTATTTTCTTTATACTTATGGGCACATAATATCTTTTAGGTCATTATTCTTTGTCAAAGTTAGGGCACTGGAAATAACCACTGGGCTCTGAAGAGGGAGGCAGGAAGGCAGGCACAGAGAAAGGTGTGGTTACCTCAACTTCGTTTCCCTAGGAAATTGGGTTAAGGATAAATTATTAATTAGGGAGAAGGTGAATTTAAAGTTGTGATGCTGAGTATTTTCTAGTTTCTTAATTAAAAGTAGACAGGGAGACAAAGTTCCTTTAAAAAGGATTACTCTTCTCTATACCCTCTCCCCTCAGCGTGAACACTTTTTTCTTTCCAGGGTAGCTTTTGATGGTATGGGTTTCAGAGTGCTGTCCTGTCGCTCACCCAGAGCCTCGTGAGGGCTGCTCAAGCTCTGCTCCACTTGCCCAGCACCTACAGACCAGTGCAATTCCCCCCAGCTTATGAAAACGCCAGTGAAGGATGCTGTACGTTTTTCCTTTCGGACTGCAGCATCGTTTCAACCATAAGCTCAATACTTTCCATTTAATTTACTCCTCCATGATCTTTTGTTGCAATTTCAGTTTAAACCACCGAGTTTTATTTTGTAACAAATCTGCACTTCCTCATGTAGGCCAGCAAAGGTCTGTTCCAAGTTTGTTGTAAAGTCCTTGGGCCTGGAAATCTTTCTGACAAAAACCTGCTGCCTTGATAATAGAGGAGCAACCACAAGCCAAGGCAGTGTTGCTGCTTTGTTGTGCTCTGTTCTCTTCTTCCCGAGGACAGCTTCTTAGCTGCTCAGAAATTTGTTCGGAAGTCAGCCGTACTTCACAACTGTTCGGATCTTTTTACCCTTCTTCAGCAAGTCACCATCCCTTATCTTTGCGGCGAGTCAGCCTTTCCAGCATGGCTTTCATGTCGTGCACAAAGCCCTGTACAGATCCATGTAACGTTGAGTTGTTTTGGATTTCCTTGTGCGGAGCTGATCTCCCGATCTCGGCTGCTTAGCTTGCAAATTCTTTGATGTGCAGACTTTCTGTGTGGCTTGCACAGCACAGTCTGCCCTGACAGTGTTTAGCAAAAGAAATTGGGGAGGAAAAGGGCTGCAATTAGGGTAATGTTTGCTTTTATATTGCATGTTGTTATAGTGTAGAATATAGATAGCCTTAAGCTAGTCACTGTCTCCAAAATATAATAAGTCATAACAGTTTAATAGTGACCAGCTATCACCGAGATGCTCAGAAAGTCTGGGGTTTCCTAATCTTCAGTTCAGTGACTTTAGAGATAAATTTTTTCTGATTCTTGAGGAGATACCCTGGTGATGTAAAGGAAATTTTTCAAAGAATTTGAGTCCTAGTACTCAGCTTGTAACCTCTGCATTTCACCTTCTGCCTTGGTGGTCCAGCGGGGGCGGCCCCAACATCCATTCTGAGTGTACTTTCATCTTCCTTGTACTACACTGCACAGTCCGGAAGGTATAAATTAGATATATTCAAGTATTCCACTAATGTGCTTAGTCTATTTTAAGCAGAAAATTGACTAATGATTTATTTTCTGTTAAGCAGAAGTAAGTTTGGATGTGCTTTTGTTTTTGTTTATTCGTAGAAGTATTTTTCATTTATAGTGTGAGCTTCTCCCCCTCAAATTCTTCTCCTGTTTTTCTTTACTGTATCCTGTTGTAATATTCCCTTTGGAAGGTCTTTTAGAGAGTATTTTTTTACGGATTCTAAAAACTTCCTTCCTGGCATTTGCATTCTCTCTTCAGATGTGAAAATCAAAGATAATGGTCCATTGCTGGTGTTTTGGGAAGGGAGGGGTAGGCAAGGGAGTTTGCAGTCTCCACACACTCGGCAAGTCAACGTACTTTACGTGCGGTGTGAGGGACTTAGTGTGTACCAACAGTAGTTCACTGTTAGCCAGTACAAGGAGGAGACATTGAAATTCAAAGCAAGCGTTTTGAAAATTGTCACTATTTTCTGATCCATTTCCCCACACACAAAGCGAACAGATCTCCCAAGGAACTTTGTGAACATGGTGCAAATCTAAATACGAATGGCGATTTTGTCTGGGGGGCATGAATATAGACTTGTTCTGAGATACGTGTCAGGGATGCTCTGAACAACGGCTTCAGCCTGAAGCCTGTGACAGATAAGAGCAACCCCATTCATATACGCTCAGTAAGTACCTTGTACAGTGGAAGCTCCCAGCACCAGTTCCCCGGCAAAGCAGCAAGAGGGAAGGTTGGTAGCGTGAAGCACGGGTACGTCAACGTTGAACCTGTGGAGATTTGGGTTCAACTCCTGCCATCATATCGCACACAGAAAGAGTTCGGTGGCTTTGCTGTCCCACATCTGGAATATTTCAGCATATGTGGTCTACAGAGGCCTAAAACTACAACAGTAGGATGTTGTTATGTTGGTGTTATCAACTGAGATTCAAGTAGCGGAGCTGCGGTCAAAGTGCTTTTTAAAAAGCTTCTGCTTCATACGCCTGCGTCAGACCTTCATTTTTATGTTTTTAGCAGTTAAAGATGTTCAATAGAGATTCTGCATGCATAATTATGCTAGTAAAAGCACACAAAATATTCACTGAAGACATCACCGGGCACTGAAAGCTGAGTTTATGGTTTTGTAATGTCAAATAACTCTTATCTTCTCTACTTTGCTGAAGAGCTTTCTGTGGTTTTGCTGCAGGCCATAACACACTGAAAGGGGAAGTGCGCTACAACACTAACCCAGTAACAGGAGGTTTGTAAGTCAGCTAATGGACTTTCTTAATTTCTTTTGAACAGTTTTGATGGAGTTGCCACTTCTAAGGCATTTCTCAGTACGATGCATAAAAAAGAAATGTTTTCTCAAGGGGCTGTCACTTGAAATGATATTTAAGCATTCACACTGTGGACTGCTGACAAGATAACTCTTAATAATAAGAAGAAAAATATTAATAATAATAATTTCCACTAGAAACTGCTCAAATTTATTTCAACCTTTTGTTGAATTTTATGTATATGTATGCATTACATATAACATATTGTACAGTTGTATATCCATTTGCTATGAATTTTGAAAACATGCAAGATCTGAAATTTATAGCGTGGAAAAAAGTATAGTTAAACAAACAGATCTGTGAGCACCAAAGCCAAGGAATCGTGTTTTGCTGTAGATTCATGAGTGCTGTGAGCTCCAAGGGGAGATTTTCCTGCTGTTTAGACATTTAAGGCTTCTTTTCCGTGCTAGGAACAGGAGCTTTGCATTTTAGCAAGACATTCTCAGTGAGAGTTTCCTCCTGGTGAAAAGGCTATCAGTCTTTCATCTCCACCTGAAAGCTAACCTGCTTTCACCAAACTTGTTTAATTGCTGTTGAAAGCCCTTCTCATCTGCCAGAAGTGGTTGAAATTGTTCCTTGAATCCAGAAGTCACTGTGGGTTCTGGGAGACTGACAGGTACACAAGCACAGTTACATGAGCTGCTGGAAACTTAAAATGCGTTTTCTATGTGAGGGCAGAAGCCCACGAAAGGCCAGGGCTTGGGCTACGTGGGGAGGGTCAGCAAACCAGCTGCTCTTCTAGTCACTGGGTTTAGACCTTTGGCTTTGTAAGCAGAGCCCTTTAGGAACAAGTAGCATTTAGTCATTTTAGCTTTAGGTTACATCTCTGTGCTAAATACCTTCTCCTATAAACATCTCCGGGTTTGCAATGGGCGTTGCTAAGGAGGCTCTCCGTGTGTATGTATAACACGTTATACACTTCATTTGTCCCTATGTAAATAAGTTTGTGTGTCCTCACAACTTTTGTTTCTGATGTAGTCTATACACTATGCATTGCACTTTGCTTTGCATAAATGAATTAGCAATTTAAGGAGTTGGCATGTAAAAGGAGTTGTGCTTAGACTGATGCTTAACTAATTTGGTAAGACCGAGAGAGGTTATTTGCAAGATGTGCACTGTCCCCCATTTGCTGAGCTTGCTGGGTCAGCAACACTCTGTGCCTCAATCTCCAAGTGATAAAACGTTCACCCTGAAGGGGCTGGGTTGCTCAGGAACTGGTGTACTGAAAACATCTCACCTTCTTCAAAGGAAACAACCCCTTCCTACGTGGTCTGTCCCACCAGCTGATACCTTTTGTGTTTGGGTCTTTTTTTTGTGTGGATATACTAGACTCACAGTGAGTGTGACCAAAGGAACGCTTACATACCTGAAGGCACATAATTTTTCTAGTTGGAGCAATTAGTCTAATAAGACAGGCAACCTTTCCACACAAGGAGAAGATCCCTTACCTCTCTGAGACAAGAGCAGAAGCCCCATAGCATCCTGACTGGAACTTACATCTCCGCAAGTTCCTATGGTACGCATGGACGTACGCACACTTTATAAAACGGGCCCTGGTTTTCTTTAGCTAGACTGCACGGGGTTTAAGCATTTTAGGGGACAATCCAGTGTTCAGGGCAGTCAGTGAGGGCTGAGTGGAACCTGCTAGGCCAAAGAGTTTTGTCGTCCTACGGAAAGGCAGGTGCCAGGGCGCCGAGCAGGCACGGCCGAGACGGCGGTGGGCACTGCCATGGCCCCTGCCGGTTCCCGGCAAGGCTCTGCAGAGCTTCCTAGCTTGTGCTGCGTGAAAACAGGCAGCTACAAGTGGGTAACCGTCAGGCACATGCAGATGTTAATGCATTTCTTCCTCCTGCGTGAAACACATCTGTGTCACTTCTGAGAGTTTCCCTGAACAGCTCAGGGCAGCGCTGGGTCCCGTGACTGTAAGGTATCGCAAGTATTGGGGCTGACCGCAAGTCATGGACGCGTCGTGCCTGTGCGACCTAGGTGGAGTGCTTGCACTGATATTAAAAGTTGCATTTGCTGAATCATATTGCAAAGCCACCTGCAAAACCAGGATGCTCCAACACAGAAGGAATGATGCTGAAAGCCGTTATTTAACTAGTGCTGCAGATACGGTACCCCGGCCAGCCTGTGTGAGCATCCCACGGGTCAGTGCAAAATATCTCTGTTGGTTTTGGACTGACTACACACCACAGAGCGAAACCGTGTACTGGCTTGTAATATATGCAGTACTAAATGATGGAGAGATTGTATAGGTATGGCAAGAGTTGTGACCGGGGGACAAAATCTTGACTATTAGGAACTGCCACATCTGTATTTAAAGTAACAACACGCAGAAGGGGGTTAAGAAAGTAAATGTCGTTCAAATGCGCCATGTCAGGAGCAAATTAAATCAGCTTGGTAGAGGATCCAAAGAGAAATGCATTTGGAAACGCTTATATGCTGAAGCTGGGAGTCTGGGTAATAAGTAAGAGGAACTGGAATTTCTCAATAATCAAGACAAATTCAACTTAATTGTCTCATCAGGTTTCAGTGCTAGAGGGACCAGTATGTCAGAATATTGTATAAGCTGTTTAAGCAGGCTAAGGGAGATAAAAGAAATTGTGTGAGAGAATGACTTTGTGTATGACCCAGTGACTTATACCTGCCTAACTTAGAACAGGGAAGTGCAGGATGTTAAGAAACGCAGTGCAATATGCCGATTACCAAAGCCCAGGAGCAAGCAGGGGTGGGCAGAGCTGATATTATAAGTCACTGAACTGAATCTGAGAACAGGATGAGCTACTATGACATGTAATTATGGACAACTTCATTTTGGAGACTTGCTGATGATTTCATTTAGCTACCTGTAAAACATCACTAGAGTAGCATTAAATACCGGATGCCAGGTCTACAAGACAAATGGTGTCAAACCTTATTGTGGCCTTTCAGTACCTAAAGGGGGCCTACAGGAGAGCTGGGGAAGGACTTTTTACAAGGGCATGCAGTGACAGGGTGAGGGGGAATGGCTTCAAACTGGAAGAAGGCAGGTTTAGATGAGCTCTTAGGAAGAAAATTTTCACTGTGAGGGTGGTGAGGCACTGGCACAGGTTGCCCAGAGAAGTTGTGGCTGCCCCATCCCTGGAGGTGTTCAAGGCCAGGCTGGACGTGGCCTTGGGCAACCTGGGCTGGTGGGAGGTGTCCCTGCCCATGGCAGGGGGGTTGGAACTCGATGATCTTCAAGGTCCCTTCCAACCTAAACCATTCTATGATTCTATGAAACCTGGTGTGGAACAATTCTCCTTTCAGGTTGCCTGATAATAGATAAAAATTCATTTATCCACTAGACTGGAAATGAGAGGTTGTCTCAGGAAGAAGTGATGATGAACAGAATACATTCAATATAGTTGAAAACAGTCCCAAACAGTAATATTTATATGTACTCTTTTGAAAAGGCCAATTTTCCAAAGCTGAGGACAGCCCTTAATAAAATTTACCAGGAAGAGAAAGACGTGAATGAAAACTGCAAGTTTTTCAAGAAGAGTTTGCTAAATGGACAAAATATTTTTAAGACACCATGTGTGGCAAAAGAAGACAGAAAGTAGAAATGTTCTTACACATGTGTTTAAGTAGGTATATATTTATCCACACATATCTATATATGGGGCTATGTATGCATAAATACCTATAGAAACATATGTGAGCGTGAGTATACACAGTATTTACCCATTTAAATAAACCATGTGGCTGTATATTAGAAAAAAGGGCTGGAAAAAGGAAGATAGGTACCATTTGATATTTATATGTTATGAAGCATGGAAATTACTAGCAAAGGCTAAAACAAGATCTACTCTTGGCAAGCAAATAGTGTTCTGCAGGAGTTTTTAATTTACATAAGGAAAAAAGATGTAGCAATGGTGTAGGCTGAGCAAAGCATGAAGGTACTAAAACTGTTAATAAGAAATGCATAGATGGCTGAAATGTTCAGAAAATATTTCTGGTTTATGTTTGGAAAGAAACAAGATTATTTACATATATTACGTGAGGATGATGAGTTCTTTTCCAGCCCATCTGTAATTAAGAGAACGTTAGATAACTCCTACTTTGGGAAAACAGCTTTAAAGCAGTAAACTCTGTATAACTTGCAGCTATGCACCCTGAAAATTTTTTTTTTTAAATTGGCTGAGAAATTGTCTGGCCCACTGATGTGAACTTTTAATAAATTTGGGGATATTGGAGAAATTTGCCAAGACTGAAAGCGTAGTCATTTTTTTTTTTTTTGCCAGTGTCCTAACGGCACGAACAGGATAAATCTGATAACAGCAGGGCAGCTAGCCTGACCTCACTTCCAGTAAAATAATAGAGAAGCTGATATGGGAATTCAAGTAATAAAGAACAGGAATATTATTAATGGCAGCTAATGATGTTTTCATTGAACACAGGTCTTGTCAGGTAACCTTGGCTTGATTTTTTTAATGTAAGATTACCCACTTGGTTAATAAAGTAACTATATAGGCATAATAGACCCTGAAAGTGTTCAGTTTGATATCCTTACATGATTTAATCAAAAATGAAGCATTTCACGTTCTTGTGTGAACACATGTCAAGTGGCTAAGAAATAGTGTATCGAAAGCAGTTGATGCAGAATCACACTAAAAAGGGTATTTCCAGTGAGATTCTAATACCAGATCAGGACTCAGCCCCCTTCTGCTAATGTTCACTTCTTGGTCTTGCAGGAAAAATATTGGGCCACTCACTGATCATGCATGGTGCTACAGAAAAGGGAATCTGAATTGCCTAAAAAGTGGAGTTCAGACCAAACAAAGAGTGCTTTAATACAGCCAAATGCAAAATTATAAACCTGGAAACAGGGAACGTAGCACATCTGCAAAAATGAAGACGACAGCTTAGGAAAAAAATAGAGACTTTGGAAAGACTTTGGAGACCTTAATGGACAACCTCAGAATGCAGTCTTAGCCCAATGGCGGGGAAAAATGTCTAGTGTGATCCTTGAGTATACAGGCAGGAGGGAGTCAAGTCGGAGCAAGGGTCTGATTTTGCCTGTGTTTATAATATCTGTGCATATGGGGAGACTCATGTGGAGTAACATCAATGACATCACAGCCAGCACTTTAAAAGATGATTGAAAAATTGGAGGAGAATGCAGGGAATTACCTGAGGCCTAGGTAATGTACCTGCTAGTTGGAGCACAGTCTTTTTGGTCCACATGAAAAATATATGGGGATGTTAGAGCAAGTGTAACGCAGGTAGTGGTACAAGATGCAAATACCAGCTTGAGAAGGGCTCTTTCAGCCACCTAGGAAATGTATAATGTGAATTGATGACAATAACATGAAGCGGTGTCATCAAATTAGCAATACATTTTCTATATGTTTTTACAAGTATGGACAACTAATTCCCAGAACAAACTACCAGAGACCGGTGGACTCCCCAGCTTTTTGTTCTTCAGACCAGGATGGGATGCTTTTCTAGAAAGATTCCTGATGGGTCTAAAACCCATGCAGTGGGGTCCACAAAGGGCACAGAGCAGGGGACATGTCAGCCTATGACATGCAAGAACGCGGGCAAAATGACCTCCTCCTCTCTTCTAATCTTGAACTCTGTGAACTGCTCCCAGGATATAAACCTGGATGTGAAAGTTAATTCAAGGATGAACTGCGTACTCTACGTATTTGTACACGCTTTTAGTACAGACATTTTCCTCCAACTTAAACAGTTCCCTTTACTGTGTATAACAAAGTATGGGAGAATTAGTGAGATGTTTTTTATGCCAGAGACTTCCTTGGTAATCAGGAGCAAGTCACTTAATTTCTGTGCCTTGGTTTGCTCCCTTCTAGAGAGTGGACCCAGCTTTCCTCAGACCCTCCTTTCACACTGGAGAGACGTCTGGGAGGTAGTACGCAAACTTATTCTTCCAAAAAGGCATAGGCAATCTGAAAACTGGGGTAAGGCACAGGATTGATGTTTCTAACGGATCAGAGAGCTTCCGTCCTGCAGAAGGTATTCGTGTTACCTTGGTCAGCAATCCACCCGTACTGTGAACCGTGACGAGATAAATATAATTGTCCTGGGATTGGTTATGTAACGAGCTTGCTTTGCAATTTAACTAATGAATGTGCTGAGAGCCCAGATTAATCTTTTAACTTCAACAATTTCTCCCAAGGGAAAACATATAGAGCCTGGCTATCTGTAACATTATCCTCTCCCAACAGCCAGAGTGAGTTGGCCACTTGAATGTTTGTTTTGCTTGCGTACGTACAGCTCGTGCAGTCACAGATTTTTCTGGAGGAGATGGACGGACCCCGAGGTTCTCTTGAGATTGTACAGCTGGGTCTGTGGGCTTTCCTAGTCAGAGCCCTTCCTGATGGATGCCATGCGAGCTCTTTGGTGGGATGATTTTTCTTGCTTGTATGGCACAAGTTGCTGTTTCGGGTTTTTTCCCAGGAGGGTCATATTTAATTCTGTGCTCTCTCAGCCCATGAAAGCTGTCCATTTCAGAATATAGTAGTTGTAAGGCTGGTACTGTTATTGGTTCAATAATTGAGGACAAGAGATTATTTTAATCCTGTGGTTTTAGTTTCTTCGTTATGCTTCTGTTCTTCTTCTCAGCAGTCTTCTAGAAATTGTAAAGGTACAGGATACAGAAGGTACAGTAAATTCATATGACAAATGAAACATGACTTCCCAGAGTAACATACACCATGTAAGATCCTTGCCATCTGTAAATTGCACCAAGTAGGTCAACTTTGGAAGTCAACGTCCTATTTAAACTGTCACACTGTACAGAATTGCTAGTTTAACGTTGGTGATTAATGACTGCAGAGTCCATAGTCTCATTCCCAAGCAGGCTGTCAGTGGCACTCAGTAGTCCCCAGAGAGTCCATAGTACAAGCGCTTGGCAATCTTTCCTTTTACGTTTTGTGATCCAATTCAGATTGCTGATTTTCCACAAAGAGGAAACAAGAAGAAGGAACAGACATGAAAACACTGGCCGAATCGTAGTAGGGAAATAGTTTCACTTTTTTGTGCTGTTGATGAAGAAAATCTGTCAGAGCCTTTAGCCAGCTGCAGGCAAAGGAGGGAACCTGTAAATAATGCAGTACACAAGCTGTAGTTCAGAGGAGATCCTTCTATGTTCCCCCCCCCATGAGATGAAAGACAGGTTCAGCACAGGATCTCTCATCAACAGGTACAGCTCACCAGCTCTTTGGTTCAGAGCCAATAAATAGCTCACCTTCTGGGGAAATAATTCGCCTGGTATGTGTAAGGAAGTATTAATGCCATATTCCAGAGTGAAGAATTTGGACAGGAATGAGTGCCCAAGAGGGCTGCTCGGGTGAGCAGGAGAGTGGAGAGCTTTTCTTCTGAGCGAAGGCTCAGAGAGTTTGAGTGGGAAGGAAAATAAGAAAACATGTCATGAGATGGGAAAGGCTATTTAAGCAATCCAGTAACACTGGCATGAGAACAAATGAGTTTGAACTGGCCCTTAGTCTGGAAACTTAGAAAAGCCTCCCGGCAGTGGGAGGGGGTGAAAACTTGGCTAGTTTCTAGAATGGAAATTAAGTCTGTAACTGAGAGTGTCTGATGTGGTCACCTGTGACAGCAGGGCTCCGGGCTTTCTGATCTAGGGCGATCAGCCTCGGAGAGACCTCCCATGCGAGGAAGGATTTAAACACACGCTTTGCTCTGTGGGGATGTATTTGCTAATGTTTAAGCTTCTGTAGCTTAAGCGTGTTTTTAAAAGTACATTGCATATGCATAGTTCAATTTTGCAGACGGCTGACGCATGAGGCTTGCATATCTGGCCTTGTGACTGCCGTGGACATCTGGTCCTGTGCGGGCTGTGTCTCTCCGTATCGCACCCACCCCGGGGAGGGAAGAGCAGCAGCACTTCAAGCGCTGCACAGTGCCCCAGCTCCAGCACGGCACTGCCAGCACACACCTGGGGTTTGGGTGACCGAGCACCGGCGGGCTGGCTCGGCAGGGACCCATCCCAGGTGTCCTCCAGCAACTCGGAGGAGGGGTGCTGTGCTGCCAGGGCAGGAAAGGCAAATACTGCTGCAAAGGAGCATCCATCAGGCTAAGGGCATGACCGTCACACTTGCTGGTAGGACTTGACAGGTCCCTTGATGATTTCTTAAAATAAATATCTAACGAGGGATTTTATAATCACAAGTAGCAAGCAGGCTTTTAAAATGTTTGAAGGGAAACAAACTTGCGTAAGAATGGATTGGAGGCCAAGACCTGGTAGCCATACATGTTTATATCGGAGGCTGCGGATTTCCTTTCGCCTGTTTTCGGCGTGTACTGCTTCAAGTCCCTCTCCGAAGCTGCCTGGCTCCCTGAATAACCATTCCTTCCTCAGGAGCAAATGCTTATGATGGCTGAAGTCATTGCGTTTATTAGTGGTTCACATAGTTAGAAGATGAGGGTTTCTTTTCCTCCACTAGAAATATGTTTTGAAAAAAAGATCATTTTTGCTGCCACTGCTTTCGTAGTTAATGTGCAGTCAGCTGTTGCATTACAGTGCAGCAGTACACCACCTTATCTGCAGCACAACATCTTACCCCTTTCTTGGGTACTTTTAAAATTGAAAATTACTGGATAAGAGGGTTTAAAGCAGCCTTTATTTTGCAATGTTCAGAAAATTAGCAGAGTTTGTATTTTCAGCCAGCTGCTTCTGGAGTTTACACATTGCTCTGACAAGGTTCAGGTCTTCACCACCAGCTTCAAGCGTGCAGGAGCAAGGTGAAGATCCAGCTTCCAAAGCGTGGACTCAGGGTTAGAGCTCGCGGGCCTCATCTTCCTGTTCCAAGGGGAAAGCCAACACGAATCTTTCACCTTGAAGCGATTTTCAAGGGGGTCCACTTGACTTTGTTAAATGTGAACCATGTTGATTGCAAGGCTGAAAGAAGGAAAAAAAAATGTAAGGAAGAGCCAAACTGAAAATGGACTTTGGTATATGCCGGAAAGAAAAGTAAAAGCTTCAGATTGCAGTGTTGTCTGAGCAGCCTGCACACGCTTATCTGCCTGCGGGAGAAATGACCGGGAGGGTGTGGTTTTCTAAACCTTAAATTGCTCAGGTTTATGCAATTCAGCTTTTCTTTCTACCTTCTGTCATGCCATAGGCTTCCCCGTCTGAGCCGGCCGCCGGCCGCTCTGTGCCTGCGGAGCCGGGGCTGAAGGCTGAGTGCGGTGCCCCAACCCGGCGGTTTTACACCCACGAGACTCCGCCGGCAGCGGACGAGAGACACGGTAAAGCCAGACACGTGAGTTTAAAGACTTGTATTGGGGTTTTCTGTGCTGTTCCAGCCGTTACCGTTCAGTTGGGCGCGAGCTCTTCCAGAGGAGCAAAGGTGGAAGAAAACGCTCCGGCAAACAAACCAGCCCCGGTCTGCGGCGGGAGGGAGTGGGTGCGAACCTCAGCCTGCGCACTTGAGAGTGCCAGGCAGCAAGGCAGCCGTGGACATTACTTACTGTGTCGGTCATTAGCGATTCAGCCTCCCCATAAGCTAATGCAGGGATTATTTTGGTAATCTCACGGAGAAGGCCATATAACGTACCTGTCCTATGTTCCTTGGTGGCTGGTGTTAAAATACTACTTATATACATACAGACAGGCTCACATGCAAGAGTACCATGCATACTTCATTACCTTTTTGTTAGCTGTATGTGTTTGGCTTTCTGTCTTCCTTTTGCTAAGAAGTTCGGTTTCTTCAGTAAAGTGTGTTAAAATCCAACTGATTATCTGTGGAGAGGTGCCGTTTGTACTGCAGCTGCTTTAGCCCATCGTTTTATTAATCCTCTAGAAACCCATTTCTTCCCCTCCCCCAAACTAAAACCCACAAAGTCTCGCTGCAGCCATAGGAGGTAAATCAAAGCTACATTCGTCCCTGCTGTATCTTGCTGCTTGATTTTAAGGATATAACTGCAGCTGAGGTGAGGAGACAAAAAGAAGTTGGTTTAGTCTTTACCTTTAGCTCATGTTCTCCTCGACTTACGCTCAGTTTGTAACTCAAGTCATTTTGTAATTCAGTACGGATATATGCAACGGTTGCAAACCTGCGAATACGTGTGAATGCACATAACTTACAAGTTTCCTTTCTACTGGTGAGCCTGATCGTTCACATGGGACCATGGTACATGCACAGACGTGCCAACACAGGACCCAGGACTGCGGTGAGGATACATGGACATCCTCGCATGCTGAAACATACACTTAAAGTACTTGGTACAGTAGAGGTCCGAGTACATAAATCAACAGGACCTGTTCAAATGTTTAAAGCTAAGCACGTTTTGGGGTTTTTTTAATGACTAGGGATGGGAGGTTTGCATCAAGATCTCCATTGCTTTGTCAGCTACTGTGGAAGAACACCAAAAAAAAAAGCCAAACAGGAAAGGTGTGCATATTAGACTTGTAATTCATGCTTTCCCTGGGTGCCTGAAGATGAGGAAAGGGTACTTCCAACAGCAGGAAAAGCAAGAATCCCTTAGGTGACTGTACTGGGCACTACACAAGGCACTTGTCTTCCCACAGTCTCCTTTATGAATGGAGCTCCCTGTTCATCCCACCCACCAACGAGTGCTTTTCGTTTGCTCGTTCAGGTTCATGCAGAACAATATCAAGGCAGCTCCACCACTTTATTGAAACAGCACAGTCTATTAGCTGCTGCTGTTGGAAAAGCACCAATGCTGATCCATAAATAAAAGCCAGGATTCACCATCAGGCATTTGGAAAGCTGCTGCCTTGCGAGGAGTTGTATCCTCAATACTCCCATCCACTTTCCTGAGAATGAACGTTCCTCTTAAGGAAGTAATCTGTTCCTAATTTGCTATTTTCTATTCTTCCACCCCAAACCTCAGAGCCTATGTATATTTTCCAAAAATATAAATTGAATCAATCTGGGGAAGATTGTCTCTTCATTATCTTTTCCTTGCCACCTGAAAATCTTCTTTCTCCTGCTGCTAATTTCTCTTACTTGTTTGTGGTCCCGTACAAATGTCTTCCCCTTCACTCACACAAGTTCTGCTTTTTGGAAGGCTGTTCCAAGCCCACTTGTTTGAGCATTAACTGCATCAGGACTTCATTGTAGCACAGAGTTGGAAAGGGGAATGTTCCTGGCTCTGGCTTGTGATCGTCTATCAGAAGAGCAAATTCAATTGTCTTTTGGAAGAAGTTTGAAGGTGCTGGCGTCTTCCCCCGGCACAGCTTTTCTTTCACAAAACATGAATAAATCTCGCACGCAGGATGAGATGATAGATTAGCTTCATTTCACTGCAAACGAGGAAATCAAACAACATTGTTTCCAGCGGGAAGGTAAATTAGTAAGGGCTTTCAAATGCAGAGAGTCTCCTCCGGGCTGGCTGCTGGAGGGAAGCCGCCCCCTACTTCTGGAGCTGTCGGTCCCATCTACACCGTGGCGGCTGCTGGCTCTCACCGCAGGGACAGGAGCTCTGCGGCTGGTTTTGAGGGACTCTGTGGCCAGAGCCTTTTGGGGAGCCAGCGAGGTCCCTCTCTGGTTAAAATGGCCAGACAAGGTAACACGCAAGGCTGCCTGGCTTGGCACTTGTTTGCAGTGCACGGCCAGTTCTTCCACTGGATTTTCCACTCCTAGAAGCTGGGGTGCACAAAGATGCAGTTGGTCTTTCCACGGCTTTCCCCAAAGGCTCAGGCTGAATCTGTAAAAAAGATCATTACCTGAATCATGTGATTTGAAGGGGACTTGACACGGAACCAGAAACTTTCACCTCCAGTAAATGTTCAGGGGATGATTAGTTGGCAGCTCCTGCTACGTACAGCTGCCTCCAACTGCATACTGTTGCCATCCCTCTGAGTAAACATCAGTTACTCCTTTACAAGGAAATCAAGGAGCTAAACATACTGAAACTTCCTACCTGCCTACCGGCTCCTGGCAGCCCTCTCCTTGGTCTTCCACTTTTACTTTAATACACCTGCAACATTCTTACTAAAACAAAGAGCCTGAATAAAACGATGGTTTCTATGTGCCAGTAATTTCTTATTAAGGGGTGACAGGTACATCTCTGTCTGGATGGATGCATCTTTTCAGAAAATGACTTGTCTGAAAGCAGGTAGATCTTGATCTGATTTTGGATATGATTTTAGTCCATTTTTTGCTTGTCTTTTCCCCAGCCTTTTGCTTTCCACCCCTACAGCTACATGATATAGATACTGTTGAGATGCTGATGTTAAAAAATATGGGTGATGCTGTTATTTTATTTGCTTCAAAGCTGATCTTTATTTGTAGCTTTTTGTACTATATGTTTAACAGTATCAGTTCATGCGGGATTTTGCAAGTAGAACTCAGTGCTGGAAAGTATCTTGTAGCATAGCTTTGGGTTTTCATATTTTCAGTCTGAGGAACCATTTAATCATACTACTGCTATTTAAAAGAATATCGCTGTTTAGATGCAGTCAAAAAGGGTCTGAAATAGCTATGACTTGTAGGAGGAATTTCAAAGAATTAAAAAATCCCCTTGCCTGCCTGCATGCAGCAGGTCACATCTGACCGTGGGGAAGGATGCAGGAAGCAGGACAGTTTGAGCACGTAATTCCTAATTGGTTTCTCATCACAGGATTAAGCAGCACAAAATTGGTCTCCACACCCACAGAACCGGTTCTGGAAGCAGATATTAATTCAGCCACAGACTTAACTATCTTTCCCAGGCTTGTGTCACTCGCGTGTCCTGGCTGACAAAACCTTAGTAAGCCTCTTCGTTTTAAGGAGAATGTTACAAGGCCATCAGCAACCCATGCATGTTAATTAGCAATGGACTTTATCCGGGAGTTCCCACAAAGCCCCAATTAAAGCAGTGATGAATCAAGTCCAGTGAGTAGTACCATGCTCAGGGATGCTGTTTCCTAGCACTGAGCAGATGAGGAGAACCAGGCTCTGGAGGATGTATTTTGGTAGCTGAGGGCTTGGTCACTATAATAAACACGATTTATTTGCTGAGACGTTTGTTGGACAGGGATCTTAGTCATTATTCTGCTACAAAAAGATGCCCTGGAACGGAAACTATTGCACAGCCTTAGCTAGAGAGCTGCTTCCACTCCTGCTCGAGTACTTCATGTTTCCCCAGTCCTTTCCGCTTGGAAGAGGGTTATAAGCTCTAGCACACAGCTCGCTCCCAAATGAGCAATAGGGACTATCAGCAGATATAAATGGGCACTGTCAGCACTACTTCATAAGAGAGATAGCTGAGTGAAAGACAGCGTGCTGTTTGTTCAAGACCCAAAAAGTAACCAGTGTTAGCCGCAGAGAACAGATAGTCAGACCACAGTAGCTGGACTGCTGGGTTCAGCCTCTTCAGCATGCGATACGTTCCCCTCCTTCAAGCGGCGCATTTTTCTTAAATGTGAAATTCAGCACTCGGCATTGAAAAATGCCTGTAAGCTCATCCAAACTTCTTTCCCTTGCCCTCTGAAATTTCTGTTTCCAGCTGCATATTGTGTGGCTGCCTATTATTTAGGAGACTGCCTCTGGGCTGTAGTGCTCTCCTAAGCTGTTGAATTTTACTTGTTGATTACCCTGTGTGGGCATGTGCCCTCCTTTTTCCAGGTTCCTGAATGGGACTGGGCCCCGGCAGCTATCACCCTGCGACCGGGTGGCAGGGAATGCTTTCGAATTGCATTATTTTAAAGAGCAGAGTGTCACTGTTTCATGCAGGTCTTCAATAGAAACTGTTTTTCTGGTTAGAATTTGTGTATTCAGTCATTTTTTTGTGGATTCAAGTGGCAGGAGAGGGAAATAGTAAGATAGAGATATAATTTGTTATAGACATTTACAGACCTATAATTCAAACAATAGATTATATACAAAATCTTTAACAATAATAATTATATATAAATCTTAGCTCCAATATAAGTAGAATTGAGATACAGATGATTAAACCCTTGCTCCATTGAACTTGCTTAGTTTTGCCATTGAGTGCAGTGAGCCAGAGGTTTTACCTAAAGCATTCACTTCTGTTGCCTAGACGGGTCACACTGGGGAGCCCGCTGCTGCAAGTTGCTGCCGTCCCCCCGTGGGTCCGTGTTCATCAAGCATAGGATGCAGTCCTCGAAGTCAAGAGTTTGTGAGGGCTTTCCCTCAGGTCAGGTCTGAGAGCACCTCTGTGGCCACACTGCCACACAAGGATCCTTGTGATGGACATCGGGCATTGGCACCACGGGAGCTGCCCACGGCTGCCCCGTCCCCTGCTCACCTAACCACGCTGCCAGCTGCTCCTAAAAAAGGCCCCCACAGGGTGTTGTGAGAAGTCATTAAGCAGTTTGTCAAGCGTTAAGAGACTCCTGGATCAGAGGCGCAGTTGTAAAGGCACGGTGTAATTAAAACACGGCTTACTTCATTACGTATTATTAGCAGGGTTATCCCGCACATGTTCTGCACTTTGTAGTTATTAAATGTTATCTCGTGGTCACACGTGAGAAGATGCTGTGTGGTCTGAGGGCGGCAGGCACTGTGGCCATGGGAGGCAGGGTGAGGCGTAAGGCTTCAATGTCCTCCGGGGCAGAAGTCCTCCACGCTGCTTTCTGCCCCGGCCCTTTCGTTCCCTCTCCAGCAGTGCTTCCCAGCCCTGGGGCTGAAGGGCAGTGAGGTAGCATCACCCGTCTGCCTTGCTGACCCGCTTGGGCCCCGGGGAGAGGATTGTAAAGAGAGATTAAGACTTACTGTGAAGCTGTATTAAGTTAAGATTTTCACATTCCCATGCGTTTCGCTTTGCCTGCTTCGTTGTTGTTTTCAAGTTAAGTAGGGCAGGCCCTCACAGAGGACACATGGTTGGTATGCTGGGTTGTTCGTGTAGATGCTGCAGCTCTTGCAGCAGTTCTGTGTTGGATGCATTTGTCTGCGTGGAGCAAACATCTAACAGAGGAGTTCAGGTGCTCTCGGGATGTGTTTGTGCTGGCTGAGCCACTTGCACGTCGCGAAGCTGTGAGTGAGTTGGGCAGGTCATCCTTCATCCTTACCCACGTACATGGCAGCCTGCAAAACCACAATTGGAGTTTGTGCCACAAAAGAGATAAAAGCTACTTTAAAGCGTTTTAAAGGGCGCTGAGGGTGGGGTGGTTTGTTTGGTTTTTTTTTTTGGTGGATGTTCTTGGTCCCACAGATTGGGAAGTCAATGAGATTACTTACCTGCTGTCTCAAGACAGAGAATCTTCAAAGCATGGCGAGCAAGACATTTTAATTGGGACAAAAAAGTCTTCTCTGGGATTAAATGGCACTGGCAACCAGGGTGCTACCACCCAGCAATGCCTTCCATCTACCCCAAGCATGATCAACCCCTTTTCCCTGCTCCCCAGTACGCCCTAGCCCCTTACCCTTGCATACTGGCAGCAGTTTGCAGTCACATTGAGGGCCGTTTTTTCCTCTGGTGGACCAGGGTCACAGGGAGTTTTGCTGTGCTCTTTCAACCAGGCCAGCTCGGAGACGTAGCTGAGCGATCCATGGTGGGAAGGGGTACCTTGTTCTTCTCAGAGAAGGCAGGTACGTTTGGCCTTGGGAGCACAGTAAAAAGTGTATCCACTCATTAGGAAGCCAGAAAGCAAGGGGCATGCCTGGGGAGAAACCTTTTTGTTCAGGCAGGTACCTCTGCTGACGGTATGGACTGTCTCAGCGCCTGTGCTGCTGTGCGTGGTAAGGCATGGAGGCTGGAAGTGGGGAAGGGAGGAGAACAAGCTCTTTGGATTACATATCGGGGTTCAGTGGGCAGAAAAATTAGTGAACACTGTTCCCCTGTGGCTTTGGCTAATATGGTGTAGTTCCAACATTTAATTTTTCTTGAGGGCTGGCTATACATAGTTCCTCTTTCCTGCCTGTCTTCATGGATATCCAGTATGGTTTGGGTTCACTCGGCAGCCTTGCTTTTTGTGGGAACGTTAGTTTTTTTCTCTCTCCTACCCAGTCACCTATTCTCGTGGTAACTGTGATAATTTAATGTATACGTAGGCTTCTGCCATTCAGAGTGGGCTGAAATTGAAAAATGTATCCAAAAGGTACTGGAGAGAAAAAGAGTAGGGATGAACAAAGAGGCTCACAGAGAGAGAGAGAGAGAGAGAGAGAGAGAGAAGTGCAGAACTGTCCTATTTCTTTAGGAAACAGGGTAGAAGCAGTGTCATGGAGTACATATCAGGAGCCAAATTCATACTGAAGGTGCAGAGCATTTTATTTTATTTTTCATTCCAAGTTTTGCCCTTTGCTCTACAGCAGCAAGAGTTTTGTGTAGCGTCTCACTGTTGCGATGTACCCAGTGTAGGTCCGTATGTGCCTGCGGGCTCGGCTCTCTGGATTGAGGAGCACCTGGCTGGAGCCCCCCCATAGCTCCATAGAGGTCTGCAAGCCCATGTTTCCTTGCTCTGAAACACAGGAGGAGGGTGGGCAGACACGTGTCCCCCATCGCAGAGACGCACCAGCCGCACCTGGAGCAAGGACCCAGGACGCACTCCCTCACGCAGTTTGCATGGACTGGTGTATGCCTATTCCTAGCTACCAGCGTCTTGAAATGTGGCTGGGGCACGCGGCTATCCAGCCGCACAAACGCAGTTTGGTGATTCGGTGAAATGGCTGAAAGCCAGCGTGTGGTATTTGGGAGGCTGCCAGCCTTGCCAAAGCCGGCCCGAGCAATCAGCCGAACCAGAGCCGTAACGCTCCTTTTGTTACATAACGAGCAAGGCAATTGTCTAATTTAGTATGTGAAATGCCGATGGCATTTATTATGTCAATTAGGATGAGCACATGTTTAGGAAGCACTTTAGGAGCCAATCATAATCGCTCGCCGAGTCTGGCTTCGGCCACATGATTGACTTCCTTTGAGCAGGTAGACCGCGTGCCTTTGAGCGGCAGTTACCCACCGGCTGCCCGTTCTGCTCCAGCCTGTCTTCGTACCTGGAGCCTGAGCTTGGAGTTCTGGCGTAAGCCCTTGGTCCCGGTCTGGGTTTACTGAACTTTGAAAACAAGCAAGAAACGGAAATTATTACCTCAACCGATATCGTATTTGACAACCAGAGGCATGCCAGCAACAAGTCCTCTCAGAAATACTGCCTTCTGCTAAGGTGAGTTCATTCACAGGACACGTTCCTTGCAGTGCGGGCAGGCTAACCTGAGGATACGTACTGTCTTATTCAAATCTTCTCTTCACTCGAATCTTGTCCAGCTGTTCCTAATATTCTCAAATTACTTCTGGGCTGACTTTTTTCATTTTAACATGCTGAGTAAAGATTTGTATCCACGAGATCCTCAGAAAGAGCGATTCAGGGTTGCGTGGGCGTGCAAGAGAGAGACAGGCGAAAAAGCAGAATGTATTTCCATACATTCCTAACAGACGTTTCAGATACATAATTCCACAACAAAAAAACTTTTCCCAACATTGGTTTATTCTGTAAATTCCAGCATGAGCCACAGAGAAAACCTTTTTTTTTTTTCCCCCCAAACAATCTGGTTCTGTTTTTTGAAGTTATTGTGCGTGCAGGCACAGTATAACATTTCTGTTAGGTTTCACAGCTTGAGCTACAACTTAAAAAGTCGGGGTTATTCACCTACTGTACTGTTGGATTTTTCTATTCAGTTGGAAATGCCTTTCATCACTAAAGGCTCTGAAAAGTGCTTTGATTGTTATAAACTCTGAGAAGGACTTTTTGACTAATAATAACTTTGAAAAAACAGCTGTCTTAAAGCTGGGGCCTGGCAGAGGAGAGGTTTTGGAGCTCCTGTTTGTTGTCTCAGAGACATTCTGTACTGATGTGCTGAACTTTTAAATACAATTATTTCCCTCTAAGAGCCAGCTCTAACAGTCTTTCCTACAATCTTAAAAGTCAAGCTGAATTCTTATCTGCTAAATCAGTATCTCCGGGATCCTCAACTCTAAGTACTGACTTTTTGCCTGGGGGTATGCATCTCACCTCCGCCCGTAACAAATCTCTGTTGGAGATGGTCTATGACTGATTACACCTCAGGCAGAAAGCAAACGTGTGACTTCTCTATAGGTAGAACAGATTTAAAAATAAGGGAGAGGGGAAAAAAAAAGAAAGATAAATGCAGGAGGAATGCTGGTCCTAAGACGTGATGATAAGGTTTTAGGCACCTTAGTGTTTTATAACCATCCTTTGAACACAGTTTCAAACCTAAGCAGGCTGACTCACCCCTTTGGCCTTAATTGCAGCTATGCCAAGGTTGCTACAAATTATAATATGATATTTTTTTAGCCGTATCTTTGGAATGTGAATCTCTCTCTTTTTGGATGGAAAATACTGTATAATAAGTATTACTGGAGTATGGGTCACTCCGTAAAGTTTTCCACAACTGTTGTCTCATATTGTGAAATGAATAGGCTACCCAGTGGTCTCCAAAATAAGTACTACCTTGAACAGTAAAGTCAGTGTAATCTATAAAAAACTTTAGTCAGAGAGGTGCAGTTAGCAGTGCAAAACATGATAAAAGGAAAGCTGGGAGGCCTGGTACCGGGCAAAAAACAGTTTGATGAAAGGTGGTAAATTAAAACAGCATTAAAATTTATCTAACTAATGGCAAATAGTTTTGTATAAGCGTTCAACCTGATGCGTCATTATAAAACCCTGAATGTGCAATAGGCGGAGTGATTTTGTAATCTGGATGCTCACAGGAGTAGTAAGGGCTGTGCTCTCCTGAGTATCATCCCAGCTGGCCCTGCGTAACCTGAGGGGCTTGTGCTTTTGCTGGAGGGTGAAGGAGGACCTTTGCTCCCTCCTGGCTGTGATCCGCTCTTCTCCCCGGTGTGGGTGAGCCACTAGATGGGGACAATGCCCACATCTCCTAACCTGCCCACCTCTAGCCGCTGCCTGCTGGACTGAGGCTTCCTTAAAGAGTTAAAGATGCCAACTCTCCTCGCAATTTTGACCCTACAGTGCCATGCTGCGCCGCATAAAAGGATGACTGTGACTTATTTAGAGGTGCACATTTGTAGGCGGTAACAGCCCATGCAGGTGTTGGGGAAGGACTGCAGCCTGACTTTGTTATCACCGTCCGGCTAAGGAGAGCACGACAGCTCTGTCGGTAGTACCTCTGCCTCTTGCCGGGCTGTGTGGCAGAGAAACAGGGAATGAAAAGGCATCCCCTTTTAATCTGCCAATACAGGATTTGTTATGCACCTGCTTAGAGTCCAAAACTAAAACAGGAGCATTGATAAAATGTGTTACTTAAAAACACACAGAGAAAAAAAAACAAAACAAAATGAAGTCAACTAAAATGAACTCAGGGACTGGAGCATCTTTTTTATGAGGAAAGACTGAGGGACTTGGGTCTTTTTAGTCTAGAGAAAAGACGACTGAGGGGGGATCTTATCTGTACCTATAAATACTTAAAGGGAGGGTGCCAGGTAGATGAGAAGAGTCTTTTTTCAGTGGTGCCCAGTGATAGGACTAGAGGTAACGGGCACAAACTTGAGCATAGGAAGTTCCATCTCAACATGAGGAGGAACTTCTTTCCTGTGAGGGTGGCAGAGCACTGGCACAGCTGCCCAGAGAGGTGGTGGAGTCTCCCACACTGGAGACATTCAAAACCCGCCTGGACGCCGTCCTGTGCAACTGCTGTAGGTGTCCCTGCTGTGGCAGGGGGGTGGACTGGATGATCTCCAGAGGTCCCTTCCATTCCCCCACCATTCTGTGATTCTGTAATATTTGGTGATCTTACTGTACTATTTAGAATCTATTTTCCCTTTGCATGCTGGCCACCCTTTCCCTGCACTCTGAGGATATTATTATCCCCAAGCCATGCTCCTTCAGAGCAACTGGAGCTAAATTCCTCTACCTGTTTTGCAGCTTATCTGTGTCACTCCTTCATTTTCCAGTGACACCCGTTCACTGGCTTGTCTTTCACCATTTGGGATTTAAGCCGCTTGCTGCCCTTCCAGGCTCCGCATCACTGTTTCTCTGGCCGTTAGGCATCTGTTTATTCCTTCCTGCATTGGCCGCTTCCTTGCTATCTTTCACCACTTAATTCTTTCTCTTTTAGACTTGGTTACTCATTTTTTGCTACCTGAAGCTTCTTCCGTTTTGTGCCACGCTACTTCCAAGTGCAGGCTCCTGAACTGCCGGGTTAATATTTGACGGCGCGGCTGGGTGGAGGCAGCGGGGCTTTGCCGCTCTGCTGGGCGAGCCCTCCTCTTGCTACGCTGCCGCCAGTGTAACCGAGATGGTAAGTCAGGATTTAAGCTTAAGGTTGCTTAAATGCTTCGTTGGGATGGGACAACTACAGGCTTGGCTGTGCAAGGAGGTGAAAGGCATTCTCTCTACTTGCTCTCCATGTTTACTGCCCACGTTTTTTGTCTGAGTTTGTTTTGTGATTCTCTTAAACACTTCTGGTGGCTGCAAATTCCTAAGCAGTGAAGACCCATAAGATGCAAACTCTTGTTGAATAACTTTTTAAAAAATTTCTACCACGTTACTGGCTTTCACTGTGGTCACAGCCCTGGGGGTTATTTCATGCCCTGATGTGACCATCCTCATTCCAGCTCGTGGCTTAAAGCTTGGTAGTATCGATACCCAGGATGACAGTCATAGAATAGAGTCATAGAATGGTTTAGGTTGGAAGGGACCTTAAAGATTATCCCGTTCCAACCCCCCTGCCATGGGCAGGGACACCTGCCACTAGACCAGGTTTCTCAACCCAGTGTTCTTCCTTCATCATTTGCACCATATTCCTGTGGCGCAGATCTCTGCCTTGGACTGGAGCTTGATTTACTGCAGTGTCACAACACTGTGAAATTCTTACAAATCAGTATGTAATTTTATTTATCTAAACCACGCTGTGCGATGCTAAGCTTTGTACAATTATGCTAAATCTGCAACCCAAGTTGACGAAAACTTCCTGCATAGCAGAGAAGCAGCAAACGCTGGTGGTGTCTTCTTGGGCATGGTACCACCACCACCACATCTAAATGCTCCTCCTGCCAACCAGCCATGCAGCAACTGGTCCCTGCAAATACATCTCTTGCTGTAAGCCAGCGCGAGACTGCGAAGATGACATCCTCCCCCTGCTGAGGTTGTCAGTGATGTTGACACTGACTGCAGTTAGACGTAGGATTCCTCACCCCTCCTTTCCCCTCTCCTCCACCCCCAAGCATGGGCCTTGAAGAAGAGACTTTCAGCCAGGTAATAATTGCGTTTTTTCACTTAGCCATGGTTTACAATCTACCTGTACAGGGTTCCTTGCTCAAAGTGTATTTTTATTCATAGTTAATAGAAGAAGTAGAAATACACACTGGTTATCAGTGGGTCAATTTTAAAACCCCTTGTCCTGCTCTTCTACATTGTTCAAGAGGAACCATTAGCAAACCTTAACGCCAAGGCTTTAGGTTTCCTAAAAGGACATGAAATTAATTATGTAGCTTGTTATGACAGCGCATAAATGTTATAAATACAAATGACTGCAAACATTGCAAATGCCTGCCTCTGACCGAATCTGTGCAATAGCTCCATCACATGCCCTCTGTGCTAACTCCTGTGATGGTATAATCGCCTCCCAAGGACAGGCGGCGATCATTTCATTGCTTGATATGTCCAGCAATTTAAGAAGGTTCATCATGGGTGAACATGGATTAGATTAGCCAGAAGAGGCTGATAGATTATTTTTTTTCAGAATTTATGTTGTTATCTGGTCTAAATTTTCTAAATAACAGAGGCCATGGGACTTGAATTAAGTCCTCCTAAAAATTCAATGCCTGTTACTAATTAAAATGGATGGTTTTGTTTCCTTGCACTGGAGCAAGTATTTGAAATTTAAGTAAACCTTGTAAAATTCAGGTACAGCTCCCTGCACCTGCGCTTTTTCACTACCAATGCATTATTAGCGTGTCAGGTTCACAAAGAGCATGCATAATGTGTCCAAGGCAGCCTGGCTTTGCATCCGCTGAGGCTTCTCTCATAATTTTTGCTGCAGCAGAGCATGGCCTTAGGGCAGCAATGCCTCTTTCTCCATTGTCATTGCGGAAATAATTGTAGTCGCTTCAGAGCTGTAGCAGCGTTTCCAGTTGTACCTAATTTGTGACAGGGGAGTCGATGTGTTGTACATGCGGGAGCGGAGGAGCGGTACTTTCCGGGTGAGGGCATGGGGCTGGGAGGGGGTCGTTCAGATGCCCATGCTCTTGTTCCTGCGGGCTGCTCCTGCCTCAGAGCAGGGTTTGGGGTCCAGTTTTCAGCCGTTTTTGCTGATGGGACCTGTGTGTTGGGTCTCCTTCCAGCAGGGAGGCAAGAGTTACAGGATGTTCCTTGGGAACATCCATGAGGTAACGAAATGTTGGGGTTGGTCGTATTCTGGTGTGTGGTGCACGGGGAGAACACCCACGTGGGTCCACCTGTGTGTGCTGGTACGAGAGGATGTGGCAGGAGAGTGGAGAACCAGAATGATATTGCCCACTCCCCTGGTTGCCCCGGGCACAAGGCATCTCGAAAATGTAGGAAAGAACAAAGTTCACAAAGCAATGCTGGTTTTGTCATGCTTTATTGATTTCTAATTCATTTCATGGCTATTTTTAGAGCCATAATCCCACAAATTCCCAAGCTGCGTATTGCCATTCTTGCAAGCGGCCCTGTTGACTTCAGATGGGCTCCCTCCATGAGCGAGGGGTGCGGAGATCAGCTGAGCGCTCTCCCTCTCACTCTGCGTAATGTGGCTACCGGTAGATCAAACACCAGCTCGCGGCCACCCCACTGCATTGAGAAGTTGGCCAAGAGCTGCCTACCAGGAGTCACTTGTGGTGCCCAAACAGTCCCCACCTCAGCCTCATGGTCGTCTTTTCTCTTGTTTCATTTTGCTGTGTGTCACCTTAGGAGAACCCAACAAAACTAGTTTTAATTCCTATTTTAAGGTAGAAGGTAGGGCTGTTTTCTGCACTATAGAAAGATGTTCGTTTCTTCCCAAAGAGCTGTTCATAAAGCTCTGGTGAACATTTTTACAAAAGCAAACCTTTACCGCAGTATGGAGTATTTTCAATATTTGCAAGAATTCTAACAGGCGATGATTTTAATTCAAATGAAGCTACTGCTAATCGGGAGACAGAGCTTATGCAGAACTTGGTCTTGCAAGCAAAAAATATTATTATACAGCCACTTAGCATAATTGCTACATAAGAATAGGATCTAGCAAAGCATTAAAGTGAATGCCTGACATTTAAGCATCTGGTTATAGTTAGTGGGGATATCATTTTACCTTTATGTCAGAAACCCCCCGCCATGTTAAAGTTTAATTTCTCAGGTTTAGAGCCCATGAGTTTTGCATAAAAATAAGGTTTTATTTTATATGAAAATGTGCTCTGTCATAGTCAGAGGTTGGATTTTTTTTATTCTTTCCCTCATTTGCCCTCAAACGTGGGTGTCTGAGGCTGACATATTGTCTCAGCAAATTAAGTCAAGCTGGAAGCAAGGGTACAGTGTTACGGCAGAGCGGCAAATAAGATTTACATTTTCAAGCAAGAGTGGTAATTAGGCCACTGCATACTTTATATCTTCATGTTTATTTTCAAAGCGGTATATCAAAATAAGCATAGATGTAATGAGACATAAGCACTCCAACCAGCAGTCGGGGTTCATCAAGTAAAAACTACAAATTACTTTTCAGTTCTGCTGCCACCCACAGAGTTTACATCTTTAAAATACCAGCAGGCAGGTGCTCTGGCCAGAGCTAATTGGGTCTGTAGTTAGGGACACACTGGGTTTCTGTAATACAAATTATTAAGGGAATAGGCTGAATTTTGAGTGATACGGTACTTGGCATTGTGTTGTGGACTTCACGTCAGCGTGTGAGGTATTTGGTGCTTTGGGAAGTAAAATGAGGTTTTGAGCTGGTTATGCTGGTGCAGGTGGTTGTAACTGCTTGGCTTGAGGCATCCAGAGTGCAGATCTGAGCTCTCCCCAAAATACATTCTTGCTGTCTGTAGCGCCATTGTGCATAATGTAAAAGGTGGGCTCTTGTGTTCAATGGTTTTGAAAACCGGAGGGATCTATTGCTGCTGTGGGAAGAGGAGGATTTAGAGGGTCCCAAGCTCTAAATCCTCATGACCCCAAGAGTGTCGTCCCTCTGGCTGCGTGTACAGTGTCTGTATGCTCGTGTGTGTTAGGTGAGGCTGCTACTCTCCCTTGCTGTGCTGAGCAGGCGGCTTGGGCAGTAACCATTGGTTTCACCTATATTTCTGCTCACAGTCCTGCAATGTTTGCCTACATGTGATGCTGCTTTTCCAGCACAAGTAGTGTGACCACAAAATGAGATGACTGGAACTGCAATTATATGCTAATCAAAGTTTTTCGACCATTAAATACCTGTAGTATTTCTCTCTTTGTTGATAGCTTTCTTTACAATGAGAGAACTTGTGTAAATTGAGCCAGATTAAAGAAAGAAGAACTCCTTAGAGTTAACTCTGTCTTTTTTTTCTGCCTTCTTCTTGGCTTCCCCCTCCCATCCCAGAGATGCAATCCTTCCCTAATACCTGCTAGACTATTACTATCCAGACACATACTGTAAGTACGGTAAGAGAAAACAATCCGGAACGTAACCCTTTGGCTTTCTTCCCCACAGATCCGATGGCACACAAGCCTTGCTGCGGCTCTCACCAGTAGAAAACAGGTCGGGTATTCCCCGCTGCCTTCTTTTGAATTGCATCAATTCTGATTATGAGCCAGAAAGAAGAAGAAATGGAGGACAGCTCCCCGCCACTCTGTGTCACCTGCGGCCAAGCGCATTTACCGGAAGAAAACCACTTGTACAGCTACACCGAAGAAGTAGATGATGATCTGATATGCCACATTTGCCTGCAACCTTTGCTTCAGCCGTTAGACACGCTCTGTGGTCACACCTACTGCACAGCCTGCCTTACCAACTTCCTCGTGGAAAAAGACTTCTGCCCCATGGACCGCAAGCTTGTGATTCTCCAGACGTGCAGGAAGTCCAGCATACTAGTGAATAACCTCCTGGACAAGCTAATGGTTAGCTGCCCTTTCACAGAACACTGCTCAGAGGTCGTGCAACGCGGTCACCTCGAACAGCATTTCCAAACCCAGTAAGTTGTTGTTGCTAGACCTTTTTCTTTCGCTCTTTTTTATTAAGGAGAGCAAAAAATATCTTCAATTAATGCTGATTAAAATAGGCAATTAATGTAAAGGAGGATTTATAGGTTTCAGTCCCAATGAACGCCTACAGCATCATGAATTTAGAGTTGAATTTAGCCCATTTAGATGATGATATCTCATTCTTTTTTTTAGAATCAAATGCATTCAAGGTAGTTCATGCTATCATTAGCAGTTCTGGGTGGATACCTTGTGGTTAGCTGCATAATGGAAGTGTGTATTTAGTCATCCAGAGAGATCTGTGAGTTTTGGGAAGCTGAGCTATCATAAATATTTCAGTTGTACATTAAGGGTTTTATAATTGCCCTTTCTTCAATCCTTTTTTGAATCACAAATGACCTATATGAGAAGTAGAGCAGAAAATATTCCCGTTTGGTATTGGTCTTTGGAGCTGAGCGCTCCTTTCTTCCAGGTGCGCACATACCCGTGTACCGCACCGTGGAGCTCGCAGAGCCCTGGCTTCTCCAACGCGGTGTGGAAGAGCTGCCTGGCTGGACTGCCCCTCCAGGCTTACCTCTCCTGGTGGCCAGGGTACCTTCTCTCCTGTCTCTGGGAGAGACCTCTCCAGGGAGCAGTTTGGTCCTTCTGCAAGGAGAAAACTGATGGTGGATGGATGGTCCTCTGTCTTGCAGGATGAAAGCGGGTGCTGCTGCTTTTGTCTTGCATCTTCTGCCTTTTGAAAGGAAGGCAGAAGAGTAAAGAGATAGATACATTCAGGGCTGTGCTTTCTGCTGGCAGACAAATGAAGATTTAAGGAGAGATGGAGTCTAAGAGATGCCATTTTTTTATGGCCTGTATCTTCTGTCCAGTGGAATGACTTCCTCTGTGGCTTTCAGGTGTGAGTTGTGTTCCTAGGTGCCTTGCGGAGGAAGCCCTGGGCGACCAGCGCAGGGCTCCAGACTGCGGCTGGGGACACATTCCTGCATAGACATGGTAGTGCTCAGGGTCAGAGCAGGCTGGCGAGCCGGAGCACGGAGGTGTGTTCACATGGCTGCGGACTTCTGGGTCTTGAAGCCCATTAGCTGGAAATGGCTCTGCAGCCTGCCGTTCAAACATGGCCCCATTTGAACTGGAGACCTCGTTTCCTGAAGCACCTGGATTCTCACGAGGAATTTATTCACTAAAGATATTCACTGAAGTTATAGCGATTTAACCAACCAAAAAATGTGACTCACTTCCATTACTAAAACTGAAAAAAACATTAGCAAAGGGGTTTTTGACCCCTTGCAAAGGTCAAGAGCCCACCTTTTACAGGCTTGGTGTTTGTGGATTTGGGTGCCCTTGGCCCACCCTGTTCTGGACTTGGCTGTCCCTATTGAGGGTGCTGGGGTCTCATGGCCCATGGTGTAAGAGGCGGTGGCAGCAGCCTCCAGCCCAGCAGTGCTCTGCAAGGTTAGCTTTCTGCTGCTAAGGGGAAAAAATGAGCAAAAAGTTACTTATAATTTTCTGCCTTCAGTACTTTCTGAAGGCAGACTGACTTTCTGTCAGTACTCCTCTGACAGACCTCAAATGCAGATTTCAATAGTCATGCAGGTAAAGGGACTGACAGTCTGCTGTGAGCTGCTGTCGCTGAGATTATGTTTCTCTACAGATTCCAACAATAAAATCTTGAGCCCCTGCAGCAAAGACCCTTTCCCTTTGCTACACATGTAGCTGACTTTAATGTATTTTAGATCCACCTTTTTGTCTTCGTTTTTTTTGAGATGATGGCGCTATGGCCATAAAACTAGCAGGAAAAAAACTCCCACACAATAAATAAGCACATTGGATTTTTGATTTTTACACTGAAGCCACACAACTAGCACAATTCCTGATTTCTAGTGTTGACTGTCCCACAGGAACGTGTGCAAGTCACTTCAGTGTCTCGGTCTCTCATCCTTGCGGTAGTAGTAAAGATACCCTTCATCTACATTCCTTGTAGAATGGCGGTGTTGTAAACCATGATTTGATCCTCTAAAAGCCCAGTAAGTTTTATTCCAGTGGTTATTACTGAATGTCCGTGGCCTGGATTTTCCCCTCAGGGCCTTCAAGATCCTATGTCTCTGGATCCCTTGGCCTGAGCCCAGCAAGGGGAAGGAGGAATTGGCTTAGCAATGTGTTCCCAAAGCCTCTTGCTGTTCCTCCTCCCCTGTGCCAGGCTCCCCCCACCAAGTCCCGGCTTTGCAAACCCCGGGGACAGGAGACTGGAGAGCAGGAGCAGCAGTCTCCCTTCCCACCAAACCCTAAAGCCTCTAAGGCAGTGCAGTACCAGGCAGTGCTACACAGGCTGGGCAGCTTCGTCTTTCCCACTCACGACATGGATTTTCCTTCCTCGATGTGGAAGGATGAGTTACCTTAAGGCCAAAAGGTAGAAGCAGGGGAGCAGGAAACCATGGGCAACCCTTGCTGCTGGGGGTTTCGGCTCTCCCAGGGGTGGGAGAATCACCTCACTGGCATTCCTACCCGAGGGAAGAATTAGGAGGGAACTTTCTGACTGACCCCTAAAGGGGGACTTCTGCAACCTTGTGCTTGCAGAAACCGTGCAGTACCTTCATGTTTTTGAAGCACAGCGTTAATTAATTACCGCCAAAGGTAGGCATTCTGCCTAATTTCGTTCTCAGAAATGCAGAAACCTCCCTCGCCACCCCACATCCAACTCATGGCAAGGCAGGAGAGGAGAAGGGCATTGTGCTCTTCAGGCACCGGCTTCAGCATGCCCAGGCACAGAGCAGATTGAGCTGATGCTGTTCTCTCTGGCTCTGGTGAATCAAAAGAGGAGAGAGAAAGTGTGCGACTTTGCTAATAAAAAAATAAAATAAAATAACAATCATAAACAATCCGGTGCCTGCAGTGAGAACGGCTCAGAGCCCATCTGAAATCTCAACTGAACGTGATCTGTGTTCTCAGTGAATAAATTAAAGTAGACTCCGCTAGAGTCACCGGGGCAGTCGGCAGTCCTCGCATTTCTTGCATGATTCAGGCTTAGACCAATCCTGGTCCTCAGAGAGAAAATGAAAGCTTGCCCTGATCAGAGAAGAGGTCACTGGTGGGACAAGGTGAGTTTGCTGTGTTTTATGCTTTGTAATTGATGAGGCAACTTTATTTTTTTTTAAACACGGGTTGCTACGGACTGGTCCATTAAAAGCCTCCCTATTTAAAGTGTTTGCTTTTGCATCCTTCAAAAAAAACCAAACAAACAACCAAAAAAACCAACCGAGAAGAGATATGTCCTTGGTTTATTACATGATTTATGTTTGCACAAAAACATCTGACTGGATTTGGGGAATTCAGGCAGAGATGCAAACAGCCAGCAGTTGGCTGTGATCTTTTGTGGTGTTTTACTTTAAAAAGGTGTGGCCTTCTGATATCGCCCGCTTCAAAACTCCACGGTGGGTATTTTTTCCCCCCCTTGTCAGACAGCTACACCCTTCTGTGATGCAGTTGAGCTCGTAACCCATCTGCTTGTGGGCAGTGATGTAAACGTACCAGCTGCCTCTGAAGAACCACTCTGAATCCTGCAGGAGGCAGGTCTCTTCCCCGAGCATCGCTCTCCTCTGCAGCATAAGTCACTGTCTCGCCAACCACGCTGTGCTGTCCCTAAACCCTCACATCTACCCATCCGAGAGTCAGATCGAGTAATCCTCTTACAGGTCAATGATTTTTGCAGTGTAGCTTCGTTTAAGGGATTTAAGCTCGATTCGTAACGTGCTACCCTTGCGTTGAAATGGGAAGGCTCGCTTAGAAGGGGCTTGGCTGGCACAAAAGCTTCACGTTGTGTGTCCCACCAGCACAGAGGGACGGTTGGAAGGAGGAAACCTAGCAGCAGTGCCGGCCCTGCACTGGAAATGAAGGCTCTCCTGTTACTGGTCCTACCTTGGCTAAGTCCTGCAAACTACATAGACAATGTGGGCAACCTGCACTTCTTGTACTCCGAGCTGTGAGTACGCACAGTCGCGCCGGCGTCGTGCTCTCTGTCTGTCTGTCTGTCTGTCTCACCCGAGCGGCGGGAAGGGGCTCGACACGAGTGTTTTGGGGGTGGTGGTGGTGGTGGTGGTGTCTGTCCGTCCGCCTGTGTGTCTGTGCGTGTGCGTACGTGCGAAGAAAATCCCTCAACGTCTTGCCAACAGCTTCGAACCATGCTGCGAACTAGCTGCTTCCCATCCGGAGGGCTAATAATAGCAGTACGTCCCCATTGCTTTCTGCTTTGGAAGCAGCTGAGACATGCTGAGGGAAGCTGCCTTTTTCCTTATCAACTTGCTTTTCTGTGCCGACGTTTTCGGTGGTTGTTGGGTTTGTGTTTGTTTTTCTTCTCCCCCCCCCCCCCCCCCCCCCCCCCATTTCTGAATCTGTATCTTGTCTTTACTTTCCATAAATAGCTTTGCAGGGGAGGTGGGCATAGAGGAGGGCATCAGGATAGACGCCCCCGGTAGAGCACTCTCTGTGTGTACACATATAATGTTCTGTGTGTAAAAGCTGCATGCCTGTAGCAAAACGCTGAAGAAGCCCTTCACCAGAAATAATTCACTTGCGACAGGAAAGAAATTCCCCGTATTTCTGGTTTTTTGCCCAGAGCAGAACGTTATTTTCGCTGTAACGCAAATTTAAATGTAGCAATCCACTCGTGTATCTTTGTGTTTTAAAAAAAACCCCACCCACCTCAAACAACCCCATAGCTGATCTTTCCAACCCATAAAACAAATATTCTATGGTGTCATCTGTAAATGATGCTAGTTCAATTTGTGCTTGAATGTTATTGTACTAGTTAATAGGGGTTTTATCACTAGAAATAGACATTTGTTCCAGTATGTTTTAATTAATTATGTTTTGGTTTTATTTTAACAAATTGTAAACTCTTAAGATCTTCCTTGAGATGATGAATGAAATGACTAATTCTGCTCAAAAATGAAAAATGACTGTATTGTGTCTACAGTGGGAATGGTTTAGTAACAGTTGTGATTAGTACCAATGAGACTAATTTCCGAATGATTTTGTCTCTACTGTCAGACAAAAATAGCAGTGTTTTGCAGAAACAAAAAGTCCCCTTTTGAAATTCTTGTGTGATATGCATGGCGACTATTAATAATTCAGTCACGCTGCATACAACAGCTCAGGATTTCTGTATGCCATAGGTGTTTTTAAACACTTAACAAATCTGGTGTTGAGGGTTGCAGCTATGCCCTCATTTTAATTTACTGGCTTTTTTTTTTTTTAAGAATGTTAATTTTAAAAAAAAAACTAACCAAACAAAAAAAAAACCAGTTAAGCCAAGCAGGCTACAGGAGCAATCAAGCTCAAAACAGAGCAGATGAACACTTATAATGGAAACAATGGCATCTGGGACATCTAGTTTCCAGGAAAACAAACTGATGAGATTAATCAGAGCACAGGCGCAGGCGCAGCCTACTCGCTTTTCTTGGGGAATTCAGGTTCACTGATTCTCCCAGGGTAAAGGGCTACGACGCACGGTAGCTATTCGTCTCTTCTTTATTTAGCCTTCTAACCCACAGAGATGTTAGTCTTGCTGGATGTCGGCAGTCGTGCTTAATGGAGCGGGAGTGGGCTGGGGCTTGGACGTGCATCTTGGGTTGTCAGCTATGGGAGGTGCAGGTGCCCTCCCCGGTGCCCAGCCCTGGATGCTACCTGGCACCAGGAGGCAGTGCTCAGGACCTCCTGCACCATTCTGCCTCTGGCCAGGTCAGCGGGAAGCAGAATTTGCTGGAGCTGACATAATTCAAAAGGGCGCCGGGCAGTTTGAGCTCGTTTCAGAAATTTCTCCTCCTCCTCCGCGGGTATTTGATGCCTCTGGCTGCTGCTGGATGCTGCACAAGGCACTGACGTACTAATCTGTGGGATGGATTCAAGGTCCTCTCTAATAGCAGCAGTTGAAAGAAAAAGAGAAATACTGTTTTCCGTTCTGTTTAATCAGTTTGTGCAAACGTTACGACCTACAGGTTGCTTCTTTGGTTGCTCAGGGACTTGCTTGCAGGATGCTTTCCATGCAAAGTTTTGTGAGTGGGAAAGCATGCGCACCGGTGTCCAGGGCAGCCTGGCACTTGGGGGCACGTGTTTACTGCCCCAGCCCTTTTGTGCCCCAAACCCCACAGGGGCAGCTTCAGAAGTCTTTCGCCACAGCCACTGCTGTGTGTAGCGTATCTGACGGCTTGCCGCACGGCTCGAAACTAGACCATAGTAGGCAGAAAATATATTTTATTTCATTATCACACTATCTTTGGTTGCTGGCCAGTACAAATACCGGCCTCGGTCAGGACTCATTGTTTTATTGGCTGGCAGCCACCAGAGATACCAGCCGAGGGGGAGGAAGAGGCCAGCAGGGGTGCGAGCGGCAAAGGAAGAGCTGGAGGACCGTCGGGGACATAGTTACCATCACTGGTGCCAGCACAAGAGAAAGAATAAGAGCGCTGGGATTCACACTGCCCTCCTGCTCATACAGCCCATCTCTTCCCTTCTATGTCCTTCAAACAAAAGTTAGGGTTTTTGTGTTGCATTAGTGAGGTTTGCTTAAGTTCGAGGGTATTTTTTTTCATAAGTGCAGAATGAGCGTCTTGGGGAATAGGGATTACAGAATAGCTCAAAGCCCGTCTGGAGATGCAGGCTCTGGAATCCATCTAAGAAATAAAGAGGAGATTTTAGGAGAGTTGAAGAGGAGAAGTGAAGTTGGGGAAAGGCTGTGTCAGACTCTTGCACTTCAGCTGGGTGTCATGCAGGTAGGAAAGAGAGGTGTGTGGATGTGCTGTAGTGGCACTTGATGGGACAGATGTTGGGTGCTACTATTTTTAGCTTTCTATTAGCAGTCCGATAATTATAGGTACTCTCAGCAAGCAAATATATATCTCCTGACACTGTTGCCTGCAATAAAACCTCTTCTCTGGCCATTGCCTGTTGTCCCTCCCTTGCCACCAGCAAAGACCTCAGCACAGATGCTCTTCTTGTCCTTATTTTTAGCCAAGTCATGAAGAGCAGCCCGTGGTAAACCGGGGTGCTCCCTCCTGAGGAGAAGCCCACAGAAACACCTGGCAGGTGGACAAAAGAAATTTGTGAGGTCTTCCTTGAGGAACCTCTGGGAGGGTGTGGGATGCAGCCACACCAGACCAACAGCTCTTGGCATCGTAAGGGTCTACATGGGTCTTGAGGAGACCCCAGTCCAGGGTCCACGCCTTCTCCTTTATATCCCTGTAAAGCTGCTTTGACAGGCATCTGCTGTCTTTCTTTCTTATCTAAAATATCTTCAGGAAGGAAATACTTGCCCAAGCATTCTTTTGAGTCAAGGTATGTTATTGCCCCTGGTAAAAAACAAGGTGTGCAGGAGGGTCTCCTAGGTGCGAGGACCTGGTGGCACTGCTCACACCGAGGGATGCCATCGCTATCCCTCTCACTTCAAAGCAGGACCTGTGCAGCGGGGTATTTCTCAATAGGATCTTCTGCCCTTTGAGCTCAATGAGCTGCATAGAAATAAAATTATGAGGGGAAGGAGGTGGCAAGACTAGGCAGCGAATAACCTCACCTTGTCCCTCTGAGGACCTCAGTCACGTGCAGAGCGTGGTGTGGTTACCAACATAATCCCCCTTCAGCACGTGGCCGTGCTGACCAAGCGAGCGCTTGGCAGGGTGCCGAGCATCGTGTGTGCTCAGCACAGGTTGAGTAGTGGGGAGCCGGTGGCAGCCACGCTTGCCGGCACTGCTTCCCTCCAAGAATTAAACAGCTCCTGGCCTTAGTCACCGCTGGTAATCCACCAGCGAGATCCACCCCACTCATTTGAATCAAGACATTTGTTTTAAAACCTATTGTTTGTTAGAGTGAAATGCACAGCCTATTCCTCTGTGCAAAAAAAATGACTTCTTTTTTTCTTACCCCTCTTGGGTTTTACATGAAACAGTCAAAGGGATCTCACCAAATTAACTGGATCAAGTTTCCCCATATAACTTTTATACAATAACCACTCTCTTAAATTTCAAAACAGCACTTTGGGTTGGAATAGCCAGTAAAAAAAAAAACACATTCAGTTTCTCTGTTCATTCAATTTAAAAAGAAGAGATGCAAGCACCAGCTGTCTTCTGGTGTCCTTGGGCACATCTTTTTTACAGTAAGAACAGCTTAGCTCAAGATATTAGGTGCAGCCTCCCGCCCCCCTTCCAGCACTGAGCTTAATCGTGCGGCCAACTTCTTTAATTTCTATTCAACTCAGTGGGGAAACTTGTGTCTGGCTTCAAGTCTGTCCTTGTGAAATTAGCTGCACGGAGGCTGGGGAGTGCAGGGCATGCATTATTCATGACAAAATTGATAAGCCTGGAGCACCTTTTGGGCTCGTGTGTTAGTCTACCGCGAAAGCCACGTGTTGGCCTCCTTACTCTGTGCAAAGCTGCGTGTATGGAAATCTGTGTCGGAGCTAAGCTGTGAGGTTAATTAAAACTGAAAGTGTTGGAAAGCAAGGCTTGAATGGAAAGATTCTTGAATGAAAATATAAAGGAAATGTTTAGAATATCTATATTAAATGTCCAGGACAAAGCACGCTCGGATAAAATGCGAAGGGTCTTTTCCCATGTACTGGAATTGGATTTCTCTCAGGGAAAGCAGAACTGAGGTGAATTAACGCCGAAAGGCATGGGTGCATCCAGGGCTGCCCGTTAGCTTCACCCCTATGCTACAGCCTCACAAAGGGGCCAGGATGGAAACATGGTAAACTCTGACACATTGCATGGAAGCAAGAAACACAAGTCTTCTCAGTTCCTGACTCTTCCTGTCCCCGATACCCTCTTTGGGAAAGCTTCTACTCTGGATATTATCTTATATTGAGCCTGAGCAGGTACCGTGGTGCAGGGTAGCAGTAGGCACAGGGCACTCTCAGGCTCTCTGTTCCTTTGCAAGCTCTGCAAGGGCAGCAGATCCTCCAAGGAACTGGTTTGCCTTCACACTTCTGAGATCTCTCCCAAAATCTCCAGCAACAGCTAGTGTCACTTCCCCAGCCTGTCCCCTCACTGCCTTGTGCCCAACCCTACTTCACCAGCCCTCTTGCTTGCTCTTCCCCTCCCGCCCTCTGCTTCACATCTCTTCCGGTCCTTAACTTTGTTTATTCCCCTCCTCTCTCATGCCTTGAGCCTGCCTCTGTCATTCTTCTCCTTTTGTATTTCCAGCCTTTAGAATTGCACAGTAAAGCTTGAAATTTTAGTACGAATATGCCCTGAAAGCCCCCGGGTGTAGGTAAACTGCAAATATACTGTGTTATTCTTAAAAGTGCAGGAGGAGTTTTAGTCTGAACTCATGGTGTCGAGGTGCCCAAAGTGAATTTGCTAAATACCTCAGGTGTCATGTTCAGGAGCCTTTGATACAGACCGGGTTGCTATCATAGGAGGTGCAGCCAAAAGTAGTCATTTCTATTGACCATGACTGGTTTGGGTCTGGTCACTCTTTGACCAAGGACTAATGGCACTCTGCCAAATCTGCAGTGTTTTCCCCTTGGCAGCACGGTGCGGTCTGGGTCTCTCCCCCATCTTCTGCCACCCTCTTCCAGAAACAGTACCTTTCCCCGCCTGCACATCCCGCCTGGTTCTGCAACCCAGGCCAGAGCGCGCTGCGTTTTCCTGGCATGAGTAAGCGTTACTGGTTAGCAACTTTTTCCCCAGCTCTGTGATTCTAGGTGCAGAAATAAATTTGCCTGGGACAGCTCCAGAAACCAAAAACCCTTTGAGAGCTTTAAGAATTTGTTGATTCTGCCTGGGAATTTTGTGTGTAATGCAAGTTGGCATTTCAGTTATACTTTGAGAAAGATCCTGCTTCATTCCTTCTGTGCGTGGATGAAACTTGCCTTTACTCCATTCACAGCTACGTAGGCACAGTTGAGATCAGAATTAGAGCTTTTACTCTGCTGGAATGTTTTCTCATGGCTGGAGCCTTCTCACACCTTTGGAAAAGGCTGACGTTGGCCAGTGTCAAGCTCAACAAATACATTTTGTTGCCAAACGTAAAACCTGAGCCAGCCAAAAAAAGTGAAACCCTGCCAGGCTGGAAAAGCGATGCAACAATTATGGTTGGCAGAAAGGTTTCTTTTCATGAATGAGTTATGTCTCAGTTATGTCTGATTTTTGCGTAGGCTGCTCAAAAGAAGTGCGCTCACATGCCTTGCCCATGTAACGGGAGCACGGAGGGGGCAAACCTTGTCCCGCTCGGAGGCTGCTTCACAACGGGCGATTCACTTCGGGATGGGGACCAGGGAGGGCAAAGCACCGGCGGGGCTGGCAGGGTAGGAGGAAGGAGTGAGGTGATGGGAGCTGCAGGAGGTCGGTGGTTACTGACAAGCGACAGACTCTCATTTCTCCTCTGACATTAAGCCACACAGGCCGTATGCTGCAAGTTTGGCCGACCTCCGCATCTCTCTGACAATTAACCTAGTTTAGCACTGGCACTGGCAGCGTGACAAGGATATTTTTCCTTGAGCTATTTCTCTGACAAATCTGGCAGAACTGGGCTGTCCTGCAACGCGAGGATAAACACTGCTCTTGCAGAGCTCTTATGCCTGTCATAGCTTAAATCCTGTTCTGAATACGGGTTCTGAGATCAGCTGTGATGCAGCTCGTTTCACTGTAGGGATGCAGATTAGTAGGTCTGAGGGTTGTCTTGGGGTTTTTTTAAGACTCTTGACCTTTTGGGGCAATCTGTCTTCAAGGTCCCCAGACTACAGAGCAGCCAGCTGCGTTTCATGTCCTTCTTCAGGAGCAGAGCTATTGTTCAGGAACTAGAACTCATTTTCTGCATCTTGTGTGTCCAAACTGCCCCCCCCTCCAGCCATGCAGTGACCAGGTGCATGAGGATGCCAACGGCACAGGACACAAAAGCAGAGGTTTCACAGCAACATCACCAGCAACGTTGGACTAATAGCATAGCCTGTGTGACAGCATTGATGTGCCTGCTTGGGGCTTCCTATTTCAGAAGGAGGGTCCAGGCTGGTCCCTATGTGTTGAACTGGTACCTCAGTGGTGGGATCTGTTAGTCAATGATGTGTCATATGTCATGAGTAAAACCCCACTGCCACCAAAGGATCCCTGGCTTGGAGCTGAACTCTGTTTGGGGATTAAGAATGTGAACTTTTTTTTTAAACATCTTAGAAAGCTGAATTCACCCCTAAGCCTCAGCGAAGTTGCAGCTGGTGAAGACTGAATTTAGCCAGTGAATCCTTGAGCTCTCTCTAGAACATGCTTTATTCATTCATATAATTTATTAATTGACAAGAGATTCTGAATATAGATTAAAGCAAGTTCAGGAGCAACCTTATGAAATGACTGGAGACTGCAACAGATGCCATACAACTTCTACACAAAAAGAATGAACTGTGAAGCATCTGTAACTTCTACATATTGTACAATATGTCCTCCCGATATGAAGGAAAAGAGGCTGACTGTAACAGTGAGCAAGTTAAGCCATATTTCTAGGAAGTTTCTGTCTCCCTTCTGTCGAATTTCTGTTGGAAGCACCACCAAACTTTATCGATAAAGTCTTGTTCTTCTCAGCAGTGCAGGCAAATAATCAGATTTATAATGATCGTACATAGCACTGGCTGTATCTGCTGTAGTATTGATTCTCTCTTCTCTTTATCAAGACACTGAGCTGAGTATAAAGGGTACCTGGGTGAGGAGGAAATAATCACCATTGACTCCTCTGTCCTTGTGGAGTTGTCTTGCTCCACAACGCTGCTGTGGCACATGGCATGAAGTCAGGTTAAGACGAGATATTTGCAGTTGCTGGAGCCTTGCTCATTTTCTATTTCTTCTACTAACTCACTGCATATTATTTACCTAAATAATGTAAAATAAATGAATAAAATTTCTTTAGTGGTATAAATTTCAGGTATAAAATTTGATCATCAGTGTATTACTTCAGGATTTATTTTTCCCTCCTCAACTCTCTTGAAATCACATTGGCAAGAAGGAAGTGTTTTAGGTCTGCAAGTCGTTTCATGTGCACATATTGGGAAGCTTACACCTCTCTATATATTACGCACTGCAGTCCCATCATTCACTAGACAGTGTTTAATACATCCTTAATGTAGAATTTCAATAATTTAGCAACCTCTTAAATAGAGGACAAGGGGAATCTGACATGCTCCAAGGATTGTATTTTCCTCTCTCCTCTGCAGAACTTAGTGAACTGATAAGGTTGGTAGACTGATAGCCTTGTTATGTTTTGTGTTTTATTAAGAACAGACAATCCTGGTTTTGAAAGCATAATTCAGGTGTTTTCTTTTCTCCTCCCATATGTGATGAGCATTACTGTTACATGTTATTTTTAACATTCAGTTAGCACTGGTGGTGTCCCACTGTTTTTAACCTTCCTTCCCATGTAAAATGAGTAGTGGAATGGTTTCATAGGAGCATCCGCAGAGGCCCCTTCACTTGTGGATTTTATAACTCAACAGTATGAAAGGCCAGAAAACATCCCACATGGAGCAGGCTTTTATGGAGAGGAGATGGGCATGATTAACCAAATCTGTCCTGTGATCCACAGGAGACCACTGGAAGCAGAGAGTACGCAGTGCTGCTGCTACTATATGAGGATGTGTAGGTTGATATGGATGAGCAAGGCTGTTTCGCTTGATGTGTATGAGCATCTCCTGCCAAGAGGCTAAATTACAGTCAGAAATAAGTGCTCTATATGAGGAGCACATGTTGCAACACAGCCCTTCGCCAAACAGGTTTTGCAGTGGGAGCAGGAAACCCAGGAGGTGGTTGTAACTTGCCCTTGTCAGCTCCCAAAGGAGCCTCACCACTGGTTCTGGTTTAAACATCTGGCACATCTCTCCTTTGAGCATCGCTACCCGGTTTGTAATTACAGCAGAAAGATGGCACTGCTGGAGAAAGGAAGAATACAATTCTTTCCCAAACGCAGTACGTATACTCTGGTGTTTGTTTTTTGCTCTTGGCACTGCTGCGGTTACAATTGTCATTGGGATCTGTGGCGGGGATGAGCATAGTTGAAAGTGATGGTTGCTGCTACTTTGCCCCAACCCAGACGGTGATGGAAATATTGAGACTAGTAATATCAGTAAATCAGTCTACAAATGCTGAGAAGATCCTTCCGCGGGCGCCCAGTGGTGGCTACTGCAACCCACACCGTCCTCGTTCCCCCTGCTGTCACCTGGGCCCTGGCAGAGTGCTGGGGATGTGCTGTGCTCTCCACATCTGCTTCCCACCTGCTCTGTGCCGTCATGGGTCAAGGGTACGGCCATGCAAATATACTTTCCTTACTGCTGTGCCGCTACATTTTCTCAATGTCCATTTTTAAATTGCATTTAAATTTTGCATATCTTGATGATTTTTAGTGGATTGAGTGTGCGTCGCTTCTAGCAAACACGCTGCTTCCAGTTTCTTCCCTCAGAGGAGATTAAATTCCAGTACATTCTTGTTCTATCCTTCCAAGGCATGAGTGTAATGAGGTTGGACAGTAATGGTTGCTGCATTTCACTTTTTTTCTGCTCTTTCCCCAGTGGTGTAAGCATCTGTAGGTTTGAAGGCACTTACAGTTACGGTCTTTGAGTTCAAAATAAATCAGAAGAGAATAGACCAAACAGGACAGAGCATTTAATAAGATATATAGTACACATATAAACTTGCACTTAATATGTTGAGCTGACAAAGCAAATAAATGCAAAGTCCCACAGACCTGCCTTTTTTGTAATCCAGGCTTGAATAATAGTACCATGACCCAAGTGAACAAAAGAAATTTATAAAGGGAGGCCAACACCAAGTCACCCTCTTCTAGAGCTTATGAACTGTGATCTATACCAGATATCTCCAAAATGCATTTGCTCCTGTTCCACCTGTCTTCCTTTTTCCTTTCTTTTCCTTCCCTTTCCCTTCTTCTTCAGCAGATGCTTAGTTACATCCCTCATATTTTTGCTAACTCAGTATTGCAGAGAGGTTAACAGTCTCTATCTTAGAGAGAAAGTGCATTTCACAGATTTGTGATAGCCTCCTTGCTTTTTGTTAAGCTCTGCTAATTGTTGTTCAGATCTTCCCGTGCTTCATGTCTCCTCTGTTTTTCAAATTCCCAGCAAGTAAAGGTTGACAACCAATGCAAGAAAATACCGTAGTGATTTTGTGCCCTGTGGTGCTTTACAACACCAAGAGAATTCACAGCTGACAGCATGAAGGTTTTTTGTCTGTGATGAGATAGCTTGATTTGCTTACATGTTGGGTAAAAATAAGTTTGCTCTTAAATAGGTGCTTACCTTTTCGCAGTGTTACATAAACTCTCTTGACGCTACCTGCCAAGCGCGAATCAGCTGCTTCTGCTCTATATGTTTTGAGAGAAGATGCAGCTTTGAAACCCTTTAAATAGGAATCTTTCTGTTGGTTCCCTTGACATGACTTGCAATGCTCATTCAGTCTCTGTCATCACCAGTGCCAGACCTTGTTTTGGTTTCTTTAGCCATTTTCCACCTGGCTGCTCCTGGCTACCCTAAATCTTTGTCTTTCCCTTGCTTCCTCTCAATTCCTGTTTTCTTTACGCCTCTGCTCTTGCCTCTCCCACACGTCTGCCCCGCTCAGTACGGCAGTACCGAGGGATCAAGGTTATTAGGGAAGTGTGGCCTTGAACACTGCACGGCATGATGGCAGCATGTTTCTTCTGTCTGGTGAAGGAGAATTGAACTGGTTTAAAATATAAGGTGCTTTCAGAGACTGACTCCATTGTAACCACTGCAGTAAATGCACAGGGCCCTGGATTTAACTGTGGTAGGTGAATGGAGATCACCCATCCATAATTTCAAAGTCACTTGAAGCTGGTAAGTTCAATCGGTCCATGGAGAGAACCTTCTGCTGGGGCTGCGCAAGTCCTGCCCTCCTTGTTTTAGCGGTGGCGCGACCCTGTCTGCTCCCTTCCCTTGCCTCCAAACACACCGTGAAATGGTGAAATAGTCTGTGGAAGGTCTATTCCCTGGAGTGTCTTGTCTTGTTCAAGGAGAGTAATAAGGGAAAGAGAGAAACTGTCTGACTTGAACTGTCAAGGACCCTTCTGGTTAACTCCAACGGTGCTGAGCACGCTGAGCCATGTGTCTTCCATCGCCTTGCACTATTGCAGCACTGCAAAACTCTGAGCTGATTATGCTTCTTATTTTAAATTTATGGATTAATGTACAAGTGAATTGTGAATTTAAGCTGCAGAGCTTAACTTCAGCAAAACTTGCGGAGTTGGAGGCTGAAAACAAAGAAAGCTTTATGGATTGACCACATTTGGTGAGACTCTCTTTATATTAACTTCACTTCAGCAGTCTTGGTGAACTCTAAACATTTATCGGTTAGACTAAACACAGGTTAAGCCAGGCCATGAAATAGCTCAGTTGTAGAACTGACACCTAATCAGCGTTTCGTCAACTGATCCTCTGCCTAGTTAAATTACCACCTGGACTGAAATCCTTAAAAGAGTTGCAAACTGTCCTACAAAACCCACTATAAACAGTGAAAATAAAATAAGCCAAGAAAACAGGGGTCGTAAGTTCTCCCCTATATCATTCAATTCCTTTTACCTCGTTGATTTGTTTGGTTCAAGGACCTCCTCTCTAGATGTTACTCTATCTGCTATTCCAGTACTCAGACAGAGGAAGCTAGGGAAGCTGGAAGAAGTAATGTAAAGAATAGTACCAAAATGCTTGATTTTCTCCTCACTTAGATAAGTTCTATACAGATATTATTCCACTGACTTCAGCAAATTACTCTCATGAACGTCATTGGAAGTAATTAGGAAGAAAATGAGGTTTTGCGTACATGGGCAAACTTCTATCTTTTATGCCTATATAGTGGAGAAATAGAATAGTAGATATCCAAAAAAATATTTGGGGGAAAAGAGTGTCTAACCACACTGGTTCACGCCATGCAGTTTTTAGCAGAAACAGCAGTTTTAAAAAACAGAACATCCCTTGAGGGCGTGTGGGTGAATGAGTTGAAACAACACAAACAAAATGTCATGGACTCCAACTTCTGCAATCTCTGCAACAACCTCCCCCTCCCTCCAAAAGAACACACCCCTGTGTGGGAGCTTTATTAAACCTCAGACTCCACTTCTCCTGTCCCTTGTGACAATGGTAGCTGCGTGACAACAGAGCTTACAAAATTGTGACTTTTCTCCTGTTTTTTTCTCTTTTTTTGTTGAAATTTATCTCCCTGCATTGGCAGACACAAACTCCATGACTTTAACACTGACCAGAAAGTCCCTCTGAAGCGGGATGTTTTCGGGGGTGTAGCAGGACTGGTGATAAAACAGCGGCCCATCGCTGAACGGTCAGATCTGCAGCTAAAGGGCAAGGGTGCAGAAAGGTCCTTGTTTGTCCCGAGTCTTGAAACTAGTCCTTGTAAGGGTCATCCACATCACCACAGAAGGCTTTGAGGGGTTTAGGGGTGAACGGACTTGCTGTCTGTCTCATAAACTACTGAAGAAGCTGAATGGTGTAACTATAAGCTAGGGACAAATCCTGGTCCCCTGTCACCACACCTCTGGTTGACCATAGTGATGGGGATGAAGTAGGAATAATTTTGACGTCTCCATTTCACCTCAGTGTCCCAGGCATGAGGAAGTGGAGGGTTCAGGTCTGGGTTTTTTCTGTTGACTGCGGGGAAAATCAGGACTTACGGTTTGGGTCTTCTCTGTTCAAAAAGATTCTGTGCAATTTTTTCCCCACCTCCTGGCGGTGTTCAAGGGTGGGAGAGGTCTGGCACTGTATGACAGTCCTCCCTCCCTCTATCACCATCCTCCCATGTGGGGAGGCCCTGGGCACCAAGGAGGACAGGAGGCAGTCCATGTCCATCTGAGAGCTGCCATGGTTCGCTGCGTGGGCGTACATCAGCAGGATTTCAAAATGACCTTGAGATCGTGTTTTGCCTCCAAAGGTGCGTGTCTTCCTGCAGAGGAACAGCGTTTCACTATTTTCTGTGGGCGCTGATGGGACGACTGGCCCTGCACGGACCTTCCCTGTGGCGGGCGGCTTGCAAAGGGGGCAGATGAAGGGAGAGAAGTGGAGCCATGGGTATGGCCTGAAATCCTCCTGCTGACTTTCCCTGGACTTGGCTGTGACCAGGCAGGAGAGGGCTGATATAGGGCTATATCAGCTGCAGCACCTGTGCTGAGACATGCCTGTCCTCTCCTTTGTCAGAGAGAAACAGGGAAACGGGATCCTTACAATCTACGTGTCTGTTTTTCAAGCAGTGTTTGCTATTTGTAAAGTTAGTCAGGCCTGGGCTTCTTGAGCAATGTTTTCAAGAGAAGATTATGACTGTGTGAAGTGTTATTCTAGAATCACCTCTTATGCCGTCCACCGATGACAACTCCCTCGGCACTTTTGTTTTTCCTCTCTGACATTTCCAAAAAGAACAGCTGTGCTGCCTATGGTCCCCTGTGCCAGGGAAGCAGTTGCTGACATTATCCTCCCCTCCCTTCTGACTGCTTTGCAAAGAGGTCTTCTTCCAGGTCTTCTGAAATAGTTGCGTTGAAGAGAAATGGTCCTCACCCTTGCAAGCCAACGGTGAGCTGTCAGGTCCAGGGCTGAGCACAGAAATTTGGGTGACCCATGGTGTTGCATCTTTAGCAATGCTCGGACACAGCACTAGAACTCTATTTCAAGTCCCAATCTCTTTTGTGCTTTTAGAAGGTAGATGGATGTCTGTTATTTTCATTCCACTCTCTCCTTTTTGCTAGAGATGCAGAGGTATCTGATGGGGAATAAAAGTGCCATTCCTACAGTTAGGGCTCTGTGGGGCTGCTTTTATTCTTACGGCTTTTTGTGCTATGGTAGTTTAAAGAACCCACAAATGAGCCAAATCTGTGTTGTGGGAGACATTGAACAAAAACATAGTAAGCCCTAAGGACTTTTTATTACACATGAAATAAAGCAAACTTGTAACTTGTTTTCAAGACGTGGCATGTTGAGGGGTAGACCCTGGCTCTCACAAAACCCCAGAGCTTGAACTATGGGACAACATCACCCCTTAACTGCTCCTGAACCACCACTAGACACGGCTGATCAAATAAATCACCTTTTATGGAGTTAGGTTCTTTTATAAAGGACACTGCCACAAAAGTCTGCCTACTGAATTGGGAGAGCGTTTTTTACCCCTAAACTTTTATTAGGGCAACAGTGTTAAAATGATACTTTTAACATGTTAATTAACAGAAAACAAGTTATCAAAGGGTAACTGAGAGCTCCCACAGTTTCTGTTTGGTGCCCAGAAGAAAGGGCAGGGAGGAAAGGGCAGAAATTATCCCCAAAAGATGGGTTGAGCACACAGGGCAGTTAATCTATAATAAAGTTGGGTGTGAAGTGACAATACTGTTCTTACTCTGGGATAGCTTCTTACTCTGGAACAGGGATGTCTCCAGGGAAGCTGTTCTCGGATGTGTGTTTCTACACCTAAAATACACATAGTGTGGCTAAGGTGTCATTCCACAACCACAACAGTAATCACGTACTTCCCTGTGGCAGACAACCCCTTAGGAAGCCGCGCCATCTCTGGAGGCTGATGTGGTTAGCCTTTGCAGAACAGTTTGTGCTCAATTTTGGAAGGTCTCCTTGATGCCAGTGTCTAAGTACTCAGCAAATTCTGTAGCATCTTCAATTAGCTTTTAAAGAAATAAGAAAACATTTTTCCACGCAGCTGGTCTGTTTACAGTCACTAAATCATTAGGTGTTTCTTTCCCTTTCTTCTTCCTTCTCCTTTTCCCTCCATATTGCAAGCTTATTAACACACGGTGCTGAGTGTCTGGTTTTGCCCTTCAGGAAGCAAACTTGTTTCAGGGGACGTTAAAGAATTTCTTCAGAAGGTACAGCCAGCTGAAGATAGGTAAGCCACCAGCCACTGGTCCAAGGCCCTGCAAAAAATATGAAAACAGAGACCTATGTCTCAATTGCTAATGTAAATATTTAAATGCACTACCAGTTTTGTTTAGTCTGTCTACTCAATTTTTTTTAATCCTCAATGTCCATGTCAGGCTGGGGTGGATGTTTTGGAACCAGAGAAAATTTTCTCATTGTAGCTGTAAGATTATTCTGTGTTACAAAGCCGGTCAGTGTGGCGCAATGAGCCATCTGCATTGACAGGCTGTTGCGGTAATACTTACATGAAGCAAGTAGGATTTGGTTTATGTATGCCTGAATCTGGGCTGACAACATGTCCAATGCCCCCAGCATGCTGCTCTCCACTGGACACTAGTGTAGACATCCAGCTGGAGATCCTGTCTGTTGGTGATGGCTTGGGTCACCTTGAGTCATGATGTGGGTCCTGTCTTTGCTGTGAAAATTAGCAGGTGATGAGGCACGGCATGGGCACACTGCTAGAGGTTGGATTGCCAGCTCCCTTCTGAAGGACAAGGGTCACCTAAGTTTGAAGAAGACAGATGTAATTATCCCCCTTTCAGAGCTGATAATGAACTGACATAATTTCCTATGCCACCTTGGTTTTCCTTCAGGGGGTCCATCACCACTGCTAACGAGACCCAAGTATACTTAAAGTGTGACTTAACAAAATCGCATCTTGGGGTGGAACAGCCTCAGGCGCAGAGGCTGGCTGAGTCACCCAGATGCCGCAACCTGTCACGGAGAATTCGTGGTTTGGATTCATTTCAAGGCAGCCTCTCGCACAGCAGTCCCGACCTATTTTGTGGGAGCAGCAAGGTCGAGCAAGCTGTGCCCTGTCTTAGGGCAGCAGGGGCAACGCCACCGTCTTGGATTACCCAGGGGAATATAAATGCAGCTCATGCTCAAGGTTCAGTTCTCCAAACCTGCTGCCCGGGTTTGCCCACGGTGTTCTAAGTGCCCAGCTGCATGCATGACGTCTATATTTTAATTTTGAAAGCAAAAATAGTTATTAGAGCTTGAATATTGGAATTCCCAAGGCTGCAGTGATGTAAAAGGAGAATGAAAGAGCAGCTTCCTAAAGAACATTGTGGGATTTTTTTCTCTTATTTCCTGTATTTTAGTAGGATGAGTAGTACATAAGTTAATGTGTTTTGTAACGGGCAGTATGAGATGACTGCCTCCTGCCTTGAACGTTTTTTTAAATAAATTTAATAATCAAAGAAAAAAAAGTGAAAACATTTTTTCTTGTTTATACTATGCCAAAATAGCATGAAATCTGAGAAAGTAGAAGTGACTAAGAAAACCTATAGAAACCTATGGCATCTGGAAGCTAAGGAATATGAAGAAGCATCAGCCTGAGCAACTTGTGCTTAAAGTAAGATATGGTGCAAAAGTTGTTTTCTGCTTCTCCTACTTATCGACAGTAATAACTATCATTCACTGGAACAACCTCCTCAGGGATGCGGTAGAGTTCCCATCACTTAAGGTTTTCAAGATGCAATAGGAGAGGGTGCTAGATAATCTCCTCCAGACTTCCTTGCTCATGAAATGTTGGACCACACGATCTTTCGGGGTCTCCTTCTAACCCAGGTTCTTCTATAATTCTGTGATACTTGCCTTTGTCAGGGAAAGCCATTTTGTGTTGTTGGTAATACAGTACCCACTTCTGAAAGCATCTTTTGTAATTAAGGGATTTCAGGGTTGTTTTCCTGCTTCCACCCTCGTTTATGTGTTTTATCCCTCGATTCATCAGTTATAGCCTGGTGATCTAAGAAAACAAGACACAATTTTACAGAGAGGTTCTCAACCTGTCTCTGAAGCCTCTAAGGTCGCTTCTTTGGCTTCAGACTGAAGAAGGGCTTGTGTGCCTAGATGATATTGCCAGGTTTTCCCCAAGATACTGGCTGAACTAACAGAGGACAGTGCCTTTTCTTATGAGCCTCTCCCAACTTCAACCGAAAAGCCACAGCAGCCTTTGAAGCAGGATTCAGGTTCTCCCTCCCCAGGCACCAGTTTTTCATTTGGCGATAGCATTGGGCTCCCACTTGCTTAATCCACTTCTCTGAATAAGCTTCAGCAGAAGGAGCAGAGATCAGCCTTACCCCAACCTGACCTGAGCTTTAGTGGTTAGAGCACTCATGAAAACTGAGGTGTGAGGGTAGGAGCTCCGTCAGCCTCCCTTGCCAAGCAACAGCTGACAGCGGTCCAGGTACAACAGGAGGGAAACCGCATCGCTGCGTCTTTGGATGCTTTCCGTGATGCTGAGCACAGCACTGCCTGTAGGTAGCTATGTGGGGAGAAGGGTGAGTGGATTGGGCTTTTTTTTCAGATTTGGAGAAAGGAATTCAGGTTAAAAGTATTTCTGATAGTTCTGTTAAAAAAAATAGTGCTTCAAAAAAAGTGTTTTTTACAACTTTTACAGCATAAGTGAGCATTTCCTACCATATGAGCTTTCAGAAGACTGTAAACAACATTCCAACCATACTTGTGCCGTGGCTGGATATGGACTTTTTGGAGCCTGGATGTGTGTTTATTTTAATGGGAGGGTGAAATATCTCACTGAAATATCTCATATTCAACTGGTTGGAACCTATAAAACCACAAGTAGTGAAGATTTTTGTGCGCCCAATGGGTTTGGGGAGTCTTGTTCTGAAAACTGACTCGTAACGTCCCCCTGATCCATCCTCTTCCAGCCATACATGTGAAGAAGACTGCAGAGCCAGGAGGACTAGAAGCCAGAACCGTGTTTCTCTAGCAAAATGTACCGTTGGCCATGTTATCTTCACAAAAAAACACTCTAGTGTAATAAGATATTTAGTCAATAGTGTGATTTATGTACTTCTTATGCCAGTGTCAATACTCACTTAGCCTGAAATCCTGGAAACTGAGCTCTGAGATACACCAGGAAATGTTGTACTCTTCCTTCCCCACACCTATGAGGAGCCTGTGTTGTTTTAGGGTTTTAAGACACAGTGATTTATGAGTCACATGCAGTTCACTTCTTACAGGACTGATTCGGGGTTCTTGTTGAATATCAGGCATTGGATTTGATAAGACAGGAGAACTACTTTTTAAAATGGGAAACGTTTGTGACCTCTTAAGACACTACTTAGTCGTGGTGGCGGAGATGCTTGCTCAACACTCGGATGGGCATCTGACAGGGATCTCTGTGGTTTTTCAACTTCTGAGAAGACCTGCTGAGACCTCCTTTTTCTGCCCTTCCCCATGAGGAAGCAAGTATGCATTCAGAGCTTGATGTGTACCAAGATGTGTTAGTGATGTAATTTAGATACCCATGTTGACCTAAAAGGGATCTTATGTGACTTTTGGGTTGCTGAGGTCAGAGGCAAGTGCCACCAGAGCTAGCGCTGTGGGTGACCGGCCGTAGTATGTTCTGTCAATAAGAGGGTAAAAAGACAGCACTCATTATTTACCGGCTGCAGCCCCATTGTTTCCTGTAATTTCAAATTCCAGTGGAGAACATATTAGTAAACCCGAGCCTTGGGTTGAAAACATCTCCAAATTGAACACAGTGCTCCCTTTTTGTTATTGTACATTTAGACACTGATGTGCGTGTGTCACTGCTTTGTGCCAACAGAAGCCTCAAACCTAATCTCAGTAGTTCTGGCTCGTTGAGTCTGTGACATAGCAGATATTGTAATTAGTTTTATTTCAAAAAGAATTTTGTGCTAAGTTTGTGTAAATACAAAGCTTCTGTCTGGCAGGCTCTTCTGTCTGTAGCTGCAAGAATCAGGTTACGTTCATACTGTCACTCTTGTTAAAAAACCAAAACTCCTTGTCCCATTGCAAGCATATTTTGCTCACTGCGTCATAAAGTTTTTATAGTATAGGTGGGGACAGTAGGAGGGGAAGACAACGCTGAGATACTAAGTTCCAGGAGACTAGTTATACCTGTTGAATATAATCCCGTGATCGAAACACTGAACAATAAACGTGAAAAACACATGAATCAACAGATTGAATGCTTATTCTTAACATTAATTATATGTGCAACATAATTTGAAAAATGCAGTTTATTGGATTTGTGTGGTATTATGATGTATAGCATTGCAATACCTTAAGAATTTCTTTGTCCTTGCGCTTGTTATTTTTGTCACAGATAACTTGATTTTAGCAGAATTAACATTTTTTGAGCCTTTGTATATATATGTCGTGATTTTCCTTAGGTTCATTTTTCAGTTAAGATTCTAAATGAGGAATATATTCAGTGATCCTTCTGTAGTCTCATTACATACAATCTCAATTCCTACTGTAAAAAGTTTATATTATTATTTTATCAGTATAAGGCAAAAATTCAGTGGCCAAGATTGCCTGCAGAGTACCAGTGCTGTTCTCTGAGTGGTCTTGGATGGAACTGAAAACCAGATATGAAGCTGACGGCTGCTGGTGGCAGGTCTTATGTTGCTTTCCAAATACCCAGCTGACACACATTGCATGCAATTGCTCCCTCCTGGACGACGTCTGTAGATAAAAGAATGTGCAACTATTGATAAGTACTCAAGTTTTCCATGACAAAACCTCTTGGGGGTCTTTCTAGTTTGTGTTTTCTCATTATCTTTTGAAACAATGTTTGAGTTTTACTCTTCTTCAAGAATCAGGAAGGCTGAAGCTTTTAAGCGTGTTGTATAGAAAATGATCCGGTTCTGGAAAGTGCTGAAAGCACCTGGTAGAGTTTCCATCAAGCTCCACCTTCACTGAAGTCAAGAGGGGGTTTTAGTACTTCAGGACTTTAAAATACCACTTGAACAGGATAAGTGAATTTAAATGATGTTTTATATGTTGAATGCTAAAAGCACTAGAAGCCATCAGCAAGGTTTACATGCTCTCACCAGCTCCGAAATGCTAGTCCCATGTTTCTTATTTTTCCCTCTTATTTTGCTCTGAATCTCCTACCCAGGTACCCATAGGTTCTTTGCTGTGTCGGTACCTGAGCACCTACCAAGAGTTAGAGACAGTGTGCCGCTCCTCTCTTTTCCTTGTTTGTGTTGGCTGGTGAGAGTAGACTGCGTGAGACGTGTAGATTACTCGTGGGGAGCTTCAGTATTTGAGTAATTTCAGTATAAATAAATACTGCTGTTGTTTTGCATCACACAAGATGACTCTGGTTCTGTACTTCTGGCCAGTAACTTCCCTGTGATGACAAATGTTTATAGTAATCTAGGAGCAAATAGTGATTAATAGGCTGATTGCAGTCCTTCACCCTGCTTAATTCCTCGTTTTTGTTGCTCGAGGTCTACTTGTGCTCTACAAGCATTACATTTAAAGGCAGCACTGGAAAAGTTAGAAGCTGTAGCAGCAAGCCAAGGCCATGCCTTAAGTGAGCAATGGGAACAGGCTGCCCTTGTGCGTTCTCAGAGCATTGGTGGCTTGGGCACAGGCAGGGAAGGGGCAACAGAAGGTGAAGTCATCAAGTCAGTTATGAATACCAGCTTCTCTGAAGTAGTAATTGTGGTAGGTACAGTACAGAAGCTGTGCTAATCAGTAAAAGAAGTTGGCATTTCCAGCCCGTATACTGGCTTGCCCATCTCAGCTGTCTCTAGGAATTTACAGCTCCCTTCTCCTATATGTAAGACAGCTGCAATTTGTTGGAGGAGTTTAAGACTAGAACTTGAAACGATGCTTGAACCTTGAAGAGAAATGAGTACAGCTGTAGTTTCAAAATCATCAGTGACAGAGTAATGGCCTGGAAGAAGTGTCAGGGGAGGGAGAGAACATGATCTGGACCGACAATTTGTACACAGTCCCAACAACAACTGGGATCATTGCACAATAATCCCAGTCATGATTTTTGCCCACAATTGCAGGCAACTAGTATTGTTTACCTATTTCTTCCAATTCCCTGTTCCCATGATAGAAGTTAATGGGCCTTTTAAAACATTGCATAATAGAAGCTGATGATGGTGGTTGAAATACAACTTTTTGCTTTTTAAAGAGAAGAGGGAAAAAAAAGCTTAAACATGACCACATGTTACATGATACTTTGGTAGCATGTAGATGAAGTTTAAACTCTACAATTTATTTAAGAATAAAATGTGTTCCAAGTTCTTTCAACTCTCCTGAAAACTAGTAGGAAATCTGGAGATTCATCCCTTCCCTCAGTATGAGCAGTCAAATTTAGAATGGGGATTTGGTTTCCATTGAATGTTTGTTCAATTTGTGTCTGGCACCGGCTGCCTGTCTGTCAGTAGTTTTGGGAACCGTAGGGACCGAATTCTGAACTGCAATTCCATTCTTCACCAGTGCAAAATACTTTCAAGGGCCTGTACCAAAATCGTTAGCCATGCTTGCTCCTCCTTCTCAGCAACCAAATCACAGAAATGGGAGTACGTCACTGCAGCTGATGACTAACACCGCAATTATAAAGATCGCTCAATATATATTTTCCTCATATGCTTAGAAAACCTTTTTTTTTTTTTTTTTAATCTGTGGGAGCTATAAGTTCTTCTTCTAGTGGTGCACCCAAATTCGTACAGAGTAGCTGACGTGGAAGTGTAAGTATACAGATACTCCTGCACACGTTCCTTATATAATATACCAATGTGTTTTGTTTGACAGCATTATAGCGCAAAAGCATTGTAAAAATGACAGCCCTCCCCTGGGGTCAGATCTTCACAGATAGGACACAGCACAACTTTAGGCTTTGCTAGTAAGGTAGTTCCAGAGTTTGTTGCATTATGATAGCTTCATCAAAACAAAAAGGATGAAAAAAGCCTTAGGAAACCATAACAGGGATATGCAGAAATTAAACTGAAAAAAATGGATATTTGAGAGGTTTTTCCTATCTTGTGGGAAAGTATTTAAGCTAAATAACTTTAGCTTAAAGAAATAAATGTTATGGGGACCTTTATAAATATTTATAGAGCAGTAATGCAGAAATATAGAACCACTAAATCTACTCTGTGTTTATACTTTAGCAAAGGCCTCTGGTTGACAACGGAGAGCAAATAACATGAGAAAATCTCTCTGACAGCTCGACGGGGAAGCCATTTGCCTCGTCTGAACTTCTGTTGTAGCTATCCCCGTGCTGACACGGAGAAGAGCGGTGTTTATGGAAGCGTGGGACGGAATTGCTCATCCTCAACCCTCTGAGGCAGCGGGGATCGAACCGCCGCCCGCGCCTCCCTCCCAGCCAGCCCCGATGCCCCAGGTGTCAGGAAGCTGTCGCTAAAAGGTTTTTGTTTATAGGATTATTGAAGCGAAAGAGTAATAGTAACCGGGATGATTTCCTGCTTGAGTTAGGTGAAAAACGAGCATTTTTCCCCCCCCCAACAAGATGACAAGCCTCTGACACTGGCAGGTCATCAGGGAGAGGATACCGAAGCGCATCAATGCCAGGGTACAGAGTGCCCAGAACAGCGGTGGTGAGCATCTAGAAATGGGGTTGGCATTATGAAATTCAAGTGCAGGTGCAGAGAACAGCCTGTTTCTGGTTGCGTGTTTAGACAAGGTTTTTGCAGCCTGACCTTTCAGCGAATGTTGGTTGGAAACTGTAATCCAGGAGTTTAGGCTTTGCTTTTTAGATGGCTCGTCCCCTTCTTTATGAATATTGAGGAAGGTTTAATGTAGGCAGGACCTTCCTAGCCATAGCTGGTGATTACAGTAGTTTGAGGAGTGTTCTTGATGTGGCCCAATCCTTTCCAAAAAGCAGAAAAGGCAAATGCATTTAAAAAAAAAAAATCAGGTACCTATTTACAAAGTTTTTTTCATATGCAGCATTCATGCAGTGGTTAATCCTTGAAAGAACTCAGAATTGCCAGGGAATAAGAATTGTTGTTAAGCACTCAGTTCCAGCATTGATTTTCATATATAGCAAAAAAGAGGAATTTTGCACATAGGACCAGGATTCACAGAAGCCAGATTTCCGAGCAAGGATGATACAACATCATTGAGTGTAAAGAGCAGCGGGGTATTGGTCACCTTCACTGCTGAAGATGTTGATGTCTCTGACATTTTATTCACCGGTATGGTTGGTGTGGAAGGGAGGCTGTGCATTTGCTGCATTTTAGCTTAGATCTGTAACATGGGGTTTGGTTGGAGTTTAGGTGCCTTGCTTCTTTTTTGGTTTTGGCTCCAGTTCCTGGTGGCAAAAGTATGGTCAGAAGAGCTGGTGTCATCTCTGCCTGAGAACTGATCAAGTCAGTTCATTCCCTTATGGTGAAGTTTCGGAAAGATTTAGAGTTTAGGTCTTTGGCCTGAAATCCCTATGTTTGGTATCTGGGCGATGTTTGGGCTACAGTCACTGCTGATGCACACACGGTACGAACGGTTCCCGTGGGGCAGGAATTGCCAACACCTTCTTGTGAGACAACCTCGCCAATTCACATCCCCTCCCTTCCTTCCCAGACGCGGCAGGAGCCTCTCACCAGGGTCTCACAAGTGAGGTTATCGGCACCAGGTTATCCAGGACGCTCCTTGCTGGTCACCTTCAGTTTCTCCATCACCCTTTCCACCAGACCAGTTCAGGGGTATCAGAGCAGTCGGGACAGTTTGTGTGTTGGGGTCGGGGTGTCTTACACACTATTGGTACTTCTGATCCCGGCTTGTGTCAAGCCCAAATTGCACAGGGATGCAACTGCTTGCAGTGAAGGCATAGCTGAAACATACTTGTCTACCGTGATCAGGGTTTAGCTTTGGATCAGCAATGACAGCCCATTAGGCAGTATTTTCTCCTGCCGGGCAATCCTGAGTGCTTTGTATACGTTATTCTTAATTGCACTCAGACAATGTGTCCATTGCAAAACAGCACCAAAATATGATTGCGCTGGAAGTGAGGTTGGGAAAGCATTACTGGAACCGGGCAGGCAGAGCTTCTGCTCTGTTTATTTGTGCCAGACCTGGCTCACAAGCACTGTCACTCTCTACATTCACTTTTTTCCCCCTGTTTCTTGCCCGGGCAGGCAGGTGTGAGACAGGGAGAAGGAGGGATAGCCTGTGAAGTGACACAGATAGAAAACAGGGCGTTTTTGAAAGAGCAAAGGCGTTAGATATATATATACATATATTTTTTCATTTGGATCACTACAAGTGAAGTGAAAAAATCCATGCAGTTGTCCCTGTTTATGTTTTGCCCCTGTGTCAGCTTGGGTAATGGACATCCTTGAGGTCAACCTCACTTCCAGGCCCTCCTTTGCTGTGTGAGTCAGGGATGCTGTAAGGAAAACATATCCCTGTTTTCAAACCATTGTTTTCAGTTGAATTTGCAAATGACATGGAAATGTTTCGGTTGACCTTGAGTCTGACCAAAGCTTGTTTTTACAAATAGTAGGACCAAGTTAAGGCAGCCACAGGGTTTTGGGTCTCCTGTCTCCAGCACTTGGGATGTGTGCCTCCTGAAGGCTGGAGTGCAGAGCCTCCGTCACATGCGGAGCAGGGAGCGGGGCAAGGCTTGCCCTGTGGCCACCAGTGTTGAGGCCAGCCAGAACTGCAGCCCTGGGTGAAGTTTCAGAAGCCACCACTGCCCTCTCAATGGCCGGTGGTTAGCCCATAGACCAGGATTTCGAACAGCACACTTCTGCTTCGTAAAAGAGGCCGTGCAACCAGAAGAAACTATTTTCTGAATTTCCTGTATGCACCTACTGACACTGCTTTAATGGCACGAACTGTCCAACACACATTATTCATGTCTGTTTATCTCTCTCGGTTTTGGCCTTCAAATTGTTTTGGTATTGTACGGCTGCACAGATGTACTCGCTGTCCGGTGCAACTGAGAAGGAACATAAATCTGTAGTTCACCTTGGCCACCAGACAGTGTTGAGTTCCCTTTTTGATTGGCCTACGTTAATCAGGTGTCCTGCTCTTCCAGCTGTAAATCAGGCAGCTGATTAATAATCACAGTGAGAGAGATAATTAGTACTAGCATGTAGCTGTTTTATGGATCTCTCTTTTCTGGGAGCCAAATCTAACCATATGGAAAAATGTAGTTGAGACACTATAAATATGATTCCACTTAGACAGTCATCTCTTCTGTTTTCTGTTATCACAGCAGTGTCAGCACAAGGAAAACAATGAAAGTGAAGAGATGCTGTTGCAGATTTTATTACAAGTTTGAGGGCTTGGAACTTTTTTTTTTCTCCTTCTTCAAGGACACTGCGTTAATCTGAAGAAAGAGGGCTTGATTTGTGTTCATTTATGCCTGCCACAATTATTTAAGAAATAATTTCAGTGCTCATACTTGAAGAGCTTTGGTTCTCTTTTAACTATTTCTGGCAGAGTTAGAAAGATATGCTTTGTGCTTTGTATCATGACAACTTGTCTTCTCCAATAAGCCACATCTTAAACCCTGTCAGCCCTCTCTGCATTCAAAGTAACTGTCTTCTGTTCGTTGCTGTTGGGTTGATGCTGTTAGCTGGGTGTCTGCAGTGCAGCCAGCAGCAGCGAGGGAGGATTTCCACAGAAAGTGAAGGCTTCAGTAGTGAAGTGCAGATGGGCACCAGGCAGCAGTTGAATCCATGTAGCTGGGAATCTTTGGGCAGAGCCACCTCTGATCCTCACGTTGGTCTTCGTGCAACCCACCAAAAATAAAAAAGACCCACGTTTGAGGACCCATTCACAAGGCTGGTGCTCTAATATCAGCTACTGAAACTTTACCAGCATGGTGAAAACAGGCAAAATAAAAATGTGGAGTAGGAATATCTCATCATATTCTGAATCTCTGTAGGATCTCTGTAAGGCAGAGACTGTCTTTTGAGGACAGCAAACAATTCACCCCTAAGCCATTTCTTTGTGCTCCTTTCATTGTGTCGGCTTTTTAGACTAATTTTTAGCTATTTTCATGAGCATTCATAGGCTGGATTGCTGAATGTGACCTTACTGTAAGTGGGAGAGCTCAAGGACAGGTTCCCAAAATGCTGTGTTGGAGAAGTTTAGGCAGGCTGCAAGAGGGGAAGGCCTTTGTGGTTCTGCTCCCTAGGAAATATAAAGGAAATATATGTCTGAGGTGCTGGTGGGGAGTAGTGAGGAAATCACACCTCTTTTTTGGGAAGGAATAGGAACACACCAGCTGCTTTGGAGGCAGGAGAGCTCTCCCTTTCTGTTTTACATGATTATTGTTGCAGTCTTTTCTTGGAACAGGTGTCTCAAATAGCTTTTTTTTGGTCTTTGGAAATAGTTGAGCAACCTTCTCTTCCACAAGAGTATTTCCTTTTGAGACACCTCATTTTGCTTGTGAAAGGTTTTAGAAATAACTTCTGCGACAGCCATTCCCATCCAAGCCTTAAAATGTATACAAAGCCCTTACACGATTGCATCAATATGATACAGTTTGGGTTGGTTCTTTTTCCCCCCTCTTTAAGATGAAAGTTGTCAGAAGCGGTAAATGATAGTAAATGGTGGAAAATCATAATTTAGTGCTAAAAAAAGTTTTTAATTCCATTTTCTCTCGTAAAAAGCCAATACCATAAGAGAAATTAAACTGCTGCTCCTAAGCTGATATACAGAGCTCTGTGACTCGTCCTCATCTCATCTTTCTGTCCCAGGAACTGCTTCCATAAATCATTTCTCTTCCAAGGCTTCCAAGTTCAGTGTACTACTTCTTTTTCTGACACTTAACCCACTAGCGTTGTGTACCGTATGTATTATGCATTGCCTTTTGTGCACGCTGTATATTACAAAGAGCTTTCTATCCCTAAGGGTTTCTGCAGCTATTTCTGTGAGTCCGTCCTACAGGGCACTTTTATGAAAGTCATCAGTTAGCCTTTGCTATGAAGAAAGAGATAATAGTAACTGAAAGTAGTCCAAGCTCATTAGATGATGATTAAAAGGCAGATTTTTTTTCTTTTTAATGCGGTGAATGAGGTTCTAGTGGGTAGGCACTGGGAAGAAGTGGTGCTGGAGAAAAGTCACAGGTGCTGTGTCCTTGGGCCACTCTGTCTCTTCAGTTATTTTATAGCTTTAATTAAATACTGATTCATGAGGAGCACAGTGACCTTTAATTTCATTCAAGTGACTTCCTTTAACAAGTCTTAAGAAAGAAATGCCATGCATGGTCCTGCCTTTGCTGTCTAGGAGGGATCTAGAGCAGATAGTTAGCACCACAAGAAAGTTGTTCCAAAGCAGGCTTGCAATTTACCTCCTACAAAGCTGTGTCTTCAGCTCTTTTGGGAACATGCACATTCCCACCACAAGCAGAGGATTTTTTTGTTGTGGAGGTCAAGTCAGGATTTAGGATTTGGATTTTCCTCCAAATTATTTTAGAACCAGCCTTGAGCTCCCCAAACTGGTGAAGTCCCAGGCCAGCCCAAGGACCCAGGTATGAGGTCTGAGGACCTGCGCTCAGCCATTCAGTGGGAGCTCTGTGCTTCGTCCTTCACTCTGGTGGGGCTGCAGGGCCAGTGGGTTGCCCACCACCTCTTGCACGTCTTCCTCCATCAAGGCGACGAACCCTCTATTTTAGTGTCTCAGCTGAGCTGGAATAGCAGAGCTGGAAACACCTCTCCTATGCAGACAGGCTGAGACAGTTGGGGTTGTTCAGCCTGGAGAAGAGAAGGCTCTGGGGAGACCTTATAGTCCCTTCCAGTACCTAAAGGGGGCCTACAGGAAAGGTGGGGAGGGACTCTTCATCAGGCAGTGTAGTGTTAGGACGAGGGGTAACAGTTTTAAACTGAAAGAGGGGAGATTCAGGTTAGATATTAGGAAGAAATTCTTTACTGTGGGGGTGGTGTGACACTGGAACAGGTTGCTGAGAGAAATTGTGGATGCCCCATCCCTGGAGGTGTTCAAGCCCAGGTTGGATGGGTCTTTGAGAAGGTGTCCCTGCCCATGGCAGGGGGGTTGGAATTAAATGATCTTTAAGGTCCTTTCCAACCCAAACCATTCTGTGATTCTATGATTCTATGATCTTCATGGCTGAATTTGAAAGCAATTCATCAGGTATAGTTCAAGCAGTAAGTGGTCTGTATGGCACCGCGTGGGGACCCGGTTCCCACAGACCCCAGGTGCAGCCCTCCTTTCACTGATTGCATCGGTCTCTACCTGAAGGGCAGACTCTGCCTCCTGCATGAAAGACCACAGCACTGTGCTCCCAGCATGACCACTTTGATTACCAGGAAGGTTTTTCAGGGTGAAGTGCTGGGTAAGGTGCCTTTTATTTCACCAGCAGAACTGGAGAAGCTGTCAGACGTCACTCTGCTCTCCTTCATTGACCAGAGGCAAGGGGGAAATTACAGACTGTAGCCTCTGGCTTAATTAGCCACCTGCTATTCCTGTCCTCTTACATCCACAGTGACTATTTATACACATGAGACTACACACAAGGCTGTGGTTCTCTATTTTTTCTTGACCAGCAGTAGTCTTTCCATGCAAGGTGGTAACGCAGCTACTTTGAAGGACAGTTTTCCTTCTTTTTGATTCTGTGTAACACGATGGGATTGCCATTTTTCCCTCTTGCTGAGCATCCTTATTTCATCGGCCACCGTGATCCTCACAGTTTGTACTCCAAGTGATTCTTTCTCACCGGTTAATTTCCATAAGTATGCAACATTTAAATACAATTAGTTATCATGTCTGCCTTTCTATCCCTTCTCCTTAGATGTAAAGGAGCATCCCACTATGGCCTTACCAAGGAACGGAAGAGGCGTTCCCAAGACTGCTCTCCAGACCATGGCTCCAGCTTAGCAGTAGCTGCCCTGGGCCCCGAGCTCTCGGCAGCTGCAGCCATCGCCTTAATGACAGATGAGCCAGGGCTGGTGAACCCGGCCTTCAGCCCCACCTCAGAGGACAGCCAGTCGGGCAGCAGCCCTGGAGACCTGCATCGCAGCAACCGAAACAGAAGTAAGAACTAAAAGTGATGGTTTCAGAGCCTGGTGGCCTCTTTCAGCATTCGTTTTCTGTGAAACATATGTTGTTGGGAGGCTTTGGGAAAAAAAAAACAAACGCAGGAGACCAAAAACTTTAATTGTATATGGCTTATCAAATTGTGCACTCAGTAAATCAATAGATTTAAGATGAAAACCAAATTTTCTTGGCCAGGGGCAGCAACAAGCTGAAGACAGACTAGCTGCACACATGCAGGTTTTAAGAAAGATTATTTAGGCAAGTCAGCTTAGTTGGAAGAGCAAATGGCATTTGTGATGTGCCAGAGTGATGCTGTAACTCCGGAATGGCTTCACCAAAATATGGTGCCCCAAGTAATCCCCCATAGACCACGCCATGGGCACCTACCCAAAAGTCTGTTGGGAACTGTGTTTGGCAGTTGACAATTATTTACAAGAAATCAAACCTTAAGAAGTGCCTTGGAAGCCTGGGGGATGTTTGCCAGCCTCCCAAGGAGGTGCAGCTCAGAGGAGCTGGTCCTGCTGTAATAACCACAGTCAGGGACAAGTTGCACCGGGAAACCTGTCCTCGATCCTCCATCCTGTGACACTGTGCCCGGCTCTGATCAGTGTCTTATTTGAAAAATATGGCCTGGCCAAAGGCAGGCCCAGGAGCATTAACGGTGAGTTTAAAGCTTGTATTTGAGGACTCTGAAGCCAAAATTCATAGCCTACCTTGTGTTGCACCAGCTGCATGGATGAAAGGCTGGAGAAAGACTAGAAAACGAGCAGCGCCGTCCTCTTGTGTGTATGGGGCTAAAGAGGCGAGGAAAGGGAGGAGACAAGAAGAGAACACCAGAATGAAATTAAGTCCCACCAGTTTTATTGAGTTTAGAGGCCACAGTCTGGTTTGAGGGAATGTTGTGTTGTTAGATTACAGTGTTTGGCTAACACGCAGAGCTCGAAGAGACAGAAGAGCAACAGCCATGAAGATATCTTCAGCAGGATGCAAAAGAGAGTGACATGTTTTGAAAGTATTATGACTTTTTTTTAATTGCCTTATCCAGGTTAAAAGATGTGACTTACCTGGTCCCTCCCACCTGAATATCTTTGCATTTTTGACAGGAAATTGTTGGCTATTGTTGGTGGCTTTGGAAGCATTGCAGGGTTTTGAGGCAGCGGTGTGCTTTTTTTTTCCAGAAGAGTTTTTAAAAACTTCAAGCTTTTTTTTTTTTTTTTGTGTCAAACTTAAATAGCTCGGGAAGGACACTGCTTCTTCCTTTTGTATGCATTTTTCACAGGATTGCTGCTGATTTTGCTTTGACTGAGGATTATTCTCTCCCAGGCTACCACACTCACAGGAGATTTCTCTGTGTGGCTGGGAAAACAGACAGGGAAGGTGGCAATTCCAGGGTGTGGGACAGAGATAGGATAATTGCACCCAGATTCAGGTGGGTACAATCTTGGAGTATCAGCTGGAGTCAGGTGCAAAGGAGAGGTGCAGGCAGCCTTGCTGTTGAGGTTATGCCCCGTCATATGCCGACGGCTGCAGAAATGATGTGGTTCTAGCCCAGAACTGCTGAACTGTGTTGATTTGTTTTTTTTTCCTGCTGTTGCAGCTCGACACTTTGAACGCTCCACTATAAGAAGCAGATCTTTTAAAAAAATAAACAAGGCGTTCAGTGTTCTTCGAAGGACGAAAAGTGGAAGCGCCGTTTCCAACCAGGCTGACCGGGAAAGGGAGACCGGTGGAAACTCTGCTGCTGGAGAGGAAGGTAATGCTTTGTTCTCCTTGTGTTATCACTTAAAATGGGGTAGGGGTCCCTAACCACCTGGGAACTGGATGTCCATGACTGACATGCCTTTCATGTGGTGGGCTGCGTGTGGTTAAAAACCCCAGAAAACTCAATCTTTCCTTATTTTCTTCTTTAAAAAGTTGTCAGTGACTGGCAGGCAAGAATGTTGCTGGGGTGTGTGGGACCTCACGTAGGGTTGTTCCAGTAACAGCCTGCGTGCTACAGCCAGCCCAGTATCTAGCACGCGGGATGTGGGATCTGGGCGCCTGGGATCTATTACTGGAGCTGTCATTGATTTGCTCTATCACTTTGTTCAAGAGGCTTCGTCAGCATGTGTCTGTCCCCCTAAAGCAAACGGATCAGAGTGATCATACGTTATAGGAAATTCATGAGTTTTGGCTAATGTTTATGAAGCCCTGGAAATTCCCGGTGGGAGGATGGTATGAAAGTGCAAAGTACTGTAATTATTCCAGCACTGCTGTGGGATCCTTGGTGACAGACTTGTATTGCCTCAGCCAGGCAGGTGATGAGGTAAGAATGTTCTGCTCTTAAACAGGGGGGAGAGGCAAGTTTGTCTGACGTATGTCGAGGATGAGGGGTCTGGCAGGCAGTAACATTTAACATTTGGCATTCTCAAAGCAATAAGCAAACGTTGCTAATTGCTTTGGACCGTAATTACGAAGCCAACATTAGCATTCATGCATCAAGAGGAAGTGATGATAGAGTGGGAATCATTGTCTTAATCGAGGTCTTCACTGAGCCTATTATTCCATTGCGTGATGCCTCAGCACCTCACGTCTCTTCCCAGATCAAATGCCCAGGATAAGGGCTTTAAAAAGACAAAATATGAAACTTCCCTTTGCTCTGTATTTCAAGCTGTCACCAAAACCCGCAAAAAACGAGGACAAAAGGCTGCCAAATGCTGTGTTTAGGCATCATTATTCTTGAAGCGCTGAACTGAAGAACGGTGTTCAAAATTTCTTCTGTTTTATTTGCTTATTCCTTCAGGAGAGTTTCACTACATCACTGTGTTTTTGGTACTTGCTCTCCTAGTCCACATACTTGCTGATGTAGCCAAAATAAAACCTGATAATTCAAAACTGTGAATGTTTTCCAGAAAAATAATGTGAATCTGTTCCTTGGCCTGGAAATATCATTAATAACTTTACTGTCCCAAATATTTTACTATTTTTCCCCAAGTAAAAATTTGGAAATAAGTTGTCTACAGCTCTCTCTGAGCAAACAGATATGTTTCTCATTCTGTAGCAACTGTTCAATTCATTGTAAGCAAAAGCCTGTCCTTCTTCAGCTGGAATGAAATTCTGCATGTCTCATGTTCATACTTTTCAAAAGACACCTCTTCAGGATGGGGCATAGACATTTTTATGACCACTTTCTACCTAAGACTTTAGTTGACATCAGCAATTGTTCCACTGAAAGCTTGGTTTCATACCCAGAGTGTGTGGGTGGTCTGGATGCCAGCAGTACCTATCCAGTAACCCAGTGCAGTCCAGATGTTAACAGAAGGAGGTGTGAAGATGACACTGGCCTTTACTTTTCCAGCAGAATGAAAAGCACTGTTGTCTCCTTTTTATGGGACATATAATGGGTCCCTGAAGTGGCCATCACTGCAGGGCCCCATTGACAGTGTTGAGATTGTCATTCTCTCCTTGACTCTGCTTGTGGTTTCATTCCTCTGCATCAAGCATGCCTGTAAACTTCCAAATATATTCTACTGCACTGGAAGAACCAGGTAGGCATGTAATTACTTAATGAGCAGTTGCTCTTACGCATGAGATCACGGAAGCTGGGTACCTAAATTACTATATGAATTACATATGCAAAGAATGTATTTTGATTACACAGTTCTGGAATTTGGTCTTTAAAAAAATGCAAGCAACTAACTTGCATCAATACAAACACAACTTTAACAAAAAGAACTCTACTCAGTCCTTTGCAACAGGTGCCTTGTGTAATGGCATCTCAAAGGCTCTCTCTGTTTCTTCTTGTTGGAGGAGGGAATGAATATACTTCTTTCTGTAGCAGTTATCATCTTGCCAGCTGGAGGCTTGTTTTCTTCTCCACTTCTGTATATTTTCTTCTTTTATTTATATTTTTAAACCCTCAGCTGTTCTGAGAGGGCTGCGTTTGGGCTCCTGGTTAGAGTTCATAGAATCACAGAATGGTTTGGGTTAGAAAGGATCTTAAATATCATCTAGTTCCAGGCTTAGTCAGTGCAAGAGCAGAATAAAGCTGAGACTGTGCCAGCCTCATGGTGGGCACAGAGTGAAATAACCCCTTCTTGCTGATAACCTCTTGTTGATAAAGGAGCTGCCAGATCATCTGGCAAAGCTCAACGTTTTATAGCCCATCTGTCCCCAGTTTTCAGAATTCCTTCATCTTAGTTCAGATGTCTCTGTTTAATCTGTGTTTTGCCTGTACTTTAGTCAAAGGAGCTCTGAGAACAAAAACCATAGTGCGTACCTATGTATTGGCCCTCAGCATCAGCGGCACTGATGTCAAATGAACTATTTGCCCACTGTGGAGTGTGTAGGTGCCTTCAATTTGAAGCTGATGTCTGTTGGGCCAATGTTCAGTCACAATATGACTGTGAGGGTGCAAGACAAAATAATCATTCCTGATGTGGGAGAAAAAAATAATTCAAATAACCATGATTCTACTTAACATGAAGCTGAATGTGGTACTGGTTTTGGAAAATTCCTTTGCTACCCACGGACACTGAAAAATATGATGTATAACATCAAATGTGTTTCTGTTATTATTACAGCAGAGAAATAGTTACAGTCTAATGCAGTCTTATACCTGGAGCTGGTAGCAGTCCCGCACTGTGAAGATTACTTCGTGATTTCCATTTGCAACCTTTGGTGTCCATTTTGGATTTAAACGATTCAGCCTTTCTTTGTTCCGCTGTTTAAACATTTTGCTCACCTTTTCAGCAGAGAACTGTTCGTTGTCCCAACCAAAGAAAATGTTAGAAGTGAATAAAAAGCGCAAACACCAATGAGAAAATGTTTGAGGGAAGGAGGTGTTAAGATTTTCTACTTTTTAATAATTTGGTCATTTGTAAATAATCCATGCAAAGAAGCATTTTTCTGTAGTGCAGCACCCAAGCTTGTGATATCTGGCTGAGAGTAATCTCATTAATAGTACTTACAGCTACAAATAGCTTTCCAGGTCTGAAGTAGAAGTCAGAAAAGTTTAAAAGAGATAGTTTCATTCTGAGACGTGCGGGAAGGTGACAGGGACATCCTTCGGGCACTGATGCATTTAAGATGTAATATCATCTGACTGGATGTACTAGTGTAAATGACCTTGACAATCTACTTAAATGATAAAATATCTCCGAGCAAAGACTGCTCCAGCTTTGCTATGTTTATTTGCTTCACTGCGCTCTTAGTTTGGCATCACACTCTTTAAATTCACTCCCAAGAAAGACTGTATATATATATATATATATACACACGTGTGTGTGTGTGTATATATATATATGTGTGTGTGTGTATATATATATACACTCTTTACTCAAACTGATCTACAAATACAAGTCATAAACCAGCTAACTCTTTAGGAGGAAAGAATATGGGAATGCAATTGCAAAAACCTCTATACGGTTTTGCAGTAAAAGGAAGCCGTGCTGCTGGTTTTCAAAGATGTTCATCAGTTCCATTTTGCAGTCAAGCCATTGTAAAAGAAATTGAATTTATGATTGCTTGAGGATGTCAAACGTTGTTCAAAGTCAAACTCATTCTTCTTGGTCTCATGGTGGGTGCAGTTCTACCATCTGTTATTGCTTTGCAGCAGTCAAGACCAAGGCAGCCCTGGCAGGCACTGGCAGGACCACAGAACAGACTCTCCTGATGTGTGGGTGTATCTCACTCCTTCTGTTCAGTCTGAGCCCTGTTGTATTTTTTATATGCATGTATATAAAATAGATAGACAGATATTATAAATACTTCAATGTTTGGGAAGAGTATGTGAAGAAAAAGCAGGTAAGTGAAACACAGATGGCTCTAGGTATCAACCGTTTCATGGCATTAAGGCTCTCTATGTGCAGAAAAGAAAGTGGCTTATCCAGCCCCAGGACAAGACAGCGCAGCCTAACTTTTGCCTCAGGAGGGCTGCGCCCCACAGGAATCCCCCGCTGCTCCTGTTTTCCCCAGATTTGATTCAGTTGCAGTTCCGATTTTCCAAAGCGGCTGTTGGGAATATTGCAGAACTGGTTCAAAGCACGCTGCTCCAGGACGATGAGCCGGGCAATTTCCAGAAGAAAGAGATGGGTTCTGTAGCATTTCCTCCACTGCAGACCGATAAGCTTTGCCTGCTGTAGGTGAGATAGCTGCAACACTTTTGAGACACGTTCAACCCTGCAACAGCTTCATTTTAGTTCTTTTGGGATTCCTTTGGTGAAAGGAATGTCTAGAAGCAAGAAGAGGCATCAGAGCTGGCATTGCCCTCTACCTGCCCCCTGCATCGGACCAGCATCCCTGGAGAGTTAATGGCAGGCGTTAAATCAAAATGATGGCAAACCGCTGGGAGGATGAAATGCTAAATGAAAATCAATTGGGAAGGAGGAGTTGAAGAACAAAGTCCCGCACTGGCACAAGTGCATGTGACGTTCACAGACACAAGAATTTTCCAAGAATAGGTTACACAAGCTTCGTTTAAGTTCTGGTGCCCAGGTGTTGGGAAGCGTGCGTGTGTGTCCCCATGGATAGCCTTATTTGTGGGGGTGGGCTGGCACCTCACATCAGCCAGACCTTCTGATCTAAAGAAGGACTTGCAACCCAAGGCACAAGTTTTGTCTACAGTGACCTTTGATTAATCTGGACTCAAGAGTTGTAGCAAACACTACACTGCGCTTTGTCACACTGGATGCTGGGAATGAAGGCAGAAGTTGTCCCCATGGCAGCACTGTCAGAAGGAGCATGGTACACACAGAAGTCAGCTGAAACCTGAGCACTGGGGGAACACTGCCATTAAGTCTTATAAACTGCAGGGATAATATATTAAGCTTACTTAAAATTTTACATTACAGTCTCATGGCCCCTATACTAACAACTGCTCGGTGTTCTACATTGTACCAGACAAGCTGAGTATGCTGTGTAAAGCTGGTCTCTCCTATGTTTTTTGTTACTCTAATGGGATGTGTGAAAATATCAATAAAATTGCACACTAACATAAGGAAAATATTGCTTGAGGAAAAAGCACACACAATCTTTCTGAATGCGGATGACATTTTGTTATATTGACAGATTCAGAATGCTCCATACAACCCCCGGTGACAAAAACACAACACTCTCTGGGAAAACCTGCAAGAATCACCAAAAACAAGACAGAAAGTTTACTTCTTTCTAGATTCAGCAGCTCTTCGGTATTTAAGGACTGGAAATATAAAATGGTAAAGAAAGGTATGCAATACTCCTGGGTTTTCCTGCTCTGGAAAACCTGGTCAAAGAGAACAGAGAATTATAATTAAGAGTGTAAGGGCTGGAAAATGGGGTCTGTGCAAACTGGTGCTCCAGCCTCACAATGGGCTGCGTATATGTGAATGGTACAAGCCCCCAACCCAGTTGGAGCCCCTTAAATTGGGCTGCTGAGGCCCCACTCACTGTACACAACCAGGTGCTGGAGCAGGGTCCACCTCTTCTGGGTATGGTATATACATTACAAAAATTCAGGTGGAAGACATTGTTTTCCAGGCACGACATCGTCTTGAGGCTGGCATGGTAGATTTTGATCAAACTGCACACAACGTATGCAGACTGTTTGGTGAAGAAGCAACTGTGAATTTTCTTATTCAAAAAAAATACATATTCGTATATTTTATGCATTTAGTTTATCCAACTTACTGTTACTTTATCAAAATAGACATTGGCCTTTCACTTATGACAGTCTAGGTTGTTGGTAATATAAACATCCATGTCTATGCCTGAAATGAAAACAAAAAGCTCTCTTCAAAGGAGAGCAGAAATTAAGGGATCATGGAGTTATTTTGGTTGCTTGGCCCATCTGGGGAGAAAAGGGTGCAACTTATTAGTTATTTTCAATAAAGAACAGAAATAAAATGAAGACAGGAGGTGAGACAGTACATCCTGCTAACTATGAAAAGAGAAACCTTAGCAACTTGCAGACTGGCAAGAAAAATATCTTGGGAAGATTTGTTTTGTTGTAGACTGCACACTTGAGAAGGAAATCAGGTATTAAAAATTCCTCAAAAAGGATCTGCATAAAGTCAGATTTAAAGCCAGCCAAGTGCCACTGCAAGAAGTAATAAACCAGCTAAGGCATTGTTCAAGATGCAAAGAAACTTATATAAGTTTATACCTTATATAAAGATATATGTAAGTCTTATATAAGCATAGAGACTTGTTCACTGCCACGTTGCTCTGATTTTGCTCTGGGATAGTTACAGACTGAAATAATATAAGATTGTCAATAGCTTGTTCAGTCCGCTGTTCTCCATGGTCAAGAAATGTCATTGGGTAGTTCCTTTAGAAAAGTTTTCGGAATGAGGTGTGGGAGAATGAGTGTTGGAGTCAAAAAGCCCAGTTTGTTAGGACATGAGGTGAATCATCATGCAATGGGAAATGGAAGTAGTTCTGCTATAGGACCACTTGGGTAGTCTACAAAATATATATTTATTTATGCTATTTCCATGCAGAGAAGATCTGGAGATCCAGATTATCATTCGCAGTTTGATATCTAAATACCCTTATAGCCACACTGACAGTGTAAAATGTGCATGTTAATTCTGATGCAGGGATCGGGCCTTTGGTGGGTTTTGGGGAGGACTTGTATTGTCTGACTTTAAACACCCCACTGAGATGCCAGCGTTATTTGCCTCTTTCTTCTTCCATAGCAGTAGAGAGAGTTTCGCGCCTCCAGGGGTGATTTAGCGGTGAAGTGGGTATCACTCCCTTTGGGTGCCCATCCTCTATAGAGGAAGCCAGAGCAAGTAGATCACCAAATCACACATTCGGCTCAGAGGCCTGGATTTGGATGGAGTGAATGCACCCTTTAGGCAAGAGAGACGCTAACAAGTTACAAGCTGGGCAAATAACGTTCAGAAAACTGAGGAATACGGGGAAATACACCACCTTCCATTCCTGAGACATTAAAGTCATGTGCAAAACTGAAGTAAACCCGTATTAGCACAGAAACTGCTACTAGGAGAGTATAAACTAAATGAATACTTGGGTATTAGGTTGATGAAGGCTGTATAGTTATCCAGATAGACTTTTATTGCCTGTCAACTCTGTGTAAAACCACAAAGTCGAAGTCTGTGCTACCGGTAGGTGCTTTTTACAGCCATGGAGGAAGAGAGCTTCCCGCCTCGAAGAGCATATGATCAAAGAAGTGGTAAGGGATGCAACATGGTGTTTCTCTAATATTTTTTTCCTGTTCTTTCTTTCCCCTTGCTCTCTCCCAAAAGGTTTTGGTGCCTTGCTGGTTTGTCGCCTGCTAATTCTGTAGTAGAAAACATTTATTCTGTCATCTCAGATGCCGCTCTGTTCATTTTCATTTAACACTTCACTGCTATTCAGTAACAGTCACTGTACTTTCGTTTCTAAAACAGGTTATTGAAAAAATATTAGCACTCAATTTTTTGACTTAACAGGCTTTTCATAAAAATGCTGGATTGGACCCACACATAAAAATTCAAAGGCTTTCTCTCACCTATGGGAGGTTGAAATAATTGAAGGCTGATACACCTGTGCTAGAAAACTCACTGGTCCTTTTACTTCAACTTTGCTGACTGTTTTGAATTTACTTAGAAGGAAAGGAAGTATTAGTGACATGTTGCAAAAGCAAACATGCCAGTTGAAAAGTAGGATTTGGAAGAGGACACACTTATCCAGTGCCTTATAAGTACAAAAAGGACCCCTGCTCACCAGGTCCCTCTTTCCCACACCCAGATCGCCAGGGCCAGCAGAAATGTCTCCCTCCAGACACCTTGAGCATACTGTGGTTTTAATACAGACACGTCGCAGTAAGAGCCAGTCATTCCTGCTTCCTAGAGCTCAAGCAGCGATGAAAGGAGAGGGGTCTGGTAGGCAAATTACTGTGCGCTTTGAGTTGCCCAAGAGATCTTGCCCTTCTGTTGGCTGAAGGTAAAAAAACGCTTCCTTGGATGTCACAAGCCAAGCACTCAGCCCTCAGCTGTGGCACCAAAAACAGAGGAAAACAGGGCAGCCTGGGATGCTACCAGTGAGACAGGGTGTGCAGCCCACCTCAGCAGGGATGGGTGTTTGTCAAGGTGTCCATGCCCATCTGCTCTAGGGCCAGCAAGGAACCACAGACTGGTTCAGAGGAGTCTCTGGTGACTAGAAATGTACTTTGTTCCCTTAAAATATTAGCACATGTAACTGTTTTTAAGTACATGTCATCTGTCTGGATTACACCAAAAGTTTAGAGCCGTGTTTTGTGAGGGGAAAAAAGGAAGTTTGAATGTATTAATTAAAAAAAAAAATCCCTTCAGGTCCACTGAGCAAGCACACACAGCCTTTCCTCCCTACTTAGTATAGATCACGCCCATGCATGAAACCCGATTTGGATAGCTGGCAGGTACCTGAAGTTGTGCGGTGCACGTTTTAACAAAGCAAAGCTGTGATGCCAAATAAATACCTCACAATGTGCTTTTCCAGGTTTTCCCAGGTTGTACCACCTGATTCCAGACGGGGAAATCACCTGCATTAAGATCAACCGTACCGATCCCCATGAAAACCTGGCCATTAGGATCGTGGGGGGCAGCGAGACTCCTTTGGTTCACATCATTATACAGCATATTTATCGAGACGGGGTAATTGCCAGAGACGGAAGATTGCTGCCTGGAGACATGATACTAAAGGTACAGTACTGTGCAGGTACAAAATAAAAGTATCCTAACAAAGAATAAGACTGTGTACGTCGATCACGAGATGAGATTTGCAATGTTGCTTGTTTGTGTGGGCAGAATACTGCACGCAGAAAGATGTTCAGTTCCTCTGCACGCTGGGATGATTCCATTCATTCCAACAGGTTTTGAGGCTCACGGGTTTGTTTATTTTTCCTGTTCACTACCAGGCCTCTCTGCTGTCTACCCAAACACGGTAGATCCGAAGTGCAATGTAGCGCAAGAGACTGTTGGCGTTTCTGACCCAGTGGGGCAGAAGTTTTTTTCTGAAAGCAGAGGCTGGGCTTTTTGCCCGGTTTGTTTCTACCGAACTGTGGGCTTAAATCTCAGTGAGTGAGGTTTCCGTTGCCTTACATCCTGCTTACACCAGGACAGGCGATAGGGGCCTGATCAGGGCTGAGTTATTTCAGCGTCTAGCGCCTCTGCGTGATGCGTTCAGCAGCGCAGAGCGTGAGACGCTGCCCGCTCTATCTCGAGAGCGCTGCTCCACCAGCAGCCGCAGGTGAAATCTCTAAGAACAAACTTGAGCAGCACTCAGGCATTAGCTGTTGGCTGCTACTTCTGCTCCCATTTCTATAGAAATGTGTAACAGATGAACAAGAATTAGGCCAGATGGTTAAAGATTGTGTATCTTGTGAGGAGTGGCTTCAGCAATAGCTTTTGAATGGGAACTGCACTCTCAGCTGCCCCAGCCACTTGGAGCTCTGCAAGGATGCTAAATTATATTAATGCTGACAGAAAATACTAGTTCCTTTCCTTGCTTTGATGCTTTGATGGTGTGCAGTTGGAGTGCACGAGGTATATTCACATTGCAAGCCAAAGGTGTACCCGAAGCAGCTTAACTCCGCTACCTCAAATATCGGTGACAGCATGGCCAGAGATGGCAAAGAGCTCATCATAGGTTTTCCAAATTACAGGTAAACATGTGAGCAGGCTGCTGTGTTCACTGTGGGTCATGCTGCCATGGATAGAGCGGTGCTGGTGCCCAGACTAACCAGTGCGGCATTAGCTGGGATAAGGCTACAGGAGCTGGAAGCAGGGTGGGCTGCAAGGTCTGGCGTGCATATCTTGGGTTCGCCTTCCAGGTGGGACTCTGGGTGCCCATCTGTGGTGGTTTATGCCTGCTCGGGCATACCTGGCTGGTAGGGTCAGTGGGTAGGCAGCGGCTGGGTCAGCGTCACCCAGTCGTGCGTTTCGGGGAGGCTTTTTGTCCTGGTGCCAGAGTTAACGGCACCACTGAGCCAGAACCGTTCCTGCAGGGCACATCCAAACTGCAGCGGGAAGCCGTGATTGCGGCGCGGACGGGCCTGGCTCAGCTCTCCCGGGCCATGGCCTGGGGATTTACCCAGGGGTCCCAGTAATTTCAGCCCCATGCTCGCGCAGCTCGTACCGATCATGGTACCCAAAGCTGGCAACTTAAAGCTAGTTGAGCTGTGTCTCTCGGGGTGCCGTCCCCCCCACCGTCAGACCGCAGCGGGGACAGCCCCGCCGTGCCCACACGGGCAGCCTGCAAAAACAAACGCCAGTCGAACGCTTTTGTCCGTGCTGGGGAATATTTCTGTTGCATTTTGGAGACGTTTCTTAATATTTAAATGGTTCAACCTGTGCAATGGAAATAACTACATGGAAATAACTTGTCTGATTCGGGTTTTCCAGCCAGCAATGAATTACAACCTTGCAAGTGGTTTTCATTTAGCAGTGATAAAGTGCAATGCCTCATCACTCTTACACACACGGACATGACAGGATTGACTGGAAGCTCTTTTTTTTCCCCTCTTTCTTTTCCCCAGCCAAATTAAAGAAGTGGCAGTTGTGCAGTTTTATCACCACTTGAGCTAAATCTTACCTGGAAAACACTGAGAAACGTAAAAAGCCTGATTCTCTGGTGTGGTATATCAGCATAACTGCTGGTAAATATCCAGGGCATTTAAGCTTCTGCTTGAGGCTCTTTTCTCCATTTTAATTAGGGATTCATTAGTGGGGAATATTTTTTACTACTGTACCTAGGACAGCTGGGAGATAGTGAAGAAGAGAAACAGCAGGAAAGGGGTGGGAGTGAAAGGAAAGGCTGGCGAGGCAATTTGAAATCAGAAGCTAGTGGAATAAAACTAAGATATATGAAAGGATATTAGAGCTTGGGAAAGAGCAATAATAAAGCTGAAAAATAACATGTATGTCTGGAGACTATCAGGGAGAAAGGGGAAAAAAAAAAAAAAGGCAGAAAGTGTCTGTACAGCGCGTCCTTTCCTTGGGGGGAAGACTGTTCTGCACCGCAAACTTGGCCTCCTGCGCGACACAGTTTGAAATAGCACACGTCAGTTCGTATGAAGACATCTGGGTAAATAGATCTGCCTTCTCCAGTGCCAATTCAGATTAGACGATGTTTCTGCTGCTGATTTACGCTTCTCTCTTCCAGGTAAATGGCATGGACATCAAAAATGTGCCTCACAACTACGCCCTGTCAATCCTGAAGCAACCCTGCCATGTGCTCCGACTGACGGTGCTCCGAGAGCAGAGGTACCGATGCCGAAACAGCGGGCTTTCCCTTGATGCTCACTGCAATAGGGACGACAGTTTCCATGTTGTGCTAAACAAAAGCAGCCCGGACGAGCAGCTGGGAATAAAGCTGGTCCGCAAGGCCGATGAACCGGGGGTATTTATTTTCAACTTGCTGGAAGGCGGCGTGGCTGCCCGGGATGGACAGCTTCAGGAGAACGACCGGGTGTTGGCCATCAACGGGCACGACCATCGGTATGGCAGTCCAGAGAGCGCAGCCCAGCTGATACAGGTTTGTCACCACCGCTTTGACCCCAAAGTTTGTGAACTTCGCAAAAACCGAGCAGTGTATTTGCACCGTCCGTTGCAAAGCAGGGGCCAAATTTAATGTGTGTGTATTTCGGGGAGGGAAGGAGACGTGTCAAGCTCAGGTGGGAATTTACACCTCTAAAAGCTCCTTGGTGTCACTGTGGGTGCAAGGGTGAATATGGGCACGGACTCTCGCAGTGATGCCTGCTATCATCAGGCTTTGTAACGTACAAATCAATGTAAACATCCGTATACTCTGTGCATCACCAAAGAGTGATGCCATCTGCCAAAAGGCAGTCCAGCCTGCACCCTGGGACCGCTGGGTCCAGCTGGGTCCTGACTCCTCCAGCTCAGAAGGAGCCACAGCGCTGCCTGGTCCAGCCCTGGAGAAACCAGAGCAGCCTAAGGCAACTGAAGGCGTGTTTCAGGGTGAACATCATCCTCCCAGACTCGGTGGTTTCCCATGGGTGTGTTTTACATCTGAAGGTACTCCATACCTTGTAGATATTTCTTAGCTAAATCCAGCATATGGAAATCCAGATGTTTTGGAAAAAAAATGAACCTGTAGCTGTAGTTTTTATAAATCTCTATTTAGACTCATACGTAAAACTAAAGTGGTGCCTCTGCAATGCACTAAACAGTCTTACCACAAAACTGTCAGAGAAAAAAACTGTGACTTTCTCAGCTACAGAATCAGTCAGCTTCTGCCTAATTTCCCCTCCAGAACAATTTTCATTTTCTTTCCTTACAGCCTACATTTTCAGAAAACTTCAACATAAAAAGCAAATCAAAATCTTTTGTTGCTTTTATCTCATATTTATAGCAGTTATTATACATGTGCAATTTTACATTTCATTTGGAGACACGCAGAGTGTTCACATTGAAGAATTTCATGTGCCTCAATAACAAGATGTCAAATCAGGCTGGCTGCTTCCCCTTTCCGACAGGTATAATCAAGGCAACATGAGTCGGAGTGAAAGAAGCATTCAGATCCACGCATGATGTGGAAAGGATTCCTCCTTTAGCATAGGTTCACAGTTGGCTGTAGCCAACTTTTATTGAGAAGTTTATAGCATAGGTAAAGAAAATGCCATCCCCTTGCATAACGTCAGTTGTTGAAATTCTGGTCCAGCATCTTTCTGGATTACTTTGTGTCGCTCACTAACTGGGAGCAGAAGGCGGCGAGGCGGGGGGAGGTTTAAATTCTCTGAGGGGAACAAGTCTGGAATGAAAACCTTTCTAAAAAATTGGTATTCTTGGAACAGTTCTTTATGGCTACAAAACAAGGCAACAGTGCTTCATAAGCAAAAAACACATGCAGCCTAGAGATGAAATGGAAAAAATGACTAATGAGACCATTCACACACAAGTGTTTAAAAACTCAACTAAAGCTCTTATTGGGTTCCAAAGAGTGGATGTTATTTATAATAATGCTTGAAATGCACACCAGTCCCTGGGAATTTAAACAACATGCCCATCAAAGGGGAGACTCAGGTTTCCAAACAGCCAGGATTACATTGCATTGATGTGAGCTCCATGAATCACATTTGTCTAATGCAAAATTCCCGGAACCTGTGTCTTTTTTGTCATGTTTTTTCATCAATTATCATTTGCCTTTCCTGTTTCCATGTTATGCCAGAGAAAAACCATTATGCTGAAGCCACAAGTGTTTCGCATTTGCTTCTTACACGAAGGGATGTTTTACTCTGTCCTCCGATTTCTCAACAGCATCCTGCCTGTTGAGACCTCAGCGTGTGTCACTCACAGTACACTGAGGCCTTCAAATTCATGGTGGTGGAAGCTTCAAACACGCCATCGATTTCTTTAAAAACAGAACTAACAATTACTAAAAGGTGGAGGTGGCTTGTTAGGCCAAGCACAGCTGGGAGAACATCAGATTTCTGTGGAATCTGAGTAGTTTTGACTTCTAAATAATGAATAATTGAGACAGATAATAATGAGACAAATCTGATTCTGCAGGCCTTTAGCAATTATACATTGGCATATGCGAAGCAGTTGTCAATCGGTAGATTAGGTGTCTGGCTGTTTATAAGCTCCGTCACAAGAACTGAAATGAAGAAAACGAGTAAGCGCTAATTAGGAACGCGCACACATCGTAACACTTGGGGAGTTTGCTGCTTCCCATTTGTCGCGTCATCTTTAGCCGTGGCCTTGTGTCAGATGTGGCACTTTTAATCTAAATAACGTGACATTCCACATCTGTTTTCCATGGGAGTGACAAGAAAAGGAACAAGGTAACAGATCAGTGGGCGCTCGTGTGAGCACGTCAAGCCGAGCTGCACGGGTTGAGCCAGACTTTACTGCCCCCAGATGTTCTCCCTCCTCTCTCCCTCTTTCCCCCGCCGCAGTTCGGAGCAGCTGCGACGGGTGCACGACCCCTTCTCCATCATGACAGCTGCCACCAGGAGAAAGCAGGTCGTGATGTGGAGCCCATCCACGCTCTGTCACCCCTGCGAGAGACGGGGCAGCTTCTGCCGAGAACAGCACCGCTGCCTTTTTTTTTTAAGATGCAGTTGCCGGCTGGATGCTCAGAAGTTGCCACTGTGTCTCTGCCTCTCTGCTTGATTCGCTTTGGCTCTAAGACAAATTTTAATTCTGGCTGATTGTTTCAGCTATTACTTGCATTCAGTCTCAAAGCCAACCTCATTTCTTTAATTCTTGCTTCAGCGTAAAAGCCAGAGAAGGAATTGTGGGGAAAACAAGTGGTCAGAGGGAGGGAGGGATCAGAATGAAGCAGTAATTAATATTCTGATCAGTAGAAATGTTAATGGGTTTTTATATAGAAGTACGTAAATTCAAAGGCTGGTCTTGTTGTTTGGATAACTTTTTAAAACACTCTGGACTTCTGAGAAATTACTCGACTGACCTGGAGACAAATGTGACATTGCAAGAGACTCTTGTTGAACTTTTGCTAGTCGTTCTACAAGAATTAATCACATTTACAACCTTCCTTTAAATAACCAACTTTGAGACTAACCATGTGGCAGCAGATGAGTTTTAAACAGAAGTTGCGTAATTTGAAGTTGTTTGTTTTAAGAGAAAACTGGATTTTTGTGGGGCCATATGCCCTGAGGACGTTTAGTCTTGTATTGTTCAATTCCATCTCAACCATAGTACAAACTGGGGACCAGGGTGGTTTCCTTTCTCCCGAGATACAGCATTCTGCTTTTGGGTACCAGTTGAGTCCAGAGTCTAGGAATTAATGTGCCATAAAAACAGACCTGGTAAAAAATATCTAGAAAGTTCTTTTGAAATATGTGTGTACGTACCAAACGATATATTACAAAGCTGTGGAGATTTGAGTTGCTAGTGAAGAAACTAGCATCCCCCAAGATGTTAGGAAAGTAAGAAAGAAGTGCACATATTTTCCTTCGAAATAGCACAGCCTGAATATGCAGATTTCAGGCTTGAAGCTGGAGGTTTAGGAGAGGTAGGTTGCTCTTTTTTAACTATAGTGACATTTTTTCAAAAGCATTTTTTAACTCTCAGCTGCTACTCTTGAATCCAGCTCCAGAAAAGACAAACCAAACTATAAAAACAAAAATCCCAGGGGCCTGCTCTGGCTTCTGTTAATTGTCTGCGGGAGATTTGATTTCAATAGCGCAACTGGATCTGGGTTTGGTTTCCAGCTGCTTGTTCAACGCCAGCTTCCCTTGGAGCTTCTCCCCAGCGAGCAGGACACGTCAGCGTGCCAGCAAGCGAGTCCGGAGGTCTGATGCCACCGGGGCTGCGTTACCAACAAGCTCTGCTACTGCAGCCCCAGGGGGATCAGACCTCCAGATGTGCTCGCAGGGGTCTCCACGTCAGGTACCGAGCAGTTCCTCGGCAATAACCTGCGAGCAAGGAGGCAGGAGTCCCTCTGGAGACCGGCCCCTAAGAGCCCCTCCTGCCTGCCACACCAGCAGGGTCTTTAGCCTGGAGAGAAGGAGATGAGGGGATTAATATTTTTTGTCTTCTGAGTCTGCTTCCATAGCATTGAGGCTATTTCCACACTTCAGTTCAGCGTATTGGTTTGCCCTTATGGCAGACACCTGTGATTTACCCAGCTAAACCCCACTCCCTCTCAGCTCTGGCTTTGCATCACTGTTTTGTCTTGAACAGATTCATACGAGCTTCACTGCGGGAAGAACGAAGCTGTTTGCTTCCATGGAAACAATGTTGATTCAATAAGTCAGAAATATTCAGAATTAATAACACTAATATCAGGCACACACAGAACACCTTAAAAAATAACGAGCAAACATAACTCAGTAGAAACTTTGCAGCATCTCTCAGGCACATAAGTACTACGACAGCGTTGTGCAAAAAGACCCAGAAGCCTTTTGAGCTTATTTTGGGTTAATTGTTTTTGCGGTTCCTGTTCCTAGAGCGAGAGCTTGGGCTAGTTTTCTATGCTAAACTCCATTAGTCCGCGTGCTTGCTTGTGCGCTCCCTCTTTCTCTGAGCAGTAGGCTTTTACCTCTCAAAACAGTTGCACATCCCCTTCTTTAAGCTGCCTTATATTTGCAGGTGAACTCAGTTACATCGTTTATTCCCCGCTTTCACCAGGTGAGGCCTGAACACATCCCTCGTCACAGGGTTAATTGCATCTTTTTCAGAGTTCCTATCTGGCAGCAGCAGCTCTGGTTGTCCCCCTCTCCCCCTCTCCCCCTCTCCCCCTCTCCCCCTCTCCCCCTCTCCCATGGTAGACACATCTCTGCTCTGCAGAGGTGTACGCAGGTGTGTGTGAGAGCTGATCAGCGCTCACTGTGGTGGATCACTGCTTCCAGCCAAATTTGGGGCCAATAGGAAGGGTTTTTCAGAGTTAACACCAAATTTTCAAGAGAAGTATTAAGTAGCCGGCAGTGAAATTTTTTTTATGGACTATTGGCCTGAACTGATGTTACTGCTTTAAGTCATTGCAACCACGGCAGTGGGAAATCCAAACCACACTTAAACGGGACCCGCGTTTCGTGACTCCTCGGGGCTGGAGGGGTTTATTGCACCAGGGCGGTGGGATTCACGCTGTACCTCCTCCCGCAGGCCAGCGAGAAGCAGGTTCACTTCGTCGTGTCGCGACAGACCAGGCAGCAGACCCCCGACATCTTGCAGGAGACCGGCTGGAGTTACGGTGGCCCCCAGCCCTGTCCCGCTGAGAGAAGTAACCCCGGCAAGGTGAGGGCACGAGCGCTCGCGTGGTGTCTCTGCCGCCCGTGGGATGGAGGACTGGGAGGGCAGCTAGTGTCTGAGCGTCTCGGGGTGTTACCTCTGGTTTCTGTCACCAGAAGAAGCATGTCTTATTTTGCAATGGAGACGTAAAAGCTGCATGTATTATTTACGCACCGCTTCTGGCCTGGCTCCGTCTCAGGCGGGGAGGGCAGGAGAAGGCGAAGGGCAGTGGTGGGGCTGACATACACACAGCATCCCGGCCACGGGCATGGGCACGGACCCGGCCGGTGGTGCGAGCCAGTGCAGGGGAACGCGCTCCAAGGAAAATAAGAGGCTTATCCGAAGTTTCTCCATCTGGAGCAAAGTCTTCAGGCAAAAAGCTTTCATACACTGGCCCCAGAGATTCCCATAAGCTGCCTGAAGATTACGGTAATTATTAGTCTGTTGCTCATTACTTAAGATACCCGTGCTCTGACCCGGTGGCAGACGGTAGCTGTGGTCTCCACAGCCGCTGCGAGCTTGCCGTCTTTCTGCAGAGCTTTGGACCCCAAAATGTGTCGGTTCTGCTCCGGCAGCACCTGGCCCTCGCACGGGAGGGGGACTGCGAGGGCTGGCAACGCGCAGCACGGCCGGACCCGACCCAGGCCCATGTGGCACAGAGCCACCATCTCGCCCAGAGACGGCTCCGGTGACCAAACCGTCCCTGCAGCCCCTCCTCTGCACCCGGTTACATCGCGTGTTTGGTGCTTTTAGACTTGCAGTCGGCAGAGAGACTCTCAGGGTCAAATATATGAGGTTTTAAAGCAGAAACCAATGCAGCAAGAGCTTTGGAAATGCCTTTTCTGAGTTTACTCCACGTTATTCTTTGCACTATAGACGGAACAGGGTATGTCCTTGCAGGAGTTGGGTTTGTTTATTTCACTAAATTTAAAGTCGCGTGCCTGGCTAATTTACATTAATCGCTCTGAGTGTCACCACTTATGCAAACCCTTGTGAGCTGGTCCCCTGGGCACCCATGCCAGGGGTGCACCAGGGAGGCGGGCAGGCAAGGCTGGTTTAAATCCATCCTGCCTGATGGGCAGCCAGATGTGTCCTTAAAGGGACCTTTGGACTGAACCAGCTGTCAGATCGGGTGCACAGCTGCCAGCCCGGAGACAAGCCTAGCTCTGCATTTGAGAGATGCGTAAAGATACCCGTGTTTTCGCAGTTTTTCTTTTTAAAACTACATTATTCAGTGGTTTTCTGTGTAAAAAATATACTAGTGTCTATTTATCTATTTTCAGTTTTCCTTTTCCATGAAGTCACAAACACAGTCCTTGCTGGTGAGATTGGATTATCAGGAGTTAAACCAGAGAGCAGATTCAACACTTGGTAGCTACTACCCAGTAGCAAATAGTGCCCAACTAATCATGCATCTGCAAGGCATTACTTCCTAATGAAGTAATGATTTCCTTAGGGACATATGTGTAGGACAGCAATTAGCTTGTGTTGCTACTGTATGATTTCCAGTGAAGCTCCAAGCACCTGCTAGCTCTACCACGTTGATCTGTTTAATTGATACCACACGGGTTTATTCGGGAACATGACTTGTCTTCCATAGACTGCCCTAGATCCTTACTTTCTCTTCCTGTACCGAGGTGTTAGATGAGAATTCTTGGTAAATCCAACATTATTTTAGGGATCTGTGAGATGGAAGGGCCAATGTTGACCTAGCAACAGTCTTTTAAAAACTAATGAATCATCTTTTGTTGGATAGGTGATAGCTTTTAGGGGGATTTCCAGTTTGCCACAAGAGATAGGCGCTACGTAAGCGCGTGAGTGGGTGTGCTGCTGTGGGCTTCTGTCCAGTGCCACCATTTGGACGCTTTCCAAGAAAGATCACAGCCAAAAAAAGAAAATTCTGAGCTGTTCCCAGCTCCCTTTAGCTTTGTGTGTGTGCAGTGGAGGGCTTATATTAGAGAAAATGCTCTGGCAATAGATCAGGAGATCAGTACAGCCGGTGGACACGATGAGCTTCAGGCACTGTGGGCTTTTGGTCTGCTACAATCATTACTGGAGTGTCGTTTGCCCTTTTATAGGGTACGAGCGTGTCAGTCTGAATTTCTTATGCTTTTTTACTGAAGGTTTAACTGAACACCATTTGCAATTCAAGATCTTCAAACTCCAGGCTTTGGCAGACTTAAAATGTTACTTGTTTTTAAATAGGCTTTAGTGCAGGAGTAACGCTGGCAAGCCCAGGGCCTGAGCCGCGCAGTGTCCTAACGCTCCTGCTGCAAACCAAGGCAACGCTCGTTGGCCAGACTTCACTGTCAAGAGAGTTTCCTACGTGCCCATGGTTTGATGAGTCTGCTACCTGCTGCTATCAGTGGGATTGCTTTATTATGTGCGATTGATAGAGAGATTGCTGACTGACTTGAATTCTGATTAATTTTAAGGTGGTTTTGTCCCCTGAGCTTACTGTAGGAGGTGATGTCAGCAGGTCGTGAGCGCTCTCGTTGAGGGAAGCTGCTCTTGCTGTGGAGCTTGTATGTAAACGTGGGCTAAGATCTGCTGTATACAGCACCAAGAATAAACTCTAGTGTCCAGCAGCTGTCTTGCTCGTACGACGGCTCAGGAACCGCTTTTGGCCAAGCTGTTGCCCCCGTGACAGCCTGTCTCCATCTGGAAAGCGGGAGGAGGCGGCTCTCTTTCAGGCCAATGCCAATGGCAATCAGTCACGCAGCCCACAAGGCGCTGGAGAAAGAGGAGGACGGTCCGTAGTGACCGCGTCCTCCTCCAGCAGCAGTGATGCCGGCTGGATGGTGTGTCGGGAGACTGGTCCTGCACAGGCTCTCGCCGAGCTGTTTTCCTGGGTACGGAGCTCGGGGAGGCACAGCCCAAACTCTTCTGGCTGCTGCCTGGATTCAGAAAAGAGAAGATGTCAGAAACACTTTCTTGCGCAGCCGAGGTTGTTAAGCCGGGCTGTAACACATAAACAGGCCAGATTCGATTTCTTTGAAGTCAGTGGGAGCTTTGCCATTAATTAAATAGCACTTGCTTTTAATTGGAACTCTTTTCTTGCTCCATTCTAACAAATTGTCTAGTACTGACAACAAATCTGTCGCCCTGATGCTTGAGCAGGGAACGTTTTCTGCCCGTGCAAGCAGGTTAGCCTTCAGGTGAAGCACATCTTCCGAACAGATACAGCTACATCTTTAGCCTGCAAGACACGTGTCCTGGCTTTGATGTTGTGATAATCTGCTGTAAATATTTATTTTCCAGTAAATATACAGAAAAGAAAAAAAAATTTAAAAAAAGGAGAAGATGAACTGTTATGTTTTTCTTCTCCTGACCTCCAAGGTCACTTGAAAATGACAGAGAAGGACAATTGTTTAGAAGAGAATGCATTGAAATGCAGTCACTGATAAACACTGCCTTTTAACTGGTTTACTCATTATCAGTCGTACCTCCAAGAAAGCTCTACGTGTGTTTACTAAGAAAGGCTTTACTTTCCTTTCATCACTGCCTTCGTCTCAGCCGAGTCGCCCCAACTCCGTTCTATCTGCAGCCATGTAAAAAATGACATGTGGAAGAGTAGCTTCAAAGGGAAACTGGTCCTACGCGGCTGAGCACACAAGGACCAGTACTTTTATGATTCTTCATTGAAATATAACAGGACAATTTGTTCCCAAGCACTGCTTTGAAATTTGGTTCTCTCTGCGCTGATTCCTCAAAAACAGAGCATTAGCCAGTTCACCCGTTAATGTTTTTGGTGCCTGAGATGTGATGGACGCTGAATAAGTAACAGGATCTGAACGTTCAGAGCTGCAAGTCTAATTCCAATTTCATGTTTTCCTACAAAATTTCAGACTGCATTTTTGTGAAAATTAGCGGTGTCCCTATCCCACATGCTCAGGAAGCGGCCTTTTCCTGATGGAAAGCTATTCCTTTCCAAGGGAAAAAAGACAATGTTTTTGCACAAACATGGGTGAAACAATAAGTTTAGTTTGCACAAAGATAGAACTATTATGTTTAAAACATGTACGCCTTAAAGACAAAGGTGAAAGGTTAAAATTATCTGGACTGTAACATTTTTTTTTAAAAAAGGGAACGGTGTAAAATGTTCAGAAATTTTTAGGTTTATTTGCAAGCTATAAACCCAGTTACTCTGACACAGTGCCTGTGTTCTACATGGATCAAATGTGATATGTCCAAACAACTATATCAGTTTGTTTTTTGTCCCGGTGACTAAGAGAAGACCTTTTCCACTGAGTTCTTTCCTTTTTGTTCCTGGAGGTCTGTGGCAGCCACTTGAAGAATATGTGTTTCTGTTCAGGAAAAGAGAAGGACATTTATAGAGTGAAAAGCAGCCACTGTTCTTTTGCTCAAGCATTTCGAGATCCTTTGCTAAGTTGCGAAAATGTTCTGGGTTTTGTTGTCGATGTTCATCATGGAAATCCTGATACAGAGTCAGTTCCACCAAACATTCCTTGAGAAAAACCACAAAACAAAGGTACAGCCTGCCCTACTCCCATAAAAACTGCTTGCCGCTGGCTTCTTCCATCCATCAGTGTTACTGCAGGAGCAGCCGTGGACTCGCCTGCTCCATTTTCTGTGCTGCTGGCCCAGGAATCGAGGCGGAATATCTTTGTGGGATCTCAGGTTTCCAAAAAGAGATTAATGTGGCTTTGAATTTTATAGATTTAGAGATTATTTTTGCATGTTATAAATGTGAGGTCACACTTGTGAATGAGAAAGTTGGGGGCTTTTTTGAATATATATTTGAAATGTATTTAGCAGCGTGCTATTATATCTAGTATGAGCTTGGAATGGATGGTGCTGTTCCTGCAAGAGGGGCTGGGATCTCCAGGAGTTGATGCCAGGAGCGCAGTTTATGAAATACTTAAGGAAATCAAAGCAATTAATGTTTAAATCCAGATTTTCTGGAGAAGCATCCTTGCCTCTCGAACTCCTCTGTAAGAGCTGGATGCTTTGTAAACGTGACATTTGGTTCACAGGTTTTGTAGGAGCTTGTGTTGCCTCTCCATCCTGAGGCTGCCTGTGAGCTTGTTTCACCCTCGCTCATACACTAGTTATTGCCTGACCAGCCGCATGTTAGTAACTTTTTCTGTTCAGGGGGAGGAATAAGGGGATGACCATTCTCACATGGTAGAGGTGGCTGTCCCAAAGTGACCTTTTAAGCACAAGCACTAGGAAGAGCTGCTAGCTTTTCACTCTATAAATGTCCTTCTCTTTTCCTGAATAGAAACACATATTCTTCAAGTGTATTCCCAACAATAATTTACACAGGAACACAAAAATCTGGAAGAGCAAATGAAGTGTTTATCTTGCAATCTGTCCCCAAGAGTTTTATTCCTTTAACCCAGGTGGACCATTTCTCATTAACTATACAGACGACATTCAGACTGCAAGCAGCAAGATAAGAACCGTGACCTGATAGTCAAAGATATGAGCACGACCAGTGATATTAATATCAAGAACATTTTTTTTTTTTTTTAAATAATATCACATTCCTTATTTACGTTTCAAAGATCTGCTTCTATTAGTCTCAGCACTAAACCACTTCTGACTTTGGCGGGAGCAGTGCCCGACTTTAACTATTAAAGCACGGATTATCTTGGCGGCAGCTCTGACTCCGCAGATGCCTAAGCCCCGGAGAGAGTCCTGCCTGCCATCTGGCCAGGCCTGGCAGGCGGCTGTGAAGCGCTTTGGTATTCCCTCGACGAATATTCATTTCGGTAGAAAAAGCCTAAGCGGTCAGGGAGGTCCCCATGCCCACTGGGTTTGTTGTTGCTGTTTTCTCCATCACAGAGTGCCCTTCACGCCGTCACCTGTCACGAGAAGGTGGTGACTGTCCGGAAAGATCACACGGAATCGCTGGGAATGACTGTAGCAGGCGGAGCATCTAACCGGGAATGGGATTTGCCTATCTATGTGATAAGTGTCGAACCTGGAGGAGTTATCAGCAGAGACAGCAGGATAAAAACAGGTAAAAAGAGGGGATTTTGAAAGCCTGCTTTAATTCAAAGGCCTCCTTTGAAAAACAAGAGGGATAGTGAAAGAGCATCACACCCTGACATCTTCAGCCATCCTGTAGATTTTGGGATGTGTTAGATTAGAGGGTCTCAAGTCAGATCCCAGAAAAGGTGTAATATGCAGTAGCAACCATCTCTGTGAAGTGGGATGTAGGCATATTCTGGTAGGAAAAAGAATAAATAGTTTTTCACAGGAAAATGAGCTTGCACCAACATCTCTTAACTACTGAAATCTCCATTGTGCAATCTGCATGGGTTTTTAACGCAAATTTTTGTGCTTGTTTGTCATATCATTCATGGCTTTGAAAGAAATATAAAGGAGCAGAATTCCCATCTTATATGAAGCAATTTTAGTGCCTTGTGGCTCAATATCACGTCTGGAAACATTGGCTTCATCATTCTGTTTGCCTCGTGATGTAACAGGGTGATAAAATTAATAGCTTCTCCCCCTCTGCATGAATAAAACTTTAGAGTAAGATGAGGAGCATATTTTATCAGTGGGCTTTGCGGGAATAGGCAGGCAGCAAGGGAAGGGTGAAACTCTCAGTTTTCAGGATGTTACATCTCCAAGAGCTGAGTACCGCGGCACCCTGCATCCAGCAACCACACAGCTCCCCATCCCCTCGCCCTTTGTCCCCTTACGCTCAGCTTCAGCCCAGTCGCTGCCTGGAAGCTGGAGGGAAATCCTGAATAGGAGGGAAGCGAAGGCACCCAAAAGCGGGGCAGAACAGCTGCAGCCCAGCCGAGCCCCACGCGCCCGGGTCGCAGCACCCAGCACGCGTGCGAACCTCCCCGGTGCGGGAGCTACGGCTGCTCACCAAAACCCATGTAAGAACATGACAACAGGAGCAAGGCAGCAGGTTTCCCCTTTCCCCCTGCTGGGAAATGACTGCCTCCTCAGCGGGATACCTCTTCCAAAAAAATATTCACCACGAGGCAGCATGGAAAATTCAGCCTAGTTAATTTGATAAAATTAGAAACAAATGAATACGTGATGTTATAACGGCGCCGTAAGCCTCCACGCTTTAGAGCAGCCCTTAGGCTGTTGTCTGTCTCATCGGGGCAGACCACAAGAAGAGGTTAATGTTCACGTGGCGCTGCCTGGACTGCCGGTGAGCACAGCCCCTGCCCAGAGGAGCGCGCAGGCGGAGCGCAGAGGGCACCCAGGGGAAGCCCTGGCGTGGAGGCAGCCGGAGCACTTGGCCGCTTGCATGACATTAATGATGCCTTTATTGTTCTCCCTGTAGTAATTGAGGTCATCTTTGCATTTTTCTCTGAAGCTGCTGTGCCTACATTATGAATAAGGCATACAGAAAGATGTTTTGGCTTGGGGCCGTTCAAAGAGGCATTAATATTAAAATAATAACATGTTATTCCGCAAAAGCAAACTTTACGAAGAGCCAGCTGGAGCAGCAGCCCTCCGCTGAGGGAGCGCTGGGAGCTTTCAGGTTCCAAGCTGAGGCCGAGTATAAAAGTTGTTAGCTGGAAGTGGGCTTCGGAGACCTGGACTAGCATCAGGTGCCCATACCAAAGCTTGTTGGTACTGGCGGACCCCAGCTGTGCTGTTCGGCTCCAGATGCAGGAATGTGATGTGACAAGAACGCGGGACTAAAGCCTCCATCCAGCTCCTGCGTATGGGGATCTAGCCTCTTCCCTCATGCCTGAGGCATGTTTACTAGCACATGCTTCACATCCCCGTTAAACGAGAGGATTAATAAACAGCCTCATCAGGCAGCAAGCTCTTGGCCCTGGCTTTGACTCGTTTGTTTCTCGGGGTGGGGAGGGGGTCCTGGAAACACTCGCTGGGTTTTTTATCATCCGTTTTTATCGGTCTCAGGTGACATCCTCCTGAACGTGAACGGGATCGACCTGACAGGGGTTAGCCGGAGCGAGGCCGTCGCCCTGCTGAAAAACACCAACTCGTCGCTGGTGCTCAAAGCCCTGGAGATGAGAGCGTGTGAAGCCCAGGAGGAGCGGGGCCACCTGCCATCCCCCGAGGCCACGCAGGCCACCTCCGAGAGCAGCGAGTGGTCACCTTCCTGGGTTATGTGGCTGGGGCTGCCACGGTAAGTCCACAGATTGCATCCTCTTGCCGAAGGGGAGTGGGAGGAAAGATTTGTGTTTTCTGGCAATTCTTTCTTTTGGCTTGATTCATTGCACTGACATCTTAATTAAATCCAGGCTCTGTCGCAGATTTGACTCTAAATACCTCCCTTTTGTAAACGGGTATGTGTACACGGAAAAATAGACACGTAGCTCCCCTTCCAAGGCAGGAAAAGATCTCGAATTGTTCCAGTCTTGAAAACATATCTGGCACTTAGGGAGCGAAAGGCAAAGCTTGCAGGGACACGGGAGCTTGCTGGACTGGGGGTCTCGGCTCGACCACCCCGCGGGAGGCAGAGCTGCCCCTCCTGCAGCTCTCGAGCCGCGCAGCCCCTCTCCTTAGCCAAATCCGGCCCAATTGTTTGACTTTGCCCAGATGTTGCGAAGCGCGTGCAGTTGGCCGGTGTCTCCGAATCACCTCTTTTAACCCCACCCCCGAGTGGAAGAAGCACGTTTGTCATACACAGGAAGCAGCTGTGTTGTCGTTTCGGTAAGGATAATAAAAGCCACATCGCATGGCCTGAAGTTCTCTCAAACACACTCGGTGTGCAGGGTGTACACCTGCAGCTTCGGCGACGTTTTGGTGAAGTCTTTAATGAGGACACGTTGTGCATCTGTGAATATGCGACGCACAGTTGAAATTGGGATTCAATGTTAAGGAATGAAGAATTTAGCTTGCAAGTTACTTTTGCCCCCGCTCCTAACCCTGGCAGCAGTTCAGAGTGTCTCCTTCTCGTTTAGGGGAGGGCATGAAAAGACGGTCTGCAGAACAGGTGGGCTTTTGCTCCAGGCACAGTTTCTGGACTCCTCTTCATTTCCCAGTCTCGCACAGCAGGTTAGATGTTTTCCCTCCTTCTGGCTTGAGCTCTTTTGAGCTCGTTCACCTTGCAGCGAGGTCTGCTGTGAGGGCCAGATGTGCTCCAGGGCTTGGTCTGGGGATAACGGCTGGGTAACACGTGCTGAAGCACTGCACGAGCAGGAGGCAGGCGGTGTGTGTGTGTGTCACCCACAGATGAAAGGTTCCTTCTCTAGCGGAGAGAACTACGGCCTTGTTCCTGTTGAAAGAAAAGCAGTAAAAAGGGAAAGCAGTAAACGGCTGACCCATAACTTGCTACCCCAGGCCATGGTAAACTTCTCTCCCCCAGTCTCGCTGCAGCCAGGCAGGCCCAGGGAGGGCCCTCATTCTTGCTCACTTCTTCTGCACCCCTGAGCTTCACACACCAACATGAAGGCACCGGAGCACAGGTAATGCTCCCAGCAGAGAGAGAGCAAGCCGGCTCGAGGCCTTATAGATGCCACAATGCTGAGCCGTGCCTTCCATCACCACCCGTTGCTAGATGGGCTGGAACAGTCGTACTCTGCCACCATCGCTGTGCTGTATAGAAAAGCTGAGCTGCCTGGTCATCATCTTCTACCCACAGCTGCCTCATGTCCTCAGCAAGGTGACAGAGGTGAAGGACAGAGCTCCACCGTACTGCAGACTTGCACCCAGGGTTCACATCAGTCAGTTCTGCTTTGAAGCTTGGGAAGAAAAGGTGTTTTTTTTCGTGTTTTAGAAGCAGTCTCTAAGCTCACTCTATCCCCCCACTTTCTGAAGGCTGTGTCTGTGAAGCCACCCCTTTGGTGTGAAGGAAAACCAGCCCCAGTGTCAGCAAGGCTGAAGACAGGAGTTCGTTGTAACTCCATCCCCAGGGTTGGTATGCTGAGCCGGTACGGTGCTCTGAACACCAGACTAAGACAGGGACCAACACGCTGGTTAGACCTGACAGTAACAAAGGTGCGCTGCATCCTTGTTAGTAGCTGGTTGGTTGAGTAGGGGTGTTAGGATGAGGTTTGGGTTGCTCGTTAGGTATTATCAGACCCTTCAGACTTCCCCGATGTGAGTGTGCGTACCCTCTTACTCTTGTCCTGATCCTCCAGGGCCCACACCAGACATATGGAAGTCCTTCAACAAGTTCTCTCACCAGGCCGTGTATCCCATATTAACTCATTTCCCTCCAGTCTGAGCATTTACCCTTTCCCTATCTGGCTTTCAGTTTGCTTTTTGGCAAGGATCACATCCCGCTAGACCTCAAGGTACTGCCAGCAGTCTCTCATGCTTTCTAGGCTGTTACAGGAAATTCTTCTCCATCCAGACACACGTCTGACAGGTCCATCCTGGTAAAGGTGCCTGATGCACAGCTACGGGGCAAGATGGTGAAGATTCACCCACCTTAATTAAAACTGCAATGACATTAGGAAAGGCATGCCAGAGGGGCGTGTAAGTCTAAGAACGTTTGGTATAGCTGATGGAAAAATAGAAATGTCAAAATCACAACTATACAGGATCATGCAAGGTGTTTGGGAAGATGGACAGGAGGGGAAACACCTATACAAGGAAAACTGAACAGAAAAGGTGGTGACACTTGTAGGCCAGGAACAAACAGTTAAAAAAAGAGGTGGCTGGATGGTGGAATCATCTTAAAATTCCATTGAGAAGGGAAAGATGTGGCTGTAGAGAAGCCATGGCCGTGCAGTGTGAGTATCTGTTCACAGCAAGCAAGGCGGGCAGCACAGAGGCAGCCTGATGTTGCGGCTTAGAGCAGGACACTTGGGTTCAGCAAACCAAGAGAGGAGAGTCTTTCCTTCCATGTTCAAAAAACACGGAGTTTTGATGAAAATCCTGTGAAGGTTGGTCCCATAAAACATGCCGCGTTGAGCTAAACACTAGAGGATGTCTACAGACCTCTGTCCATGACTTACGAATTAGAAAACAGGCAAACATTAATAACAGCTACATGATTAAGTTTCCCTTCCTCGCTTTTGAGGCTGGTGTACTGTAAAGACATAATTATTCTGTGTTCTAGCTTGGAACTTGCCCCTTTCCCAAGGGCTGCATGCACATTACAGCCATAGGCACAGCCAAGAGGCACAAATATTGAGAGTTAGGGAATTACACTGTTTTTTTCTGGATCAAGTCAGTAGCAGCAGAAATCAGACAGGTTATCTGACCCCTCGCTCCAAAGCCTTGGAAAAGCCGCCTTGCATAATTTAACATTTGTGCGTCGCGCTTAAGTTTCAGCCCTTTTCTTGTGAGATCTCAAAATTGGCCTCGGTCACTTTTAAATGGCTTGATAGTACATAAACAACTCCTCCTGTTCTTTCTGTAGTACAATCCAATATGTGGCGGTTATAAAATAGCCGCACATGTGCATCTGACATCTGTCAAAACTTGGAGAGCATGTGAGCGCAGGGGCTGTGGGGCGGGCGTGGGGAGGAAGCAGTGATGCAGGGCCTTAAGCATTCCTGCCCCGAGACTTCTTCCAGGGTAGCTAATTTAATTGTTTGTTGTTGAGGAAGACAGGTCTCCTTTTATTGTTTGGAGGGAAATGCTGTCGTGAAGCACGCACAGAGGAAATAATGTGGAGCAGCTGGTGAAAAAAGCCTTTTCCCCAGCCCCGTGGTCTTTCTTCCACTCTTGCTTGTTTTCCTGCTCTCCTTTCTTTGCCCTCCTCACATTTCCTTCCCCCAGCTAGCACTTAAAAATACTTTATAGATCATCCTGTCATAACATTTACAAACATTAGTACTTCACACGAGTGCTTTTCTTCATCTGCAAAGTGAGATGAGAAAGACAGGAGGTGGCCAAAGCCGTTCTGCAAACCAGAGGTAAAACTGGATGTAAAGCATGAAACTAGGACAGAAACTCCCCCAAATTAACTCCATCCGGGCTGTAGGGCTTTGGTGGGAGTAATTCTCAAACATTACTGTACTCCACTGCCAGTCATCTACAGTAACGGGGCAGGGGGAGGGAGTCATGGTTTTCATACCTGTTACTGCTGAAGTCCTCCTGAAGTCCATCTGGTTTTGATTCCAAGAGCATAAGGCTATTCACGCTTTGTGAAAAGCAGCCGGGAATCGTACATTTAACTACTTGAAAAAGAGTACTTTTAAATTCCCCTTGCACCGTAACTGGTGCTCAGTTGTAGTATTTCTTATGACAGAACCCTGTGTCTAGACACCGTTTATCCTCAAGCCCTGAATCCGAGGCAAGTTCACACACAAATTACCCCTTGTCCTCAGCTTTTGGAGTATTTACAGATAGGGCAGAAGACCACGAGCCGCTGTCTCTCAAGGCAGAGGACAGTTTTCCTTCGACCGGCTGCAGTTTAGTGGGTTATGGCAGTTTAACCGGATCAAAACACACAGACTGGGGCTTTCGTTACCGCAGAGAAGTAATCATCTACTCAAACACACTAAGCAAGCATCTTCGCATGACGCAAGTACTTATTTCGTTTTCTCTCTGTGACACTTTCTAGCTCGCCTTTATTACTGCACAGCCGTAAACAGACCCAAATGAGCTGACTCCCTTGGGGCTGCTCTCTGCTCGGGCAGAGCAGGCATCTCCGCTCATGTACAAAAATATTTGGAGCAGGCGGTAACAGCATGAGACATAGCTCAGGTTTGCACATGCCTGCCTCCCGGCATCCTTTTCCCACTTCTGCCAGCATTCACGCATAGCTGATGGATGGTGCGCTGCCGTATTTATATCTCCATCCTATGGGATGGAGGCTAAGGAAACATCCATTTACAGAATCCCAGAATGGTCAGGGTTGGCAGGGACCTCTGGAGATCATCCAGTCCAACCCCCCTGCCACAGCAGGGACACCTACAGCAGTGGCACAGGACAGCGTCCAGGTGGGTTTTGAATGTCTCCAGAGTGGGAGACTCCACCACCTCTCTGGGCAGCTGTGCCAGTGCTCTGCCACCCTCAGAGTAAAGAAGTTCCTCCTCATGTTGAGATGGAACTTCCTGTGCTCCAGTTTGTGCCCGTTACTTCTTGTCCTATCACTGGGCACCACTGAAAAAAGACTGTTCCCATCTACCTGGCACCCTCCCCTTAAGTATTTATAAGTATTGATAAGATCCACCCTCAGTCTTCTTTTTTCTAGACTAAAAAGACCCAAGTCCCTCAGCCTTTCCTCATAAGGAAGGAAGTTCTTCAAATCTCAAGGCATAAACACCACCCAGCCACTCCTGTTCTGTCAAGAGTCAATCTCCAGCTATGACCAGTGTGATGGGCTGGACCCGGCTTGCACCGAGTGCCCGCAGGGCTGAACAGCCCCAGCAGACGAGAGAAAGAAAATAGGAAGAACGAGAGTGAGGAAACTCATGGGTTAAAGTACAGACAGGGAAATCACTCACCCAATTGCTCTCGTGGGCAAAACAGACTTGGCTTGGGGACTTTAGCTCAAAACACTTCATTACCAATTGGGGTATTGGGAACCAAAAATGATAAACGTGAACACTTTGGAAACCCCCTTTCCTCCTCTTTTCCCAAACTTCACTTCAGCACCTCTCCTGCTTTCCTGGTCTCCACTGCCTTGTCGTCACAGCGGGTTTTAGCTGTCCCTTCGGTGAGGTGACAGGCAGCGCAGGGGGTTGGAGTCGGGACAGAGTAGTGTTCTCTCTGCTCCTTGCTTCCCAGGAGTTTCCTCTGCTCTGGCAGAGAGAACAAACCTAATACTAGTCTGCCATGTCTATTTTACTTAAACTTAGCATACGCTTTAATAGCAAATATGTATTTCTGCTTCCTGGACCGATGGAGACTGTGTAACCGATAACCTTACAGACTGTACGTACAGAACGCGCGTAAGCCTTGTTTGTCTTCACTGCCTTCTCTTCTCCTGTCTTTACCTGCTTGGCTTCTTCTTTTCTAAGGCATTAGCATTTAGCTGATCACCTTTCACTTTCAGCAACATCCTCCTTAAGGCAGCGAGCGTAGTGCCAGGCAGCAGAGACCCCTAACCCCCCCAAATCAACACTAGGTAATAGCACTAACGGCTGAATCCCGGCATCGCTTGGTCATGACCTTGATAAGTACCATCAAACATTGAAGGTTTAAGTGATTTTGCACATTGGAGAAGTCCACAGATGGCAAAGCAATAACGCGGGGCTGCTGAGGAGAGAAGCAACCGTCACCTGTTTCTTACATTAGCAGCCAGTGAATTCTTGTGCAAATATTATATACCCACCAGCCTGGCAGCAGGTGAATATTTGTAGGTCCGGAGGGAGCCATCCAGTGTTACGATAAAATCCTGCTGTGAAACACAGCAAAAGCATCATTTGACAAATAAAAGTTAAAAAAAGCTAGACGCATTGGCCTCCGAGATGCATTTAAGGTAAGTTATTTACCTTTATACAGAAGAAGTGTCAGCTGTTTCTTCGAAACCTAGCGAGCCCCTGCACAGAGCTTGTAGCAGTCGCTTGCCGCAGACCAGCCAATCCTTTCGGATTTGGAATAAGCAAAGAGATTTTCGGGCTCTTCAGTCATTCCTGGATACACCGATAATGAGCGGGTTAAGTAGTAAGCACAGAAATTTTGGTTGCTCTGTAGCTAATGAAACTAATCTTGTTTTTTCCTGATTGGTTAAAAAAAAAACCAAACCAAACCCCAAAAAAAAACCCCCCAGGTATTCAGGGTATTAATGTGCTCAGAGCAACAGGCACCGTGTAAGAGTCTAATAACCTTACTACTCCCACTTTCTCCTAATTCCTTGTTTCGGCTAAGCATTGACTCAGTGTTAACTTACAGTATCATAAAATAAATGTAAAAGAGGAAAAGGCAGATTTCAGCTCTCTTACCACAAAATACTGCGTTAATCGTTACGGTAAGGCCAAGCTACCTTCTTGGCAGCAGTGTCGGCACTCCCAAGCCCTGGCTGACATGGATCGGCGTCTCTCGTCTTCCGCGCTGCCACTTACCACGTTACTTGACAAGAAAGGCTCAGGATCCCTTCTTCCACTGGTACTCTTCTTCGCGTCACCTCTGTGATTCTGGGAATCACGGCGCGTTTCATTGGCCCTGAAATTTTTTATCTTTGACGTGCACCACAGTCTGACTGCTTTTGACACAGTTACATCACATACAGGGCCTTACCCAGAAAATAAAATCAATCACTGGACTGTACAAGATAGCAGATATAGCCGCTAGAACGATGGTTTACAAACATTAAATCCAGTCTCAGTTAAGTGTTTTTCTCCATCGCTTTCAATTGCAATTGGATCATTCGCATTAATTCTTACCCTATGAAACAATTTATTTAATATTTTAACCCCAAGATTACCTAGTAATTTTGCTTTTAGGATAACTGGTTGTGGAAAGCAGCACTGTAAAAACACCAGAAGGGAAGCGTAGGTGTCTACTGCAGTGAAACTATGGTGCTATTTTATGTCTTCAAAGCTCTCTACGGGTGTGTGAAAAAGGAGATCCATCATTAAGGATTCATCAGAATCTAAAGTTAACTGTAAGACATTTAATTAGATTGGTGTGTTTCAGGTATTTGTACAGCTGCAAAGAAATCGTGTTACGAAGAAATACATCTGGAAGTCTTGGCTTCAGCATCGTAGGAGGTTATGAAGAACATACTGGGAACAAACCATTCTTTATCAAATCCATTGTTGCGGGAACACCAGCATATAACGACGGCAGAATTAGGTAACGATAACTATCTAATGAAAAATAGCATTTCAGTAAGTCTTTCAGCTAGTTCATTTGTGGCGGTCTTTTAAAACAAGTTTTCAAGAAGACAGTGTGTGCGTGGGGGGAAAGGACTCATTGATACAGAACTAACTCTGACAGACCTGGAAATAGTACATAAGTGTCCTGAACTTTAACAGATTTGCCTTTATAGTAGAATATTTTCAGATGTTTAGCAATCAGTAGTATACGAATAAGTCAGTTTGATCTCTGGGGTAGTACAAAGCACGTCAGCACACAGCGGTTTTTCCTCATCCCTGCTCAAAAACACCCCAACCAACCAACCGCCTCCCCTGCAAACACCAATACAATTTAAGACAGTAGATGCAGAATTATAGAGCACACTTAAATCAATTAAGAAATCTTAAAACATAGTTTGTTCAGAACACAGATCATTCCCCATCGGAAAGAACAATACCCTATTTTCTTTCAAATACATCTAATTAACTATAAAGATGTAAGAAAAAAAACCCCTAACGAGTGTTTTCACCTGGTTTATTCCCTTCCCCACGAACAGTGGTTAGCCAGAGACGGAATAGTAATACTCATTTCTACCCCTCCCTCCCAGCTTAAGGACATGCTTTGGCATTTGCAAATGTTTAAGATAAGAAGTCACCTTGTTTAATTGTTCTCTCATGTTTGCCTTTGGTTTTTCAGATGCGGCGACATCCTCCTTGCTGTCAACGGCAGGAACACATCAGGAATGATGCACGCCTGCTTGGCAAGGATGCTCAAAGAACTGAAAGGAAAAATTACTCTCACAATTGTGTCCTGGCCTGGCACTTTTTTATAAAACATGGAGAGTATGACAAGTAATTTAACACAGAAAAAAAATAAAGGAACATCAGTCTTCGGGTTTTTTTTGGGGGGAGGGGTTCAAGTATGTGAAATTTCAACCTGCATGTCCAGAAAAGTGAAGTTTAGGCAAAGCAAGGACACCTGTCAGAAAAATCACTTCAGAGTGATTTAAGCTACAGACTTATGTCTTTCCTTCCCTGTGTTCTTAAGGGTTTTTTTTGTTGGTTTTTTTTTTATATATATATATATTTAATGCATAATAATAATGAAATTTAAGGAGGAGCAGCTCCTACTCACCCACTTTAATTTACAAAAAGAAATCCTTGAATAACTTATGGAAAAATTTCTTGCAATTTTTCTAGTTGCAAAAATCAGGTGAAGGTTTTTATCCAACACAATAATAGCACTTTGATTATGTGTATTTTTCATGGTCAGCATGAAGCTGGTATTTTCAAGACTTTCAAGTACTGTTTGTTAGTCTGTAAAACTGTGAATTAAATTTCTAAAATAATTAAAAATAACTGTAACTGTGTACTTGTACAGACGTTATGTCCATCCAAAACCAAACGACCTCGTTTCCCTGGTATGTTTTGATTAATACTATTAAATCTAGGATTTTTATGTAGAATTATTGTTTTTAAGGAAGCACACTGCACCCTGCTAATACCATCACGTAAGTCTTCTGAGTAGCACCCCGGCAGGGTGGCACGATTTTTGCAGGACTGCCATGCCAACTGCACTCGATACTGTTCTGGATGGAGTAAATATCTCAAAGTGATGACGGTCTTACATTTTTCTTAAAATAGTTTTTTGCCTTTTTCCTGCAAGTTACCCATGTTCCAAAGTCTTATTTTTTCCTCACAAGTTAGCAACGGGAAGAGGATATGCTGGTTAATCTTTGTCGTGTTAAGGACAGCTGTTCCCCTAGAACAAAGACTAAAATGAACTTTCTCTTAAGCCACTGAAAAGCAGCAGGGCTGATTATCCAGCTTAACTCACCCTTACGCACCCACACAACCTACACATAATTACCAAGCGTATGATCACTGCACGCAGTGTTCTGTCAAAGAACAATCAGCACCTTTCCCAGTTTTCCTAATTTTTTTCGTTTCACCTTAGTACAAGGTTCTTGACGAGTCCGCAATTCCTGCCTGTCCCTGCAGTAAAGGACGACCTTTTCAAATATGAACTCCAAAAGCCATACTAAACCCACACTGTTCCAGATGTTGGTGTATAATAAAGTGAATGCGCATTGTTTCTGAAGTCAGTAAAACAATGAATGACCTTCCCACTGGCTTATGAAAAAAGGAGACAAATTTAATACAAAGAATTTAAGCCCTACGTATATTGTAAGAGCATAAGCCTCTAGCTGTAAGATGTTTTCTCACTGTTTCTTAAAAGACAAAGTCAGTCCAGAAATCTTAACATGAAAAATTCATTCTTTTATTTTCAAAAAAAACAAAGTAACCTTTGCTTTCAAACTAACAGAACAAGATTAAGAGCAAATTATTTTAATACCCAGAAAAATAACAAGATTTATAGTAATCTATTTCTGGCACTAATATATATGCAAGTAGGCAAAAACCACACAGGCCTATTCTGCAGGGGCAGCTTCAGTGTTTTCCTGTTCAGCAGCAGGTTCACCGCTGGCCTCTTTTCCTTCTTTGCTTCTTTTGGATTTTTTGTGTTTGTGCCTTCTGTGGCTGTCCCCTTCTTCACTGTCGTGACGACGTCTGCTGTTACTAGATAGAGAGAGAGAAAAAAATACCTCAAAAAATTGCATGACACTTCAGGCCCCATTTATAGAGTACCAAAACCCCAGCCTTTGCGTTTGCATCTGAAAACTGGCACCTGCTCCTGTTCTGACCCATGTAGCATTTGGATGTCAGCGCCAAACTGAATTTTTCATGGAACGGGTACATACACCCACCCATCCTGTACTTTTTGTTGTGAAACTGCAATGATTTTTCGCATTTATAATCCATATTCTAATAGTAATACTTTTAATAATGTCATGTCCTCATGGGCATCCCTTAATAGTTTAACATTCTTATTGACCCCGTTCCCTGGACTTTTATTTCTAACTTAAAAAGAATGAAGTTGAACAATTTCTATCAAGTGGTCGTGAGGGTTATTTTACTCACTAAGAATCACTTTTGAGTTCTTATGTTAATACTACTGAATGTCAGCTCCACTCCACCTTTTTTTGACCTACCATTTTTACCCTTCTTTCTCCAAATTCATAACTTCTGCTCACTAGCTCAGACTGTCACATACATCATTCAATATGAAGTTACCTGGGGCCAACATCATTTTCTGTCTGACCACATTTTATATGGCAGACTTGTTCCAAGTAGTATATTTAAGTGTTTACAGTCTTTCCACAAAACTCCAGTTTGTTTGGGGTTCTTTCAAAAATTTACTTTATTTTTTTAAACTGTTCAAGTCTTTCATATCATATTAAAAAAAAAGATAAATAAAAATCAAACCTTCGAGATGACTTGTGCCTAGTCTCTTCTTTCTCCCTGTGTCTCCTGTCTCTGTGTCGGTCTTCTTTCTCTCTACTTGTTCTATGACGGTCATAGCCTCTTTCTGCATAGTCTCTGTATCTGTATCGTTCTTCATCACTGATTAAGAAGAAGATATTTTCAGGATATATATTAAAAACAGAAATTCTTACACACTCTCAAGCTAAATGACAGAAAAATCTTGACGTTGCTCCTGGGTTTCTAAATGAGATCCACAACGTATACTAAAAGGACATTAAAGCTCTTCACCTTACCCACTAACCTTCTGTGGTTAATGCAATTTTGAAAGAGGATTGTCCAACAAAAATGGAAGGAAAAAAGAATACAATAGTGTCACATTAAGTTTACACAAGAGTTATCAAGCAGTTAGCTTAAATCTGCACCTAGCTGCAAACAATGTACAATCCTACATAAACTTTAGTAATGTTTTCAGATCGGTGCGTGTAAATGCTCAACACTTATCAGCACACTTTTTGACTATTACACCGCTTGGTAAATTAAACTACATTTTAGTACAGTTGATCTATTTCCTTACATCAGCTTCGCGAAAGGAAAAGCTAGATGCAAAGAGACCGACAGTAAAATACGCTCAACGTTTTAGGTTGCTTTTAAAATTAATTTCTCTCCAGTGCCAATGCGGTCTCTACTTCCACTCCTCTCTTGGATTACCAAGAGTGCTGCCCAGCCACAATGCTGGTAAAAACCCCTAAAAATTACAGGCTAAACAAGAATCTAAAGGCTTTACTTAAGAACATACTTTCATATTTTCACTTGATGAAAAGGGCAGGTCTAAGAGTTTAGTGAAATTTAAAAAAAAATAAATGAGAGCAGTTATCTATAGTTAGCCAATAGCACTCAAATGCTGTATTAGCACAGCTTAAAAAGGCACGCTCATTGAATCATTTCTCTACCAAGAAAATCCTACCCAGATACAGCGTCCAGTATCGACGGACTTCAACACAAACGAACTCACGGTAACTATTTCTATATCACATGAAGTCTTCGTAACCATACTTTGGAAGATCCCTACCAAGTGCTAAAGAAAGACACAATATGACCAGGCTTTCTGAGGCAGTAATTAAAACAGGTAGCAATTTAGATACTACGAAGCTGACAAAAGCCAAGTGTTTCACGCTTTCTGTCTTCGCCAACATTTACCATAAAAGACAGTTTCTTCCTGAGGATCCTGACAGCAGCAGAGCAGATCAGACAGATCACACAAGGAGAACAGCTCAAGCGTAGAGATAGTTCTCATTCCCGGAGCAGTGAGAACTTAGATCAAAGCAATTTTATCTGCCGTAACTTGGATCCTGTGGCCATTTCCCAAGTGAAGACATTACATTAGTGATTATTACAGCTATGCATGGAAACTCGGAGTGAGAAGGGTGAATGCCTGATGCAACCGCACTAGTCTTTCTATGAAATTCATGATTATATCATGAAGCACATTTCAAAAATTAGCAATTTAAGACACTGTAGAGAAGCATCAAATATCCCACAGAAAAAATGGTTTTCTAGGAGACATAAAAAAATTCAGACATCAAAATCAGGAAAACTCCAGCTATTACTAAAGAACTCAAAGTTATGATTAGTCACTGAATAATACGACTGCATTGGTTAGTGCCTGTATTGTTATAAAAATCTTATAAGATTTCATAATGCACTTATAACTACAGATCTGAGAGCAAGCTGATCAAATCCTGCAAAGTGCATTTGTGACAGATCACAGAACAGCTGAGGCTGGAAGGCACAAATGGAGGTCATCTGGTCCAAACCCCTGCTCAAGCAGGGCTACCAGTTGCCCAGGACCATGACCAGACAGCTTTTGGGTATCTCCAAGGATGGAGACTCCACAACCTCTCTGGCAGTTCTCAGGCATCATGCCACTATCACTTCTTTTAACTACTGTCCCCTTCTTATAACAAAAATGAAATCCAACTACATTAAACACTTTTTAAAAAGACTTTGTTAAATCTAACATGTCTCTCCCACAAGAAAACCCTACAAGAGAGACACATCAACTTATAACAACTGAGGGCAGTACAGCCACGGAACACGGATTCTGATCATACTCCTCCACAGCCAGTTTAAGGCACCCTAGGTTATAGTCCAGGGTATGAAAATAAATCCACTTGCTCCACTGAGACGTGCAAAGCCCAGACAGGTAAAATAAAGCAAATCTTACAATGCTGACACCTCAAGTCCTATGCCTTTAACCCGTTTCTATCCGTATCAACCATTTACCACTGGTTTACCCTCAAGTTTCTACTCTACTATCAGGGGAAGGAAGAAAGCGTAGGGGAGACAATCCAAGTCCCTTTCTACTGAGCATTTCTTCTCATGAGAAACTAACTCAAGACTTCAGGGAAAGGGGTAAAACCGACAATTAGAAGAGTTTTTTTATCAAACGCCACATAAAGATGAAGGTTGATATCAACTGCTAGTTTCTAGGGTAAGTCACACTGAAGAGAAGACTAGCCTCACTTACATAGCAGTTAGTTTTGCAATTCAGAATGACCGTCTTCATTTGATCTATGTTTGAAGTGTGTCTTAACTCAATGTGTAATAAAACAGCACCATAAAGAGAGCATGTGCCTGGTGAAATCCAGTTATAAAGCTCAGTTTTAGGATATTAAAAAAAAAAAGTGTAACATTAAAAAAGAAAATTAGGTTCTGAATTCTGCTAAACCTTACAATCAAAGGTAAAGTCTGATTTAAACAACAACTGAAAATTTTTGTTAGATGTGGAATTCTGTACTAACACACCTTTAAAGTGCGACTAGTCATCACAATTTTAGGAGCCCTACATTTCTGCAGGCTTACAGGGATAGAAAAGGGTAGAACTAATTCAACTATAGTTTATTCCCAGTATCCGATATTACTTCCCAGAACTAACACTTTGATGATCAGTGTCTAATTAAAAAGTTAAAATTTTAACATCTAACACTGCCTTCTGATAAGCTTGCCATAAGAAATTAGACGACTACTTGTAGACTTACCACTTGGTTTCAAAGCTGAGATCCAAAACTTTTAACGTTAACCCACAGTCTGCATTTGCTGTTACACAACTATTTTAAAACACTCTAGAAAATTTTAAAAATATTATTGATAATCCTTTTTAAACTCTATTTTGGCAAACTACTAAGGAACCATGACAGCTTGTAAGTGTGTCTCAACATAAACAACCTTTGTATAAGTAAAGCAAAAAATCAGTTTGCTAAGTCCAGTATGTTGGAGGTTTCAGAAACAGGAATAAATGCCACGTACTCAATGTTACACCAGTGATCTCCTCGTTTTGTATCTGGGCTTATGTTACAGTTATCAAAGCCTTCCAGGGACAAACTTGAGAGGACTACAATATTTCACCTGTGGAAGAGGACGTACAGTTACGCATGTCCTCCTGGCAAAGAAGCCCAAAACCAGTCCAATCCATAAAACCTTCATTCTCTACACCTTTGGTTACTTTTTCAACACAGACTACAAGCTATTAACGTCACAAATCAGGAGATCTGGTGGAGAGGGTGAAGGTGGAGAGGGACTCTTTATCAGAGTGTAGTGATAGGATGAGGGCTAATGGTTTTAAACTGAAAGTGCGTAAATTTAGTTTAGATATTGAGAAGAAATTCTTCACTGTGAGGGTGGTGAGGCACTGGCCCAGGTTGCCCAGAGAAGCTGTGGCTGCCCCATCCCTGGAGGTGTTCAAGGCCAGGCTGGATGGGGCTTTGAGCAACCTGGGCTGGTGGGAGGTGTCCCTGCCCATGGCAGGGGAACTAGATGATCTTTAATGTCCCTTCCAACTGTAACCGTTCTATGATATCACTTTGGTAGAGATGTCCAGCTTCTGATGTCTGTACTCAAAAGCTTTCCTGTGCATTCAAAAACCCTTCAACAAAGAATCACAGAAGGATTTTGGCTGGAAGGGATTCATGGATGTCATTTGGGCTAACCCCTCCTCAACACAGGGCTAATGCAGAAGTCTGGTCAGGTTGCTCAGGGCCTTGTTCAGTCAAGTTTTGAGTACCTCCAAGGCCGGAGATTTCACGACCTCTTTCCACAACCTCTCTTACCACCTGATCATTCTTTTTAGGGTTATTCCCTCCCTTCCACCACCCACCAGCCCTCATCTAATTGGAATTTCCCTTCCCGTGACTTTTAACTATTTCCTCTTGTCCTTTCTCTGTGCACCTTGAAAAAGAGCCTGGCTCTATCTTCTCTATAACCGCACATTAGGTAGTTGAAAACAGCCTTTAAGAACCCTCCTCATCCTTCTCCTTTCAAGCTAAATAAACTCCATCTCCTTAGCCCTGCTCACCACCCTGTCGGATCTCCACTGGACTCTCCAGTCTGTCAATGTCGTCTTTTTGCTATCGAGGGTCCCAAAACCGGGGGCACAGTACTTTGCACATTGTATCAAGCACCAAATAAGAGGGGAGTAATGGCATTCTCCACTTGTGGGCTACGCTCTAATGCAGCTCAACGCACTTTGACCTTTATCGCACATGGAGTGCCGAGTCCCGTACAATTTATTGTCCACCAGGACACCAAGTCCTTTACTGTAAAGCTGCTTTCTAGCCAGACAGACCCTCATTTGCTCTGCTGCATGTGATTATTGGGTTTCAGGACCTCAGGAATATAATCGTTGTGTTTTGGTTTTGTTTTTCAAATTGCTGAGGAAAAACCACAGAATGGTCAGGTATCAATCAAATTCCAAAGTTTAAATTTTTACTGGCAGCTAATTGACTTGAAACTATCAAAACAAAAAAGAAAACACAGTCTTTGCAGAAGGAACAACAGTCCAAGAAGAATGGCATCTTCTCAAGGGGGCAGAGTGAGACAGATTGTAACAATGCACGATTTCATCCGAGGATAGCAGGGTAAAGGTAGAACTGACTATAAGGGCAGCTGAAGGTTCATTTTTAAACCACATTTTGGTTATACTAATAGAATAAAAATAATTCCCGTTTTCTTATAATTTTAAGGATTACTATAGCACAAATACAGGCTATTTATCTCG